>OY829329.1:51653407-53018407 GCA_963691655.1 Toxonevra muliebris
CACCTGCCAGTGTCTCAATGCCAATTGAGAATACGTATTATCTGTCAAAAAACAGAAAAATTGTCTTTGTAACGTACGCGTCCTGCCAATTATCACGCCAATTCATTTTCAACAAAATGTAGACGCTGGGTTATAAGCTTTTTTCTGACAACGGAGTTATTAATTTTGATTTTTGTACGTGAGAGTATAAGAGAGAGAGAGAGAGAGAGAGAAAGAGTCAGACCATAGAGGAATCCATTTTATCAGATTTACAGTTAAACCTAAAAACATCCCAAAATGCCATAAACCTGATGCGAGAGATGGAATGAAAGCATTAAGCCTCCCATCCATGTCTTCGGCTTAGAAAGTTATGAACAAATTTCTCTAAAACCAAAACTACTACCGAAATAGTTGGGGTATGTTTTTTACTACAGACCCATATTCATCTATCTTTCTATTCACTGTTTTGTCATAATTGATCCATGTTATTTTTACCATATTCTGTAACTTTTTCATTGCAGTTTTTATATTTCTAGACATTTATTGCAGCATACCGCTTGGGAGAAGGTCCAAAACGCTTCTACTCGTAGGCCTAGAAATGCATTTGCATTTCCTGTTTAATTTTTGCGAGAAAGAGGAAGGAAGTCATATTAATGATAATTTTACAATCCTCAGAGATTTATGGGAGTGAGAGAGAGTGAGAGACTGGCAGACTAGTTATACATTAATAACTCTCAGATCGTTCAAAATAAATAGAATAGATAAATAGAAGTAATTTCCCAGACACCGTGAAAGAGCTTGAAATCGTTATTCGTGTAGTGCTACATTAGAAAGGATCCCTAGCTGATATATATTTACTTATGATACCTACTGTTACGACAACATTCATCAGTTTTGTTAATACCTAGTAGTGATGAATCGATATCAAGTATTACAAAAGTTTGCTATTATCCATAGGGTTTTATTGATATTACACACAATTTTTTTAAAAAGTTATTTATACATACAAAAAGTGTACTATAATTTTAACCGCTTCTGTATACACATTAGGCCGGGGCGACTTGGCAACCGATACCATGCCGTCGAAATTATGATTTCTCTTGTCCTTACGAACAAAAAATCCTTCTACGACATAGGTCTAAAATTAATTTCGAGGCTCCGGAATTTGATTTTTATGGAAATGCTCGTTTTATATAGAATTTTTTAGACACTTGGAATATTTGTAATTATTTTTTCTGTGAAAATTGGTAGGTACTCGGGGGTTTTTTCGTACGAGAAGTTCATTTTTGAAATTTATTTTAACTCAAGCGTCCGATAGGGGGCGCTATCGAAAATTTTCGTAAAATTTATTTTATGGTTTTGAGTGCTAATTTTATCCAAAAGCACAAATTTTTTTCATTTTCTTACTTCATTCATTTATTACACTGGGCAACAGCCAAAATCAGACTGGCGATTTGACATATAATTTTGAGTAATTTGGAGTCGTTGATCTCGAATCTTCGAGATAATGGTACATGAAATCATGAAAATGACTTTAATAAGACTGTACCAGGACATTCTCAATTTATTTCTTATCGTTGTTGGTGTCTATAGAAAAGTTGTTTGGTAGAAAAAGAAGCACATTTTTCGTGAATATAAGAATCTTACATCTAAGCTCCATACCGCAAATTTTGGGAATTTTTTAGGTACAGCTTTGAACAATATTGCCTACAGGCTAAAGAAATGATAAAAGTATTATAGAGTGTTTGAGAAAAAGTTTGCTTATCAAAAAGTATCGGGAGGTCCTAGAATATCAAAACACTCTCCATTTTCTTGAAAAAATTACCTCACAAGGTATGACCAGTAAAAAGGAATTATAAAAAAAAAATTTTTCAAGGGTTAATTTTTTTTTAAAATGTTGGATTTAGGTAATTTTGACCTTCGGTAACCCTAACTACGTTTCAACATTTGTGGAACATTTTTTACCAAAACCTAATGATAGGTTTCGCGATCGTTTACCCGGTATAGTCGTATATCGAATAGAGGCTTCATATAACACCCCAAAGGGCGGGTAGGGAGGGTTGGTAGAGTATTTGTGTCTAAGTAATTTTTTCCTTCCTTCCATAATAAACAACTTTCTCATAGCTATGAGACATGTACAAAGTAAAATAAAACATTTTTTGTATTGGTCCCACGTATACCAAAATTATGGGTTTCGGCCCCCATACCGGAAATCTCAAACGTGATAGAGAAAATCTGAGTACATGTTCAGATTCAGCGACCCTAAATTACCCTTATCTATTCGACATTTGAAATTACAAAAATTCCAACTGCCTTGAAAATTCTATGCCAACCGAACATTTTCCATAAAAATCAAATTCCGGAGCCTCGAAATTTATTTTAGACCTATGTCGTGGAAAAACTTTTTGCTCGTAATGACAAGAGGAATCATAATTTCGACGGCGCGGTATCGAAAAATGTAAGTCCATACAAATCGCCCCGGCCTAATACACATACATCGAACTAATTTAAAATCAAAATTAAATGTTTTGCTTTATACAAATAAAAAAAAATATTTCTGGGAAATTCCACGTATTTTTCACTCTAGTAATTCCTTCAGTTTTTTTTTTTTACTTTTCTTAAAATAAAATCAATACGATTTGACAATTTTTTGCTGCTTTGGTTTTAACTTTTTCACAATTTCACGCTAATTCAATGAATTGTCACAATTAGTATTACTTAATACTGTTAGGTCTGACTAATCATTACCGGTAACTACTTATACTTTTTTTAAAATAACTCAAAAAAACAAATACTGTAGCTACCTATTTACAACTTACGAGTTAAGTATCGCAATATTTTTCTGATTCAACGACATGTACACACTCATGTTTGAGCTCTTGGGTTTGCTTATGTTAATGTTATCTGTACGTATTTTTACGCTTCGTTTCATTTCAATTCAGTTCAACTGTAATGTTATTATTGCAGGTATATCATCTGTAATACATACACGTTTGTTATATAATCAGTAATTTTTCATAATTGAATATCTAAGTATTTGAAAATTTGTAATCGAATTATAACATCGAAACCATTTCTTGACAACTTATTACTACATAATAAATAATTAGGAAGATTGATATTAGTTTGGGTAATACATTGGATTTTATTTTAGAAATATGTGCAAATAATTGTTTCTTAATCCATTCTGGAGTTAAATAATGTATTAGTTTTCATGTAAAATAATCATAACTAGAAGAGGACCAAAAATGGTGATAACAAAGAAAATAGGAAGTATCAAAAATTTCTATTTCCAATGAATACTTAAATATGCAATAAAAAAGTAATTCACACATCCTCTCAAAAGATTCAACAGAAAGATAATTTGCTCTAGAAATTTTCCATTTGATTTGTTGTTTTCTTTAACAATTTCCATTAAAAATATTAACGCCAACAAAGTCCAGCATAAATGCTATAATCGTTGACTGCTTTGTTGCCCGCCATCATATTTTATATTATTTATGTACGCCACTTTTGTTTGTTTGGTTGTTTGTTTACAAACAAACCTCAAATAATTACAAATAATAATGCATAAATTCATAAAATACTAGCGAAGCGTGTCAATTGCATGCTTTGTGTGGCTTTGTCTTCAGCTTCAGCTAAAACTTTAACGTCACACTCGGACATTAGTTCAATAAACCAAGATCTTTTTTATAAATTGCAAAATACAATAAAATATAGTAAACAAAAATACGAAAGAAGAAATGGTAAATGATGAACAAAACGTGCAGACAGACATACAGACAAATCGACCGTTAGCTAGACATGCACACAAGCTTTTCCACTCTTTAGCCGCATTTCCGGCGTTTCAGTATTAACTCATAATTGTTTGTATTATAATTTTTTTTTACCTTTATTTTTTATTTTTGTTAAATCATTTTGCACCTATGTAAAAAATTTCATGTATTTTTCTGGTTGTTATTCCGGCATTTTTTAAATATTTTACATATGTAAGTATTGCATTTCATAAGGAAGTTTTTGTTTTTTATTTTTATATTTATAGCTATCTTATGCTGAGTTGCTTTTTTTGTTTTGCTAATCATTTATATTGCTTTGCATGAAGGAAGTATGATTTTCGTCAAGATGTTATGAATTTTCATTTAATTTTTAAGTACCTACTGTCTGGGTTGCTGATTGGTTGGTTTATGTGGCTGATCCGCAGCAGTCCTCACGTAGATCATAATTAGTGGCTTTGTGCCGTTTTAATATCACTACTTCTCCTAACGATAAATAAGATGAATGTTGTGTTAAATCCACTTTGTTTAGTTGAGGAAGTTAAGGAGATTTTTTGGTTTGATGGCCGAGAGATCTGATAAGTCTAGAAAATAGGCTCCCACGGCAGAAAGGAAGTAAATTATTGCAAAAGGAAGTAAATTATTGTTTCCATATTTTAGCAGTTTCCGCAACGTCTACAATGGTTATTGAAAGGTATTTGCAGTATCTCTGCATGAGTTCCTATAGGCCAAAGGCCTACGTGTATCGTATACCGGCCAGGTCACACGGGATGTGAGTTTTCTTCATCTTTTGCTAGCTAAGGAGTGGCAGTGCAGGTAGATGCTTTTCATAATCGATATTCTGACCAAGTTTTTCCTACTGTGGCATACATGAAGAGCTATATCATCTTCTATATTACACTCAATGGGAAAATATATACTTTCTACTCTTGGCAATAAAAATTGGAATTGATTGCATCTAGGGTAAATCCTATCCTAGCACTCTCTCCGACGTTTTAAATAACGTTTTCAAAAAACTGACCAAATGGTGCAATAAATGCGGCTTGGGTGTAAACCCGGCTAAAACCGAACTGGTACTTTTCACAAACAAGCACAAAATCCCCACCTTTAGTACTCCGACTCTTAACGGCGTCTCTCTAAGGTTAGCGGAACAGGCGAAATATTTGGGACTCATCCTAGACAGGAAACTAAGCTGGAAAGCCAATACTCTTTTTAGGGTACAAAAGGCCAATGTGGCCCTTTTTTCGTGTAAAAGAGCAGTGGGCAAAAGTTGGGGTGTGGAACCTCGGATTGTTCACTGGCTCTATACGGCAGTTATTAGACCAATTCGGTGCGGTGTACTTTTACACTGATAGACCCAACTGGATGGGAGGGTAAGGGGAGGGAGTTTTCTCGGAGCAGTTAGGGTTAAGCTTATCCTTTCATCTGCCTGACCACTGCAGCGTCATACAAGCTGAGGTCATGGCTATATAGGTGGTACCGAACTGGCTGAAATGCAATAAAGTATCTGCCATGATATCTTAATTTCAGCGACAGTCAACCTGCTATCAAATCCCTAGCCAGTATATCACTGGCCTCCAAAGTGGCTCTTGATAGTCCGCGATTACTCAATGAAGTAGCCGATGAACTCAACGTACACCTTGGATGTGTTCCAGGTCACAGTGGCATACTTGGAAACAATAAAGCTGATGAACTAGCTATATTAGTCACGAAAATGCCGCCATTAAAATTTAAAAACTACTCGGGTATCCCACTGGCAATCAGCAAACTTACCGTTCAAACAGAGTTCTTGAACCAGGCGAAGGTTAGATGGCAGACAGGACACACATGCAAAATCACCAAGCAGTTATGGCCAGAGAACAACCCAAACGCTCTAAGAAGCTACTATCTTTCGCAGAAGTTGCAGGGATGAAGAGGATGCTTTTGCCCAGCCTTGGCTACATGTAGGAAAAATGCCCTGGGTCAATATTTTCTAGGTGACCTGTCCGACTTGGGGTCAACTGACTTAGGGAACCTACTTAATTATGTAACTAAGTCCAAGTGGTTCGATAAATCTTGGTTTTTCAGTGTTAAGGGGGTAGATGGATATTAGCACCCACGTGGTAACACAACGGGCCGTATTTAGCTTAAGTGTGTCCGGATGGACAGCCACTTAACCTAACCTATCCTAGCTAATTCATTCGTCGTTTCATTAACCTCAATGTTCCTATGGTCGGGAACCCATATAGGAAGTAATTATCAGCCTAAGACTAATCCACAAATTTTAAAGATATTATGGTTGAATTTAGGGTCTTGATAACAGGTTTACCGTCTGCTGAGGCGGCTTAAATTCTTCAATAGAATAAATTAGCCCGCCCTTCTCCAATGTTGGTGTCCTGTCAAAAACTTGCCTTAGCTCCTTCCTCTCATTTTCGAACGTGCGCCATGAAATAGCAAATGCTTCGTGTTTTCATTTTCATTCGGACATGTTGGACAGTCATGGGTTATCGTCATATTTAAATCTCCAAAAGCACTCCATTTGCGTATGATATATCATACGTAAACGTTAATGGGTTAAGTGGCTAACCAATAATATAGTCTCTTGACATGGTGTTTAAAAGCTGAAATTCGTAATGCTCATATTTAGCATTTAATACATCAGCGAACTTAACCGAATTGATACACTGATAGAAAAATAATAGAAACGGTAAGCACTTTAACATTTCGAATAATGTTATTAAATATTTAAGCAAATTATATGCATGTAAAAAACAGTTTGATAATGGTACATTGTTTTACTTTACCTTATGAGCATATTTTGGTAAAAATATCAGTTGCGCATATTTGTTGATGCAATGAACCTCGGTTTCGTATTGGAAAAATAATTAGAAACGAAATCAGCTTTGTTCATAATTTTGGATTGAAAAGTATCAAATTATTTTATTCAGGTACTATTTAAAGTTTGTTAAACAAGCATTAAAAAAAAAAAAAATTCTTGTGATATTCTAGTTTTTGCACAGCTTTTTTATTCAGATTGGTTCGTGGAGTGCATTGCACAGATATTGAAAGAGAAGTCATGCGGAAATTAAAAAATGAAGGCAAATCATGCGTGAAATTGCAGAAGCAATGAAATGTTCAAAAAAAAAAGTATATTCTGCGATTCATTTTAAGCTAAAGGAGGAAACACAGGGCAGAAAGCGAGCAACACCTGCCAAGTTTGACGAATTGTTGGTTCGACAATCTAAAGAAACCCTAAAAAAAGATTTAAATGCACCAGTAACCAGTCGCACAATACGAAATAGGCTAATAGAAAAGGATACCGCAAGAAAAGTATCATACTTAAGCAAAAAAAATATTCGCTTTTGCAAAAAGCATCTCAACCGGGAAAATTGGAGAAACGTGTTGTGGTCAGATGAAAAAAAGGTGAATTTGTTCGGATCCGATGGAAAGCCGCATGTAAGACGTCCTGAAAACATTGCACACTATTAAAACAATTAAACATGGTGGCTGTAGCATAATGCTATGGTGTTGTTTTTCCTCGTCGGGTGTTGGTCTAATATATTGGATTAAAGGAAAGATGTGCGCCCCGGACTATGTAAATATATTAAACAACATAATACTGCCATAAAAGAAATGCAGTTAAAGTGGGAGTTTATGCAGGATAACAATCCCAAACTTTCCTCTCAATTGACAAAAAAATAGTTCCAGGACAACAAAATTAGTTTATTAGAATGGCCTTTGCAGTCACCGGACCTGAACCCTATGGAGGATCTTGAAGAAGAGAATAGCTGGCTATAAATCCAAAAATAAAGAAGATTTGTGGAAAAAAGTACAGGCTGAGTGGTATGCTATTGATCCCTTAATTTGTGCCAATCTGGTAAATTCCATGGGTCGTCGGTGCAGCGAAGTTTTTAAAAATCATGGTACCACAACAAAATATTAATGTAAATTTAGTCAACAGCTTAAAATTGGTAGATTTTAAGAAAAAACATATTCGTATTTTTTTTTCCAAGGACAATAAATGAAATGTTTTTTTTTTTGTTTTTTGTTTTATGTTCTTACATTCTAATACATATTCACTTAATATTTAAATTCAATGTAAACTTTGAAAATAAAATTAATAACAATTAAACAAAAGTTAAAACTTCAAGCCGCTTCTATTATTTTTTCCATCACAGTATATACAAACAACATTACCAAATGAAATAATTTCAATGTAGAATTCTCCTGCGAAATTGTTTTTGTAAATATGATTGGTTGAGAGATTACTCGTGATCGACAAATGTACAAATTAAACGAGGAGTAGATTGTCCTATTGTAAGGATATATTAACGATCGCATACGCATATTTGTGCAAGTATGTATATGTGGAGAGCAAAGCAAAGTAAGGACGATACAACATGCTTATAGAGGCTGATGGCCATAATTAATTTCTGTTACGTACACATATCTCATTACACAACATGTGCGAAACTGTGTTTTAAGTTTTGAACACATTTATTCATACCAACTGTGCGCACATGTTGTATCGTTCTTACCTATCTTAGGCTCATATTGACCTTCTCATTAAATGGGTACATTTTCTAGTGACAAAGAAGGTGTTGTAAAGCACTATTTGTACAAAACATCATTTAAAAATAGAGCTTAAAATATTGTCAAATATTTATTATTATACCATACAACCATAAAAACCTTTTTTTTAATATTTTTTACAACGTATTAGTAATGGAATTTCTCAATAACAACAAAATATAACTGTGCCAATAACATGAATACCAAAATACATACACAGAGGTATAAATAACTATCGACAATAACGTTGACCAAGAGTCAAACACATAAAAGTTAAACTTGTAAAAATATTTGTATGAATGCATGTTGAATATTTAAAAGTGCTTTCGTCTTATTTGGCACATTTTGAAGTATTTAGTATTATTTATAGAGGCCGCTGATGAATAATTTTACTATTACTTTAGTAATAAAAATATTTTTTTCTTTTTATATTAACTAAAAATATCTATATTTTTAGTTTAGCTTCAAACTAATGCAAGGTTAATTAAAACATTTTTTTTTTCTTTTTTGTGTACAAACTAATGCTGTAATAGTTTTAATAGAAATAATCATTAATACATCAGCTGATGCATCATTATAAATGAATACACAGCTGCAGGTGAAGTCCCCAATAAATACAGTCATCAACGCAGATTATTAAATAGGCCCGAAAACTATGTATCTGTTGATGTTTCTGCTGTTTTCAGCTAATAGTTATTGTGCGTGTTAATCTTTCAAATAGTTAATAATAATTTTGTTAATCTATAATTTTCTATTTTTGTATTTATACATAATTAAGTGTTGGCTGGTTTTAACTAATATTTACAATTTATAATAAACTTGAAACAAAAACGATATGTTGCCTGTCACCTGTAATTGAAAGCTTACAGCGAAATTTCCAGACTTTGAATGAATATTGGCCAAATAGTTAATGAAATAGACTTGAAGACAGCTGGGAATACATGACAACAATAATAAAATAGCCTTTAAAATTATAATTATGCAGCGACTTTATTAAAAACTGTTTTTAAAAAATTGTTAATTTAATTAAATGATATTCCATTTAAATTTAGTTTTAACTTCAGTCCCTCATGCTACTTTGCGTGCATTGCTTATTTATAAATCCCTTTTTTCTTTCATTAGGTGTTAAACATTTTAAATGAAATTATTTTCTTTTAACTAATTTCGTTATTATATTATTTGTCTTGTTTTTCAAGTTTATTATTTTTATGCATCGGAAGCGCGCCCTATGCTTTTTGTTTTTTGTCTAGTCATTGTAGTAATTTTTATCAATTTGCGTTTTCTTTTTTTTTTCCATTTTCCTTTTTGTGAATGAATGAAATTATCTGTTAAAAAAATAAGTGTCAAGGTATTTTTTGTTATTTTATTTTATTTTTTTTTCATATGAAAAAATTACATTTACGTATTCTCTTGTTGCTTTTGTAGCTTTTATGTAGTTTAGTTTGGTTTTTTTATCGTGGTGTTGTTTTTATTTTTTTAATTATAGTTGAACTGTGTAAAAAATTTAATTTGATGGTTCAAGAACCATTTTAATTAAATATGCGCTTACCTTGGCTTAACTATTTTTTTAATTTTGACTGGGGGTAACCATGCACATATTTGGGTTTCTGATGATGCACTTGTTGATAAATGATATTAATTCGCATTGAATTGCCTATATTTGAATACGACGAATTAAGTTTCTTATTCGATGCATAATGGCAAATAGACAACGGTGAGAGATGCCAAACCTGAGCTTAATTTAAAGGTAAACAATAAAATAATACTACAAGTTCCTTAAGGAATTAAATTTTCAGTTGTAAGGACTAATTTATATAAGTATGTTCAATTTGTAAAATACAATTTTCTAAGCTTTTTGGGGGACAAAACGAAACTGAAAGTATTGTAGGAATGAGACAGAGAAAAGAGACGTAAGTTGCAATAATAAGTCTTATGTTATCCGTACAATAAACGTTAGGTTAGGTTAAAGAAGGGGTGTGTGCTACGCACTTCCACTCGGAGGCCTTTTTAGGCCCGTTGTGATGCCCTTCATTTTATATTTGGGTGACCTTCCCTATCTGTTCGGTTCCCTGGATTCTTTGGAAACCACCCAGTCTTGACGAGAAAGCTGTGTAAATCTGAAATCTGCGCGTCAGCTATGTCTGTTAGTCCGTCAAAGAACCTTGTCCCGAGAGTTCGGAGCCGTCGTTCCTGAAATGAGGGACAATGGCATCCGTACAATAAAAATAGGCTTAGGTTAGGTAGAACGACCTCGATAGTCTAATGGATAGTGCACTAGACTTTCATCTGGGAGGTTCGGCATCGATTCCCGTCTTCGTCTGGTGGTTAATTTTCATTACTTTCTTATATTCACTATCAATATAAAGTGTATGAGAATTATAAGATAGTGTACAAATACACACATTGGTTGGTAATGGCAAAACCACCAAGCCGATAAAAAATTGCCACACCGCCGTTCGGAATCGGCGTTAAACTGTAGGTCCAACTATGTGGTATCACAATGGGCCGTTCAGCCCTAAGTATGTCTTTCGACAGCCACTCCAACCTAACCTAACCTTTCGGTAGATATGTAGTACCGGTCTTTGACTGTGGGCCCCAATCCACAGTGATTTATAACTACATGAGATTTGTCTAAAGAGAGTAGATCCTTGGATTATTTTAAATTTAACTTTAACCAGATTTACTTAGTGTTCCTGCAGGTAGCTATTTCCGACCAGCATTTCTTGATTATGTCAGAGAATAATGCCATCACGATCAATAACACAGTGCAGCAAAATTCCAACTTTGCTCTTCGTCCTCAAAATTCCACGAACCTGATATTGAGTTTTTTTCCATTACCTTTGGTTCTACCGGAATCTGGTCATTAGTTCGGGAATTTTGGGTCTTTAACAGTGGCGGTTCTAGGATTTGGGTTTGGGGGGGGGGGGGGCTGATTTTACTAAATTAAAAGATAAATATCAAACTCCGAAAAATAAGATCAAAAATTAAAGGATAACTGGAACAAAACTGAGATCGAAGTTCAAACCAAGAGAAGGAGCAAATTCAGATCGAAAATCTAGATCAAAATGAGACCCAATTCAGGCCTAGGCCTTGATTAAAAAAAGCAATTTTCAGGCCACGAATAAGACCAAAATTCCAAAAAAATAAATCAAAATGAGGCCAAATTCAGACCAAAACTCAGACAAATAGTTAGTCAAAACTTTAGGCCGAAAGGATGCCAAATACCGAACGAAAGCACAAACCAAATTCAGAACCAAAACCAGTGGAAATATCTGATAAATATTCACACCAAAAAATTTTAACTCAAATACAAACCAAAAGTAGATAAAACTTTAGGCCGAATTCAGACAACAAATTAAACGAAATTCAGACCAAAACTAATTCTGACCAAAATTTCGACCACAATACAAACTATGAGTTATAGTGTGTTCATATGGAAGTTGAAAATCGATTTTCGTTGCCCGAAATTCGATTTTCAGAAAAGTCGTTCAGACGGCATTAGATTTTTCGTCTGCCAATTTTTATTTCCATTTTTTTTTAAATCATTTACTTTTCTCACACTTTTTACAAATAAATAATGTCATCATGTTTGGCGGATACCAAAAAAAATACTAAATATTGTAATAGATGGAGTATTGTAGTAGAATTCTCTCAATTCTCTCAGAAAAACATAGTTGCATAGCGAAAATTCATAGCCAAAAAACGTTTTTCGTTGAAAATCATCTGAAAATCAGATTTTCATTTGACAATTGTTCTATGACGAAAATTCAATTTTCAATGGATTTTTAGCCAAAATCGATTTTGAGCACCAAAATCAAATTTTCAGCCACCATGTGAACATACTATTAGATTAAAACTGAGGACGCCAAATACGAATTAAAAGCAAACCAAAATTTAGATCGGAAATCAGATCAAACGCTGAGTAAACGCTGGTTTGAGCAAAATTAGGAACACAATTTAGACTAAGAGTTACCCTAAAACTTAGACCAGAAGGATCTTAAATACAGACCGAAAGCAAATCAAAATTTAGGCCAAACACGGATTAAAACTCAAACCAAATTCAGATTAAAATTCAGACCTAAAATAAAACGAAAATCTGACATAAAACTAAACCAGAATTCAGATCAAAAACGGACAGAAACCAGTGCAAAATTCAACCCAAAAACTAGAAAATCATCTAGCTTTCAAAAAGTAAGACATCTATAAACTTATAGATTTAATGAAGCCCGAGTTTATTTAATTAAAATAATATATAATATAAAATAATATTTTAAATCCTGAATATAGAAAAATCGAAATATTTTTGAACCTTCTCAAAAATCACTATTTACTTCAAATATACTGCTCTTCGTATATATTTGGTAAGCCAAGATTGTCGGGCTCTGGGGAGGGGCTTCAGCCCCCATAGCTCCCCCTGGATACGCCACTGGTCTTCAAGGGCTACACCAAAAAAAAAAACTTTTTTAACAGATACGAATTTCGCGTTAGATAAATAATTTTGCTTTGACTCCATTCCTCTTTACTCTTTTTTTCACAAAATATCCGATAGAAAGAATACAGTTGAAAAAGTTTTCTCACTGCTTTCATACAAAATGTTCTATGTTGAAATTAAGAATGGATCCAGGAATAGCAAAATCACCTCCAAGGCACATATTACTCATACTTAATTAATATAAAAATAACATTTTGACCAAGTAATTATTTTTAGGCAGTATTTCTATCTTATGTGGGAGAAATTATAGAGAAAATATATTGATTGTTCCACTCCACTCTTTGGCCTAGAAGTTTCCTTGGTGACCGAAAACCCAACAAAGTTGGATTTAAACGTACTTGGCCATCTCGTCAAGAGGTTAAGGAGAACTTAGAACAGTTATTGATGTTGTTTGGACAGAAACTTCGTAGCTAATCGAATTTAAATGTACTTATAAGTAGTAACTACCAAAAGCGGTTCCGAAACGATCGTCTGATCTGCTAGTTCTATGAACTTTTTGGTGTTCTTCTGGCATCATCATTAATCAATTAATCTGAATATGTGAACTGCCAAATTTGGAAGAAATTTGTAAAAAAAAAACATCTCGAAATTAAAAAAATAATTTAATTTTAATTTAACCAAGACTCGTGACTCCAGTCTCCCGACACAATAAATTAAGTTTTATTGGAATCCGAAAAACGAGTTCAACCATTACAAAACTTTTATATAGAAAAATGAGGTAAGTGTGAGTGGTGATTGAATGTGAGAGCTGTATGCGGCTTATATGTAAGACATAAGAAAAATAAATGTATTTTTGGAAGTATTCCTAATTTATTACCGAATTTGGCTGTGAAAACTTAGAGTGGAAATTTTTGGCATGGTATAGAAGCCGTAATAAAAAAAAATGTTTGCAAGTAGTAAAAGCAAAAAATATTGGAAATGGAAAAATTTTCGAACATTTCAGGAATTCAAAAATTTCTTTGGCTTATTCTTTGAAAAAAGGAAGAATGCAATAAGCATTTTTAAATTTATTTGTTTTTATTAACTTAACTATTTTCCGCATTGAATAAAAATTACTACAAAACAAGGCCGTATTTAGGGGGGGGTGGAGGTTTTGGGGCTTCTGACCCCCCTCGAAATGTAAAAACTTTTTACTAATTTTTGATATTGATTGCCAGTGGATGGAAAAAAGTCAAAATAAAATCTATTGAACGATTTTTAAATATTTTTTAATTGGTTTCTTTCTAAAAAGTCAAATAAAAAAAAACATTTTAAATAAATTTGAATTGAAATCGTACGAAGTTGTGCTACATGGCCAAAAACGATATTTTCAGGGGTTTCAACCCCATTTTTCTAAAACGTGATGTAATGGGAAGTTTTTGACTCAGATTCGTGTTCAGCATGAAAAATTCATTCCCAAACACTAGGAAGAATATTGTTCACCAAACCCATGCAGGACAGTGTTATTGAATAAGCTTCAAAGTTCTTAATCTTAAAATATAATTAATCCTTTAACCCATTATTGTTCAAAGCACCAGACTCGGAAAATCTGAAATTTGAAAATTGAAATTTCAAAATCAATGCTAACCATAGATAGAAAAATTCAGTTTGCCTTTTTTCCGCTCCCTGCTTATTATACTTTATTTTGTATGAAAAATAATGGTTATGAAGTAATATTCTTAAACTTTTTAGAACAAAAATATGTCTATATTGTGGCTGATAACTTGACATGTGGATATATTTGTAATAATGAATTTAAAAAAAAATAAATGTTTTGTTCTTATATTATTTACTTCTTGATTAATTTTTGAGTTATCTTTTTGTCCTCTTTTTTTATTTTCGGAAGTTCTCTGTTTACAATCGCCAGTTATGGTAATTCTATGTATACCACCTTGATCAAAAAGTTCCGGGAATTTATTCAGAAAATTAAAAATACAAGTTTATTCATCTAAATCTATATTGTTCCCTTCAAAGTAATCCCCATCGACTGCAACACACTTATGCCAGCGCTTGATACAATCCTCGAAACATTTTTTATATTCGGTTTTCGGTATGTCCATCAGTGCTTACTGCGATTTTTCCATTACTTCCCCTCGGCTGCTGAAACGCGTTCCCCGTAATGGTTTTTTAACTCGATTGAACAGAAAGAAGTCACAGGGAGCCAAATCAGGTGAATTCGGTGGCTGTTGAATGGTATTTGTTGAATTTTTCGTCAAAAAATTACGAATAATGATGGCACTGTGCGACGGTGTGTTCTCATGGTGCAAAATCCACGAGTTTTCTGTCCACAATTCTGGTCTCTTTCGGCGATTGCTTCACGCAAACGCCTCATAATACTCTCTGATGGTTAATTTGTGGTTATTGACCAAAATTTATTTTACTTTATCAACGTTTTCGTCGGTTTTCGATGTCGATGGTCGGCCACTGTGTCCATCATCTTCGATTGACTCACGACCACTTTTGAACCGCTCGTGCCACTGGTAAACAACCGTTTTCTTTAGAGAATAGTTGCCGAAACACTTTTTCAACATTTCCAACGTTCGCGCACCATTAAATCCTTTTTTACCCAAAATTTAATACAAATCAATTTAATAAAATTGTAAAAAATCGCCAACACACAGAGATAGATGTACTCTTGGCTACTTTTGCAAATGTCAAGCTATGACGCTAAGATTTAGAGGGAATATCAACAACAGATGTATTAACTTAACAAAAAAAAACAGAACTCAAATCAAAACGATGGAAGCGCCACACGGTGGTTATTCCGGGAACTTTTTGATCAAGGTGGTATGTAGCTATGACTTCAGTTTTCAGACTTTTAAAATTTGACGGATGCAATGACACTCACTTGGTTGCCGAATTATTGTATAGCAACCCAGTTGGAAAGAAAAAGTCTCTAATTTGAAACTTTGCAGCTCTTTATAGTTTTTTTTTCAGATATTTACGGATGTAGATTTGTCTAGAGATATCCACTACTTTTATAAATCGGATCAAAACAATATCGTTCGTCAGTAAAGATCCGATCGCAATTATTTCCATTAAAGAACTTTCAATTGTTGACAGGTTAAGGCACTCAATAAAAATAAGTAAAAAGTAAAAGTTTTCTTCAAAATCACATAAACCCAAATATGAGCGAGTAGTACGTAAAAAATACATTCCACGTTTAAAAATTTTACCAAGAAATCACAAATTTCACTTTCTTTACCTCAACGAAGAAGACTGAATGAGTTTCATTGAACAGCAAAGATGAGGCATATTGATTAAATAAAACACCACGCGTATTTTGTGTAAATATTGAAATATTTTTGGGCTTAATTTCAATAACGAAATAATAATGCGCGTTAAAAAAAAATATATATTTGTGTCAAAAACATGAGCCAGAAAAAAAAAAAATAAAACATAAATAAATGAGTGTGAATTTGCAAAATCAAATAAAAGTCGAATTAAAAAATTTCAGTATTAAAATTGTAAATGAATTATTAGTAAATCAAAACAGCAGTAGGAAGATAATAGCAACTGTTGCTAAAGTTGTTAATTAATATGTAAAGCATGCAAAAAATAAAATATTTTGTAAAAAAAAAATCAATAAAATAAAAACCAAAAATCGAAAAATTTCAAAAAAAATCAAAAGTAAAAGTTTAAAGGAAAAGGCAGAAAAAATCGTCAATACAAAATTTAAGCTGAGTTAAGAAAACAACAACTGCGAAAAAAAAAATTTAAAAATGTTAGCAAAAGCAAATATGTATATACGAACCGGCATAATCGAAACGGCAACTGAGCAGTAAAAAGATGAAAGGTAACAAAATTGTAAATAAACTTGAATGTTTATTATGTTTATGAATAATCCACATTTTATGCTTTTCAAAATGCAGCGCGCGACGGTCTTGATGATGAGAGAGTATGTAACCCAAGCAAATGGTGTTGATGTAGATTGCAGTAGAAATAGCGGTAGCTGTTATTGTAGGGTGGAGGAAGGGGAGTGGCAGTTACTGCTCAGGAAAAGTATATTTTACTTTTCCTTTTTTCACTTGAACCGAAATTCCAAATTATAAATGAGCTTTAAAAAAGCGCTATTATTCATTCTTCTATTATTTATTCATTCAACAATCCTGCACATCACTGTACAAATGAAGTGTTTGCTTGCAGAGTGTCGCTGTCGTTGCCAAAATTTTCTGTAACCGATTTTTATGGTCACTTTTAATGAGGTTAATTAAATTATATTTTTTTTTTATAAATTTTACATGGAGATTTTTTGATTTTCTTTTTATTTTCTCATTAATTTTTAATCTACTCAAAAGTGCAATTAAATAAAAATTTTATTGTTTAATATTTTTTTTTAGTTCAAAGTCGACTTTAAGTTTGCACTTTTTAAAATTTTTATAAAATATATGTACCTACACATATTCAATTAACAATTATTTTTGTTTTGAACAAGCAGTATAAAATCACTGCATTAAAAATTAATAACATTTTTTTTTACTGAAAATCACAATTTCACAATTTGTTGTCACACAATTTACATAGCTGTAAAATGTAGATAGATATTTATATCGTATATGCACATATGTAGATATATATATAATTGGTCATTGGTCTCATTCGCATACGCCAACAAATTCCGACTTCAAGTATGTAGGTAATTGACCAAAAAATAACCAACAAAAATAAAGCACAAACTCTAAAAACTATTAACGCATTCACTGCTTCGCATAACCAAAGAAGAGCAGCACCGGACCGCACGGCACTATTATTATTAGATATTACTGTAAATTGTTGTTGCAATTACACTTTACAGTTTATAGTCAGCCAACTTTATTACCAATTTTCGTTTAGTTTTCGCTTTCATTCGGTATTTTTTCCGTTTCAACCGTTTTATTTTTGCTGCGTCCGTTGCGCTTGCGCACTAAAATGAATCTGCAGTGTTGTTATAACTTTTATTTTCGTTTGGTTCGTTTGACTCCTAAACTTGGCTTTGGACTTTAAGTTTTTTCGCTTTTTTCGCTTCTTTGTTTTGTTTTTGTAGCTTGTTGTCTGTTGTAAGTTTAAGTTTAAGTTTTGAAAGTTGTTGGTTGTCTGCGAGTCGACAATGCTTTTTTGTTTTTGGTAGATGCTCGTATACACATGCAGCTCTTTATTTTTTATTTTGTCTTATGCTCGTTAAATGTTTATTGTTTTGGTAGGTGATGACTTCTCTATACAGTAGCTATAATAGTCTCTCTCTCAATGAGCTTGCAAGTAGCACCTACTTATTGTTAAGAGATTTTTGAAGAGGTTACTAGTAGCTCTCGTTGTGCATTTTTGAGAAGCTGCTGTTTAAACTTAAATGATATACATGAGTTTTTAACCCTTATGCTTTGATTTTTCTTTTACTGTTTTAATTATTCTGTATTTCGGGGACCTATAAGACGGCGGATAAAACTTCCTGAAATAAAAACTTTTTGAAGAAACTAAAATATTTACAACTTCCTTATTTTGCAACCTCTAGATCCACTAGTGAGAAGGTTTTTAGCACTACGACAAAAAAATTCCGAAAAAGAAATCTTTAAAAAAATATTTAGTAAAAGCTGGTTTTTGAATTTTTCTGATAATTCAGTAACAGTACGAAATGAAGAGTGTATACGAAAAAATTGTAACAGAGCTTTTTACTTCCTAATTTTGTTGGAAGTGTCCGAGAAAAAAATAGCATATAATCGATTTTGGTTTTGATGACAGATGAATGGATACTTAAGCCGAAATTCGAAGAATAATTGTGAAAGTTTTTCAACAAAATCTGAGGTGTGGTCAAACTGTTAGCCGGGTTTTGAAAAACTTTAATGGCAATCTAAAATTGATTGAAAGGTAGGATCAGGCAGAAAATGTGAATCGGTAGACCTACACAGAGCTAAACGTGTCAAGGACATTTTTCATAAAAATTCAAATGTTTCGGGCAGAAAAGTAGCGCAAAAATGCAGTTGCTCTGAATTATTTGTCCGCAAAGTGAAAAAATAAGCTAGCGTTAAATCGTACAAAGTTCAGAAAGTCCCTCATCGGTTGGGCTTTACGCAAGAAATAGAATAAAAAATTACAGGCAAACTTTGTAACAAAATTTCAGTGTTGCATCATGGATGTCGAAACATATGTTTTGACGGACTTTTCACAGCTTCCAGGCAACGATTTTGACATAGCGGATCCATAGCGGGGAAATATGCCAGAAAAGAACAGAATCCAAAAAACCTAAGTTTCCTAAGAAATTTCTAGTTGCGGTAAAAGAAGTCAGCTGTGTGTAAATTCTGGGTCAGTCAACACGGATATTTATATTGCTGAATGCTTGAAAAAAGGATAACAGAATTTGTAAACTAACATAACGTAAACTGCCCAAAGCTGAGGCCAGTGGAACGTTGTTGGGCTCTAATTAAGAGGAATTTGAAGAAGGCGAAAAGTGTATCGAAGGATATAAAACAAAGAATTACAAATTTTTTGTTTTGTTTTAATTTACATAAAGTGAAGTATAATAAAAGAAACTTTCGCATTATTTGGATTCAGGGCTTACTTGATTTTGCTATGTTGCAATTTTTTCGTGCGCACTTCTTAATAATAGTTATTATACCCTTCTAATTATGATACTTCTACTATAAAACATATGATTTTTTGTTTTGTTCAGTGGGTACTTTCACCTCGATGGACCGTTTGACAGTGATGCTCTGATACCCTAAAGGAAAAACTTGCAGAGGTGCTGTGGTTGTACCTACATGACGATTAAAAGGATAATGTGTTACAAATGCATATCTATCCATAAGACAGCTTAACCCTGGAACCCATACGGGGTGTGTAGCAGCCCCATTACAGACTAAAAGTCCCATTTATTTTGAATTTGAAAAGCCGTTCTTTTCAGTGGTCGCCATGACTTTTTTTTCATTATGTCTTCATGAAACACAGCAGTTTAGTACATTTTCTAGTGAAAATAACTTGATCAGTGGGGTGCCTTGTGTTCGTTAATATACAACTAAATTTTTTTTTTGGGATCAATGCTAGAACAAAAATTGCAACTCTGTACCGGTAACTTCGATAGCAATTATAGCGAACTCTTTTTGTGTGCGACATCTTCATGTAATTCCTTGGACATTTGCGCCATCTGTATGTGAAATGTATAACTGTCATAAACTTTAAGATGGCGACGCTACACATTGTTCTTTCTGCCATAGGCGTGTGTGTGTGTAATTAATATGTTATATTGAATTAAAACTATTTATGGATCGTTTATTATATAGTTTGCTCGTGAATTCAGTTACGGAATATTGATACTTAGCCCCTAATGCACATTGCTCGACAAAATTATGTCGCACTGCAAACTTACGCGCGACGTCACATCCGTTTGGTTTTACTCTAGGACAAGAGAAAAGAAATTTCACTTCAATAATAATAAATTATGAAAGGAAAATTGTTCTGCATTTCTGCTTTATTAAAATGGACTGGTTGGATTGGGAAGATGTTAGTGATGCATAGTATCGGTTCTTATGCACTCAATGGTGTCTATTTTCAAGAAATTATGTAATTTCTTCCCTAGAAAAATTATTAACATGTTTTTTCGTTAATTTTCTGTTTGTTTATTTTTTACTTTTATAACAATACCCACTTTCATATAAAAAAGTTTCGTTTCTGTTTACTTTTTATTGTGTGTTGCCAACATAGAAAATTTAATTCTGAACTATATTTAAAATTTCAAGCCTCTAGCTCATCGAGAAGTTAGTTTAAAATCGATTGCAAAATTTGTACCAAAAAGACAGACAGAAAGACAGACAGACAGACACCATTGAAAGCGAGTTGATATAAACGTGGTAAAATAAAATAATTTGAAAATTAACTAACAACTTTTGTTTACGTTTGAAAGTTAACTCCTCAATGTGAAACCCAAAATTATTTAACTCGCTCTTTACTCTTGAATCTCAGTTAAAGTTTAAGGCGAGTTAACTCACCACTGTGAAATTGGCATTAAAACTACATGCAGTTCTTGCCAAAGGCACATTTGCTTGGATCACCGCATGGAAGTTTGTAGCAGTTGCAATTTTGGGCTAAAAAACAACTTTAAAAATATACATATAATATTTTGAAAATATTGCTTTTTTATGAAAATATATATTATATTATATGTCTATTTTCAGAATCAAAAATAATTTTGCTGAGTATCGGCCTTAAGGACTTAATTTTTTGAATCTGTGCAAGGCTATTTATAATCGCTCTACTTTTTACCTTTTTTGTGCAACATGAATTTTTTCACTATAATTTTGATGCCTAATTTTTTGTTAATTTTGATGTTTATGAATAGTTAATTTAGTAAGGTAAAAAAAAAACTAATTGTGTTTTAAAATTTATCATAATAACGCTTTGAAGTTAGTGTGGTGTAGAGCAACCCCAAATAGGTTTACGTAACAAAAAACAAGGTATGAGTTCCAGGGTTAATATGCTCTCATGGAATCACTGAAAACTTCTCGAAGTCTTACAAAAATCGATTTGCTAAGAATTGAAGACGCCGATTTTGAGGGGGGAATTGAGGGCACCAAATGCACTATATTTCCTTCCTTAGATGTTATTTATTTCGCAAGTCAGGGCAATAATGAAAGGATTATTTCTATGAATTAGAAACACTGATTTTATAGTTTGGGGCAGTAGCGCAGAAGATGTTGAATAATCTCAGTCATTGGTGGATCTAGAGGGCGCTAAAGGCGGGAGGTTTTTGTCGTATTTTATTTCCATCAAAGTTGTAAAGTCCAGCAATTGAAAATTGGAGTAGATACTTACCGCTATAAACTAAAAATACTGATTATTGAGTTATGGCAGTCACACAGAAGATTTTAAATAGTCTCAGTTACTAGCGGATTCAGAGAGTGTGGAAAGGGAGAAAAAGTGAGTCTAGTCTAGGCTTTTCGTTGCTCCAAAGTCTTTTAATTCAAAAGTAATGCTGGGATATGTAACTCCATGCATTGAAGAAACCGATTTTTTAATTTGGGTTAGTAACATAAAAGTTGTTGGATTATTTCAGTCATTAGCAGGCCCAGTGGGGGGCGGAAGGTTTTGGGAGAAACCCTCCTAAAAAGTATAAAAAGAAGCTTTTTGTTTCATAAAGTAAGTGACAATATCAAAACTTACGTGTGTGTACCATAAGGTCACTCAGTGACCATTACCTCTTTTATACGCCAAACGTGCAGTTCCCGCCTTTTTTTGTGTTTTTTTTTTGCGTGAATAATAAGATAATATTATTACTTTTTATAAAATGCAAAGATAACTAGTTTCAGTAAGTATTTTAAATTTGTTATTAGACTTTTTTCGCTTGAGATTCGCGTACTGACTGTATTTTGTCGCAGCGGCCTCATCCTTTGACAGAAAGCCAAAAGAAGACAGGTATATTAATGAGTGTATTGACGTTTGGGTGCGAAAACTATTTAGTGGGAAAGTTTGTGGGCAATGAATCTTCTGACGACTATATGAAGAGTGGTGACGAGGAAAGTGCTGATTGAGCACTATCGGCAAATGATAGCAGCGTTCCCATGTACTAATCAAAGGATAAAGATATTGAGTGATCAACGGAACCGACTGGACCCATTAATGCTAAGGCCAGGGTAGAAAACGTAATTCAAGGACGTCCTGGAGTTACTACATATATGAGTTATTCGATCTTCATATAAACAAATTGATGAAATAGAATTGCCCACGTTTTATGAATAGAAATCAACCCTCTGGAACACGTCAAACATCTTCAATCGAAAATCTGGGCTTAGACCTTGTTCAGGAAGTGATTCGGCATAGAAAATGTTAGTTAAGAACTCAATTGTCGGCAGATATTGTGCGAAATATTCGGGCAGATACACAAGAGCCTAGCACTTCG
Source organism: Toxonevra muliebris (assembly GCA_963691655.1). Lineage (NCBI taxonomy): Eukaryota > Metazoa > Arthropoda > Insecta > Diptera > Pallopteridae > Toxonevra > Toxonevra muliebris. The sequence continues at coordinate 51,676,041 of OY829329.1, forward strand.
GCACGTGCTACTCTGAAGAAGAGAAACTTAATAAAAATATGTAAACAGTATTAATAATTATAATTATTTATAATCAGTACAACTAAGAAATGTTAAAATTTAAATTCCAAATTATGAGTTTTCATACGATATGCATACAAAACACTAGCCCGGTCATTCTGTGACCTTAATATCACAAGTGTGAGCTTTTCTTAATGTAACAGAAGGGTTAATCGAATTGATGTTAGAGAGTCCAATATATTATACAATCACCTCCTGAATATCATGCTGTGAACCCGACATTAGACTGGGTTTTACAGATACAGTATTTAAGATTCGCTTACATCTTCAAATTATTCTGGTTGAGATATTCGAATAAGATAAGGGCATAAGAGCTTCGTTGTCGCCCGCCAAAATCAATTTAGTTGTTGGACCATGATTGATGCTCTATTGATCGCGCATACCTTAGCCTGAATACTGCACCTGTTAAACAGTCTATATAACTCCTTAATTTATAAGAAGTTGTAAATTATTCCTGCTCTAATTCCATTTTTCTATTTGTTGTATCTGTGAAAGTTTTAGTTCTCAGAAAAAGAAAAATTTTATACCTCATCAGACAATTACACAGAACACAGTACTGGTTTTTAATTTACCTGCCAAATTCCAAATATAGTAAAACCATTAAATAAAAACCAATAGTTGTTAAATACAAATTTTTATTTCAAAATTTCTATTAGGAAGATCCTCGAATAATTGTTTGATTCTCTGTTCTCTATATAATATTATCTATAACTTCGAATTCAACATCAACCAAGGGTCCTTTTGCAAATGGCGACGCCGAATTCGTTGTCAAAAAGTATGAACCAGTAGCACTGAAAAAGAGAAAGATGTAAAATTTTTACTAAGTACTTACTTAGTTTTTAGAAACCTTAAATTTTTTAATTACTTTTTCGAAACAAAATAGCCCATTTTGACATCAGGTATATGAGCATAATCACGACAACGCTGCAGCGCAAACTCAAACCAATTACCACAATTGTAAGACCAGAAACCCTGTTTGGTTATAACAGACTCACCATAATATTCAGGGGCACGAAAGTGATTGCAATTACGAAACTCTAAAATAAAATTTTCAAACATTAAAATCATATTTTCAAAAATTTTAATTTGCACCTAAGCGATTTAAAGTCGGTGTTTGTGTAAAACTCACGTCCATTTTGAAAATAATAACAACCACGTTGAAAGAAATTGTCTAAATTTGGATAAAAATCTACATGACCCATTGATTCAATAGATGAATATAATATCCAATCTGTGTGTATTACATCAACGAATTCTGCATCAGTTGCATCTAATTTTTCATTAAGATTTCCAGTGATGAAACCAGGACGTGCAGGATCTAAACCTATATTAAAGCTTGTAAAGATGGAATACTTATACGACTTATTATTTATTTATTTATTTACCAGTTATGCGTTTCAGACGATTTTCCACATAATTAGCAATTAATCCTGCAATTTGTCCACCTAAACTAAAACCAATCACATGTATATCTTCGCTGGTATAAATTCCATTTGTTATCAGGTTGTCGTGTAGTTGTGCTATGCAACGTGCAACAACTCGCGCATTTTGGAAAGACCATGGATAGTAACAGGGAAACTGATTTTGGAAATTATAGGTACATTGAATTATATTATTGAAGTATATTTTATTTAAGGAGGGAATAAGTAAATAAATAAACTTTTTCTGAAAGGACATGCTTATCTTTATATATAAAATCGTAGAGTTTTGTGTGTTTGTAAGCATGTAACTTCTGTACGACTTGGCCGATTGAAGTCATATTTCCAGAATATATTATCTTGGGTGGGAGGATGAAACATAGCTATTCATAATGGCTTTTAGGAAAGTGGGCGTAGCACCTCCCATACAATCTCAATAGTTTTTTGAGTATATCTCAAGAAACATTTATAGCACAGTACAGAATTGACAATGCCATGCTACAACAAAAATTGGGATTGACAAAGGGGGTGTGGCACCTTCCACATAACCTGAATTTTCATTATGAGATACATATCATTGGATCCATTTATGGTACGGTACTAAAATTTAAATTCTTTCAGTTTGTTGGATTAGTGGGAGTGGCACCATGCTTCACTTTTATTTTCAACTACTATTTCTACTACTATTTCTATTACTATTTTCTATTACTTTTTTTCTACAATTTCTTCTAGAAAATACTACTAATTTTTCAACTAATATTTTCTACTACTTTTTTAACTAATATTTTCTACTACTATTTTACTACTTTTTTCTACTACCTTTTAAATACATTTTTTCTACAATTTCTTTTTATTTTGTACCACTACTTTCTACTATTTATTCCCTACTATTTTTTACTACTTTTTTACAATTTTCTCCACTACTATATTTTATTATTTTTTCTACCACTCTTTCTACTCCATTTTTACAGTTTGTTGGATTAGTGGGTGTGGCACCATGCTTCACTTTTATTTTCAAGTACTATTTCTATAACTATTTTCTACTACTTTTTTTCTACAATTTCTGCTAGAAAATACTACTACTTTTACAACTAATATTTTCTACTACTTTTTTACCTAATATTTTCTACTACTATTTTACTACTTTTTTCTACTACCTTTTAAATACATTTTTTCTACAATTTCTTTTTATTTTGTACCACTACTTTCTACTATTTATTCCCTACTATTTTTTACTACTTTTTTACAATTTTCTCCACTACTATATTTTATTATTTTTTCTACCACTCTTTCTACTCCATTTTTACAGTTTGTTGGATTAGTGGGTGTGGCACCATGCTTCACTTTTATTTTCAAGTACTATTTCTATAACTATTTTCTACTACTTTTTTTCTACAATTTCTGCTAGAAAATACTACTACTTTTACAACTAATATTTTCTACCACTTTTTTACCTAATATTTTCTACTACTATTTTAACTTTTTTCTACTACCTTTTTAATACATTTTTTCTACAATTTCTTTTTATTTTGTACCACTACTTTCTAATATTTATTCCCTACTATTTTTTACTACTTTTTTACAATTTTCTCTACTACTATATGTTATTATTATTTCTACCACTCTTTCTACTCCATTTTTACTATTTTTGTACTACTATGTTTAACTATTTTTATATTACTTTTTCTGTAATTTTTAATATTAATTAATTAATTAATCTTTTTACAACAATTTTAAATATTATTTTCTATTCTTTTTCCTACTACTTTTTCTTCTACTATTTTCTTCTACTATTTTCTTCTACGTTTTCACTGCTACTTTCAACTATTGTTTCTACTACTTTATGAAATATCTTAAGACTCTGCTTCACTATCTTAAAACCAGTTAGTTATTAAATTGTTTCAAATTTTCAAATAATTTTTGGGATATAATTCATAATTATAATTTTTAGATATTATTTCAAGAATGGTCATTGATATGAATGTAGAGCCTAATGAAATATTGTTTCTATAATTCAACTGAAATCTAATAAAGTTGTTCAACAAAAAAAAAACACTTAAAAGTTATTCCTTTTTACTACAGATATGCTGAAATTTCTATCTAACTGCTGAATGACCCCTTTAGCATCAACTGGGTAAATAATTTTGCTCAAACAGTATCATCAGCCGATATGGCTTTGCTTCTGTCGAAGGCCACTCACTGATGCGCCTAACAGTCTTTTTTTTTTTTTTTTGTAAATATCAACTATGTTCTTTGCTATCAGATTTGAGTTTTTTTCGTACACGTCGTTGAATTCACATCGGTGATAATACAATGAAAATGTTTCATTTTCTGGTCGTCCAGACGCAATGAAAACTTTCATTTCTAAAATTTAATTAATACAATATTGATTTAAGATTTTCATTTATAATGATTCTCTGTTTTTAGTGTATAGTTCTGCAAGTAAAATACTTTTGAAAATGTCAATTGTGTCAATAGTGAGACACATTTTTAAATCTAGAATTTTTTTTACAAATTCAATGGAAGCCTGAATTGTCATTACGAATGTTCAATTTTAAATATCAAGTACTTCATTGTTTTATAATTTTCACGCTTTTTCGCTGAACAACGTTTGCCGGGTCAACTAGTGCCCTATTAAATTCTTAGGAGCTTAAAATTAGAATACCAGATATTGTGGAAGAGAGAAAGAAGTTTATGGTTTTTCATTCTTTCAAAAAGTGTTTTGGATCATAATGGCTGGAATATTTATTGGAAAAAGGATTTTATCTCCAAACCAACCCCTCTCTTTTCTCTCATGGATCCGTTGATACTGGTTACATACTTCCCCAAGAAAATCATAGCACTGACTGCACATTTAGTAAATTTAGTAGATCAAGAATTGTGGACCATACAATATTTCAATTATTCCATAAATTTTGATTTCTATTTGAGGCAATGCAATATATTGTCAGTGAAATTCTTAATTGGTTCCCTGTTACTATTTTTAACCCTCTAACTACCCAGGTTTTCAAACTTAAATTGGTGCAAGAAAAATGAAAAATAAATATCTGTCGTTTCAGAATTTCGGTTAAGTATAGTTTTTAACTTCGCCTCTAGGCGAACCAGAATCAGAATTTGATTTAATTTTAATTTTTCATATGTTTTTGACGAAATTTTTTATCTTGGTCAATTTTCACTTTCAACTGATATAACTTTTAAAATACACGTGGCACAATGACGCCAAGCACATGCAGACATATTTCAACTACAAACATGTGTGCCGTTAATATCGAACAAAATAAACCTGTGTATCTTATACCACGTTATATAAACTCCGTCTAGAGGCGGACTGGGGAGATAGAGGCTTAAGTAGAGTTTTGGTTCTGTTCTATCACAGATGTTCACCTTTGAGTTGTGTGTGACACCAAGATTGCTATATAATCGTGGGGCGCCCAGCTTTCATAGAATTTTTCTGCGGCTTTTATACAGGCGTCGATTAAAGTCGTAAGGTTAAAGCACCATAGAATCGAGAGTAAGAAATTTCTCGAGTCTTCAGCCCGTCAAGAATTTTTTCAACTCTAAGAGTGATCACGTCTTATAATAATACATACATACTTCGTAGGATATTGGAAATAAGAAGTTCTTATGATGTAGGAAAGATATAAAAACGGGCATTAAATAATACACTGAAAACTAACCTTCGTCAACAGGCTATAGTCTACTGAAATAACATAAGCCTGCTGTGTTTGCAATAACGCTGGACGAACTTCCAAATTTGGAGATATATTATGATTTCCATGATAACCATGTATAAGAATTTTTATAGGAAGCTTTGGTTCGAATAAGCTGGCAGTCAAATTTAGTGGATTTAATAAAACAGGATCTGATTTCGTTTCACTGTAAGAAAAATGTTAAAGTTGAGTAAAAAGCTTAAAATTATTAATAAAGATCATTCGGAACGAGTTCATTTTTTGCACGCTTAAAGTCGTTGATACAGAAATTAAATTTTTAGCATAACCGACTTTAAACGATTATTGATTGGAGCGTAAGACTCTCCTACAGAAACTTACTTTTTATAAAGCCAGAAGCTAATGTCCGCATTTGGGCACTGATCGCTAGCAAAAACGCAATTGTCCAATAAGATATTTGCAACACAATTCCTCTGCAGATAAACTTTAGCGACAGAACATTAGAAAACTTTACTGTTTTTTTAATGAGAGTTTTTAAAAAACTTTAACACTTACGTGCCAGCAAAGCCAACAGTAAATTGAGCGCGATTAACTGCATTTCATAAAAGATTTTGATAATAAAACTAAATATTTATGATGATTTAAGTGCTGTTTCACTTTATTTTTATAGAATTCAAATCATATTTTTATCATTTTACCCACATAATTTGTATTAAAAATAAAATAAATAATAATAGTACTATTTATTGTGTATCTAAGTTCAAAGTCACTTAGTTCTACTGGGTTATTAAATAAATATAATATATTTCTAGGTCAGAATAATTTGATATTATGAGTTATTAAATCAATTTTCACATTCACCATCATTCAACTCACAATCATTCAATTCTCTATCATTCAATCCACTATCATTCAATTCACTATCATTCAATTCACTATCATTCCATTCACTATCATTCAATTCATTTTCAACTTCGGTACTCGATAGTTCAGAAAATATTTGATAATCGTGAAAGTCAGTGAAAGTTCTACGCAATTCTGGTTCAAAATCCTTATCATTTATCTCTTTAATATTATAGTAATCCAATAATTTATTACTTGGACTATAGTCGCTCGGGAAACTGGATTTAGTTGGACCCAAAGCAAATGGTGACTGGCATGAAGTCTTCAGAAAGTGTGAACCGGTAGAACTATTTTAAAAATAGATAGCATAAAAATACACAAATATGAAATACAAATTTTGAAAAATTCCCAAACCTTTTGTTCACATGATAACCCATAAGTGCATCATTACCACCAAAAGCGCACAAACCAAATGCATAATGCAGCCAGCTCGGGCAGGCATAACTCCAAAAACCATTATCACTTGTTATAGATTCAGCATAGTAGCGTGGTGCACGATCATGATTACAGCTGCCAGTATCTAAATTAAGTGAAAATGGTTATAAAACTAAGAATTATGCGGCATGAATATGGATTTTTCATACCACCAAGTTCTTCTTGACAACCCGGCTGATAACCTCCCAAATTTGGATAAAAGTCCACATGACCCATTGCATGTAACATGCCACGTCCCAAAACATCGGTATGTATAACATCAACATATTCAGCATCACTGGTATCAAGTTTACGTTTATTACTGGCAGTAATGAACAAAGGCTTTGCAGGGTCCAGGCCTCAAATTTAAAGAAAATTAAAAACATATGTATAAATATGTATGTATTAACCATATTAACTTTAATACCAGCCACAAACTTTTAGAGCAAATATGAGGTCTGGAGTAATTAATTCATTTTTCTAATAGATAAAAAAGAGAGAAGCTCTTCAAATCGTGAGTCCAAAGGTAGACTCTCTGAAATCTTCTTCCATCTTTAATACTCACCGGTAATCCTTTTTAATTTTCTTTTAATATAATTTGCTGTTTGTCCTGCTACTTGTGCCCCTAAACTAAAACCAATAATATGTATATCATCATTATCGACAATGTTACGTTCAACCAAATTATTAATTAATTGCGCTAAACATTTGCTGACGAGCGGTAAATTTTCAACAGCGGCAAAGTAACACGGCAAACGTACGAGTGGATTAAAATCCGGTGATATTATATAAACATCTTCATGATCCAGCAATACGGGACGTATATGGGAATTTGGCGAAAAGTCACGATGTCCTGTATATCCATGTATAAGTATTTTAACAGGACGTCTCGGTTGAAAAAGCCAGGGATTTATATTGAGTGGATCGAGTTTTAGCGGTGTGTTACGTGTTGAGCTTTATTTTTTTTTTTGAAGGAAAATATGTAGGTTTAAATATATTTGAAAATTTTGCAGTTAATTAATAGTAAACTATTATTTCAGTTTGCAAACGGGCCATTACTTGGGCTATACTGAGGTCTTAAGTTTTGAATTTCTATGGAGACCTATTTTTAAAGCCAAATTTTTAACATTTCATTTATTACTTTAATAACAATAGATCACAGGTTGAGTACAGAAATATTTCTATACTATATTCACTTGAAGCCTCGAATATCTTAAGTCTTGGGGTGTCCAGCCTCCCTCTTCGGAGACCTATTCTTAAATCAGTAATTTATCCTTATATCACAGCAACCATAGAATACAAGCAGTATATAGAAATATTTGCTATTTTTTGGTAATTTTTCTGAGGGGCTGAAACTTTTAAGACCGAGGGTTTCTCGTAGACCTATTTTTAAAATAAAAATGTTCCTTAATATCGTAGCAGTCATAAAACACTCACAACATTTAACATGCTTCTTACTAATTAGGCAATATTACAATTAAAATTCGGGATAGCCATCCTCCCTCATCCCTTTTTCTCTCTCTCTTTCGAGAGAGCGAAGGCGCTCTTTTACCAGGTCCTCACTACACAATCCCCGACGAAGTTAAATGAATTACTTTAATACTTATACTTAAATGTAATGAAATTAATTACTTTGTGTAAAGCCAAAATGTAACATTCTCATTTGGGCAACCGCCGTGTACTACAACACAATTTGGATCCACTAGACCCACTATGGGATTTCCGTGTACATTATAGAAAACTGTTTTGAAAAAAAAAAGAGTGAAGAAGAATGATCAATATCAAACTTCTGAATTATAGTTTTTAAAGACTCCATTAAACGATTTTACTTTTCAAACAGCCAAAAATCAAAATTATGGTTACAACGTTTTGCATTTCCGATTTTGTATCAAGTAATTTCCGCACACTGAACAAACAATAAAAAGCGATACCACCGTTCAATCGACGACGACCGTAACTAGCCGCACTTACACTGCAAATAGCGGAATACTATGTAGATAATGCTCTTTTTAAATCAACTTTCGTTTATTTTTCTATTTTATTTTATTGAATATGTAATTCAGGTTTGTTGGTATAATTTTTGTTTTTGTTTTCAACTTATTAACTTCTTTCTTCCGTAATATTTTTTTTTTTTTTACTTGTGGGCAAATATGCGAATTTGAAATTGAATTTTTGAATTGATACATTTTCGACTACGAGAAATTAGCCAAATTAAACAAAACAAATAAAAAAAAATGGTAAATTTATTGCTCTAATTGTCACGTATTTACACCATCAATATGTAATGTGCCTCGAATATTTAACCACCCACATTTACCTAGCGTTAGTACATATTTCCAAAATACATACATACATATCTACATCTACATATGTACTTCATTGAGAATAGATATTTACTTTTTTGTTTTTTGACATTTCAACTTAGACAGTAAGTAAGTAAGTCTGATCTTGTCAACACTTTTCATTAACTGTATTGACAGCTGCTGGCACTTTCGATTTTATATGGAAGCTTTATTTTGAATAAAGGTTTCTAGGTCACATCTGATCTGTACTATGTCTGCGTAGGTAATTAAAATTTTTGGATTTTCAAGTGCATTAATGCGTCACAATCACACAGACTGGCGTCAGAGATCTGGTGAAAAAATTATGACTCATGCACCTATCTCTAATATCGTACAGAACTAAATGCGTAGGGTTAAAAAAAATCTGTATCTTTCGACAGCGATTGATAACCAGAGCGAAACTATTAAAAACACTTAAAAACTTATATTTTAATACATATACATATTAGTAAGTACCTTTATTAATAAAAAGGCAGTAAAAATACCATAATTCGTTCAACGTTATAAAACTAAATTCGCATGTGCAATTATATTATGGGTAACTGATTTGAAGTGTTCACTGTTATGGTGATAAATATTTGGCGAATCTACTGTAGTTGATGCCAATTTCACACTGAAGAATTGATAAATTTTTTGATTGAGGATTCGAAAAATCGTTATACCGAAGCAATGTCCCTGAAGGAAAGCTCGCACAGAGTGACAACCTCTCTACTTGCCAACGCTGAACATTGGCACACTACGTGCATCAATATCTCAGTTTCCTCTAGACCAGGGTTTCTCAAACTGTGGTACGACGCGTACCACCAGTGGTATGTGAAGCCTCCAAAGGTGGTATGCTAGCAGATAGGGATGTGCAAATCGATGAATTCGACTTTAATCGAAATCGATTTTTAATCAACTTTTAGCACAAAATTTCAACTTTTTATGATCAACTTTAATTTGCTAAACTTGTTCAAAAGTCGTCTTTTGGTGTAAAATTTTTTTTGAAAGTACCAGTTCAATTTTCACATTTATTTGAAATTTTACAAAATTTTTCCAACTGTGGATTTGTAATACATGCATGTGCAGCTTTATGTACTAGTAATTTTTGACATTTTATTTTAAAATAGTTCTAAAATAGTCTCTCTGTTTAGCCTACTGTGTGTTATTATACTTCACACATCCACAGGCTATCCCATGGCAGAAGAATTAAGATGGTAGTAGATGCATTTTGACAAGTAAGAGGAACTTTGACAATTGGGAAATCATTTGTTTTGATACTATTCTTCTTTTTACAACAGCGTTATATTTTCATGGTTCAATTTTTAAGTGAGACTTTATAGGAAAATAGTTTGCATTGTATTGTATGTTCATAGGGAGAATTAGTTTCTGCTTTTTATATTATTTGTTAACTCTTAACATGTTCAAGGTATTTGCTAATAAAGAAAACAAATTAAATAACATTAATTCTATTTTTTATTGTAAATAAAATTTATAATTTAGTACTAAGTAATAAAAGTACTTTTAATAATCTACTATTAACTCTCTTTTTTGTACACATTTTAAAAAAAATGCACCTCTAAAATGTTCCTCTTACTTGCAAAAAATTCAAAAAAAAACTCCTGTTTGAAAAAATGGATCTACCTCTAAAGCGCGGTTCACGCCAAATTGACACTCTTTGTTGTGGTCACCACGTCGCCCCTAGTCATAACAACAACAAATTTTTTACTGGGACTTGTTTACAATACCGTTACCGTTAGATGATAAATTTTTCATATTAATTGATCGCAAGTTGGTGATTGTGTGCACAATGGAAGCTGCAAATAGAAAATTGATTGTGAACAAATTTATTGAAAATCCGTCGTGGTCTGGTTCAAAGATTGCGAAAGTGTTAAATATCTCCAAAAGAACGGTATGTAGAGTTATAAAACGATATAAAGAAACTCTTAGTGTTGAAAGAGCTAAAAAAGTTGTGAACAAAACGGGAACCACCAACCTAAAATTAAAGGCAGAGATCTTGAGGTCCATCAGAAGCAATCCCGGACTATCGGATAGCGATCGTGCCAAGAAATTCAATACCAGCAAAAGTGCTGCTAGACGAATACGCATAAAAGCTGGGCTAAAGTGCTATCGAGCTATAAAATATCCAAATAGAACAGACAAACAGAATTTGCTCGTCTTCTTTATAATAATGTTTTGACCAAATTGAATGGATGCATTATTGTGGATGACGAATCATACGTAAAATTTGATCTTAAACAGCTTCCAGGTCAAAAATTTTGTATGGCAACGAATCGTGGTAATCAGGGCCGTAGCCAGAATTTTTTTTCGGGGGGGGCGGGGGGGAGTGCGTTTCATTCGAAGAAAATATTCATAAATAATTTTTATCAAACTGATTTTTAAATACAATAAATTAAATCGATGATACATTTGATGTACCCTATAAAATTAAAATTTTAGGAAAAATTTTCCGATTTTTTTAATCTTAACCTCAAAAAAAAAAAATGGCCAAAAGTGACAAAAAATTCACAGAATAATCAAATTAAATTTTTTGAAATAAATATTATTCAATGTGCATTCAAATGCATTTTTTTTTATCGTGAAGGACATAATTTCATTAGCTCATTGACTTCCCACTACTGATGATGTACCCAACCACAAAAAAATTACCAAAAATAGTAGAGGCTCATTTTTTTCAAATGATCATCATTGGGAATTTGAGCCATTATCAATGATAAGGAATGAGGTTGAGATCTTTCGTGGTGCTCTGACCAATAATGCGTTAAAAAATAATTATATTTTAAGAATGCCTCCTAAACTGCTTGGTTTTTGCTAATAAGATGGAGTTTTTGCGAAAGAACTTTTCACGTTGAACACGAATCTGAGGTCAAAAACTTCCTATCACGTCACGTTTTAGGAAAAAAAATGGGATTCAAGCAAGTCTAATTTTACATGGATCCGATAATTTTTTTTATTTTTTTATTAATTTTTAAACTTTTTAAACTGATTCAGGACGAAACTTTAAATCAAAAACAGTTACTGATCTAGAAAAACTATGAATGCAGGAGTGCTCAGTATCAACTTCTCTTTTTGAATCCGTAGTCAAACTTCATGTCGAAGAAAACAAATCGGATTTGATCGCATAGTGTAAGTAAGATTTCAACCTATTTTTTTTTTATTTGACTTTTTAGAAAAAAAACCGATGGAAATAAAAAATATCGTTAAATAGATTTTTTTTTGACATTTGGCAATTAATCTCTAAAATTTGAATAAAGTTTTCACATTTGGGGGGGGGAGAGGGGTTAGAACCCCCAAACTCCTCCCCTCCCCTAAATACGGCCTTGGTGGTAATGTACCCTCAAATTCAAGTACATAAAAATGGATGAATTTGCAAAGGAAGCAATGGTGTGGCAGGCTATTTGCAGCTGTGGTCTCAGATCCAGGACATTTGTGACATCCTCTTCTATGACGTCTGATAGCTGCCACTACTCTATGAAAACCATGGATTGGTATCAGACAAATAAAGTATGAATTATGAATCCACCCAATTGCCCCCAGCTTCGACCGATCGAAAAATACTGGGCTATTACAAAATATAAGTTGAAGAAAAATGCAGGTATTGTCAAAAATGTGAATTCAATGTTACTAAAATGGAACCAAATAGCCGCAAAAGTATCCAGAGCGGATGTTGAAAGGTTGATGGGGTCCATTAAAAAGAATACCCGGAACTTTTTGCACAACAAAGAAATTTAAATCTTTTAATACTATAGTATTAAAACGCAATATTAAACTTATCATTTAATGAATTATTTGTAATTCTGAGTGTTCTGGTTAAAAAGATACAGCAACTTTCCTGCATGCTAATTTTGCGTGAGCCGCGCTTTAAATACTTCTACCATGGGCTATCCCATTCACTCGCAAAAATAACTCGAATAATAAATGTCAAATAATACCGCCGGAATAAGTAAAAAGACGATGAAGGGAACAATGGAAGGGGTGGGGGGGGGGGGGGGAGAAGGGATCGGCTGGTTACACTAAGGTCATATAAACTGTATGCCACTTAAAACAAACCATTTACTTTAAATTACTTATTTTATATTCCATTCAATAAAAATAATAGGTTGAACTTGTGTTTTACAAAGCTGCTTATAAATCTGGAAAATAAATTTTACAAGAACCCTATTTTGAATAGCACTTCTACAAAACCAATGTATTTCTAAAAATCTGATTTTGACTCGCACGCAACGGCTAATATATTGTAAATTGTTTCGTTTTTTTTATTGCAAGCAACAAAAATTCAAAATAAGTTGAAAATATACTTTTCTTTCCAGTTGCACATCCCCACTAGCAGATAATAGACGGCAAACGAAATAAGCGGTGGCTGAATTTTATTAAAAATCTGTATTTTCGCACATTTCTGTTGAATGTTTATCGGTATTTCTTATTATGCTACAGTTTTGGTGGACAAAAAGTACACAAAGCACAGTTTTTTAGTTCTGTGAAAGGCGTTTGATCCACATTGCACTTACGCGAAATTGATGGTACGCGAAAAAAAAGCTTGAGAACCGCTGCTCTAGAAAAAGGTCAATAGGTACTATTCCATCAAAACAACAAGCTAGCTGAGAGTTTACCGGTGAAAACTGGAAACCGCTTTGCTACTAAAAGCCAGCATCAACCTTGGCATCTAAATATCCAAAACCTTTCATGTCTTTTTATACATAGACCGAAAGAAAGTATCCATAGTGCTACCACAAATATCTAGAGTCACTGTTTACAATTGTTTTAAGAGAACCAGATTAACTTTTTTGGCGTTATACTTAAAATATAATGTAAAGCTACCACGTGAACCAGTAAACTGCATTCCTTAACCTTAACCATATTTATCCCACGTTATTTTATAACGTAAAGTCTCACGTAGTGTGTTAGAGTCACTATATAGAATTAACTCGGCTGTTTTCATTTCATCCAATTTTTTTATAAAATTTTTTAAAATCTGATAAATAAACAAGAAGAATAATATAATTTGGAAAAATATATGTATAATCTGTATTTACTTTTAACGCAAGTAGTGGAACAAAAACTTTTTATTGCTGATTTTACAGAATTGATTTGAAGCTCTTTTTTTCTCGCTCTCCGCCCTTTCAGCTCTTCTTTTTAGCATTTTTCACTTTTTGAAATGTTTCATGTAAAATTTCGGCGATTTCGTTGCGTATGTTGGCCTTAAGTTGTTCAAGAGACTCTGGTATATTGGGATAAACTTGACTTATGAAGTATCCCCACAAGAAAAAGTCAGGAACGGTGTCTTCGGTGTTAGTACCTTTTTCAAACGATATTTTGGTCTGTGCGAACGTTGTGTTAACGTAACAAGCGACTAATTTTGAAAATTGGAAAGTTTGTGTTAGACTGCTGGAGTTTAAAACATGAGTTGCCAGATGACGATTTGACAGCTGCTGTCATTGTTGTTCCAGTTTAACTTCGGGTATCACAAAATAAATACCCCTGTATGATAGCTTTATTTTTTTTTTTTGGCACATAACTTATTATCGATGCTGTTTTATTAGTGCCAAAATGCTGCCCTCTACTTCTCTATTCTTGTTTGGAAGAAAATTAATTGAAATGCACCTTTTAATTTTTGCATCGTACTAGCACAAGTTAATTGTTTTGACGACAGTCTTTACGACAGTTCTAAACCTGTAAAGTAATGATTTTTGACTAATAAAGAAAAACAAAAGAAAACAAAAAATCCATTTTTATGAAGATAACCAGTATATGAACGAATACATTAGGCCCTTCCTGTGAAAAAATAAGAAATTTGAAAAATATAACGATTTTAATTTCAATAGTGACTCAAAGTCAGTGCGTGGGATGAATAGGGTTAATAGGTAGTGGAATCAGAAAACTTTTGTTATTCGGGTTGAATTTATCGTTCATCGAAAGCTAAGCAATGAGTACTGGTAAGATATTAGAGACCTCTACCTCAAGACATGCACTCTACCATTAATACCAAAATGTCCAAGGACTCAGGAAATTGTTTAGTGCCTGACATGCAATTCTTTTCCATATTTTCTTATGATCGAATATCTTGGCTATTGTATAGGCAGGCATGATATTTTCGATACAGTTGTACTATTTTAGTACAATTTCAATTGCGTTCTACTTTACTACTACTCATGAATTTTCAGCACAATTTTACAAAGTTTTTCTGGATTCAATTCCTGAATATCTACAAAATATGAATACATTCTTGCACGCCTGATTTTTTTTATATTAATTGTCCTCATAAAAACTCGGAAAATGTCTTGTATACAACGTAAACCTCGCAAACTGGTACTGCGAATGTCAATTGTTCTCATTCACCAACATTAAAATTTTGCAAATATTACCACGCTTCAGTTTTAGTTAAAACAAGATAACTATATCGATCTAAATTATGTTTCGCTAAACTATTCTTTATCAATTTTGTTTATTCCTCGATACATTTTATGACGGGTCACGGCTCAGTAATGATCATTAAAAAATGCTTCCTTCATGCAGCCACTTTGATCTAAGATGATGAAATCATTACCTATTAAGCCTTTCTCTTCAGGAACTGGTACGTCTTTTGAGGGAATAAAGACTATAAAGGCAATTTTCTTTGTGTTTTCCATGCACAAATATTTTGAAACCTTTTTTTTCTCTTTTAGAGGCTTTAAAAATCGGGAATAAGTTCAACACTAAATGAAATCTTTCAAAAATCATTCACTCTATGAGGATTTACCGTTTATAATGTAAATTTTATATCATGGGCTTAACTTTTTACAAGGTAGCTTTGACCCGAAAACTTTGTAGTTTTGATTACTTATCTCTATAGAATAAAAATCATTAAAGTTTTGTCCCGAAATTATAATGTAGCAGATAGAATATTTAAATTTTGTTCCATTCTGCTAATTTTTCTGTTTTTGATGTTTTTGTTAAATAAAAAATCTAAAATAAAATTCAAATTTTATATTTAAAGGAATCCAGTACAATTTCATGTTATTAAGAACAGTTTTTGTTTTTTTTTATCGATTTCATACAAAATCGAAAAATCCGTTTATCAACCCTGGTGCTGTCTTACCCTTTTTCCCTTCTTTCTTTAGAAAAGTAATTTAATTGGAAGGTACCTAGAAAAACTTTCACCCCTTGAAAATACTCAATTTTCTATAAAGAAATATAAAAGAATTACAAATTTTCGGCTTCGATTTTAAAAGTTAAAAACCGAATATAGTAACTATATTTCAGGCTTATTAAGAAGTAATTATCATTTTTACTGAAGACTCAAGCCTCCCATATTGGCTCCTTACCTTCCTAGTTTATCTTGAACGTTAAATATTCAACTTTGCTTTGGTTCGTCACTTCATCCTCTTGTCAAATGTAAATTAAACAAATTAAATATATTATAGGCCTCTTTATGGGCGTTATTTGATAATCGAAGGTGCCAAATTGTCATATCAAATTATAATACATAAAATCTGCAGGATAATATTACAAATTTATCCACTCTTCTTACAATGATGCGCTGCGCCACCTCGCGGATTTATTTTCATTTGCTTCAAGTATTTGCTACATGAACCAGCTCAGCATGTAGAAAACTAACGACGCTAGGTGGCGAAATACTGAGATGTCAAGTAAACAGCTGTTTTTTGTTTACAAAACATAATTTGCTTATCTGGCATAGTTTTACTAAAGTGATAAGATTCAGAATTTGTGCAGTTTTCATGTAAAAAGCAAGAAATAGTTGTGGTGTCGTCGATCATATGAAAAGCTGTGACGTACAAAAAACTAAAAGGGATGCGCAAAGTTGAGATCTATTGTTACACAGTGAGAAAAAATGAGAAATAGATGAATATTATTTACGTGAACAACTGAAAAAGCAATTAAAAGATTTAACTACTCAATGCTTACGTTATTAAACTCTTACTCTACTAAGCTAGTGTTCATTCACTAGCATTGGCAACATGCCCTCAAAACTTCAGCACTTGAACAACTTACGTCAAATCTTTTTGAAATCCGTGGAATCGGTGCGGCCCGTGAATTTACTCAGTGCCGCCAATAATTATTGCTTAAAACCAACAGAAGAGCGTGACGCAAATGGACAGCACTCTATAACCATACAAATACAAGGCCGTACGCTAGACATAACACGCAAACACTGCCATGTGGTAGGCTTCGGTAAAGCGGTACTCGGCATGGCTGTACAACTGGAGCGTTCACTAGAGCAGCGTCTGGTAAATGGAATACTAAGTATACCCAGCGGTACATTACAGCAATTTCGTCATATCCCCGAAATGCAATTGAGTGAGCAAACCACGATTAAGGTCTTAGAAGGAGCTTCAAATAATCAACCTGATGCTGAAGCTCTACAATCAGCCAGATGCATTAAAGAACTCGCTACTAGTATGACCGAAAATGATATACTCTTCGTCTTAATATCGGGTGGCGGGTCGGCTCTATTGCCCCTACCACGTTCACCACTCACGCTGAACGAGAAGATGCAGTTAGTGCGTAAATTGGCAAATCGTAGCGCTAGTATTGATGAAATGAATGTTGTTCGTATTGCTCTATCAGATATTAAAGGTGGACGTTTAGCGACTGCAGCACGTAATGCTTTTGCTGTTATATCTTTTGTCATAAGTGATGTTGTTGGAGATCCTGTGGATATAATAGCAAGTGGACCGACATGTGGTTCATTAGCCAAACGTAATACAGCGCAGGAAGTTTTACAAAAATATGATATGTGGCATGAGTTGCCAGAGCATATACGTGATTTAATTGAGACACCCGTACCAGAAGAAGAAACGAAACCGGGACGTAATAATTCCATTTATGTGGTTGGAGATAATCGTGTTGCCACTGCAACTGCAGTGCAAGAAGCTTTGCAATGCGGTTATAATCCATTTATTGCCAGCACAATATTGCAAGGAGAAGTGCAACAATTGGTCGTCATCTATAGAGATTTCTTACAAAGTATTTGTTACTTTCGAAGTGGTGTTATTAATGAGGATGAACTTAAGAAAGGATTTCCATTTGATACGCGTGTGTTTCAACATTTTCTCAAGACATTGCTTATGTGTGAGAAGACAGGGAAGCCGTTGCTGTTAATACTTGCCGGGGAGCCAACAGTAAAGGTGAATTTAAATTTGGAAGCTTACTAGAATCAGCACCTCAACTAAATATGACGTGAGAGATCTTAAGGCCTCAATCAATCAATGCTCAACTCTCAAAAGTTCACTTTAATTTATTCAAATGCTCTTTACAGGTTACTGGTTCCGGTCTCGGTGGACGCAATCAAGAGCTCGCTTTGCGCATGTCTTTGGAACTTCATGAGAATGTCGATTTTAGCAATATCAGTTTTCTAAGTGCCGGCACTGATGGCATTGATGGTCCCACACCTGCTGCTGGCGCCATTGGCAGCAGTTTAGTAATTGAAGATTTCTTGAACCACAACAGTAGCGATAACACTAGAAGTTTAGAAAATATACGCTCGTATTTGAAAGCTAACGATTCTTATAATTTCTATAAACAATTGAATGCTGGAGCATATCATGTAATTACTGGTCATACGGGAACTAATGTAATGGATTTGCAATTAATACTGGTATCTTAAAATCATTTAAAATCGTTATTAAGTAAAACATATTTTCAAATTATAGAAAACGCAATTAAAAAGTCAATTTTAATGATTCAAAAATTTCAGAGCTAGAAAATTTCGAGTATAAATACAATTGCCAGTACCAATAACAAAATTCGACTTGTACTTCAGTTCCAGTTGGGCTAGTTAAAAAAAATGTTAATTTTTGTAATTTGTTAATGCTCAAAAATTTTTGAAAAGCAATATTTAACTAAAAATAGATAACTAAATTAGATTACTTTATATTTGTTTTTAAATATTTCTAAGTATAAAGTGTATAAAATAATCTAGAATGATTTTTAAAGAAATAATTGACTTTTTCTTTATGTATTCTGAATACTAAATAGAAAAAGTAAAGTCCGAGTAATCAAAAGTAATTCGAAAGTAATTAAAGCAGTTTAAATCTTCTTTTGTTCTTTTTTGTCACAAAAATCGATAACTAAATTGGATTACTTTATGTTTTTAAATATTTCTAAGTATAAAGAGTATAAAATGATCTAGAATGATTTTTAAAGAAATAATTGACTTTTTCTTCATGTGTTCTAAATACCAAATAAAAAGGTAAAGTCTGAGTAATCAAAAGTAATTCGAAAGTAATTAAAGCAGTTTAAATCCTTTTTTGTTGTGATTCAAATAATTAGAAAGTGATTCAACTTATTTCTTAATTACTTGTAAGTACAAAGTATAAGACATAACTTCCTATTAAGAAGATATTGTGTCATTATTTGCTTATTTAAAAAAAATATAATTAAAGCCTGAAGTAATCGTCAAGTAATTAAAAACAATTTTATAGTAATTAAAGTGACTCAAACCTCCTTAAAAAAAAATTCAGAATTACTCACTGCCAATTAAAATTGTATAGGTTTCAGCTCTTTTGGAATTATTTTTAAATACACAAAGGAAGAAAGTTATTAACTTGTTATTTGATTACTTTCATTAAATTATAATGAAAGTACAATCTGAAGTAATTGGAAAGTATTAATTATTATCAATTTAAATATTATTTTGATATTTGCCAAGCCATAAATAATTCAAATTACAGAAAGTAATAGAAAGTACTCACAGTCAATCAAATAATATTCTTTTTTGTATAAAAAATTAATTACTGATTATTAAAAACGTAATCAAGCAATATTATCAATTAATTTATATAAATAAAAACTGTTTTAAGTTGTGAATTATTTTAAGAGAGATAACAAATTTTAAGTTACTAAAATAAAAATTATTTCTAATGTATTCAAAACTATTTGGAAGGTAATTAAAATAACTAAAATCTTTTTTTTTTCAAGCTTAAATAGCTAAAATTACAAAATTAACAAATAATATAATTGAAACCTGAAATAATCAAAAACTAATTAAAGCAATGTAGATCTTCTTTTGGAACTCTTCAAGCAATAAATAATAATTAAAATTGCGGAAAATAATCAGATGTTTTTACAGTCAATTAAATTTCCTTATAATTTATTTCGATACAAGAAATTAGCAAGTAATTAAAAACTGTTTGTAAATATTTGGTTATCAAGTAATATAATCAAATAATCTATTGAAAAATACTTTAAAGTTAATTTTTTTTGTCTTAATAGTGATAAAAAACTTCAAATTAAGCTTAAACTTGAAGTAATCAAAAGTAATTTTGAAATTTTTAAGCAATAAATACTAATTTTAGAATTATTCACAGTCGATTAAAAAAATAAAAAAGTAATATAATCACTGAATCTACCAAAAATTTTTCTGAGTTTTAATTGATTTTAATAAATATGTTAAGTAATGTTGATTTTATTTGAAATACTAAAGATAATGTTTAATTTTATTAGAAATTCTTACAATAATCAAGTAAACGAACTAGAAATTTTGTTAATAAAGCTATTAAGAAAAATATGTAGGCATGTATTAATTAATATCAAGCATCAATTATGCTAATTTCTAAGTGTTATAATTAATTTTATTTTCTATATGCATTTTTGTGTTGTGTGTGTGCTAAATTAATAGTGAACAAAAAAAAAAAAAAAAAAAAAAACAACAAAACGAAACATTAAAACTAAACCGAAATTTGAGATTGAGAATTGTTAGCAATTGTTTAGTTTTACGAGTTTTTCATAGTCAAGTGGCATTTTACGACTTTTTTACGTTGCTCATTTAAATTAGCATAGAAATGTTTATGTAATTATTATTTTAATTTTTGATATGCAATACATAAGAAATTTTTATTTAAAAAGTACATTAGAACAATTTATTGTACTACGCTTATGTGAACGCATAAAATTTTAATTAATAATACACAGAACAACCTTGACTCATCATCATAAATTTTAAATGCTACATACATTTGTACATATGCACTTACTTATTTAAATATGTCTGACTGACTGTTTCTATGCTCAAAAAATAAATTTGCCACACATGTGTTGAAATTAAAAAATAAATTAAGATAATAAATAATAAATGTTTCTTTAGAATTAAAAAACAAATTTATATTCTATATACATAAGTAATTGTCAACCTCAAAGTAGTAGGCTGACAAAGAGAAGGAGGCGGAGGAGTTGTGCACGGACTCAAAGGCTATTGCTGCTGCTATTCATATGCATATGAATCACATTTTTTTTCTGCGGAAAATTAATTATCACGCTCATTTTATCTCTCTCTATATGCAATACTATCTCTTTCTATTTTTCTCTGTCTGAGACAATCATCTGAAGTGTAAGCTACAATCGTACAATGTATGTGTGCTTGTGCGTGAGTGTGTGTGTTTGTGTCTTGAAAAGTGCGATATGCAAATCAAGCAAAGTTCAATTGAATTTGTTTTTAAATATTATTCAAAGTATATAGAAAAAAATTGAGCACAAAGTGTCTGACACTGATGCCTCCTCACAACAAGCTGCAGCTAATGCTGCTGACATTATATATATTGTTGCTACTATTACTGATGATGTTGCTGTTGATTATATTGCAGTTGATTTGTTTTTCTATAATTTTGGTCTTTACAGTTTGAGTGATGGAGGAGCGTGTTATTGGTCTGCTGCTGCAGCTACACAATTTGATTGGAATCAGCAAAGAAAAATGTACTCATTGGTTTTTAATTGATGCCAACAATGTGTGTTCCTAATTTTTTACTTCTTTTTATTGTTTTAAATTTTTTTTTGGTATGTGGTTTCAATAGAATTACAATTCATTTAAAAATGTGTATACATATTTAGAAATTCCTAGAAATCTATTATTGAAATATAAATGGATGAAATTTTTTCTCCACAAAAAATAATGTAGAGTAAATAGTAGTTTTCTTTCTAGTAAGCACAGTTACTAGAGAGAAAACTAGTAACTGTCAACTGCCAAATAATGAAAGAGAGTGAGAGCATAGGTTGAAAGCAAATACGAAGTAAAAAATTATAGCTAGCGAAACAAAACGAAACAAAATTTTGAACTCAGCAGGCGTTGTTCTACTTTGCCACCCTTTATTTATTTATTTTTTTTTTTTTCATTTTTGCTCTGAAATATTTTTTAATCATTTTCGTTAACTGTCATGTTTTACTTCGTATTTGCTTTCCAATTGTGAATCAGTGGAAGAAGGTTAGTTAATTGTCCCGCAGGACACACTTGTGCCGAATAAAGCCTGTCGTTATACCAAGTCCTCTATGTCAACTGAAACCAAATAGAGTCCGTTGTGTACGTGAGAGCAAAGTATTTAACTGACATGAAGGAAGTAAAGGAGAGAGGCGCCACAATATACAATCATGCACATCATAAACAAAATTAATCAGCAAAAGTTGAAAGTTGTTCAACTTCGAAGTTTTCGAAGAAAATATTCATATAAAATTTTTATGAAACTGATGTTTAAATACAATAAATTGAATACGATGAAGCATTTGATGGACCCTATCACCCTACGGAGAAAAGTGGATAAATGTCTTAGAGTTTTAGGAAAAATTTTCGTTTCCGAGTTTTCTTAATCTTACCTAAAAAAATGGCCGAAAATGACACAAAAATTCACAGAATAATCAATTTAAATTTTTTCAAATAAATATTTTCCAATGTGGATTCCAATACATTTTTTATCGTGCAAGACATACATAATTTCGATAACTCATTGACTTGCCATTACTGATAATGTACCCAGCCTCAAAAAAATTATTAAAAATACCAAAAATATTCAGAGACTAATTTTTTCCAAATGATTATCAGTGGGATGAGGTTGGCGTATATTCACTAAATTCGTGCAGTCAAAGCATCGAAAGAGATCTTCCGAGTCGGGATGCTCTGGGCAACATTGGGATAAAGCATTAATTATATTTTAAGATTAAGAACTTTAAAGCTGATTCAATAATACTTCTCTGCATGGGTTTTGTGAACAATATGGTTCCTAATGTTTGCGAATGAATTTTTCATGCTGAACACGAATCTGAGGTCAAAAACTTCCCATCACGTCACGTTTTAGAAAAAAAAAATGGGATTGAAACCCCTGAAAATACGGTTTTTGGTCATGATGTGCTACAAACTTCGTACGATTTCAATTCAAATTTATTTTTCAAATCTTTTTTTATTTTTGATTTTTTAGAAAGAAACCGATTAAAGTAAAAAATATTTAAAAATCGTTCAATAATTTTATTTTGACTTTTTTCCATCCACTGGCAATCAACATCAAAAATTGGAAAAAAGTTTTCACATTTCGGGGGGGGGGGGGCGGGACAGAACCCCCAAAATCCCCCCCTCCCCCCCTAAATACGGCCTTGCCCACAACTACCCAAGTTTAGGCAGGAGCAGAGGTGCACCCAGTCTAGAGGGGTGTAGCTCTACAATATATTCAGGCATGTTCCAGAATCCGAGTGAAAGTGAATTTGAAATCGAGTGAAATTGTTTTTGGTGTTCTAGAAACCGAGTGAATTCATATTCACTATTTTTTTTTTAACTCGTAATGTTTGCAACTCGTTGTAATTTTCAATCAGCTGATTGTTGGCGCAAGGAAAAAAACAAAACAAGATGTTAAAATCTAAAAATATTAATGTTTTAATTGTATATGCTCTAAATATTGAAGCGTAAAAATTAAAGAGCGAGCATTAACAGCAGCAGTGTAAGGAGGCGGCGGTACTAGGGGCAGCAAAAGAAGCAGCAACGACCATAGTAGCTATCGAGCTGGACAGTATTTTCTCATCGGAGCTTGTGCTGTCTACATTTTCAAAAGTGGAAGGGGGACCAAACTGTGCAGTGCCTGTTACACCTTCGCTATTTTCTTCCTAATTTTTGTTTTCTAATTTATCCAAATTTATTGATGTGTTTAATTACAATCAGACACAGGTCCGTTTTTAATTGTCGCCACAGTGTTCCTACTTTTGGTTAGTTGGTTGGTTAAGGAGGCTGACCCAAAGCAGACCCACTGTGAGTCAGAAAGAGCCGTTTGGAAACGATTTTCTCACCGAACTAGAATTAAAGCTAGACTCTTTCTACCCCAGCTGGACTGTTACCCCCGACTTTTTTTGCGCCGACTGCTTCATTTCACTTGTTGCTGCTAAAGTGAATTCAAATCACTTTTTTTTTTGGTGAATTCGGTTTCTAGAACATACGAATCGTTCGAAATTCACTTTTAAGAACGAGTAAGAAAATAAAAGTGAAAGTGAATTCTAAAACACCAAACAGTGAAATTGATGTGATTTCAATTCACTTTCACTCGAAAGTGAAGTCTGATTACAACGTTTCGGAGTTTCAGCGTGAAGCAGTACGAGGCACAGGAGGCGAACCACAGGGCTCCGTGATCAATCCAACATTATAAAACACAATATATGGAAGAATTTTCAAACTGAATCTTCGCTAAGACTGTGTCATTGTTCTCATCAACTTAAGAATGACTTTCATGGAGCATTTCGAAACCACCAGTGATGAAGGAGTTAGCATAAACGACGCGCTTATTATCTAAGATATCGGAAGACTGAGAGGGCTGATGTCAGCTGCTTTCAATGGTGACCCTCTCAGTGATGCCCGCTGGGTGGACGTGAATAAGACAGACTCAGTGCTCTGAAGGTAGCCAGCACTTATCGCACGATGTCGGACGACGTCATTTGCAACAATGCAAAAAAGATGCAAAACAACCTGCTCGCAATCGAGATAAAGCGTCATTCTACTCAACTCAACGAAGAAAGTAGAGAGGTAACATACAATTAAGGAAAGGCAGCGAAGGTGAGAACAGTCTGGAATGGTTCATTGTGCATTTAGTCTAACCGAACAGTAGATTACCACAGTACCAAAACGTTGAGCGACTTTGCGTGTTGTATATAGTGCCTGACAAGATTATTTGTAGAGCCCATCATGGTAGCCAGCTTGGGATCACAGATGTGCGAATCGGTAGAGAAGTGGAATCCAGCATGCAAGCTGGCAAAAAAAAACTTTATGATAACATTGAAGATTGCGGAATCCATGCGAAACGCTGAACGTTTGCAACGAAATATCGCAAATGGAGGAAAGAAGAGGAAAACGAGGAGAATGGATAATCAAAAATTATTGATTCACGTCAATTATAAACGAACAACAGAAGTTGACGAAAGTTCATCAGTTATTATTCTGAATAGCAGTAACCCAGAAACGATATATGTACAATAAGTTTATCATTCAGTAAATACCGGCTCTCAAAAGCCATCTTGGAGGTTAATAAGGAGGCTATCCCTGAAAATAAATACTGCATACCATATTACATTTTAGCCAGTTCACCAGTTCCATAACTTTGGCTTGAAAGTTGGTATAGTAATCAGATAGACCAAAAAAGGAAGGAAATCATTCCTTAGTTACCCTTATCCTTTCCCATGTTCCCAAATGGTTGCTAAAAGCTTAGGCCAGATATAAGTCAAGAATTTTGTTCGAGAAACATTTGCCAGTCTTAGGCCATTTAATCAGTTAAATATGCAGAGATAAACTAATTATTAAAAAATTAAATATTTTTCTAAATTTGTAATTGTTCACAATAGGAGTGGCTCAAAAAACCTTGAGTATCTGTACAGCACTTATTTATTTTTCTATTGATTAGTTTTTTAACTTGAAAAGAAAATTACTCCAAGTCAGTTAGATAAATTAAGTGTATATCCATTTTTATTTCAACATAAACAATTTATGATAGTTTTTTAGGAGACTATGAAAATTAAATCTAGATGTTAATTTTCAAAGTCATGTCTTAAGTTCATGTCAATTTCGTTATTTGAAGTTATACATAAACAGGTTAATGAACAAATTGTCGCCTGAGAATTGATTTGGCGTATAAGCATAGGAATACTTATACACATACGCCAAGTCAATTCGACGAAATGTAGTCATCACAACAACAATGTATATAGAGACGGGCAAATCAGACGGCCGTTTCGAAATCCGCCACAATTCCTCATCAGTGATCTTAGTGATAGTTCTTAATCTTTCAATATCCTATATAAGCTACTAATATAAGCTACAATTTTACTCAGACAGAGGGAAAGAGAGTTGCAATAGCTATAGTTTCTGATGTGGAATCAACCATGGGAGGGTAACAAAGAGTCGGCTGATAAGGTTAGCTCAGTGACAGATTCCCTTATAAATGCAAAAAACATCAGGATCCTTCTTTGAAAGGCTTTCAGGCACAATATCCCACAACAAAAATCGGTAATAATTTCCAAGATTTTTAATAATACAAATGGAAAATTTTGGTAAAATTCTGTTTAGCGACTATCAGAGTATTGGTGGGTATTGTTTTATTTACCTAGGTTTCTTCACCAATTCATTCGATTTATCATTTAAATAGTGATGAAATGTTGAAATGACAGACAACTTCCGTATACAATAATATGAGCATTCCATACATTCATTCATTACTAACTCACTACATGTTACGCTGCTATAAAAATGCACTAGATAGTAAAACAACCTACGCAGATGAAAAAAAAACCCGAAGGCACAAACACATTTCCGTTTCCGCTTGTATGCGCAGTGCAAACACTGACACCATAGCTAAATGGACTTTTACGATCGTACACACACAAACGTATGTACATATGACATAACAACATTAATGTTAATGTTGCTGATATGCGCAGCAACAGCCAACAACAACAATTAACATATGAGTATCACAACTACTACATATAATTATAATTTTTATGACAGTTTTTGTTGTTGTTTCAAATGATTATCATACGATTGTTGATTCTATGAAATTGATGCTGGCAATCAACACACAAGTACATTGATGAGTATTGTGATCAGAGTCTAAATTTAAAATATTATTCTATATACTGAGAATATGTAATATTTATGTATACAGTTGGGGAATGAAAAGCCTGAAATGAAGTTAATTTCGTACAGCAAAGAAGACAAGCAGTCGCGTCAATTTGTCTACTCGAAGAATTCTTGATTCTTTTGCTTGATATGCGAGTACGTGTGTATGATGTCTGGCGTGTGTCACTCGTCTTCTTCAACAGTTCTACACACTCACACACATACATACATAGCATACATACATATGAAAGCTTCTTATGTGTAGAGTGCAAGTGTCGCGTTGATTTATTAATTAAATACACACATGTCGCCACCGCCATCGCCATCGCCGCTTTTGCGCTTCAAGCTAATGAAGTGAATGAAGCAGCAAGTACTTAAGTGCTGGGAAATTAATTGGCATCTAGTACATAAACTGAAACAAAGCAACAATAAACACATTTACACACACACACACACACACTTGTATGATTATGATCAACAATTGCTACCATGCTCTCTCTGCTACTGCCTGCAAATGTTATTCCAGATGGTATTTCTGCTATTGACTTATGACCGTTGCTCTACTACTCGCGCACTTAATTCGACTTGCTGTTGTTGCTGTGCGTTCCATTTGCATTTGTCAGAAAATTTATATATGTACTATACATATGCGTAGAGTGTCCACCAGACATTATGACGACGCGTGTGCTTTTGCTCTTTTAGCAAAGTGTGAATTTTTATTTTATTCCAAAATAAATTTTTTTTTTTTTTTTCAAAAAACTCGTTAATTAAAATCTTTGAAATATTTTCTAAAATTAATTTTAAAGTTATTGAACTCTACAATTGAATTATTTCAAGT
Source organism: Toxonevra muliebris (assembly GCA_963691655.1). Taxonomy (NCBI): domain Eukaryota; kingdom Metazoa; phylum Arthropoda; class Insecta; order Diptera; family Pallopteridae; genus Toxonevra; species Toxonevra muliebris. The sequence goes on from OY829329.1 coordinate 51,703,529, forward strand.
TTTCTTTTAAGTATTCAATTGACAGAAATTTGCAATATATTATTTGCTCCCATTTTCAACACTACTCACCACATATTCGAATATTTATACTTTGCTTATTGAACTCTTCTTATTTACAGCATAATGAATGAACTTACAGCATACTGAAGTTCGCCCGCCCTTTCTTCACTTCAGACTAAATTCCAAAATTGAATCTATTCAGTTGAGTCGTCGATATTATAGGGAAAACTAATAGCTAATAACTAATATGTTAAAGGGAAATGGTAGTGTGGCCAACTCAGCGCTTTTCCCGCGGATTTTAGTGCTTTTTGAAAATTAAAAAACGGAAAAAAGTGATTTAGCGCTCACGGCGTTTTTTCAATTTAAATTATCTTCAACAAATCGAAGAAATTTTCATTGACTATGTGTTATTCCTGTATTAGTGAAAAAGTTTAAATATATTGAGTTTTCACGCACTTTTATAAGGAAAAAAATGTAACGCTTTTTTTAAGAACGCGTTTTATTCTTCATTTTAGCGGACTTTGAAGAACAAAAGTTGGCCACAATGGGAAATGCTCAAAAATCTTAGCGTTCAGCGGGGCGAAACTTATTCATTATATATTGAGCAATTCTACAATCTTGTATCCATCTTGAACTACACACTGCGCTTGATGAACTTTATTTGGTATATTGGCGAAATAACTAGCAGTTCTCCTAGTTATACGAACAATCTGTCGTATCTCAAAAAAGTTGTTAATAGTTTCTAATTCATCTTTATTTTTGAAGCTTTTATAGCATTTAGATGCTGCAACTCCAATTCTCGAGTTCTGTGGTATAAAAACTAGTACTCAATGTTAAAATTCTAGCGTTTTTTTCTCAAAAAAAAGAAATCTCAATGTTAACTTCGAACTATCATTCATTCATACATTGTTCTTGGTTAGTCAAGATTTGTTAATTGTTTCCTTAGCTTTTTGATCCAAAGTTGATTTCACGTGCTACTGAATAAGTTTCTGAGTACTAGATAGAGAAGATAAATCTTCATTGTCATATAAAGAAAAACTTAGGTGAGGGGATGATACACAACATCTTATAAATAGAGGAAGTCCTCGTAGATCAATATAAGTTTTAAGTGATCTCAAAATCAATCATAGAATCATCAAGAAGTGGGAATTCTTTTCGCTGCCTAATGTTAATAGTACTTCAGCCCGCCCTGTGTCTCTTGAAAATTTGAGCATTATGCCAAGGGATAACGATGCTGAATTAGTGCTGTGCACCTAGCACATGTTCCGTTATAGAACTTATATATTGAAACCGTTTTATTTTATAAGCTCTCATTAAATTCAATTCTTTTGCATTTAAAAGTCATTTTAAGTATTCTGAAGAATATTCGAAAAACTAGCCCTTTGAGGTGATTGTCTTTCATGGTGGATCTCAAATAAAAATAGCTACATAATACCCGAAACAATAATAATAAATTGTCTGGACCGAAATTCAGACCAAAATGTGGCCAAAACTCCGTTCAAATTTATACCAAAAATTATATTAAAACTCAAACCAAAAAAAATCAGATAAAAAAATTAAACCAGAAATCAGTTCAAAAGTTACACCAAGCTCAGACCAAAACTCAGACCAAAAATAGAACCGAAATTAAGACAAAATTTGAACCAAAGATCAGATAGAAAAAACCAGCCCCAAATTTAACAAAGATCAGACTGAAATTCAAAATAAAATTCAAACTAATAATCACATCAAAACTCACACCAAATTTATTCCGAACAAACTCAGGACAAATTTAGAAAAAATTTAGTCCATAGATCAGATCAACTACTGACTAATCCTTAGATCAAAAATTATACTGAAATTCAAAAATTCAGATTAAGTTTAACAAATGTATCAGACAAAACACACAGACAAAAGAGTAGACCATATCAGACCAAAAACCAAACCAAAACTTAGACCAAAAATTAGAAAAAAAAATTTTCCGAAATTCAGGCAAAATTTCTGATAAAAATTCAGAACAAAATTCCGATAAAATTTTTACCAAAAATCACACTAAAATTCTTCTGACCAAACATCATACCAAAAATCAAACCAAAATCAGACCAAATTTTAGTTTTATTGTAGTCTAACTGTAAAAATAGTCCATAGTCCCCCCTAGATTGGCTTAAAAATCGGTCGAGTGAAGTTCTGCTGAAGTAGTATCAGATATATCAAATTTAGTATGCATACATGTACCTTTTGCTTATATGGGAAACCTATGATTATGAATCCAATCTTATTTACAATTGCTTCAACATATCGTAACACATCGTAATATCACATTTTTGTTTTGAATGATGTAATTGATTTAGTGTAATTTTGATTTTACTGCAGAGAAATAGAAAGAAATACATATAATTCAATTCAATTCAATTTCAATTTATTAAATAAATAACTCTTTTTTTTATTTCACAAATAAGTCCATACGTTTATCCTCATAGCTGCAAGCTTCCATTTATGCGTACTTCTTGGAATTCAAAGTCGACGACAGCCGATTTGTCAAATTACAAATTCATATTCGGGTGTTATAAAGCATTTTTCTTAGCTAATTAATTGAATAGATATAAACAAATAATAAATAATTAGAAATATAATAGATTAGTATAAAACTTTATAAGCATAGAAGTAAGTAATAGTCGAAATAAATTAGAAAAACACTTTACAATTTATAGGAATTAAATGTTACTCATACGCCCAGTATGCAATGGCTGCAGCTACAAATTGCGACCCACAATAGGAACCTATACCCAAAATAGCAACCCAAAAATAGTAACAAATTACACATATACACATACCTATGATTTTTTTTATTAAATAATAATTGCGCTAAATATTAATCCAAATAAATTTACACCACAATTGTAATTAATTTATAATTTACAATAAAAACAATAAATGCAGTAGCAACAACAATAACAATACAAAACCAAAACAAATAAAAAAAAAAAAAAAAGCACAAAGCGCAATGAAACGAAACGAAATGAAATGCAAAAATAAAATAAAATAAAATGCGAAACAGAAAAAATGCAAAAACGCGAGACGATAGTGGGCAAAATGTGATGCTAAAAATAGAATAAATACAACAAACACACCAGCAACACATTTACATTTTTAATTACAAATATTACAATGGTATTGTTGTTATTGTTTTTGTTGTTGTTGTTGTTATATTTGCTATTGTTGCTATTATTATTTTTGCTGTATATTGCTACTGTCGTTGCTGCTGCTGCTGCTTCTGTTTGATTATAGCGATTATAATGATTTATTACACTTAATAGAATAATACAAATAATATGTAACTATGAACTATAATAGAACAACAACAACGGCAGCAAAGTAATATTAGTCGCATTTTTTATGGTTTGGTTTTGCTGTTTTCGTTGTTGTTGTTAAATATGTATGTGATTTTATTTCTATTTTGATATCTATTTTACATTTTTGCTTTGAATCCTAAGAAATGTTTATTATTCATCGTTATTTACTAGTAACGCACCGAGAAACTTTGCTTGCCAGACAAATTATCAATTCAGAGTGTGTATTTATTTTCCTAAGTATCAAGAATCACTGAAGGAAAGAGGGGTAGTATTAATTATTTTTGTGGTTTAATAAACATTTTTAGGCGTAGTTTTAGTAAATTGTAATTTACTTTCCACTGCTTGTGCATATGCAAGGCTAGATATTTTTCAAAGAACTTTCAATTAAGTGGTATACAGACAGATCATTAAGATGGCCACCGGGCAGGAGTATTTCGATAGGTATTGGCCAAATAGTCGTATCACTTCTAATTGAAAAACACTACACTAAAAAACTGATTAATATTTTTATTAGTAGAGATTTCCCTTTGCTGCAAAGGAAGTGAAATTATACATAACTTCCATAAAACTACGTTAAAACAATAACGTTATTAAAAATAATATTCTACTATGGCTGTAGATGTTTTATTTTTATAATTACTACTTAGGCTAAAAATTCATTTTTCTTAATAAGTGGAATTAGATTAGTGAGTTATTGAAACGGGATTTATCTTCCTTGATTATTAATCGTTTTAATCTTTTCAAAAGCCATTTCAATTCATCCGCGAATTATGATAACTAGAATCCCCGGACTATTTACTACACAGATTATTTATCACATCAATTTATTATAAGTAGCCAATCTCAACCACCTCTCCCCTCTACAGATTTTACATCGGTAATTACCTTCCTACTTTTCAATTTCAATATTTGCCTCCCTATCTCCCTATTTCCCTACCTCCATATACCCCTACCTTCTGCCTCCTCATCTCACTACGCCGCTATCTTTCTACCTCCTTACTTCTCTATCTCACTACCTCCCTATCTCTCTACCCTCCATCTCCCTACTTTCCTACCACTATATCTCCTTAACCTCGTATCTTTTTACATTCTAATTCACCTATCACTTTAACATCCTATCTCTCAGCATTCTTATTTCCTTGCCTCTCTACCCCCCTACCTCTCTATCTCTCTATCTTCTTACAATATAAAATGTTAGCGAACGATATAGCAAGAAAAAGTATTTAGTTTGAGTTTAACATTGTGCGTGCGATCGATCGTTTCAATTTCTTTATCAATCTCTATCAATAAACTGATGATGATAGTGATGTCCCCTTCCTTTCCGCACAGCACTTTTGCAACTGGCGAACGCTCTACATAAACTCGTATGAAAATAAACTTCAAAACATTTAATTTTTGTTCTTCTTTCTTTTTTATGAATTTTATAAATCAAGTTTCTGTAAAGTTGTAGCATTAACTAAAAACCAGAGAGCAGTGAGTGATAGAGTGAAAGATCGATAGATAAAAAAAAAGTATAGAGTCAATGATGCGCATGTTAATGATATTCTTGTTGTTGTTGCTTTTGTTATTTTAAGAAATAAGAATCATAACAATAGTAGCTACTACTATGCTATCACTCTGCGACTATTACTGCTGGTGCTGCTAATGCTACTACAATTTAAATTTAGATAGTCGATTCTACTTATTCATATATTTGTCAATATAAATAAAACAACAACAATATAACAGAAGACAAAGAAATAGAAGAAACAAAAAAAAAAAAACGTTGAATAATATTAATAAGCAACAACAACAACAAAAAAGTTTACATTTTTTAATTACACTTGAAAAAAAAAAACATAGTAATATGAATCTAAACGATCGAAGCACTTTAAATGTTTTATTCCATGTGACATTTAAGTTTGGACACAATATCGGTTGACAAAAGTCCTAGAATAGTTTATCTTGAACTGACATCTATCATCAATCAAGTAAAGCTAACCGACTTTAAATCTGGTACTACTGGGGAGTATCGGTATAGGTTTTTATAAATCAACTGCTTGGAGTAAACTTTCCTGATTGACATGTAAAAAAAAAGTGGTTACTTTAAATCTACACTAATCAATTTTAAATCAGATAAACTATTTAAGGTTTCCTCCTACAGTTACTTATTGTCCACTGCGGATCCATACCAAAAAATTTTGGTGCGCAGTACAAGATCGATATCAGTTTTTTGTTCTTGCTTAAGCGAATTGTTTCGAAATTAAGCCAGTATTAGGTCAAATTCAGTAGCTGACTATTTGTGTTATAAATTACGTAAATTTTCGTTAACCTGGAAGTAAGTAAGCAAGTAAGTCAAAGGAAACTTTTTTTGAAGTTATTAAGACGAAATTTTATACCAATATTGAGACGGTACGGGGGGTTTTCAATCGACGAAAATATTCATATAAAATTTTTATGAAACTGATGTTTAAATACAATAAATTAAATACGATGATACATTTGATGGATCCTATCAGACTAGGGAGAAAAGTGGATAAATGTCTTAAAGCTTTAGGAAAAATGTTTGTTTCCGAGTTTTCTTAGTCTTAACCTAAAAAAAATGGCTGAAAATGACAAAAAAGTTCACAGAATAATCTAATATATTTTTTATCGTGAAAGACATAATTTCGATAACTCATTGACTTGCCATTACTGATAACGAACCCAACCTCAAAAAAAAATAATCAAAAATGCCAAAAATAGTCAGAGACTAATTTTTTTCAAATGATTGTCAGTGGGAATTTGGACCATTATCAATGATGAGGAGCCCGGATGAGGTTGGCATATATTTCCTAAATTCGTGCAGTCACAGCATTGAAATCTTCCGAGTCGGGTGCTCTGAGTAATAATTTGTTAAAGGATTAATTATATTTTAAGATTAAGAACTTTGAAGCATATTCAATAACACTGTCCTGCATGGGTTTGGTGAACAATATGGTTCCTAGTGTTTGCGAATGAATTTTTCGTGTTGAACACGAATCTGAGGTCAAAAACTTCCCATTACATCACGTTTCAAAAAAATAGGGTTGAAACCCCTGAAAATACCGTTTTTGGCCATGTAGCACAACTTCGTACGATTTCAATTCAAATTAATTTTAAAAATTTTTTCTTTTATTTGACTTTTTTTCCATCCACTGGCAATCAATATCAAAAATTAGGAAAAAGTTTTTCACATTTAGGGGGGGGGCGGGGTTAGAACTCCCAAAACCTCCCCCTAAATACGGTCTTGCTTTGTTATGTGATCTCCTTTTCCATGGTGGTGTTGAAGAAGAATAACAGTTTCTTAGGACATCCTCTTCTCTTTCTCGAAAACGGGCCTTCCATGTTTGATAAGACCCACTTAAATCTTACTAGAGTCTTTACAGATGTAGACTTAACAAATCTCGCTTTGGTGTCACTGGAATATTTATAAATGTATTGAGACTGTGGTTTCTTTTTTTTTTCTTTTTTCTTATACCATCATAAACCATCTCTTTGCTATAGCTGGGGCATTTACACATGTAGTGGGTCGTATATGCCAAGTCTGTTAAGTTTTGTTTTGGACTCAATACTATATTTTCAGAGGTAGTGGTTCTGTGATTTGTCTTAACCTAGGGTCGCTTATTATATGATTGGCAAGTGCCACTAGTGGATAGCGCACGAGACTTTCACCTAGAAGGTTGCGGGTTCAATTCCCGTCTTAGTCAGGTGGTTAATTTTCATAAACTTCTAATATTCACTATCAATATGAAGTGAATGAGAATGTACAAGTACACACCTTGGTTGGTAATGGCAAAACCACCGAGCTGATAAAAAATTGCCACACCGCCGTTCGGAATCGGCGTTAAACTGTAGGCCCAATCATCGCCACTGTGGTCTAGCGGCAGAGTGTCAGACTCTTGTCTCTGTAGACCCGAGTTCGATTCTCGGCTTGGGTATGTTTTTTACCTATCTTTCTTTCTCACTTCCTTTCTTTCTTTCTTTCTTTCTTTCTTTCATAATTTGGGGCTTTGGTACAATAGATCTTATAGGTTGCAGTGCCTGACTTTCGAGTCGTCCTTCCTTCAAATAATAATAAGTGTCACTTTGGTCTCACTTGACTGTGGTTTCTATTTCTTTATAGTCGCACAAAAAGGTTTCACTAGGATATTTTCAGAGGTACATTTTTCTAGGTTTCGTAAATATATATAAACTTAACACGTTTTGGTTTGGTTAAACCCATTAAGGACGGGACGGCCACAATTTCAAAGCTCATTTAAGTGGTTCCGTTAACTATGAAAATGAACTTAAAAAAGTTTGAGCCATATCATTCTTTATGCAAAAATTTTATGAACTTTCTAAATCTGCAGTCAAAATAAAAAATTAATATTCAAAAAGTTATGCTCACATATTCATCAAAAAACATGATTTTTCGATTAAAATTATTCGATTAAATTATTTTCGGAATCAAACCATCAAGAAAAACCTCTAGTTGATAAAATTCCGGCATCCATGCATCCGTCCTCAACTTCAAAATGTGTCACTTGTTGTTTCAAAATTTAGCTTGTAAATCTGCAAAATGGCGGATTGAACGCGAAAAGTCGCTTCAAAACTTTCAGGATTTTTTACATAAGATGAGTGAACTTTAGAAAAAAATTTTATAGAACAAAAACTGAAAATTCATCAAAGAATATGTTCTAATTTTTTTTAGAATTTTCAAACGACTTTTTTAATTTCTAAAAATTATGAAATTTTAAAAAATATCAAAACTTTTTAAAAAAATTTTGAAAAAATTATAGCATATTTTATGATTCATTTTAAGAAGTTTTTGTTCTATACATTTTTTTCTAAAGCCCATAATTATTAGTTGTAATACAAAAAACTTTTTACCAAATAAATATTTAAAGAAACAAAAATTTATTTAAAAACAATTATAGGAGAAATACTTCTTAAAATGAATCTGTAATTTCTCTTTCTTTAGACAGTAAATTGATACCACAAAGAAAGAAAAAGTTTCAACTTTTGTCTTATACACGATAATTTTCAAAGGTTTTATAGTAATTTAGGGTCGTTGATTACCACGGCGCACAGTGCGTCGACAGAAGGCAAAATTCCAAAATTTTGTGAACTAAAATTCCAAAAATTTGGCACCGTTATAAAGGTAATAATTCAAGCAAGTAAGAAACAATAACAGTTTTGGTAAAAACACTTTTTTGGGGCCGGTGTAAGCCCTCAAAGTGGAGATATTTTTTTTCCAAAAATCAGTACCTAATACAGTTGAGACTTAAAACATTTTACAAAACAGTCTACCACACAAGAACCATGAGAACTTTTATAACAAAGATTTGGTGTATTTATTTTTAATTAAATTGGGGATATATCCCAGCTATATTTTTATTCCTAAACTTTTTAAGCTATATTTTTAACAGAAGCTTAAAAATGAAAATTATTTTATGGAAAAAACCAAAAATTCCCAAATTCAATGGACAAAGAAAAAAAAAAGGTCACAAAAGTTCACAAAAAAAAGTTTATTTATGTATAGTACATACTTTCGACTATCAGGATTAGAAAAAAAATTCTGCGCATTTTTGCGCTTTTTCCCAAAAAGTTATTTTGAAAATAGGTCCAAAAGCAACATTTCGTATTTGAAAAATGCGAGGCTTACCTAGAACGTGTGTAAGTCGAAAGCAGTAAGCTCTCCAGTTTTACATTTTTTAAGCTCTAAAATTATTTTCATATATGATATATAAATACTTTTTGCTGTTTTGTACAATTTAAAAGCATTTTTAAGATAGTAAATAGTACTAACCACCTTTGTACATAGTACATAATTGCAATTTTAATTTTGACTTCTTCATCTTTCTGGTTACCTTTATTTACATTTACAATAAATTGAAAAGTTAATAATCAAGTGTGCAGCGACATTATTTTATATCTTTTAACCAGTTTTACTTCGAAAAACAGGGTTTTAGCACATTTAAAACTCAATTGAGCCAAAAGGATAAAAATATCTTAAAAACTGATTTCATTTTCGGATTTGGCGTCCTCGAATTAACTTATGTACAAAATTTCATAAAAATCGTTCAACTTCTTCGCTTTTTGCCAAATTTTACACTACGTCGACGCACTGTGCGGCGTACTCAGCTTTCCCCACCACATTTAGTTCTCCCAATAGGGTCTTCAGGGGCTATTAAGAAATTTCTTTATTTCAACAGATACGCATTTGATGTCTGGTCTGAAGCAAAGTTGTTGAGCACAAAGAGATAAAAAATTTTTGCACATTCAGTTTTCCTCCATCTTCTACCCTTTAAGTCCCCTTTTTCGATAAATGGCCGATGAAAAAAACCGTTGAGAAAACTAATATACTTTCTTTGGAGAAAATGCTCTTTGTTAAAAATTATGGGGAATCTTAGAACTTTAGAATGACCTACGAGAAACACATTTCCCAGAATAATGCATTAAAATCAAGCCACTCGCCTACCTTAAGTAAATAATAGAATCGTTTGTTGTTATAATATTGTTAGAAAATCAAATATTTGTACTACAGACTCGTGGGGCTCCACAAAAACAAATTTTTTTTTTTTTAAATCAATTAAATATATTTTTTTTTAATTTTGTTGGATCCACATGAGATTGAACCACTGGTCTGTACTACTACCACTAATGTATTGTATATCAAGGTTATTTGTGGAAACTTGTATTAGCGGGGGAGAGGGGATTGCAATATATTTCAACGTATTTGATAAATCAACTTTCCTTGTGGAAAAAAAATGCATGACGCTACAAGGGAGGTTATTATTATTGTTATGTGACCTAGTTAATCCATCCGAAAAGGGGGAATTGAGTTTGGAGAACACTCTCTTTCAGCCTTTTCCTAGTAAATAGCTCATATATTATTATCTTTCCTCTTGAATTAAAACATTTTTAAAGCAACAAAAACAATTAGCATCCTCCTTTGGATCAGCTTGTTGTTCTGCGACATAGTGTCACATGGAGTCTGAAATGATTCAAAATTGTGAAACGTAATTTGAGAATTGGCGCTGTGTTTCAAAATGCATAAGTTACCATGGGTTCCGTATTTTCATGGAAAGGTTCTGGACATATGCATCTACATTGTTGCCTAGCGCGGATATAGCTACTGCAGTTAAAATTCTAAATAAAATATGTACAAGGTTTTTTTTTTGACTTAGTTTGATGCGAAAGATTGCATATCTCTTGCCTTCCCTTCTTCTTCGGTCCTCCCCCCCTCCCCTCAAAAAACTGACCAAAATTCTCGGTATCTTTTATCAGCATTTCGGATGTCCACTTAAATTTTCTTTCAGTGTACTTAAAATATTTTATTAAAACATCAATAAATATTGTTGTTGCTGGTGCTAGTGGTGGTGGTGATGTTGTTGCTGCTATTTCTCCTGTTGTTGTATTTCTTGTTGCTGTTATTGCTGCTGCTGCTGCTGTTATTATTATTGTTGTTGTTGTTATCCAAATGAGCTGCTGCTCCAACATGAGAAGCTACAGCAACAGCCAACCAGTCAAGCAAAATAGCAGCCTCTGGACTGGACTAAGTTTAGTCGCAAAACTTAACACGAAGTGTGAGACTCAATACTACGCTTAAAACACGAAAACCAAAACCAAACTCCAGGCCACGAAAAAAATAACAACAACAGCATTCATACACACGCACTCATACATACATACATGCTTACATACACGCATACATAATTTCTATAAGTTGAGTTGAATTGAGTGCGTATATGCGTGTATCCGCGTATAGATGTGAGCGTATTTATTATATTATAGCAGATATATGACGATCGATCGATCGCTCGGATAGTGGAAAAAAAGATTACAACAAAATTTATATATATAATGAAAAAAAAAAAAAATTATAAAAATATTGTAAAAATAAAGAAAAAAAAGCCTTGCCAAGTGGAAAATATTTAGTAGTTTGCATGTGACAAGCGCGCTAAGCACAAAGTGGCAACGCAGTGAAATTTTTCATACTTATATGAAAAAATATTATGCAGATCTATAAATGAATGCACATTAAGAAAATTTATACATAAATTTATAAAAAAAAAATATTAAAATTGTAAATTAAGTAATATTTATGTAAAAAAATATTGCATAAGTGTGCAGTAAAATAAATTAGTAAAAAGTAAAAATAAATTACTATTGAAGGAAAGAAAAAAATTACAACTAAAAAAAAAAAAAAAAAAATGTGTTAAAAAGCAATAAGCAACAAAACGAAAAAATATTAAGTTTAAATATTTGCTCATTTACTAAATTTAAAATAAAAGCCATAATAATTTAATTAAAACAATATATCCACTATATTCATGTGTATATAAAAACAAAAAAAAAAGTTGTTTTTCCGCTTTGTTTATTTGTTAATAACGAACGTTGTCGTCGTTGTTGGGCTGCAGAAGGCAAAGTAGCTCGTAAAAGCAATAACAACAACAACAACCAAAACAACAACAATAAGAAAAGAAATCTCCTCTGTTGTTTTTTATGGTTGTTGGTTCACGATTGCCTTCAGATATACCATATACATTGATTGATTTTGCTTGATAAAATTTTTCTTTTTTTTCTTAAATTTTTTAATAATTTTTTCGAAAAATTTGTTTATTTTTGTTTGTGAACGTTCGCTGACATTCGCGCATTCGCCGCAAAAACTAAAGTAGTTTCGAGAGAGTTTTTGTTATCGAAAGCAAGAACAATAACAACAACAATATACGTAATTAACCAAATCCAAACCAATCAACTACAATAGCAAAAACAGCAACATCAATAACAGCAAAAACAACAACATTGCCGCTCATCTTCTCCGTTGTCTTTCTAGTGACATTTACTAGCGCATGCGCAACAAACTCGCTTGTGCTGGCAAACGTTTGTTCATTTTCTCTCATTTCGTTCATTTGTTAAGACGAGAGCACGCATGCATTCGTTCTCATTTCATATTCTTCTTCTCTTGCGTTAGATATCGCATTGTTTTTCTCGTTCTACTCTCGTTTATTTTCTTAATTGAGAGTGCATGCGTTCGCTCTCATCTCTGTCGTTCAATTACGTGTATGAGAGATATAAAGAGAGAGTGTGCAAACAATTAAACGTTACACAGGAAATGCTCGCTCACTGCAAATATTTTACATTGCGGAAATGAAATTATGCGGCATAGTCGCTGTATTCGTTAAGGAAGTGATGAAACAGCTGCAAAACTATTTAGAAATTTTACTATATTTTATTTTATTTTATTTTGCTGCACAAATCTTTTCCATAAATAGTTTTTATATTTTTTCTACATACACCACAAGCGCTTACAAAAAGAGCTATTTGAATGCCTATTTCTATTTTTTAGAATGTCCAGCTGTCAATTAGTCCGTCTTTTTGTTTTCCTTCTGTGTTTGTGCACACATAATTTTCGCATTCATTGATTTATTAGAAAATTCCTTTGAAACTCGTTTATTTTAGCATCTACAACTCTCTTAGTTGCTCTGCTCTAATACATTGACAAATTAAAACAACAGCAATGACAGCAACAATTGCAACAAACAAGTGCAATATTTTAATTACGATCAAGTTGCGGCAAATGAGAAACAACAACATCAACGACATCAACAGGCGAAATCGCAACAGAAAAAAAAGTTTTGTTTTTATTTTTCTTGTTCATTAAGATGTGTGTGCCTACGTTGACGTGCTGGCAGTGCTGCCAGATTTTTTTTTGTAAATTTATAAAAATAGTGAAATCATAAAACTTGCTCAGAATTCATTTGTGGAGTTTTGCTTGGAATTGGCTATGAATTTGATCAGCAAATAAAACACTAGAATAAACGATCTGGAAAGTTAATTTAGTACTCTGCTTTAATTTGATCATTTAAAAGAGATCTCCAACTTAAAGCAAAACAAAAAAACTTTAAATTTTAAATTGAGACCCATAGCGCTTTCGAATTTGTTTGAACCCAGAGCTATTGCCCTTCCTGCTCCTTACCCTCTGAAAAGCTCTAGTCGCAAAAATCATCTGGGGATTTCAATAACCTCAGCGTTTGATAAATTTTGTATGAAGTGAATTTTATATGAAGTCATAGCCGATCAAAGTTAAATGAACTCAATAAAAACTGAAATACTTTAAAATATTAGACCTATAGAAATTGCATCCTTGCTTTTTTCCCCCTCTGACACTTATTTGTGGCCTAGAACCACAAATAATTGTTTCGAATTCGTTGGAGTAACTCTTTTGTGGAATTAACTTAGGAATGACTGCACAAAAAACTCTCTAGTGGTTTCATAAATATTTAAACTATGCAAACATATTTTGAATCTGGTAGCGCAACAGCATTTTGTTATTGTTTTGGTTGTTTTCCGACATATCAAAGCCTTGCGCTGTGTAGTTAGTACAATATTTTTTTTCTTCTAAAAACAACTTACAACTACAATCAGTTTATATTTTCATTAGTTACAGTTGATAAATTAATATGAGTTGCGTTGCATAGGAAAAGAGTAAGCTAAAACAAGAAAAAAAAAAGTAGTAAACCAGTTGAGAATTGATAGAGAGAGAGAGAGAAAAAGATAGAGAAAGAGCTGCAAAAATAACAACACTGCCGGTGTTGATGATGGTGGTAATGATGAAGATGGTGAAGACGATGGTAACAGAAAATACCAGCAACTAAGTCATCAATGGTATTTGTTTTTTTTTTTTTTATACACAATACATAATATATCGGAATTGAGAAATGTAAGAAAATCAAAACAACAACAACAAGAACAAAAAAAAAAAAACAACCTGTAACGAAAATTTCTGAGGTGAAGCAAAAAAAATAAAAATTATGTTAGAAACACATAAAAATAATTATGAAAATTTGTGATAACATTGAAGTGAACTGAAATGAATGAATCAGCGAATAACGCTTTTAAAGCTAGACGCTGAGGAACTACAGGTTCCTGTAGTTCTGGATGTGGCAAACGCCACTTTTTCTATTATGATTTGTAATCTAATTGTTTTCCAAGAACTTATTGGACTGTATGGGCTTAGAATTATACAAAGTTTATAAAAATGAGTGTTTCTTTATGCACCACTGACTAGTTCAGTTACACAGTTCAACTTAAATGAATATAAATTTTTAATTTTTTTAGAGCAAGTGTTACGATAAATGTACATAAATATATATATATATATATATATATTAAATATTCAAATGTGATTATGTACTGTATAATGACATATGAACAGAAATTCTAATTAAAAAGTAACTTGGCATGAAAAAGAATTCTTAGAGTCAAGTATCATGGCAACGACCCACATCGGACAAGTAATCAATCAATGAAATATGTAGTGGCAAAGTCTAATTTATTCACAAAAATTTGCTACACTTAAGGAAAAAACATATTGTTTTTTTATACCAGCTACTTTCTTAATTAAGTTTTTCCCTGAACGCGCACTAGTTTAAAGTTGGTCTGTTGTAGAACCCTTAATAAAATCTGACATGAACAAATTATCATCTAATAGTGTCTTTTTATTAAGTCTATCCAACATTGTTCTCCGTAAATGTTATACGAAAATAAATACAGATAACAGTGGCGTGTTACTTTCGGCATCATTATTATTTTTTTACTATTATTATTTATTATTTAGGGGAGCCCAACCAGGCAGGCACTGCGACCTAAAAGATCTTTTGTGCCATTCCCCATTTTATGACGAAAGACGTTCAGCTGACCTAATACATGTCAAGACATCTTTTGTAGATGAAGATTTTATGTGATTAGCCGTCAGAAAAGGAATACCAAAAATTCTTCCTCTGAGCCGAGCCAAGGCCGGACACTCACACAGAATGTGAGGTGTCGACTCGTCATCTTCCAGACATAGACGACACTCTGTCTCATTAGACAGACCTATTTTGTTTAGGTGATATCAGAGCCCATAGTGTCCAGACATGTAGCCCACCAGTAGCCTAAGGTCAGATTTGGGATAAGAGATGGGCTTATTTTGGGCAAGCGGAATGATAAGTGCTTTTGCCTGTCTTAAACCTGGGATAGAGTTTCAATACTCTAGCCATTTTGCCTTAGACCACTCCTCAACGATAGATTTCGTAGAGGTCCAGCCGACTCCGCAGAACGGATCGGGGCCAATGTGCTTGGTAGATGAACCTTGTCTAGCCTGTTCATCGGCGGCCTCATTACCAACAATGTCACAGTGGCCGGGTACCCAACAAAGAGTCACTTTGTTACGGGTAGACCAGCGCTGGAGACTCTCAAAACACTCTTTCACCAGTTTAGAGGAAAAACTCCATGAAGAGAGTGCTAAGAGAGCCGCCTGGCTGTCTGAAAAAATTACAATATTTGCGCCTTTAAGACCTTTATACAGGTTTATATGAGCGCAGGTCTCTATTGCGTATATTTCGGCTTGAAAGACACTGGGCCAAATACCCAGAGGTATTGTGATTCTAGTATTGGGTCCTACAACACCGGAACCGCAGTCCATTTTCGAGTCGACTGTATACCAATTGAGAGCAGAGGGACCGAAATCGGGATACTGGCCATCCCATTCGGACCTGGAAGGAAGAATGATGTTGAATTTCCTACCGAAACACAGATCCCTAACCATATAATCCGATACAGTACATGTTGGAGTGTTAGGAATTTCGTCAAGAATGCTCAGGTGACCATAGTTGCCTTTTTTTAAGCTTGACGATATACGCAGCCGCAAAGCAGTATTTACGGCTGTTTTCTTGATGAAAATGTGTAATGGCACCAGGCCAATCAACGCTTCAATGGCAGGAGTTGGACAGGTGCGCATAGCTCCAGTTATGGAGACGCAAGCAAGCCTTTGGAGCTTGTTAAGTTTGGTGATGGCCGAGCCCTGCATGGCTTTGGGCCACCATACTAGAGCCGCATAGGCTATGCTAGGTCTAATTATCATAGTGTAGAGCCAGAAGATCATCTTAGGAGTAAGACCCCATGTTTTACCAAAGAGTTTCTTGCAGGCCCAGAAAGCCCTAGTGGCTTTTAAGAGGACAGTGTGTAAGTGAGTGTTCCAGTTCAGTCGTTTATCAAGCGTGATGCCTAAATATTTGACCTCATCAGAGTACACAATAACAGTGTCTTGTATGAAAATGGGACCGAGGTCCAGTTTGTATCTCTTAGTAAAGGGAACAAGAACAGCTTTATTTGGATTGATTGATAGGCTTTCTACGGCGCACCAATTTGAAACCAATAGGAGAGCTGATTTCATCACCTCCGTGATAGTTGAATCATACTTTCCAGAGACGATGATTACCAAATCATCCGCATAACCGATGGCCTCAAAACCAGACTCATCTAGTTTGGTCAAAAGGTCATCAATTACTAAGGACCACAACAGAGGTGATAGAACACCGCCTTGTGGGCAGCCTTTTACAGCCTTAGTGCACACAGTGGCTTTGCCTAGCATGGATAGCATCCACCCAGGCAATGGATTGGGAATCAATACCCTTACATTCCAGAGCTTTGGAAATAGAACCGAATCCAGTATTGTCGAAGGCACCCTCAATATCAAGGAAGACACAGAGCGCAATCTCTTTAAATTGAAAGGTTTTTTCAATTTTACTGACAAGGCAATGTAATGCGACTTCGGTCGATTTACCCTTAATGTAAGCAAACTGCGTGCGATGAAGAGGTATCGAGTTTGCAAGTTTGCTTCTTAAGTGTAAATCAAGCAGTTTTTCCATGGTTTTAAGCAGGAAAGACGTGAGTCTATTCAGCATCATTAGTTAGTTAGGATATTTCGGAACATTACAATTGATCACATGATCAGCAAAAAAACAAAAAAATTTCATATAACAGTAATTACTTACTTTTCAATGAATTCAAATCATTTTGCAAAGCCTCGCTTCACATTTTTTTTTGAATTTCCCGATAATAATTTAACGTTGAAGATATGTTGATTGTTCAACTTTAACAAAACGACTAAGTTACTGTTCTCAAGTTTGAAAAAAAAAAATACGAAGATGTGCGACAACGTGTCGCGGTTAGAAAAAAGAAATTGCTCATCGCTTCTGTCTTTCATACATTTCAAACTGCATTACTTGGTAAGATAAAGGATGTCTCTACATTAGACTTCAACAAACTCATTAGATTCTTGAACCAGACAAGATGGATCTAACCATATAAAACATCCAAGAACATCCATCATTCCAGGGTTTTGTGGTATCAAAATGGCACTAACGTGCCAATTGGACCGAGCGGTATGCAACGCGCTCGGTCACCACCTCCACCTAACCTACTTGGTAAGATATGTTTTCTCTTTACTATTTTCGATTGTATAAAAACTGAAGCAAAGCTATGAGAAAAGAAATCTGTGCATTCCATGTTCCCTTACAGTTCAATTCATCTTTTCTTTATGATTTTTTCATGACCGAACTCGTTTATAATAAAAGTCATGCATTCCCCATATTCCTTCTGGGTTAAGTAAGGGTTCTACACACCTTTCATAGGCGTACATAGTATTTCGATAGGGGAGAAGGGAGGGTGGAGACTCAGTTTGTGTTGAGTGGTTTCTTCAAATTATTCACATTGACTGGTTGCATTTTTAGTATGCACATGTTTGAGATCTCAGGGAGGAGGGTAATAATTTCCTCTTCCTGCTAGTAATAGCGTACACCCACGACACCTTTCCTTCTTTCTTTATGAGCAAGTCAGTAAATTTAGAAATTGCTTTCTCTACTTTGCTGAGGGTTCTATTCATACATCTAGTGTGCTCCTTTTTAATTTTCTTGAAGTGGGTTGCTAAGAATTTGTAAATTGAATTGAAAATGTTTATGTATTAAACTTTACAAAAAGCTTGTTTCTTTTCAGTGTGCGCGCAAGTATGTAGTAAAATTACAACTAAATAAAATATTTAAATGTACTATAAATTTTTTCATATTTATTCTTCGAAGTGATTATGCATTCTTACTTAATACTATTTTTTATCTACAATCCACATACACATATATATGAGAACATGCTATGTACAACTAAACACAAGCAGTACAACGTTGAAGAAATACGTAGTTTTTGGGTTGATTAATAAATGTACATATGAACAAGTATAAAAATAATCGCATATTCAAAACGAAGCGAGAAGGTTTTAATTACTCGCGCGTCTAAATACGACAAATACATAATAATAATAATAATAATAACAATAACTCTAACGCAAAAATAAACAACCAAAACACGAAAGAATAAAAAAAAAAAATAAATTAAATACAAAGTTCAAAATAACCGCAGTAATAGCAAAAAAAAAAAAAAAAAAAAAAACTCGCATCACTGTTTCCTGCCCGCATTGGCCTACAAACTAAGTTAAGATCAGTGAATGAACTACAAAACTAAAAACTCAAAATTGTTTGAGCTGAAAATTCGTATTATATTTTTTGTTTGCTCTGATTAAGAAATATATATGTATAATATGTATATTACTTTATCAACTTGTTGTTTGCTGAAGTTGTTGGTAATTGATTTGGTTTCTGTGACCAACAAAATCTATCATCCATCCATCTATGTATCTTTAGCAACATCATCATCCTCCCGCTATACAAACTAAGAAAAAAAAAAAGATCAGAGATCAGCATAAGAATTCAATACAAACTTAAGTGTTGATGAACAGCAAGTAGCAGCAGCAATAAAATGAATAAAGATATACCGATCAAGCTTGTGAACATACATAACTCGATCGTATATGTATATACCAGATCGTCGTATAGTCTTAGTTTAGTTAGTCTGAGTTAATTTTGGTTTTAGTTAGTTAGTTAGTATGCGGTAGTATCCATTGAAGCGTATACCAAGTGTCAAAGTAGTAGCTCAAGTATCTTTTGTATTTTTTCGCGGCTAATGTGTGGTTTTTCTTTATTTCAATAAAACAAAAACAAAACTTTTTTTTTGCTTTTTTTTTATTAAAAAAAAAAAACCAAAAGTAACAACAATAAACGAGAGATGGTGTTGGAAAAGCGACATCTAGTTGTCATTACATACGATCTTCGTTGTTGTCGGTGATCGGATGGTGATCGGTTGCTAGCGATCGTTAAGTACAATATAAAAAAAAATCTTAAAATCGCGGCGTACTTAAGCCCGGAGCTAACTAACGGCTACTGCTTCTACTACTACTGCGACGACGAACGACTTCTACTCAAAACTACTCCGCATCCATCCATCCAGCATGTGTATTGAGTACTCAGTACTCATTGCTCTGTGGTCGCATTGATCGTGTTGGTTATTATAGTTGTTGTTGTTGTTACTATATTATAGAACTCGATGTTGTCGCTGTTCTCATCTCATTGTTGATTTGAATTTGTTGTGTTGTTCTGTGCTGTGATCATTAGTTCGGAGCGTGCCAAGTTTTCGTTTAGAATAATTAATATTATTAATAAATAAATATTTCTACATTTTTTCTCCTTCTTTTCTTCTTCTTTTTTATGGGTTTTTCTTCTTTACTCTAGTCCGATTTCAATTCTAGTTGATAAAACAAAAGTATTAAATAAAAAACAAAGAAATATATTACTTTTACTATTTAGTTACATATGTATATAAAAAAATTAAAAGTATTTATTTTTTTAGTGTAATTTCTTTGTTGTGCTCATTCAACGTTAGCTAGATAGCAGCAGATTGCAGATTGCAGTTTTTGAAAACAAAAAACAAACAAAAAATATGCTATAAATTGTGTACATAAAACAACGAAAAAAAAATCGTGCTTTAATGTGCTCTTTCAATTATATTAATAATTCAATATTTGCATCATTCAACTCAATTAAATTTTGATAATGGATGCAATTTTCATCACTTGCTATAATTGGAAGTTGTTACAGTTGCAGCCGAAGGATTTGTGGATTTTAAGGAATACTACTGTGAATGTGAAAGGTAAGAGGAGAAGTTAAAATACAAATAATAACAAATAAAAAAAATCCAGATAGTATATGAAAGGTGGTGCTAGAATTAATGCGTGTAAAAGTAAATGGGAAGCCCAGAGCAAGGTATGAATTTTTTTTAAACATGCTGGAATAGCACACTTTCCTGCAAATAAATCTGGCCCGTTGTACTCTGCAACCTTCTGCTCTCTTTGTATAAAGTTCGGATAAAGTTATGCTTTATAATATAATGATAAATTAAAGAAGCCTCAAAAATTAAAAAATTTTGAGGTCATTGTGATTGTGAGGTCTGACGCATCTACCCATTCCATTCTTCTCCTGTATGTTGTAAGTACCAAGACGTTAAAAGACTTGGGGCAGTTTTAAGCTCACTTCAATCACGCCCTAAGAATCAAACGTCAAACAACTTTCCTGGAAATAAGTTATACCTTCTGGCTTACAAATTTAATTGAGCTATCTAAATTCTGAACCTTCCCTTTTGGAAGACCTTGGATTTGATTATCCCTTCTAGACCCCCTGAGCATAGATTATTTGGTTGAAGAGGATGTTTTAAAAGACTAAGCATACTCATACTCTCCTGAGCATTGATCAAGTTCGTGGCACCAGAACCTTCTGACTTCCTCTTCCTGTTACAACGATTTCACTGGGAATCAATTTTATTGTTATTATTACCTCTACGAATTTTTGTATTGTTTCATACTAGATATCTAGATATCACGATCAGAGTCAATCCAGAGTAGCTGTGATCAGAGTC
Organism: Toxonevra muliebris; assembly: GCA_963691655.1. Lineage (NCBI taxonomy): Eukaryota > Metazoa > Arthropoda > Insecta > Diptera > Pallopteridae > Toxonevra > Toxonevra muliebris. Next base: position 51,724,462 of record OY829329.1, read on the forward strand.
AATCCAGAGTAGCTGCGTCTACTGAGGAGTTACAGTTGCGAAGTTAGAGTGCTCTTGTGATTCTTCGGAGTTCGATTAATAGTGAGCCCCTCGCGCTTTGTCTCCTTCATAAATACCCTTCATATGATTATTCTATCTAAATCTTCCTAGTTTTACTAATTGATTAAAGAAAATGCAATAAATGAACGCCAAAACAACCAAAAAGGCTTAAACCAGCAGTATACCCATTTCACGCTCCTCTGAAAATCGATGAAGTATAGGGCACCAATACCTCCTGTACTTTTCTGATGAATGCTGGATGTGATTATTCCCTCTAGAAATTTCCCAGATCGTCGATTGATTGGTTGAAGAGGGCATTGAAATGAATGCTAAAATGTTGAACGACTTTAGATAACAATATACCCAATATGTACTTCCTAGGGAATCAACCAGTCTTTTTCCCAATTCTCGTCTTCTACTTCTTGTTAATGGTTATTACAAACGCTGCACTGTTGGACAATTAGAGTCCTGTAATAGAAGTAGTAGGTTTTCTGAGTGTTTTCCACAGGCTTTCCACAAATTAGAGAATGATTTCTCTACATTGTGAATAGATGAATAAATAGCTATGAGCTACCTCTTAGAATCACAGTTATTTTTTTCAAATACTTTTTTCCAGTGAAAAAAATTCCTATACTTTTCTAATGGGACATTAATGAACTCAGTCCAGTGCTAGAGTGATATCCAATACTAATACTGCAGGGGCAATATTCAATGCCAGTATTAAGTGGGGTATATTCACATAAAATTAAGTTTCAAGCATGACCAATACATAAATAAAACAATGACGGACGGGTGCGTATACACTCGTCAAGCATGCACCGTCAAAATTCATTTTCCGTCATTTTCAGCATGCGAACATCGAAAAAATTGGTATATGTATGGTATGCTTGACAGATTGAGTATACACGCATCTTCGATTTTTTGGGACACCTTTTTTGTGCTCTTTAAGTTTCTTTTCACAAGAGCCCAATATCTCTCCACTGATCTTAGCTCCGGACAATTTGGAGGATTGGCCTCTCTGGGTACAAAAACAATGTTATTACTTTGGTACCACTCTAGAGCTTGCTTGCAGTAGTGACATGATGCCAAATCGGGCCAAAAATATGTGGACACATTATGCTCTCTTATGAAAGGAAGAAGTTTTTTTTTCAAACATTCTTTGATGTATATTTCGGTATTTATAGAGCCCACTGTAACAAATGACTTGCTTCTTTTGCCGCAACTGCATATGGCTTGCCATATCAGGAATTTTTTAGGAAATTTTGTCTGCTTTTGGATTCTAAATTGTTCTTCGACATTTCCTCAAGCATCAGCAACATACAAATTTTGACCTGGAAGCTGCGTAAATCTGCCAGTACATACGTTTCATCGTCCATTATACAACATGAATGCCAAATTTTTGTATGAAATTCGATTTTAATTTCCGAGCCCTACTTTTGGCGTCTAAATTTTTTTGCAGCATTCCTGTGTGGAACTTTTTGGACTTTGTATGTTTTCAAACCTGCATTGGCTTTAACTTTTCGCACCAAATAGTCAGAGCACTGGGCTAACTGGGCAGCTTTTCTACCAGATGTGCTTGGAGATCTTTTCAATATGCTTTCTATTTTCTTGGCTTTCCCAATATCATGTGGTCCTTGTTTTCTTCCCGAACCAGGTTTCCTATCGATGGTCAAGTTCTCCTGAAACTGTTTAATAACATTGGAAACAGTTTGACGGCAGACCTTCAAGTCTTTGGCCAATTTTTTGTAGGACCAATTTGAAGACGTACTCCTTTTTCTTCACTCATTTTGATCAAACTCACAATAAATCAACATGTTTGTCATTAAAAATAACAACTGACAAATTTTTCAAAGATAACTAGATCAAAGAAATTTTTAAATTTTACACCCAAAAACAATTATTAGGTAAAACATGTGTTAAGATTTTTTCAATCTCACTCCTTATTAGTATCATTTCGAACTTACTACGTGAATTTTGCAATTTTCTTATTGGGCTTTTTTAAAGTGAATAACTTCTTTGTTCAAACACGATTATCAGGCTTCAAAACTTTTTGAATTTATTGTAAATAATTTTGAACTGAATTCAATACATTTTTCCTGTAGTTGCAAAAAAAATTTAACCTCCAACCAACCCTTAATACCTGCTCTTAGATACAGTCAAAAACTTGTTTCGATGATGGTTATATTCTATGTTTTCAATAACATAGCCATGATTATCAGAGAAAAGCTCGATTGATTGGTTTTCAAACAAATTCTGTAGAAAAATAACTGAGAAGCCCTCAAATAGATTGGACGTTTGACCAAGTCACTCGCTTACTTTTGCCTTGTAACTAAATTCTATGGAGCTATGTGGCTGGAGCAAAAATTCTGTATCAAAATATCTTAATTTACTTTCAACACTATTCTATTCGAAATGAATCTATTTCTAACTACCGTTTTTTTTTTTCTTTGATGGCAACCCTTTCTGTAAGCACTTGACAGTTGTTCCAGATTCCAATCTGTTTCCCTATTAAAATTTATGCTTCACAAATTTTAATTATTTTACAATAATTTCAAATGTAGTAAAAGTTCACGTGTTTTAAATTTTTGTTGTTATTTTTGTTTTTATTACAAGTTTTAATTATAATTAATGTTGATGAAACTCATTTTAAGAGTTGATAAATGAAAGACAGCAGGTTTTGCAAATTTAACCATAGAGGTAAATATGAGTTGAGAAATTATTGGAGGTTAGGTTAAGTTGGAGTTCGAAAACAATAAAGAAAATTTTTATAAATGATTAAATCTATAGTAATTGCTCAGTGATTCATAAATTTGTCATTACTTGCAAACAGTTTTAATATAATAAAGAAGAAAACTGGATATTACCTTTGGAACACTAGTCTCTGCAATGAAGCATTAATAAATATGTATTTTTTTCGAATATTCCATAGTGAATTTTTTAGCATTCAAACAAAGCTTCATTCCATTCTCATCAACAACATTCAAAAATCTCAAGACTTACTGATTAATATGGGTTTTTTGAATCATGAAAATTAAGCTCCAGAATATGCTGAAAAATATTACTTATTCACAATTCACTACAACTTTTTTCTAGAATTTAGCTGTTTGCTATTTCTGAAGAAAAAATTTATTAATAAATAGTTAATTATTATTGTTTCTTGATAAATTAAAAGCTGAACAAATGAATGTTAGTAAGCCTGCAATAATTTCCGCACAATTAAATCACAAATTGTCATTGTCACTTGTGTGTATTTTTCACACTTACAAGTTAGTTATAATATAGTTTTTTTTTTTTCATATTTTTAATGAGATTAACTACGATAAATAGTGGAAAAATTTTTACTATAATTGTATTAAATATTTATGAGTTTTCTGTACGTATTTGTTTGGCATTCGATTTTTATTTATTTTTCGCTAGTTATATATTTTTATTACAATTCAATTATTGTTATTATTTTACACCTTCGGAATTCCTTTGCAGCAAAGACACACGTTCATGCACACGAAACTGGTGTAACTCATTATAGCCACTATATCTTTCAGCTAGCTTTCGATCTCCCCTCATTTATAGGTACTCGATCATTTAAATGAAATGCAATAAACTTATAAATTTATATTTGCCATTAAACTAATTGAATAATTACCTTTTTTACGAGCACCTTTGTTTTTTATTTCTTTTTCTGTTAACTATTTTTTTTTTTTAATTGTCTGCTGTTAACATTTAATAAATGCGACAATTGCGCAAAAATATTTAATTCATATAGTGGGAGTTTTATTGGTAAGTGAGAAACAAAACTGGAGCATACAAAAAAGGGTACTTTCAAAGAAGGCTACTTATAATTTCTAATCTTCTGAAATGCTGTTAAAAAGAATAAAAGTTAATACCAATCGATCAATTTAAATAATATTTTATTAAAAGTCAAATAAATTAAATTTTTAATCTGTCAATGCAAATCTGTAGAAAATATTTAAGTCTAATGCATATCGACCAAAACGAATACAATCATGAATGCAAATCTTCCAAAAATAGGCTACTTTCAATACAAATCTCTCAAAAATAATGAAAATAAATCCGTCAAACAATCAGACCTTTAATGCACATTTTTTTTGTGACAGGTCTAGAAATCTTAAATGGGGAAAGGGGAGAGCACTGAGACACGAAAATTTATTCTAATTTTTTCGTTATAAGAAAAGATGTTTTTTTATATGTGAAAAATTTACAAACGTCTTTTTAGGAAAAAGACGTGAAAATAATTTTCTTATCTAAAAATATCAACGGCCAAAGGGTCTAAAGCCCGTTCAGTCCCTGGCACACTTACTTAAGCTTCTTCATTTGGCATTTGATTGCCACCAAAAGTGCTACACAATTACTCCTCCAGCCATATTCAAGGGAACTAGAACTGTTCCTGACTGAGATAGGTCCAAAAAAGATACAGGGAATCCCAATTTTCATTTCCACTGATATTCTTATGACAAAAACCCAGACACGCTTACCAGGTGCTAAGTTAAATGATTGGCCCAATCTGAAAAGTCTAGACTGCATCGGTGATTTATTGGCGTATGCTGAATTTTCACTTTTGGAACACCGTGTTCGAGTACTGGTAAGGTCATTTTCTCATGCTAAATTTTCTTTAATTTTCTACACATTCATAGCGCTATTCACTAGCTCTCATTATAAGAAAATATTCATAATTTGACAGCCTGCAATTGTATGCTACAGTTTTGCTAGCTACTGTTTAAACGAGTACATATAACATTAAATATTGGTAGTTCAAATCAATTTATTAAATAGTGATTAATAAGTTATTTTCTTTAGAGTATTATAAATATCAAACAGTTAAATACTTTATAGTGCAAGTGCTTATAAGATAAAAACAACAACGGCGAAAAAAAATTCGAGCACATTATAGTAAATCAAAAAGAAAAAAAAAAATCTTAAGCGCATTAAAGTAATAAATTTCCATTTGCAATAAAAATTTATATACCAATTTTTTTTTTTTTAATTAAAATTTATTGCATTTAATTTTTTAATTTTCATCTGTCTGCTCTTTTCTTTTCAGTGTAAATTTGCGGTATTGCTGTTAATAAAAGAAAAAAGCAAAGAGAAAAAAGTTTATTAAAATAAAAAAATAAAAGTATTTCAAATTGTTGTCGAATCGAAAAAGAAAAAGAAGTAATCAATTTTTTGTGTAATTTCACACATCGACTTGTGTGAAGAAAATCATTAAAAGCATTGAAAAATTCATTTTGTATGAAATACAATTAAAGAGAAAAGATATCTCAAAAAAAAAAAAAAAAAAAAAAAATCAAAGAAGCAAAAACGTTTTCCAATATTTCAATACAATTTTGAAGTAGTTCATATGAAATGTGTATCGATTCGTGTTCGAGTTGAATTTGAATAAGAGCGTGAAATGTAGTGCAATATTTTTTTATAACTACAATCGTAAATTTTTGTGTGTTTTTACAATTTCATCGTTATTTTACATAAATATTCATTTTAATTTCAATCGATTCGCAATGAAATTTTCGTTAAAAATGTTAACGTTATTGCTTGGCAAATGTAACGATGTGGAACGTTATTTATCGTAATTTTTGTATTAAATTTGTTACTATTCAAATTGAGTCATCGTTCAGTGTTTTATGCATTGATTTATTCCATTCTTTTTTAACGAATTGAAATTGAATTACAACTGCAATATAATATAACGTTTTTTATAATTGGATATAAAATTTTTGGGATATACTTCCTGATTGCTTGCTGTATCTAAAACGGACAAGGTATGTAAAAATAATATTTATTTTCTATTTTTAGTTAAATCATTGAATTTATATTTAAACCACTGAATTTTTATTTAAACCACTGAATTTTTATTAGAATTACTAAACTTTTTGAATTGTTATTCATATTCAAATATTATGATTTCCAGAAAAAAAAAACTTAACACACTCGACCCTTTTACGGTACAATTTATGATAGGCAAACTTGTCAATCAACCTGCTAAATGAATATTATATACATATGTACATACAAACATTCAAGCAAACAGACATTTATACATACCTACATTTTATTTTAGTAAAGATATTAAAAAAGACTTGTCTTACCTTCAAAGTTCAAATCATGTCACACACACACGTAAAAAAAAAATAAAATACAAGTTTTAAAAAAAAAATTTTTTTTTAATTTTTAATATAAATAGAAGAAAAATATGAATTTATTGAATAAAATTAAGAATATTTTTAAGCAAACAGTTATAATATGTAGCAGCAGTAGTAGGTACGGGGTAGCGCCAAACAAACGAATATAGTTTAAACGAGATTAACATAAAAACCAAATCAGCTGTTGAAAAAGCAGCACAAAAAACAAAAAAACAAAAAAACAAAAAACACAAGCAAACACACATTGAAAATATTCATGGAAAAGGTTAAACTAAACATATATATAAAATTATATAAATAAATGATGTTAAAAAAGCAAAGAAAAAGCAGCAAAATATTATTGCTATGTGCTTTCAAAGCTAGAAATAAATATATTAACATTATCAGTTTAGTTCGGAGTTGATGAAGCAAATGTGGGAAATGTGGTATGTCCTATTACACACAACTAGCAGAACATGTTGCAAAAATTTATTAAGTAAAAAGAAAATTTAGAAAAAAGCTAAAGTTAACGATGCGCTACTGTGCAATTTCATCAATTGCTATGCTGTTGTTGTTTGTTTGCACTTGTTTGCACTGCTTGCTGCTCGCTTGCCTTCATCGGGAATTACTTAACAGCAGCACCAGCAACAAACAAGGCTCAAAGAAGTTTAAACAGTTGATATCCGTACCTCGGAGCAAAAGCGTATTAAGTTCAAAATTTCACTTTTTCGATTTTTTAGCTCATCTAGATTATATATCTAGACGATTGAACTTAAAATGACGTAAATAGCATTTTATGAACAGTATTAGGTCTAATTCGTTTCTGGAGCAAAACAAGTAGAAATAATTGTATTTTTCACTGTTCTGTAAAATTTACATTTTGTGACTTAATACGCTTTTGCTCTAAGTTAAGAATATACATTTATGGTTAAATAGTTTTGAACAACAGAAGCGTCTCCAGCGAATATTTTCCCTTACCAAGCAAGTGGAAGTGGTGCATATACACTTTAGTTTTTCTATTTATAGTTTTTGTTTGAAGCTGGTTTCATTACTATCTTTATTGATATTATGTAGGAATTGAATGATTTGTTATGCCAAACCATAAACCTATGAAGGCAAGAATATCCTTTACAGAAAATCATGTGATTTCATTAGGCGATAATTGATTACCACCCACCTAGGTCGGTCCAAAACTAGAATATAATATATATAATATGTATTATCGGTTTCTTCTATTCACAAACTCTGGACTGAGCTGTCCAGTTTAGATGATACCTGAGTCCATATAAATATCCCATTATCCGTTCCAAGTTTCCATTGTGAGTGAGGGATGCATTAAGAATAAGTTTTTTGGGAAGTTTTCTGATGACTTGGGACAAGTGAGACACGAAAAACTGTTTTTTAATATTTTTATTTTTTGAGGTTAGGGACGACACATAACATTTCCTGTGGAAAATAATATTATATTCATGTTCATCAACTGAAATTACACAAAAATAGGCTTTTCCCGTCGTTTTATGGTGACTTGGGTAAGCGTAAGAACCGAAAACAGCCTTTTTGGCTTTTTTTTGAGGTTAGGGACAACACGTGACATTTTCCGTGAAAATTAATATTAAACTCATATTCAGCGAAAAAAAATATACGAAAAAAGGCTTTATCTGTTTTTTTATGATGACTTGGGTAAACGTACGCTTGACAAAACTATTCTTGCAAGGTGAAGTTGTAGACTTGCAGCCGCCATATTGCTCCACCATCATGTAAAATCAAAAACGTTGCATTGTTGCATTCGAAACTATAGATAATAACCTTTAATTTGAGCCCAAACATGCCTTAAAATACCTTAACCAATTCGGGACAGGGAGGTCTCCCATTGACAGAGAATGTCCCATATATATATGGGGTGTTCCAGGCCAAGTCAGCAGCAATTCACACCATATGTCTCCGATATTCTTTCAATTTGGATGGTCGATAGAGAAAAATGAATAATAAAGATCATCATAATCAGTTGTTTTTATACATTTTTGCGAATTTTACAGTACAAAAACACAAAAAATACGTTTTTTTTATTTTTGATTTTTTCAAAACTGAGAAAAGGAAAATCTTTGAAAAATTTCACCCATATGTATCATTAGATTGTCTATCTAAAAAAAAAAAATAAAAAATTTTTACTCAAAAATTAACAACAAAAACAATTTTTTTTTTAAACAAATTGGTTTTCTAAAAAAATACCATTTTTTAAAAATTTTAAAAAATTCCAAAAATAGCCCTGAGTTCTGCGCAAATTTTGAGTATCTTACTTTTGGGTGGACTCGACAATTTTAGAAGTTATATAGATTTTTGTGAAATGATACGCGTAAAATCACTGTCCACGAGCGACTTTTTCTCAAATAAAATATACACAACATAATTTAATTATTTAATGCTGTACTTTTCATTAAAAAGTTCATTAAAAATTACACTGTGCAACAAAATCAGAAAAATTTTATCATCCCTATCTCTGCTATCACAACAACAAATATATGCGATATGCAACAAAAATTTGTATTTGCAATGATGTAAGATCATTAGCACCAAATCATCAAAAACTTAAAAAAGTTACAAAAAACAATTTGTTGATATGGGAATATTTCGAAAAGTTATTTGTTAATACTTTGGCTACATGTTTGTTGAAGGAAGATATTTGAAAAAGCCAATACTTTAGGAGTTGTGGTGAAAAAAGTTTGAAAAATGGAATTTTTCTTCATTTTGGAGAAATGTTAGGGGGTTAGGGGGGTAGATGGAGGGTCAGCTACCTAAGATGAAATATTTCCTATAATTTTCTGTACGATTCGTCCTAATACACTGAAAACGAAATCCGGCGTTTTGATGTTAAAATTTTCACTTATTTGTATGTGGCATACCCCGACAACTTGGTCATAACACGAAAACTATATAATAGTGGGTTGTATGAAAAAAAGTGTACTTCAATAGAAACGCTGAGACATGTATATCATATTTTTCAATCCGATTTCGAAAACCGTTGTCAAAATAATTTTTTTTTTTAATTTTGTTGCACAGTGTAATTTTTAATGAGCTTTTTAATGAAAATTACAGTGTTAAATAATTAAATTATGTTGTTTTCATTATGTTATGTATATTTTATTGGAGAGTCATATAGCCAAAATTACGTTTGGGGCTTTTATGTGTCTATGGCGAGACGAAAAAGTCGCTCGTGGACAGTGATTCCAAGCGTATCATTTCACAAAAATCTGTATAACTTCTAAAATTACCCGAGTGCACCCAAAAGTTAAATACTCAAAATTTGCGCAAAACTCAAGGCTATTTTTGTGATTTTTTTTTTTAAATTTAAAAAAAATGGTATTTTTTCTAAAAATCAGTTTGTTTAAAAAAATTTAGTTTTTGTTGTTCATTTTAGAGTAAAAATTTTTAAAATTTTTTTTAGATAGACAATCCAATGATACATATGTGTGAAATTTTTCAAAATTTTTCCTTTTCTCAGTTTTGAAAAAATCAAAAAAAAAGAAAACGTATTTTTTGTGTCTTTGTACTGTAAAATTCGCAAAAATGTATAAAAACAACTGAAATTTTGCATTTCTTTATTACTCATGTTTCTCTATTGACCAAATTTGAAGCTTATCGGAGACATGTGGTGTGAATTGCTGCTGACTTGACGTAGAACGCCCCATATATATATCAAAATAAGAACAAAGTATGAAAATACAAGATACATATACATAAGAGTTTTCATTGAAAATTCATGAATCCAATAAATTTATTATTATTTATAATAAAATTTCGTATTAAAATATATATGAAAACTATTTAGCATGTCGTCGCCTGAGAATTGAATTGGCGTATGTGTATAAGTATTCCTATGCCTATACGCCAAATCAATTCTCAGGCGACGATGTTCTGCGGTATTATAAATCTTCTGAAGGTCTTCAAGCATATTAATATTTCAATTTTTATTAATAAAGGTGCATAAATAGATTGTTCTTTGCACGTAGTTGTTTGGGTAATTCAAGAGATGAAGCAAAATGAAGAATTGAGATATGGTATGGTACTTAGGTAATTTTTGAGAAGGGGACAAGAAATGGCTTTGCCTGCCCATAAGAAGGTTCCTTCAGGCAAACGGAGAAATAGATTCCACAATGGTATTTAGAATTTTTAGCTTCACGATTATAATTGTAATATTTAATCTGAAAATAAACTGCACTTGTTCTGGGCCTCTGAAATATTTACAATTGCGAAATATTCCGCGCTGGCAAAATCATTTTTGCTTACGATTCTACTGCGTAGGTTCAAAAACGATCGCTATCGCTAGAATGTTTACAAGGCCACTACTTGAGTGAGAATTGTTTTTGCGCTGAATGAAAAAAGCGAGACTGAATTAAATTGTTACCTGGAAGATTAAACAAAACGGGCTGACGAATCATCGTCAATCATATTTCTTTGCAAGGAAGTACTAAAATTGTGGGTGTTACGATTATTAGATCCAGAGATTGAGAAAAGAGGCAGTTTGCGTTTTTTCGTACTTAGATCCAGGACAACGTTTAAAATGTATGAGATATATTGAGGAGAGGTTATTCCCCAATTTCTCCCTTCCCCCTTCTTCTTAGATCCTCTGGTGGTAGTTGTTGCTATATTAATATATCTCGTATGGTCTGCATATGGAATCGTTTTTGAAAAGAGACCAATGTTTTAATGTTTTACCAGCTACTTTGTGTCCTTTTTGATAATGAAAATTAGACCGAGGTCTAATTATTAGATATTCGAGCTTCATTCAACAATAGAAATGGCTCTGCCTAAATATTTTTGCTGAAGAATATGAAGCGGGAAATTTGAATGTAATGTTAGGAAAGAGTATCACCACAGTTTTGTTAGTAATAAACGATCAGAATATGTAGCTATCTAAACGATGGCATAGCAACACAACCAATCATTAAAAAAAACATGTTTACCTAAGACTATCCGTCTGTCTATTGAACACCTTCATTTCATGTGCCTAACGTTAGTGCTTTAGTGTCCGCATCGGGTAGGTTCATTTATATACTTACATATATACGAGTAGTATATCTCAATGCACCATCGAGGTCTAATTTGCATGGAAATGTGATAGGAATGAATAGCAAAGCAGTAGCTAGCTAACTAGCTGCAAACGAGCAGTAGGCGCAGTATTTTTTCTTGATGTTGCTAGCCACTAGCTGACCACTGCTGACGACAGCAAACCACTTTTTGTCGTTTGTTGCTATTCACATACAGCATTTTTGTTGTTGTGGTCTTTTCTATACAGCATGATTAAAATGAGTGAAACTGCTACTATTTTTAGTTGTTGTAGTTGGCATTTTTTTCGGCTTGATGTTGGCTTGCCGCTTCTTCAGTTTCAAGCTGCATCTGCAGCAGTAACATCAACAACAATAATAGTCACTACCGCACCACCAGCAACATCAACCGTTCAACCAACCGATTGCTGATGACCAGTAGCAATCGCAACTGAAAATTATTGCGCATCTTGTTATCGCATCTGTTGATCAAATCGATAAACAATTTTTACTTGCTGTTGTTGTTTGTTGCTGCTGTTGCTTTTTTACGGTTGTCTAAAGATTTTATTTCTTCATTTTTTTGTTTTATTATAATTTTTTATCATTTTTTTTTTATTATTATTTTGTGTTTTTGATTTCTACACGCGATTGACGTGTTTCTTTCAAATTTCGTTAAGTTTTTTAAAAATATTTTTTTTTCTCTATTAATTTTTTTTTATTTATTAATTTATTTGCATGCTATTTTAGTATTTATTAATTTAATATTTTTTTTCCTTTTTATTTTTTAATCATTTAATTTTTATTTTAGCTGAAAGTGGTAGACCTTCATTTTTTATATTTTCTGTTTTGGTATTTATTTTGTCAAGTGTTTTTTCTCAATCAGTATTTTATTTCGCTTAATCTCCGTTAACAAAAAAAAAAAAAAAAAAAAAAACAACAAAAAATGTTGCCTGCGTAGCGTATTAAATATCTATAGTGTGTATCTCGTTGTATCTGCACAGCTATCAGTTTCACACCTCAATTCTGCGTGTATTTGTGTGCGTGCGTTTTGTTTCATGTATCTGTATTTACATTTAATTTATGTTAATTTATTATTTTTTTTTTTATTTAATTTTTTTTTTCGGTTTTTGTCGCGTGTCACTTTAATTCGTATTTGGTGTTTTTGTTAACTGCTTTTGGTCAAAATTGTAATATAATTTGACAAATTTGGTATGAAAATGTGGGAATATAAAATTATGGATTTTCTGGTTTCTTTTTTGTGTGCATTTGTTAGCAAAATAGGAAATAATTTTATTATTTTTTATTTCTTATTTTTTTTTGGTTAATGAAATCATTTAAATGTTAATTCATTTATTATTCGATCATATAGTATTTTTATCAAGCTATAGTTCGTTGTTTTTTGAGGTAGCACGTGTATTAATGAAGAAGAATAAGGTCAATAATTTATATAAGGTTGAAAAGGGCATGTGGATTTAGTACAGAAGCGATAAAAACTGAAAAAGGGTTTTTTACTTTCCTTTTGCTGACACTATAGGGAAATTCAAAGTTCCTAACTGATTTTCTCTAGAATTGTATGTAAATTATGTATTCTTCTTTTATCGGTTATTGAGGGCTTTAGCAAGAAATGGGGTTCCATTAAAATTAAAAATTTTTTCATCATATTTTAAGTATTTTTTAAAATTAATTTTCTCAGAGGAAAAGTGAAGCATAAAATTTACTAGAGGAAAGGTGAAATAGAAAATTTTATAAGCCCAAAACAAAGTCTCGTTCTGCTTTGCCTCTTTGAATTTGAATGTGTGTGTAAGTCACAACTCCTTGTGCGTATTCGGCTATATCGCTGTAGTTGGCAAGTGACAGCAACAAATCTTTCCTCTGGTAAATTTTATGCATCACTATTCCTCTGAGTGCTACATGATTTCTTCAGTTCTATAAGAGTGATCTGAGTTGCTCAACTGGAAGTGCTTTATTTATTTATTAAGCATTGTGCGGCGTTATATGATTCCACACTGCCTCTATACTGGGCATAATCTATCTACAAGTAGTTTCCATTGTCTTCTTTGCAGTGCGACGTTTCTCAGCTCACTGATGCTGCTGTAGTTTCTACCATTAAACCCTGCATTAGAGTTAATTTCATTTAATGTAGATCTTCTCTAGGCCATTTTAGGGTGGCCTCTTCGTCTGTTGCTTTGTGGATTGTATTGGAGTGCCATATTTGAGGTGTCATTTGCTGGTTTGCGTAGTGTGTGTCCTATCCAGCTAAATTTGCGTCTTCGAATGCCAATATTAATGTCACCAACACTTGTTCTTAACCATAGCTCCTCGTTAGATATGCGGTTTGGCCCGAAAATTGAGGATCTTACGAAGGCAGCGATTGACAAAGCTGCGTATTTTTTGCTGTACTGGTTCAGTGACGAACCACGTTTCACACCCGTACAGAAGCACAGACAAAATGCAGGACTTGAAAATCGTGACTTTGGTCTTGGTACTGTTAAAGTTCGATGATCATATTTTATTTAATCGTGTAAACGCACCGATTCCTCTCTTTATTCTTTGACGCTACATCCGTCAGTGTACCTCCTGTGGACGTTATCATGCTACCTAGGTACTGAAATTCCTCAACACATTCAATCGGTTGGCCATTGAGTTTTAATGGTTCATTCGACGACGTGTTGATACGCATATTTTTAGTTTTTGCGGCATTAATTTCTAGGCTAATCTTGGAAGATTCATGTGCCAGATCGTTTAGTTTTTCTTGCCTATCAGTACGTCTGTGGGCTAGTTCACATTTGTCATCTGCAAAGTCTAACGATTCAAGTCTCATTACTGGGTTCAGCGGGTTCCAAATGATTCCACGCGGTTTGTTGTGAGTTGCACGCCTTCCTACGGCGTCAATGACAATAAGATAGATTAGAGGCGATATCAAACAACCTTGCTTTACTCCTGAGATTGTAGCAAACGGCTCTGACATCTTGCCGTTGTGTAGAACTGAGAATTGAAATCCTTCCTACGTACGGCGTATCAGTGTTATTATTTTTTTGAAGAAGTGCTTTAGGTAGGTGATATTAGTTTTCGTCAACAAAACAACTGAAAGTGCTTAAAGTTCTCATGTAAATTTTGATTTTAGTCACTGACTGTAAATGCCCTCATTTAAATTTTTAATCAATTGTAAGGTCTTTTTAGTTCTATGACATTGATTTTTGCAACTGTAGAAAGTTTAAGATAGCATCGAGGCATTTTGAGTTCAATGGGACTAATTTCTGCAACTAGCTGGGTATGCTTTAATTTTGTATTCAAAATTTTAATCGATATTGAAATCTCTTTAGATTTATTGGTTTAATCTTGACTGGAAGTTAAAAATGATTCAAACTCCTTAGTTCTAAATGAAATTTCTTTAAACTCCTTAGTTCCATATGTTTATTCCCTAAAACTGGTCTTAAAGTGCCTCAAAATCAGTTATGGATGAAAGAGCTTCAAATTCCTTAGTTCTATCGGTTTGATTTCCGTAACTTGACGGGAATCGCTGCAAATTCCTCAGCTCTACAGATTTGATGTTTGTAACTTGACTGCAAGTCCTTCAAATCCATCCGTTCTATAGGTCTAATTTCTGCTACATAATTGACTCTGCTATAAACTCAGTTTTATAGATTTGATTTCTTCATCTCTCTCGGCTGGAAATGCCTCAAAGTCATCAGTTCTATATGTAAATGTTTCAATTTCCTTAGTTCACTGCAATGAGGCAGGAAATGCTTTAAATTCCTTAGTTCTAAGTTAGAAATCTGAACTCAAGAATGCTTCACATTCTGCAGTTCTTTATGTTTGTTGTCTGCAATTAATTAAAAGTACTTAAAAAAAGTTATAAAGGTTTAATCTTTGCAACTCGACTGGAGGTGCTTCAATGGTTGAAATTTTTTTTCTATTCATTTAAACTTTCCAACTTGGCGTCTTCTCTGTTCCATAGGTTAGATTTCTACAAATTGACCGGGAGTACCACAAGTTTTTCAGTTCTTTAGGTTTAATTTCTCTGACTCACTTGAACGCCCTCCATAGTTCCATAGTTTTAATTTTTGAAACCCAATTAGAAATGTTTATAATTGTTCAGTTTTTTAGATTGTATCTATACAACTCGATAGGAAGTGCTTCAAATTCTTTCGTTCTAAAAGATTGCTCTCACCAACTCGCCTGGAGTCCTTCAAATTCCTTAGTTCATTGGGTTTGTTTTCTGCAACTCAACCGTTTTAAGTAGGCACCGTAATCATTATAAGCAATAACAAAAAATTTAATTTTAATAATTATTTTGTGATTTTAATTTTTTCAATGAACGATCAAGATAATTTGGTTTTGATCAACCGAAAAAATTAAAATATGATTTTTATTTTTTTCTCGAGAATTAAAAGTATTGTATTGTATTAGCGAAGTTTGTGTATTTGTACCGTGACCTATAAGATCTATTGTACGTCCCTCTTCTCTATCTAGTCTGATTTGCCTAGAGTGCCTCATCCAGTCCAGTCTCCCTCAAGAATTGGAGTATTGTGCCCGGATCTATGGATGCTAGCTCTGTACTTCTGTACTTCGTACATACCCAGGTATTTCATTCTTTTGTAGATCAGTGCTCCACACTGAGCTAAAATATGTTCTGATGATTCATCTTCCTCATTACAAAACCTACATATTGAGCTTACCTCAATTTCTATTATGCAAAGGTGTTCTCTGAGCCCGCAGTGTCCAGAAGCGTTTTGGATTGCCTCAGTCCCTGAAGATTATTAAAGAGTTCTTGCCTCTTGTTCTTCTCTTCCTGGCCTGAGTACTTCCCTGATTACGCTATTTCCTATTTCACAGAAGGGTTCAGGTCCCACGAAAGTGGTCGCTGCTCCCTTTCTAGCAAGCTAGTCTGCCTGCTCATTGCCCTCTATTCCTAAGTATCCACGGACCGAACATAGAGCGACTTTATTGACCTTGCCCAGTTGATTGAGCTTGCTCAAACAGTCCCACACCAGTTAAGAGGTGATCTCAGGGGAGCATAATGCTCGAATGGCTGCCTGGCTATCCGACATGATAGCGATATCTTGCCGTTTGCACTTCCTATAAAGGTTGAATTGCACACATAGGTATATTGATTGCGTGAATTTCAGCTTGAAAGATGGTAGGATACTTCCCCATCGGCTCAGAGTGTTTGATTCTTGGCCCAAATACACCTGCCCTAGTTCCATCCTCGGTTCGTGACCCATCTGTATACCACTTAATCGTGTGTTCTTTGAGTGTGTAGTTATGTTCTACACTTTCCTATTCATTCTTACTACTAAGTTTTGCAACAAAGTATTTTTGAAAACTATACTGTTTGTCCTTGGGACAGTCCAAGAGATAGTTGTCTTTCGCAGGATAACAAATTTTTTTAAGTTAAATTTTTTTACACAGGAATAAAAATTATTTTTTGCGTTTTATTTTCTTGCTCGGGAATAAAAATTAATGATTGAGATTTATTTTGTTTTCGAAATGAAAAACTCAAAACGTCATACAGCTTTGTTATTGTGAACACGAAGATAAAAAAATTTCCTTATCTTGTAACTCTCGTAGGCGGATTTTTTTTCTTAATGAAGAGACCTTAATCGAATTCAAAAGACAGCCAAGGAAAGAAGTTAAGCTTTGAGATTGGGTATGTTACAAAAATGTGTTTGAAGCTTGAACGACAATGGGCGGCGGTGAAAACACTTTCTGAAATGTGGTTGGTTCACCTCGACCGATGTGCGCTTTCCAGTTGAGTCATTTATTTACTAACGGTACCGCTTATAGTGCTGAACTGTTTGTGAAAGCAATGTAATTTTGTGAAGCGTCTTTTATCCATGCGTACCAACAACAACTCATTGAAAAGTTTTTTATTCATTCGTAAATATAAGTGTAATGGGGTAAAATTTATCTCCGTGTTCACAAGTTTTGAGTTTTTCGTTTTGAAAAAAATAATAAAACTTAAACATTCATTTTTATTTACGTGCAGGAAAGTAAAACTCAAAAAATAATTTTTTTCTTAAGTAGAAACATAAAAATTAATCAATAATTTTTATACCAGATCAAAAAAAATAAAAATCTATAAATAATAATAAATTTTAATTTTTAGGGGTAACGCTCATAAAATAAAAATCTTCCCTGGCTTCAGTAAAGCATGCAACTAGTATCATTTAGGTGTACTCAATTATACCCTCCGACATTTGGATCAAGTAGAGTTATTCCATTAAATTTTGTATAATAATCATTATTTTCGGTCTCAGGTTTTAAACCTTTCTCTTCTATAAACGTATTTTAAAATAATAAAGCATTATTTGTTTTAAATAATTGTTCAAATTGTATGACCTTACTTGTACAATTTTACAGTATGTAGTTTTATTAATTGATTATTTTCCAAAAAAACAAAAAAAATCAGAGCCACACCAAGTATAAAAAAGTTAGTTTCTTGATTATCAAATATCTACACACGATTATCCAAAATTAGTATTAAAATTCTAAACAACTATGTGCAAAGAACAATCTATTTATATTGCTTTATTAATGAAAATTGAAATATTAATATGCTTGAAGACCTTCAAAAGATTTATGATACCGCAGAACATGCTATTTAGCATTCTCATATATATTTTAATACGAAAATTTCCAATTACCTACTATTAATTAGATTCATGAAATTTCAATGAAAATTCTTAAACATATATGTATTTTCATACTTTGCTTTTATCTTCTTGCATTGAATTTTCGTATATTTATGTACATTCAAATCTCTATATAAGTGTTTATAAGTATATGCGATTGGGTTGAATGATTGACTCATTTGCTCATCACGCATTACCTTCCCAGTAAAACAAAGTAATGAGACTTAGGAACATGAACATTTCCTGGCTTGACATACATATACAGGGTGACAATCGTAAAGTGACGCACACATTTCAGCTGTTATTTTCAAAAGGACGTACTTCCATTAAGTACAATTAAGTGTTAACATTGCTGAATATATAAGCATTCATTTGAACCCCACCTCATTCAATATAACCTCCTTTAGCCTGCACACATGCCTTCAATCGATCCGGAAATCGTAGGACTGTTCGCCGCAGGACTTCCTGATCAATTTCAGTCCAGGCTTTCTCTAATGAATTTGTCAGCGACTCCAGAATGTGGTGTTGAGATGCACAAGCCTTACTCTCTAAAATACTCCAAATAGAGTAGTCCATTGGATTCAAGTCTGGGGAGTATGGTGGCCATTCTTGAGATGTTATGAATCCAGAAAAATTGTCTTTTATTCATGTTTGCGTTAATGTGGGAAGGTGCAGAATCTTGCTGGAAAGTCCAATTTTCATTTCCAAATGTATCTTGGGCCCAGGGAAGAACATGTTCATTTAAAATGCTCCGATAAACAACCTGGTCAATTTTAACACCCTCTTCAACGAATATATACCATAACGGAAGCTGGCTTTTGAACTCGGCCAACAGTCCTATTTTGTTGCGATGATGATGTTAGTCACATTCGGTCATTGTGAAAATTTTTTCATCTGTAAACAAGATATTTTCAAAATTTTTAACACGGAGGAGCGTAGCAACGCCTTGCATCTTTGCAGTCGCAAAACTTCCTTTTTTTGTGTCAGATCTTGAGCTTTTTGGAGCTTGTACGGCTTAAGATTAAGCTTTGATTTTGCAATGATTCGCACTGTTTCACGGTTTACTCCCACTTCCTTAGCGATTTTTCTCATTGAGCGCCTTGGATTTCGCTTGATTCGTTTACGAATTTTTTCTGTTAAACCAGTAGTGGCAACTGTTGACAATTTTCCCCGGTCTCTATCTCCAAAACCCCCAGTTTCATTATATCGAATAATAGCTCGGTCTACCGTACGACTTGACAAATTTAAAGCCTTTGCAATTTGACGGCTACTATAATTTGCCAAATGAAATTTCATAATTTCACGACGAATATTTTCCTTGTCCACTTTTATGGAAATTTCAAAATGTAAAGTAACGGTAAATGGCAAAGCTTGCTGCAGAGTATTAAACTTGCATCACTTTACAATTGTCACCCTGTATAAGTACCCGCTAAGTAGAACTTTCTGAAAATTTCTCTTTTAAACTTTTTTCAATGAAAATTTTTTCAAAATAGCCCAACAAAATTTCTAAATCGGAAATAAGTATTGTATATAGTAACTGGAAGAAATTTCCTTATAAGTAATAACAAGCGAAGATACTGAACCTTGGTTTATTTTTAAAAAATTATCTGAAAGTAATCTCAAGTGCAGGAAAATCTGGAAAACAATGGATTTTGGGAATTCATAAGTTGACTTTACCATTCCACGGGCAACGCCGGGCATTTTCTGGCTATATGAATAGGAGTACAGGAATTTTTTTGAAATTGTTCCTACGTATGTTCCATGTGTAAAGTTGAAAATATTTTTTTCCAGCAATGGCGTTAATTTTCTATACAATATTTTTTTGCAGTGCCCTAATTTCAATAAATAATTTATAGTACATACAAGATTATTGTATAATAGTAGATATGCAATAAACGAACACTTTTTCATAGGTGGGTGGGGTAGAAGGGGAGAATTCGTCACTTTTTTTAAAGTGTTTTCTAGACTCAACTAAAATTTTTTTGAAAAGTATTTTTTAATTAGAAATTTACATTTATTAGCTTTCATCTGTTAACTTTATGAGATGATTATCTTAATGATTTCTATTATTTTTTTGATGATTTTCTAAGTAGTCCGAAATGGTGAAAGCGCCCCACTCATGGGGTACATTCGTCAAGGGGGTGAGGTGCAACCGCCAAGAAATAAAATTCAAAGTTTTTGATAATGTAATAGTTATTTTCTTTTTTAATTCTTGTTCTTGTCTATTACTTTTACATATTATCAGTCAGAATATGCTTTGAGATTTTCTGTAAGTTCTACTTATTTTTAATTTATTAAAATTTATTTATAACATAAAGTATCAAAAATATAAATAATTCATTTTTTAAATATTTTGTTAAAAAATATAAGCAATTCATTATCACTTAACTTAACATTATACTGTCTAAAATTCATATCATTTGCCGTCGCATTCTGGTGAATATACCCCAGGAGCAACCACTTTCATAAAAACATAATTTTTTAAAGTTTTTTGAACATTTATAAAAACAAACTATTGCTTATTCTTTTCTCACTAATTTAACAGCTTTTTTCTCGCTCAATAAATAAAAAAGTTATTACAAGATTTACTTACTACCAAATATTTTTGCAGCCACCCGAAAAAACACAAAAATACGTCTGCCCACGATCACTTACAAAGCTCAACTGTCAAAGTAGAAGAGATGAGAGATGATCGATAAAAGCACAAATTATAGATTGTTTCAGTTACAAAACTTTCTTAAATTAGAAGATAAGGGGAGGTGGCAAATGTGCCCCAGTGGCGAATGCTCCTCCTTCTACCCTACATACAAACGAAATAATTTATTGAAAATATAGAGTAAACAAAGTAAAAAAATTTCTTTACTTACTTTCTTACTTAATAAAAGAAATAAATACATGCATTCACAGTATGTATAAATATTTTTAAATCAATAATGAAAGAATAAAAATCTCAATGTATAAATGAATATAATTACACAAGAATTGGAAATCGTTTTGACCAGTTAAAACCACTCGACAGCAGTTAAAAGCAACAGCTAGACACACAGCTACAAAATTTTTTGAATAAGTAATTAAGTAATGTTGTTCCTAGAGATAGATAATAATAATAAATATTTGAAAATAATATCATATTTCAAGGAAGCAGACACAAATGACAACTAGTGATGATTCGAAACAAGTAAATACAAATAAATACTCGATACTTTTCATTCGATTCAAAGACTTTTTTTACTCGATGCTATACCATAAGTATTTTACTTAGTATCGGAAAAAAGGATCAGTATCGGATACTCGATACTTTTGGAAAATATTTATTTAAAAAACTGAAATAATGCTATACAATATTTAAAATTTAAACCATAATTTATAGGCGAAAAAATCGTGCTGAATAGTGTAAACTGTATATTCAACCATGTGGTATCATAAGTGGCCGTTCTGGCCCGAATGTGTTCTTCGATAGCCACTTAAAAAGAAGCATAATTTGTCTCTTTAAACGAGTATTCGATACAAGTACATATTCGATACTTTTTTCCGATATTTTCGGTAGCATCGATACTTTTATTCGATACAAGAAATGAGTAAAAGTATCAACACTAATGACAACACACACAAAGTAGTAATAAGCAGAATATTTTTATTTGAGTAAATAGTTTGAAAATATTATTCAAATTTAAATAATAATAAAATAAAAATAAAATTGTATGATGTAAAATAAATACAAATATCTCTGACTCTCCCTCTCTCACACACACCTTCTTATGCACTCTCTGCATATAGTACAAAAAGTCAACATCCTTCGAAGCATTCACTTTGTGTATAATAATCACTACAACAACAACAATAGCAATTATAAAAAATAAAAAAAGGCTCTTATTTTTAAGTTCTTGTAATCGAAAACTAGACTTGCCTTCGGCGTATCCCCGCCATCAGCTTCATCAGTCTATCGTTCTTGCAAACGATCGGTTGTGGTACACAGTTGTCACAACTATTAATCTCTATGGTTTGTATGAGTATGCGCATTCCATATTTGAAATTCTTTTCTCTATCCTTAAGGGTAAGTGGGGCCAACTTTAACATCAATAAGAATTTGAAAATTTTATTCAATAAATAAGAAGTCGCCCTGAAACCTTTTAGTGGTTTTGAGTTTAACAGCCTTGGTTAGATTGATAACGAAAATATTCGCGGGTTTCAATAGCTTGTGTCTTTGATCAGTGGCGGTTCTAGGATTTGGTTTTGGGTGGGCTGATTTTACTAAATTAAAAGATAAATGTCAGACTCAATATCGACCAAAACCCAGACCTAGACCAAAAACTAATGCAAAAACTGTATCAATGTTCACATCAAAAAATTCAGACCAAAAGTTAACATATAACTTGAACAAAACTGAGACCAAAACTCATAGCAAAATCGGATAGAAATTTAAGCGACCAAGTTTCAAACTAAAATTCAAACACTTTTTTCAGATCGAAGCTCAAAACAAGAGAAGGACCAAATTCAGATCGAAAATCTAAACCAAAATGAGACATATTTCAGACCAAAACGCGTGTTATATTGCACTGAAAAATGATTTAACTGAAGTGTGCCTTATTCTCTTATTTCATACATTTTAATCGTTAAATCTGAAGAGACGAAAAAAATTAAGATCACTGATGAGGAATTGTGGCGGATTCCGAAACGGCCGTCTGATTTGCCCGTCTCTAAACACATTGTTGTTGTGTTGACTACATTTGTTCATTAAACCTGTTCATATATAACTTCAAATACTCGTATCAACTTGTGGCAGCCTCTCCGCATCTGAAAAAAGGGAGAAATGAAAAATAATTTAATTTTATTTACCAACTTTTACCAACATTGAATTTAATATTATTTACCTTTTGTATCAACCCTGAATTTAATTCAGCAAAACATTTGAATATAAAAAAGGTAGAGAAAGTTATTTCTCTCTCTATCATCGTGACTGTTCGAGAAGCCAACACGTCTTTTGTATTTTGTATTTTGCGGTCAAATTGAATATGCATTAAATTTTTATTAAATAAAGTAATTATAAGTCTAAAAATAAAAGTGTGTTCAACATTTTAAGAAGTGGTTTCCCATCTCGCTCCTGGAGTTCATTAAACGCAAGCAAAGCGAAGGAACCACAAACTCTTTTCAATCATTTCTCTTCTTACCACTTTCAAAACTTCCAATACAAACATTTTTCACAAATTTGCTCCACTCTCCCCATAAATTTTTATATAAGTATTTATGTATGTATGTTTTATTTTTCATCCATCCGTCCATCCATTCAGCCGTAAGTAAATCAATAATTTATAAAATCTGTGATGTGACGGTGAGAAAAGTGTTATGGAGAGCAGAGCAGAGTAGAAAAAAGAAAAACACTAAATAACTAAGCGACTTGAGTGAGTAACTAAGTCTTCATCAGCTATATTTTTTTTTCAACTACTACTGCTGTGGCTACTGCTTCTTTTTCGTCTTTCTCAGCTTGTTGCTGATATTGTTGTTGTGATAAGAAAACATGTAGATGGAAATGATGGTGATGATGACGTTGATGCAAATATGATTCCGCATTTGTTGGACAAGAGTAAGCGATAATTTTAAAGGCTCTCATGTGCTTAAGTAACTAACATAAAAAACCTATCATAATAATATAACAACAAGAGCAATAGCAACAACAACCTCATCAACGACATCATCATCATCATCATTAACAACAACAACAGCAACAACATGCATGCATGCAATCTTCATACAAACTACAACAACGTCATCGACTTTGATTGTTATGGAATGTCGCCAAACAGGTTAAAAATGTAGGTAGAAATTCAATTTATATAAAATCGCGATTTATTTTTAAATATACATAAACATATATAAACACATATGAATATCTATATGTATATATGTTTGTATTTACATATATGTATGTGATAAAAAAAATTTATAAAATATTTAAATAAAATTTTTTCATATATTTATTTCACTCATTCTTTCTCCTATTCGCTCTCTACTTTACATACAAACATATTAGGGATTTGTACAATTTTCGTGAAATGCCCCACAATTCGATGATCGATGTCACCTTAACTAAAATAGTTTTTCCTATTATAGATGTCGACACCAGCTGATCCAGAGCTTTCCGAGTTTCCCCTAATCTAATAATAATAAGTAACAAATAAAAATATAAAACCAAAAATAAAATATATCGTCGTCGTTCAAGCAGAAGTCACTAAGTCCAAATTAATTTTTTTAATTGGACCCGTATTAATTAGCTTCTGTTATTCGAATAACATAATAAATTAGATTTTTGATGATCCAGTTGAAACGAACACAAACCTGTACTATATATAAATCTGTTGACTTCTTAAGTTTTGCCAGTGCTCGTAGCGCACCATGCACTGCATAAACTAACTACATCTCAGAAATTAAAAAAATGGACTTCGTGAATTCTGCCAGAACAACGACGATATATAAATGATTCTAGTAACAATAATTTACATGGAAATCAATTGAAAAATAAACGTATTAATTGTAATTGATATACATATTGATAGGGTATAATCTTGGAATATGAACGCATACGTTTTTAATTAAGTTTTTAGTTATTTTTATTTTCTAAACCGACAATTATTTATTATGCTAGGGAAAATTGCTTTCGAAGCCTTGTTTCAAGTTTGAGTACAGAAACTTCTTAAACGATGAATTTCAATTACAAAGCACAACCGTTGATTAAAGTTCTAGGGAAAACAGATTAGTTCGTTTTATGGGTGTCAAGTCACTATCCAGGGAAGCCACGAAAAAGCTGTACATCGACTTGAGATGAGGAACCGACAAGACCGAATAAGGCTGTACTCGATTTTGAAGCGGTTACATTGACAGATGAAGGCCAACGTTGAGAGAAACCCGTCGTTCACATTAGTTAGTTCTTTGACGTATTTCATATTATTATTCAAGAGAAGCTACGAGTAAGTTGTGTGTAGAATTGAAACGGAGGAGCGCAAAAATGGAATATATTCTCAATTGTTTAACTTCAATTCTCCATCTCCAAGCATACCTAACACCACCAACAATAAAATCAGCCTTGAAATGAAGCGAAGAATATCTCATTCTAAAGACTATTGTTATGAGCCCAGGAAACAGTCAAGAAGTCCTTCATTCTTCCTGTCCTAATAAATGACGTTAAATGTAAATGATGATGGCCAATAATGAGAAATTGTTGGAAATATTCGAGAAAAAAATACTTCGCTGTGTCTATGATCTTATTCTGTCCTGTATTTTTCCTATACATATTTCCTATATTTTCATGTATTGATCGTTAAAAACAAAAAAATAAAATAATTGCTGAAATATTTATCGTAACGGGTGAAGGAGATATCCCAGCCCCTTTAATTTGCTAGTGTTTTTGTAATTTATTCAATATTCAAGGTCATGCCTTTTGATTTATAACATATTTATAAATTTTTGAACCGATCCAAAAAGTGGCCTTCGGCCGCCATTAGAAAAGGCGATTCCGAACATTAATAGACACGTTCAATTCACCACTATATACTCGCTTAAAGTTGCTTATTTTAACTTAACTCGCTTAAAGTTGCTTATTTTAACTTTTTATGTGGGAATTTGACAACCAAATAATAAGTTGCTAATAAGAGCGAGTATTAGATACAGCATCAATCGAGTATTTCCATCTAGCCAGTGCTTTAGCCGCCAGCTCCGCCCCTTTCTCGATGTCGCCGCCCAATCGAAAATTATTTATGTTACTTTAACCATTGGAAGCGGGATTTGATATCTTCATTAAAAACAAAAGAAAATAGCTCCATACTCCCTTAATCAATATAAATGACAAGATACGGTCAAAATTTCAAAACGATTCAAAGTTTCGAGAAAAATGCGATTGAACCTTTTAATTTTTTTTACTATAGGGCCAACTGGATTACACTGTGTGACAAAAAAAAATTGCAGGCACTTTTATGGAGACCTAGCACAAATTGTAGTTAAGATAATAGTTCTTTCCGACCATGTATGGTTTATTTTCATGAATTGAAAACTGACGAGACTGCAGTTGAAAGTATTTGCGATTTTTCGATTTCTTAATCATTTTTCGGCTTGGACGATGTGTTTACGATATTATCCGATCTTGAAGATTTTTTACGACAAAACGCTTTTAAAGTAAATATAATGCCGTATTTTTTGAATGAAATTGGATGAAAATTGACGGAGTTGTGTGAATTTTACGGTTTTATTATTTATAATCAATCAGTACAGTGCACTATGGGGCCAAATCCGTTTTTAGCCGTCCGAAATTCTGAAATTTGATTTGCTGGCTTATGAGGTCATTAACAATCACTGTGTGAAAAATTATAACGATCGGACTATTACCACGCCTACCTCCCATACAAATAAAACCGCGAAAAGGGTATAACTTGGTATATATTTCAGATATGATCATGAAATTTGGTGTACTTATAAACATTATTATTGCCATATATTATTGCAAAAATGGGATAGATTGGATTATTACCACGCCCACCTCTCATATATGCGAAATTTTATATAGTGATGAAACCACATATTCTGGTAAATAATAGCATATCACAATTTTAAACTGAGCACTGAAACTTTGAATAATGAAGCGGGTCGGAAAACAACCTTCTTTTGTTAGTAAAGGTTCAGTAAAAACTAGTGTCCAACCGAATATTCGGTTTCGGTTACGGTTTCGGCCAAAAATACGGTTTCGGCCAAAAATACGGTTTCGGCTAAGTTTCGGTTTCGGCAAAAAATATGGCCGAATATTTGGCCGAAACCGAAACTTTATAAATTTTACTGTAAATTGCATTTCAGTACGCAAAGGACTGTTTTTATTTTTAGCATATTACATAAAGTTATTCAATTTTGAATATTAAAATAAAAATGTGAATTTTATTTGTACCTATACCACAAAATGTATTTTTTTTAGTGCCTTTAATATGGATTTTCTTTATTGTTAAAATAATATTTTTGTTATTTTATATATACATATAAAATTATGTATATTAGAGCGTACCAATTTGTATGGATGAATTTTTTTCGGAGTACCGACAGAAGAGTTCCATATTCTATGACAAACAAATGGAGCTTACCCCCCGTAAAATTCGTAGAAGTTAAAGTAATATTAAAAGGATTTCGATTTTTATTCAAACAACTACAGTACGTAGTACTGAAACTTCTTCGAATTTTACGGGGGGGTAGGATCCATTTCTTTGCCATACTTTCTTCGGCAAAGTTGATCAGAATCGAATATAGAGTTTTTCTGTCAACTTACTTTTCAAAAAAAAAAAAAAAAAAATTTGTACGCCCGAATGTACATGGATTTTTTTTGAGTTTTAATTAAAAAAAAAAATTAAAATGATTTGAATTTTGTTTTTAACATATCTGTGGTCACAAGCAATAACAACACAACTCGAGTTTTGTCGAATTCGAGTTATTAGCATAATTTGAATCTTCATATCCGTTTTCATATTGTGTCAGAATTTTATGACTATCGGTTCAGTGGTTACGAGTTATTAGGGCGAAAAAATAGCACAACTCAACCTGATTACTCTTAGCACTTGCACCTTTGAAGTGCTGTCTTGTAAAATACAAAAAAAAACACTTATGCTGTTATGCATAAGTTTACCAGAAATATGTATTGATTTTTTGAAGTATTTTCTTTTGACTTTATTTTATACCTGATTTAATATATTCAATCAATTTTTGCAGTTGGAGATTTGATATCTCTTCAAATCTTGTTTACAATTGCAAGTTAACTCCACCCGAAGAATGTTAAAGTGGACGGGCATAAGGTGAGAATGGGATTTGCCATTTCTACCTTATCAGTATACTCGTACATATA
The DNA here is from genome assembly GCA_963691655.1 of Toxonevra muliebris. NCBI lineage: Eukaryota > Metazoa > Arthropoda > Insecta > Diptera > Pallopteridae > Toxonevra > Toxonevra muliebris. The sequence goes on from OY829329.1 coordinate 51,752,180, forward strand.
TAGGCATGAATATAGACCAAAATGGACATGTGTGAGTGTGTGACTTTGTATAAATTAACTCAACCGCAAAAAGTTAATTTTAGCTCACCTACTGTGCTATTTTTAAATGTTTATTATTTTATGTAGGATTTTTTACAATAATTATTTTTTTTTTTTTTTGGTTTTAATTATTTTTTTTTTCTTTCAATTGAAATTTATCTATAACTTTATAGTTTTTTCTTGATATTATTTATTTTATTTTAAATTCTTTTGTGAAATATTTCTCATGTGTATATGTATGTATGTATGTATGGTTTTTGTCTTAAAAAACTTTTTGATCGATCGTTTCAATTTGCACTTATGGCAAGCGTGATTAAGATACCAAAACTAATTTTTGAAATATTTGATTTGATGTGTGCATAGCTTGTAAAGAAATATGTTAAGACCCGCCGCGCCGCCTCTTGTTCTCTCTGGTTTTCGATTTGCTTTACTTTATATTCCAGTATGTATGCATATTTGTAAAGAAGTATACTACCATCGTGAGCATATTGCATTTTTCCGCCAATTTTAACACGTTTTTATAAATTATTTCGTACATCAAGAAGCGCGATAAAATCAAATTCCTTTAGAATTAGCATTCACTTCTGTTGCTTCAACTTCAAACTTCAGCATGTCAGCCAGGTAATGTTTGATGAATATTATTATTTATTTATATTTGTGCTTGTATGATATTTCTAGATGATTTTTAACTGCAGAACTTTATTGAAAGAATGTATTACTTAGAAATGTGTAATCTTTAGGCAAGGTTGGCAGTTTTGAAATAGGAGAGAATCACCAAGTAAAAAAATATGGGATCACGTTTTCTTAGAATGAAGGTCAAATAATCGGATTTCAAGTACCGTAATTTTTATTGATATAAATGTGGAAACTTGGGCGGATTGTTAAGCAAGGTATCTCGGTACCATTCTGGATTCGAAACTTAATTGGAGAAGGAATATCGAAAAGAGAACGAAGAAGGGACTGGCTGCATACTATACCTGTAAAAGGAGCTTTGGGAAAAGATGGGGATTATCACCGTACGTTATTCATGGAATGTACATCACGCTGACAGCTGCAGCGTTTTTCAGTCAGATATTTTTGCTATTGAGAAAGCAGCTCGACTTCTACAAGACAGTACGTTTCAGATTTCAAATATCGCTATCTTTACTGACAGTCAGGCTGCAATGAAGGCAGAGATCAGATATTGTAAAGAAATGTCGTGCTTCACTGATGGCCATAGAGCACCACAAGGTCACTCTCTGCTGGGTTTCTGGACATAGCAATATTGAAGGGAACGAAATAGTAGATAAAATGGCCAGAAAGGGCTCTGAAATGGACATTAACGAGGAGGATACCTCTATACAATCTCCGATGTGTGAACTATTTAGGAAAACAGACGAGTACACCATCGCGGTGTCAAATGACGCTTGGAACTATCGGATGTTCTTACCTTCATCCGGAGAACCAAATGGTTCAATAAAGACATTACCTGGACTGCTGACGGAAACCGTGGTCAGAGACGTGCTTCCTCCGGGCAATTAAATGAGGGCAATCACAATGGACAATAAAGTCTCCGAGTGAAAGTGAGGGTATATATATATATATATATATTCGCCCACGCCTTCCAAACCTAACCTAACCCTTGCGGATTAGAAATAAAGGTGGCTTAGTAGTAGAGTGCTAGACTGGAGTCTGCGCTGCCTTGGGTGCCATAACAAATATTGGAATGAAAATAATCAGAGGTCGAACTCGTACTAACCGGATTTGATAACTGCAATCGCTACCTAAAACCGCAAAGAATGATTTTCATCCATTCATTCACAGATATCGTCAGGTTTTTCAGAAGCTAAAGATTTCTACCTAAATTGAGATATGGAAATGAAAAAGAAACTGGAAAATATGACTAAGCTTCGCCTTCCGAAACCCTAAAAACTATGTGGTGAATAAATATTTCACAGAATTTTTTTAAAGTTTCGTAAAACATTTGATAAGCCTGACCTTTATAAGGCGCCAGATTTGTTGTTTAATCAAAATTCGTGAAGGAAAGTGACACTGGAGTATTGAATATCACTAATTTTTGCTATCAAGAACCTCAGAACCTTTTTATCACAGATATCTTCAGATTTTTGTTAATTTGAATTTAACAAAAACTACCAGATAACCACCTAAATGAAGATCTAAGAAAAAATAAGAAACTGAAGTACTGAACATCACTAAATTCCCCTATAAAATATTTCATGATCTCACAGAGATCACTCGATTTTCGCAAACTGAAGACTCAAATCGATCGACAGATTTTTTTCTGCTCAATCAAGATCTATGAAGGAAAACGAAATTATGTTTTTGACTTCGAACAGACCTCACAGTTTACAACCACTGCATGAAAAGTTTTCTGCAATTTTCAAAGCATGTTGCGTTTTCCATTCTATGCCCAGAACAAATGCTGAAAAATTTCAGAACCATCTAGGCAGTTAACTCATGCATTAAACTAAAACCGCAATATATTCTTTTAACAACGTCTAACATAAATATTTCAAACATTTTTAATTTTGTGAATAATTTTTCAAGTTTTATAAGCATTAAATAATAATAAATGCTAAAAAGAAGCTTATGCTCCATTTCCAATGAAATATCATAAATTTACTTATTACTTAAATTCATTATTGCTACTTTTCCCCAGTTTATGTATATACACGCACAATATACAAAATTGAGAATCGAAAAAATGTTGTATTCTTTTATTTATTTGCTTAATTATTTAAACCATAAAAAATTTATGATATAAAATTCTCAAGTAAATTAAAATAATTCAAATACTTTGGTAGTTTTAATTGCCATCATCATATACACAGAGGCAACACCAACACCACCACCACCACCACGATCACCAGCATCGATCGCCACCATCGCCATCATCATACAAACAATCGAAATTAATGGCAATAAATTTTCGCATATACACAAAACAAAAAAAAAAAAAAAAAAAAACAGAATCGAATTTTACTAAATTGCGCTGTTAATTATAACAAAAATATATTGCATTTATTTACTATAATTTGAAAATTATTTCGAATGTGAAAAGCCAAAATGGCGTATAAAATAAATGCGAACGTTGGGTAATGCTTATATGAATGGTAATGGATGGACGGGGGCATTGCTTAGAACGTACGGAATAACACTCAATGAAAATTTCAAGACGAAATTCGGTTCGAATAAGGTTTTCGGTTAGATAGAATTGTAGGAATACTGCTGAGCCTGTAAGAACTGTAGCCAAAGGTAAACTATTGAACTTTTACCCTATAAGTCTGTTTTACTTTCAAATTGTCTATTTGAGGACAAAACCGCTCAAACTCGTACGCATAGCCGGACATTATTGAATTTAATAATGTTCACCAAAGGAAAAAAGCCGAAACTGATGCAATAACTTTACCCAAATTGTCCTTTTTTTTGTGATTATAGTTTAACCAAAGATATCGCTAGATGTCTAACTGTCTGACGAACTACAAATTTTGCCAGATCTTTATGTTAATCAATGTTTTTGAAGGGGAAAAAAATTGATAGTTTTTTAGGAGACTATGAAAATTAAATCTAGAGGTTAATTTTCAAAGTCATGACTTAAGTTCATGTCAATTTCGTTATTTGAATTGAATTTCTGATTTGCCCGTCTCTATATACATTGCTGTTGTGATGACTACATTAGTTCATTAACCTGTTTATATATAACTTCAGGAACCAAAATTGTTGGAAAAAGCAAAGCTCACTAAATACTAGCACAGAAATCATCCAAAGGTGTCGTCAGATTTCTGTCTAACAGAAAACCCATAGAAATCGGTAAATTTTTACCTAATTTGAGAACTTTGAGTCCATAGTTCATCTAAACTTCCAAACTTCTATCTCGCTGAAGATCTGCAAAAATTGTCAAATTTCTTACTAAATCGAAGATCTGGAAGAGAAATGAAGTTGGTGAAATGTCTTTGATCAGATTTCTAGCTGGTAGGTTCAGAGTACCTTGTGTGGATAACTCATTCAAATTTATTGTTAGAATTTTACTTAAATGAAAACCTACTACAGGTTCCTAGCAAAATCAATACCCATAATAGATTGAGAAATATATCGACAGTTCATGTAACGAGATTGTCACACTTCTGCCTTGCTGAAGAACTCCAATTATTGACTCATTTCTGATTTATTTTAGGTTGTGCTCTGTTGATAAGAGATTGAATTACTAAATTTCGCTACCTAAAACTGCAGTTCCTTGAAAGCATAATCCCTCCAAAGAGATCGGCAGATTTTCAGCTATATTAAGATATATGAACGATCGAGAAAATGGTGGATTGAGTTTGACCAAACTTTGCTTTTTATAACCATAAGACTTTATATCGATAGTTCATCCAATAAAGTTCTCTGACTTTTGTTTAGCTAGGCTAGTTTTTCGAAAGCAAACGAATCATAGAACCTAGTGAAAAAAGATTGCCTGAGTTTTACACAGCAAAATCTCCACCAAATCACCAGATTTCTAACTAAAAAATAGAGAAACTGGAAACTGATTTTGAGCAGACTTCACTTGTTGCTGTTAGAATAGCTAATAACTAATGTTTTGTCTGAGCTAATATCTCATGGAGGTCGTCAGATTTGTGTGAAAGATCATGAAAGTGGGTAACGGATTTTATGCAGGCTTTGTTTTGTATGTTTTTCTGATTTCTTAACAAAATACTTTCCATTCGTTTACAAATATTATTTGCACAATAACGTTGGATCGAAAAAGCTCGGTCTTGAACCGCCACGGACAGCTGTGCCGTAAAAGAAGAAGAATAAAACCCACGAAAATTATCATATGGTAAGTAGTTCCAACTAACTGAATTTCTTTTAAAAGAAGAGAAATTTACTAAAATCACTTTGGCCAGACTGCTGTCTAGGTATAGTCACAAAATCTTATGGGGTTAGCACATCCACTGAAGCCACCAGATTTCTGAATAGCAAAAACCGAAGGCGAAGGCTGCTAGAGTTTTACCTAACTAGACCAGAAATAGGTTTATACCTTAATAGGTAATTTACGAAATTTTCTAAAATTTTATTATAACATAAATACGATATGAGTTTATTTACACAATTTTTAATTCGAGTGAAACATGAGGAAACTTCAAATCTAAAATTCTCTAAAATTATTATTTAATATCTCAAAGCTTAGACTGAAATGAAAAATATTAAAACAGGGACCTGATTTCCAAGTTGTTAGACTTAAGGTTGGAATCCGTTAGGAAGGGAACGTTGGGGAAAAGACAGACTGTAACAAATTCAAGGAAATATATTAAAGAAGAAACTTCCGAAGTTTGTGTTTAATATTTTAGATTCTAAAATACCTGGGATCTCCAAAACTGCATGAATTTCCATGAAAAAATAACGCAACATTTTGGTTTTTAGTATAAAGCTCCCTAATACATGTGCACATTTTAAGACATAGTTTTTTGAATACCTCCGAAGTCCGTTTTGATCACGTTTTGACCTGTATGCAAAAATGCTTTAGAAAGATCAAAATTACCCAAATTAATTAAATTTTTTCCAACATTTTCGATTGTGTGTATTTCTATGTACGACCAGGCCGGCCCGTTAAGCTGCTACGACTACAACTACGGCGTAGTATCAAATCAAAAAATATGAAAATCATACCAAAAATTTTGTTAAGGTAGAGTCAGTGGTAATGGCAACATTTCGAAGCATTCGAGAGGCTATACTTAGGTAAGCAAATAATACCTAATAATAATAATAATAATAATTGTGTAGAGAGAAACTAATTGATGCAGGGTAAGTGATAGAGAGAGAGGTTCAATGGATATCGAAGGGGATATACATAAAGTAGAAAATGCGCTATGGAAAATTCGATTTTGTTTATTTCATAAGAAAATTTAGAAAAATTATTTGCAAGCAAATGAAGTAGAAAAAGAAGAAGAAGAAGAGGAAGGAGAAAAAAAGTAGAAAACGATACATGAAAAGTGAAATAAATATTTTACAGGTGGTAGCTGAGTAGGTAGATACTTAGATACATAGTGCTATATAATGATGAGGATAAAAATGATGATGATATTGGCGGTGATGATGACGATGGTGCTCTCGAAGTGGTATGCTGCAAGTGTTGGAGATGATATGGAAGAGTTGATGGTGTGGAAGTATTCCTAGCATATTGGCAATTTGGCAATAATTAAGCAAGAAAACAAAAAAAAAAAAAAATTTGAAAAAGAAAAAGTTGTTTGCTTTTTTTAGCGTAAACAATTTTTGGGAATAAATAATTTTGAGGCAATTGCAGATACAAAATTCAAAAGAAAATTTAAGTGATATTTTTTTCGTGGTGTTGTGTGAGTGTGTGTGCGTGTATGAAAATTAATTTAGTTACTTGGAAAAAAATCAATTTAATTAAAAACAAAAAAAAAAAACGCTTTTGTTTTTGATCAAAATTAATTGAAAGTGAGAATGAGTGAAATTACAAAGAAATAATGAAAAAAGATACAAATATAAATGGCTAGTTTTTCCACGTATCTACAAGTTTTATTATTTTAAGATGAAAAGCTTAGGTATATATTTGACCATATGCAGATTTGTATTTCTTCTGATTACACCTTCGATTTTCGCTTTAACGTCAACATCGTTCAGGTTTATTTTATTTGTGTAGTTCTCACAGCGGTCAAGGTTATGTAAATAAGTGCCAATATCACAAAACTGAAGGAAAATGTATCTAAAAGTTATAGTGTATTTATGTAGATATTGTAGTATAGTATATTATTAACTTGTAAGCTCAGCATTTTTACTTGTAGTTGCCTGTTGGATATAATTTCGATTTTTTTTTTTGCTACTAAGTTGTTGATTGTATGCTGTACCATAATATGCTGCTGCTGCTGCTTTGGAAGCAGTCACTGCAGGATATCACAGCTGGCAAAAAATCTAACATCAGCAAGAGCAGCAGCATATACAAAGATACTAGTTGTTGTTGCTTTTATGTGGAATCGATCGATCGACAACTTTTTGCAATTCCGTTTTTTACAATTTTAATGATTTGATTTTGTTTATTTTTATTTAGTTATTTTTGTTTGTTTTTTGCTTTCTTTTAATTCAATCGATTAAAAATTAAGCAGCACAATATTTTTGCTTCTTCTTTTTTTTTTTTTTTTTGTTTTTTGACTGGTTGTAGCATGTAGCAGTAGCATGGGCGCTGAAGAGCAGGAATTTTTTTTTTTTGGTTGCTTTGTTTTGCTGTTGCTGTGCATAAAATTCACAGCATGTTTTTGTTTTTTTTTTTTTTTTTTTGGTTTTGTTGTATGTTCAATTCATTGTAGCAACAAATAAAGAAACAAATCAATAATTTTTTTTTTTTCAATTTTTATGCAAAATTCTGAAGTTCTCACATTTTTCTATTTTTTTTTGTTTAGCTTGCAACGATGCAAACATAAATTTGACTATTTAGAGGGTGTTTTTGTAGAGTGTGTTAAGGTTCTCAGTTGCACTCTCCATTTCCCTTTCCTTCAAATTTCTTCATCACAAAAAAGATTCGTTGAATTGATGTATACTTTTATCAATATAGAGGTTAACGTTAATAAATTTTATAAACATATTCATTATATTTATGAATATATTCTTTATATTAAAATAAAGTGTAAATCAATCCAATGAATCGTGAAAAATGAGATTTCCTGATTTCTGTCTAGCTAAAGAGCTATAAATATTTCGAGACTTCAAACTAAATCAAGATTTTTAAGAAGAAAAAAAGTTAGTGAAATGGATCTGACGTAGAAATCGGCTCAAATCCATTCCATTAAATTTATTTCCATTGAAAACTTTAAACACTTCGATAGTGAACTTTTGATTTAACGTTTTCTATAACCAGTGACACTTTACCTCGGCGGAAAATCTCTAGTTGAATTTAAGTCGCGAAATTAAGAAATCGATACTTTTTTCTTTCTCAAAAGTTCTTGAAAATAATGATTTCCTTTAGTCACTTTTGTATCGATTTCAAGGCATTCAATTAAGAAATTAACTATCTATTACATTTCTTCTTATGAGCATCTCGATCATGTGCATTTCTTTTACAGTTTCCTCAAAAGGTGTATTCATTTTTCTAATAATATACCAGAGGTTTTAATATATATATTATTTGATGTAGGAAGAATTTTGTGTCACCAGGTACTTTTAGGGGGAAGAGAGGGTGACTTTTGGAGCAAAAGAGACTTGTATTATATTGATCACTGTGATGACGCGAGCTGAAGAGCAAATTTAAGTATCCTTTCAGTAATTAATTAACCAATAATACAGACTCAAGTCATAGTTGGAATCGTTGCTTGTAATGTGAATGTCACTAGTAATATCACCAAGGTGAGGAGAGAAGTGAAGCTTGTCCCCTACGGTATATGGATTATAACTCTTCCGATGTGAGTTATGCCTATAGTAAGAGCCGGTTAAAATACCTCGCACAAGAAAGAGGCTCTGTCAGAATGAGTAGGCACCAAGTAAGTTCCCCTTACCCCGGAGTGGCACCCTGGGAGTCCAAGCAGCTGATGGCAGCAGAACTGAAAAGAAAATTTCCATGTTGATCATAAACGCCGAGAGTCTTTTTTTCTCTTATTCCTATAGGCATATAAAGTCTTTGAGCACTTATACGTAAAAAATTTAAGAAAAAACACCCTGTAAATCTACTACCTATAGAAAAAAAAAAACCAAAAAAATTTGCCAAAATTGTAAATTTATTATTTTAATTTAAGTATATGAGCAGCAAACGAAGCGTGTTCGAAGCACGTTTATTTAGTGTTGTTTCAATACTAAATACTATACACTTCCACCACCTCTTTTTCCACGTTATACTCCCGTTTCGGCTGCTATAGTTGTTTTATAATTATAAATAATGAAATCTAATATTTTAGTAATTATTTCACAGTTTGTTTACTATGTTTTTGTTTCTATATTTTTTATTTTTATTTTCTTTTCTTTTTTTCTAAACTATACTCACAAATACAAATCGTTCACATAATTTTTAACATTGAATATGCAATTTTTTGATTATTTTCTTTACGATTTTCAATTTTTCATTTTCTACTACATAATACGAGAACTTCTCGAAACTTTTTCTCGTTGTTTTCCAGCTTCTTCTATTTACACTTAATTTTTTGAGTGTATTTTTTTTTGGGAAAATTTTGAAAACATAAAGAAAAATTTTATAGTATTATTTGATTATGTGAGTATGTGTGTGTGTATACCTAATTTTCCAATAATTTTTGTATGTATAATGAAAATCATTTTTCGTAATTTTTTCAATTTTTCTTCTTTTTTTTTGGCTATCGCAAGTAATAGTGAAATTTTTTAAAAGTCTAAATATTTAGATTGGCTGAATGCATAACTTTGAATTTGATTTCGTCGAAAAAATATGTACTTACCTCTCTATTTGTAGATACTTTGTTTTTTATAAACATTTTCGGTTTTTGTTTTAAATTTGCTTAGTAATTGTTTAGATTGTTTAGTTTAGTGGGGGCGCAAAATATATATTTTTTTAGTTCAGTACCCGTCTTCTTTTTTGTTTTGGAAAGAAAAAAAAAATAAATATATTTATTCCTTTCTGCGTCGCTTCAGTATTTCGCAAGATTGCGAAAAAATTTGGAGTTTAGAAATCTTAGACTAATAATTGACAGGCTGAGAGGAAAAGCGGGCTAAAATTTATATAAGAGCAAAAGTGAAATAATTTAGAGTGTCAGTGCAAGAATGACATAAGTAATACGGTTTAGAGTCAAAATAAAATGCCTTAAAATTAAGAGCGAAAATGGTATAATAATTCTTTCAGACCAAGAACAGCATAGTTTTTTATTCCATTTTCGCTCTGAACATATTTCGTTTCACTTTTACTCTGAACATATTTCGTTTTGCTTTTGCTCTTAAGTAAAATTATTCCACTTTTTTCCTCTCAGCCTCTCAATTTTGGCTTTCGGCTGCCGTAGTAGGTGAAGTGAAATCCAGCCAAAATGGCCCTCGGGTTAACTTTACAATCAAACCACTAAGACTTTGAGAGACCTCGGTGTATTTTTCAAATCCGTCACCTTTAACTTCGTGATGCAGTTAAGGATGTAATCTGGTATTCGATTTGTTTATTTTAGATTTTAGAATTTTTTTTTTAGAAGTCCGCCATTTTGTTATTTTTTAATAAAACTGTTCAAATGTACTACCTGCCAGAATGACAAGCCTACAGAACAGTAGTCTATTTAAATTTTTAGTTTCAGATGTCTTCAAGTGTCATAATTATCCAGCCCAGCCACACACCTTTTTTAGGTGTCCACTTTGGACGTAAAAACACTAAAAAAAATATCGTAAAATAAACTTTTTTTGTACAATTAAAAATGTCAATAATAACATATAAAACAATTTTAAATGATTGTATTTTATTTTGTTATAATAAAAATTCCCGAAATAACCTTCAATATTAGGCCGGAACACCAGATTACATCCTTAAGCCGACAGCCGAAACTTATGACTACAACTATAATCAGTCGAGTAGCTCGACAATCTTTAAAAAATCCAGCACTGACAACTGTAACATTCGATTACTTTCGTAAACGGAGTGAAATCTGGGGGGTTACTCTGTAGTTCGATTCGAAAGGCAATTCTATTCGAATGCGAAATTCGATTCGAAAAGACACAAAATGAAATCTGAACATCCAATAAATATTATTCGGAAATGTTTTCTAGAGTACCAATCGTTCAAATTCGAGTAAATTTTCTTTCGAATCGAACTACAGAGTAACTCCCTTGACCGGAATAGAGTGTGTGAATGTCCATATCGATCATGGTCGTCAATGCTTGAGCTTAGTAGGGCGAATACTGTTGAATACGCGTTAGAATTGAGAAACCCAGGGCTGGAAACTGGGAACTGTGACGTTCGGCTACTTTTGTAGGGCAAATACTATCTAGTCAAAACAGATCTTCTAAATACAAAATTAGCCGCCTGCTTGTGTGAATCCGCAGCTTCAGATAGATGTTTCTTTGTACTGGTCTTAATGCTGCAAGTTTACGAAAGTGATTGCCTCAAATGCTAGTCAAAAAAAGGAAATTTTTAACCAGTGACGTAAATAAAATAAAAAAGTTGCTCAAAAATTATATAAATAATTTTATAATATTATTTTCGGGACAAGTGCCTACTACTTACACAATGCGATACTTGAAATACTTTCCAAAAACCAAACACAACAACAAAACCAAAATAAAAAGCTACCTGAATAACGCCACAAAATTAAAAAAAAAAAGATTATAAATAAAACCACTTAAATAATTTACTTAAAAGCTCATTAAAATGTTAATTAATGCGTAAGTGCGATCGATCATTTGAAAATAAAAATCGAAAAGTATATAAGAATTAGTATCTCAAAAATTACAACAACAACAAAAACGAAAACCACAAAACCGGACAACAAACAAACAGAAAATGAAATGAAAAAAAAAGCACGAAAATTTTGAGTACGACACATTTACCGTAAATGTACAACAACAACAGCGACAATAATAAAAGTAATTGATCAATATACAAATTAACATATACAAATAATTATTTATGTATATCGGTATTGTACCTAAATATATATACCCAGGAGACAGAGAGATGAACGACAACACCGATTGCGGTGTACAACTTTACTTAGATGAGATGAAATCATACTTCAAAACACTAAAGCTGCTTATCAAATGCTTCCTTTTTCTTTATATTTTTAGGGAATTTTTCACATTTTTATTAAAAATTTTAATTTTGAATGAATTTTTTTGTTTTCTTTTTCTTTTTTTAGGAAAGAGAAACCCAAAACGAAAGTTATTTTATGTTCATATTTTACTGAAATATCGATTTATCTTGCCATCAGTTTTTTTTATTATTATTATAGGACTAATATCACTCTCTTTCATATGACGGAATTAAAGTGTTTCCTTACTGCTTAATGCGCATCAGTTGCGTAACAATATTGAAGCACTTAAATATTTTCCACTGGGTTATTGTATTTGAACATATGGTTTATACTTTCAAAACTAATCGCTTAAGTCAAAAACTGACTGCAATACTGCAATGTTTAAAATTTGTTTTTTTTTTTTTTTACTTTATTCAATTTTATTTTACATAAATTATTAACGTTTAAAATAAATAAACATTTTCTTGAGTACCACCAGTGTAACGTATTGGTATGCGTATTTGTTGTGTTTGTGTGTATTAGTTTGTATTTGTATAGTGTACCTATACATTCTGCTGCATTACGCATTGAAAAACATTGAAGAGGAAGAAGAAACGATTGAGGATCGGACCGAGCATAGAGAGCGCGTAAAGCGGCCGGCCATAAGCAATTAATCTTGTGTGCATTACTTACTACTTAACAGCAAATGTCTAACCATGAATAAATATTTTTTAAGAGGCCATCAGCAGCAACAGCTTCGACAACTAACAACAACAACAATGATTTTTTATCCCAATGTGTGTATTTAAATGTATTTTACTGTTGTTGTTGCATGAGTATTTTGAATTTTGTGGTAGTTAATAATCTTAAAACTAAAGTAGATATTATCTGAGAATATGGAAAGGTCACTCTTTTTAAGATTTTTGCAAGATTTATTGGATTAGTTGAAATATGTATGACATTTTGAAAATATTCAAACACTTCTCTTTGTGCAAAATATAAACAAAAATACCTGTAAGTTTTAACTACCGATGTGTGTATGTATGCACCTACTTACGCACAAATATTTCCAATGATGCCTTCTATATACCTTTCAGTTATGAACTGAACAACTGGAAAAGTAAAATGCTTTTTAGTAAAATATTTCAAAAATTACAATTTTACTTTGACCGTTTTTCATAAAAATTTGCACAAAATTTAGAGCTCCGAAAAACCTGATTTTCTCTGACTACTTCGGTTTACCTATGACTATCTCTGACCGCTTCTTATTGCTTTTGACTTACGATATACTGATTTTTTTTTTTTTTTGACTAAGTCTGACTATTTTTTATTATCATTGGCAACTATTGATTGCTTCTGTCTATCTGCCGGACAACATCTGATTCCCCTTGAGTGCCTCATGTTTGCTCTTGTCTGCAACGGATTGCTGTTAACTGCCTATTTGAGTGCCTCAAACTGTCTCTTGTTACTTCTGATTTATTCCGATTATATCGTACTACATCTAACTTTTCTTTATTACTGCTGACAGCTATTTATTGCCTCTGACTACCTCTGGTTGGTTCTCACAGCTTTCAATTGTATCTAACGGTCTCTTTTTATCACAATGAGCCTAAATGTGCTTAAGTGTGCTTTCAAGCAGAAGGCTGCCACTCCAACCTAACGGTCTCTTTTCGTGAGCCTCTGACTATCCTCGATTGCTCCTCACTAGCTTTGACTGATTCTGATAGTACATAATACTTTTCCTTTTTTTTCTTGAATTATTTGATTGCTTTGGACTGCTTCTAATCGCTTCTGTTCGCTTATTATTTTGACTCTGATCGCTTTTTTTTTTGCTTCTGAATATATCTTACTGTTTTTTATCGTTTCTGGCAGTTATGGACAACCCTTGACTACCTTTTATTGCTTCTAACCTGCTCCTAATTATCTCTCACTTATTCTCTTTTGTTGCCACCGACAGCTACTGACGACCTTTGACTGCCTCCATTTGTTCGTCATTGAATGCTGATGATTGTCTCTTATAACATCGAACTGCTTTTTATTGCTTCTGCCTGATTTAGGTGCCCCTAGATTAGGTTCGAGTGGTTGTCGAGAGACACACTTAGGCCTGAACGGCCCATTGTGATACCACATAGTTGGACCTACAGTTTAAAGCCGATTCCGAACGGCGGCGTGTCCCTGTTTCATATTTTGTCTGACTGTCACTACCCAGTTCTGAATATTGCTTCTGACTGCCTCTGTTAGAATTTAATTTCTTCTTTTTTGCATCTCAATATTCCTAACTGTATTTGTCTCATTCTTTTTGTCCCAGCTGGTATGAGAAAAACTATATTTTTGGGTTGTTCCCCCTGATGGACTCTTATTGGCCTTGACTGCGGGTGATTACTTCTGGCTGCTTTTAATGAGCTTTGACTACTTTTCTTTACTATTGACTGTGCCTGACTGTTTCTTATTGCACATGATAGCTTTTTATTACTCCTGACTTCCTGTTTTCTATTTCTAAAATCTCAAAAATTGCTTCATCTCATCTCATATACTTTTTGAGATAAATATACCAAATTCTTGTTCAACAACTGAAAGACCTTATATTTTCTTTTTCTTTCCAAAACTATCTGTTCAAAAAAAAAACCCATCCAAAACTTTATCCAAATCAGTGATAATAAACTTTTTCATTGAAGCATCATATTTTTCATCTACTCTTTGCTTACCATAATTTTACTATTACTAATGTATTACTCAAAAGTGCTGTCAAATGAAATGAACTCTTTTATAGCAACTACAACACCAACAACAAAACATAGAACTATTATCGGAAAACTACAAAATACTCTCGAATATCAATAACTTCAGTCCATTATATTGATGATATATATGTAAGCAAAATAAACAGCAACAGCAACAAATCAACGATAACTTGTCAATATTTGAATAAGAAATTTTTTACATTATTTCGTTTTTTCTCTTCTATGCATTTTTTGTTTTGTTTTGTAGTTAAATGTAAGGAGAAGAAAGAATTTGCTTGCTACCCAATATCAGAGAGATGTACATCAGAAGCGATGGAGATATGATCGGAGATATTTGCATAGGAGTTGAAGAGCAGTTTTGGATAATCTGAAGTGCATTTATGAATATACCAAAAAGCAGCTTAACACATTCTGAAGCACAGTTTTAAATAAATATTTCTCAATACTTTGAATTGCATTCCTTTTGCTGCTAGTTTTTAAATAAAGGGTGTTTTTTTAGAAGTGTGGTTTTCAATCTGGCAATACTTTTTTCGGAGTTGGTCTTTTTGACAGCTGTCACTTGATTTATGCTCAGTTTGGTTTGCCATTTCATAATGAATAGACTTACTCTGAACAACGTTTGCAAATCGTGCAAATTTTTTACCAAAGTAATGGTTCGGTTCGCGCGACGCATCGCGCGCTGTGTCAAATATTCGGTCGACATAATCGCCCAGCAGAGTCGGTAATTCGAGCAACCATGGATCAGTTTCGCACCACGTTTGCTCTAGTGAATAATAATTTGGAGCTGTACCTATCTACTTTATGGACGATTTTGCTGAAGGATCTTGGTTTGCGGTCTTACAAAATCCAACTCGTGCAAGAATTGAAGCCAAACGACCATCAAGCGCGTCGCACGTTTGGTGAATGGGCCCAAAACGAGATGACTACTGATCCCGATTTTCATAAGAAAGTTTTGTTCAGCAATGAAGCTCACTTTGGGTCGAATGGATACGTTAATAAGCAAAATTGTCGCATTTGGAGTGATAATAATCTACAAGCCATTGTTGAGACGCCGTTACATCCTCAAAATTCACTATTTGGTGTGCTCTATGGGCAGAGGGAATCATTGGTCCATATTTCTTCAAAGATGAAGCCGCCCATAATGTTAGTCAATGGGGAACGCTATAGAGCCATGATTAATGACTTTTTCGTGCCTGAATTGGAAGATGTTGATGTGGACGACCTTTGGTTCCAACAAGACGGCGCTACATGCCATACAGCCAACGAAACAATCAATTTATTGAAGGAAACTTGTGGTGAGCACATTATCTCGCGTCGTGGGCCTGTGGCGTGGCCTCCAAGATCGTGCGATTTAATACCGCTGGACTATTTTTTGTGGAGTTATGCGAAGCCGCTTGTCTACGCAGATACAATTGACGCATTAGAAGACAATATTCGGCGCGTTATTACTGACATATGGCTCCAATTGTTGCAAAACGTGGTCGGAAATTGGACCTCTTGGCTGGCACACCGTTATCTTTATAATAAAGCTAAATTGTTGGCCATAATATTAAATTATATGCGTTTTATTTCTTCTTGAAAACCACACTTCTAAAAAATACACCCTTCATCATGTTCGGGAAACGGTGTTTATATTTTCGTTGCTGAATTTGATGCATATATCAAAGAAAACGTATTGAACACAGATTCAATGCCATGAAATATAATTTTTCTGAAATATTAATCGATTCTGAGAGAAAAAAAGGGCAGAAATAAGTTTGTGTTCTACAGTATTTTCATGAGACTGAAGTGTCAAAGTGATTCTTAACTGTTTCGAAATAAAAGCACATTCGATATACAATTATTCCAAAACGCATGAATTATTACTGCTGGGTGCAACTACTAACTGATGTCTATAATGCATTCATTGTATTTGATAGTAACAGCAGACTACTGAAGAGTAAAAGCAATAGAATCAACTGAATTGCTCCCTAGTAAATGAATACCAATCATGATGATGTTAAGAAAGTAGCAATAGCTGCTACTCACGCTGCAATTGTCGATGATGTCAATCATAATGATGTTGATATTTCTGTTGCTATTGCTGTTACTTGCTGTTGACGATGATGGTGTCGGCCTCGTTAAGAACCAACGATGCCGCGCGCGTTTTACTTCTGTTTGTTTATGGACACTTTATGCGTGTTGCATTTGTAGTGTAGTGAAGTTGGTCTTTACTTACTTTTGCATTAAGTTATTTTACTTTATTATTATTATTACTACAAAGACTACTACATACGTACACACAAGTTTTTATGTATTATTATTTTCCTTACTTTACAAAATCGCTGACACTTGAGTGTTTTTCTTTTCTTTTTTTGCTGCAACTTAAGTGGGATTTTTATTTTATTTTGGAAGTGTATGTAACCAACCTGCTAAACTTGAGTTGTCTTTAGTTTTTATTATTATTATTTTTGTTTGTTTTTTTTTTTTTCTTAAGTGTTTTCGTATTAGTTGTAATGAAAGGAATTGTTTGTTTTCATGAATAACACAATTCCAAAGAATTATGCAAATTAAAGGATACTCAGTTACTCTTACAACACTTACAACATAAACACACATACCTACCTGCTCTGGAAATGCTTATAAGCATTTGTTACTTAATTATTTTACGCAATTAAAAATTTAAACCCAGTGGAAAATTACATTTTTGAAGCGTTATTGTCAAAGTAGCATTGGGTTTACATGGTTCTCTAGAAGTTTAATTAAAGTATCGTCGACTTGTTTTGTCTAAAGGTTGCGGTGTTGAAGTGTATATAACTGGATCTTAACGTGAAAGTGGTAGGTCCAAAAAAACATTTTTTTGTGATCTTTTTTTGACAGCAAATATGTATCCGGGAATAAAGAAAAATTTGAAATCGTTATTACACCAAGTAGTCATTTTCTTACCCCTTCTCCTAGACTTAGACGAAAACGCTTTCCCCAAGACAAACCAATTTGTTATTTGAGTATGAAAATTATAAATTTTTCTAATATATGAAAAAAATGAGTTATTAATAAGGAAAACTTATAGTCTCTAAAATCGGGAGACCTCAGAATCAACCTTTACAACAATTCAATTAAAACACAGGGAATAATGATTCAAAATATTTGGATCATTATGTACAAGAAAAAGGAAGAAAGACAGCTTAGTTGGGAATCTAAACTGGCACCCCAGATCCCCTCCTCGAGAGTATATGATTAATCGATCTTAATTGGTCATGAATTGCCATGCTGGTGGGTAAAGAAGAGTACCTTTTAGACTCAATGTGTGTAAAAGAGGTGCCTAATGAACTGGTAAGTGAAAACGTGTAACTCCTGAGATCATATCCAGCTGGGAGCATTAGCATCTATAGCCCCGTCCTCTTTTTGGTATTATGCTTACTATGAATAATACTTATTTTTTTTTATTTCTTCGATAAAAAACAGTTTCCCCAACAAATTGACTTGATCTGGCCATATAGAGAGTAATGGCCCTATCAAAAATAAAAAAATTCTAAGTTCTAAAATTATGTTCGACTCAAAACACCAGGATTGAAAACCGCACCCATTCCCCTTTGAAGCTTACTAGCTAAAGAATATTGGATATCTCTTTGGTTTCCTTCGATAGAAAAATTGTTGCTGAACAAATTGATTTGATTCGCCCATGGATCATACGAACCAAAATCTTTCAGAGGAAATTCAAGGTTTAGAGACAATATAAATTTTTTTAACCATTTAAATAAAAAAGTTTCCAGATGTAGTATCACCATTTTCACTCCCTTTTCCTCGGGGCTATAGATATTCTTTCATAGAAAATGTTTGGAGTAAAAAGGTTCAGACTCTTATCATCTCCTGTTCTCTGCGTGAAGACCCTGATTTTGGGATATTAGGTATTTCTTTTAGATTTACGCAAAAAATCTTTTCCAGTTCAAGTTCAGACAAGTCCTGACGCAGGCTAAAACGGCACACTCGGATGGCACTAAATCAATTTTTTTTGTACAACACAGCGCCATAAAAAGTTGCTATAAATATTTGAAAGCGAGTATTTCTTCCCACTGGCAGTTAACTCAGCATTCATTTACAAATGGATGAGCGTGTAACTTGTATCTTTAACGAGTTGCATTTTAGTGTGTGTGTGCGCGCGTTGCTGTGTGGAACAGCAGCAGCAAGTAGCAACGTAATTCTGATTCTGCATTTTATTATTATAATAACTTATTATTGTACAATATTTATTTAATAATTTGTGTGAGATATGCCAGTAGTATGTAGATATTTTTCATATTCTCTATATTGTTTCAACTTGATTTAACTTGTGGCTGCTGCTGCTGCTGCTGCAGCTGCTCTTTGTATTTGCTGTGTATATTTCTTGCATAATTTATATCAAGTTCTCTTCAGAAAAAAATCCAATTTTACCTCAAGTATCTCACACGTGTATCTTCTATCCACAGTACAATTTTGTGTGTGGGAAAATAATAAATTGTAAGATTTTATTATAATTCACTTTTTGTTTCTGATTGTTGAAAATGCACTTGTTCATATTTTATCGCATAATTTATAGTATATTCCAGGAAATGGAATGGATAGATCTTGAAAATGTTTCACACACATCTATAATAAAACAAAAACCATTACATACATGGTATGCAGTGTAATAATTTTTTTTGTTTTTTTTTTTTTTTTTTTTAAAAAAGGAAGTCTACATTTAAATTTCTAATATTAGAAATATTTAGTGAACGACTTTCAAATACCAAAGGGTTAGATAAACAACAATTCAATACTGCCCTCTGGTGTTAAGTTTTGTAATTTAACAAAAAACTATATATACATACATATACTACACTACCTCAGAGTTTTCTATTTATAATGCAAAAATCTCTCGATTCTTTCAATTTGGTGTAAAACCTCAAAAAGTGTAAAAGTGCTTATTTCTACTGTTTTGGTGTTTTCCGGAACTAACGAAAAATTGTAACCTAAGTTTTCGTTCATTACTTAAACTTTCAAAGCTGAAATTTTACAATATTTTTTATACCTGTAATATTTAATACTAGTTGGTAAGGCCCCAGTAACTGGGGCTAGTTTTTTTGCGGAAGAAATCTCTTTATGAAAAACAAATATCAAAAGAGAACCAATCTACTCGTTGGTGTTTGTTTTGTTATTTGTGTATGCAGATAACTCGTTAGATAATTCTGAGAGATACCGTTACTCATGTCTTCTCTCTTTCTCTTATATATTATTTACTCCCGCTTAAGCAATGATTTTTTCAACGATGAATGCAATGCTTTGTTCAATGACCGAATTTTAAAAAACTTCCGACGCTAATATTTTGGGATTGGCTTAACCGA
The DNA here is from genome assembly GCA_963691655.1 of Toxonevra muliebris. Lineage (NCBI taxonomy): Eukaryota > Metazoa > Arthropoda > Insecta > Diptera > Pallopteridae > Toxonevra > Toxonevra muliebris. The sequence continues at coordinate 51,771,953 of OY829329.1, forward strand.
ATTTAAATCTGATAATCTTTGTCTAACCTACTCGTCAAGCTCTTTAAATTGATATATCTCTCTTATGATTGATATCGTAGCATTTCTGGATTTTCTGGAATAAAATTGTAGTTACACTAATAAATGTATAGATTACTACCTATAAAAGGTTTTCCATTAAGGACATAACAATTTTATCTATTAACAAAACACAGAATTTTTTGAGATATTCAGTTCAAATTTATTGTGGGTGTAGTGTGAGCATTCCATTTTATGAATGAAATTCGATTTTGGTCATATGACCACCACGAGCCCGTTTACAGCGAAAACGACTGTCATGTTACCGTCAATGGAGAGCGCTATCGTGTTATGTTGGAAGATTATTTGTGGCCAGAATTGGATGCACTTGACATTAACGATATGTGGTTTCAACAAGACAGTGCCACCAGCCACACAGCACGCATCACACAATCGATTTATTGAAAGGCAAATTCAGTAAATGTGTTATCTCGAGAAATGGTCCGGTAGAATGGCCGCCTCGTTTATGCGATCTAACCACATTGGATTTCTTTTTATGGGGCTATATCAAGTCACTGGTCTATGCCAACAAGGCAGCATTTTTAGACAAGCTCAAAGACAATATCAAACTCGAAAATGCCAACGTTCCGGTCAAAATGTGTGCGAGAGAGGTGGAAAATTGGGTCCAAAGAATCGATCGCTGTAAACGGGCTCGTGGTGGTCATACGACCGAAATCGAATTTCATTCATAAAATGTAATGCTTGCACTACACCCACAATAAATTTGAACTCAATATCTCAAAAAATTCTGTGTTTTATTAATAGATAAAATTGCTATGTCCTTAATTGAAAACCCTTTATAAACAAATATAAAATTCTAACTGGTTGAATACTATGAAAATACTAAAAAATATTAAAAAAAAAAGTTAGGGAGTAATTAAATTTTAACCAGGAACTTGAAAAACTGTTACATATATATGAATTGTTCTGCCTGAAAAATTATCTATTTTTTGTCTAGTTTGGAGGAGACCCTGATGCTGGATTCCCTAACTGTGAGTTTTCGTGTGCACAGTGAAAATTGTGTAATTTTATAATTTTTCGATTCCCTAACTGTGAAAATTAGTTTTATTTGTCAAAGCTGTGTACACTCACTATGAAAAATTTCACTGAAATTTGATCGCTGAGTTTTTTTTCTGAGCGGTGTACACTTTTCATTTTCTCACAGTTAGAGAATCCAGCCTCTGGTTAGCTCCTGTCGAGCATAAACTAGATTAATGCACTTATCTAGTAGTTGAATAGTTCTTCGTAAAGAAAACTAGGTTAGTGAAGTTCTAGTGAGGTTTTAGTAGGAAAACTGACTAAATAAAATAAAATATCAAGCTATCGTGAAATAAGAATTCTAACCTGAAGTGATTAAAAATGTGAAAATTGTGATGATAAAAGGCAGTCGAGAAACCCAACACAGTTCAAAGAAAAGAAAGAGGCGAAAATGCCGATGCAGATATTTTGTTATATAAAAAATATTTTAATATTTGTGACCTCATGAGTTTCGCTAATTTCTCTTCGACAGTCCTTTGCCATCGGCCTCATCAGAAACAACTAAGTCCTAATCAGCAGCTACACAATTTTTCTTGGTGGGCTGATAAGAAAATAGCACAAAATTTCTATATTCTAAAGAAAAACTGAAATTCTAACGGGAGTCCTTACCGATTTTTCGGCCATTGGCACAATAACCTCGAGAAAATCGGAATTGGAACACCTAAATTGCAACACCTAATTAATATTTTATAGTCATTCACTAAATCTTATTAGATCATCGAAATAATTTCATTGAATCTGAAGATTTTACCCGAGATTCTGGAAAATTTTTTTGAAGACGCCTATTTCGGCTAATCCAGTTTTGTTATAATATTCTCAGCGAGAATAGTCACCGTCATCATAACAATCCTAATTATTGAAAAAATGTGCGTCTTTGATTTTCAATACACACAAATTTTGTGTTTTATTTATTTATAAAAAGATAAATAATTAGATATGGCTTAATATATTTTTTAATTTTGCTAGGAATAATTTTAAAAATCAAAAACAAAACACTGGCAGCAGCTGTAAATCTTAAAGATTTTTTCACACTTTTAATGATTCTAAACATTTATTTCTTTTCTTACCATATTTTATTTTCATGCTAAAAAAATTATATATTTCACTTAAAATTTATTTCAATTTAATATAAAACAAAGTAAACAGAAAACAAAAAACTTATGAAATGAATATAAAATATATAAAAATAAAATTGATTAAAGCTCCACGAAAAAAAGTAAAAATAAAATTTTATAAATAAAAAGTTATTTACAACATGATGTTGCGCTGCTACTACTAAAGAATACAAAAGGAAGAGTAGCAGCTGCTGCAGCAGCAGATAAACTATTTCGCATCACACTAGTACCTAGTATTACCTGCCTACTACACACATACACACATACATACTTTCAATGTTATCTTTTTTTATTTTCGCTTGAATTGTTTTGTTTTGTATATTTTCAAGCGAAACGTGTTTATTTATTTATCTTTCAAACGTTTTCCCCACAAATTCAAAACAAATGAAAAAAAAAAACCAAATACAAAATTTCGCGCAATTATCAAATTTGGCAGCAACAAAAGCAAAATCAGCAACAGCAACAAAACAATTAGTATTAGTTCTAACAGCAAAAAATATAATAATATCAACTTAACAACATCACCTAAGTAGTTGTAGCAGCTATGATATGCAAATTCGTAGCAAGCATCCAGCAGCAACTGCTGCACAGTGTTACCATAAATTATCAATTATACGAGTGTGCGAAAAAATTTTTTTATCTACTTAAAGAAAAAGAATAAATAAATAAAATTTTGTCCGTCTATTTGTTCAAACGTTCACTAGAGCAACTATTGCAATCCGCCTCTATGCTATATCGCCTCTGAGTTTCGATCTGTAGTCCACCAGGCTCAGTATCATTATTTTTGTGTGGTTTTCGGTTAATTCTCTTGTATAAATAAACAACAACACATATACTAATACATAGATATTTACAAATATTCAGTTTAAAGTTTCGCATCTTCGAGCAGCAACGCAATTGAGCAGAACTGAGCAGCAACAGCAGCAACGCGTTTCTGCATTTGCATATACCGCCACCACCACTACTATTACTTCTGTAGCTGCTTCTGCTACAACCGCTATATGCTACATTTGTCCTATTTTGCACAGTGGGTGGTATGGGTATTATCACAGTTATAATTGCCCATCAAACGTCTTTGTTATTGCATGTATAATGTGTAACGTTTAACACAAGCAACATAAAAATAGTTGCTCTTCTCAGAAATTCTTTAAAATTTTCAAATTTGTTTACAAAGTTTTGATTGCAACTCATCATCATCATCTAAAACAGCAAAACTATCTTCATTTAGCTTGGTAGCAAGTAGTTGCAACAACATTAACACATCACACATCACATTGCTGACCTCGGTAAAATTCTTAATTTACAACACCAGCAATACTTGGCTGCAATCATTTATTATGTACATTCAACTAAATAGTTGAGGATATGCAATTTTTAGCTGACATTAAAATTCAAAGTTTATGGCATTTTTGATGTAGCAGAAAAAAAGTTGCATTTGCAATTGCAATCCAGAACAATTTCTTTTGTGAGATTCTGTGAGTTGACAGCTTGATTTAATATGCTAACAAATTTCTGATATCTATTATCAAATGCTTATTTAATACAGTTGAAAATACTTCCGGAATGATGGTAGTCTTAGAGAAATATTATTATAAATAAAAGGAGATTCTAAGATTTTTTGATTCTTCCACTGACAAAATTTCTTAAGGGGACCTTCTGGTCTAGGGCCCTTGAATTTGACGAGTTTTTAGATTTTTTTTTAAAATAAAATAAACAGCAATAGTATTTAAACTTTGCAGATATACTTATTGTATTACTTTAACAATATACAAGTAAAAAAGTGTAGCAAGTGCGGCTTGGGTGTAAACCCGGCTAAAACCGAACTGGTCCTTTTTACTAATAAGCACAAAATCCCCACCTTTAGTACTTCGACTCTTAACGGTGTCTCTCTAAGGTTAGCGGAATAGGCGAAATATCTGGGACTCATCGTAGATAGAAAACTAAGCTGGAAAGCCAATACTTTTTTTTAGAGTCCAAAAGACCAATGTCGCCCTTTTCTCATGTAAAAAAGCAGTGGGAAAAAGTTGGGGTATGGAACCTTCGATTGTTCACTGGCTTTGGGCGCCTAAAGGTTTGGGTAAGGTTCAAAGAACAGCACCATTGTTAATCACAGGTGCCTTAAGGACAACCCCTTCCTTAGCCATGAATACCATTCTTTACTTAACTCCTGTTGACCTCTTTGGTAAACAGGTCACGGCCAACTGCGCTATTCGGTTAAATTCAGTCAGTCCCTGGTCTGAAACATTTGTAGGACATTCCGAAATTCGGTCGAAATTCACCACTTTATCTAAGAACATTGACTACACTCTCCTCACAACCTTCTTCGACAATCACTTCATCACTTCCATTCCTTCGAGAGAGAACAGTCGATGGCAGCAGAAGGAAGCGGTGTACTTTTACACCGATGGATCTAAACTGGATGGAAGGAGAGGGGTTTTCACTGAGCAGTTAGGGTTAAGCTTATCCTTTCGTCTTCCTGACCACTTCCAAGCTGAGGTCATGGCTATACAGGTGGTAGCGAACTGGCTGAAATGCAATAAAGTATCTGCCATGATATCTTCATTTTCAGCGACAGTCAACCTGCTCTCAAATCCCTAGCCAGTATATCACTGACCTTCAAACTGGCTCTTGATAGTCCGCGATTACTTAATGAAGTAGCCGATGAACTTAACGTACACCTTGGATGTGTTCTAGGTCACAGTGGCATACTTTTGCAGAAGTTGCAGGGATGAAGTGGAGGAGGAATCCCTTTCACACTTTTTATGCTTTTGCCCAGCCTTGGCTATCTGTAGGAAAAATGCCCTGGGTCAATATTTTCTAGATGACCTGTCCGACTTGGGGTCAACTGACCTAGGGAACCTACTTAATTATGTAACTTAGTTCAAGTGGTTCGATTAATCTTGGTTAATCAGTGTAAAAGGGGGTGGGTGGATATTAGCACCCACGTGGTAACACAACTGGCCGTATTTGGCCTAAGTGTGTCCTGATGGACAGCCACTAAACCTAACCTAAACTAATAATATACAAAAATATTAAAGAAAAAAAATATATAATTTCAAGTAAACTAAAATTGGTATTACAGTTGCCCTCTTCAAAAAAAAACGGATCTTGCTAGTGGGACATGTTTTGGGTTTTCCACTGATCTAAAACAAAAAAAAAGAGTTATAATCAGTATTAGTGTAGTTATCGCAGGACCTGAAATGAAAAAAAAAATATATATATGACAAAATATCGCGTTGTTCAAATTTACGTTACGAAAACAGACTTTTTTATTACTTTTTGTATGTAAAAAGTAAGAAGTATTCAACGTAAAAAGTTCCTACGATAAGCACTGTTTTACTGAATAATATAGTAAAATTTGAGACAAATCGGTCGAGTAGTTTTTATTTTTTGTCTCTGTGTCACCGTGCAGAAAAATATAGTTTCGAGATAAATGAGTTTAAGCTTCAGTCGGCCCTTTTACCTGCTTCTGCGCTCATCTGCTAAATAGGCTGTAGAAGTCGAAATACTAGAAATATAGATACGAACATTTTACAGTATACTTTTAAAAGCCTATACTTTTTTGAAAATTCTAGACCAGAATGTGGCCTTAATTTAATACCGTTTTATACTAATTTTCATAATTTGTGGACACCCTTGTAATCTAACAGAGATACATTTTCTCTCCCTACAATTTTTTACATGTCTTCCTCAATATTCCACATATCTAAAGCCAGTCGAATCCGAACTGTTAATAAGATATATAAAACCTAGTGAGAACTTATACTTTTTGTCACCGTCAGCATTTAAATATGAGATGGTAATCGATTTTATCTCTATATCATTTTTAAAATTTTTTCAGAAATCATTATTGAAAACTTTTCAGTGTAAAGACACAGTCTTCTCCCGTGGGTCCAATGGTACAGTAGGTTCCCTGTTTATATACTTATCATTAAAAATATGGACATCTGTGATATGTGCATGGCAGTTCAGTCGGTCAGAAGGAAGTTTTGAAGCTTAATCCGAGGACAAAAATAAACTGGGTGTCAAAAAAAAAAAAAAGTTTACCTTTTTCTCAAAGCTTTTATGAAGTTAAATTAGCACTAGCTAGAATTTTGGCCTTACATCAATGGACTCACGGATTTTAGCTTGTCTTTGGCTCTGGGTACTATTAGCAAACCGTTTTTAACGACTCGGAAGTCAGAGGCATTACAAGATAATTAGGAGAATTTGGAAACAGTTTCTGTTCTCAAGCATCTCGCTTTGGGCTATTCTGATAAACTTTAAATGTGTGGTTCATATTCCATATATCACAGTTATCCAACTGCTATAGTTTATGGCTTTTCAATAAATTTCAAACAAGTTCCATTCTCTCTTATTGCAGTGAAAATTAATACGATACGAATCAGAAACAGTTCGAGACAATCAGATTTAGACTATTCAATCAGAGATGGTATGAAGTAAACAAGGCATTTTAACAAGTCAAAGGCAATACGAACGAGTCTTTGGGACAATGGCATACATCACAGTCCTCCAACTACAATTTCTATTCTCACTTTTTTTCAGGCATTTCTAATTAAAGTTTTAGTGTCTCTAGTTATTGTTGCTAAGCATAACTTTTGTGCATTTACTAGTAAATTTTTAAATGGTTTCCTAGGTTCCTCTAGGAAAGCTACTTTTGCACACACCCCATAAGTTTCTTGGTAGCATTTTTGTATCGCCTTTTCTATAGGAGTATTTTTAGTTTAATTTTGATCTTTATAATTTGTGCAATTTCTCGCGCTTAGTAACTGGGCGAATATCTAGCCAAAATGAATTTTTTCTGCTATATGAGTGGAATACTTAACCTACTTTCAAAATCTACATATGAACTTCTTCTTTTCTATGTAGTACACACACAATTTTTTGTAGTTATTTAAAATTTATGTTTGTATGTATTTATTAAAAAACATAAAGTGCTACTGCTGCCTGTTGAGTTCCTAGTTTTTTTGCTTCTTCTTTATTGCGCATTAATATGCTAGATTTTTATTTTTTTTTTAGTTAATTTTCAGATACTTTTTCAAATAAATTTTCAAGGTGGCTGGCTATTCGTATCTTTTCGCGTGCCGTAATCTCGTAATTTTCCTTTTTAATTTTTTAATTTACAATATTGTTTTTTTTTTTTTGTTTGTTTTTTTTTTGCCACTGCTGCTTATTTTTTTTGCTAGTATATTTTTTGTGCCGGTGCTGGAAGAAAACGCGTGCTGCTGCTGGGACTTGCGAGCATTTTCAAACACTTGCTTGGCAATTAATCTTTTAGCGCTTCATCAAATTCAATCGTACTTTCAATTTCTTATTAGATTTTGTTTTTTCTGTTAGTGTTCTTCTTATTTTTTTTATTCTAGATATAGATTTGTAGTAATTGAAGTGTGAATTTTAGCGTTGCTAATGACAAAGTGTTTGTTTGTTAGCTGCTTTTATATTTATCCTTGTATTTTTTTCCATTTTTTTGGTTTTGGCCTTAAGAAGAACCCATGCGGTAGTAATACCTAATGAAAAAAAACGATAGAAAAATTAAACATCCACAACTTGCAAATAAACAAATAGTAAATTGTTTCTTATTTCGCAATATTGCTAAATTCCTTTTGAAAAGCGAAATATGCATGTAGGCGTTCAGATTGTAGTCAGTCAGAATGATCAATAAGGCCAATAAACCCAAATTTGGTAAGAAAAGAGACGCTGAGTGAGGCTTAAAAGCACATAGTTCTTCAATAAGCAATTTTAAGCCGAGCTCCACTGCAGGCGTGGTGAAGCATAATGGCAGCTCACCGCTTGATTGAGGAGCTGATCTGTATTATCAAGTATGAAATAGAAGACTAAACGAGGGGCCGTGAAGAATGGGTGTATGAGGTCTTCGCTATTTGCTCGAAATACTCTGAGTTCAGATCTTCATCACCGCCTAGTAACAAAATAAAACAAATTCGGCTTCTGCGCGAAATAGGCAGTAGAGTTCCTGTATCAATGTTGTTGAAAATTATCACCTGTTACTGGCGGTTATTGACCGAAGCGTGCTCACCTCTAAAGACAAACAGATCGACACTCGTCATTTATGTTTTCGTCAATTCGACAGCACGTTTAGGAATCACTTGTATGTCGCAATGAAATTTTTTTTTATTTATTTCTGCTTATTAGACTTCGTAAAATGAAAACGAACATTATCACCAGCGGAGTGAAAATTTGAACTGACCTCTACGTACCATTTGATATCAAATGAGGTTTCAGGCTTATCGTTCGACTTCTTCAACCGATAATTCGATCTGTGAACATCAATATATTTAGTACTATTTTCTATAAGACTGTCATGCTGCTTGCCGAGTCGGTTTGGCAGAGTCAAATAAAAAGTCAAGGACTTAGTGTGTGTCCAGCATTAACAACAACAACAATTTCAGCCTTCAGATTCAGTGAAGAATAATTCATACGGTCTCACTAGGCGATGGGAAATCAGACCACTTCTCTCGGCAGACGAAGGTAACGTTCTATAAGTCCTTCATCCTTCTAGTCCTAATGTATAGCGCTGAGACCTGAACAATGGCGACCAATGATGAGAGGCTGTTGAGAGCATTCAAATGGAGAATACTTCGGAAGATCAATGGTGCAGCTAGGAAGTTATTCAAATCAACCCACGGTGGTGCAACATCTAATCTACGTTGGATAGGAAAAGTGCGGGCAAAACCGATTGTCCTTTGTATTACCAACTGGCGTCAGCGTACAAATAGAAAAGACGAATGGCGAAACTTTATTAGAGCTATAATCGACTATAGTTCCAGCTAAGTACTAAAGTAAGTAAAACCTCACTGGACCCTTTTCTATGGAAAACTTAGACAACTGAAAAGCTGTAAAAACGTGGCTCCTTAAAATGAACCAACGTTTGTCAAAATATTTGCTTTTTTATCTTTAACTTACAATCCAAAAAATGTAGAAAATAATTGGCGCGAAATCGAGTCTTATTCGCTGACCTTCATTCCTTATTGCAAATATCCATCAAAACCGAACTTTTTTGTCTTTGAAGGCTTGAACTTTCAAGGATCAACAGTGATCCTGTCGCTTTACGATGGAAACTTTAATTGACTTTTTCAGTACGTTTTGATAATTTGTTTTTAAAGGAATTGCCTTTAAGTATAAACTATTTGCTTAACCGTAAGGAAAATAGAGGCGACTGAATATATTCGCTGAGAAAATTCTTATTGAGAACCTTAGGGTCACCGGTAACCCATACTAAAACCTGAATCGCCAAAGAAACTGAACCAAAACCTAAAAATATGAGAAGTCATGTTTGAGTAAATACTTTTTCCTACAATATACTGAAAATTTGGTTAAAATAAAAATTTCTCATAATAATCAAAACATAATCAATTATATTTTAAACGAATATAAATTTATTGGAATTTTTGCAAAAACAGAAAAAACCTATTTTGTGTTACCGGTAAGCAATGGCTTCGAAAGGGTTAATGTGATAGATAGACAGGAAAGTAATAAAATTTTCTGATGGACTTGAGACACCACAAAAGCTGATGCCTGAGATTTATTAAGCATATGAAGAAAATCTACAGTATTTCTCCTTAATTTATGAACTTTTATATTTAATAGAAAAAAAGAAATGGTAACAATTTCCATAGAAATGGAAAACATAATAAAAACAACAATAATATCTTCTAATAATAATATTAAAAACAAAACCGCAACAAGAAAAAACAAGCAGCTGTCTTGTACTAAAGTATCAGCAGAACAGAGGCAATGATGTACTCGAACTCTGGCACTAGCAGGCAGCAGAAATCTTATCGCATTTGGATTGAATTCAATATTGAAATATGCATATATATACATATATATACATATATGTATATGTACTTGTTTCACACACGTAGTAAGTATACAAAAACAGTTTGCAAAAAAAAAAAAAAAAAAAAAAAAAAAACAAACTTTTTGTAGAAAAAAATATTGAAAATTAAAAATATTGCAAATCGCGAGAAATCAAAGCATTTACTTTGATGTTGATTAATTGCGAATTGTGTTGATTGATTTTTATTGGAAATATTGATAAAAATGAATTAATTAGCGTGAATTTTGTAGTTGTATATAGTTGTAGTTGTTGTTTCACTAGAGTGGGAAAATTTACTGAAATTAAACAGATACAAATGCAAATACAAGTTGTACTTTATACTTTACATAGATACAGATATTTTTACCTACAGCAGTAGCAGCAGCAGCAGCAGCTGGTCTATGTTATTAATTTTTGCTTAAATGGTTAATCGAAAATTGGCAAAAAATTACGACGGAAATGTATTCGCATGCATTCATGTCATGTATGTAATTTGCTCAAACTAACTCGTGCATAGAGCACCACCCACTAGCACCACTTCTTAGTCTTAAACTTCTAGAGAACGAGTGTTTCGTTAACAAGCAAAACACAAATCATTTCTAAATGAAATTATTGTGCAAAACCATGTGAAATCTTCTTTCAAAAAACTTAATTAAAATATTTAAAATTGGGTGCAATTATACACATATTGAATTTCTTCATCAATATGTTGATGATTCATTGGATTGATGTACGCATTCTTTCACCAATATGATCTTTATGTTCCTCAATGCAATGATATTGCGGACACACAGAGTTCATTTCAGGCAAATTTTAAATTTCGTTGAAATCCGTCTGAAATGCAGAATTTCGCCATACAAAAAGTGTCAAATGAAATTCTGCATTTCTGACTCATTTCATTGAAATGCATCTGAAATGAAGAAATCAACAGCAACCCTCAAACGCAAGGTTGCAAAAAAACATTCATTCATTCGGAGCAAATATTCATAAATAAAATATATCAAACTGATTTTTAAATACAATAAATTAAATCGATGATACATTTGAGGGACCCTATAAAATTAAAATTTTAGGAAAAATTTTCCGATTTTTTTTTAATCTTAACCTCAAAAAAATGGCCAAAAGTGGCAAAAATTCACAGAATAATCAAGTTAAATTTTTTCAAATAAATATTATTCAATTTAATTTTTTTTATCGTGAGGGACATAATTTCATTAACTTATTGACTTCCCACTACTGATGATGTTCCCAACCTCTAACTTTACAAGGATCCGATAATTTTTTCTATTTTTATTAATTTTTAAACTTTTCAAACTGATTCAGAACGAAAAACTATGAATGCAGGAGTGCTCAGTATCACCTTCTCTTTTTGAATCCGTAGTCCAACCTCATGTCGAAGAAAACAAATCGGATTTGATCGTTTAGTGTAACTAAGATTTCAAATTTATTTTTTATATTTGACTTTTTAGATAAAAAACCGATGAAAGTAAAAAATATCGTTAAATAGATTTTATTTTGACTTTTTTTCCATCCATTGGCAATTAATCTCAAAAATTAGAATAATGTTTCCACATTTCGGGGGGTGGGGGTCAGAACCCCCAAAACCTCCCCCCTAAATACGGCCTTGGTTTGCACTATTATAATAAAAATCCTTTATGAGACCTCCGATTCGTTCAGATTTATGTATTTTTTCCTTTTTTTTCTTTTACTCCTCTTGGGAGCTTAGGGCTTTTACTAAGCATCGTGTGCCTAGTATTAGTTTCGTTAATCATTTTGTTATCATCTGAGCAGGTGATTGTCCTACCTCAGGTGATTCTGAGTTGATGGGGGTGCCATCTTTTAACGTTGCTCAGGATCAGCGTTTTTCGCATTACTGTATCCCGATTTGTGTGAAGGCTGACATTTAGATGGATTTACTGTTGTTTGGTGAACGTGGGGGATTTGACTATTTCATGCCATCACCCTTAATATGGCACTTTTTGTATATCGCTCATTTACTAAAAGACTGTCATAACCAGGGATGCTAACTCATTTTTTCTTTCTCACCCATAGCCCTCGAAAAATTCCCCGATTTTCGTTCGAATTCCCCGCATCGATATAATTTCACATTATAACGCGACACGCACATTTTACAAAAACGAAAACTTACCTAAAATTAAGGCGACCCCGAACTTTCTCGGTCCAACACTTAAACAATTTTTACGGGACTGGTAGATTAATAGAAATGTTCTTTCTGCCTCCGGAATTCTTTTGGCACATGGGAGATTTCACTTCAAAGGAACCCACTCTCAATTTAATCCTACTTCGAGTTACTAGACGTCCATTTTGATAGATAAACAAGCCTCAGCCCACTTTTGGATATCAAAGCTCTCAAAGGGGAAGACATGGGCTCTCTTTGACTCAAATAAAAAATGGCAAAAACTTTGTTTTGAGAACAACGGGTTCAAAGTTTTGACTATCGGTTTTTAACATATAAAATATATTTAATCTTTTTTGTGATGGCTGATCGTAATTTGTAAGTTTACAGATTAGTCAGCAAGGATTAAGAGTTATTAATCAGGAGGTGCTGGTTAGTCCATAGCTTTCTGAACGGTCGAAAGGGAAAGGGAATAAATCGCAGGGCCCACTTAAGAAAAGATGAACATTTTAAGACCCAAAATATGAAATATTGCGTAAGTTAAACGTTTTACATTACATAAAATTTGACAAAAAATATTCTACAGACTTTTATGACTAAAAGCTGAACGACTTCAAATTCCCCGCAAAAAACAGCTCATTCCCTAATTCCCCACACCCAGTAAAATTCCCTGCAAATCGGGAATTCCCCGAAAGTTGGCATCGCTGGTCATAACACAAAAAATGCGATTTTGCAGAAAACGCGTTTAAAGTTTTCAATTGACTCCCACTTTACAGAAAAAAGAAGAAATCTTATAATTCTCACGCGCAGAGTATACAAGATATTAATATGAAATTTTTACACAATATGAAGCGAATAATGAATAATTCTGCATCATTAACTCAAAAATCATGTTTTTTGACTTATGACAGTCTTTTAGTAAATGAGCGATATGTATTCGCCACAATGGACATCACTTCCGCATTTGTGTTCTTTTATACAGTTGACTGGCGATAGGCAGAAGGAATTATTTTTTTTTTTATACGAGATAGCTTTTAGGCTATTTGAGCTATTGGTTGTACTTGAAAAATTTTAAATAACATGAAAAGTGATTTTTTTAAGAAAAGCATACGGCCATGCCCTTGCCGGGAATCGAACTCATGACCCTTGAGATGATAGTCTAGCACGCTGCCGCTAGATAACCGAGACGACATGTAAAGTGTTATCAATATTATCTTCTAATATTCTAGGTTTCTTCATTATATTTTATTAAGAAAATCGTGAGCCAATATCATAAAAATCGTTCATCAGACCAACGTTAGGTTTAAATTGGTGGGCTTTTTGAGCAATATGATATTTGTACTCACAAATATATTTTTTTCCTATATTATATTTTAGTATGCATTCGCCTGAGTATGCTGTTGTGGCAACACTCGCTGAAAGCGATAAAAACAGTTTGGCGATCACTGATCGGCGGTGATTGCATTCGAACAAGTAAAAAAGTTGAGTTCAAACTCTTCCGTGCCGATCGTTGATACAACCACACGCGCTCTCTACCTTGCATAAAAACTTAGAATATAAATAACATAAAATATTAAAGTATAAGATAAAATAGAATTTAAACAAAATGAATTGAATCAAATAAAGAGATAAATAAAATAAATTCTAAAGTGTAAATGTTCCTCAAGCCCCCCATTCGTTTCTATTGACGTGTACTTTCATCAATATGATGTTTATATTCACCAATGCGAGTAACACTTTTATAATACTTGTGAATACATTAAATATATTGACGAAATTATGCCTCAGTATTGTAAAAATGATTCATCAAACCAGCAATTCAATTTTTTATGGATATAAATTTTCATCAATATTATATTCACCAATATTATGAGCATATTATATTGGTGAATTTTTCGCAATTGATGAATACTTTCTCTAATATTAAGGTACCCCATGAATTATAAGATTGATGAAGAATTTCATGAAAATTTGTTTGTATGTAGTCTGAATCTACTAATTTAAACGCTGCCTGCAATCAAATGGCAAGTGGCTTGCGTAACCTTTACTAAATAATAATTTAAAATGGATCATTTTAATTTCAAATTTACTCCTCTTAAATCATCTTTATCTACCTATAATTCAACCAAAGTAAATATATTCCAGGATCAGCCTGAGCATCTATAGAAAATCACGTAAATCGTTGTATTTTTCAATTGGTTTGGATATACCTACTTAATGCTGTCAATCTATCAATACGGCAATTAAACATCATCATTAAAATCAAACAACTTTTAAAAGATAGATACTCGTATGTATATATTTTGATGAAATACTGTATGCTAATATTTGGCATTTGTTTGTGTTCATTACTTGACGCTCTTGGTAATAAATAATAAACAAATTGTCTGTGAATACTGGATAGTGTGAATACTTTGCTACTTCAAAAGAAAAGTACAACTACTACAACAATAACAATAACAACAACAAAAAATGCATAACATGCAAAATCTGTCATTCATTGGCTCATCAATTGCTCACACGCGTCAATTGTTGTTGAACTGCATGTTGTTTTTGTATTTTTTTTTTTTTTAACGTTTGGTAAACGAAAGCGTTCATTTTCATTGCAACTGTGTGATTGTAGTGTAATTGTGCGGTACAGTGATACATATTCGAGCACTAAGGCATTAAGGCCCACCAGCGTCGTTTATCTACCTCTAGGCAAGGAGCGTTGAAGTTAAAAGGTACCGCTGTAATTAGTCATTGGCAACTTTATACTAGGGTATCTCTCTATTGTTTTAAGCGATCATCCATCACTCATCGATGGAGGGCGGTTACCTTTTCTGATTTTTCGTTGCTGTTTGATTGGTGTTTTTTTTCCTGATTATCTGCGATTGTATGGGTGTATTTCATATTTTTTTTTTTTAATAGATTTTTGGGTCGTCTTGTTTTGAAGCTACATACTGGTCTATCTGCATACTTTTTCTTGTAGGCGGTGCGCCCATTTTTAGCCTATTGAAAAAGTTTTTTATTGCTTGAAGTTATATTATCACTTCATATTATTTTTATTTTATTTTTGTTTGTTTGTTTCTATTCTCCTTTATTTAAAGTTCTGGGTAGAAGCAATCCACTTCGTGAAGGTCGAAATACGCAGATAAGTAACAGAGTGTAACAAGTTTTTTTTGGACATTACTTAGATTTGACTTCGGATTCTCAAAGAGAAAATATTACTTAACCATACTTCTTTAACAGTTTTCTAAGTTAACTTATTTTTTTTTTAGCTGAACGGACTTCATAAGAGATAAAAAAAATTAAAAAAATTTTTAAAGTATAAATCAAAATTTTTGAAAAATTGGGATCGTTCAAATAAATTTTGAAACATACTTAAACCAGTAAAACTCACGCTTTAGCCCATAACACCGAAAATGGCCTTGGAAACTCACAAATTCTGGGTTGAACCCGCAGAACTGATATCCGTAGATGTGATGTGATTTGAATATTTACCTATATTGAAAAATTGATGAATATTTGATCATATTTGCTATCGAAATTAGTCGGTAAGGCCCCAGTAACTGGGGCTATTTTTTTGCGGAAAAAATCATTTTATGAAAAAACAAATATGAAAAGAGAACCAAACTACTCGTTGGTGTTTGTTTTGTTATTTGTGCATGCAGATAATTCGTTAGATAATTCTGAGAGATGCCGTTACTCATGTCTTTTCTCCCTCTCTCTCATTTGTTATTTACTCTTGTTTAAGCAATGATTATTAAAACGATGAATGCAAAGCTTTGTTCAATGAGCGAATTTTAGAAAATTTCCGACGCTAATATTTTGGAATTGGCTAAACCGATTTCAAATTTCGATTTTGTCTAACATACTCGTCAGGCTCTTTAAATTGATAGATAATATGATAGCGTAGCCCTTCTGGAATAAAATTGTAGCTTATACTAATAAATGTATAGAAGATTATCGAATTAAAAATTTTTTAAAGGCCTTGCTTGACTATCAAAACAAAGTTCAACCTATGGAAGAAAATAGGGATTACCTGAAACTTTTTGAGAAGTTGAAATTTATTCTACTTTATACTACTGCTTTAGTATTTGATGACCTATAATAAAATAAAATTAAGAATAATTCTCGTGAACATTTTAATCCATAGGGAGTTATTATTTTGTGATTCTTTCCATGCATTTTTGTGAAAAGAATAGCAGATGACTTTAAAAGTTTGTGAAGCAGTAGAAAAATTGAATGAGAAGGATTTTTCAGGGACATTTCAAATATATTTTCTCACCATCTATGAATAATTTTTCAAAGCAACACTAAACCTACTTTATCGCTTGGTGACTCATATTATGAACTAGATTTCATAATCAAACTTGTAATGTTCCATATTCTTAAGTCTCTAAGTATGAAGAATCAAAACATTTCTCTCAATATTTAGTGGTTATATAGTCATTTTTATAAAAAAAGAGCGCAAATAACCCGTTTGGTTTTCAGTGTTCTATGATAAAATTGAGAGAGTAATACGGAGTAGATCAAAAAAATCTTAACATATTTAAAATTCAATAATTTTTAAACGGTTGATCTTAGAGTTGATTTTTTTTTAAATTTAATTGATAATATTTTACAAATTACAGAAAAATATAACTTTTATAGTTCTTACCACTATTTATGAACTCGTGGACCTTTTTTGGTAAGCCTTCCATTAGAAATTTTATAGTTGTTTCAGACACCTTTTTGGAACAGTTTGCCCATCTCCTTTTTAAATCTTCGATATTTTGGGACACCTTTTTCGTGCTCTTTAAGTTTATTTTCGCAAGAGCCCAATATCTCTCCACTGGTCTTAGCTCCGAACAATTTGGAGGATTGGCTTTTCTTGGTACAAAAACTATGTTATTACTTTGGTACCACTCCAGATCGAAAATTACATGCCCATAAAGTCTAATTTTTCATCAAATTTTACAACAAGTCATCGTACACTGAATTTGTCTTTTGTGACCGTTTTCATTAAAAATGACTAAAAAACAAGCATAAATGACAGGCTGAGAGGAAAAGCGGGCTAAAATTTATATAAGAGCAAAAGTGAAATAATTTAGAGTGTCAGTGCAAGAATGGCATAAGTAATACGGTTTAGAGTCAAAATAAAATGCCTTAAAATTAAGAGCAAAAATGGTATAACAATTTTTTCAGAGCAAGAACAGCATAGTTTTTTATTCCGTTTTCGCTCTGAACATATTTCGTTTCACTTTTGCTGTGAACATATTTCGTTTTGCCTTTGCTCTTAAGTAAAATTATTCCACTTTTTTCTGAACGTAGAAGTTATACCACTTTTCCTCTCAGCCTCTCAAATAGTGGTCACCTTATTCTATTGTAATTGGAACACTAAGTGAGTTTACCCTGATCACTCAAAGATCTGGAAAATAACAAGGTTCTGAAAATGGATTCTGGTAGAATTTGGTAAAAAAATGATACGGGTCTCGGCGTTTAGTTAATCGTGACTGTAATGATAGAGGTTAGTGTTACTGTCTTCCATACATTGCAGAAAGTCGGAGTTAAAATACATCTGATTTAGGGTACGTTCTGAGTTAGAACATGGTCTGAGTTGGAACGTAAACTCAGTTAAAACTCATTCTGAGTTGGAGCAAGGCCTGAGTTGGAATAAGGCCCGAGTTGGACCAAAGTTTCAGATGGAACATTTCCTGAGTTGGAATATAGTCTGAGTGGGAACACAGTCTGAATTGGAGCATGCTCTAGGTCGGAATGAATTGGAAAACTAGGCAAACTATTTAATCAAAAATAAAAAACGAAGCTCTAGCCAGGGTATCACTCGCCTAGTCCAGGGTTCGAGGATACAGAAATTTATTTATTACAGGGACCGGGGCGAACTACCTTCAATTTACGAACACGATACAACACTCATTTGAGGATCTTGCTCTTCTATTTTATTTAATTTCACTTTTTATTTTACCTCAAGGCGTGGCCTCGTGGCTCCTCCTAGTGCGTGGCACTAGGGAGCACCTACTTACAATATATCGTATGGTGCGCTACACCTTAAATTCTGCTGGACGATGGCGTGGCCTGAGTCTCGAATCCCCCCTAGTGCGTGGCACAGAGGAGCGTCGATCTGAATCCGGCAAATGGACCCTTTAGTGAGTAGCACTAAAAGCTGAAAAAGAACACTTTCACTTCGTTTTAATTTTCTCTTTTGTTTATTTAATTTTTTTTTTGATGTGTAAACATTTTAGCTCACGGTATGGGCAAAATTTCAAATGTGTAAAATGTAAGAATAGCGGTAACGTAAAATGTAAGATAACTGTAACGTCCAGTTCCCGTCTCGCTCACACTACTGCGCGGCATGACTTTGCTACTCTAAACACCAAAGAGAAGAGCGAAGAGAAGAAGAGAGGGAGAAATTAAAATACGAGCGGAGTTGGTTTGTTTATGTTTCGATCAATTTACTCACACATATATGTACATACGAAAACAAAATGTGTGTGTACATTTATTCGTGGCAGAATTACTTGTTGGTGTTAAACGTGAGGAGACCGACTATACCATACAAGCAGAGAAGTCGACGTAGCAAACACAGACGTTTGATAGGTTTTGCATTCGGTTAGTTAGATTGGATTAAAATTAAATATTTTTTAAAATATAAAAACAATACAAAATGATAATAATAAAGAATCTAGGTTTCAATAAATGTACAACAAAAGTGATAATGATAGCAAACCACGGCATTATAAAAATTTTGCTTTGTGCATTAACCTTAGAAAAGCAACACTTTTTTATCTATTGAGCGGAAAAAAGATGCAATTACAGCTGCGTATATGCGAACATATCGTCCTCGATGCACCTTTATGGGCAAATAAAAGAAAAATAATGCAACTACGATTTGGTGCAATTGCAAAATATTTTTGCTATCACAACAACAAATATATGCGATATGGAATAAAAATTTGCATTTGCAATGATGCAAGACAATTTGCAATTTATAGTGAATTGGGCTATTATATATAAAAGATTATGATATCTAATAAATTTTTAAGTTTATAAAAGAATTGTTTTAAATTGAATTATTTACCTAGCATATAGATTATACATCAGGCCCCTATATATGGCTATACATATGTGAGCTTATGTATATGGCATTCAGTTGGTTTAACTGTTAACACATCAAATACCTTGCGTGCCTTGTACGCATCCATTGTTTTTTTTTTAGAAAAATATTATTTTTATTTTCTTTTATTTAACTTTAATTTATTCTTTTGTATTTCACTTATATAACACTGTGGGGTGGACGGCGTGGCCTATTCCGATGATGCTCCTGGTGCGTGGCACAGAGGAGCGTCGATGTCCCAAAAATGGCTTCCCCAGTCACTTTTTCGTTCCTTTCACTTTTCCGTCACGTGACACCTGAAGATACGTCTGCTTGCTGCTGCTGTCGATCGCCGAAAAAGAAAGAGTTTTCTTCGTTTGCCGCCATCTGCTTGTGGTTTCGTTGTCTTTTCTTCGTTAAATTCTAAACATGGCGTCCTTCAGCTAGATGAGTGTGTTCACCCCTCGACTAGTAGTTTATGCAATTGAAGGGTTGCATTTTCGTTTTAATTTACAATTCTTCTTAGACTTAGCAATTTTGCATTATTTAATAAAATAAAAATATCCCTTTGTGGGCAAATAATAAAAAACAACTGAAAACTTAAAGAATAACAAATTAACAATTCAAAAAGGAAATAATAAAGTAATATAAAAATAAACAATTCATGATAATATAAAAAGAAAATAATACAGTAAAATTAACAATATATGATAATATAAAATAACTCCACTGGTGAGACGCAAACGAGGTGGTGGGCCAACTTGCGTCCTCACAACTTTCATCGAAAATTTATGTTGTTATGAGGCGCCTAAGGTCCTCCATGAAAACTTTTAAGGAAATATAAAAAGGGTCAGCGGGAAAGAATCCGGACTCGATTCCGCTACCTCTTCTGGTTTTTTCCCTACTTTTTAAAGTAATGTCTAATTTGTTCAAGTAGTTTTCTATAAATTTGACTTGTTGTTAATTTTCCAACTAAATATCATAAACAATAAACAAATTTATTATAGATTTACACTAAACAATTATAAACAATTGCAAGTGTTGGCCTCAAACGTCAAAGAAGCAAATGTGAGCCTTGCAATTTTCTGCTTTTGCAAATTACATAAGATGCTAAAATTGTGTTTAGAATCTGTCATTTTGTCTAATAAACTGCGCCCAAAAAATGCATCAAGTAAATTTCAAGCAAAATTACAGCAACAATTTGCCTGTAAATTTATTTAACCACAATTGATGTAACTAAGAAAACTGTGCTATTTTTAGTACTTGCATGCACGATATTTCTGTGCTTAATGTAAATTGAAATGAAAGGCGCACGATTTTCCATTTGATTTGACATTGAAAATTTTATTTATGAATTTACAAAAATTTCCGGTGCAACCAACAATTTTATGTTCGTAAATAATATATGAATAAAAATTTTGTTTGATTAAAAGTTGCGGAAATATTAACAACATATTGCTTAAGGCAACTGTAGCAATGAAAAGTGCATTTTTATGTTTGCAGTAGCAAGAATTTAAGAATTCAACGCTGCAACATTTCATTCATTGCAATCATGCTTTGTAGTATTTTTTTTTACTTTATTTTATTGTAATTTTTTTCACTGCTATTGCTGTTTTTGTTACTATTTTTATTGTGTTGCTGCAACTATTTTCATGTAACCAAAAATGGTTAAAGTCATGCGCTAAACAAACATGTGCCGGCAATTGTCAACATACACACATATACTTGCATACAGAGACAACAGTTTAACAAAATAACAGCAACATGTGCACAGCATCATCAAATTAATTGTGACAGCAAAATAGTAAAGAATCTCAGCAGCAGCAACAACATTGATTGATCAGTATGCAAGCAACAACAGCAACATATATGTGTGTCTGCAATGTGCAGCAACTACAATAAAAAAAAAAAAATATATATGTGCAATTGCCAATTGTTGCAAATGTTAAAGCTGCCGCTGTTGCACACACTTGTTGCTGTTGCTCCTGCTGCTGCTACTGTTGCTAACTATTTGCAATGTGCTGCATTCATTGATTTAGTGCAACTGCAGTTACGCATACGTAATGTGTTGGCTGCATGCTGCTATTTGGCTCTACAGAGAGATAATAAATACCAGCAACTAGCAACACAGCCGCCAGCTGTTGTGTGCAACATTTGTGGCATGTTGTAATGTGCCGCATGACAATGAATCAAAATGAAATAACATAAGGAAAAAAGTACAGAAAATAGCATAAAAAACTAGAAAATCAGCAGCAACACAGCAACAGAAAAACTTGCGCAGTCAAAAGTTTAGTTGTTGCTGCTGTTGTTGTTGTAGTCTTTTGCGCCCATTTTGGTAAGACAAGCAGCGCCTGACAACAATTTTAGCAAAACAAGTCAAGCTAAATTGTTGCTGTTATTGTTGTTGATGTTGCTGTTGCTGCAGTTGCTGCCTCTGCTGATGAAGCGCATTATATTTAAGCTTGGTGAATGGGTTACATTGAAGCATGAATGAACGTATGAATGAATTGATCTACAAAGTACGAACAGCGAAGAAGAACATTTGTGCTTAAGCTTGCGGCTGCCTGATTGCTTCACAGCCTGCCTGCCTGGCTAGCTTGGCTTGGCCTGCCCTGGCTAGTGTGCATGCTGCTTGCGCCTAATTTCGAATGCGAAGTGCAGCAGCAACATTTGCGCGCATCGAATTGCGCGATCGCGTGTATTGTACATATATGGCAAACGTCGGTGAACGTTTTAATTAGGATAATGAGTTGTTTCCGGTTTGTTTGTGTATGTGTATACGTGTATTTATGTATGTGTGTGTGTGTGTGTGTGTGCCTGCCTGTCTCTCTGTCTATCTGTATGTCTGTCATTACATTACAAAAAGACTATGAATGATGATGATGATGCAGTGTTGCACTAGCAGCTATTCATTCTGATCATAGAATATTGTCTTTATTGTGTATGAAGTAGCAGCAACATTTCCACTAGCAACAGCGAAAAAAAGTAAGTAAAGTAGCTGCAACATGTCATAATGCATGAATGAATGAATGAATTTCAACTTGCAGGCATTTTGTTTGATTATATGTATGAATGTGTGTGTGCATGTTTCTGTTTCTATATACACCGAAAACTTGATCGCTTGTGTTGTGCCCATAAATGGTGGAATGTTGTTGTGTTAATGATGTTTGTAATGGTTACTATGCAGAATATTCAAGTGCAGCTTTGAATTTTTAATGTACAGAAAGTAGAAATAAAAACGATGAACAGAAATCATAACATTTAATACATAATAGTACGGGAGTATGGGGTATGAAAGCGAAGATACTTGCATTATTACTGGTATTACAAAAAAATAATAGTGCCCTCACACCAATAACGAATACTGCTTTCCTGAAAGTTTTCTATGTCAAGCAGTCGCAGTAATTGTAGATATGTTCAATTCAGAGACTCTTTGCATGGTTAATGCTTAGCTGACTAACTGATTAACTGATTGAATTAGGGAATAACTCAGTCAGCTGATTGAATAGAATGGGTAACTTTACGCTTAATTACAAAATCCACGAATAACGCCAGGCGTGCTCAGAACTGGTCGGTCAAATATAAAAACAACATTATATTCCCATTTATTTTTCCATGTCTAATCTTTTGTGCCCATTTTCCCCTAATACACGCTACGCACTTACCTAAATATCTAACATATTTAAGTTTGAAAATCTATAAATTTTAATTTGATTTCGCTTACAATAAATATTTCTTTTGAAACACGCCTAGACTCTCAGATTGTTGAAACGCATTGTCAGCTTATCCGTGTAAACATCATAAATTTTAGTTTAATAAAATATCATAAATTTATATAACATGAAAGAAAAGCTCTAAAATATCCGATATTTTTCTTTTTTGATTTCTTTCTTCACAAACAATGAAAATTGCACCCTCAAAGCTCTAAACTTGTCGCTTATCGATAATGTAGCAAAGCGCACACAACTTAGATACACTTACAGGCAACAAATATACCATACATACATACATACATATGTAGATTGTATCGGTGAGATAGCGGCAGCGCCGCAAGATTGTAATTTAAAGATACAAAAAACTTAAATATTTTATAGATAAAATAAAAAACGTAGTTAAAACATAAACTCATTAGAAATTCCAATCAGATACAAAAATGGACATTGGAAAATTGTTTTAATGAAAATTATGAAAAATGTTTCTTTATGTTTGCTGCTGCGCGCATAAATTGTAAGAATGCTGCTGCTTTTGATTGCATCTGCACACAACATTAACATTAACAACAACAACAACAATAACTGGTATACAATACATCATGCTGCAGATTGCGATTGTAATAAAAGTATTTAATGTTTTGCAGCACATACGCTGCTTATATGAATGAAGTTTGCTTTTGTTTCTTTTTTTTTTTTGCAGCTTGTTGTAAAAATTAAAGATTGATGTTTTTTTTTTAACTTTTGTATGGTTTTTGTTAATGTTGTCATACCAACTATCTGCATTACATACATACATATGTTCATATATAACATTGCGCAGAGACAATACGGCGTCATTTGGGCAATCTATTTTTGTCTTCTATATGATTTTTTTTCCGTAAACAGATGATTTTACTATGTAATGTATACGGACCTTTTCGCCCTAATGGGTATTTATGATTTGTTTCAGACTTTCAGGGTAATGTTTGTTCGCTGATCTTAAAATGTGATCAGTTTTTTATGTATGCAGCCGAGAAGCAAAAAATGTTTTAGAATAATATTGATTTTAAAAATTATATGTTTGATGACTGAGGGAGTCTGTATATTACGTTCTCTGTATACTTCGTATATGAGACAGCGTCAAGGTTTACTTTCGATTTATAAACTATTTGTATATCACAAGTTCCTAAAGCGCTTCGGTTAAGTGGCCTTCCATATACATAGACGATCTTGGAGTTTAAGGATGTAATCTGGTGTTCGAGTTTGAAAAATCGATATTTTGAAAGTACAATATTTTGAGAGTAAACTGTAAAAATTTCAGACCAAAATTCAAAACATTAACTTAGCAATAGGATATATTCGAGAGCGCCTCATTATTGCGCGCTCCAAGTTGTTAAAACTTTAAAAGCGTTTTTCTCGATCGGCCCAAGGGTCTGAAAAAAGACCTAATTGCGTCGATTGGGCTGAAAAATTAATACGTTATTCTACACGCTAATAGCTCTCGCAGGTAATAGAATTCCTTATTTTTAATCATTATTTCTTATTTTTTAGCTCGATTTTTAACAAAAACAAAAAAACCCGGTTTTTGACAATTTTTTTAGAAGCCCGCCATTTTGCTATTTTTTAATAAAAATGTTTAAATCTACTACCTTTGTATAGTTAAAGATGTCAATAATCACATATAAAAAAAATAAAATTATTGTATTTTATTTTGTTATAATAAAAAATTCCCGAAATAACGTTCAAAACTAGGCCGGAACCAGACTACATCCTTAAATAAAACATAACTGTTTTGCGATATGTAGTTCAAAGTAATAATAGCTTAAGATATACCGATTTTATCTTAGTTGAATGTAGCTTTTTCTACGAGACATACCATAATTCCTTGTTCAATTTTCTGTCAATGGAATTCTTCTAACATTTTTCGTGAATATAAATACATGTCGTTCTTAAAATACGCAGTTTTAAATAAGTATTTTCGTTCTATGGAATATGCAATGCCAAATTACCTAATAAATTATATAACGAATTAATCCCCCATGAATTTTAATATAAAAATTATATCGTTGTTCAAGATTTGCCATTCTGATTATTTAATTTTAATGGGTGGTGTTGAACAGTGGCAAATCAAGAGGGTTGTAAAATTTTTCTACAGCGCAATTATGTGAGGTGCCCTTTTTCTGATTTTTTTGGGTTTCTGGTCTGGGTTTTCGCCCAATTATGGTTTTAATTGTGTTGTGATTTTAAGCTTATTTTTTATTCACTTTTTGGTTTAAATTTTTGTCTGATTTTGAGTCTGATCTTTAGTTTGGTCTGGTCTTCGGTCTGGTCTTTGGTCTGGTTTTTGGTCTGGTCTTTGGTCTGTTCTTTGGTCTAGTCTTTGGTCTGGTCTTTGGTCTAGTCTTTGGTCTGGTCTTTGGTCTGGTCTTTGGTCTGGTCTTTGGTCTGGTCTTTGGTCTGGTCTTTGGTCTGGTCTTTGGTCTGGTCTTTGGTCTGGTCTTTGGTCTGGTCTTTGGTCTGGTCTTTGGTCTGGTCTTTGGTCTGGTCTTTGGTCTGGTCTTTGGTCTGGTCTTTGGTCTGGTCTTTGGTCTGGTCTTTGGTCTGGTCTTTGGTCTGGTCTTTGGTCTGGTCTTTGGTCTGGTCTTTGGTCTGGTCTTTGGTCTGGTCTTTGGTCTGGTCTTTGGTCTGGTCTTTGGTCTGGTCTTTGGTCTGGTCTTTGGTCTGGCCTTTGGTCTGGTCTTTGGTCTGGTCTTTGGTCTGCTCTTTTGTACAGAAAATTAAAATAAGCAGGGTTGACCATCCCCCAATAATGAATGCATATACAGTAGAAGCACCTACAGTTGTAGTAATAGTCCCGATTGCTCGTTTGCTACGTTGCTTCTGTTGGAACTTGTGGCGCTTAGTGGCGCTTGAAGCAGACAGCCTGGCAAAAATCCAATAAAATTTAATTACCACAATTACTGTTAACTTAATGGCGTGTAAAATAAAAATTGAGAGAAAATTGGTAATCAAACAATAACAGCAACAACAACAACTATACAAACACTAACGCAAATAGCAGCAACAACAACAACAATAACTTAAATCAATTGTAGCATAGCAAACACTGCAATCAAGCTTAGAAAATCGTTGATTGTATGTAGTTGAAGAGGAAAAAAAACATTAAAATTTATTACTAATTAGGTGTGAATTGCATAAAAAATGTTAAATTAAAAGAAAAAAAGGTACGACTTGAAGAGAATATGTTGACTGCACACACTTGCTAGTCGTTTTGCTATAGTTGCTGCTGTTGTGGCTGCAACATTAAAAAGACTAACAAGTTGAAAAAGAAGAAGAAGAAGAATTATTGAACTGACTCTAACATGAGGTGCTAATTGAAAACTCTTTGATGTTCCCAAGTGAGAAAAAAACAAAAAAAAAAAAAAAAATCAAAAAATTTTGTATTTGGATATACATATAAGAAAATAAATATAAACAAATTGCACACACATAACAAACATGCTACGTACATGCATACATACAATTGTAGCATACAAGTGCACATATAAATACATATTTTGTTAGTGTTAATGATTAACTAAATTGTAATATCTACAAATAACGAGTACTTCAAATCTTAACTTAACCATAAAAATCATCAATTCACACACTAAATAAATACATATTTTCATATGTATTTGTGTAGTGTTATATATATGTTATATTTATGTGCCTATATGTGTGATATCTCTGATATTGATTATGTTTGGCAACCCATAATCATTGTCGATCTTCTCCTCAAAAACATTTGAAACTCTCATGGCAATAGTTGTCGTCGTCGTCGTCGTCGTTGTCGTTGTCGTCAGTAAACCATCAAAATCGTCATCAACACCAAAATCTAAAAAGAAAATTCCAAAACAATAAAAAAAAATTGTAACAGTAGCGCCAACAACAGTAGCTGCAATCCACAACCAGCGGCAATCAACTAAAAAGAAAGCCAAAGCCTGCCAGCCAACGGCAATAATATTTAACAACAATATTTGTTCATTGATTCAATTATTGTTGTATTATTGATCGTAAATGTCAATTGCATTGCAATTGACAGAGGAAACATCAAATTTTATGATTTCATAAATATATACCAGAAAATAAAATTATACTTCAATACTTTTTTACTTGCATACTTACTTACTTACTTAAATGTGTACTTTTGTACTTTTATACTTTGTAGGTATTTTTCCCTTTTTTTTGTTGTTGTTGCTGTTATTGTTTATTTAATTTTACATTGTATTTCGTTGCTTTTTGGTTAATGGTTGCTACTGGTGAGATAAACATTTTCATTTCATTTACTATTTGATTACAACATAATGCTTACTTAATATTTTGTTTATTGTATATTTATTGAAAAAAAATTTTTTTTTTTACAAAGTTCTTCTTTTTTTTTACTTACAGAACTTCAAAAGGCAAAGATTTATTGTAAGTATGAAACATTTCATTAAATAATTATTTTGTTTTAAAAACTACAAATTTTCTTAATATGTTCCAACTCCAAAAAATACGATGAATAAATTCATTTTCACTCATTAAGTCCTAATGACGCGTACACGCTCAACAAAGAAGTGTATTTTAATGCAGATAAAATAAGTTACCAGAACACGTGATCGCTATCATTTGCTCTCGAACTTAATGGGTTAATGAAATGTGAGCAAAAAAAATTATTTGATTGACCATTAGCGAAGAAAAATAATCCATGGGTCAGGAATCGGTGGTTAGTTTTTTATAGCTTGATAGCCGTTTGCGTTTTTGAAGTAAAGTAAGTTAAAGTGATGAATATCAGGAACTTTGGAAGAGTTGTTAATCCGAAATTGTTTTGGGTAACTCTCCTTCCCTATTTTTTTATAATAAATTTTATTTTTTCATAAAAAAAGTTAGTTGCTTTTTTCAATCGTCTGCTCTGTGGGATCATGCTCAAATTATAAAATGAAGAGCAAGGGGGTTATTGAGATTGGTGATGTAAAGATGAAAAATGTTTAGAATTTGACAATTAATAACGTTCTCTCAAACACTGATCATGCAATATGTTAAGTCGATCAATCGTTTCCAAAATGTTTATAAATTTATGAAGGAGTAAGGGGTGAACAAAGTGGTTACCATAGCCTAGTCGTTAGTGTATTGGACTATTACGGAAGGTGCCCGGGCTCATTGCTCGTCGAAGTCAAAAATGAAAAAATTACCTGGGCTGGCAATGGAAAACCTCCAAGAGTAAACAAAATTCTAAGGGAAAAGCTTTTTTATTCGCCATTCTGACTCGTCATTTTTCAGAGAACTTTTGAAAATTTATTCAGAGAACTAATTTATTTTTCGCAAATAAAAATTCCGAATAATTTTTTTTTTCAGTAAGATTCGAATAAATACCCAAAAACTTTGTTTTTTTTAGGGAAAGGCTCCTACGATACTTGGGTCTGCTGCAATTTAAAATTGCGCGGGCCTGTGATATCTATGAAGCTCAGTAAATCGTTGAAAAACCACGTGAAAAGTAGCGGCCCGTCGGTAGTAATCTCCAATGCTTCTAACTCACTCCTCTAAAGAAATTATTGTTTTACAAAATTTCAGCTTTAGAGCTTCTTCACCGAAACTTTAATATTTAAAACTTTTACAAAATTTCAATTTTAACTTAAATATTTATAACTTTTCCATGTCTTTCGTTTCTTTTTCTTACTGGTGTACTGATCTGAGCCCCTACCGACTTCCTTTCATTGAAGCTTTTGTCTTTGCAATTTTAGGTTCCATATTACGAATTCAACGTCAAAAGTTTCTTGGAAAATATTTTTTTTTTATTTCTTGGTATAGCACAATCCAAAATTTTAGGAGTATTTTTAGAAAAATCTTTTTTCAAATAATGCCCGCCCATTTCAGCTATATAGCTATGAATAAACATAGCGAAACCACACGAAAAAGCATATTACACCCCAGTAATCGGTTTTAACTCACAGCTCAGAAGATATTATTGTTTTACGAACTTCAGCTTTAACTTTAGGGTAAAATATGGCCTGTTTTGTGATCAAAACCTGAGTATCCAAAACTTTTCTATGCCTTTTATTTAATTTTCTTTACCTCGATGATGAACTATTCGTACAGGTACCTCTACCTAGACTTCTATCGTACGAGAGCCAGTAATATTTTTCCGAAATTGTTCAAATTTAAATAAGCTTAATGTCTATGAATTTCAGTAATCGAGCAGAAGCGAAACCACATGAGCTGCGGCAATCCATCAGTAATCTAGCCAGTATTCAGTTCTAACTCATATTTTTATCGAAACTTTGATACCAAAACTTCTCAATGTATTTCATTCTGTTTTCCTTACCTCGATTATTAACTGTATATTCGCACCTACCCGTATTCCTCCTTACTTCTTTTCTCTAAGGTTATTTTACTCTGCAATTTTAGGCAACAGAATCTGAGTCAGTGTCAAAAATACCTTAAATCTTTAGTTCCCAGAGCTTCATTACTCAAAAATATTTTTAACTCTTGCGCTAAATAATATACTTATGCTTATGCTTAGTGATCACCAAAAAAAAAATAAATATTTCTACCCTCGTGTTTTTTCAAAAAAAGGTGCGCTATTTTGGACCTTGTCGTAATCGTAACATGTATTATTTTTATAATAAAATACTTTTGGATGTACCTTATAGATTTAAGGAGTGA
Source organism: Toxonevra muliebris (assembly GCA_963691655.1). Classification (NCBI taxonomy): domain Eukaryota; kingdom Metazoa; phylum Arthropoda; class Insecta; order Diptera; family Pallopteridae; genus Toxonevra; species Toxonevra muliebris. The sequence continues at coordinate 51,801,588 of OY829329.1, forward strand.
GATTGAAAAATACTTAACACACGTTTTGCCTAATAATTTTTTTTTGGGTGTAAAATTTAAAAATTTCTTTGATTTAGTTATCTTTGAAAAATATGTCAGTTATTATTTTTAATAACAAACATGTTGATCTATTGTGAGTTTGATCAAAATGAGTGAAGAAAAAGAAGTACGTCTTAAAATTATTAAAAATTTTCAAAAAAAATCCAAATTGGTCCTACAAAAAATTGGCCAAAGAATTGAAGGTCTGCCGTCTCCAATGTTATTAAACAGTTTCAGGAGAATTTGACCATCGATAGGAAACCTGGTTCGGGAAGAAAACAAGGACCACATGATATTGGGAAAGCCAAGAAAATAGAAAGCATATTGAAAAGATCTCCAAACACATCTGGTAGAAAAGCTGCCCGGTTAGCCTAGTGCTCTGACTATTTGGTGCGAAAAGTTAAAGCCAAAGCAGGTTTGAAAACATACAAAGTCAGTCCAGACAGGAATGCTGCAAAAAATTTAGACGCCAAAAGTTGGGCTCGGAAATTAAAATCGAATTTCATACAAAAATATTCATTTTGTATAATGGACGACGAAACATATGTACTGGCAAATTTTATGCAGCTTCCGGGTCAAAATTTGTATGTTGCTGATGCTCAAGGAAATGTCGAAGAACAATTTAGAATCCAAAAGCAGACAAAATTTCCTAAAAAATTCCTGGTATTGCAAGCTATATGCAGTTGCGGCAAAAGAACCAAGTCATTTGTTACAGTGGGCTCTATAAATACCGAAATGTACATCAAATAATGTTTGAAAAAAAGACTTCTTCCTTTAATAAGAGAGCACAATGTGTCCACATATTTTTTTCCTGATTTGGCATCATGTCACTATGGCAAGAAAGCTCTGGAGTGGTACCAAAGTAATAACATAGTTTTTGTACCAAGAGAGGCCAATCCTCCAAATTGTCCGGAGCTAAGACCAGTGGAGAGATATTGGGTTCTTGTGAAAAGAAACTTAAAGAGCACAAAAAAGGTGTCCCAAAATATCGAAGATTTAAAAAGGAGATGGGCAAACTGTTCCAAAAAGGTGTCTGAAACAACTATCAAATCTCTAATTAAAGGCTTTTCAAAAAAGGTCCACGAGTTCATAAATAGTGGTTAGAACTATAAAAGTTATATTTTTCTGTAATTTGTAAAATATTATCAATCAAATTAAAAAAAAATCAAAACTCTAAGATCAACCGTTTAAAAATTATTGAGTTTTATACATGTTAAGATTTTTTCGATCTCACTCCTTATTTATCGTTTGCCATCAGAAAATAATTTATATTTACAGTCTGGTGATGATTATTCAAATTTTTTTTTTGTTAACAAACACGAGAGCATTTCACAAACGCGCGAAGCAATTCAATGAATATGATATAAAAACGCACCCAAGTGTTGCCAGACTAAAAAAATAATATAAACTTATTTTTATAGACTTTCTGGTGGTAATAGTAGAATGGAAAAAGATTGCAAGATTTATAGTTGAAAGAAAAAATTTAAAAATTGAAGAAAATATGCCAATAATGTTAATTTTACATAATTACACAATAGAACAGTTTTCTAGCTTCAGAACACTTCCCGTAAAAAATGTAAGCTAGACATGTCCCTAAACACGGAATGATATTTGGTTTCACAATTTTAAGATAAGAAAGCGGTAATTTAACAAAGGGCAGATATTTTTGATGAGACGCAGAAAGCCAAGTACAAAAGTTGGATCGGGGTTTTTATTTATTTTCCCCATGACCTATTCGGGGCCACTAAACAAATTTTTTTTTTTTGTATATTTAGCAATTTCTAAATATTTCAAATAAGGTACAGAGGAGAATTTTCGGGTCGAGATATTAATTTTTCATATTTTTCTTTTCCCATAAGAAGACGCCCAAACGAACTGTTATCGTTTAATTTTATTTTTTTTTAATTTGCAGTTGCAATTTTTTCATTCTCAGTAGGACAGATCTCACTTTTCAAACTGGTTCACCATTGATCTCCAGTAATTTAAGTCTGTCACTTAAAGTCACTCAGACCTTTCAGGAAATTTTTGCGTTTACTTCAAGCCACCACATCAGCATGTCTTTACTTCATTTCTTTAATCTCGTTATTATCTCTTTCCAGAGACGAGAAAGAAAGCCATTGATAGGTTAGAGGCACTAGCAGACCCAAAGTCTGCGGAAGTTGGAGAGAGAATTTATGTTTTTCGTTTCTTTGATCTAAATGAAAGAAAGAGTTATCAAGTTTATCTTTAGCTTCACAAGTGCTTTAAAGTATTTGCAAGTCTTTGGTCTCAGGGCCGTAGCCAAAAATTTTTTTCGGGGGGGGGGGGAGGGGTTTCATTCGAAAAAAATATTCATAAATAATTTTTATCAAACTGATTTTTAAATACAATAAATTTAATCGCTGATTCATTTGATGGACACCCTATAAAATTAAAATTTTAGGAAAAATTTTCCGATTTTTTTTAATCTTAACCTCAAAAAAATGGCCAAAAGTGACAAAAAATTCACAGAATAATCAAATTAAATTTTTTGAAATAAATATTATTCAATGTGTATTCAAATGCATTTTTTTTTTTATCGTGAAGGACATAATTTCATTAACTCATTGACTTCCCACTACTGATGATGTACCCAACCTCAAAAAAATTACCAAAAATAGTAGAGGCTCATTTTTTTCAAATGATCATAATTGGGCATTTGAGCCGTTATCAATGATAAGGAATAAGGTTGAGATCTTTCGTGGTGCTCTGACCAATAATGCGTTAAAAAATTATATTTATATTATATTTTAAGATTGCCTCCTAAACTGCATGGGTTTTGCTAATAAGATGGAGTTTTTGCGAAAGCCCCCAAAACCCTCCCCCCCCCCCCCCCTAAATACGGCCTTGTTTGGTATAATGTACGACTAACATGATATTTTATCTGAGATATTTATTTCTTTATTCCCTAATTTTCCACATTTAAATCAACTAGTAAGTATTTAAATATGAATGTATTGAAATTTACTTTAGCTTGTTAATAAAAAGCAACAATTGATTTTAGTGCTTGGTTTTTGTTTTATAATTGCATTCTAAATTGAGATTTCATGCTGTGTTAATTTGAAATCAAACTGTTTTAAAACAATTTAAAATCACAAGAAAATGCAACGCCATGTATGTGAACAATGAAATGAAGAAGGTACATATGTTAAATTGATGATGGAGGTCGATCTCAACTTAAGTGCTATAAATGTTGATATGTTTAGTAGAGTTGCCAGAGAAAAAGTTTCAATTATCAAATATAAAACCTTAGACTTAATGAAGCCAACACTTATCCACTAGATTGAAGTAAAATTTAAAATTGATGATCAATAATAGTAAAGATAGTTATATATTTAGTTGGTTGACCAATATATCTGAACGCTGCATGTGGTTCAATAATTTATGCAGAATTTAATTTCTTGACTTGAATATAACTAATAAAATATAAATTCTTAATGAAAAACACACATTCACAAATCAAAATTCATCTCAAATTACATGAAATTACATAAATCATGAGCATTTTGTTAGTGATGGTTATCATTGATAAACGGTAAAAAAAAAGTTTTTCATATTCCACTTCTAGGGCTTATTATCTTCATTTCACATTTACGAACGAGTAGGTTTGTTCTTTTATATTACATGAAAAATATAAAACAAATTTCGTTCACTTTTCGTTTCACATTTGCTTGTTTGGTTGGTGTTTTCTAAAGAACCAAAAGGCCGACACCAACGTGTCTCATATTTCTGTCCCTCTATAACTTAACTAACATTAAATACATTTAAACCCCGATCACACAAAAGGCAAATATTGTTTAGACTTTTAATAGTAACACTTACACTGGTATACAGAAATACTGAATACAGCACAACAAAAGCGACAAAAAGGATATTATAGCAAGAGGATCAGTTTTCACATTTTTAGTTTTCTCGTCGATGGAAGCAAGCGTCACTTAAAGCAGTTTTGTTTTGTTATTTGGGCACCTTGCCTTTTATACTTACATTCTTTTAATAATAACATTTTAATTGAACAATGCTCTTTTATATGATTTTTATTTCTTTTAAATCATTGTTTGGTGTAGTTATTGTGGTCCTCTACAATAATAGTTTAGTGATCTTTAATATCATTGTCATCAATTGAAGAGGTTGCGGCTGAAACTGAGAATTAGGGCTTTTGTATATATTTGATTGTGCTCTGTGTTATTGCTTTGTTTGACTTAAGTATATCTTGACTTCTGGTGTTCTTAAATTGATAAGCACCTTTCAATCATCTTTTTGGGAATTGTCTCTCTTTTGTTTATTTAATTTTTAGTGGATACCACGTGCCACACATCAGTTATGTGTTTTCACCTGTTAGGCATTGTTCAGAACAATATATTGTTCTTTGAGATATATTGCTTTGATGAGTTTTAAAACTTAAGTAATGGTTTTTCCCTATAACGTAGAAGGAACTGAGAACTTCTACGCTTTTATTTGAGTTCTTTATAAGAAATTTGGAGCTGATTATGGTAATAACACTGTGCAACAAAATTTTATTTTATTTTCGCGGACAAGATATTTTTATTAAGGCTTTCCTAAGAACAACTTTGGAGCACCGTAGTTCGAAACCAAGACCCTAAGAATGGCAAAAATTAAAAAAAAAAGAAAAAAGCTCTAGACCGATTGTACCTGTTGAACTGAGTCGAAGTGCAGTACACGGATGAATCTAAAATGAATTGTGACGTCAATGCAAGCTTCTACTGAAATCATCTCATACATGAGAGGCTGAGAGGAAAAGTGGTATAACTTCTACGTTCAGAAAAAGTGGAATAATTTTACTTAAGAGCAAAAGCAAAACGAAATATGTTCAGAGCAAAAGTGAAACGAAATATGTTCAGAGCGAAAACGGAATAAAAAGCTATGCTGTTCTTGCTCTGAAAGAATTGTTATACCATTTTTGTTCTTACTTTTTAGGCGTTTCATTTTCACTCTAAACCGTATTACTTATGCCATTCTTGCACTGACACACTAAATTATTTCACTTTTGCTCTTATATAAATTTTAGCCCGCTTTTCCTCTCAGCCTATCACATATTCTCTATTTCTCTACGCCTACCAGGATCGACTAATAAAATCAGGCCCAACTTCTTAGTAGCAATTAGAGACGCAAATGAGGACCTACATTGGACGATGGGCAATTTGTTTAGAGTAGGAGATAACTGTTTTCACAGACGATCAAGTTGCTACAAAAGCTATAGACTAGTATAATATGATCTTACAAACTGATGGGTCCATGCAGGAAAGAACTTGTCTTTGTAAGTCCCAGATTAGATATTACTAGTATGTGCCTCCGTTCATAAGAACAATGTAGATGTTAGCTAGACTAACACCTATTTTACGCTAGGCACAATCACTTCTAATGCTCCGGATCAAGCTTAGGATGGACTAAAATTTGAGTTTGCCAGAACCAGATGCTATTACGTTACAATAGGTCCGATATTTCTTAGCTTACAGCAGTCCTCACTGGAAACTATGATCACTGGATTTGTATCCTAATTATATTTTCCTATATTGTAAATGTAGAGAGTCACTCTACAAACCTACATACTTACCTGCGGACCTTTCTACCTTGAGTATTGTTTAACTTGGTTTCTTTTATATTATCAAAGCTAACTTTGCAGTTTACCAAAAAATTATCTAAATTTAAAAACCCATCAAATGGAAACTTATTTTAGGAGAATTTGAATTTTATATCCCATCAAAGTGTAATTGAAGACGCCCAAAATGTTTGGATTTCAGTCAAGGCCAGCTTTGATGTATTTATTCTTGATTGCCATTTTAGGCTATTTTTTTTAAATATCCTTCAAAAAAAAAGGAATTTTTTTTTTGTAATAAATTGGAAAATAAATCAGTTACGGCAATACAAAAATCCATTAGAAAAACTGAAAACATTTTTCCTTATAACAGGGAATTGCACGTCCACGTCTATTTCAAGTCATACGAAGGAAGGTTATATATATCTCACATTTCAGATCGTTTTTTTTTTTCTTGCTAATTGCACTTCCAAGGCATGACAATTGCAAGTGTAAATCAAAAAAAAAAAAAAAAAAAAAAAAAAAGAAGAAAAACGAAAAATGTGTTACTTATGTCACCCGCAAATTTTCAAAGAAAACTTCATGAGCCCAAATTTATAGAAGGACGGATGGCGCGCCGTTGCTTGGACATCATAAAAACAGTTATTCGATAAAGATGTCACACCATTTTTCGCACTTCCTGTCACACCTTTTTGAACACATTCAAGACCACCAGTTGTCACAGACTAATGTACTTGCCGTACAGTCGGTCACAGCTCAGCTAAACATTTAAGCCTATAATAAAATAATAAAAAATTTTGCATATCCAAGAAACCCAGACAAGGTTAATTTCTACTTATTCTTCAATTCTTCGAATGTGTCGAAAACAACACTTTAAAATAAAGAATAAGTCGCCAGAGCCTTAGTAAGGTTGATGGTAGGTGTGTCTAAAAGTGTCAGTTATAAATAAATAAAAACGAAATTCTTTGAAAATTCTTATAGAAAATGAAATGGTTATAAACAATTCAATTTCAGTCATACTGTTTGGTACTGTTTTAACACATTTTTAACATTAAAGCCTGGAGACAAATTCATAAATATGTCTGGACAAATCTTCAACAATAAAATGCTTTGCAAAATGCGTACATAATTTTTTTTTTTTTTTTTTTTTTACTAAACCAAATTATATTTTTAGCAAATTTTATAGTTTCTCTCTTATATAGCTTGTAGACCGAAAGAATTTCAATGGCGCCACCCTTGACAATCTCAGACTACTCTTGCCGACATTGTCAATTTGTTGGTAGACATGCGCACATTCCCTACAAACATTCCATTAGTGTAGCGTATAACAACTCAACACAAAACAGTGGTGGTCTTTTTGCCCCTCCACTTGAAACAGTAAAAATTAAACAAAAAAAACCAACAAAATAACAAAATTTCAAAATATTTTCCAATATCAAATTTCTAACTAATTTGACCGAACTAATGTTGCGGAAAATCATCACTTGTGCGATTCAATTTACACAAATTGATATGACACACACACACACAACAACAACAACAATAGCAGTAGCAAACTCCAACACCAGTGACACTGAGAGCAACAACCAAAATAACTGCATTATCCACAGCGATAACAGCTACAATAACTGTTGAATACTTATGCCGGAAGCGGTTTGAAGAGCATGAGAAAAAACACACGTGTTATTTTCTTAGGAAATTTGATTCATTCTTTAATTTTCAAAGACGACCTCGATAGCCTATTGGATAGTGCACTAGACTTTCATCTGGGAGGTTCGGGTTCGATTCCCGTCTTCGTCTGGTGGTTAATTTTCATAACTTTCTTATATTCACTATCAATATGAAGTGTATGAGAATTATAAGATAGTGTACAAATACACACATTGGTTGGTAATGGCAAAACCACCAAGCCGATAAAAAATTGCCACACCGCCGTTCGGAATCGGCGTTAAACTGTAGGTCCAACTATGTGGTATCACAATGGGCCGTTCAGGCCTAAGTGTGCCTCTCGACAGCCACTCCAACCTAACCTTACTCAGTATGCACTGTATCGAAAGCAAAATTGCGCTCGACAGAAAATTCGATGCGCAACGAAAATTTCGACAGGGTTGCACTGCTCATAATATGAATTTTACATTCGATCTTCGATAACCAGCGAAGATCGAACGTCGAAAGCAGCCCATAATAAGGGCCAAAGTCTTTCAAACAAAAGGAAGGGCTAAAGCCCAACCTTCTCACAACCGTCTCACACCTTCCCAAAAAAGTTTTCATTAATTTGAAGGGAAAATAATAAGCCCGACTATAAAAAAGGGGTTCAACCCCGGTTAGTCAGTAAATTATACAGATTTATACAAATGTTGCCCACAAAGGAAAGCGTTAAAGCGAGCTCTGCCACATATCTACTCTACTTTCTATTCTACGTCTTTAATTTGAGGAGAAAATGGTAAACTTTACTAAAGTAAAGTGACTGATTCAAATTTGTCTTCGCCAAACTTCTATTCCCTTTTCTCTCCCACAGTATTTTAATTAAGGGAGAAGGACACTGCGACGAGTCAAAAAATTTGTTTATCTTAAATTAAAATCTATTTATTCAACAAAATTTGTAAAAAATTTCAAGTCAAATATTCAAAAATTGCCTGAGTTACAGTCATTTTAGTGATAGTAAGTAGACTGAAAACTTAATGGACTGAAAACTTTAATCGCGTTTTTTTCGAAACGACTTTTTCAAACTGGTCGCGTCGATAACTCGATCAAATATTAACCGATTTTCAATTTTTTTATTCGTTTTCTTCGTCTTTGCAGTGGCTATCGTTAAACGTAGCCGATTTTCAAATTTTTGATTTTTACTATAATTTAAGCTCTTTTGAAACAAAAAAAAGGGTTGGAAACATGAAAAAATTTTCAATCAGTTGAGAATTATACTTAAATATATTATTAAAAACTAAAAATTTTTTTTTTCAGAAAATCCGTTCTTGAAAAATCGACCGACCATGGAAGGGGAAATTTTTTTCGGACTTCATGGCAACCCCCATATCTTTAAAGTTATTCAATATTTTTTAATAAAAATTAATAGAAATATTGTTGGAAGTGCACTTAATGAAATGAATACTAAACGATCCCTATATTCTTTTATTTGATAGATCAAAAAAATTCCCGAAAATCACTCTTTTTCTAGCCGTCACAATGGCTTTCCCCCTTAATACTATGTATCATAATTCAGAAAACTTGTGAACGTTATTTATGATCGCAACTACCATTTAAAAACTTTAACAAATCGGAAATAAATAAAATCTGGTTGGATTAAAAACACATTAGTCTTATATTCAGGTGAATTTGCGAAGGATAATTTAGGGACGATTCTAAATTATCCTTCGCAAATTTCTGAATTTATAATTTATTGTAATCGTGCTGCGATCCAGAAAGTTTTGATATTTATTTGAAGAACTAAATAAAATTGTTCTCAATTAGAACAAAATTTTTTCCAAGTTCACCTTAAGGACACATTCGTGTTGGTAAATGTCAAAAGACGCACACATAATAGAAAAATCTACTGGATACGCCATCAATATCAGGTTAATATAAAGTTTAATAGGTTTCTGATACAAAATATTGACATATTGACTTTTGGAATAACTAGCAAGTGTGCTCTCTCCACGATATGCTGTTGTTATAAATTATGGGTTATGATTTCAAATATTAGTAGCTTATAATGGATATTGAAAGATTAAGAACTATCACTAAGATGACTGATGAGGAATTGTGGCGGATTCCGAAACGGCCGTCTGATTTGCCCGTCTCTATATACATTGTTGTTGTGATGACTACATTTCGTCGCCTGAGAATTAATTTGGCGTATAAGCATAGGAATACTTATACACATATGCCAAGTCAATTCTCAGGCGACGATTTGTTCATTAACCTGTTTATATATAACTTCAAATAACGAAATTGACATGAACTTAAGTCATGACTTTGAAAATTAACCTCTTGGTTTAATTTTCATAGTCTCCTAAAAAAACTATCATAAATTATTGTTGTTGGTTTCCAGTTAAGTTTTATGCAAGATATCAGCAAAATTCTCTCAATTCCGATGAAAACTTAAAATTTCTAGTATATTTTTTTCATCGATTTTTTAATAATTAAACTTGATTTCTAATTGGAAACGTTGTGTTCTTTATTTGAAAACCACTCCCACTCCATTTATGCTGCCGCCCCCTTAGGCAAAAGGCATGAGAGCAAAGTTTAAACTGTTTTGAATAAGTAAACACATAAAAATTTAGGTGGAAGCAAAATCTAAGGAATTATATATATATATATATATATATATATATATATATATATATATATGTATATATGTACATAAAAACTTATATGCTGTACATATGTACATAAAAAAATGCTTAGTTTTTGTTCAATTGCATTTTGAATACATAAGCCTCAGACACCAAAACCAAAAAAAAAAAAACTAAAATAAAAATGATACATTCCTCAATGGCCGAGGCTTTATTGCTGTTTCTGTTCTCTTTTACTCCATACACAAACGTAATGTAAAAGAAAAAAACCAAAAACAACAAAAACTCAGAATGAATATCAAAAAGATACATAAGAATGCGTTTTTACCTTTTGCCCCATTGCATGTGGTTGTTGTTGTTGTAGTTCTTGTATCTGTGTCTGACAATGCATTTCATTATTCACAAACAAAAAAAAAAATAATGTAAAGAGAATGAATAAGAACTTCAAAAAATAAATAAGAAAAACAGAAAGAGAGATAAACCACACACACGCACACATACACACACACACACACAATACGAGCATACGATTAACATATAAAAGGATCTCTTTACTGTTGGGCTCCTCCTGTGCCGCTTATATTTTAACCAATGGCATCTTGTGTATACGTCGCTACGTCTACATTTTCTCTTCTCGTAAACGTAACGACATGTTGCGCAGCGGCAATGGCAGCAGCAACAGCAACAGACATCATGACATGCATCTTCTTTATTATTTTTTTATGTATAATTCTTTTTCTTCTTTTTATTCTGTTTTTTTTAGCAGATTTATCGTTTAGTTGAGTGGTTGTGCTGAGTAGTTTTTTCTTCTTCCTCTGCGTTTTTTGACTTTTGTTAATTTTTATTGTTTTTTTTTTTTAAGACTAAAGAAATGAGTCATTATTGAAAGAAAAAAAAAATATAGTCAAAAAGGAAAAAATTGCGTTGTAATTTATGTAAATAAAATGTGGAATAAAATTCTATAAGTCGTTGATCTGAGCCTCCCACCTATCAATATTGACAATAGTTTTTGAGATTCGCATCACGAGGTTTCATTTTTAACATGCAAAAAAAAAACTCATTCTCATTCAATTGTTAAGGGATACAAACGTGCAAAACTCATTTAAATGGGTGTATTAAAAGAAGCAATTAAAGAAAGGAATTGCTTAAAACAAAATGGTTAGCATAGATTAGGTTATGAGGCAGTATATGAGTATTATTAATCCATTGAGTAATTTATTTTAATAAAAAAGTAATACTAATTATGCCTGAACCTAATAAATTTATACAGATGTACGATACGAATCTTTGAAATTTATTATTTATTATTTATTAAAGCTTGCAAACAAAGGAAAAAGTCTGTTCTGTCTGGAAAAATCGAGTTTTTAAGAGTTCAACCGCCGCCATTTTGTCAAATTTTTTTTGTTTCCAAAATTATTTTTTTCATTCGCCAGATTAACTAATTATCTGGTAAAACATATTTTTATTTTTGATTTCAGATGATTTATTCTTGTGAGTTTTGCTGGTAACGAAAGTACTTGCATCGATTTATTTCTTTTATAACTTTTCCCATGTTCGTAAATACCGCGATTCATCTTCACGTTTTGAATCGGATATGATGGCGATACATCGCTTAGGGAGGCTAAATACTTACTTTGAGTTGGCTCTGAGAGGATTCAGGGGAAAGACACAGAAGAAGAAGTTGGTTAAAAATACAAATAATTTTATTCGGATATGTAGTATCCCGGCACCCGATCACCGCTACTAAATTCAAACTCATGCCTGTGAGGAAAATCTCAGGACAACCTTTTATAGCATATTATTTAGAAGAGATTTGAAGGTAATTTCTTTGAAGACTAGAGTTTTGAATAATTAATAAAAATAAATTTTTAAAACCACACTCCCCCATGAATAATCTCATACATTTTGATCATTTTTTTCTTTTTTTCCTTTTACACCTCTAAAGAGCTTAGGGCTTCTACTAAGCATCGCGCCTGGTATTAGTTTCATTAATAATTTTGTTGTCATCTGAGTAGGTGATTGGCCTGCCGCAGATGTATGTATTCGCCATAATGAGTGTCGCTACCGCATTTGTGTTCTTTTATGCAGTCGACTGGCGATACGCAGAAGGAATTATTTTTATATGAGATAGTTATTTGTTGTACTTGTAAAATTTTTTAACCCTGGAAGGACATGCTTCGTCGAATCGACGACTCATGTTTACGTCTTACAGTTTTTCTTTCTAAATTTTGTTCGTATTGCGCTGGTTTTTCATACAGCGCCAGTCGTAGGCAAGCTGTTGCTGTGTGGAGAAGTTCAACTGAATATACATTATGAAAGTATGATTTTTTTAAATGTGCGTCGTCGAAACGATCATTGTGTAACTTTTGCAATTTGAGATGGTGTTTCTTATGTTATAGTTTTTGTTGTTGGAATGCGAAATGAGCACGATAAAGTAATTGATTGATCAGGAAACTGAAAAATTTCTTGTTGATGAGTGACGAAGACCACCAACCGGACAGAGGAGGTTCAAAATGAAAGTTTGGAAGAAGCAAATTTGTCAATGGAGGCATCCGATTTAGCAAGGCCGTAGCCAGGATTTTTTCGAGGGGGGGGGTTTTAATTCGAAGAAAATTGACATTGACCTGCCATTAGTGATGATGAGCCCGACCTCAAAAAAATTACCGAAAATACTAAAAATAGTCAGAGGTTCATTTTTTTCACATGATTAGGAGTGGGAATTCGGGCCATGATAAGGAATCCGGATGAGGTTGGCTTATACTCCCAAAATTCGTGCAGTTACTGCATTGAAAGAAGTCTTCCGAGTCGGGGTGATCTGAGCAATAATGGGTTAAAGAATTAATTACATTTTAAGATTGTTGGCTTTGGAGCTGATCCACTACAAAAATTTCCCATCACGCCACGTTTTAGAAAAAATGGGATGGAAAACCGTAAAATAGAATTTTTGGCCATTTTTTAAAATTGGAGAGCTGAACACTGGCGTGCTACAAACTTCGAAATCCAGAAATTATAGGCTGAATCATGCCCTTCCAAATGAGCTTTAAGCCCGAAACTGTAAATCAAAAACAGTTACTGACTTAGAAAAACTATAAATGCAGAATTGCCCAGCATCATCTTCTCTTTTTGTATCCAAAGTCAGGGTCAGAACCCCCAAAACCTCCCCCCTAAATATGGCCTTGCGATTTAGACTAAAACGATGTGCCTCTATGTAGAGGTATATCATTATTAAAGACAAAGTCGAAAATAATTTCGTTAATCACATCCATTATGCACAGAAAACAACCATAAAATGTATGCACAAAAAGCAAAATCAAGGGAAAAATATTATGTATCAAGTTCGAGGACCGATGCAAAAATATTACTGAATATTTTGGAATGTTAAATATGACTTTTTTATGTCAGTTACGCTCACAACATGTTTTAAATAAAACAAAAGCCTCACAATCGCATTTGTTTTCTAAAAAAAGTCGGCCTTTGTCGAAATCCAATTAACTGATGGGCTTACAAATACCCACTTTGACTACGTCGGTGCAAATAATATTAAAAATGTAATGTCGACTGATGAAGAGAATACTGAACAAATAAATCCTGAAAAAATAGAATGATTTGTGCCATTTGTCCCTCTTCTAAGCGACGAATGACAAATTCGTCCTGTTCAAAATGTAATTAAAGCTTGTGCGAGAAGCACAAAATGGAGTTTTGTGCCTCTTTTAAGTTCAGTATATTACTTTTAAGATGCAAACTCATTTGATAAATTATATGTGCCTTAAGTTACTTTTTTGTACTTAAATATACAGCGTTTTGTAAAACAAGCCTAATGAACTAAAGCTGTGAAAATTTAATTTATAAATAAATATTATTAACAAAAAATGTTTGTTGTTGTTTTTCTATATGCTAAATTAACCAAATAATGAAAAACAATCAACTTTCAAAGTTATTGATGTATAGGTGTATGACCACTTTGAATAATGCCGAATAAGCATGACCTTTACGTATAAAAAATAAGCATGTACAGGGTTAAACAATGTAAAAAATAATTTTTTAACAAAAGATTACCGCCATGCTCTCACCGAGAATCGAACCCGGGACCCCTGAGATGATAGTCCAGCACGCTGCCACTAGACCACCGATGTGATCATGTCTCATGAATAAAATTAAATATTAAAGGTTTTGGGTAAAACACCCCTTATTGGTCCTGCTGGTGGTCTTATGACTCCAACGGTGGTTCATTTTTCAACGTGCAAAATTTCCATGAAGAATATCCGGAACAGACATTTTTAATTTCTATCGCTGCATTATACTTTTTTTCAAATATTCATTCCAGTTAAAGCATTTTAGTCTACTCTAACTGAAATGTACTTTTCGGAACGATGCGCATTCTTTCACCCTTGTTTATATCCGGGCGCAGTTATGCTGTACTGCAATTAGAAGTTTTATGATTTCATGGAAAATTGATAATTGTGTTACAAACTAATTTTTTTTGGGAGTACTCAACCTTTTTTTTTATCACATTTTTCGGAATAATTTACAACATGAACACCTGCACAATATTCGTTTCCGAAATAGTGCGAAAAATCTTTGTCTTTTGGAAATAAATAAAAGAAAGAAATTTTTTTTTTTTGTCATAATAGAAAACAGTCAAAACAATGCTATTATTTTAGGTGCGAAACTAATAAGCTATATGATTCAACACTAGGTTTCTGGGAAAAAGAACTAGCAATAAAATTAAATTTTTCGAAAATTTCCCTCAACATTTTATATTCCAAGAAAACTATCCCATAATTTGCAATAGGTAAAAATTGTAATGTGCTGAAAGAAACCACATTACGAATTTTTGAAAATGGGATTCCAATTTATCGTTACTTTATTTTGCTAAAGCTCTAACATCAAATTTTTTATTGGAATATAATAAAGTTGTTGATGGAATATAATAAAGCGTGCCTACTTTCATCTATGCCGAAAATTTTGGAGATATATACCAAAAATTTACGATCTATTTTTTGAGTTTAAATTACAAATTCAGGAAGCACCTCTCTAAATATCAAAATGTTTTTTGATTCTCCCGTTAAATTTGAAAAATGTGTGTTAGGGCTTTATCAAATTAAGGCAGCGTTATTTTTGGTTAGGTTTGTTTTTTTTTATGACCTTGCAACAAATGTCGGTGAACATATCTACAAGGTGCTTATTCAATATTTTACCCAGTAGAAAAAATGAATATACCACTTTGGAAGCACTTTAAATACGTAATATACAAAGGAATGGAACTTGCTTACAAACAATAACAAACTTATCACAGTGAAAAAATGAGTGTACTGCAGCAAAAAAACCTAACCACCGTGATCATAAAAAATACCCAACATTCTTTGAAAATGACCACAAATTTTCTGAAAGGGACGACATTCGCTTCAAGTACCCAACAATGCACTTCAATACATTCAAATCTATGCATCCGTTTACGTTGCGAATGCGATTAGGATGCGCTTCGGATGCAATCCTGATGCATTACTGATGCTGTTCTCATGCGTCCGTATATAAACTCAAAGAAAAATGTAATAGTATTAATACCGGTTATTTTTATTCAATAATCCGAATATTTTTCTCCCAGTGTACCTGTTCACGTCGTACGCATCCATAATGATTTTAAACCCTATGACGCATTCAATGTTTATAGATACATATACCAAATACTTTAATGCACACACCGTACATCATACACCTTTATTACTTCAAGTGCATAGTACTCCAAACACGGCTTGTGTACCCCTGCTGTGATTTCAAGTGCTTTCCTGCAGTGTGCGCTCATTCGATAACAATTTACGTAGCATTTGGCAGAGATAAAGATTTACCTGACAAAATTTACTTTTATTTTCTAATTCTTTCTGTCCTTTTTCTTGCTGCATTTTTTTTTTTTTTTTTTTTTTTGCAATTTTACATTTGTATCATTTTCTTTGAATTCTAGTTTCATTAAAAAGAAATTTAAAATGTGATAAAAATCTTGCATTAAAAAATATAAGAATACTAGGAGGTCATTTTTATAATTCATTTTACGCATTTTTTACTAAGTAAGAAAGACGCATTTTTTATAGTAAGAAAGACGCAAAGAATGTCATAATGTTGTCCCTTGAGAGTTTATCTTTTGGTAGTTTTTTTTTTTATTTTTGTTGTTTCGTATTATGAAAGTGCGGCACGCGATTTTTCTTTGTGGTCATAAAGGTCTTCCGGTTCCTTTGCTTACTTTCTTCCTTTCCTTTTTCCTTTTAAAATCTTAATTGATTATTGCGTGTATGTGGGGGGGCGTTTGTAAAAAAAAATAAATTCTCTGAATATTTTGATAAGATCAAAAAAGAAATATTTGCTAGTAAGAAAAATCCCTAAATTGCCTATAGGTGTATGTAAAATGAGTCATAGAATTTTTTGTTATAACTTTCTACTTTGAAAATAGTTAAAAGATTTCATTCAAAAGGTTCGTTTTGAAATAATAAGTATAACCTGAAATGTTCCATTTAAAAAGTGCAAATCTCGAACGAATGCGATATTTCGTAATAAATTTTTAAGTTATAGAGCTCGTGCCAGGCTCATTATTACCTCCCACTGTGAGCACAAAGAAAGGAAATTGTCAGATTCGTAGTTAACGGTTGAATTGATTAGCTTTAATTAGGTGTATTCCTTTATCCTAACGTCTTGAAGAACATCCAATTAGAGACTCTTAATTTTATCGGTATACTGAAACATACAAGATGCTAGTATTAAATTTACTAAAACATTTGCATTGATGGGAAAATCATATTTGTGCCATAATATCATCATAAGATCAACTATTTTAATTTCAAGAAACTATATAGCGTCCGATTTTCCATGCTTTTCAGTAAAGTTAGACGCTGGAACGGACAGTCATCGCATCTTCATAGAAAACATCGTAAGCAAATGAAGTAATCGGGCTCTGAAGTATACATTAATTGGAATGAAGCTATGTTTCATTTAAAATTATGACTTTATACTAATGTAGTTGCCATATTAAAGGCCTAGACTAGCGAGTCCACGGAGATTTTAAGCATTGCCCTTCGTCTTTTTCTTCTCCTCTTTCTCCTACTCTTTATCAAATAATCTCTGTCTAAAACTATGCGAATTTTTGCTGGAAAAAAAAATGAAACCCCTACCCCTTTCGGCATTCTATTATTGTGTATCCACAGATTCACCTATCGAGTTCTAACGAATTTATTGGATTTTTGCTTCATTTAACCTTGCAAAGTATGCTTTATTTTGAGTATGAGAGATTACCTTTTTTGTTATAATAATGATATCTGGGGGTTGGGGTGTTTCATTCCAAAAAACTTGACATTGACTTGCCATTACTGATGATGAGCCCGACCTCAAAACAATTACCAAAAATACTAAACCCCCCAAATGAAATTGCCCTCCTTATGCCAGAAACGCGCATTGACCTTTCAGTTATATTGGAAAGCCTGCAATATGCAATAATATTAGTAGGAATTTGTAAAGCTCATTTTTGGCGACTGGGCTCATCATTACCTTCATGGTGATGTACTTCTTCCCCCATTTATTTTACTGCTCTGCTATGGATGAGGATAACCGTGTTTTTTTTCTTCTCTTTAGGTATAATTAGATCAATAATAAAACCATTTCGAGTTCCTCAAGCGCATCGGCATGGATTCAGCATTTGAAGTGATAGATTTTTTAAGCCTCATTTATGTATGTATAGAGTCAAACGGTAAACACGCCTTTCAACTTGCCTGCGTTAATATGTATCGAGTACCTACCTACTTACTATTGCGTGCGGCATGATTGAATTTCTTTTCACCTGAGTTTTAATGAATGCATAAATGTTATTGTTGTAAAAAATACTTGTGCAAATTGTTAAAATACAATTACATTATTACCTACTCATACAAAGTGTATACATGCATAAACAGCCAGAATGTCTGGCATTGCTAAAATACATGGCAGACAAAATGACAGACAACAGTAAATTAAAAAAGGAAGAAGAAGAAGAAGAAAACGAAAAACATAAGATAAATGCTTTTCGAAGACAGACAAATGCAACAATGAACAGCAAACAATTCGAGACAATACGATACGATCGAATTGATCAGATCGGAACGTAAGTATCTGTTTTGTGATTCAAGTGAAGTAAGCGAATTCAAACTGTATACACACAAAATAACAACAACAGTAACGAGAAGAAAAAACATAAACATGTTGACTACTACTGCTGCTGCAACCACAGTAACAACAACAATAATAAATAACAAAACAGCAACAAATATACTGTACGTATGTATTTATATAAATAATAATAAAAATGTGAAAGCATCAACATACACACAAAACCAAAACAAAAAACTCAAATAAAACAAATAAATAAACATGCATCATGGTAATACTTACTTACTTACTTAATTCTTCAAACTGGAATGCAGCTACTACAACAAAAGTAAGAGAAACGTAGCCACAATGTTAAAGAGAGAGAAAGAGAGAGAAAGATTCAAGAAAGTACAAAAATAATATATTAAGGCCAGAATATATGATTCTAGTAAGAACTTCATACTTAACATCAAGAGTAGCAGCAGCAGCATCAACTTCATCATCTTCTGTAGTCATTTGGTAGTAACAACAAGATTATTTCCATCATCTCCAGCATCAGGTATAGTTGTGTGTGTGTGTGTGTGTGTGTGTGTGTGTGTTTCCCTGCCTCTTGTATAACAGATGCCAAGAAAACGCTAATGAGTTGCAAAGAAATTGAAACAACAACAATACAATCTTACAAAAAATAACTACCTATTACTGACCAGGCAAAATAACCAGTGAAGACTTAAAGGCAACAAGATTTTGTCTGCCTGCCTGCCTCGAAAATAAGACAAAGTTGAAGTTACAGAAGAAGAAAAAGAATCTAAAACTCGAATGAATTTCATAAATGATATTGGAGAAACATAAGAAAGGAAAAAAGAACTCCACCTCCTGATATTCTTTTGTTGGCACACACACATACATACATATGCACATAGTAAACATTAAAATACATATATGCATACATATATATATACTTATATATATTTATATAGATATGTGTGTGTGTGTGTGTGTGTTTGTGTCCACATATGTCGTCAATAGGTCTTTGAGCGCCAGTCAGCAACAAAAAACCAACAACATTTTTTCATTTAACATCTCAGCATCGTTCATGTTCATGTAAACAATTTTTTGTTGTTGGTGTTTTTTTTTTTTTTTGGTTCTTTGCCATGTTTAAATACATAGGTACGTAAATGAAGAATACGCTGAAGTGTAGCCACAAAGACGACGATTACGACGGCGATGACGAAAACGACGACAATGGAGCTACAACAATAACGAGATAACCGAGACAACGATGGCGTCTCTGAAGCATTTGAATGCGATTGCAGTTGGTGCTAAGGTTCTTTGGTTGTTGTTGTTCAGATTGATGGTGGTAATGTTGCTGGTGGTGGTGATGATAGTGGCATTGGTGATGATGAGACCGTGAGTGACTCTGCAACAACGATACGGCAACGGTGGCGCTTGCACGCATTCCATTGTTGCACCATTTGGTTACAATAGAACCAACATTATCATTTCTATTTCGAAGAGCAGTAAAAAGCAACGAAGCAGATATGTGGCAGGTGCTTAGCCCGATCAAAAATAAAAAAAAATCAACAGCCCGCAGTTTGCTTATTTTATTTTTACGCGTCTTCTGTCTACATTGTGCGGGAGTGTGCGCAAGCGCCAAGTCATTGCTGCTTAATGATTTGCCGGCCTGCCTGACTTGGTGGCTGGCTTACCACCAGACTGCCTTACCCTACCTGCCTACCTCTATCTGCCTTGGCTTGGCTACCTTGCCTTGCATTCCCAGCCTACTACTGACTGCCTGTTTGGCTGCCTTGTTTCCCTGCTTGACTGTCATACCTTACTTTACCATACCTACCTCTGACTGCCTGTTTGGCTGCCTTGTTTGTCTGACTGCTTACTTTCTTAGCTCGCTAACAATACATGTATAATCTCTGAATATGTTGCTAGTGTCAGCGAAAGAAAGAGCCAGTTGCTGCTGGTTGCTTTTGGCGCATTATCTATTTCAAGTTGACCAATAAAATTATCCTAATTCATTATTTTTTTTTCTTTTTTTCTGCTTTACTTTTTTACATATAGTTTTAGTCTGCTTTCGATTCAACTTTATGCTTTTACGTTTTCTACTACATTTATACTTTGTTGGTTGTTTGAGTCATTAAAAATTTAATGCTTCTGCTGTTTCGCTTGCTTAAAAGGATGTTGTACGTTGTTGTTATTGTTTTTGTTATTATTGCTCTTGTTATTGTAGTAGTTTTTTATTGTAGTGGTAGTTGTTATGTATATGATTTTGAAGAGCCTCTCATAAACATTCAAACAAATAAGAAAAAAAGAAACCATCGAAATTTTTACTTTTGCGGGTGGTCGATCGCACACCGACATTGGCTATAGTTAAAATAGCGCTCCATCGAGATAGTTTGGTTTTCTATATCGTTCTTGGCTTATTGAGTTATTTTGTTTTTTGCTTCAATAAAGTTCTTTGTTTCATCATTTGGAATCATGTCGATTTGATTTGTTCAATCATCAGCTAACATCACGTTTTCGTAAGTAGTTCATAATTATTAATTTCGAGTTGGTTACATTATTCTGGTATTTAAAAATAGATATAAAAATTTTCATGAAAAATAAAACTGGAACTTAATAGCTTAAGGAACATAACGTAAGCAATAAATTAAAATATTAATTTAAATGTGTGAATCATTTTTATACATATATTTTACTCAAAATATATTTTTTTTCACATAAGCCGTCGGTAATTTTTCAAGCTGCACTTCTTCTCTTTTAACTCTGCTTAGTTTTTGTTAAGTTTTCTAATTCCGTGTCATGTATATTTTAAAAAAATTATGAACTATGAATGCTAAACTTAAATTAAGCAAACCACATACCTTTTGATGTTCTGGTCGTATTCCCTGCCATTGGGTTTATATGTCCCACTAATGTTCTGTCTTTCAATGCTGTGGATTGTATATGTATATGCAGTATAATTCCTGGTTCCAAAGGTTATAGCGGGCATTGTATTCCACTGAAAAACAAAAAATCAAAGAAACCATGCGGTGGAAGGGTTTAACTTTTACTGAAAAACTTACCGTAGCTATCATGAAGAATTAAACTAATAGATCCTTGCCAACTGCAGTTTTATTCAGAGAACCAAGAAAATTTTTAGTGTAACCTACACTTGTGGTCACATAATTAAGTCACTAGAACAATATTTTATCCTGAGTTTGAAAAATATTTTGTATTAGTAGGCCAAGAATTTTTTATAATGTAATGTAGCGGTACCATTAGTAGCCTTAAAAAATATTAAAAGCAATTATGAAAGAGTGACGTATTTTGCGCGCAGTCGGCAATTATGTGTGAAGGAATAAGATTAGAAGTGGACATATAATTAAGTCATTTTATATTCTTTCGCAATCAACTTGACTCAGTCCACTTAAATTTCGTAAAAACCTATAAAATTGAACATTTACACATTAATGTACACTTTAGTTAAACAATTGTTGATTTTGGTTGTGATGGGCAAATATAAGACTTCCACTCCCTCGCTCATTTGGAAAACTTTCCAGAACATTGGGATTATTGCAAAGGTCGTGGAAGAGCTAGCTTTTTTACGTGAAAAAGTGGTCAATGAGCTAAGATACTACAAAAAATTCAAATCATTTCACAATTTGAAACGCAAAAAACCACTTAAAACGTCTCCAGCTGAAGATAGGTTTAGAAAAATGAACGATTTCTTAACTTTCATCAAACTAAGAACTCAAATGGACTTAAATGGACGATTAAACGAAAAAAAAAATATTAGGACGAATTAGCAGACATAAACCCAACGGTCCAAAAAAAAAAAAATTCAGTATTCAGTTCGCTAAACGATATCTCTTGGAATATTTTTGGAAAACGATTGTTTGAAGCGATGAGTCCAAATTCAATGTATTTGGGATCGATGGAAGGCTCTTTGTTAGGCATCCATCAAATACTGATGGACCCAAAATTTACTAAAAAAAAACTGTGAAACATGGGATCCTTGTGTAAGGTTTTGGTGGTATTTCACTTCATCTGGAGTTAGTCCATTTGCTTAAATCGATAGCAAAATTACTGAAGAAAAGTACAAAGGCATCCTTAAAAATCATCTTCTCCGAGGATACGGTGAAAATTTACTTTTGGGTTGGATTTTTCAGTATGATAACGACCTGAAACACACATATCGGATCGTTAAGTCTTGGTTAAATGAGAACAAAATAAAAATTCTCGAGAGGCCAGCCCAAAGTCCATATTTAAACAATATAGAAAATCGATAGAGTATTTTAAAAAGGGTCGTGGCAGCGCAAAAACCTTCAAATAAGGCTAGTCGAAGTACTAGTCGAAACGATGTACAGAAATTATCAGGCAAAAGTGGTTTCCACAAAGTACTAACAGTACCAAAGGTAAAATTTCAGTTCAAAATTAAAAATCATCAAACTTATTATTTTTATTTATTTTTGTTTAGCATATGACTTAATTATATGACCGCAAATTACACCATAAACATACGATAATTTGGAAAATTTTATATTTGACATTATAACTGTTTATTTCTTTTATAATTTTAAATATTGAACAGTTATTTATTTATTTTACCGTTAGTTTTGTTTCTTTTCAATAGACATTTTTTTTCTTAAAATTCTTCTGCTCATAAGTGTATGACTAAATTGTACGTCCACAAGTGTAAGTACGAGTATTCCTACCAAGGCCGTATTTAAGGGGAGGTTTTCGGGGTTCCCCCCCCTCCCCCCCGAAATGTGGAAACTCTAATTTTTTAGATTAATTGCCAATGGATGGGAAAAAAGTCAAAATAAAATCTATTTAACGATATTTTTTACTTCCATTGGTTTTTTTTCTAAAAAGTCGAATATAAAAAATAATTTGAAATCTTAGTTACACTATGCAATCAAATCCGATTTGTTTTCTTCGACATGAGGTTTGATTACGGATTCAAAAAGAGTAGGTGATACTGAGCACTCCTGCATTCATAGTTTTTCTATGTCAGTAACTGTTTTTGATTTAAAGTTCCATCCTGAATCAGTTTGAAAAGTTTAAAAATTAATGAAAAATAGAAAAAATTATCAGATCCTTGTAAAATTAGACTTGCTTGAACCCCATTTTTTCCTAAAACGTGACGTGATGAGAAGTTTTTGACCTCAGATTCGTGTTCAACGTGAAAAATTCTTTCGCAAAAACTAGGAACCATCTTATTGGCAAAACCTATGCAGTTTTAGAAGACAATCTTAAAATGTAATTAATTTTTAACCCATTATTGCTCAGAGCACCACGACTAGAAAGATCTCTTTCAATGCTGTGACTTCACGAATTTAGGGAATATAAGCCAACCTCATCCTGGTTCCTTATCATTGATTATGGTCCGAATTCCCAATGATGATCATTTGAAAAAATGAGCCTCTACAATTTTTGGTAATTTTTTTGAGGTTGGGTACATCATCAGTAGTGGGAAGTCAATGAGTTAATGAAATTATTTCCTTCACGATAAAAAAAAAATGCATTAGAATGCACATTGAATAATATTTATTTGAAAAAATTTGATTTGATCATTCTGTGAATTTTTTGTCACTTATGGCCATTTTTTTGAAGTTAAGATTAAAAAAAATTGGAAAATTTTTCCTAAAGTTTTAAGATATTTATCTGCTTTTGTCCTGAGTCTGATAGGGTCCATCAAATGTATCATCGATTTAATTTATTGTATTTAAAAATCAGTTTGATAAAAATTATTTATGAATAGTTTCTTCGAATGAAAACCCCCTCCAAATCTCCCCCCTCCCCCCGAAAAAAATTTCTGGCTACGGCCCTGATTCCTACCACCATTTATCCAATCGTGAAGTCTTGAAATCTTCTGTTAAATTCTTTTCTTAAAAAAATTGTTAGGACCCTTTTCTAAGCTCTTCGTGTTCACGTCTTTTTTGTTCTCTCTTTATACATCTAGACAGGAGTAGCGGAATAACAAGGTGAATAAATTATTACAAAATCCAATAGAAAAGTATGAGTACCATTTAAAATTAGGGAATAGTGTAACAGTGCTTTTTATTTCATATATAACGAAAGTCTCAAAAGAGTACTGTCAGCTGATTCGTTCACCTCTTTATTTCGCCATCCTCTCTCTGTAGCGGTACTTTGTATATTACGTGATGACTGTTTGGAAGGCGGTTTTGAAAAATCCATGTTTTTAAGCAATATTCATTTAACAGTAAATTATTTCGCCTCTTATGCCTTCATTGCTCACGCGTATTATTATGTAGAGGTGGGAATTGCATTAGCAGTTGAGAGAGTCAAGAGATATTGCTATTTGTTGTTATCTTAACACCCCTTTTTCTCCAAAAAAATATGTCGAGAAATATGTTTTGATAATATGATATGTATTTACGAAATTCTCATAACAATCAAGGAGTGAGTTTAATCATCAAAGCCTCCCCATTTTAAAATGACTGTTCTGATTATTACTAGTTTTTCAGAGAATCAAATTATGTATTGAAAAACATTGGTGTTTAAGATAGCCCTTCTACGAACGCCAGGATGACAATAAGAGATATTTTCATTACAAGTTTTTGAGTGTAAGTTATATTTAATAGGACTTTCTTTAAAAATCCTAAATTTTCTCCAATTAAGTTTTATTCACAGCAATCAATTTTTTAATTTTTATTTTTTTTGTAGTTTTATTAAAAGAAAAATCATGACATCTAAATTGTTAACTAATAACTTCGAAATTTTATAACTTCACTTTTCAACTTCGTTTTTCAATATAAAAAAAAACCAAACAATCTTAATTGTCTAAGAAATTCACCACACAAGCACTTGAGTAAATTCTTTTTCTGTTTCTAAGGGTAAAAATGAGTATAAGTGTAGGTATCTATAAGATACTATTGCAAACGACAATAGCAATAGAAATGAAATATCAACATGTGCTTGAGTGAGAGATTGAGTCCATTAGTATGAAAACGAGAGAGGGTGGAAATTCAAACACTCACTTAAATATCTAGAAATATCACTCATTTACTCACACACTCATTTGCTTGTACTCACACATACACACAATTATGATAAATATCAAGAACAAAATAAATCGACCAATTAACGTACATAATGTGAAAAAGTTAAGATGATAACAAAAAAAAAAAAAAAAAAACGCGAAAAAAGATGAGACACCCAACGAAGACTGCTCTTAACTGAATTATAAATCCATGTAACTGTTTTTGTTGTTGAAATGCAAGTTTAAGTATTGGAGTGAATGTGCGTGAATGTTATTGTGATGCACAAAAAAGATAATGCAGCATCCCCAACTGCTGCCAAAAAGAACAACGTGCAAACCGATCAATTGTGGTTGTGCTATACTCACTTACTTACTCATTGAATTTAATTGAGTGTTTTTTTTATTGGGTTTTGGTACATGCTGCGTGTTTTGGTGTAGTTGTTTATGTGTGTCTCACACTTACACTCACTCTCCAGCTCCAGTTCATTTTCTCTATTTCCATCTGGTTCTCTCTTTTTTCTCTCTTTGAACACCTAAATGATATTGGCAATGATGTTAATAGGCTAGTGTACTACTAGCGGAGAGTTAACTTGTGTACTGGCGTATAAAATAAACGATACGAAAGTGTGGAGTACATTTTCGTATATCTATGTATGTACGTGTAAGTGTGTGTATGTTCATCAAAGGCTCTGTCTGCGCGACGCTCTCTCTCTCTCTCTCTCTCTCTCTCTCTCTGTTTCTCTCAGCCAGCAAAGAAACAGCAGCAGATATACGAATGGCCCGAACCAATACCCTGACGGCGACAGCGACGTTTACGTCAACGCATCAGCGCAAAAGTAAGGCGAAATAATTTTGACTAATACAGCAACGAAGGCGCAGCAGCAAAAATGCAGCAGTGGAGACGCAGCCATGGAGACGCAGCCATGGAGACGCAGCCATGGAGGCGCACCACCAAGAACATAACAATGGGGACGTAGCGATGGAAACGCAGCATTTGAGACGCATGGTGCCATGGAGCCATAGGCAATGAAAACTTTGACGCTAACGTCAACGTCGCCGCTGACTATTACTACGCTAATAACGACGCCGAGCAGGCAGGCAGGCAGGCGGCAGGCAGCTAGCGAGCGTGTTTAGTTAAACGACAAACGGCGAAGATTTTGTATTCGTTGTTTGGAATAATATGAATGGATGGGGATCGGTGGATTATTGTTCGAATCAGGTAGACAGAAAGGCGTTAGTCGTTCTACAGCGCTGATCGAGTTTAAATCTATTTTGTAAAAAGATCGCTGCACGAGATCGTCGAGTGTTGTGCGAGAGCGCAAATTATTAATAATAATAATATTAAAAAAACACAAAGATTTTTTTTTTTTGGCAATTCAATCTTCAAAGTTTTTATCTAATTTTTGAAAAATAAAAATACGAAAAAATATTTTCGGTAATGAAAAAAACTTTTCTATTTTAATTTAAATTTAAGTTTAAAGTTTTAATTTTCTGAGATTAAAGCAAATGAAAGTGAATTTATTTTATATGCAAATGAAACAAACACCGACATTTTTAAAATTTTTTGTGGGTTTTTTTTTTTTTTTGATTTACATTTTTTTTATTTAATTAGTAATTTGTTTTTTGGTATGTAACTTTAAATTATTTAAAAATTTGTTCAAATTATGCAAAAAATGTCAGTTACTTGAAATAGACAAAAATATCTGTGGAATGTCGTCAACCAACAACGTCGTCGTCAAACATTGTACGTCGTTGTCGTTGTCGTCGTCAACAACACAACCACAACTTGTAAAAGAAAAATACCACGAAGCAGCAGAGCAGAAGAAATCAAGTGTGAATTTAATTAAAATAAAATAAAAAATACCAAAAAATAGATACAAACTTATATAGTTGTAGATACATATGTTTATATGTATTTATTTTAAATATATATATATTTTTTTATCTTTTTACTTACATTTGTGGTGCGCATTCATATATGCAAGAAGATATATTCAAATTGTCACTTCAAAGTTATTTGGATTACTGTGTCAGCAGAAAAAAAGAAGTGATATGTGAATATGTATAGTTAGATACATATATACAAAAAATAAATATATTTATATTAATAATATTACAAATATTGAACAAACAAAAACCAAAAACAGAAACAGAAAAAAATAAAGAAAACTAAGAGGCACGAACTTCAGCAATTCAATACGTACGTACTCTCAAGTGTCGGCAGCGCGCGCGCGCAATTGTACTTCATTTTTTTTTTTTTTTTTTTTTTTTTTTGTGAATTTTTTGCACATTACTATGTTTGAAAAAAATCTGTGAAAACAATAATAAAAGATAGATAAACACACACTTACATACTTACATGACACACACATTTAGATTTATTATAGAAGTAGTAGAGAAATATATATTTGGATGTTTGCTGCAATAATGTATCTGCAAGTTAGCCCGCCATAAATTAGATCGAAGTCTCGTAGATTTTTGATTGACTAAGTTTGAATGACTGACTAACTGACTGACAGACTTAAAACCAAACTAGTTGAGTGAGTGATTGATTGATTGATAATTGAAAATTCAAATACTTGCATACATTTTTCAAAGTAGATACATACAAAATACTAAATTTTTTTTTTGTGGACACGAGAAAAAAAAACAAATATTGATTGCAATGCAATGTAAATTGAGCGCCAAGGAACGCAGCGCACTGTAGAAATTTATGAACTCGAAACGAAGCGCGTTTTGAGCAACAGCAAAAAACAAACCAAAACAACTTTTTTTAATACATTTTTTGCATTAATTTTTTTTAATATTTTCGTATTTTGTTATTGAATTTTTTTTAATATTTGTTTTTTTTTTTGCAATATTTTTTTTTTTTTGTAATGTGTAATGTGCAGTTAAAGTAAATTAACCACTACTAGCAATTACTACTTCTGCTACACCGTCACAAAACTGTAAAGTTTGTTTGTAAAACTATAAGTGAAATAAGCAGAGAGACAGACAAAAAGACAAACTGAGAGATAAACACACCGCCAGACCGTTCGACAGACAGACACCACCTGTGTGTGAATATCGAGTTTTTATGATATTAATATTTAAAAAGAAAAAATTAATAAAATAACAGATTTTTTGTTTTGCCTGCCTGCTTGAGCTTTATGGCTGACAGCGCCAGCATTTTGTATTACAACGATAACAACAAAAACACCAAATTATTGACTACAACAACAACAGAAACAAAATTTTTCGGTGTATTATAATTTTTTTTTTTTTAAATTTTTTCTCAAAAAAATAACTGGATTTTCAACGTGCTAGTATAATGCAAGTTGCTGTTTTAATTTATTATATGGTAGTAGTAAGAAAGAAACAAACAGCAACAACAACAATAATGATAACAACAACAAAAAAAAACAATCTTTTCGTGGTTGTTTCTTTTTTGTTGTTTTTCTTGTGTAAAGTGATTTGGTTTTTTGTTTTTTTTTTTTTGTGTTTTATGCTAAAAAGAATGTTTATATTCACAGATTACAAAAACAACAACAAAAATTAACGTGTCAACCCTGAACACGCGTGCGCATATTATTGCATTAATAAAATAAAATTCCAAAAAATTTTAAACATTTTTAACATTTTTCAACATAACTTTTTGTTTTTTTGTTTTTTTTTTTTTTGGAATAAATTAATGTCATGTATTTTTGGCAGTGTAGTGAAGTAATGAAAGCAACAGCAACAACAGCAAGAACTAAATACTTGCTAGATGCTTTTTGTGAATTGTGTGTGCATCACCAACAACAGCAACAACAACAAGCAAGAGAAAACATTAGCAAGTTTGATAATAACTGCAGTCACAGTCATAGCAACAACAGCAAAAGGAGCTATCAAAAAAAAATTATTGCAGCAAACAATAAACGACGACATCATTTTTAATAAAAATTATATATTTTTTATTTATAATTATCGAAGAAAAAGTTGAAGCTAAAGTATAAGCAAAACTAGAAGAAGAAGTAAAAGAAGTTGAAGAAGAAGCTGGCAACATTTTACCGCCGGCATTCGAACTTGATTTATTTGATTATTTTTTGAACTCAAAATACAATTGCAGAAATTACTACAAAATTTCTCCACTAGAAATTAATACAAAAAATTGATTACAGAAAGTAAAAGATCGAAAATTTTGACTACAATTTTACTTAGACAGTAGTTTTATTGTAATTGCAAAAATTTTGTCTACAGAAGAAAATAAATATTGAAAAGAAAGCAAAAATTTGCAGAAAAAAAACATTAACTAAAAGTATGTAAGCACTACTAAAATTGGCTACACAAAATTACTACTACAAATAACTACATTGTAAGTTTAAAAACATTTACTAAAATTTCTACAATAAACGCATAAACGTTTACAACTAATTCAAAAGTTTAGACTATAATTGCATCACTTTTGACTACAACTGCGTAAATTTAACTCAAAAGCAGCAGAGCAGCAAAAGAAGCAGCAAGTCAAGTAAAAGTAAATTTGGCCATTAAAAATAAAAGTGAATTAAATAAAACATTTAATAATATACTTACAACTACAAAGCAATACTATTCACAAACACATATAAAATACAATAACAAAAAGTACCTACCTACTATTTATTTTGTTGTGATTTATACTCGAGAAACAAAAAAAAAAAAATAAAAATAAAACAAATCATTACAAAACGAAACAACACTACGAAAAAAACAACGGAAGCACATTTTCAATTTTTCACGGTTGTATTTTGTGTAACAAAATAAAAATAAAAAAAAAAACTTGTACATCTATGAGCAAATAGTATATCATAAATTTCATAAAGTGACATTCGAAAAATAATAATAATAAATAATTTGTTATACTTTAACAACAACAAAAACAAGAAAAACAACAACATTTACGTACATTAACGTATATGCACATCTATAAGCTACAAAAACACACACAGAGTTTTTGTTTTTTTTTTTGTTTTTATATGTAGAACGAGTTCGCGTCGTTCCAGCAGCAACGTAATCCATCAATTTGATTTTTATTACACAAATTCAATAAATTTCAATTTTTTCGGTAAACAAAACAACAACAACAATTGCGGCTGTGCGTTTTTACTTTCATATTTCATACGCACGCACACACTCCTTTATAAAAAAAAAATTATATAAATACAATTGCAAGAAATATAGAACGCGTACGACAAACGCTTAACGCGCACTATTGCATACACAACACATACACAACACACACACGCACACACAAAAAGGAAACTTTATAAGACTGAGGTGAGTTTGTTTCAGTAACAGCTGTTGATCATCAGTGTCATTATTAATTAGTTACAATACTTATAAATATCGTTTATGCAAATGTTTTATATATTGATTCGCTGAAAGAGTTTAACCGTTTAACCCTTTCTTTTCCGAATTATGAAGCAACCGTAGAAAAACATTAGAACCCGGTTATTTTGAGTGAAGAGAGCATTTGAAATAATTCTGTATCAAAATTTAAATGATTTCGATTTTCCTGTGGGTGGTAGATTATGCTCAAATTTTTATAGTAACTAAACGGGAAAGTGTAATGGGTAGAAAGCGAAAAAAGTAGTAGAACTTAGCAATTTATGCATTCAACAATAGATGAAATTTGCCACGGCAATGTTATTAGTGAAAGTAAAGCATTCCTTGTTGCATTACTCATTCTTCGAGGAAAAAATTTCAAGTCGAACAGTTTTGTTCCCATGGTTCAGAACCCTTTGATCTTTATACAATTTTTATATATTTTGGGTTGTCTCAGAGAACAGAAACAAGTTAAAAGTACTTGTTTCTGTTTCTGTCGCAAATATATTGAATTCGGTTTCTGTCCCTTGCGAAAACCCGGCTTTTGAATATATAATGTTCATTTTGATTGAAGAATTAATCGATTGGCATTTTTATATACACATGTAGTTATTTATTACTTTGCTTCCCGCTAGTAATAAATTGTATGAGTAGTAAATTTAGTTTTATGTTGTTGTTGTAGAATTTTGATCTTAGGAGAATTTAAGTAAGGGATATTCTTCGTGGTTTTTAAAGAAGTCCCTAATACTTTCAGTTTTTCTTTTTTTCTTGCTTTTTTTCTGAGTGGGTCTCTATGTAGGACATGTAGGCAATGAAATGACGGACGAAGTTGCAAGGAAAGGATCATCCAGTGAATTCACTGGACCACGACCATTCTGCGGTCTGCCATGGAGTTCCGTTAAAATCAGGTTAAAAAATTGGCTACAATACTGGAGGGAAACCCCCGGTAACAGACAAGCTAAATCATTCATGCCAAAGATCTGTCAACGCAGAACTAAACAACTGCTTAATTTTGGCAGGAACCAAATCCGAATTGCTACAGGGTTCTATACAGGGCACTGTAGGGTCAAAAAACACCTATCGAACTTGGGTCTAGCACAAGACGATACGTGCCGAATATGTAACGAGGAGGAAGAAACAGCAAAACATATAGGAGAACTATAAACACAGTAATCTTTGAGGTATATCACAATAGGCTTTAGATGGCCGCAGTGATCTGGGAAATTATTGCCTACCTCCGTATTAATCTAATCTAATCATCTCTTAATATTAATTTCTGTCAAAGACGTGATTCTGGGCTTCCAACCGATTTTCTTACTTACCTCAATTTATTCTGTCATCCTCACACGATACTGCCTGGAAACCTGAGTAACTGATTCGCATGCAGCGAGACTACTAGTTTTGAGTAGTTACTGTTATCGCAGTTGCTATGACATCAACGAGGAGAAAACTCTAGAGCAGAATCTTTTTGATTGTCCCGCTTTAGTTAGAACTAACTATAACCTTTCCTCGATGGTATAAAAGAGGTCTTTGATGTCAAATGGTACGAGGACTAATAGACTAGAACAACAACAAAATATCTTATCAAATTAGATAACCGAAGCAATGCTTTCCATGCTTAAGGGAAAATCTGTGGAGGTTTTAAATAGAGTCAAAAAGAATGAAAGCTTCACTAGAACCACTAAATTATGTTTCGATTTTAGAACGCAGTAAAGTCAATCGCAAAGCGTCAACTTCGACCCTAGGCAAACATCGAATGCACGCCCGTCGACTTGCTATGTAAACAAGTAGGATGTCCTCTAATTAACCCTCATATTAAGTATCAATAAGTTAATTACTAATGAATTCTAATTCAAGCAGAAATTTTTGCAATCATCAAGGCAATGGACCATGTTATTGATAATGGTTGGAGAGAAAAGAGTATCTGTGTATTTAGTGACAGTCAGGCTGCGCTTAAATCCTCTAACCACATCTAAACTGGTTATGCATTGCAAATCCAGGCTTCATTGTGTTGGAAAACACAATAGCCTACTGTTGATATGGGTTCCTGGACACTCAGGAATTTCAGGAAATGAATCGGCTGACCTTCAGGCCAGAAAAGGTTCGGAAACTGGTTTCCTGGGCCCAGAACCTGTACTGTCTTTGTCGTCTACAGCCATCAAGACCACCATTAATGAGTGGGTCGACCAGACAGTAAATGGGAGGACCTGAGGGGCTTTAGACAGATAAAGACCATGCTACCTGTTATCTCGAAGCGTCTAACAGATTTTCTGTTATCACTTAACAGAAAGAGCTGTAGGCAGCTGGTGGAATTATATACAGGTCATTTCTCTTGGGCCAAACATTTGCATATGATTAGCCTGAGAGCTAGTGCCTTCTGTACTTCCTGTGGTTTGAAGGAAGAATGTGAAGAGACGGCGGATCACTTTCTTAGTGTCTGCCCCGTTTTCTGCCAGATCAGAGTATGCATATTTGGTACTGGAGTGTTGGGAGACGAACACCTGAGCTCTCTAACACCGCAGGATCTGCTAAGATTTATTAATAAATCTGGTAGATTTAAAGAATAGCAAAAGGGAACACAGGATATAGTACAATGGACGTAAAACTGAGTCTGAGTGCTGTATTCTTGAATACTCCTTTAGTCTGTTCCAATAAAAAAAAAAAAATGTATTCTAAAAACTACCGTTATTCTCCAGCATATTCTACTCTGCAAAAAGTTACAATTCAAAAAGCTGACGAAAATTAGTTCATATCATCGTCGTTCAAGCAGAAGTCCAACATTTTTTTTTAATTGGTTCCGTATTAATTAGTATTACTAAATATATTTATTTATTCGATTTTGAAGAAATTCGTTTTTTTTTATCACTTAAAATCATGAAAATGAATTTTTTTAAATTAATTCTTGCCAATTTGTATTACTTACGACTAAGCAAAATATATCATAACAATTAAAATTTATTTTTTCATTGGATTAATAATTCGTGCAGTAGAGGGTTAAGAGCTAATTTAAACTAATTTAGTTTTGCGTAAAGGAGGAAAGAATAATGAAACGATTTCATATATAAATTTATGCAAGTCTTTGATCGATTCAAAATGATATGATATTTTGGCATCAGCCCATTCCATTAATGGTATTTCTTGACGAGACCTTTCGAAAAAAATGATTCTGAAGAAAATTTTCACCCGAAAATGTGAGAAAATATCGAGAGATAGTGGTCGATTATCTTTTGTCAGGTAAGGTAGTTTTTTGTAGATTACATGACAAATTATACGTTCACGGAAAAGGCGCCAGTTTTTTGTTCTACTTTTATTCATTCTTTAATAGTATTGATTGATTTTTTTTAAACAAAGAGTCG
Source organism: Toxonevra muliebris (assembly GCA_963691655.1). NCBI lineage: Eukaryota > Metazoa > Arthropoda > Insecta > Diptera > Pallopteridae > Toxonevra > Toxonevra muliebris. The sequence goes on from OY829329.1 coordinate 51,835,269, forward strand.
GTCAAACCCTCTTCTAATACGATTTTCTGCATTAAGCTTACAATTCGGCTTAAGCTTGTTCGGTTCAATTTTGCTCACAGTCATTGTAGCTCATAAATATTGATGCGTATTTATGTAGCTGCCATCTAATGTTCTAACTGCAGGTACTGTAATAACCAGGAAGCGGGAAAAAAGGCAAAATAAAATTTATTATCTATAGTTAGTTAGCATTTTCGTGTTAGAGTCAGTTGGTTATGAGAAACAAAAAGTTCGAAGATGAAGAATTGAAGGCATTACTCGAAGAAGATTCATGTCAAACGCAACAAGAACTTGCAGAATCTTTAGGAGTTGATCAGTCAACCATTTCTAAACGATTAAAAGCAGTGGGAATGATTCAAAAGCAAGGAAATTGGGTGCCGTACGAATTGAAGCCGAGAGACGTCGAACGACGATTTTTCACACGTGAACTGCTGATTGAACGACAGAAAAGAAAGGGTTTTCTGCATCGTATTGTGACTGGCGATGAAAAGTGGATACGGTACGATAACCCAAAGCGTAAAACATCAACGGCAAAGCCGAACATCCATTGATCCAAGCTCATGCTGTGTATTTGGTGGGATATGAAAGGTGTCGTGTAGTATGAGCTGTTGAAACCGAATAAAACGATCACTGGCGACCACTACGGACTACAATTGATGCGTTTGAGCCGAGCATTAAAGGATAAGAGGCCAGAATATAAGAATAGTCCCGACGAAGTTATTCTTCAGCACGACAATGCTCGGCCGCATGTTGCAAGGCAAGTAAAAACATACTTGGAAACGCTGAAATGGGAAGTGCTACCCCACCCGCCGTATTCTCCAGACATTGCTCCTTCTGATTACCACTTGTTCCGATCGATGACGCATGGCCTGGCTGAATAGCACTTCCGTTCTTTCGAAGATGTCAAAAAATGGGTCGATTCGTGGATAGCCTCAAAGATGAGGAGTTCTTTCGACGCGGAATCCGTTTGCTACCAGAAAGATGGGGAAAGGTTGTGGCTAACGATGGACAATACTTTATAGAATAAATTTATAATCACTTTTTCACAATAAATGTCCAAATTACGAAAAAAGTACGAGTTTATACATTCATACTCCCAATATATGTGAATTATTAGATTGTTCTTGTGTAATCACAGTGATTTTTCATTATCGACAAGTAGCAAAATTATTTATTGTTGACTTTTAGCAGAAAAAAAATCACGTTTTGTTTCAGTAACTGGAATTTTTTCTTAATTGTTAGAAAGTGATAAATAGTAACAGTTCCTACAGTCCCATCACTAGCCCAGAATTCCAAGAGTACCTTTGAAAAATTGTGTGAAATCAAAGTAGTGCAAGGAAGAAAAGCCATCAGTAAATTTTCCCAACATATGGCTAGAACATTCTTACTATTATAGTTTTTTGCGAAAATTCCCCAAAATGAAATAAACACATTTTCCATTACAAAAAAAAAAAAAAATATATATATAATATACAGTACTTTTCATTTATAACGAAACCACTGGAAATGTATTTCGCATATAATAAACCAAAGTGTTTGGTGGTTCACTTTCGTTTTCGATCGAAACGAAATGTACTGTAAGTAGGTTGTAATGTCCTTATGCGTTCCTTAGGCTATTTGTTTTGTGTCACATTTTATGACTTATTTAAACTTTTCAAAAAGAATATCAATTTGTGTACTTATGTCATACATATTGTTGAAAATATGTTATTCATTGGTTTCGCCTAGTATTTCAGCAATTTTTGGCAATTCCGGTCACAGATGTTGAAACATGGTAATAAAACCATATTATTTTTCACAGAAAAATTTCTTGAAAATAAGGCAATTTATCTTTGAATGAGTATATATTCAAAAAGTACTAAATCCTCTAAATCTTTGTAAACGTTTAACGCACGTGCTTGAAATACTTTTACATATGCGAACACAAGAATTTCTTCATGTTGGTTTTTTGCTTTAGTAATATTTATGTAGCTAAAATAATTGTCAATAATAGAAACTGTAACAAATTCTAAATAGTTCCACCAAGTTAACGCTAATTTCTTTCTTTTGTTTTCAACGTATCTCTCGAGAATACGAAATTTCGCATGAGAAAACAGACACTAAAAAAAAAACTTATTAACATTTTTTGTTTTTTTACTCGCTCGCTGGTTACTTAAAATTAGATTCACGTTAACGAGATTTATTTGTTAAATTCACAAAATAAATATTTGTCAATTTAGCACGTTAGTATTTTTTATACGAAGAATGCAAAGTTGATATTTTATTTATGCATACATAGAAGAATACTCTACTATATTAAAGAGTAGAGATATTTTTATTATATTTGCGTGTTTAAAGTTGTGAAATTTCACAAATTTCAGGTTTATTTGAATTCATAAATTTTAAGCAAGAATTTGTAAGAATTTTTGCCCCAGCAGGAATTTTATGAGATATAAATTATGATTAAAAATGAACTTGGCAGTATTTTTCCCTTTCCCTCTCTAACTTCAGATGCGAATGTCACTACCCAGAATATTTGGCTTTAACCTATTAAAAATACGCTTATCTATTTTTTCCGTTTTGATCTCTGTGGAGTGAATTCTCTGCTGCGGATTTTCATACTTCTATAAAAGTCACTATTCCGAAATATTCCGAATCACAAGTTGCTTCATGATTGTGCGAATTTTTTACGGCAGGTTTCTTTCCACAGTCGCAGCGTTAACTGAAAAAAACGTGAACACGTGAGAGGTTTGAGTTTAGCTTTGAGGCAAAAATTCACAAGTGGGAGTCAATGTTTTCACAACAGCAGACGATCAGAAGCCTCCACGGCACGATGTGTACAAGATTTACTGTAAAAGAACATTCGAATGTTTCGCATGCTAATACCGAAAAAGTTGCAATTCGAAAACGCTAGTTGCTTAGCCATGTCACAGTGTTAACTGAAAAAACGTTGACCCAGCATTTTAAAACTGAAAAAACTAAAACGTTGTTAGTGCAAATATGCAATAATGCACGAGGTTCCTTTTTTTAAAAAAAAACGTGAACATTTTCATAATTGCAGACGCTAAAGAGCCTCACCGGCGAAAAAATTCCCAATATGCACAAGATCGCAGCATTTTACAGATATAAAATATCATTCGTATTTTTCGCATGATATATTAACATTATATTCCTCCCTCTTTCCCCTTTCTTGAGCTTTGAGGCGAGTTTTATGGCAGCATTTCGCAGATAACTCTATATAAAGCTATAAGTAAACATTTGCAGTATTTATTGAGAAAATTCGCTCTACACCCGTCTTTCCCCTTCTTCTTGTACCTCAAGCTACATATATGCGTTACAAATTTGTAAGTTGTATTTGATTATTTATAACTCCGTCGAACTTTTTTCATGTGCATAACTTTAAAATCGTTTCTTATCGCATCATTAATTCATTCACATAAGAATCACAATGACAATTCCCACCCATAACATACTATACCCTATACTTGTACCCAAATATTTCTTATCAAATTGAGAAATCTTCCATTGAAATTAAATTCAAGTACCCCCCGCGTGTGCCATTGCAACAAAAAAAAAAAAACAAAAAAACGAAACCAAAAATGTTTAAATTCTTTCCATTTCAAAAATTTAAGATTTCATTTACTTACTTCAATACCTAATACGAGAGAGTTTAAAGAATCAACATTTTAGATTTTTTACGATTTTAATCTTTATGTGAAAAACAACATGTAATTTGTAGCTAACCTACGTGTGGTTCTAAACACGTTCTCCTCTACTTTTTATTTTTTATTTCTTAAGTTACAATAATTTTTAATTTTTGTTTTGTGGAGATTTTGTCTTGAAGATAGTATCTCCTTATTCTGTGGCAGCGGAAATGAAATTTATTACAAAATACTTAAGAACAATTCAATAATTTCTTTTTTACTCATATACTTACTAATATTTCTTTCTTAGATGTCTTTCGAAAATATATTTGAAAAATAACCAACAAAAGGAAAAAAACAAAAAAGGGAAAAGGAAAATATTGATAGAAAATACCGCTTTGATTTATCTCAAATTATAGCAACGTCATAAAATTTTTAGATAAGATTTTTTTCATTTTTAGTTTTCCGTTTTTGTTTTAGTTATTGACTTTGAATTTGATTGGGTGCTTGTTTGAAAACTTCAAGTGTTTTGATAATTGACTTACGTTTTTGAAAAAAAGGCACTTACAGATTTTAACTTTCTTCATTGAAAGTTGCGCATTAGTCTGTTTGAAAACATTTCAAATTGATTGGATTTAAATTATGCCAAATTGGTTTCGAAATATTGCTTGATTTCGGAAAATTCCAAAGTAATTGGATCAAGATTAATTGATTTAGTTCCTTTAGCTTAGAATATTACAAATGGATATCAGAATATGACATTTTAATTTGTTGTAGATTGTTTCAAAATTTGTTTCAGATTATTTCCAATTGATTGAAGACAGATTACTTCAGAACTGATGTCAGAATATTTCAAATTGGCTTGGAAATATTCGAAATGATTGGCAGATCTCTCAAATATATAAGAACTACCGAATGTTCTTCATAATATTCCCAATTTTTATTAAAACATGTATTTATCAAGTTAAAAGTGGGCAAGCATATGTTACTTACACTAGCGGTTCCACAAATCGCCTTCTTCCGAACTTCTGAACTCCTAGACTTTAAAAAAAAAACGTAAATCCTAATCCTCCATATGTTATTTTGGTTACTTGCTGAAATTATGGCGTTTATTTGCTTAAAAAGATGAACATTCTTTGTCCTTATAAACTTAAGCCCCAAAGAAAATATCACACATACAAACAAAAACTCTCTCTTCTCTTTGGCATTGATGACATGACAAATGTAAGTATGTGTGTGTCCTAAAATAGCAAATGATTATATGACAGTCATATTTTCAAACCTATCTCTGCTACAAACATATATAAAGCATAAATTGCAACCTATTGCCATTTACCTGCAAATGCAACAAGGACCCAAATAGTACACACTTTTATGTATGTACAAAGGTAAATAAATAAATTGAGTGAGAGTGAGAAATTGCAATACCCACACACTCATACGCACACACACACATACATAGTAGGCATATACAGGTCATAGTCAGTTTGTCTGACGATTCGAGTCGATTTGAGAGTGAATATCATTTCAGCATTCAGTTTACAAAATGCAATCGTGCATTTAAGTCGTAGATCAATTTCGTTTCCGCCGAGCCATAAACATTTTCTCACATGGAATATTAATAATATTTTTATTGTGATTGCAAAATGTGTAATTCAAAAATTTTTCAAAATGAAAAATGTGTGAATAAGTAGTGATTTCAATCAACTATATCAAGCGATAAAGATCATTGCGCATATCTATTTTAAACATAATTAAACCAAAATAATTGAAAAAAAGGACTTCGAAATATGTGTTTTTGAGTGAAATTTTGAAAGTAAATTTAAGTATTTAATTAAATTTTAAATAATTACTGTATGATTGAAAAGAATTAAAAAATTGTTGATCACATTCAATAAAAACAAGCAAAAAATAATGCAAAATAAGTGAAGAAAGGACTTCTTCAATAAATGTGTTTATTGAAAAATTCTGCAAATAAATTTCAATACTTTGATAAAGAAAAGCATTTAAGATCTAAAAAGATCATTGTGATAACTCTAAAAAAAAAATATTTTAAATAAAATAATTGAAGAAGGAACTTCGGTAAATGTTCTAACATGAAATATTTGAACATTATCCAAAATAAGAAATTAATCATTGATCAAAGATCATTAAGCATATTCGAAAATCAAGTGAAACTGTAAAAAATGAATCAATTATATAATATTTACAAGGAATAGTGAAACATTTTCCTATAGATTTAACAGTATCATTGAAAAAAATAAACTTGCGCAAGGCAACTCATTATGGATTACCATAGAAGTATGCACAAATATTTGACTATTTTTCACTGTTATTATTAAAGAATTTATCCATTTATTTATATTGGGGAATTCTGCTTTTTAAACGATATTTGAGACTGCAGAATGTCACTTTCCGGTACTTTTGGAATAGAATCTTGAAATCCTGAAGTGATTCGGACTTAACATGTAAAATTACAAAGCGAACTGTAAATTTAAGCGTTTTAGAAGATAATTGAGAACAAACAGTGATTTTCTTTGTAACTTCAGCATTTTTCTGTACTTTTCGATATATAATTTGTAGAAATCCTGAAGTAATTCGGATTCGGCATGGAAAATAACATAGAGAATCACTATTTGTTCGCAATCTCTTGAAACTTTACAAAGCTGTGGAATCGATCGTTGTTCATATAATAATTTAAAAACTTACTGGAGATTCTGATTAAAAACAAGGCCTTTCTGAAACGTTTTTGGTCTTAAAGCTGTGGAGTAAATTACGTCTTTGCATTTCATAATATGGTATTAATGTATTAACTAAAGAAAACTTACTAGATAGTAGACTTTTCTGAAACTATTTTGATTGATAGACTCGGAGAATATTATTCTTCATAACATAAATGATTTAACTAAAGAGCTTAGTAAAGAGCCTTTCTCAGAATTTTTCGAACTGAAAAAAAAACCAAAAAAATTATGCTTTTGCGTTGGCAAAAACAAAAAATATTGGTTTAATTAAACAGAAGCTTTTAGTATATGTACTTACTTTGAATTCTTAAAGAGCACAATGTTCGAGCTCAAATAAAAGGGGAAGTTATTGCACGATAGATTTATTTTTTATTATTATTATTATTTATTTAATCTTAACATAAATTTTAAAATTAACTTAAAGCTAAGCACCAGCTGCCAGGGCTATCAGCTCTCACGATAGATTTAATTTTTCTGCTTATTATTATGATGACAATTTATTAATCTTACATTATTTTCTTTCTCTTTTACTTTACAGAGTTGCAAGCGACCATGCGCGCATGGATTTTATTCCTCGCAGTGCTGGCGACTTTTCTATCGATCGTTCAAGTTGCTAGCACCGAGACAACACCAAGAACGTTTATAACAGCGATATCACCCAAAAACTATAAGCCATTAACATTAATAGACACTATATCTGATGAAATACCACCAGAAGTGGCAGCAACAAGAAATACAACATCCGTCGGAGCATTTAAATCAGTTATCGATATAACGGCAATATCAACGACAACATCAATGTCAGCATCATCATATATCTCATCCATATTACCACCAGCAACAATAACAGAAAAAAACAGTGATAGTGAAAATAAAAATAATTATAATAACAAAGAAAATAAAAATATTAAAAATGACAATGATTATGAAAAAAATAAAAACGATTTTTTTGAAAATAATATGTTTATAATTGATGGTGTAGAAATTGATGGAAAATATCTTAAATTTATGGACGTTTTTGAAAAGAAAATAGATCCTGAAACTGAAAAGCAAAACGAAAGAACAAACCAACCAAATGATGATTCTAATAGAAATGATTATTTTTTATTTAAAAGTCTAATTAGTGATAACAACAAAAGTGATCTACCATATGAAGTGATATCAAAGAAAGATTATTATTCTGATAAAGATAATGATGATGATGATAATAATGATGATAATGGAGATAATAATGATAAAAGCGAAGAAAACAAAGGAAGCGACAATGAATTTGGAACCTTTGAGGCATCGCCAGTTCTCTATGATGAATATGTACCAACCCCTGCAGAGGCGGCTATTGCTGCGAAAGAATTAACAGCAAAAGTGAAAGAAGGCTTTTTATCAATGCTTTCAATGAAGGTTCCGCCAAAAATTGATCGTTCGAAAGTTATAATACCCGATGCTATGCAACGTTTGTATGATCATGCGATGGGAATTAAAACGAAAATTGACATGACAAGAGCACCAAAAGGAGGATTGCATACATCAGCAAACGTAATACGAAGTTTTACACATATAAGTAAGTTTAACTAACTTTCAAATATCTAAAAAAGACATCTTGAGAGCTCAAAAATTATAAGATACCAGTCATTCCTGGTGCCTCTATTCATCCTTCTAAAAAGTCGCGAATCGGAAGTTTTTAAGTAGAATGACGGTATCTGTGAGTGTCTTTAAAGTTTATAACCCGGCAAACACAACCAAAGAATTCAGGAATAAAGAAATCTTAGTTAACAAATCTTCATTCGGTGCGTCTTCTACACCGGGTGACCAAATAGCGATTTTATTTTTAAAAAGTACAACACAGCGGCAAATTTTTCGTTTGTTTGCATCTACACTGACCGAACATCATTCGCGAATATTTTCAGATCAGCTCGTCTGTGAGTTTTTCGTACTGTCTGTGAGATTAGGTAGATTTTGAAAGATAGTTCCCTATGAAATGATGCCATAATGTCTCGCAGAAACACTCTTGTGTAATTAGGAACCATTTTTCCCATTTGCCAAAACATTCAAGATAGTTGTTAAAATAAGATACAGTTTTCAACAAGTTTAATTTTTACCAGAATTTGCGTTATTCATTAGATTTTATTTTTTGCTTATAGTTTTTAAAATTTTCCGAAAAAAAAAACTGGAAAAAACCTTCAAATATTTATTTGATTTATTATATAAGGTACAGTGTAAATTTTCGCTAATGCGTTTACCTATTAAAATGTTGTTTCCTTGAAATAAATCCTTGTGCTGTGTCTACAAAACTATTTACAAATAAACCAATGCAATTATCAATTAATATAGTGTGGCAGTTACAAGTATAGGTTACCTATGTATATACATTTAATGTTTCTGTTTGCTGTTTTGTATTTATTGCATTTTTATAGCACCTATCATAAACTCATAAAAGTAAATGTACTAGTGATGAGCAGATAGCAATAATTGAAATTATCGATAGTAATCGGTTTTTACTATTGTGTGTGTAGTACTCGGCACTAGAAGAAATATTGAGACGCTTTATGACATGTGACGCACAGCAGAGAAATGTGCTAATGGAAATACCACAAACACTCTTTCTCTCATTTCAAAGCCTACAACATTTCACACTTAGTCTCTTGATTAAACCATTTCAAATTTTCAACAAAAAAAAAATACAATGAAATCTCCCATTGCCTTCAGAAAAAACACACAGTAATTTAAACATTAAATTTCTTTTGAAAAAATGCTAACTTCTGGTATTTCTAATTCAATCATATTTTTGAGGACATTTTTCCAGAGTATGCAAAATATGAATTCGTTAGCGTTTAATTTCTTCCATGCTTAAAAGTTTCAATCTTAACCGAGTAGCTAGAATAACGAAAAATATAATAGAATATTTCAGGGAATTATAGTAATACTTGATAAGTAGATGCGAGTATACAAAATTTCTAAGTAATATCTGGCATTTCGGATTCATTTTTAATTTAAGTATACACTCAGAAAAAACATCCCATTAATCAGAAGAAATGTCCCATTACTTTTTATACCATTAAATTAATAGTGTTACAGCATGAAGTCAACAGGACTGTACCATGAAATCAATAAGATATACCATAATATAGCTTAATTATATCAAAAATGATAGTCTAAATACTATTAAAATTATGGGAAAATACCATTGACCAAATCCTATTGAAATAGTAGGATTTTCATATTGATTCCACGCGATTTTTTTCTGAGTGTATCAATGATTTTCCAAGAAAATGCTGGGCCTCCAAGACGAATTTGGATTTTTCTTCTCAAATATTAAATATGAAATCTAGAGCACCAGTTAGTTAAGCTGGGCTTCATTGTAACTGGCAAAGTTTCATTTTAGCTGCTGGGGTTTTATTTTAGCTAGCAATGTTTAATGTAAGTGGGCTGGGCTATATTTTAGCTAACTGGATTTCTCTCAAGCTGACTTGGTGTTTTTTATCGGAGCTTCACTTTAGCTTTAGCTAGTTGGGTTTCATTTTAGTTGACTCGGTTTCAATTTAACTGGCAGGATTACATTTTTATTCGAGGGGTTTAGCTTTAGGTGAGCGGGTTTCTCTTTAGCTTCACTTTAGCTTTAGCTAGTTGGGTTTCATTTTAGCTGACTCGGTTTCACTTTAACTGGCAGGATTACAGTTTTATTCGAGGGGTTTAGCTTTAGGTGAGCGGGTTTCTCTTTAGCTTGCTAGGTTTGACTTTAGCCGGCTGGGTCTTACTTCTGATCGGCTTTTCCTTAGTTGAGCCTGACTTCAGTTGAGCCTCAATTAACTTGGGATTTGAGATTCACTGTAACTGGGCTTCAATTCAGCGGGGTTTTAGCAAAGCTTCAGCTTGGAATCAAGAAAACTTTAGATGGGCGATTATAACACCACTAGAGAGCGACTTAAAGGGGTATTCTACACGATATGGTGCGAAATATCGATGTTTTCAAATCGTTGTAAATGAAAAGCTTTTCAATATTTTTTCGAGGTTTTTTGCAAGTTTTTCTACAGGTTTTGAACAATAATTTTCGTTTTTAATGTTAAAAATATCTTTGTTAATAATGGTTCATTCGACGCCTCGAACTTGAGCCTGCCGAAAATAGTTGCTCCATGGTGGACATTATATCTCCGGTTTAAATATTCTGAAACAAAAAATGTAACATTTTGTAATAGTGAGACTTCCTGCTATCGCCTCATCTAGGGAATAAGAAAAAAAATTCTCTTCAATTTAAATCAGACGTTTGAAAAAAATGACGATTTTTTGCCCTGTTTTTTCGATTTTTCGGACCATCTCGGGTAGAATACCCCCTTAAGAAGTACCAAAAAGCGACTGCTGAAATTTGAAATTTGGCGACTATTTGCAATAAGGGTTCATATGTTTCTTAGTTTGCGATTTGGTTGTGATTTGACGCCCGAATTATTATATCTCAGAAAACTTATTTGGACTCATTTTAGCATATGTAATAAATCTTAATAAGTGGCAATGGTTCTAGTTCATTTTTGTAAAGAGAAAAAAAGAAGTGAATCATTTTGACCTTTGAGAGCAATGCAATTGACCCATCCAGCCCCCAAATGGCCATTTGTTCTTAATCTCAGCAATCTAACTTCTTTTGAGTAGAGCATGTTGCCTATGGTTTTAAAAGTTGAACATTTTACCTTTCGATCTTATCTCATTCATTCAAGATTCAGCTACAATTTAGCAGAATTTTATCAAAACATCAAGAGTGACCACATTCGCAACACTGCCCATATATTTATCAATTACTCTATAAACAGCCATTTTGGCATTTCACGCCATGTAATAGCCCGAAAACTCTAAATGACCTTGTGCATAGTAGATAACAAAACAAAACATATAGCAAATAGTAAAAGAAAACCGAAAAGTAGAACCATTTGAGTTTTAGAGAAATTACATTAAAACCAATATGTACATTTAGGAACCTTTTTCTGAAGCACTTGCAACTACACACAATGCCAACTTGTTCAGGGGTTTTTTCGTATACCTGTCGACAGTTTCTTCTATTTGCGGCACAATGTATGCACAGTCAAACACACAAAGCCTGTGCCGAAGATTTGAAGATTTTATTACTTATTGCCTTTTGTTTAGATACTTGTGCAGTGCTAAAGGTTAAAGGTGATGGTGGTGGCAATTCGAATTGAGATTTATTTTTTCTTTTATTTGTACAGTGTTTGCAACTAGCAAGCGCTTACGCATTGAGAATGATAAGAAATGGCACGAAATGACACAGCACGGTATAGCATGCGAAATGGCTGAGTGGCTGTGGCGAATATGTGAGGGTATAAATGATTTTGATTTCTTCAAAATTAGTGGTGGCGTCAGTTCGTCGTTGACAAGTAGGTGTGGTTGTGTGGGGTAAAGAGGTACAGGTGCAAGCAAACTAGAAGCGTTTGAAAAGGGATTACTGACTTAGGTAACCTAACAACGCTATCTAATATCAACTTGTTATCAGTTATGTCAATTTGGTTTACCCATAAGCTCTGATACGGAAGTTAAACATTGGGTGACATCGATATTGTCCAGTTTCAGAATTCAGTTTAGTTCAAAACTCAGAATCATTTATCTCACTAGTAGGCAGGGAAGTAGGTCATTTTGACTTCTGAAGGAAGTACTATGTGCCCAAGTCCACCAGTCGCAGGCATCTTTACGTAACTCTTTTTTTTATAAGAGTAGCATACTTCTTAAGGAAGACTAATGCGATAATCAATTCTTCATGTTCATTTCTCTTTGTCTTCTACTTTATTGATTTATTACTATTTTTTTTTAAACTCAGTTCTTCTTTTAATACTAATTTCATAAACTTAATTTCATCTTTTTCCAGATAGTAAAATCGACGATCGATTTCCTCATCATCATCGGTTTCGTCTGTTCTTCGACATCAGGAGCATTCCCATGAATGAGAAAATGGAACACAACGAACTACACATAGCTCGGGATATGATTGACGAGAAACTTCTAAAGCCGCATAAAGCAAAACGCACTCAATATCAAGTACTCGTCTATGATATTGTACGACCTGGCATCAAGGGTAAATCTGATCCAATTCACTTACTGCTGGACTCTAAAGCTGTACGGCTGAATGATACCGAAACAATGATACTAGATGTTGAACCAGCTATTAATCGTTGGATGAAAAATCCAACTAAAAATTACGGCCTAATAATAGAGGTGCGAACGTTTGGTAGCTTGAAACCAGCAACGCATAATCATGTACGATTACAGCGTAGTGCCGATGAGCCAGAAGAGGAATGGTTAAGGAAACGGCCGTTGCTGATTGTATACAACAACGATGGCAAACCGCAGCATCGTGGCAAGCGCGATGCAAAACGCAACGGTGCACATCATCGAAAACATCGCAGGAAAAATGATGATATTTGCCGCCGACATTCGCTTTATGTTGATTTCACCGATGTTGGCTGGAGTGATTGGATCGTAGCACCGCCGGGCTACGATGCATTCTATTGCCATGGCAAATGTCCATTTCCATTGGCCGAGCATCTCAATTCGACAAATCATGCGGTCGTGCAAACTTTAGTCAATAATATCAGCCCAGAGAAGGTACCAAAGGCATGCTGTGTCCCGACACAGTTAGAAGGCATCTCGATGCTCTATCTCAATGACCAAAGTACAGTTGTGCTCAAAAATTATCAAGATATGACAGTGGTCGGCTGTGGATGTCGATAAGAGCTTCGGTTAGAGAGAATGACATGACTGTGACAAGCGAAGAGAAACAAGAAGAGGAGAAGTAGGTAGTGTGACAGGGAAATCAAAACAACAAAAAAACTCAAGCCATTATTATTGATAGATAAATAGCTAGCGAAACTCCTCTTCGTGATCATTGTCGCTTCCTAAAGTGATTATGCGAACAGATTGTGTAATCAGAGCAGGGTAGGAAGTTAGAGCACACACCTATACACACAACCCCCTCCACACACTCACTCACACATACACTTCTATGCATATATATATTTATATATATGCATATGTATATATATTTATTTAAATACTGAAGGCGCGCACATTAGAGAGCAATAAATGCTAACATGGAGTTTGAGCCGTCAACGCTTTAATAAGTTTAAATTTTTCTTAAACAAACGCAAACAAAATGGACTGATCTTTTTGATTTATAAGTGTAAATTTTAGACTTTAATGTATAGAATTGAAGAAATAGAAGAAGTAGTAGAAGAAGAAGAAAAGTTGCAGTAGCCAAAAATTACGACACTTGTCACTTTTGACAGTTAGGCTGCCAAAATGCATGACAGATATGATATAGAGTAGAGTACACAGAGCGAAGAGCGAAAGAGATAGAGAAAGGGAGAGAGAGAGAGCACTGGCACTATGTACAGTAAAGCCTACAGCAAGTGCCTAAATTGCAAGCCTCATGAAAATGTAGAACGTGAACTAAAGAAAAACCATAACTATTGCATACGTTAAATCTAACCGACGTTATTCGTTTCGTTATCGGTTTTCGTTTGTATTCACACGACGACGCCTTGTCTCGTAACGTGTTTGCATCGTTATATTTGTCGGTGTCTCTGTCTTTATCGTTGTCGTTATTCATCAACGTAGTCAATTGCGCTTTCGCTGTCACTGTCGCCGTTGTTGCCCTGTGCCATTAACTGACGCCATTCTTTACACTGCTCGACTGCTTGCTTGCCATCATCGGCTGCGTGCTACGTAAATCAGCGAGCGCGTTGCCAACTAACTGCATCAGGTATGCGGGCGGCCGACGTTAACGTATACCCTCGAATGAAACGAACAAATTGTATAGTGTTTTTTTTTTTTTTTTTTGATTTTCTTTTAAATTTAATGTAGTTAATTAAGTTTATGCTATGCTAATTTGAAAACATTAGTTTTTTTTTGTTGTTAATAATATTGATTATTTTGATTCTTGTATAAAATGAAAAAAGAATATTTTAGTTTTATTTATAATTATAATTTATTTTTTAATTAACGAACTTACTTAGAAAACTTGAGTAATGTTGAAATTGTTTCAAGTAGTTAGTCTCTCCAATATTTTTGTAAATGTACATACTATATGTAGTTTGACATGTATTAAAAAGTAAATGTAAATGTTTTAAAAATCACATATATAAACATATATATTTATATATATATATATATATATTCACTATATATGTATATATATCGTATATATGTATGTATGCTCTAGTTCAGTGTATATCTAATATCCTTAATTTTATAAAAGGATTTCAAATGTATGTATTCTGATAAATGTATGTCATTTTTACTATCTACTTACCTATATACTTTAGAAGTTTTTAAACATATATAAAAAAGAAAAACTGTTTCTAAATAAACGTATTTCTAATTTTATTGTAATTTAAATTAATAAATAAATAAATATATATATGTATATATATAGATATATATATATGTGTAATATATATTCATATATATACTTGAATATATATGTATTTGATAATATACTATTAATTTTAAGTGAAGCAAAACTTGTTTAAATTATATCATATACTTTTTACATAATACACATTTTTATTTATTTATATAAATATTTGAGAAAAAAGAAATCGAAGAAATGAATTGAAAATATAAAGAAAATTTTTTATAAAACAAATTTGAATTGCATCTATTGCATTTTTTTTTAATTGCATTTATATTTTCATCGATGGATTTTCACACAAATAGTACCTGCCTATCAACCTAGTTAGTACTTACAGCATGACGTCATAGTGTAGTATTTTTCATTACCTAAGAGTAGAATGACATTATCATTTTATATTATATCTAAAGGCTCGATTATGCAAACCTAATTTGGTAATTTCGGTGCGATTTCGGTAATTACACGCACTGCAGGTTTGCAAAATTACGAAACGCTACATTAAGTTTGCATAATCAAACCTTTAAAGTAGAATAGAATTTGGAAAATAAATTATACATGTCGCCACACTTACTACAAAAGCATCGTACACTCTCATTTGTCATAAATTCTCTCATTTTTCATACAAAATTATACGACTTTATAACTATACGACAGTATAAGACAGTTTGTGAACAAGAGTAGAATAAAAGTTTGAGAGTAAATATAGAACCACATTCTCTCCATTTATTTGAGGCAGAGAGATTCAAAACTGCCGCATTTACTTCGCTTGGGCCCCATTTATATTATCCCATCCTTCTACTCAGTCAACCACTCTCATATTAATAACGTCACAACGGAGACCATATCGGTTCTGACTCAACTCAAAATGACGTCAGTCAGCAGATCTTTACATATACTTAGGTCAAATTAAAATTATCTTTAGTCTCTTCTCTGGATTCGGTATTACTGACTAAAGCTTGCACGCTCTCATGAATGTGTGAATAAATGAATGAAATAATAAATTAATTGAGATCCTCCGACAATGGGAATGAACTTGACAATATAATGATAAAATGTCAAAGGTACCAAATATCATCATCATGGATTACAATGAACGCATAGTAGCAAAAAAAAAAAAAAAAATTTAAATTTAATTCAATATGTATAATTCGTTAATTATTTTATATTGATTTTTATATATTTTTGTTACCAAAAAAACAAAATTTTTTAAACTTTAATAAACTTTTATAAAATTAATAAAAAAAATACAATTTTATTATTTAGGTACCTTCGAAAACATTAGGAACAAGGAAAAAAATTAAATTATTTTTGTAAATGGTTGTGAATTGGTTATTATTTCATTTAAATGGTTGTCAATCTAGGTCACTATCGGATCCTAGTCCTAGGAGGGTTGGGGATAGATCCTGGCTCCTCCCATTTTGCCAATGAAAATCTGATACATTTTGATCATTGGTCATGGACAGGGATGCCAACTCATTTTTTCTGTCTCCCCGATAGCCCTCGAGAAATTCCCCGATTTTCAATTAAATTCCCCGCACCGACATAAATTACAGCGCGACACGCACTTTCCATATAAACATTTTATAAAAATGAACAATACCTTTACATTGGCCTAAAATTGATCTAGGCGGGTGTTGTATTAAGGCAGCCCTACACTTTTTCGCTCCAAAATTTAACCAATTTTTATAAGACTGGTAGGTTAATAGAAATGTATTTTGTGACTTCGGAATTTTTTCCACGCATAGAGAATTTCATTTCAAGAGAACCCACTCTTAAAATCGATCGGGCTCAAACTTGCACAATGTTTAGTCCTATTGGGTATTAGTTACGACACCAAATTTAAACAAATCGGGTGTTTCGAGTTTCTCGACGTTCAGTTTGATAGATAAACAAGACTCAGTCCACTTTTGGACCTCAAAGTTTTCAACGGAAAAGACATAGTCTTTCTTTTGACCCAACGTTACAAATTGAGAAAAGAATTAACCAAACTTATTTGTTCTATTATGTCCTGGGACCATTGTTGTGTTGAAGAACATATTTTAATTTCAAACCGTATGTCCCAATGGCATAAACTTTGTTTTGAGAAAAACGGGTTTAAAGTTTTGACTATCGGTTTTTAACTTATAAAATATAGTTCTTCTTCTTTATGATGGCTGACCGTAACTTGTAATTTTACAGATTAATCAGCAAGGATTAAGAGTTATTAATCAGGAGATGCTGGAGGAAGTCCTAGCTAATAAGCCTTTCTGAACGGTCGAAAGGGGGACACTTGGCACTATACTTAATCGTCTATACCATATTTACGAGAACACTCCGAGTTTCACTCTGAAATTTTTACAAAATACTTCTGAAATATAATGTGTATTTTCAAATCACACACATTTTTTAAAATGTTAAAATTCACCAAATCAAGAAAGTGCAGGGCCCCAGAAAATATGAAGATTTTATGACTTAAAATATGAAATATTGCGAATTGCATTTCATGAAATTTTACAAAAAAATTCAACATACTTTAATGACTAAAAGCTGAACGGTTTTAAATTCCCCGCAAGAAACAGCTCATTCCCCGATGCCCCGTACTAAGTAAAATTCCCCGCAAATCGGGGAATTCCCCGCTAGTTGGCATCGCTGGTCATAGATCAAAACAAACTTTTAAAGTGACGAACTTTCAACATCATTATTTAATAGTGGGTCGATTTGTCTCATATTTGTAAATGCAAAGATTTAAGGGGATGTAGACATGCAATCTACCGAACAGCAAATGGGAAACAGAATGCAGTACAAATGACGTAAACGTGCTTGCATTCTAGAATACTTATATTGTTATTCCAACAAAAATAAAACGGTGCCTTACTTCCTTATCTTAACTTAACTTTTCCTTAATACTGTGTGTTCCTCTTCCAAGAACGGATTCGGGACCAATTTATATTTTAGGAACTGCCTTTCCTACCAAATTGTCGTTTAATTCTTTTCCGTTATTTCCTTTGTGCCCAAGAGCCCCAAATATGATTTCCTAATTGCTCTCGTTTAAGAAGATCTAAGCATTCTCCTGTTAACTTGTTAACTTAGATGGCAGATTGACTTTCTTAAAAGTTTTAAAATATCTTGAACTTTACACCTATACACGTTCAAGGTTTAACCGTGCACATGGCAGAGACTTCATCTTGGAAGATTCTGGCTGTTTTTGCTACAGGCGTGTCTGGTATTTTTCGTGGTTACCTGTATCAGTTCTTTTATCTGTCGTCGATCCGTTTGTATTATAAGAAGAAGGTTTCTCAACAGGATTTAACAGGTTGCAGTCTCGCATTGAGCTCAAGCTTTCAATGCTACTCGTTAAAAAAAAGTAGTGATAGATTATAACGTCGTCCGGTTTCGTGGTGAGAAACTCATCAATCAGTAGACTCCACAAAAATGTCAAAAACCCCAGCTTGTGGATAACCTTTCATTGAATGCGCAGTTCTTTGATTTTCAAGTGTTTCCTACTCATGTCAGAGCCATGCTTAACCTAAATATTGAGCTTATCCTATGAAACAGCATTGGCTCCATTCAAATTATGTTCAGCACTCTCTTTATAGAAAAAATATAAAATATTATTATCAAAAAAACCCGAAAGGAATAAAAAAATATCTAACTACCAAAATTTAAAACAGATCGGCGTAAATAGTGACAGCTTATGGGTAATTATTTTTCTCGTAGCAAATAAAAATGCAACAAACGACGAAAATGACAAATGCCCAAGAACTTGGTGCTATCTTAAGAATATCTCTTTTTTCAAACACTATGCTTCTGCTGTTAAAAATACTGCCAGCGGCGGTAGATTTTCTGATCCATTTGAATGGTTTCCGCTTACGATCGCTCACTTACGCTTACGGTTTCTGGCTTATATTTGTTTATGCGTATGTTTGAGAAAAGGTAATAGTATTTATTTTTTTTTTCTCTCTCTCTCTCTCTTTTCTACATTCTACAGATTTATTTTGTGTCTTGTTAGATAAGAAAATTATTGCTTTTGGAAGCGCCCTGTTGAGCTGCGGGCAGAGTAGAGTAGTCAAATATGCAATGTATTGCAACAACCAAGCAGTGGTGTGCGGTTAGGTTAGTACTTAAAAACACACACAGTGATGAGGGAATATGGGGCTGTAGCCAATTGAAAATTTCAATGTTTGTTATTTTTTAAAATCTTTCTATAAGGCATTAAATCCTCTCAGCTTTCAGGATCAGTTTATGGATATCTCCCATTCGGAAGTTTTGATATTTAACCTGTTTTTATGAAGGAATTTTTGGTCTGCTTTTATTCATATGTTAGGTCTGGGTTTTGGTTTGAACTTGATCTGGATTTTGATTAAACTTTCGATTGAATTTTATCTGATTTTTCTTGTCTCAATTTTGAGCTGACTTTTGGTCTGAATTGACACTGAATTTGGTCTGAATTTTATTTGGATTTTGATCTGAGTTTTTACCGGTATTCTAAGCCTTTAGTTAGCCTGAGTCAGTGATCGGCAGAAAAAAAATTACTTCCTTATTCACGAAAATTTAAAAATTACAAATTTAATATTTTCGATTATCACATGTTTCAAAATTTCAACTTTTGTGGTCGCTGATCACGACTGAGTACTTAGTTTTTCTCCATCACATCTAGTTTTCCCAAAATATGGACCTGAATTCGGGAAAATGGGGTCTTCTGGGGTTATTAAGAAATTTTCTTTTTATTTGGTGGCTGAAGCAAAGTTGTTAAGTACAAAGGGATAAATAATTTAAGCGGTTCAATCCTATGTGGAGCCAACCAAATTTTTGTTTTTTTAAATCAATAAAATAAGTTTTTTTTTGTCTCCATACGGAAGCCTAATGTAATTGCAACAACAAACGATTTCATTATTTATTTACGTAGTGTGAGTAGGTGGGTTCTAATGCAAAAATTCGGTTTTTGCATTATTCTGGGAAATGTGTATGTCGTAGGTCATTCCAATGTTCTAAGACCCCTTATAATTTTTAACAAGAAATATATTCTTAAAAAACAATTTAATAGTTTTCTCAATGGTTATTTTTTATTGGCCATTTATCAAAAATGGGTTTAAAACCCCATTTTTAAAACTAAGGGTAGAAGATCGAGAAAAAGTTCATGGACAAAAATTATTTATCTTTTTGTGTTTAAAAACTTCGCTTCAGACATCAAATTCGCAAAGAAATTTCTTAATAGCCCCTGAAGACCCCAGGTCCATATTGTAGGAGAATTAGATGTATTGGAGAAAAACTGTATGAAAAAACGACGCAATCGTGATCAGTCACCCCAAATTACTAGAAAACCGTTAGAAAATCTCGCGCATAAAATTTTTGTTGCTTTTTGTCTAATTTTTGGGTTGATTTTTTACCTGAATTTTGATCAAATTTTTGGGATGTATTTTAATCCTAATTTTGGCTAAAATTTTTGTTTCAATTTTTTGTACTAAATTTGGCTAAAATTTTTGTTTCAATTTAGTCTGAGTTTTAGTCCAATTTTTTGTACTAATTTGGTTTGAGTTTTCGTTTTAATTTGGGTCTGACTTTAATGAAAATTTAACATTTTAATTTAAGCCTGGATTTTGATTCGAATTTTTGTCTGAATTTGGTCCGAATTTTAATCATAATTTTTTAATTCATTTAATTTGAATTTCGAGTTATGGTGTGATTTTTGTCCTGAATTTTGGTGTAGTGTTTTATTTGAATTTTGGTCAAAGTTATGGACTGAGTTTTAGTCAAAATTTAGGTCTGAATTTTGTTCAAGGTTTTCGTCTTATTTTGGCCAGAATATCGGTTTGGTTTTTTGTCTGAATTGGTTCCGAGTTTTGATCTAAATTTTGTAAGATTTTTTTCTGAATTTCGGTCCTTAACTGTGTCTGAGTTTTGTTTGAATATGGGCCTGAATTTTGATCTACTGTTGAGTAGGAATTTCAGTATGGTTGTTAGTCTCAATTGGTATTTTCTATTATTATTTACAATTCTTATATCCTAAAACAAATTCACTGTTTAATGCTTTCCTATAATCCCCTCCTTGCTCATATCTTAAAGCAGCAACTGTACACACAAATATACATGCTTACTTAAATATTGATTGTGGACTTTTTTTATTTGGTAGTGGAGTAGAAAAGTGGCAGTGGAAGCAGTTATATTTTTGAGAGATGAACGAATATTTCGGTTAGACGGATGGTTGGATAGATATGTAATTTACTTAGGTATCTATGTATATATATATATATATATGTTGATGTACCAATGCTCATAATTTTAGTTGTATTTTGAGTTGGTTTCTTTCTCTTTGTTTTATGTTGTAGGCGCATTTCAGTTTTCGTTTTTTTTTTCCTCTTCTGTTTTTATCAGTGGGTAAAAATCTAGAGCGGGTAAATTGCTATTGAATAAAAGGTAAGTAGGTACAAGTACAATATTTCTTCAAACTTCAAGTTCCATATCGATTACAGTGTAAATACTCGTACCTACTTATTTTGGAGTTCTTCTTTTTCAAACAATTTCTATGCTTAATAAAAAAAAGAAATGATTTAGTTTTAGCCTACATAAAAAAATGTATCATCATCAATTAGAAATGTTCTTCATTGTTTCCTTACTTACTTTCCGCTTGTTGGAGATGGTATTAGGAAGATATGTTTAGTGCATTGCAGAGCTCATACATTGTGAATGGAAGTAAGTCAGTGAGTGAGTAAGTGCTTTACGTTAAGTGACAGAACAAAGTGATTTCTAATGGTATCTAAAAAAAAAAAAAGAAGAAAATTTATAATCTCGTTTTCTTATCTCATTTTTTATATCTTCAGCTAAAAATTCATAGAATTCACAGCAGTTGTTTAAGTGCGAATTTTTTGTTTTAGTTTTTGAGGTAACATAATTCGTTGGTGGTACTTATATTTTTGTGAAAAAAAGGAAAGTGTTGCATTTATCAATTAAAATGTCAATTCCATGTACTTCATCTTTGTACCTAGTTGAGGATAGTTGGCAGTTATCTGCCAGTAACTAGAAATAATATGCAACCTTTTTCTTTGATATGTAGTTAATTATGCTCATCAATTCTCGCTGACTCATTTCATTGATTGCTTTATATGAATTTTTCTCGTTCACTATTTTTTAATCGACTATTCTAGAACAAAAAAAAGTTGAGAGAAGAAAAAAAAAAAACTGGAAATTGATTTCCTGGGCGGTCCATTTTCAAGCAGCTCTATCTTCTAAAGCGGCGCTAGTGTAATACAAAAACACATCCTGTGTTGCATCATAGCGTAATTTTTTCTTGCCCGAATTTCGGTGTTAAGTGATTTTTGTTTTGGTTGTTTGTAGTTTTTGTTGCTAAGTGATGACGTCCATAAATGCATCACAGCAATTAGTGCGTCATTTTATTGACCAATATTTCCTTTCAGATATAAATGAGAATGACTCAATGACTCATAGTGAAAAACATAAATCTGTACCATATACACTATTTTATATGCCCAACAATGACGCATTCATATGTTACGGATCTAACTAACTGACCATTGAAATATGCCCGGTATGCTCATACATATGTATGTATGTATATATGACAGCATTCCATACAACCTTTCGCATCAACTACTTATACATATAGTATATATTATCATTTTAGTGGCATATATTATGTGTATGTTTTTTTTTTTTTTTTTTTTGTTAGGTGATATATACTTCATTAATATTAATTTATTTTTTTTTGGTTTTGTTTGTAACCTTATCAGCTTAAAATTCAACAACAGCTTATCAGCATAAACTATATAGGTACAAAAATTTGATAGCAAATATTTTGAATTTTTGAAAACAACATAATATTTTTTAATAATATGTTTATTATTGTCTCAAAAGAGATGAGCAAATGGTAGAGTAGATGGCGCTTGGAGTATGCCTTTAAATCAGGCACAAATGACAGGCTGAGAGAAAAAGCGGGCTAAATATATATAAGAGCAAAAGTGAAATAATTTAGTGTGTCAGTGCAAGAATGGCATAAGTAATACGGTTTAGAGTGAAAATGAAACGCCTTAAAAGTAAGAA
The DNA here is from genome assembly GCA_963691655.1 of Toxonevra muliebris. NCBI lineage: Eukaryota > Metazoa > Arthropoda > Insecta > Diptera > Pallopteridae > Toxonevra > Toxonevra muliebris. Next base: position 51,858,086 of record OY829329.1, read on the forward strand.
CAAAAATGGTATAACAATTCTTTCAGAGTAAGAACAGCATAGTTTTTTATTCCGTTTTCGCTCTGAACATATTTCGTTTCACTTTTGCTCTGAACATATTTCGTTTTGCTTTTGCTCTTAAGTAAAATTATTCCACTTTTTTCTGAACGTAGAAGTTATACCACTTTTCCTCTCAGCCTCTCAAATGAAGACGATTCGGTTTTATATCACTTTCGAATGATAAATGACAGGCTGAGAGGAAAAGCGGGCTAAAATTTATATAAGAGCAAAAGTGAAATAATTTAGTGTCAGTGCAAGAATGGCATAAGTAATACGGTTTAGAGTGAAAATGAAACGCCATAAAAGTAAGAACAAAAATGGTATAACAATTCTTTCAGAGTAAGAACAGCATAGTTTTTTATTCCGTTTTCGCTCTGAACATATTTCGTTTCACTTTTGCTCTGAACATATTTCGTTTTGCTTTTGCTCTTAAGTAAAATTATTCCACTTTTTTCTGAACGTAGAAGTTATACCACTTTTCCTCTCAGCCTCTCAAAAATCACTCATATGGTAACAGCAGGCTCTACTTATTCTTATTCACTCATGATTTTTGAATAGGTAATTGATATTACTATAATGGATCGATTACACAGTGAAAAAGTAAATTTCTAACTTTGTGCTTAAATGTTTATTATTAAGTCTCAGATTCCCGATTAAAAGCACAAAATGTCAAAATTTTGATCAAGCAATCCAAAAATTGCATTCTATCCACGGCATAAATGGAGCTTTTGCAAATGCTGGTGGAAATAGAGAAAGCAATGAGAGAAAAATATTAGAAATTCAGAACGAGAAAGAAAAAATTGAGACATAGAAGAAGGAAAGATAGATTTGGGAGCAAAAAATATGGGAGATACAGAAAAATAAGTTATATAGACGAACGGAGAGAAACAGAGAGTTACAAATCTGTGGCACCCGGTTTTTGTCTTTCTTTTCTTATTTTTAATTGCATTCTTCAATAATAATAATAATAAGTAGTTGTTTTTGGTTTGTCATATTTATTTTATTAAATAACAAACACCTATTTTCTTTAAATTTCAAACAATTTTGCAATCTACATATTACACCAGCCTGTGATTCAGGTGATTAACTCATATCGTCCCAACGTTCGATTGTTCAAACAGCAACTTTGAAAATTTGTCAAAAATACATTTAAAACATTTTTTCCAAAAGCAATCTCTGTTATGAGAGTTTTTAAAAAAGTTAGCAGAACCCTGTTATTTTTTTAACCTTTTAAATATTTTTTAAAAAACAGCCGTTAAAAGGGAGAAATTTTATTTTGGTTGGCCATAACAATCAGCGCAATTAAAACTTTATTTTTGTTATCCATAACCAAAACCACAATTAAAATTGTATTTTGGTTGCCCATAATAATTAGCGCAATTAAAACTTTATTTTGGTTATCCATAACCAAAACCACAATTAAATTTTTATTTTGGTTGCTCATAACCAATATCAGTACCAAAATATTTTTTTGGTTACCAATAATAATTATCGCTACCCAAAATATTTTTTTGGTTACACATAACCAATATCGCATTAAAAATTTCATTTTGGTTACCTATAACCAATATCGTTCCCAAACCGTTTTTTTTTTTTGGTTACCCATTTTTTAACACAGCGTCAAATCAATGCTATTATATGTATATGGATGTGAAACTTAGAAAGCAGCAGCACAAGATCTTCAGACCCTGCCAGTGTTTGTAAACAGTTGTCTGCGCAAAATTCTGCGCATTTTCTGCCCGGAAACCTAGAAACTAACTTCCGCCTACGGCTCGCTACTTGGCAGGCTGCAATCAGCATTGATATTCGGAAACGGAAATGGAAATAGATAGGTCTAGGGAAATGGTATCGGCATTCGATATTTTAAGTACTCGATGCTTTTATCCCGACACCCGATACTTATTTACTCGATACTTTTATTATGAGTACTTGTACTCATTGAGTATATTGATGCTGGTATCGAAATTCGATACTTTTCAAAATTTCCAGTACAAAAATTTGTACTAAAAAATGAAAATGCAAATGCAATCAAAATTAAACAGTTTGACTTGTACTTTTTTGAATATATGTATAATCAGATGATGCTAATTTATGTTTACATTTTGGGCGAAATTGAGCTTTTTTTGCTTACATTATATGAAATCACCTAAGAATCCAGATAGAAGTAAGTTCTCAGCGAGTTTGAATGAAAAAAGAAATTTTAGAGCCAGTTCTTCAACCTCGTATCTTCACTTGAACACGAAAGTTGCTTCCATACCTTTTGCTTTTTCCGTTTTCTGCGCGAAATGGTACATTTGGAGATACGTGCTTGAAGAATGGAGGTAGCGAAATTGATGAACAGAGGATCGGTCGGTTGATCAGAGGTTGTACCACTTTTGTACTTAGGGTGCGAAATCTATCTATATTCTATATTAAATAAATATATACATTTTTTATGTACATAGGTACATATATGTATTCATTATTTACTTATGTATATATTTCAAAAAATTAGTTCAAATCAAAAATTTACACATAATTCGCAAATTTTATAAGCGCATTTGATGAATTTTTTTTACATTAAATGTCGAAACCCGATACTTTTGAGTACCCTATACTTTTCGTAGTATCACAAATGAGTATAGTATCCATACTTTCTCCCCGATACCATTTCCCTAGATAGGCCACAAACTACGTAAGCCGCCTGAAGACATCGCAAGATCCGCCATTGATTGGAATCCGCAAGGAAGCCGTAGAAGGCGAAGGCCAGCTCATACTTGGAAGCGTCAAATCGAACGTGAATAAGCTTCATGGAGATGCTCTTGGAAAGAAGTTAAGGCATTGGCACCAAGCAGATCCGAATGGAAATTATTTGTGTAGGGCCTATGCTTCTTATAAAATTGACCGAAATTTATATATATAAAACACAGTCAGGTGAAAACTAGCTATAAAAATGATAAAGCCGGTGATTCTTTTAGATTTTAATGACGCTGAAAAAAAATGTAATCATATAAATTCACCAGCATATCAAGACTATTTTAGCCAACTTGGTTTTTTTTTCATTTCTGAAAGAGCAACATTTGTTTCGAAATTTTTCACAAAAGCATCGTACTAGTTTTGAGTTCTAACGTGGTGGATAATTTTCAAGTACAGATTCTTTTTCATAGAAAACGAAACCTTTAACCCTTTGACGCCCGAATTTTAATGCGGCTTGATAGAAACCTTTTATTTTTAAATTATGATTACTTAGGTCTTCCACAATCATGGTACCAAATTTCATGCTTCTATATTGATTTGTTTGTCCTTTATTATATACATTGGTTAAAAAAATAGGTATGGAGCTGTAGACAACCACTGGATAATCCAATTTCTACAATTTTTTAATTTTCATATTCTCTAATCTTTTATAAACATATCTGATAAAGAAATTTTCAGCTTAGTAATAATTAAACACGTTATTTTTAAAAAATAGTGTCACAGATTTTATTAAAAATTTTTGCACTTAGGTTTTTTGCTGGACTTCAAAGACAAAACATTAAAAAAAATTACCTAAACAAGAAATTTGAAATGTTCGGCAATCAGCAAACGTGAAAAATACCTAACAGAACCGAATACTAAAAGCGTTAATAGTAAAATTTGTTAAACATTTGTTGTTATTTATGCCACATAAAAGTAAATGTTGCATATACCTACGCAACATTGAGTATGAAAGAGTTTAGAATCATACTTTAATGTCTGTAACTGATGAGATCTAAATTTTAGCAAACAAAAACAGCTGATCTTCTGAAATTAATTCGCCAAAAAATTTATGTTACTGCCCGCTTTAGACACAAAAAATTGTATAGTTCCTGTTTATATATGAAGCAGATCAAAAGTTCTTGATTTTTACACTGATTTTGTGGTATGTGGTATCACAATGGGCCGTTCAGGCCTAAGTGTGTCTCTCGACAGCCACTCCAACCTAACCTAACCTACACTGATTTTTATACAACCATCTGTGGAACTTAAAATTTTTGGACCAACAAGTCCATACAGTATGCGATTCGACCAGGTCGATCGATAAGTTGTATAGTGTATGGCCACCATAAAATTTAATTGTGAATTAATCTGTGAACACAATGGATGCGTCTGGGACGTTGCAGCAAACGCCAATTGTGTTTTACGAATATAACGAGCGAACAAAGTTAAATTAAATAAAAAGTAGTTAAATCGTATCCAATGTTATTGGATAATCAAAAAACAATGTTTAGTTTTGGAAATGATTATGGGTAACCAAAAATTTTTTTTGTTTTCGATATCGGTTATGGCTAACCAAAATGAAATATTTAATGCGATAGTGGTTATGTGCAAGGCCGTATTTAGGGGGGAGGTTTTGGGGGTTCTGACCCCCCCGAAATGTGGAAATTTTATTCTAATTTTTGAGATTAATTGCCAATGGATGGAAAAAAAGTAAAAATAAAATCTATTTAACGATATTTTTTACTTCCATTGGTTTTTTTTCTAAAAAGTCTAATAAAAAAATAACTTGAAATCTTAGTTACACTATGCAATCAAATCCGATTTGTTTTCTTCGACATGGGGGTTGACTAAGGATTCAAAAAGAGAGGGTGATACTGAGCACTCCTGCATTCATAGTTTTTTTTAGGTCAATAACTGTTTTTGATTTAAGGTTTCGTCCTGAATCAGTTTGAAAAGTTTAAAAATTAATAAAAATAGAAAAAATTAACGGATCCTTGTAAAATTAGACTTGCTTGAACCCCATTTTTTCCTAAAACGTAACGTGATGGGAAGTTTTTGACCTAAGATTTGTGTTCAACGTGAAAAATTCTTTTGCAAAAACTCCATCTTATTAGCAAAACCCATGCAGTTTTAGGAGGCAATCTTACAATATAATTAATTTTTTAACGCATTATTGCTCAGAGCATCACGACTAGAAAGAAATCTTTCAATGCTGTGACTTCAAAAATTTAGAGAAAATACGTCAACCTCATCCGGGCTCCTCATAATTGATGGCTCAAATTTCTAATGATGATCATTTGAAAATAATGAGCCGCTACTATTTTTGGTAATTTTTTTGAGGTTGGGTACATCATCAGTAGTGGGAAGTCAATGAGTTAACGAAATTATGTCGTTCACGATAAAAAAATGCATTTGAATGCACATTGAATAATATTTATTTAAAAAAATTTAATTTGATTATTCTGTGAATATTTTTGTCACTTTTGGTCATTTTTTTGAGGTTAAGATTAAAAAAAATCGGAAAATTTTTCTAAAATTTTAATTTTATAGGGTGCATCAAATGTATCATCGATTTAATTTATTGTATTTAAAAATCAGTTTGATAAAAATTTTTTATGAATATTTTCTTCGAATGAAAAGCCCCCCTCCCCCCCGAAAAAAATTTCTGGCTACGGCCCTGGTTATGTGTAACCAAAAAAATATATTGGTTGTGGTAATTGTTATGGTTAACCAAAAAAAAATGCTTGACTGTCAAATTGGTTATGGGTAAACAAAGTTAAATTTTAGTTGAGGTATTTTTCTATGTGTAACCTGAAATAAAAACAGAGGCACTCATTATGGTTTAAGCTGATTTTTGTTTTTAATTATTATATCTCTAATAACTTTTTTGTCTCTAAAAACATACATAGTTATAGCGAAATAAGTGGAATTCACCAAAAATGCATTTTTTCTACACTACGCTGTTTTTAACTTATCGTAACTTCTAAAATACTGTTTTAAAAACATTTTATCACAGGGAAATTTTGGGAGTATGAATGTATAAACTCGTATTTTTTTCGTAATTTCGACATTTATTGTGAAAAAGTGATTATAAATTTATTCTTTAAAGTATTGTCCATCGTTAGCCACAACCTTTTCCCATCTTTCTGGTAGCATACGGACTCCGCGTCGAAAGAACTCCTCATCTTTGAGGCTATCCACGAATCGACCCATTTTTTGGGTTCTTTGAAAGAAAGGAAGTACTGTTCAGCCAGGCCAGGTGTCATCGATCGGAACAAGTGGTAATCAGAAGGAGCAATGTCTGGAGAATACGGCGGGGGGGGTGGGGTAGCACTTCCCATTTCAGCGTTTCCAAGTATGTTTTTACTTGCCTTGCAACATGCGGCCGAGCATTGTCGTGCTGAAGAATAACTTCGTCGTGTCTATTCTCATATTCTGGCCTCTTATCCTTTAATGCTCGGCTCAAACGTATTAATTGTAGTCGGTAGCGGTCGCCAGTGATCGTTTCATTCGGTTTCAACAGCTCATAATACACGACACCTTTCATATCCCACCAAATACACAGCATGAGGTTGGATCCATGGATGTTCGGCTTTGTAGTTGATGTTGATGCATGTCCGGGCGGTCCCCATGATTTTTTACGCTTTGGATTATCGTAACGTATCCACTTTTCATCGCCAGTCAGTTCAATCAGCAGTTCACATGTGAAAAATCGTCGTTCGACGTCTCTCGGCTTCAATTCGTACGGCACCCAATTTCCTTGCTTTTGAATCATTCAAAATGCTTTTAATCGTTTAGAAATGGTTGATTGATCAACTCCTAAAGATTCTGCAAGTTCCAGTTGCGTTTGACATGAATCTTCTTCGAGTAATGCCTTCAACTCTTTATCTTCGAACTTTTTCGGGCCGCCTGAACATTCCCTGTCTTCAACATCAAAATCACCACTTTTGAAACGGGCATACCACACCTGACACATTCTAACGTCTATAGCACAGTCAGGATAAGCTTCAGTGAGTAAACGATGTGCTTCAGTTGCGTTTTTCTTTAAATGGAAGAAGCAAATTAAAACTTCCCGCAAATGTTGTTTTGTTGGCACGAAATTCGACATTTTCAGCTATAGTAAAACACTTTTGTAAAATTATGAAAATTATTTGACAGATCAATTCTTATAGTATTTTTGGCGCTCTTCGAGATAGAATAGCTGTCAATGTCAAAAAAATGGCGCGTATGATAGATATGAAGTTAGTCACAATTACGAGTTTATATATTCATTCTCCCAATACTTATTGTTAAAGATGTGGAACAGAAATATTTTTGGGGTCAGCCAAAAACTACTACACGGTCTAAAATTCAGAAACAAATTTTATTTATTTTACCAAGTACTAAAATTTTTCATTGTAGACATATGAAAATTATGTTTTGAAAATTTCCGAAATTGGATTATGGCAACTAGTACCGGGACGATATGGGTTAAAGACAAGGAATGATTTCCTTTAAAATTTCATACACTGAATCTGAATTTAACTGTAGAAAATGAGAAACTCTGAATTAGAAATCTGAGGGGATAGGAAAATTCGGCTGTGAAATCGTATTTAGTTCACAAAATCCTTGTTCTTAATCGTCTTTTAAGAATGTCAAGGACTGTTCAATTTAGGAAACTTTTTCTACTACATATACAGCTAAGTAATACTTATAAAATATTTGTAGAAAAATATTCTACTACTTATCTGTACTGTGTCATATGTCAATGCAGGCACTATTCTGCCAGCTGGCAAGGTAAGGCAAGTAAACCCGTGTGTGGTTCTTTGTTTAATAATTTATATGTTCAATGCTGGCGGTAATGTGTGTTTGTTTATTTCGTTTTTTTTTTTTTTTTTTCATCATCAACATCTTATCTACACTTAAATGATGCCTGGGATGCTGTAGTGCTAATCGTTTTTTATTTTTTCCCCAACTGACATTTCGATGTCGTTTCTGTTTTTTATTTTTATTTGTTTTGTGAGTGCCGAAAGCAAAGCGGCACATATTAGTGACATTTTGCTGATAAGAAATTAAACAAAATAAAATAAAAATTGTCTTTTGCTGCCGGCATTGCCAACAACGAAGAAGATGAGTCACTTTTTATAGTTAGGTTTACTAAATACTTACATTTTAAATCACTGTTAAGCCCAACCTTCGATAGCTCAATTGGTAGAGCGGTGGACTGTAGTAAACATACCATAGTTAGTAATAAATTAAATCTAATTCAATGTCAGAAATCCATAGGTCGCTGGTTCAAATCCGGCTTGATGGAATTTCGTTATATGTTTTCTTTGATATTTTCAATAAGAAATTTTTGTGAATAAATAAAAAAAAAATATCAAAAAGAATGGTATTTATTTCGCCCCTCCAAAAAAAAAAAATAAAAACAAAATCACATGAAAAGAAACAAGAGTCCTTCAAGATGTTATCAATACATCAATAATTTGTTGTTGTTGTTATTGTTGCTTACATTGTATTTTCTTTTGAATGTATTGTAGTTACTCATCATTTGTTCACCTGTTCTCTTGACTTTTTAAGCGACAATTATATTTATTGTTGTGGTGGCTATAGCGGAGGCTGCTGTTGTTGTTACTATTGCTGTTGATGATGACGATGATGATGGGAATATTGCAGGCGTGTTAGCTGCTATTGTTGATCTCCAATTAGGCTGTCGAAACTCCATTTAAATTATTATTCTTTTCCTTTTCGTTTTTTTTTTTTTGTTGTTATTATTTTTTGTTTTCTTTTTTTTTTTGTTGCTTGTACAAATAAACGCCAACACAATGCAGATTAATGTTGTTCTTCTCTTATTGTATTTTATCATAAAAAATATCGTATATCTTTTATAGTATAAACGCGTACAATATGCTGGAATTTAACGCAAGTCATCATCTTGTTTTTATATTGTTCATAAAAATTATGAATGGACAAATTGCATCGCGCTAAAGCGCTTCAGTTTCTTTGAGTTTTTGAAACAGTTGCAGTTTCGTTCACTTATTCCTTTGTTCTCATTATTTTTCTGATGCAATCAATTGATCTGATATATGAGTTAAAAATCACTTATTGTATTTCTTTTGAGTTATCAAAAATGTTTGTTAATGGACAAATGATTTTGTAAGTTTTTTCACCGGGATTTCTTCATATTTTCATATTTTAATCCCCGATGCATGATTAAGTGTTTATAAGGAAGAATGAGTGTTTTAGACGGAAATCATCAGCGAAGATGAAATAGGAAATACCAATCAAACATGTGTTAATAATTGGGACTTTTAAAGATCTTTATCACAAAATCAAACTAGTTTAAGTGCTTTTTCGTAGTTTTCTAAAGTGGCAATTCTAGACTTTGGGGAGCTGAAGGAAAATCATTAAACATTGAATATATTTTGGAATATAAGAATTGAAAAAAATAATTGAAAATATGACAAGCCCATCGAGTTGATTTTTGGTCATAGTGGATCTCAAACATCTTCTCAACCTCATACAAGTGTCAAAGAAGAATGGCAAAAAGTACATAGAACGGTAGTGGTAGTTCCTTTCAATAATACTATTCAGTGAAAATAACTGTCTTTGTAATTCTCATTTACTTTACAGTATTTTCACTTATATAGATTGTTGAAATTAGGCAACTATCACAAAGATCACTGATGAGGAACCGTAGCTGGTTCCGAAACGATCGTCTGATCATCTAGTTCTATGAACTTTTGATATTCTTCTGGTATCATTGTTCATTCAAAGCCTAATAATTTTAATAACTGAACTGCCAAATTTGGAAGAAATTTGAAAAATTTTTTCCAAATCAAAAATACTAAAAATCTTTTTTTTGCAGTTTGGTTTAAACAATGGCAATTAAAAATTTGAAATTTAGTAAAATTTTGTGTGGTACATGCTGGAAAAAATTACTGCAGGATACATAAAACGTTTTTGGTGATTGTCCAGAGCCGAACAGACTAGAGACAAGACAGGCAACCTGAAGAAAAATCACACCCAAACTTCACGATTATGAACCAAATGCAAAACCAAAATTTAAACAAGAATTCTGTCCAAAATTCAAACCAAAACTCAAAACGGAATTCAGACCAAACTTCAGATGAAAAACCAGACCAACAGAAAAAAATTAAATCTCATATTTAAACTAAACCTCAGACCAAAAGCAGAAAAATAATTAATCGAAAACAAAACCTTAGGCCAAAAATAAGACCGATATTCAGACAAAATTGAGATCATTCTCAGGATAAAATCAGATCAAAAAGTTCACTAAAATTCGAACAAAAGCTCAGACCAAAAATAGACTAAAAATTGTGATGGACTACCTGTAACTTTCACCCCTCATAAATTTTTCTATATGCATACATATATTTTTGAAAATTTTCAATTGCGACATCAACTTAATATAAGGCATAAAGTACACTGGGTTGGTTTAAGTAAAAATTCGATTAACTCCGAATACCGGTAATGTCTTATACGCCTCATAAAGTAAATATGTATACTGCATTAGCGGACCCCTATTAGATCCATCTTGTTAAAAATTATTTCTTTTTGCTGTAGTCGTCAAGTGGAATAGTACACATCGTAGTGAATTATATAAAGTTAAAAATTTGTTTGAAGAGCCAAACCGCATGGTTAAGAATAACCTAAGTTTTACTTAACCTAAGTTTAAATTTAATTTTTTTTTCTCTACAACTTAAAATAAAAGGTATACCAAACTTTTGATTTGAGACTCACAAAGATTCCAAAGAAATTTTATTTAAGATTTTTGCCTGCATTTGCATAAGTAATTTTTCGCGGATCTTTGGAGCTTTAGTGGACAAGATCCGCGCGAGCCAATACTGCGTAGCAGGGCAACTACTTCGAACGCCTTGGTAGGCGTCACTCAGCAACGTTTACAACCTAACTTCTTGGATACTTTGTCACCAATTCACACGAAAAACTCACGTACGATTAAAGTTTTTAGTTTTGTCGTTAATTTACCTGACAATCAGGTCCTCCACCACCATCATCGGTGCTCATTTTGTTTAAGATTTACTAATTTCTAATTTTCTAATTTTTAATTTCTAATTTACTATTACTTAAAATATAGTTTTATGATATAAAAAGTGTTTATTTTTCCGTTAAAGTTTAAAGTTAAAAGTTAAAATGAAGTTTGTTTAAAAATAATCTGTAAAAGAATAAGAAATTAATCGTAAAAATGCATCTGGGTTAATATGAATTTTCAACCTGTGCCATCATAAATCTCATTTTATTTACCACTTTTTTTTACCACTAATATTAAAAGTACTTGTTTAGATATATAAATACACATTCTATAAAAACCTTCGTGACCAGGCCTGTTAGCGCTAGCAACGATGGATACACGCTGGTACTCATGTAAGTTCAAGTAAAAACTTTTTTTTTGATACATATATATAGTAAATAATTTTAATAATTAGTTGGTAAAAATATTATTGAATTTTGTATAAATATGAACCTATAAGACGTAATTACTTATTCTTAAAACTAAGCTTAACGTAAACTTTAAATTAAACATCGAATCGATCGCGCTTTTGATTATTATTTTTATACGTGGGTAAAAATTATTAAAATATTGTTGATTTCTCTTAAATGGAATAATGTTAAAATGTATTATATCGTACAATTTTAGTCTCTCTTAAATAATGTTTAAGATCATGCGAATTACTGTAACATAATCTCATAATGAATAAAGAGTAGTTACGCAAATATAGCGAATTTGTTGTTGGACCGTTAGATGGAAATGGTTGGGCTGGAGAGAGTAACTCTGCTCTGATGGTTGGGAAAGGGAGAGTAGACGAAGCAATGACAGCTGCGCTTCTACTCTTAGTACACTTGGACTTATTCATTTGCTACATTATTCATATCTAAATACCTAAGTTGACCATATTTTTCTTCTTTTAGTTTCCTCTCTTATTTTCTGGCAAAACCTATAGTGCATGAAAACTTTGTGTAGATAGCTCTTATGTGCAATAGCTGACTAACAAGAATCCACCCTCCGGCGAGTATAGTCCAGGTTAAAGCAAGCATGCACGCACGTTACGTCAACCAGCATAAGGCAAGGTCTATTACAAAATTCAAACCCAAACACATCCAAAAATTTAAACCAAAAGATGAAAATTCAGATCAAAAATTTTAGCCCAATCTTAGACCGAAATTAGACTGATACTCAGACTTAAGGCAGCCTAAGCAGTAGACCAAAACCACGCTTCAGACTATAATATAAACCAAAGTTCAGACTAAAATCTGACCAATAATGAAAAAAAAATATCAGACCAAAAAACACATAAAAATTCAAATGAAAAATAGACCTCCAGTCAAAAGGTCAGTGTTCCGGCTCAAAATAGACCAAAATTCAAACGAGAACTCAGATTAAAAATCGGATCGATATTTAGATAAAACTCTAGCCAAATTCAAAACCAAAAATCAGCTAAAAATTTAGACCAAAAATCAAACCAAAATTCATGCCGAAAACAGGGCGAAATTCAAACCAAAAAAAAAAAAATAAATTGAAATTCAAACCAAGACTCTGACCAAAATTTACACCAAATTTTAGACAAAATAAAACCTCAGACCTGAAGCGGGTCAAATATTAAACCAAAGATTTAAAAGAAGCTCGAATCCAAATTCAAACCAATCGTGAGAACAAACTCAGGCTAAAATTAGATAAAAAACACACCAAAACTCTGAGCAAAAATGAACCGAAATTCAAACAAAATTTTAGACTGAAAGCAAAACAAAATTAAGACAAGCAAACTAAAAATTCAGATTCAAATTTAGAAAAAAAATTCTAACAAAAAGCAGACCGAAAGTCAAACCGTTCAGATTGTTTTAAACATTTGCTTCTTTTATGGGACAACCAAAAATCATGGAGGGCCTAGGGCGTGCTTTTTGCATTCCTTAATATTGAGCGAGTCACACAGCGAAATCAAAACCTACTCTTAGAGGTTTGGCATTGCCAGGAATTTTTTTTTCTCTCTTTTTGATCGTGTCAAGGGCACCCGGGCACCCTGCGTTCCATGGTTCTTACCACAACGTCACTGCGACCACAATATTTTATTACAATGAAATAAAATATTCATATTTTTAAATGTATAGAATTTTAACAATCTCTCTCTGAATCTGCCCTTTGTTATTTTCTATAATTCTATAAGATATACGAGAATTTATAAAAGAAATACTTGATTACAAATTAAATTAAACAGCAGTAGCCGCAAATAAATTGAAATATTTTAATTAGATTTAAAAGAATTCACATAAAAAAGGACCACCTTTTGTTTTAGAAATTTGATTTTAATTTAACAAATTACACTCCAAACACACAAAAACAAACATAAAAAAAATAATTGTACATAATTTTATATTCGAAATTTCTTTACTCTCTTCTTTGAAGAGAGAACAGAAAATTCCAAAAACCACAGGAATTTGCATTCGAAAAAGAATGTGCATGTATGTAATTCTAACGCCATAAAAGACGCATGCATGCGTAAATGATGCAAGTAGCAACAGCAACATTCAACCAACAATCACTGCAGATTGCTATAGCCAGCAAATAAGCATGCAAAAAAATAGAAAAGATGCTCCAAATTCCTGCAGATCAATCGAAATATAAGCAACTATATATGTAATGCCTATAGGGGAAAGTGGGGCAATGGTTGCCAAGAAAACTTTTCTTTTTTTCAAGGTTGATGTGTTTCTTCTCAAAAAGAGAAGGTTATGCTGAGCAATTCCGCATTTATAGTTTTTCTACGTCAGTAACTGTTTTTGATTTACAGTTTCGGGTTTAGGGCTCATTTAGAAGGGCATGATTCAGCCTATAATTTCTGGATTTCGAAGTTTGTAGCACGCCAGTGTTCAGCTCTCCAATTTTAAAAAATGGCCAATAATTCTATTTTAGGGGTTTCCATCCCATTTTTTCTAAAACGTGGCGTGATGGGAAATTTTTGAACTCAGATTCGTGTTCAGTATAAAAAATTCATTCACAAACACTAGAAACCATTTTATTCGCAAAACCCATGTAGGGCAGTAGTAGTGGATCAGCTTCAAAGTTCTTGGAAACAATCTTAAAATGTAATTAATTCGTTAACCTATTATTGCTTAGAGCACCCCGACTCGGAAGATTTCTTTCAATGCAGTAACTGCACGAATTTCGGGAATATAAGCCAACCTCAACCGCATTCCTTACCATGGCCCTAATTCCCACTGATAATCATTTGAAAAAAATGAGCCTCTGACTATTTTTAGTATTGTATTTTTGGTAATTGTTATGAGGTCGGGCTCATCATCAGTAATGGCAAGTCAATGTCAATTTTCTTCGAATGAAAACCCCCCGAAAAAAAATCCTGGATACGGCCCTGTGGAGAACCAAACCCCAGCAGTGACCAACCCAACAAATCTCCACGAAGAGAGAGGGAAAAGAGGCTGTAGATGGTTTGAGTCGAAAGAAATCCGACGAAACCGATAAAATGGAGTTCTGCGAAACTATAAAAAAAAATAATTTTCAAGTTGAAATAATTATTTTAAAGGTAGCAGGTGAGTATGTTACTTGAAAAGAAAAACTTTTAGTTTATGGAGTAACCCATGATGCCACATCTTATCAATGGCCTGAGCGACTTCGAAGGTAAAACAGGACGTAAGTATTGAAAAGATATTGAAGTGAAACAACTCGTGGAAACATTCCATGTTTCAAAAACTCTCTGAAAAAAAATATTATTGTATAGTAGATGAAAATACTTTATAGAAGCCCCAAGTTCGAAAAAAGAGAAAGAAAAATATATAAAATAACATGTAAATTATTATTCAATATCATCAATAGGATCCTTTCACAGAATTAGTCAAAAGAGAATGCAACCTGATATTGGATTCTAATTTCTCTAACCACGAGAAATGGTTTAGTTTGTTCTATCTGCTGCAAGGGATTTATGTTTGAACCCAGTTTTACCCTTGAGGAGCTATTTCTACTCTATTTCTATTTTTACTATGGTCCGGAAACCCGATTTGCCGGCATGAAACAGAATAATTCGAATAATGAAGATAAGCGCTAAAACTTCATACATGTGCTTCTGATGTAATTTAGAAACATAAATTAAAAAACGGACGTAATCGAAAAGTTGCGAAAAGTAATCGTGCTTTTCATTATTTACTTAGTATCTAATTTACTCACTCTCAGTGCTTAACTTAATAACAAATTCTATAAGAATTAATGAGAGAACATATGACGCCCTCAGAACAAAATTGAATCGTATCCCAGAAGGAATTACTTTTATTATCAATGATTTATCGCATTATTGCATACTAATGAAATAATGCATAGGAAAAGTAACGAAAAAATACTGCTAAACATTACCACATGCATTACCATATCTGCAAAAAATGTAATGTATAGTTTAGATTTTTTGCGTTTTTTACTGTTTTCTAGCGCCGACCTCATGTCGCCACCGCATTGCGTATTCACCAAACTGGTGAAAAATTTGATTTGATTCATTTGTGTTTTTTTTTAAGTTTCAAATTTTTTAACAATAATTCAATAAAAATATATCCATAGCATTGGAGGATCCATGAAGAATTTTTGGGGTGGGGAAATAAAAAATAAATATTCACTATATGAACCAAATCGCGGACAGGAGCGTTACGTACGTAGGCTTTTTTTTTTTTGCTAATCATTAACTTTACCTCGATTTCTAATAATTTTGGAGGTATGGTCGTGTGAAAATGGACTGGAACGTTAAGCATTTTGAAGAAAAACTGTTCTTGTAGTAAACCATTTCACAATTTCTATGATCTATTTCCAAGGTAAAGGATCGTGGAAAATATTACATACAAATATAACAATAGGAAACATTTATTCAGTTTTCAGTTTCAGATTGGTTTATAATCGGTCGAGAATTAATAGAATTTTAAGGATAAAGTCAACGCTCGAAACCGTGAACTAACCAAAACCATGGGTGTTCACCTTTATCACCTTTAAGAGATTGTTCACGTTTGAGATTATTGAAAAAAATAACCGTAGGATTCCCAAAATTACTCAGATCATAAAAATTGATACACAATTTCTAAGAAATTCGGTTCACGTTTTAGAGCTTTCAGACTTTGTTCACGTTTTGGAATAGTCAATGGAAGAAAAAATTTGTTAACGTTAGTGGATGTTTACGTTAGTGGATGTTCACGTTATCGAACGTTGACTGTATACCTATTCCTAAAATAAAGAAAAATCAAATGTAATAGTACTATTAAAACTTCAAACAATATGCAAATAGAAGCTGGGGGAAAATATAAAAAATATCCTCCCAAAATGATATTGAGCTACATTACTCTTAATGTACTGGCAAATGTGATAACAAAAAACAAAGCCAGTGAATACAAAAGCTTTTACCTTTTGTGACGACATAAAGTTATCAGAAATTTTAATCACACAACCCTAAACCACTAGCACATATATGCCGTTAAAATATATATTAACATTTATATTTAATTAATTATAATATATATATTTCACAGAACGGAAATAATACGGTACAACAAGAAGAAATTGATATAAAAGGACATGCATCGCACAGAAGAAGACACTCAGACTTAGATCGTGGTCTAAGGTAGTAACTTGGTGGTTCTATTGTCCTCTATTCGCTAGATTATATGTAATAAACCAACCGATGCGTCCGCACGGTAGTACAAAAGAGTCGTTAATTTATATCAGCAGAGCGCCCGCATGCTAGGTTCTTCATAAGACATTATTCATTCGTGAGGTGTTAATTGGATCTTGGCGTAAGTCCTTACGTCAAGATTAAGTTTCCACTGAGGTATTAATCGGCATCAGGGGGTCGTATCCACGTTCCCTGGTGTAGTGAACACAAGTAGTTGCCACGGACCATACAACAAACGACAATGACCTAACCATCGTATCACGAACACACACAGAGGAAACATACGAACGCAAATCGCGCGCCAAGGAAGGCAAACGAGCGCCAACGAAGGCAAACGAACGTCCGAGAAGGACGATTGAGGGGTTACAAGGAACAAACGAAGACTGTACGAGGTACCAAGAATAAAAATAATCAAGTGTATTTAAAACCAACAGTGAAGAAAATAAATAAACAAGTGAACACAGAAAACCGAAACGAACTATCGTGAGTTATTATTTACGCACCCTGGTTACTCGCTGAGTATACCCTGACGAAAATAAATGGAACCAGGAAGGTTCGTTACACTTTATAATATTTAATGCGTTGTTAGTTACAAACCAGGGTGCTTTTGCTAAGAATATCAGTGTTTTGGATTGATAACGTTGTAGTATTTCTAAGTTTCAATTACTAGTGGTGTCCCACAATTGAACTCCGTATGTCCAAACTGGTTTCAATATCGTTTTATAAAGTAATAGTTTGTTTTCAAGCTCTGATTTGCGATTTGTTTTTATGTCAAGGTGTAGCCTTTAAATTCTCTTTCCAATTTAATCTTTTATCAAGGTGTAGTCCTAAATATTCAACACAGTTACGTTTTGGGGATAGTAATTCCATTCAGATTTAACGGAGGACATTCCCCTCCTCTTAATGAAAACGTGATATTTGCTGACTTGTCTGTATTTAGCTTTATTTTCCAATGAAGTAACCATTGTTGAGTGTCGTCGAGCTGTTTCTGAACTAGATTTGCAGCTTCTGTTGGAGATTTATTTGACGCTAAAATGGCAGTATCGTCTAGATAACTAGCAATAGTAACACCATCATTTTCAAGCAAGTCGCAGGTAAAAATTGAATAAAGAGCAGGAACCAAAACACTGCCCTGTGGTACTCCGGATTTTATTTGATATATGGCCCAAGTTTCATCATTTATTTTAACATAGAATGATCTTTCATGTAGATAGGACTTTAAGACCAAATGAAATAGAGCAGGCAGTAAATTTTTTAATTTGTAAAACTCTGTCTGTTTGCCAAACTCGGTCGAAGGCTTGCTGAATGTTCAAAAATATGTCAAAGCAATATTTTTTGCGTTCCAGAAAGCCGGTGACAATATTCACTATACGATGATATTGCTCAGGAGTGCCGTGCTTATGACGATTATTATCAATCTACTCAAGAGTATTCTTTCGAATACTTTCGAGAATATTGTCAGCAAACTTATTGACCTATGAGGACACTGAGATTTCAGGTTTATTTGGTTTAGTTATCATCATTATTATTTCAGCACATTTCCATTGAAAAGGAAATTGGTTTAAAGAGCAAAACTATTCCTTATTCTTATAATTGAAAGTAAATCATAATAACTAAAAACAACAATAACTAATTATTTTCACCTTTTTGTCTGTTAAATTTTTTAAATTTTTAAGCGTTTGAAAATTTAGGGGGGAGGGAAATTTCCCCCATTAGCCCCCCTTGTATCCGCGCCTGCCTATAGCTTTGGGAGTTAAAAGGAAATATTCAAGTATTCTAGATGAACAGCTGGCCATGCAGTTCAACTATGATTTTTTTTTAATCTTAAAAAAAAAAAATAAAAGTTGTGAAATGATATATTAATATTTCATATAAACTTTACAGTGAATGAGTTAAAATTTTACCATAATTAAACCTTTTCATTTATGAAACAGTGGTAATGATTTAACGAATAAAAAATGTGTGCAAAAGTTGAAAGAATTCATTTATCTTTGGTAATGCATAAACAGATGCATTATTTTCCTACCACATCACTGTGTTATGAATCACTAATGCTTTACTACATAAACGGTGGAGGTTTTCGATTACCTTCTGCATTACCATGCATTATGTTTTCCTTCTGGGATCCTTAGCTAATGCGAAAATAAAGTTTTGGTTCGCTTCTGTGCTAGCTAAAGGTATGGTTCACATTTATTCAGAACGCATCATATGTATGAAGGTAATCGTACTTTTTTGTAGCCCTAATCTCCCCTATATATACACGTACATACAGACATATGTATGACTGTTTTTTTTACAAGCTTTTCCTCATTCCGCCAGCACATTCCACAAGAAATCATAGAGTTTTAATTACAAATACATACCAAACACTTTGACGCCACCGCTGAGGCTGTTGCTGTTTAACGCTGGCGCTGTCATACCAAAACCATATTTGCGTCATACCGAGTTATGAAGATGAAAAAAGCAGATTGATTTTCAATAGAAGAGTCACAATGCGGAAGAGGAAGAGGAAGAAGAAGAGTGGATAAGTAACAACAGCATAAAAATAAACTAAAAAGAAAAAGAAAAAAAAAGAAATGGGAGTAGCGATTGCTGCTGCATAACAAAATAACAAACAACAAAAAACAAGGCGCCAGGCTTGTTAGTAGTTGGTTTTGTTGTTGTTTTTGTTACAGCAAAGAAAGAAAGAAAGAAAAATTGTAAAATAAATAAATGCCACCATACGCATAAATATTTGATGCAAGTTGCACAGTGCATGCAATGCAAACGCGTCGAAATGTCTGCGGAATTTTTATGCAAATACGACAACGACATCGACATCGAGTATACCAGAGATGCAACACGGTAATAAGTTGCAGTGAGCTTCTTGTTATTTTTTTCATAAACCGCAATAGTGAAATTATGTTAAATGTATAAAAATGAAAGGAAGAAGCAAAAAAAAAAAAATGAATAAATAAATAAAAACAAAAATCACAACAAACAGCAAATCTTATTAAATCGCAACTAAATACATGGATCAGCAATAGCAACAGTAGCAATAGCAACTTATTCAACAGATGTGCTCTTACTGCTGTTATTTCTGTTGCTGCTGCTTGCAACATCAACATGTATAGAAATTTAAGCTTTAAACTGAAAGAAACTGCCACGCATAAATGGCATTTAGAAGTTATTTATGTCTGCCACTCTGCCACCAGCGTACACTGACTGCCTGCCACCAACCGCTCTTCATTCTCCACTACCTTGCACTGTTGCTTACACTGTTGCACTGCACATGCGTGAAAGATGCATGCTGTATGAGCCGCATGAAGCAGCAAAAAAATCAACGCCACCAACAACAAAAACAACAACAAGTGCTCTGCATACTCTACTATACACGTATTGAATTTCATTTCAAGATATTAAATGCAGCTAATGAAGCAGTTTTGTAAGTGTAGTGTTGTGTGGTGGTGGCAAGCAAAAACAGCAATAAAACTGCAGCAACACCAGCAGTAGCAAGTTTGTTGCTTAATTGAAGTCTTTCGTTATAATCGTATGCTTGTTTTGAATGCATGTAAGCTGAAATCTAGTAGATTCTTTTTTGAAGTAAGCAAACAAACAAACAAACAAATAAACAAACAAACAAACATACCATAAAATATTTTAATAAAATGTAATTAATTTTTATTTTATTTTTTTTTTTTTTTTGCTGTTTTTGCAATATAAATTTACATCATTTTTTAGTTTCAGTTAGTGTATATTAATAACTAATTTTAAATGGCAAATTCACATATAAAATATCTTATAATTTTATTAAATAAATTTGAGGGTGTTTTGAAAAGTTTCGCATAAAAATAAGTTTATTATATCATAGTTTTGGCAGCTAGTGAAATGATAGTTTAATAACAATTTATATTTTAATAAATGTTTAAATTATAATTACTTTTAATAACTTAACTATGGTATATAAATAACTGCTACCACTTCATTCTAGTGTTGGCTAAACATCGATAGTATCGATTGCCTTGTCACTATTAGTCTATCGATAGTTTGTAAAAACAATCGTTCAAACTATCGATTGCTACAGAGATACAATTTTTTGTACTTTACATAAATAAGAAACCAACCATTTTAACACGACATCTCAGGAACTATTTGTGTTGTAGTACTAAGATTTGGAATGAAAATATGATTTTTCAATAGAATTCGATGGGTAAAATATGGGTATGCATTGGGTTAGTGGGCGTGACACCTCCCATGCAAACCTTTTTTTTAATAAGATGTATTTTCTCAATTATTTGTGGTACACAATCAATAGTTTACTCAAGAACTTTGGTTATTAAAGGGAATTCTGTAAAAAGAAAATGGGCGTAACACTTCCCTTGAAAAAAAGAGACTGTTTAAAATGTATATCTGAAAAAAAACATAGCAAGGAAAACAATGAAAGCTTATGTGTGAATGCGGTATGATGGTAGTAGTTATTGGGCAGGATGTTGTTGTTTTTGAACAAGATCACGTGAAATCTTCCATACAAATAGACAGTTTAAAACGGCATATGTGGAGAACCATAGGAAGGAAAACTATGAAAATTTGTTTGTGAATGCAATAGATATGTTGGTAGTTCATAGTTATTAGGGAGCCATACCAAGAAAAGTGATGAAATGGAACTACATACGTTAACGATATAAATGATATGCAAGAATTAGATTTAGATCAAAGGTTGCCTCGCTCATATGGTCATTTATTTTGCAAAAGCTTTTGGCTACCTAAACTTTGCCAGGGCCGGACATCGGAGGTAGGAGATGTAAAGAGTAAAGATTGCATATAAAAAACCTTTCATTTTGCCGTTCGATTCTGGAATGAAACTGTTGGTCTATTCCATCCAAGAGGTTTTGTGCCATAAAAGAAGAATGGAGAGAAAAAGAAATAAATCAGTGGCCACAAATCATAATGGCCTAACATCGTGTTGTGCGGGTCTAAATCTATTTGCTATCAGTTTTTCATGTTTGTATCTTTTTTAGGGTGGCCAATGTCCCTCAAGAAAGTTAAAGAAAAAAGGATTTGAAACTTTAAACTGCTCTCCTGAAAAAAATAAAAACTACCGATACTATCGAAATTATAGATTTTTTCGCGGTCTAAAAACGATTTAAACGATAGAGTTTTTTCTTTCTTTCTTTTTTAAAAATAGCATCATCACTTTGCTAAATATCACTGGTCTAGCTGAAAATAAGAACACGTAACCAGATATTTACAAAAAAAAAAAATAATTAATAAAAATATTTTTTTAGGATTTGTTAGTGTTTTATTTTTAACAGAGAGAGAGAGAGAGAGAAAAACTGAAATTTGTTGCTTCTGCACTCGTCATAAAATGTGATAACAGGCTTTCTTTACTCATTGTTGTTTTCGTTTTTATTTTTCAAAAAGTGCAACTATGGATTTTAAAATTTTTCATTTTCTCTTTTCAATTCGTTTTCGTCGCTTTTTGCATTACATCGCCTAATATTGATATTATTTTACAATTTAAATTAGGAAAGAATAAACTATAAACTAATAATACAATAATTCATACCAATTTTTGGGCTATATCCCATTTGCACAATTAGTAAGTACTCCTCAAAAGAGCAATGATTTTATTACTCCAAAAGGAGCAATAAACGAGAAACTCCATTACAGTAACAAAATTTTTGTCTTTCACTAACACAATTTCAAAATTAAATATTTATATAGGCAGTCCGATTGAGTTGTTCAAATTTGTATATTTTATTCTTTCTTGCTTAGTTAACTCTATAGGGTAAGGTAGGCTAAAAACTGTCCGAACTTTTGTTTAGCTTTTTATGCATGGTGGAATATATTTGAACCCTCCTCAAAAAGTTGAAGTTATTTATGGTCATACAGTTTAACATTTTATTTACAGTTTCTCATTCAGTTGGCAATGCCATAAATCAGCGGTTCTCAAGCTTTTGGTCGCGTACCATTAATGTATAATGTGCATCAAACGCGTACTACAGAACTAAAAAACTGTGCTTTGTGTACTTTATGTCCACCAAAAATGTGAGAAAATACAGATTTTCAATTAAATTCAGCCATCGCTTATTTCGTTTGCTGTCTATTATCTGCTAGCGTACCACCTTTGGAAAGTAAGTTTGCTTATGTGGCGATGCAGACTTTCGGGTACAGTTTCGAGCATTGAAAAACTTTGCCAAAATAACGACTCAATGAAAGATCAATTAAAACATAATAAAACGATTATAGTGAATAAAAATAAAAAAATAAAAATGAATGAACGAATGAAATTAAAAAAAAAAAAATGAATTTGAACACAAGTGGCTGCGTGCTTACTGGCGTCTTAGTTCGACTAGTCCATGGCGTCTTGAATTTTGGCAGCAACTATTTTGGAGTTTTGTTTTTTTAAGAGATGCAAGTAAGATAAATATATATTTAGTAGTAACTTAAATCATGTGTTTAAGGAAGGGATACAAAAGAATGCCTCCATTATTAAAGAGGAGCAAAAAATGCAAGAGCTCTGGAGCAATAGGGAGTAATCCATTGGTAGCTTTAGAGCGTTCGATGATTACTCCTACGTTCAACTGGGATATAATAAAACACACACTTGTAAACTCACACATACTAAAAAACCTCACACGACACCGACGTGACATTTGATTTTAATTCCTATCTGTTTACTACACTATAAATTTTTCTTGAGCCCCGAGTAAAAATGTTATCACATCAAAAGCAATTGGTATCGGAAAAATTTAATTCCAAACTATCTTTGATGTTACTCAAAAATGTCAGGTAATAGAGAAGAGAGTGGTAACCAGGGCCGAAGCCAGAAATTTTTTTCGGGGGGGGGAGGGGGGGGTTTTCAGAAAATATTCATAAATAATTTTTATCAAACTGATTTTGAAATACAATAAATTAAATCAATCATACATTTGATGGACCCTATAAAATTAAAATTTTAGGAAAAATTTTCCAATTTTTTTTAATCTTAACCTCAAAAAAATGCCCAAAATTGACAAAAAATTCCCAGAATAATCAAATTAAATTTTTTCAAATAAATATTATTCAATGTGCATTCTAGTGCATTTTTTTTTATCGTGAAGGAAATAATTTCATTAACTCATTGACTTCCCACTTCTGATGATGTACCCAACCTCAAAAAAATTACCAAAAATTGTAGAGGCTCATTTTTTTCAAATGATCATCTTTAGGAATTTGAGCCATTATCAAGGATAAGGAACCCGGATGAGGTTGGCTTATATTCCCTAAATTCGTGAAGTCACAGCATTGAAAGAGATCATTCTAGTTGTGGTGCTCTGAGCAATAATGCGTTAAAAAATTAATTTTAAGATGGGTTTTGCTAATAAGATGGAGTTTTTGCGAAAGTTTCACGTTGAACACGAATCTTAGGTCAGAAACTTCCCATCACGTCACGCTTTAGGAAAAAAATTTCTTATTTTACAGGGATCCGATAATTTTTTCTATTTATAATTTATTTTTTATATTTGACTTTTTAGAAAAAAAAAACCGATGGAAGTAAAAAACTCGTTAAGTAGATTTTATTTGGACTTTTTTTTTCCATCCATTGGCAATTAATCTCATTAGAATAAAGTTTCCACATTAGGGGGGGGGGGGGGGGGAGGGCGGTCAGAAATAGATTTTATTTTGACTTTATACCCATCCATGATAATTACATTTGGGGGGGGGAGGGGGAGGGAAGAACCCCCAAAACCGCCCCCGCCCCCCCCTAAATACGGCCTTGGTGGTAACCGTGGCATAAGATTGCTAAAGTAGGGGTTAAGTTTTCCTTCAAAAATACATTTGATTCACCGGTAAAGGCGAAGGAATTTTTATTTCCAATACCTTTCTTCGTTGAATCTGCTACTGCTCGGTACATTCAAAAAAGAAAGCTATTGGTATAGGAACTAAAAGAATTTAAATTTGCATGAATTTTGTTTGCTTTGAAATTGCTTATATGACTTTCTAAGACTCCTTTGCTTGTAGAGGGCGAGACCGAGGATTAGGAAAACCATTGATATAGGAACTAAGTGAATTTAGATTTACTTGATGTTGTGTCTTTTTTTTTTAGGAATGTTATTGGGATTGGAATTAAAAGAATTTAGATTTGTTTGAATTTGTTGTGGTTTTTTACTTACTTGCATGGGTACTTCAAAATTATAGCTAAAACTAAAATAACCTAAAGTTGGAAAAAACATGGAGCTGGGTAATGATTATTTAAAAACGAAAAACTTAAAAACGCTATTTCACTTGATCAAGCTGCAAAATTTTTCAGTTCACCCTCGTATATATTTTGCTTCTTATTTCAGCTACCAAACACACAATCAATTAATAGCAAATTGAATTAAAATGACAACTCAATCAATTAAAGCATTTTTTTTTTTTTTTTTTGACATAATAAATTGTTATTAACTGCAATTTTTTTATTGCTGTTGTTGTTTATTTACTTATCTCATTATTTAAGCAATTGTTATTGCAAGAATGCGCATTTGTTATAATCATTTCAAATTTACTTTATAACTAACTAACTAGCAACTGTTTGTATAAAAAAACGACAGTAAAAAACAAAAAAAAAACATTTCTCTACTACTTAGAATTTATAAATCAATAAACATATTAAAATATGCAATATAATTGTTTTGTAATTTTTTTTTTTTTTTTTTTTGGTTTTTGTTTTAATACCATTTAACATTAATAAATGTATTTAATTTTGCAATTGACATGCAGCGTTAGATTGATTTATCATTTGTTAATTGAAAAATTATACTTTAAATGTACATTTCTTTTCAGGGGGTTAGATAAAGTTTGTTATTTCATGTAATTATATTTTTTTTTTTAATTCTAGCGAACATTGGACCCCTGTTGTGTGCTAGAATCTTAATTGGGATACAGTGTTTTGAACCTGATTTCATTTCAAGGGTCGGAAAAAATTCTGAGAGCAAATATCTTTTGCCAATTAATCAGCTTGAAAAAATCAATTTTGGTTCAGTTGGGTTTGATACGAGCGAAGCACATTCGGCACGATTGTAAATTGTTATTTCACTCGTTTTGTTCCGCATTCATGATTACTACTTAAACGAATTTTAGACTGGAGTAGAAACATTAAGAGTTTGGACCCATCTTCATTGTAGCATAAAAAAATGAAACTTTTTATTTTCTCGCAAAAAATTTATCTATTTTGTCCCCTTCAAAGTAATCCCCTCAGATATAATGCACTTGCGCCAGCGCTTTTTCCAATTTTCGAAGCGTTTTTTGGTATGACCTTCATCTCTTTCAGGGATGCAGTCTTTATCTCCTCAATCGTGGCGAAACGCCGCACAGTGGTTGAACTTTATACAAAATGAAGACAAAAATAGAAGGAGTCGTCGTTGAGTCACAAATTTTAGTAGAGGGGTTGCTTACGTCACTACATCGTCAGGGTGCAAAAATTAAAATAATATGCCCACGGCCACGCCCACCTCCCATACAACGTGATTGTAAAAAGAGGAATATCTACCTTTTTATAGCTGGAATCACTATAAAAGTTTGTATTAAGGCCACCTTCTGGTCTAGAGTTTCCAAAAGATTTTTTTTTTTTATTTTTCAAAAGTGTAGACTTTTAAAAGTATACTGCATTCATTTCGTATCAATATTTCCAGTATTTCGACTTCTACAGCCTATTTAGCAGATGAACGCAAAAGCAGGTAAAAGCGCCGACTGAAGCTTAAACTCATTTATCTCGAAACTATATTTTTCTGCACGGTGGGACACAAAAAACAAAAACTAAACCCATTCGTCTCAAGTTTTACTATAATAAAGGAACTAAAAAAAACTTTCAACGTTGAATACTTCTTACTTTTTCCATACAAAAAGTAGTGAAAAAACGGTCTGTTTTCATAAAGTAAATTTCAACAACGCGCCATTTTGTCAAATTTTAATTTTTTTTTCATATTAGTTCCTGCGATAACTACATTCATACCAATTGTAACCTCAGTAGAAAATTCAAAACCTGTCCCACCAGCAAGATCCGTTTTTTTTTGAGGAGGGCAACTGTAACACCAATTTTAGTTTACTTAAAATTATAATTTTTTTTTTTTATTATTATTTTTGTATATTGTTAAAGTAATAAAATATATCTACAAAGTTAAAATACTATTGCTCATTATTTCATTTAAGAAAAATCCTAAAATCTCATTAAATTCAAGGGCGCTAGACCAGAAGATCCCCTGAATGAACTTATTGTGAAAGTCTTTCTCCCTCCCCGCAATATTTACTTTCCCACACATAGAGATCGACATATAATTTTGCAGTTCCCATTATTACTATTATTATTTGAAAGAGGACGACTCGAAAGTCAGGCACTGCGACTTATAAGATCTATTGTACCAAAGCCCCAAGAAAGAAAGAATGGCAGAGAGAAAGAAAAAAAACACACCCAAGCCGAGAATCGAACTCAGGTCTCCAGAGATAAGAGTCTGGCACTCTGCCACTAGACCACAGAGGCAATGGTAGGACCTACAGTTTAACGCCGATTTCGAACGGGTAGTACAACTATAATTGCAGTTCCCATACAATAACCATGAAATTTTTCTGAGTCTATTGGTGCGTTGCTATTTATTGTAGTCAGTAGAATTTTAATAGCTAAAGATGAATTCTTCAAAAACCTTCTTCAAGTGTTACCATAATTTTAATTTGCCTCTACTGCTCTCTTGGGATTAAGCACTCACACAACATAACATACCTTTTCTTTTTTTGAACGAGGAGGAAAGCATAAAAAGCTCAGTTAGTGCGAGACATTCTCACGCTAAAATCATCTTTCGCCCGTACAGATATTCCTCCCGGAATCACCGTTAGGTATCACGTCGGAAGGTCGTAATGAGCTTAGTGCTCAATCGTCTGTATTGGTTTCTGTTCAATTCTGTTCGGTTGTATCGTCGGTTGATGATATCGGGCTCCATGTTTCTGTTGTTTGCATATGCTGCGCGTTCTCCCGTTCCTCTTGCCCCAGATGGGGCTAAACGGGTCTTCTTCTCCGACGTTGATCCTATGCAGGTACTGCTCGAAGCACCCATGGCCACTAAGCAGTTGCGTAATGTGGTAATTCAATTCGCCATGCTGCCTGCGTGATATCCACTCTTTTTTGTCCGCAATGAGATTGTAGGTCCATCGGCTGTCCTCGGAGGACTCCCATCTTCGCTGCCATTCCATGATGGTACGCTGCCTTTCTTCTTATTTTATGCCTTTGGTTGGCTTTGTGCACGACCACATAACCGTATCATCCCTTGAGCTTGTAGATCGATGGGCACCTCACTTGCTATGACACACTGTGCGATACGCGATAGTTACCCTTGAGGCACTGAATCTATAAGTCGCACGGATATCATTCTGGGCAACATTACATACATCTCTACATGTGTGGGGAGGGTATACGATTACATTTTTTTTTTTGCACTGTATAGCATAAGGTTCGAGCTTTAATGAAAAATATAATATCACAACACCGATCGACTTCAATCATTAGATATGATCTACCAAAGTTAATGTAAATGATTTTTTTGGGACTTTTAAATAATACCCTATAGCCTCTTACCAATCGTTCTAACATTGATTGACATTTGTGTTATGTCTGGTTTTCACTATGTCAAATTCAATCAAATTTGCCAACTTGTTGGTGATTCATATTGAAATTTATTTCTTTCTCTCTCTTTGACATGAGGAAAAAAGAGAACTATTGATTGTTGCTGTTATTTTTCATTTCGTTGTATGAATTTCGGATTCCAATATAAGCAAAATAGAAATTTTCGTTAGTGGTTATCACCAACAACAATGATGGCGAAGATAAGATTTGCTACGAGTGCTACACATTGTAAGTTTTCATTAAAAAACCATGACTTTTAAGGACTAACTAGCTGTTGAATAATATGTATTCCAATTATTACATTCTCTGAAGCGTAGTGCAGATAAGTGATAAGTCTATTTTTGTTTTTCCCCAGGATTAATACCAGGACTAGACAACATCAACAAACGACACTTAATCTCTTAACTAAACAAACGTGCACTCAGCTCCGCACCACTCACTACTCATCCTTCGCTTTAGCATCATCATCGTCATCAATCTTTGTAACTTTCTCACATAATTAGCACTGTACTTTAGGTAAGCAGGTTCTTGTTTATTTTTTAATTTGTCATGCCATATGGCAAAAAATAATAATAATAATGATGTAAAAAACAACGAGCTGTGAAAAAAAAAAATAATGATAATCACCAACAACCAAAATAATAACAAAGCAAACTGTTTACCGCAACGTAAATAAGTAATAAAAATCGCATATGTCAATTTTAAGCAATTTTATGTTTTTATTAATGCTCTTAAGCTTAGGTAAAGCGTAAAGATGCAAAACAACAATGAACCAAACACTTAGAAAACATAAAGGCTTAGCTTAGCTTAACTTATAGTGAGAAAAAAATGAAAACTGCAGAGAAAATGAAACAATAACAAACTACAAAAAAAAAAAAAAAAAATTATCTAACAAAATCTACAAAAAAAAAAACACAAAATTGCATAAAAGAAATGTAAAACAAAAAACCAACTGCCAGAAAAACAATATTACTATGTTGTTGTTCGAATTTGGAGCCTTTAAGTCTATGCAAGTCAACAACAGTAAACAAAAAAACTCGCAAAATTTTTTGACCACATGTTGTTGTCTTTGATATAGAAACTATTTACTTTTTACTTCAGTAGCTTTTGGCACTTTTGACTTTTTTTTTTTGTGTGATTTTTGTTAAGTTGAGAAACTATTGCTGTTGCTGCTGTCACATATGTTGCTGTTGCTACTTACAATATTTATCTGCTGTTATTGTGTGGTTGTAATGAAAGAAGCTCATTGTTTTTTGCTAAAATTGAAATTTTTTCTTTTTTTCTGTTTTTTTTTTCTTCTTTTTTTGTTGTTGCTTATTCTGAATGTGTGAAGCTTAAATTAGCTGGTAGGTACGTAGATTTGCAGCAGTTAAATCATTCAAGTGCACATGTGAGAAATAGCCAAGTGTGTAGTTGATAATATTTAATTTAATTATGAACAAAGTGTCAGTGTCAATTTTTTTTTTTTTTTTTTGCTTTGTTTGATTGAACGTGCTTAAGTTGTTGAGAATTTGCTTAGCTTCATTCAAGCTAACATAAATAAAAGTGTGGGAAGAAATTTTTTTAGTTTTTTTTTTTTAATTCTTTTTTTGTTTGCTTGGAAGAAGACGTTTTGTTTCTTTATGAGTTTATTTTCATAAATAATTTTTGTTATAATATCTTTACTATAAGCCAAAAACTTACAAGTATTTATTGCAAAATAGGAAACCAAATGAATATCACTAATTTAAATACGTAGAGGAGAAAAAAAAACTTAAATCAAAGCTTTATAGCTTGGATTTTACTGGAGTACTTAGGTATTTTATACAATTAACCTTAAAAGATTGCAAAGAACAACCCTAATGACGACTGTCAGACTCGTTTTTCGTTTTTTTAATATGAAAATTTTTCGCTTTCTCAAACGGGGCGCCTAAAAAATCTCTTTTACTGAGATAACTAGATAAAAGTATAACACAAATGCAGAAAATTATAATTAGTATTTTTATTACATTTCTAAATTAGTGGTGATTTTGCAGAAAATTAAAAGATAACAATTAACTTAAAGCACTTCAATCCCCCTATAGATTTATTCTGTAGCACAGTATTTTCAGGTCAGTTCCTCCTTTCGTTATTATTAGATTTCCCAAGTAATTTAAATGTTTCCTTATATTAAAAAAAAAACCCTTTTCAATGGTTTCTCTATAAATGATCTTTTTTGCAAATCGGGGTCTACAATTCTCTCAACAACTACTACATTGCACCAAATCATTTCTTAAGCACCTTTAACATTTTAAATTGCTTAGTATAATTAACACTAAACACTTAATTTCACCCTAGAATCTCAAACAAATACTTTATTTTTGTTGTAATTTATGTTCATCGATTTAGTTTGAGAATGGAAAAAAAAACGAAACAAATCTGAAAAATACAAAACTTGAAATATTTTAATTGCTCAAATACCACACGCATACAAACAAATACAAACCGGCACACGCACACACACACACACTCTCGCACATGTATAAATGCATAAACATTCAATACAAGAAAAGATATGCATAAAATTTATATGCTGGCTTGAAATTTCTCACAGAAGAAGAAAGAGCAAAATTGAAACAATGGAAATTCCATTGACTCAAGATGATTCTTCTTCTTCATCTAAGTAATTTTAAGCGAGCTAGCTGACATTTTGCATTTCGAGCGCATTCCTTGGGGCGATGGGCGCATGCGCGTACCACACACTCAACCAGTAATGCGCATAGTGGTGTGTTGGTGTGCCACCAACATCATCACCGCCACCACTAGCACTAGCACCACCATAATCGTCGCAACGTCACTATGATCACCATCGGCAGCAGAAGCAGCAGCAGCAGCAACAACTCTTAACATTGCTCCAGCCAAACAAACGCATTGACACTGATGAGCTCTTCTTTGTTTGTTCAATGTTCTTGTAGGTACTACTTCTTTTGCGCTTTTTGTTTTTTTTGGTGGCTATCTACTATGCAGCATACATGTAGGTATCGTTCCTTAGGCATTGTTTGTTGTTGTTGTGATGTTGCATGTTACATCTGGCAACAGCAAATACGCAGTTAGGTGCATAGGTACCATATTCACTCACCTCAGCTCAGCTCAGTTCAGCCCAGATCAGCTCAGCTTCTCAGCTTAACACTGACAATGCCACAAATTCTCTGGCCGCAAAACACGCACACTCAATCTCAACCTCAACCTACCGTTGTCTGTCGTTCGTTGGTTCAATGGTTGTCGGCGTGATTGTTATGGTTGCTGTTGGATTTGGATGATGTTGCATTGTAAATTCGTAAAACAATAAAGAAATAAATTACTTTCAATTCTAGCTTGAACTTAAACAAAAACAACAACCGAAAAAATTATCAAAAAAAAAAAAGCAAAAAACGAAGAACAGCAGCAACTTTAAAAAAAAAGCAGCAATAATAATGAAAGAAAAAAATTACAAAAACACGACAAAGCGCTGAAATCGTGGTTGGTTCAACGCGCTTCCACATTGCATTATTTGTATCTATGTAAGTGTGTGTGTGTGTGTGTGTGCGCTTGTATCTCCGCCTGAAAATGGCGTTTTGTACTCAACAAGTACTCGTTCGTCGTTCCCTTCATTTCATTTTTCAATTGCTGTGTGAATTCTTTTGTGTCTGTATGTCTGTCTAGCTGTCTGTCCGTTTAAATCTGTCTGTCCAGCTGACATGAACTTTGTGCACTGAAAATTGCAAATTTTAATGCAATTCGTGAGTGCGGTCAGCAGCAAAAGGTTGTAAAGCTATTTACAGCACAAAAGAAACAAAAACAAAAGGAAGAAGTTACTACAAAACAAACAAACAAACCCAGAAACAAATAAAAAAAAAAAAAAAATGGTGAAACAAGCATACAATTGGTGGTGCGCTTTCAGGCACCAAGCTTAGTTCAGCAGCATAGGGACCACCCTGACTGATGATTATGTGCCGGTGGCATCATGCTGCACTCACTCCTTCACTCACTCGCTCACTCACTGCCTAAGACTTATGGACTTTGTATTTATTTTTGTTTTTTTCTTTTTTTTTTTTAGAATATATAAGCATATTACGTTCTTTCTATTGTGAATTATGGCCGATTACTGGAATTGAATTTTTTTTTTTCCTTTTTTTTTTTTGAATGGACATAATTAAGTTATAATAGAAAAAAAAGTATTGCATCTACTAAACTTTCCTATATCGTCGCCTGAGAATTGATTTGGCGTATGTGTATATGTATTCCTATGCCTATACACCGAATCAATTCTCAGGCGACGATATGTATGTACGTACATATGTGCGTTCGATGGGATATTCAAAGTTTACAGTTGAAGGGGAATCAAAAGTGGGATTCTAAATCATTTCGATCTTTCAACAAGTCTTTTTAATTCAAAAGCGAAGTTATTTTTAAAAAGACATTTTATAACCAAAACCTCCTTCCCTTCTCCCTATGGATCCGCCCATTTTATTTATCTATGGAGAAATTTTTCAAAATTTGTGTTGGCATTAACCAAAAATAAAAATTTTCTTCGTTTTTAGGTGTCTGAACTTATGATGCCAACGTCATAACACGCATAAGAAAGAGCATAGAAATTTCACACGTTTAAAGCTCATTTCGAAAAAAAAAAATTACACTGTAGTTGTGTGAGCATGGCGGTCTTCACTAATTTAATATTATATGGTTTTATATTCAAGCAACGAAAGAGAGAAAGAGAAAGCGAAACCTATTGCTATATTCTCAAAAGTAATTTAAAAGCTTTTGTTATTTTCCATTACTTTGCTTGGGCCAGTCAAAATTCGAACACATGGAGGGAAATTATTACAAGTTCAAATTTGCATTGTTGTTGTTGATTTTTTTTATTACAATTTTTTTGAAATTCTAAAAGAGAAAGGAAAAGTAAAATTGCTTCATAAACTTTTGCATGGATCTGTTTTTGTTTCACTTAAATTAACCCTCTTCATCCCACATTATTTTATAACGTAAAATCTCACGTAGTGACTTAGAGTCACTATATAGTTTATCGGCTATTCACATTTCATTTAACTTTTTTTCTGAAATTTTTCAAAATGTGATTGACAAACAACAAGATTAATATAATTCTTAAAAATATATAATCTTTATTTATTTTGAAAGCAAGTAGGGGAGCGAAAACTTCTTATTGCAGTTTATACAGAATTTCTTCTTTTCTCGCATACACCCAGAAAAATACCCATCTCTAGAACAAAGAAAAAGCTTCCTCAATTTAAGTCCTCGAAAATTTCTCTCGTTTAAGTAAATTTTCCTCAAAATGAAGAAAAATGTGCTTCTTTCATGCAATCATGGTGTTCAATTTGAAGTAAGTTTCTTCTTCATTTTTGGAAATTTAATTGCGGTGCTGCCCACCAATTGAAATCAAATCCCAAGTTTCAATGAAATTGTTAAAACTAAAATTAAAGAAAAGTAAGATAAAAAAATAAATAAAATACAAGAAAATATGGGTGTGGTAAATGGGCATCTTCAAATATAATTTTTTTCTAAAACTTAGTCCTTACCACGCGTCTATGCATAAAATTTTAACTCAAGAGCTTTTATGAATTACTTGGTCTATTGTTAATATAAATTCGCATGAAACATTTTTTTATTTCTAACTTTAACAGGATTTTCAGAAGTAATGTCTTGAACTAAAAGATAATACATTTATAACATATAGTGAAACTAGTTATTTTTATTAGGCCTGCAAATAGTAAAAGTAGTAAAAACCAACAGGCAACTATACTATATTGTTATTTTTGTATATAAACAATTATCCGTTGTCAATAAAAATGACAGAGGATGTTGACCTTTATATTCTCTTCAAACCCCTTTTTATTTTTTCTTCCTGGTTTGATTGGTTTTCGAGTAATTCAATTTTCCCATAGGCTCCACTCTCAAAAATTCAAATAAACAAAGATGCTCGCGAAATTTCTTAAATATTGATTATCTCGAAAACTATGACATATACGAAAAAATTATGTAAAACCTATTTTTTAGAAAATCACTTAAGCTTTTTATGTGTGCTAGATAATTTTTTGATATCTCCAACGGTTAAACAGTTATTAGTACAAAAAGGCTTTTTTCACCAAAGAGGGGGTTTTTTGAGGGGGTCGCTCTGTAACCCCAGAACTGATTTTTATGGTTTTTCCATCTATCATACACCCACTAACAATTACTGAAAAAAAAATCGCAGTTAAGAATTTTTATGAACTTTTGGTGTTTTTTTACTCTACCTACTGGGCTTTATATGCTTTAGCTTAACATTTATACATTAAATATTAGAAATACTACTGCAGATATAAAACTTTTGTAAAGACTACCTTGTGCGGTTTAGGGTTAAAGGATTATTTTATTTTTATATGCCATTGCTTCTATCTTTCTAATTATTTTCATTCATAAGCCGAAGTTTATTTCGAATCTAATTTCTAACATGGTTTAAATAGAGTTAAAAAAAGCTGAGTTCTGAAGGCGAGTAATTGAGATTATAAAAATATTATTGATTTATATATTTCTAAGTAATTTTAATACCAATCATTAGTTCTTTCGGCAAATCTGTGAGAATTCACAAAACAAAAGACTAAAGCAGCAAAATGGAATTAAATTAAACTTACAAATTCGATTCTGGTAGCGGCATGGCAACACCATGATATGAAGAAATCATTAAATTTGTATAGAGATTTTTGAAATAGTAAGTATTAAACGTAAATTTGCATTATTCAACAAATCGATACAAATCAAAAATAAACTTGATTTATTATACAATATAAATGTACTATGTATAATCATATGCAACTCGCTTATACTTATACGTATGTAGTTATATGAGAGACTGTCACTATTTTTTTGACATTAAAACTATTGCAAATGCAAATTATAAACCAAAAAAAAAAAAAACTAATTCTAAACAACAGCAGCAACAAACAAACAGCAATAACAAAAAACAACTTGTTTAACAATTTATGAGAAACTAGGTTTGATTTGATTAGATACACTTGCGCACTGTCAAACTAACTAACTGGAGCTGTTTGTCAGTTTTAAATGTATTTTTTTAGCTGCACATGCGCACACAAACATATATACACCCGTATACATTTGTATACATACAGATACATTAAAGTCTAAATGCGGTTAAAATTGACAAGCATCAAAAATCAGAAAAAATATAAATGCATATAAAAAAAATCAGCAAGTGAATGCAATTGAACTGTATGGGGAATAGGGAAAACTGGGTAAAATGTTGACAGCTGAAAATTTTTTAATTTACTTGTCATTACACGCGATGGCTACGAGCATAGTCAGTAAAGCACCTTGGCTCCTCAGTCATAAATTATTGTTTTCCCAATTAAAAGATCATGAGATCGCATTCCTACATCTACGAATTTACATGTGTCAAAAACGAGTTTGTGTCTTGTCGTTCTTGTCAAAAAGTCTTGTTTTGTTTCAAGAGTAAAGATCATAATGTCAGAGATATTTTTCGAAAAGTAGAACGTTTTATTCCTTACCCCACTAATTCTTCTAAAATGCACTCGTACCTACAAATAATTTTATGCATCTCTCCAGTTACAATTACACCAGTGTCAAAGTACTCAAGCAAAATTTTTGTTTTTTCCTCTCTCATCTCTTTCAGTCGCATCATTCAAAGAATGTATAAGCCGATATTTTCTATAAAAATTGTTGTTGCTTTAAATTGCGTACTACTCTGATGATCACATTTCGCAGAGAGTAATCAACAAAAAATTTTTAAAGATGAGAAAGAGCGAACCAGGGATGCCAACTTATTTTTTCTTACTCCCCGATAGTTCTCGAGAAATTCCCCGATTTTTGATCAAATTCCCCGCATCGGTATAATTTCATATTATAACAGCGTGATACTCACTTTCCATATAAACATTTTACAAAAACGAAAAATACCTTAAAAATTATCTCGGTTAGTGTTATTTTAGGGCGACCCTGAACTTTCTCGGTCCAAAACATAACCAAATTTTATAGGACTCGTAGATCAATAGAAATGTACTTTCTGTATCCGGAATTCTTTTGACACATGGGAGATTTCATTTCAAGGGAACCCACTCTTAAAATCGATCGGGCTCAAACTTCCACAAAGTTTAGTCATATTGGATAGTAGTTACCCCACCAAATTTGAACGTGATGAGGTGTGTCGAGTTACTAGATGTTCATTTTAATAGATAAACAAATCTTAGCCCACTTTTGGACATCAAATTTATCAAAGGAAAAGACATGGGCTTTCTTTTGACTGTCGGTTTTTAACAGATATGATGATTGACCGTAATTTATAAGTTTAGTCAGCAGGGATTAAGAGTTATTAATCAGGAGGTGCTGGACGAAGACATAGCTAAGCCTTTCTGTACGGTCGAAAGGGAAGTCGAAGCACTGCGGGACTATTTTGGCCTGACTGACACTCGGCGTTATAAACATCTATATCTACGAAATCACTCCAAATTTCGCTCTGAAATTTTTACAAAATAATTTCGAAATATAAGTAATACTTTGAAATAGCACATTTTTTTTAAAATCGATTTCTCCAAACCAATAAAGTGCCCACTTAAGAAAAAAAGAAGATTTTAAGACGTTTTACATCACATAAAATTTGACAAAAAAAAACCTGAACGACTTCAAATTCCCCGCAAAAAACAGCTCATTCCCCGCTCTAAGTCAAATTCCCTGCAAATCGGGGAATTCCCTGCAAGTTGGCATCGCTGATGCGAACTAACGTGCCAATAAAATACAGCCACAGTCTCTTATTTTATACCGACACTACTTAAAACAACATCTGTTCTGCGCCAACGAACAAAGTGTCGAGTACAGACTTCAAAAAAGTTTTTGGCAGCATAAACCGTGATTTCATTTGGCGCGTTCTGAAAAGCAGAGGTATCCCTTTGAAGCTAACAGCTACAATAAGAACGACATATGAGGGCGCTAAGTATCACGTGCTATACAACAGCAAAGTATCTGAAGAATTCGTGATACTTAGAAGCGTTCGACAGGGTTGCTTACACTCACCACTTCCTTTCTTGGTCATTATCAGCAACGTCATACGTGCCTTACTCACAATAATAATGACATCGCAGTTGCGTCATCTCGACTACGCCGACGATATATGCTTATTAGCGCACAGGGTTTTGGATCTGCATCAGATGGCACGCAACACGGAAACAGAGGCAAACAAACTGGGTCTGAACATCAATGTAAACAAAACAAACGCTCTGAGTGTGGCATGCAACAGTATTGCGGGCAAATCAGTCGAACAGGTTCATAGCTTTATCTTAGTATCTATACCAATAGGTAGTATAGTGAAAACAGGAGGTGCAACATCATCAGCACGAAAACCAAACTCCGAATTTTTGGATCGGACATTGATTCTATCCTGGTTTATAGGTGCAGCACATGGCGGGTTACAGTCGCTGGTCGTCGCCGGCTTCAGGCGTTTATCAATAGATGTCTTCACATTATATTTCAAAATATTTGGCCAAACCGCGTCTCATATATAGAACTTCTCAAGAAAAGAGGTCTAGAACTAATTGATGGCATAATAAGATGCAGAAAATGGCAGTGAATCGGCCACACTTTAAATCGAAACGGCAAAACCCCCTCTAGGTACGCCATGTAATGAAACCTGCTAACGCAGGCAGGCAAAAGAGCTGGCCGTCTCAAGCTGTCATGGCGCAGAACTATCGAATCCGAAGCTAACGCGATTGGAATGACCTGGTGTGTACTAAAGCGAACTGCAGAAAATCATACCAAATGGCAAGCTGGCGTAATTAGCACCTTATGCACCACGAGGGGTGAAAGGAGCTAAACACCACATATATGATTTTAAATACTTTCATGCCTTTAGCACATTGCCTGCCAGGTCATTCAAATGTGATGCCACCCGTTTCCGTGAGGCCATGGCATCCAAATATGATTGAAATTGAGATGACCTAGAAGGACAAGAAAACTTTGAATTTGAAATTTGAAAAAATTAAATAATTTCATTGGTATTCCGTTTTGTTAAGTCTAACCACACATTGAATTACTCTATCTAAATCAAACAACAACAAAATCCTAAATACAAAATTTTAATGACGGTAGAGGAAAATTGTGTGTTTTTCACATAGGTCTCAGACGAGAGACAGTTTTCTGTTTGTTCTCTGCCTCTCTGAGATAGAGTAGTGACGCAGATTTTCTCTTTGCTGCGCTAGGATGAGAGCGATGTGCAGTTAACCTAAATTTTGTCACTGTCGTTTTGCTTCCGTTATAATCGTATTATATCGTATCGCTTAAGAATTAATTAATTTATACAATTTTTCGTGTATACAAATTTTGAAAACGAACTGAAAAATTCCAGTAATCGTGAGTGAAACAAAGACTCTATCTAGGTGTAATCTACGTTGTGAATATTTTCACTAGTTTAACCATTTCGGCAGTACGCTATAATGTCGTGACTTTTCGGTATTGTGTGAATCAATCATTATTCATTAGTGAAATGTTTTTTACTTTTTAAAGGAAAATTTTTACAAAAAATTCTTCAATCTAATAATTGTTTTGAAAAAGCAAGCTCTATATTAACAAAGGTAAATCAAATGCATTTATTTCATTACAACAACAGTACGATTCCCCAAATGCTCCCCTATTTACATATAACTACTAGTATATTTTAAGATTTTTCACACACAAGAAATAAAAAAGTTTCAAGAAAATTAAGCGTAATGCATGCGTGCATATATTATTTAGAATTATGATAAACTCAATGCAAAAATATAAATAAATAGGCATTAATGCTAATTTTCTATGTGGCATAAATCCTCGTAATAATAAAAATAAATACATACATACATTTATAGATATGCTAGATATCTATTTTGGGTGTGGTGTATGATAATGATCGATTTATTTTAATTAAAATCTTTTTTCTATGATTTTTTTTCTTTTTGCATTGTGGTATTGGTTGTTGCCGCTCGAAGCTTTTTAAGATTTACTCGCAACGTAGACTGCGTGTCGCTTATTAAAACTTAATAAAAAGTAAACAATTTTAATTAAAAATTAAAATACCCTTAGGCTAACGTTGATTATGAGTACCTTGTATCATTAGGGTGTGTTGTTTTTCTTTAGACTTTAAGCCGCTTTTACAATATATTTTTTTTTTTTAATTTTTTTTTTTCTGATTATTTCTTGCTCATAGTAACGTAGTAAAAAATAAAATTTAACATTTATAACTTGTCATCATTTGCTGACTGCTTTTTATTTTCTGATATTGTTTTTGGGTTGAAAATCATTTTTTTTTTGCATGTTTTTGTTTTTTTGTTTTTGTTTGAGCTAAATTATAATACAAAGCATAATAATAAATGAAATACAATGAAACTATAAGAAATTAATAACAATAATTTTCAGCACGATAAGAATTTTATTACAGCAGCAAAAGAAGTAACAGCTTTTGTATCCATCGTATAGTAGCATCAACAATATGGTCAGAAGTAGCAGCGACTGCTGCATGATTTTGTTCTTTAGATTGTTGCTGTTTTCCAATTTCTGTGTGTTTTCAGTTTTTTGCTTCTTTGCTCATTTTTATATTTACGGTTTTGGCTTATCTAGATTAAACCCTTGAGGCTACAAAAACCGTTGATTATTATTGAAATCATTCGTGTTGAGTTGTTTGGTTTTTTTCTTTTTGTCTTAATACAATTTAGCCTTTTGTTCCCTTATGTGGTTAATACACATACATATGTATGCAAATATACATTTATGTATTGTAGTTACCTACGTGCGAGCTGCTGTTTCATGTTGCTGCTAGACATTTTGGCATTTTATCGTTTTTTATGTGTTTTGTAGTAATTTCTTTGTTGAAAATTTCATGCTGTTTTTTATTAATATTCTATAATTTTTTTTTTTTAATTTTTCTTGTTGATGTTGTTGTTAGGTGCGTATAATATTTATAGAAGAAAAATGTATAAGCTTAGTTTTGATAGACATATTGGCAACATTACACAAAATTTTTGTTGAAAGGTTTTGGAAAATAAGTATGGACTCCATAATCGAGAGATATTAATATAACTGAAATATCTTTAAAATGTTCTTAAATTATAGAAAAGCACTTTAAAAGTATTGGTAACTCTAGTTAAAGTGAGCTTAGAAAAAAAAACAAAGTTAGACTATGCCTATGACCATTCAAAACGAAAGACTTGAGTAACGAACTTAATTGGATATTTCTGATACAGATCATAACAAAAGAATTAAGCAAATAAATAGATTGGATATCTTTGGTACATATCAGTATTAGCAGATCAGAAAAATAAGGTTAGGTTAGGTTAGGATAGGTTAGGATAGGTTAGGTTAGGTTAGGTTAGGTTAGGTTAGGTTAGGTTAAGTTAGGAGGCGTTCCGCAGGGCTCCGTTCTCGGCCCAACACTATGGAACGCAATGTATGACGGCATCCTCAAATTGGATCTCCCGGAGGATACAACAATCGTAGGATATGCAGACGACATCGCGATAGTGGCAGTAGCCAAGAACCTGGACTCGCTACAGGCTATATGTAACGATGTCATCTCAAGAGTGAGAAGATGGCTGTACAACTCGAAGCTGGAATTGGCGGAGCAGAAGACGGAAGTCGTGGTATTGAGTACCAGAAGAGCACGTGCAGAGCTGGTCATCACGGTTGGTGATCATAACATCACCTCGTGCCCACACATTAAGTACTTAGGAGTACTTATAGATTCCAGAATGACGTTCAAGGATCACCTGAAAGCTGCTAGTGGAAAAGCAGCACGAATAAACAGCGCATTAACACGCATCATGCCGAATATAGGAGGCCCGCGTGAGGGCAGGCGTCGGCTGCTTTCAACGGTTACTACGTCAGTAATCTTGTATGCAGCACCTATCTGGGCGGACAGCAAGAAAACACACCAAAAGGATATCCGTGCGATATATAGGCTCAGTGCCCTGAGGGTTGTTAGTGCGTATCGCACAGTATCGGACGATGCTATTTGTGTCATAGCAAGTAAGGTGCCAATAGATTTACAGGCACAAGAGATGAAGCGGTTATATGGCCGTGACACAAAATCAACCGAAGCCATAAGAAGAGAAGAAAGACAGCGTACCATCATGGAATGGCAGCGAAAATGGGAGTCATCCGAGAAGGGTCGATGGACCTACAATCTCATTACGGATATAGAAGAGTGGATATCACGCAGACATGGTGAACTGAATTACCACATTACGCAGCTGCCTAGTGGCCATGGGTGCTTCAAGCCGTACTTGCATAAAATCAACACCGGAGAAGAAGACCCGTTTTGCCCAAGATGCCCAGAGGAACGGGAGAACGCGCAGCATATACTTTTTATATGCCCACGTTTTAACAAAAACAGAGATGAGCTGAAGAAAGCCTTTGGAGAACTCCCTACAGAAAGGAATCTGACGACACAGATGTGTAACACAGCGGAAAAATGGAATGCAGCATGCAAGGTTGCTGCAGATATGATGACCACTCTATATAATGCAGCAAATATGGAGCCAGATATCGTCAACCGACGATAAAACCGAACCGAATTGGACAGAAACCAATACTGATGATTGAGCACTAAGCTCATTACGGCCTTCCGACGTAATACCTAACGGTGGTTCCGGGAGGAATATCCGTACGGACGAGATGTGGTTTTAGCGTGAGAATGTCACGCACTAACTGGGTGGCTTTTTATGCTTTCCTCCTCGTTAAAAAAAAAAAAAAGGTTAGGTTAAGTTAAGTTAAGTTAGGTTAGAATTGACGACGAATGACTCACATAGACCGTCCGATCCATAGAATTATCAAAAACTCTTCAGTGTCAATGAGAACCTCGAACTATATTTATCACTGTTTCCTGTTTAAAACCACCCGTAACATGTGCAAAGCTTTTTAATAGAGCCAGATTTATACAGGCTATGTCATTTAGGTAAAAAGGAACGCAATCGCAAACATCCTTAATCTAGACATTGGTAATGTTGGGCAATTACAAAGAATGTGTTCTAAACTTTCCTTTGTGACAGAGTTATTACAGTATCCGCATAGGTCACCAAACCAAGCTTTCTTTTTCAGTAACTACGCCAATCAGCGAACTGCATTCTTTACGCTAAAATGAGAACAGAAATCCAGTTTTAGTACGATAGTATTGGGGCCAAAAAAGTTTTGCTATGCGGGAGTAGTTTTGGCTCCTCTATCTTCTATTTGAGATAAAGAAAAGTTGCGTATTTAAGGCTGCGTAATGGAAACCAAATGATGGTGATATGCTACAAGACGCTATCTCCAGAAAAGTAAAGTGGGTTTTGAGGAAATATTCTCGAAAGTATAAACATACTTTTAAAGTATGCAATAAAATTTTGTTTAGATTTTTTGACCCAGCAGAATTTCTCTTGCGTATATTCAGAGTAACTAATGAACCGAAGCCGCTGTCAGATATCAGCAGAAAATTGATCATAAAAATTGCAATCGAAGTAATATAATAGCAAATAATGTGCTGACAATATTGCAAAGGTGACCAGAGCTAATAGAGGTCTTTTGACCATATAAGCTCGATGTTAAAACAAAATTTTTTCGTCGCAGTACTGGCAAATGCATACAAGCGGGAAAAAAGCTTTAAAACTCAAGAGCTTAAAAATAGAGCACTGATATTTGTTGATCTAGATTGTGTGACATTATTCTGCCGGAAATAATTGAACTAATGTAACTGTTGTTTTAATTCGTTTCGTTGTTGTTTTCCCAACTTTTTTGTAATAATCTTTAAAAAAATTTATCTCAGCTATGATTTAAAATTTATTTGTTTTTTTTTTTTGAAGTAGTAGATATTGTGAACAAATATTTTGCATTAAGCAAAAAACATAATCCACTTGAATGATAATTGAACAATTTCCTAATACCACAACTGCCTGCTTGCTTGCCAACCTACCAGCCTGCCTGCCAACAACATACATAAATATTTGGATTACAGAAACAACAACCAGCTGCAAAGCAGCAACAACAACCAAAAACTTGGCGACAACTTGGCTGTTGTCTAACGTTCATTAGCGTGATCAATTAATAACGTGATTGTGAATCGAATTAAGCATAAATTTATTGAGACATGTGA
This sequence comes from Toxonevra muliebris, assembly GCA_963691655.1. Classification (NCBI taxonomy): domain Eukaryota; kingdom Metazoa; phylum Arthropoda; class Insecta; order Diptera; family Pallopteridae; genus Toxonevra; species Toxonevra muliebris. The sequence continues at coordinate 51,901,230 of OY829329.1, forward strand.
AGTAAAAATAAAAGATAAAATTATAAAAAGAAAAAAATGTTTGCAAAAAAATATGAGAAATAATATTAAAAGAAAAAATCGCATGCATGCAACATAGTATGCACGAGTATGTGGTGCGCCAATCTGGCTAACAAAAGCGAAAACTAAGGTTTGTTGTTGGCTTTGTTTATGTTGTTTCAGCTTCTTTTTCAAATGATAAATGGTATGTGGGTCGGTCGGAAAATTTATGGAAAACTACTCGAAACTCATTACAGTAAATTTGATTACCTGGGTCCGATCATTGATTATTTCTGTCTTTGGACAAATGTTCGAGGGCGACATAATTTTAATCTGAACTTGAGCAAAATTTGCGATTCCGCGTTGAAATTACAAGAACATTGAATTTTGGTTTAATTTGTGCATTGATTTTTGGTCTGAATTTTGTTTGCCTTTGGTTTTATTTTTGGCTTGATTTTTTATCCGATTTTCGCTTTGAATTTGATCTGAATTTTGATTTGACTTTAATTTGGTATCACTTATTTACCGATTTTTGTTCGCAATTTTGATCTGAGTTTTGATTTGAATTATTCTCTAACTTTGGGTTTTTTTTACTGATATTGGAACTGCATTTGTTCTAAGTGATTTCGGTGCCCTATTAGTATGTTTTTTGCTGAATTTTGGTCAGATTTTGATTTGATTTTTAGTTTGGCTTTTTGTTTAATTTTTGGTCTTAATTTTGTTCCCAATTTGGACTAAGTGTTAGACTAAATTTTGTTTCTTTTTCGTCTAACTTTTGGTCAAATTTTTGGAAAGATTTTTGATTTGAATTTGGACTACTTTTGTTGGGGTGTTTGTTCTTAAATTTTGTCTGAATTTTGATCTGCTTTTTGGTCTAAGTTAACTGAATTCTATTTTCTTTTGGACAGATTTTTGATCTGACTTTTGAATTTAATTCTCAGTTTTTGCCTAATATAAAATTTTGTCTGATCTAAAATTTGGTGTAAATTGGTTTGATTTTTCGACTAATTTTTGTCTGACCGTGCTTTGATTTTTGAGTTCTTTCTGATTGAAGTTTTCATCAGATAAGGATGGTCTGAGTTCGGCTCAATTATTGGTATAAATTGCGTTAACTTTTGGTTTGAGTTTATGGCTCTTTTTTATCTGGATTTTGGTCAGAAATTCATTGCTTTGACAACCAAAAAAATCTTTATTTTCATAGTTTTTTCTTAAACATAACTTTCAGTATGGCCCTCCACGTTTCGTGAATTTCGATCATTCGACATATGTATACAATTTTTACACTGTAAACAAACATTGTTAGTTGTTAGTTGCCAAACGTTTTGATTTGACAAGACATTTATGAGAGTAATATTTGTTAGGTCTTTAGTTTTCGCAAGTGTGCCAAATATAGCGCCAGAGAAACGAATACACACACACACACACACATGTACATATATGTATGTATATGCCAAAATTCCGCACGCGTATCAAAATAAATGCGATTACATGCAATGCAAATGAAAACGACTTTGAATTTTTTTTTTGTAATTTTTTATAATTTTTTTGAAAGTGAAAATTAAATACCAACTTTATAGAAAATCTGTGGCTTTATATGAACAAGAATATAAATTTTAATTGCTACAGCAAAGAAAAAATTACAAAAAAAAAAAAAAACAAAATTGCGGCAACCATGAAACATTTGGCTTAATTTAAACATTATTTTGTTGTTGCTGTTAGTACCGCGCTGTTGCAGTTTTTTTTTTTAATTCCAAACAAAATTCAAATTGAAATAATTAATAAATATTTGCCATCATGTATTCAAATGACGGCGCGCATGCGCGGTTGCTGTTGTTGCTGCTGTTCGCTATTCTATTGACAACACAACGTAACGACGACAGCAATCACAACAACAACAAAAATAACAACCATCGTTGTTGTTGGTATATGTATTGCTTGTGTTGCCTGTCACATGCACAACATTGTCACGTCAAATTCATGTCATTTAATTAATTTTTATTTAATTTATTTTTTTTTTCCAATAGTTATTTGTTTTTTTTTTCCTTTTTTTTTTTTTTTTTGTTGCTTCTTTTGTGAGAAGATTTTGCTTATAAATTTATTTTTTATGCTTGTGTTTTTAGTTTTGTAGGAAAATTCCATTCAATTTTTGTAAGTGTGCTGCAACATTTTGTTGCTTCATTCACGTGTTATTGCAGCATTATTTTTGTTTTTGCATTAAATGAATACAAAAATTATGCAATATCATGAAGTAATAGAGTAATTTAAATTGTGCACACATGCGCAGAAAAAGTAAATAAAAATTATTTGCTAAATTATTGAGACATATTGAAAGTGGTGGTTAATGTAAATAATTTTTATATGAGAATTCGAATGTAGAATTTGCGGCAATTTGATAAAATTTTGAACTAAACTCCTGCCTGAACTTACATTCAGATGTTGTTGTATTTGAGAATTATGCAATCTGTGCCACTAGATTGGACCTCGTTATTTCGCAGTACAATAACGAAAAGTGATTGCATTTTTAAGGTATCAGTAGTGGAATAACACCATCAAACAACAAATTTTCTTCAAGAGTTAGATCTGCAAGTGGCCATTCACATATTACGTAATTACGCAATTTTTGACACAATTTTGACTTCCGCCCCCCCCCCCCTATCGTAACACATCGTAACATCGGATGGGGTGGGGGGAGGGGGTCCATTCGAAGAAAATGTTCATAAATAATTTTTATGTAGGTGATGTTTAAATACAATAAATTAAATACGATGATGCATTTGATGAATCAGACTAGGGACAAAAGTGAATAAGAAAAATTTTTGTTTACAAGTTTTCTTAATTTTAACCTAAAAAAATGGCCGAAAATTACAAAAAATTCATATGTCCCTAAATTCGTGCAGTCACAGCAATGAAAGAGATCTTCCGAGTCGAGGTTCTCTGAGCAATAATGCGCTAAAGTGACCCAGATTTTATACGTAATGGGTTATTAGAAGCATTTTACAATGTTTTCCGACATTTTTTATTTTTTGGGATTAAACTAAAAGGGAAACAATTACTTTTTAGGAATCATTCCAACTAAATTGGCATTTAATTACACCCGAGATGGTCCGAAAAATCGATTTTATTTTTATTTAACATTTTTGATGTAGACAACGAGTTTTATGAGAAAGAAGAGGGGCAATGTATGGTCCTGGAATTGTTGATTTAACCGTAAGTTACATCATTTGTAAGTACCATGTTTGTAAGTCTTTAAACTCGCTTTTCTCGAAACCATTTTTTTCGGGACGGTGGACACGATTCACAAAAAACCACTTGTACAATTGACTTGAAATTTTACAAGGCTACTAAGCAAATGTATAGGTATGGCCTTATCTAGGATTATGGCGAAAGCATTTGTTTAACTAATGTTTTTAATGCAAAATATAAACAAAAACAAGGCAAAAAATCGTAATTTTTTTTCAAACGTTTGATTTAAATTGAAAAAATTTTTTTTTCTTATTCCCTAGATGAGACGATAGCAGGAAGTCTCACAATTACAAAATGGGTTACATTTTGTGTTTCAGAATATTTAAACCGAAGATATAATGTCCACCATGGGGCAACTATTTTCGGCAGGCTCAAGTTCGAGGCGTCGAATGAACCATTATTGACAAAGATATTTTTAACATTGAAAACAAAAATTATTGTTCAAAACCTGTAGAAAAACTTGCAAAAAACCTCGAATAAAAATACTGAAAAGCTTTTCATTTACAACGATTTGAAAACATCGATATTTCGCACCATCTCGGGTAGAATACCCCCTTAAATATTAAATTCCTTTCTATTCAATTTAATGTTCAATTCCTTTAAGGAATCGATATATTTTTAATTACAAAATACAGTTCCTTGTAATGGAATCGAAAATTTTTTCAATTCCATTACCTAGGAATTTAAAAATCTTAATTACCGATTACAATTCCTTAGTAATGGAATTGATAAAACTTTCAAGTACCAATTACAATTCCTTGTAATTGAATTTTTTGCTCAAGAAATCTCTTTATGAAAAAACAAATATCAAAAGAGAACCAAACTACTCGTTGGTGTTTGTTTGATTGATTGTGTATGCAGATCAGCGATCCCAACTTGCGGGGAATTCACCGATTTGCGTGGAATTTTACTTGGTGCGGGGAATCGGGGAATGAGCTATTTTTTGCGGGGAATTTGAACTCGTTCAGCTTTTAGTAATTAAAGCCTGTAGAGTATTTTTTGTCAAATTTTATGTAATGTAAAACGTATGAAATATTTGATATTTTAGGTCTTAAAATCTTCATCTTTCCTTAAGCAGACCCTGCAATTTATTGGTTTGGAGAAATCAATTTTTAAAAAAGTGTGCCAATTAAAAGTATTATATTTCGAAAGTATTTGTAAAAATTTCAGAGAACGCAGAGCGCTTTCGTAGATAGAGACGATTATAGCGGCGAGTGTCAGTCAGGCCAAAACAGTCGCGCGGCTCTTCTACTTCCCTTTCGGCCGTTCGGAAAGGCTTAGCTAAGCCTTCGTTCAGCACCTTCTGATTAACTCTTAATCATAGCTGACTAATCTGTAAATTTACAAATTACTGTAAGCCGTCATAAAGAAGTGAAGTATAATTTATATGTTAAAAACCGATAGTCAAAGCTTTGAACCCGTTTTTCTCAAAACAAAGTTTTTGCCATTTTTTATTTGAGCTAAAAGAAATCCCATGTCTTCTCCTTTGAGAACTTTGATATCCAAAAGTGGGCTGAAGCCTATATGCTAAGAATTCCGTAGTCAGAAAGTACGTTTCTATTAATCTACCAGTCCCATTAAAAATTTGTTAAATTTTGGTCCGAGAAAGTTCAGGGTTGCCTTAAAATAACACTCACTGAGGTCAATTTCGTTTTTGTAAAATGTTTGTATAAAAATATAATTTGAAATCATACCAAAGCGGGGAATTCGATCGATCGAAAATCGGGGAATTTCTCGAGGGTTATCGGGGAGAGAGAAAAAATTAGTTGGCATCCCTAATGCAGATGATTCGTTAGATAATTCTGAGAAATTCCGTTACTCATGTCTTCTCTCCCTCTCTCTCTCATTTGTTATTTACTCCCGCTTAAGCAATGATTATTACAGCGATGAATGCAATGCTTTGTTCAATGAGTGAATTTTAAAGAAATTCCGACGCTAATATTTTGGAATTGGCTAATCCGTTTTTAAATCTACTCACGAAGCTCTTTAAATTGATATATAATATTATATTGTAGCACTTCTGGAATAAAATTGTAGTTACACTAATAAATGTATAGATTTTAAGATTGTCTCCTAAAATGTTGCAGCTGATAACACTACCCTGCATGGGTTTGGCAAATAAAATTCTTGAGATACGAATTTGTATTTTTGTTTGATTCAATGAATCGAATTCGAATTAAAAATGTAGAAAACTAGTAAGTCAAATAGTTCTCAATAAGCTTTGAGAGCTTTCATTTCCCAACCTTATATTACGAATTGAACATGACTTGATGTCACAATGCAGAAAAGTTCAGAATCTATAAAGGTTCATTGTGCCCATTTGTTTTATGCTGAAAGCCAGCCAAAGTCATAAGAAAACCTTTACAACTCGAAATCCAGGTTAGTGCAATTTTATTCCTACTGTAAAGGGCTGATAGAAGCTGAAAATATTCCCATAAATGTTTTGATTATATGGTGTACCCAACTGCGTGGCTATTCGAGAGAATTTATGTTATATTTGGGCTCCATTTATTCGCCTACGTAAACATTATCTATCTAAGATCACTATTACAAGAACTTCCACTATAAAAACGAAGGGCATTTCCCATTGCGGTACATTGATTCCAACAGTAAATCCATATGTAAAGATGTGGTTAGATACGAAGAATTTTCAAGTAAACCGTTTAGGTGGTTTACTTGATTGTGTAGTTTATTTAAGATGAGACCATTTCTCAAGAATTCATTTAATTTAATATATTTCTATATTGTATGTATATTGAAATTCTAACATGTATAATATTTTGACATAACTACTTAATACGTACATATGTTTGAAACAATGAAATACACATTGTTGCATGCATTATCGCATTTTAATTGCTTTATTAAATCAATGCCAATTTGCAGCTGACTAAACCATAATTCAATTGCAATGCAATTGTCAGCAAATTGTCATTTTGTTAACATAAAGGCACAGAGAAATCAGGAAAAAAAAACAGACAATAATAAGACACTTTGTTGTTGTTGGAATGTATGTACGTAGTTGTGATTGTTGTTACTCATTTTACATAAAATGAACATAATAAAATAATAAAATTTATTAACATTGCTAACCTCACCCACAAATAGCAACAGAAATAACAACAGCAACAGCAGCAGCAGTCGCCACAAACAACAGTAATAATAGCAACAATAACAATAACAAGCAATCAAGTTAAGTCATTTAAGAATTGCACGTTTTAACAATATGTCAAAATATGTGTGACGAAGCCACCGCCACCACACAGTGTAATGTTCAGTGCAGTGCTTAGTGTAGAGTAGTGCAAAATAATAACAACACAATACCGCCAAAGATAGCAATAATAAAATGTTCACACATGAGGAGCGAACGAAGGGAGAGCCACAGCCAGAGCAATAGTGAGAGAGAGAGAGAGAGAGAGAGAGAGAGAGAGGAGTAATTTTAGGAATGAGAGTGGCTTTGATGAAATATTGCAGATAGTTTGAATGAGAATATATTGTATATTCATGTGAAAGCGATGCAATGCAATAACAACATCGTTAACAACTTTAACAGAAAAAAAAAACAACAACAATTGCAGCAATGCAAAATATGTGTTTGTGTGTGTATAAAATGCAATTAAAAATTTGTATGCAGTTTAATGATGTGCAATGAATTTAATTAAGTAAATAACAACACAACAACAACAAAATTTCAGAAGTGTTTTAACAAATTACTACAAAATACTAAAACAACAATTAAAAAAAATGTAGGTAGGCACCCTTATTTATTTAGATATTAAAAATAGAAATTAAAATTGTTTAAATGCCAAAGATATTATATTTATTTATTACCTTTTGGCAACAGCAATTGAGTTATTTTGCAAGATGAACGCGAACTCACCCACTCACTCACTCAGTAGCTAAACAATTGTGGCACATTGCTGGTTCTCGCTAGCGCAGATTAGCTAGGGGGATTGGGAAGGTCAGAGCCCTTATATTTACTTAACTCTCAATAAGTTTTTCATTGTTCTTGTTCTAATGACTCTGAGACATGGCAACCAATAATGAGAGATTGTTGGTAGGGATTATCTCCCAATGCGCGTGAAAGACATATTACGAATAAGATTAAGAAAACGGTACTGGTAGGAAGATATTCTAAACGGTACTGGTAGGAAGATATTCTATTCATAACACAGTCGATAAATGAATACTGGAGCTACACATGTGGAGCTTCAAAACTCTGAGCGTTGTTGTTTCTTTTTGATTTTATCGCCAGTTGAAATTTAGTTTTTAACGAAAAAAAATAATTTTGGATGATATTAAAATTATTTGCGATAACTTTAATACACAGTCCAACAGCATTTTTGCAACAGAATAGCCACCCTATAATCCTGAATGGGTATATTGTATTTACCATTTTTGTAAAACAAACTTATAGTCCAGCACGTCTCAGTTTTTTTTACAGTGGATTAAAGTTTTCTTATTTTGGTCGAAGGAAGCTGAATAAGTGCAAAAAGTGTTATAAATTGATGTTTGAGAAAAATCTTATCGGCGAAGTTGTATGGTAGAATTTTACGAGGTTCATTTTTGTAAAACATTTTAACCCTTTAGTTCCTCTTTTTATGGGACAATTTGACCTCTTTTTTTATGAAAACCTGAAAAGTCCTTTCAGAAGAGACATTTAAGGATTAAAATATTGAACAAAAATATTTGCCACAAAGTTTCACTAGGGGTCACCAAAAACATAAAAGTCATATATATAACAGTTAACGGTTATTAAAAGGAAATAGTTTTTTACTCTTCTACCAAATTTGTAATTTACGCAAAACTAGCATGTGCCGTGTATATGATCCGCCGGTTCAATTCAAGTCATGGACGTAAAAAATGTCAGTGCCCTGTCACCGCCTTTATGTCAGGCCAATAGCCCACTTTCCTAAGTCGTACATAAAATTTTTGGTATGAAAATTTTAGACGAAAATCGTGTTTCAAAATAATAAAAATATGGTCCTTTAATTACGTAAGTATTTTCTTTCGTTTGTGATAATGCGTCCAAATTCCACAAATAAAACAAAACCAATCCTTTAGTTTGTAAACAGCTCTGCCATCTTTAATTTTTGCCTAATTTGGGTTTATTATGCAAATTTGTAAATTCTTAATTTTCACAAGTATTTTATTTTTGTAAGTCACACTATATCCGTATACGAAAGGGGCTAACCACGGAAACCCAGAATATAACTTACAAGGGGTCGTTCCCAGGTTTCTCACATTAGGATGAAAATTTCCCTACTTTTAGAACCCCTTACTTTGGTAGGTGAAACTCAACTTAAAACCGTTTTTCCGCCGATAAAAAAATACTCGTATGTTCAGTTATTCATTACTGCAGCATTTTCAGGAGCAGAAACGTTCAAAATGTTCTGGCTGCTGGTCAAGAAGCATCGCTGCAACAGTCTCTTGCTGTTAAATGTGTGATTAGCAGACAAATATTGGCGTTTTTAACGTTTTTGTTTCTGCAAATGATGCAGTACTGCTTAACTTAACATATCCTACATGTTTCTTTTATTCCTGTCCCCTACAACATTTATGAAAATTGGAAAAATCGGGGCCGGACGCCTGGGGACATCTCCTTGTTGGTCAAAATTAATGCTACAGTTATCTAATTTAATCATAATGCTGAATTCACATTATAGTATATTTTATTTCTAATGTAGGCGGCGATTTCCTTTTAATAACCTTTAATAGTTATATACATGACTTTTATGTTTTTGGTGACCCTTAGTGAAACTTTTTGGCAAATATTTTTGTGGAATATTTTAATCCTTATATGTCTCTTTTGAAAGGACTTTTCAGGTTTTCATCAAAAAAGAGGTCAAATTGTCCCATAAAAAGAGGAACTAAAGGGTTAAAATGTTTTACAAAAATGACCTTCGTAAAATTCTACTATACAACTTCGCCGATAAGATTTTTCTTAGACATCAATTTATAACACTTTTTGCACTTAGTATTCATCTCCCTTCGACCAAAATAAGAAAACTTCGAATCACTGTAAACAAAAACTGAGACATGCTGGACTATAAGTTTGTTTTACAAAAATGGTCTATACAATATACCCTTTCAGTATTATAGGGTGGCTATTCTGTTGCAGCCAAAAAGTCTTAATTTGTTAATTTGTTGGACAGTGTTATTAATAAAATATATTTATATATTACATATTCCTTGAAGTTGAAAAAGCATTAGGAAGTAGGGAATTGATTATATTTTACATTTATGCAATTTGACTACATAATTTTTACTTTTCCATTTAACGGGACTACAAGCTTTTTAATGGACGACCTATTCTCGCACCTGGAGCAAAAATAAATAATTTCCCAGTTTTATACATTAAAATCAACCAATCCTCATATTTTTCATTGCTGAATAAAATTGGACTACTTGAGTGTTAAAACATCACACTTCGGTAAAATTCAAATTTTTCAAAACTAATATTTTGTGTGCAGACCTTCAGTATTGATTACAGCTTTTAACCTATTCTTCATTGATCCAATAAGATTTCCAGGTCGTATACATTTGGGATCTTCTCCCATTTTTCTTTGATGAACTTAATTAAATCCTTTTAGGATTTGGGGCATCTTTTGTTCACTTTATTTTTCAGATACGCCCACAAATTTTAAATAGGATTCAAAAGGTGTGTCATTGTGCTTTGTGTGGGATTTGTACTTTGGGTCGTTATCTTGGTACAGCTTATATTTCAACTTATCAGAGTTGTTTGTGTCAACAAAGCCGAATTTCTACACACTTCTTTTAAGATTGTTTTTTAAAATGTCCAAGTATGTATAACATTTTGTCCATATTTTCTTCGATGACCCTTATTTCCCCTACACCTTTGCTTGATATGGATTCCCATACCATAATTGACAATTTGCCGAATTTTACTGTGCTAACGATATTTTTGCTTTCGAGTGCGGCAAGTAGTTTCCTTCAAACTCTATTAGGACCTTCGTGACAATATAGCATAATTTTTGTCTCGTCACAAAAAAACTACATCATTCCAGTACGTCATTGGCAGAGTAATGTGTGGTGTAGCAAACGAAAGCTTTTTTAAAAAGTTCTTCTTCTGGCAACTCTGGATGAATACTTGTTTTTTCAAATAACTTTTCTAATAGTTTCATGTAAAACTTCTGGACCAGATTCTATTTTTAAGTCCAATGCCAGCATTTCGGTGCTGCTGAAGGGATTTTTTTGCTGTTACTTTTTAAAAGTACCTTTTTTTCTCTTACTTTATAATTATAAAATATTAAAGTAATTAGAATATAATATATAATGTTATTGTTCATAAAAATATAGAAAAAAAGTATTTCTTAAATTTTGAAAAGAATTTCTTTAAAATTGTGTATTGAAGAAAGAATTTAAAAAAATGTTTGTAAAAATTAAATGAGATTAAACCTCAGAAGTTTGACACAATATTTTCTATTTAAATAGAGCGGAGGTTAAATGGGCAAAGGAGAATACTGGTATGCAAGTAAAGAGAACAACCAAAGAGTACAGTTTTTACAGTAATGTATAGCTTTCATTCTATCTTGTATATTTGTGGTGACGTAATGGTGTGGCATGGAGAAGCATTCTTTACACAAATCTCTTTAAAAGGCCCTTAGAATGTTTTCCTTTGATTGAGTAAATATGAAAAAAGTGGGAAACGGGAGCATTGGTATCTGGTGGTGCTTTCCCATACTAGCTCTTCTTTTGCCTCATTACAGCAATAAACCCTCGCCCTGCAAGCGCGAATTAATCAGGAGACTGGCAAAGCTTTTTGAAGACGGCCATTAATTATAGCACCAGCCAAGTAGTTGTGTTTACCAGTTTAACAGTTAATTGATCTTAACGCCCCTCTAAAAATTATAATTTTCTATGCTAGTGTTGTTTTTATAGTTGATGCTTATTTTTCCCCCTATTTAATGATAAAACATTCTACAAAAATTGTTTAAATTCCGAATAAAATATTGTTAAAAAAAAAAACTAACAACAATAAAATCTATTGTTAGAAATATACCTGCTATACAAAAATTGGAAAAATAACAAAAATTAAAGAAAAACATTGAAAACCAAAAAAATGTGCCACTGAAATCGTGACTGCTGATTTTGCTGCTGCAATGGGTAATGTAAGATTCAAAAATTTTTAGTCATATAGCCAAGCGAAAAAATGTTATAACTTTTGCCTACTTAACAGTAAAAGTTTATTAAAATGAGTTTAGAGTGTCTGAGGAAATTTGAGACCCGTGTTGAGCACAACATATTTTATACTTTGTAATTTCTAAGGATTTGGCAATTCTCTTTCATCCTGTACGCATGTTTCAAACAACTGTAGCGACTATTTTGGTTAGAAATTAAAAAAAAAAAAAAAGAAATAACAAAGTCTGTTGAAAATATTAAAATTGTTTTGAATGATTTATAGAAAAGTATCAGAATTTACAACCTGGAAAATAAATCAGAAAATTGAATGTGCTGCCAAGTTGTAATTGACCGAACTGTCAAGACCTCGGTCAGGAAAAAATTTTGACTGACTTAAAACTTAATTTTCCTTCGAATCTTGGTTGAGTGAAGACGTGCTGGTGCGAGCAAAAAAAATTATATCGTTTTTACTGCCATCTTCAGTTATATACAAGTTATTATTTAACTATAATCTCATCGATCTATCATCTATTGCAATCAATAATAATTTGGAATAATTATTATCAAAGTATTTACTATTGTACCCTCAACACCAGATCAAAATATAAGTCTGTGTGCACTCCCAGTTTCGTGGCGGAAGCACGGACGCGTCTCTTGGAGAATACTCAGATACCAGAAACCACTTTGAAACATCCGACATTTTACATGGAAGCTTGGATTGAAGCAGCCAACGAATAATCAGCACTAAGCTGTACAGGTGTAAACCTAAAACCAGGTCACTCATTACACCCAACAAACATAATTTCACTCAGGAAAAATATAATTTCATATTTATGGCAAAATAAGGATAGCATGTGTACGCTACCAAAAAAGCAACATAATTAGCAAATTATAAGAAAAATATTAGAAGAAAAAAAAATATAGAAATAGAAAAATTAATGTAACTAAAATAAGTTAATTAAAATCATAAAGTGAATTAATTTAAAAAGAAAACAAATAAAATTGCCAGTGAAAGTTTAGCAACAAAGTTTGTCAACATGCAGCTAAAGTCATATATATATATTAGGCTTTATAACTTTGTAACTTAATATTGATAAGTATCCAATTCATCTGCACATGTTTATAATCATTCTCCATAGCAACAGCTGTAAGGCCTTACAACATGTTCCTGAATGGAGGTAAGTCAGTAACGTTGGTTATGTTTATATCTTAAGTTAAAATGTTTATATGCAAAATGCATCTAATTAGGAGTTCGGAGAGAAAGTTCACTGTCCGCGGATACTTCGTTCTCAGATCATATTTTTAAGAAAACAGTTCGTTTTTACTCGTTGCTCTTACGTTTATGCTCTCGTTTTGTCAAAGCATATGTTCGGTTACCTTTGAATGTTGCTCAACTTCTTATAAACATTTTTTGGTTACACTTTGCCAAAATTCACTATTTGAACATTTCATTAACAATGTTTACTACTAAAAAAATTATAAAAGTTGAATTTCCTCTAATTTTAAAGTCATATTTTTATTGAAATATTGTACGCTAATTTTCGTTCATTAAATATCTGAACACGAAAAATGTACAGCTCTAGCAATATAGTTCATTTTTATGTTTGTTAATAAAATCACAATGAAGTTCTAATCTTTTGGTTATTTCCTTGGTATATGGTAGGATGAGAAGCAGGTAATTTTATTTGGGATTCTTTGCATTGAGCACAACCAAGAATCATGGAGGGTGGGTACAGATACTGTATTCGTCGCATTTATTGCGAATGTGGCTTTCCTATTTGTGAGCTAAAGACCCGATAATGGTAAATGTGCATAAATTTTATTTTTTCGAACTTTTATAATTCCGGTAACTTCTAAAACAATTAGGTTTAATTTAGGGACTCTTTAAAATTAGATTGAACCACAATATTGATGCGGTATGGTTATCAAGAACCCTCCCACTGGCTGCATAGCTAGTTGAATTGATGAGTCCCGTCCGAATGCCTACCCCCTAAAACAACGTCTATTTGGATAGCCAAAACCATCTGGCATCGAGGTTGGTTAGGTCACATTGTTTTTACTGTAATCGTACAGTTCGTCATTGGTTCATTCTTTATTACCTTACTAACTTAACCTAAAGTAATAAGGGTCTTCCTTTCAAAAACAATTAGAATCTTCTTATAAAGTCGAAAGCAAATTTTTAGAGCTGAATTCAGAGGTTACTTGATGTTTTACTTAGGCAGCATAATTCTCACTTTGTCTCTATTGATGGGTTTAATTTTTAGAGCTAGCGAGTGTTCTCAAGTATACGAAATCGTTGGCCACTTCAATTATATGGCAACTTCGTCTATCCACATATATATATATATATTGTCCCTAATACATAGCATAGATAGTTTAGTTTAACTCTTAGTTATAGTAAGGTACAGAGTAGCTCCATTTCGAACGCTTTCCAGAATCATGAAGAGCGTTCAAAAGCGTTGCTAGTTACATGCCGCAATATCATGTAATGCGTATCGGAGTCTCTGGAAAATCATTTTCTCATACCACCTTGATCAAAAAGTTCCCGGAATTTATTCAGAAAATTAAAAATACAAGTTTATTCATCTAAATCTATATTGTTCCCTTCAAAGTAATCCCCATCGACTGCAACACACTTATGCCAGCGCTTGATCCAATCCTCGAAACAGTTTTTATATTCGGTTTTCGGTATGTCCATCAGTGCTTCCTGCGATTTTTCCATTACTTCCTCTCGGCAGCTGAAACGCGTTCCCCGTAATGGTTTTTAAACTCGATTGAACAGAAAGAAGTCACAGGGAGCCAAATCAGGTGAATTCGGTGGCTGTTGGATGGTATTTGTTGCATTTTTCGACAAAAAAATTACGAATAATGATGGCACGATGCGACGGTGCGTTATCATGGTACAAAATCCACGAGTTTTCTGTTCTCAATTCTGGTCTCTTTCGGTGAATTGCTTCATGCAAACGCCTCACAACGCCCAAATAATATTCTCTGATGGTTAATTTGCGGTTATTTACCAAAATTTATTTTACTTTATCAACGTTTTCTTCGGTTTTCGATGTCGATGGTCTGCCACTGTGTTCATCATATTCGATTGACTCACGACCACTTTTGAACCGCTCGTGCCACTGGTAAACGACCGTTTTCTTTTGAGAATCGTTTGCCGAAACACTTTTCCAACATTTCCAACTTTCGCGCATCATTAAATCCATTTTTTACGCAAAATTTAATATTATGCAATTTAATAAAATTGTAAAAAATCGCCAACACACACAGAGATAGATGTACTCTTAGCTACGTAACTTTTGCAAATGTCAAGCTATGACGTTAAGATTTAGAGGGAATATCAACAACAGATGTACCAACTTAACAAAAACTCAAATCGGAACGATGGGAGCGCCACACGGTGGTTATTCCGGGAACTTTTTGATCAGGGTGGTATACATTCTGTCAAATAAGTACCCGGAAATTCTCATTTTAAATTTTCCCTCTGAGAATATTTCCAAAAAAATTTTTGCCCAGGTTGGCACAACTGTCAACCACTATTCTGTGAATTTTTATTGCTATGTGTCATTTAGTTTGGTTAGGGCGTCATTAAGAACAAGTCAACCTTTTGTGTGCGTTGCGATTTCGGTTTCGGCTCATTTTTGGCGCGCCATTCCGATGATTGTTGACTTGTTTGCATGTCGTACTCGAAAACCCATGTCTCGTCACCAGTTATGATGCGTTCGATGAACGTTGGATCGGAATTTACGCGTTCAAGCATGTCTTCAGCCACCTTACTGCGATTCACTTTTTGAAGAAAATTCAGATCTTTTGGCACCAATCGCGCTGAGACTTTCCGCATACCCAAAACATGTCGTTTTGGCACAAGAAATTTCGTTTGAAACACAAAATTTCACACAAACTCTTTGTTCGATATTTTTATCCATAGTAAAAATCGCAACGCACACAAAAGGTTGACTTGTTCTTAATGATGCCGTAACCAAACTAAATGACACATAGCAATAAAAATTCACAGAATAGTGGTTGACAGTTGTGCCAACCTGGGAAACAATTTTTTTGAAATATTTTCAGAGGGAAAATTTAAAATGAGAATTTCCGGGTACTTATTTGACAGAATGTATTAAATAAGGTACCTGACAGTACTGCACCTTGCCTTTCACCAATGTTAGTTGCAAAAGATTCTGATATTTCATCACTTACTCTAACACTTACAGTGTAGTCTAGCGAAATCATTATAATAGTCTTTAAAATTGGTTATCGAAGCAAAAGTCTTTTCCCTCTGAGTGTCCCCGTTGTTGATTATGTGAGATTATGGAGTGCAAGGAATTACATAAGTTTAGCGTAGGCTAACCGAAGGCTATCGGAGAAAATTAAAATTCTGAAGGAATTTTTTTCTAACAAATATGTAAAAGAAGGCTCCAATTATTGTAACTTACCTCTCTCAATCGCCTACTTCACACACCTTCCCAACTCATTCCCCTTGGATCTCAATCCCCTTGCACCTCTTTCCTCCTCGCAGCGCTCTCCTTCCTCTGTAGGTATATTTTCTCTTTGAAGAAAAAAGTTTTGAAAGTAACGATTTTGACGACAGAAGAATTAAAGAACCTTGTCGGATCATTACCTGTTCCACAGTCAGCGCTGACAACGTTTCTAAAAACTACCTTGATCGCAGAAATTTGTGTAGAACTTAAAAGAATAATTAGTTTCAAATCATTAAGATAAATCGAGGTAACTTTACGTACATCACTCTTGCACCTCGATCAAACCTTCCAAATATAATTAACTGCAATATTTGAGGCGCAGGAAAAGAAAAGTTAGCTGTAATTAATAAGGATACTAATTCGTTAATTTAAATTTTATCAAAAACCTAACAGTATCAATAAATTTCTTAGGGTGTATGAGACAAACAAAATGTAATGTACATTTTGCTATGTTGAGATAATTAAAATGGATTTTGTTTTATGATTTAAATTATTTATTAGCTGTTGTAAAAAATAATAAATAAAATGGGAAAAACATAAATTTAATCGCATTCGTTCATGTATTTACTTGTGTACTAAAACCCGCGCCTGCGGGTCTCTGATTGTTTCACTACACACAGCAACAACAGCAGACAAGTTGTCTCCGTCATCGTTACATGTTGCTGCTGATTGTTGATTTTGTTGTTGTTTGTAAAGAGCGCATAAATATTTGCGTTAATTTCTTTCACGCAGTCATTGTTGCATTTTTAATGATTTGTTATTTGATTTGCTTAGCATTTTATAATTTTGTAGTTTAAGTTTTTTGTTTTTTTTTTTTTTTGCTGCAATGTACACTCTTTACACATATTACTTTTTTAAATATTTGCTGGCTAAGTATACCCTAGCAGCAGTTGTGTTGAGTTTGAGTTTTTGTACTATGATACTAACTACATTTACTTAATATGTATTATTTATTATGTTATTTTTAAATTTGTTTATTTTTTAATAATGTGTTGTTTATGTTGATTGCTACTCTTCACTTATTTTCGCATATTTCACTGTTTGCTTATTTGCTTTTTTTTTGTTTTTTTTTTGTTTGTATGAACTCATATTAAAGGTATTTTATTTTTGAATTGAATTGATTTATTTTTGTACTTTTTGCTTGTATGTTTATAATTCTTTTTCGTACTCGTTCAAGCCAAAGTCCAAGGGTAACTTCATGTTGTTAAATTATGTAAATATTGAAAACAAAAATATCTACGAATGAAAACTACTCACTTTTTTAATTGCAGCCTTTTTGTTGTAAATTATAATTTTAATGATAATTTTAATAATTAAATGTTGCAGTTAAAAATGTTTTATGCTTTTTTTCATGGATGTGATGATTTTTTAGAAAGGTAAACAAAAATATATAGGACATAAAATGTGAACATCCGACGCTGAATTATAGGTATATTTGGTTAAAAGAAAAAAAAACAGCTTAAGTCAACTTGAGAAAAACAAATACTCATTACATATCTTTGATTATTACTTACTTACTTACTTAATTGGCTCTACTTACTTAATTGGCCGCCTCTATAAAGCCTCGCCAGTCGCTTCTGCAATGCGCGCGCCGGCGCCAGTTAGTAAGGCCAAGTGCAGACAAGTCCCCCTGTACCTGGTCTTTCCAATGGAGATTAGGTCTTCCTCTTCTGCGCGTTCCACCTCCGTGGCTCGAATAAAATACCCTTCTAGCCGGAGCACTTTCATCCATTCGCTCAACATGACCCAGCCAGCGAAGCCGCTGGAGTTGTATGCACTTGACTACGGTAATGTCGGCGTACAGCTCATACAGCTCATGGTTCCATCTTATACGATACACGTCGTCCACGCACACAGAACCTTAGATCTTGCGAAGTATCTTTCTCTCGAACGCTGCCAACAGACTCTCATCGTTGGTGGTTAATGTTCACGTCTCAGCGCCATACATTAGGACGGGAAGGATGAGTGACTTGAAGAGCGTTATTTTCGTACGTCGAGAGAGGGCCCTACTTCTCAATTGCCTACTGAGCCCGTAGTAACACCTGTTGGCAAGAGTTATTCTTCGCTTGATCTCAAGGCTGACATTATTATAGGTGTTGATGCTGGATCCAAGATAAACGAAATCCTTGATGACTTCGAATTTGTAATTGTCAACAGTGACATTTTGTCCAAGACGCCGTGACTCTTTGTTTGTCGACACAAGGTATTTCGTTTTGTCCTCGTTCACCACTAGACCCACTCGACGAGACTCCCTCTCCAAGTTGGAGAAAGCTGCACTGACTGCTCGCGCGTTGATGCCAATGATGTCAATATCATCAGCATATGTTAGCAGCATGACACTCTTGTAAAAGATAGTGCCAGAGATGTCGATGTTCGTAGTTCGAATTATTTTTTCCAGCATTAGGTTAAAGAAGTCGCAAGATAGAGAATCACCTTGTCTGAAACCTCTTTTGGTATGGCGCGGAGAGGTTAGTCCCAATTTTCACTGCGCTGGTGGTGTCTGTCAGTGTCATTTTGCAAAGACGAATGAGCTTTTCAGGGATACCAAAACCAGACATTGCGGCGTATAAGTGATCTCTAATCGTGCTGTCGAAAGCGGCTTTATAATCGACGAATAGATGGTGTGTGCTAATTTGTTTTTCTCGGGTCTTTTCCAGGATTTAGCGTAGTGTGAATATCTGGTCGATTGTGGATTTACCAGGTTTATCTTTGATTATAACTATCAAAATTTGAGAGTTGCTGAATAATTTTTACAGTTTAATAGTTTTAACCTAATTTTAAATATAGTAGAGCACAGGTCTGATATAGATTCTACACGTTTTACAAGAGAACACGCCTTATATAAAAAAATAAGGTTTTGAAAGTTGTTGCAGTTATGAAAGGGGAAATGCATGTGAACCAGAAAGGATCAGAGAGTTTTTCTGTTATTTTTTTTAGTATAAATTCTTGATGCCTGATTGATTCACGGTTCAATTGATTCAGGGAACTATTCTCTCTTTCCAATCCACTGGATCTAATAACATAAACCTGCTAATGATTTTCTAATGAAGAATTCGGTCTAAGTATCACTGCTTTTTTATTTGTTGAATTTGCTGCAGGTGGCTCACTGTTTCAACGCCAAGCTCACTTAGGTATGTTTCATGATGACTCATTGGCTAAGTCATCAACACCCAATTCACATAGCCTGGCAGACATTCTGAGCCGATGGGGAAGACTCCTAGCATTTTTTAAGCAGAGGTTCCTCATAAGACTTTGCGCTCAATTCAACCACGAGCGTAAATGTAAAGGCCAGGATATTATAATGTTCTTAAATAGTCAAGCCGCAATCAGAGCATTAGATTCCTTTGAAATAACAATAAAACTATTCTGGAAATGCCTGGAGCTACTAAATGACTCAGGAAAATCAAATAAAGTAACCATTTTCTGAGTCACTGGACATACAGAAATATATGGAAATGAGTTGCAGATCATATGACAAGGAAGGCAGCTGCCACTAGATTAATTCTGAACCCTTTAGATGCGTAGAAACTAACACTATAAAAGACAACTTAAGGGGAGACAGAAATGCTGGTAGATCAACCTACTGGTCTCAAATCCCTGGGCTTAGACAATTAAATTTGCTAATTGGGAACTTTAACTCATGGAAAGCAGCTCTATGTCTAAATCTAAGCAAAAACAAACTCAGGATTGTCACTGGATTCCTTTCATGGTATTATAAATTGGAAGATCATATGGAAAACCTTCGCATTGTACAGAACAATACCTATAGATTTTGTCAGGAGGAAGCTGAAATACCGGAGCACATACTTCTACACTATGAGGCACTCACTCGCAGGAAACTACTGGTCAGACAGTTTCGACATCATCAGCACGAAGCCGAAACTCCTACTGAGATTCGTCAGTAAGATCGGCTTACCCATTAAAACCTATCTATCTAGTCTGGCAAACACACTGATTCATTGACTCATAAACATCCAACCCAACTGAATAAATATATCAACTTAAGAAGTTAGAAGATGAGTAAAGGTTTATATAAATTCACTGTATCTGGCTCACAGACTAACTCGTTATCTGACTCATCAACATTCAACTCATTAATACCTGAACTCATCAACGTCTAGTACATCCCACTAAATTTATAAAATAAATCATGGGAGCTAAAAATTTGTATTTTGTGAATAAACTTTAACTGACTCATTGATTCACTAACCCACTGTCCGACTCATTAGCATCCAACCCGATTCCCTTTGTCTGGCTCAACAATTCACTGAATTTTTTGATACATAGGGTGGCTCTAAACTTTCAGCAAACTGACTAATTAACTCATCAACACTTAATTCGATTTTGATATTTTTGACTGGCTGGCTCACAAATAGTCAATCCATACCACTGGACCCAACACCGTGGAAACCGATTTTCTAGTTTCATAATTTAAACTTAAATGACTCAGTGATCCACTGACTGACTTATCAACGTCCAGCCCAACCCACTAGACCTAGTAGCATTTAAACTGATTTTTATTATTTTATAAATACGCTTTGTTTATAACCTTATCAGTTTCACTGATAGTTATGTGAAAACTTTGTTTTTATTGTATAAATTAGCCCTATCCGGCTTACAAAATCAGTAGCTCATCCATGATCAGTATAACCTACTCACTATTTCACTGAGCCATTGACTGACTCATCAACGTCTACGCCAACCTACTGGATCTATTAACATGGAAACTGTTTTTTTCTTTTGTTCTATAATTTGGCTTTGCATTGCTTACTAAATTTTTGACTTTCCGCTACACTGGGTGACTCATCAAATTTCACGTCACTGAGGCAAGAATTCTCCAATTTACTGGGGTCTGACTCAGCCACAGCTAAAGCAATTCACGTTTCTGACTCACTGATCCAATGACCGAGTGACTTATAAACGCCCAGATTCGTTTTGTAGTTCTATAAATTGCTCTCTGATATACAGAAATACTCACCAAGTCTCAACTCACATACTCATGAATCCATCAACTCGCTTAAGGACTCATCTGCTCACAATCCAAACCAATTCATTTAGTAAGGTAAAATTTGAAAATTATATTCCCATCATTGAAGAGACCTTCACCAAGAAGACATGAAAATTTCACAAATATGGGCAGAAAATGGGCAAGCAATAATTTAAAAAAAGCACAGAATCAGGCCGACAGTAATATAATTTAAGGGGGTATTCTACCCGAGATGGTCCGAAAAATCGATTTTTTTTTTTTTTATTTAATATTTTTGATGTAGACAACTAGTTTTATGAGAAAGAAGAGGGGGCAATGTATGGTCCTGGAATCGCTGTCTAACCTTAAGTGACATCATTTGTAAGTACCATGTTTGTTAATCTTTAAACTCGTTTTTCTCGAAACCATTTTTTTCGGGACGGTGGACACGATTCACAAAAAACCACTTGTCCAATTGAAATTTTACAAGGCTACTAAGCAAATGTATAGGTATGGCCTTATCAAGGATTATGGCAAAAGCATTTGTTTAACTAATGTTTTTAATGCAAAATATAAACAAAAACAGGGCAAAAAATCGTCATTTTTTTTCAAACGTCTGATTTAAATTGAAGAAAATTTTTTTTGTATTCCCTAAATGAGGCGATAGCAGGAAGTCTCACAATTACAAAATGTGTTTCAGAATATTTCAGAATATTTAAACCGAAGATATCATGTCCACCATGGGGCAACTATTTTCGGCAGGCTCAAGTTCGAGGCGTCGAATGAAACGAAAATTATTGTTCATCACCTATAGAAAAACATGTAAAAAACCTCGAATAAAAATATTCAAAAGCTTTTCATTTACAACGATTTGAAATCATCGATATTTCGCACCATCTCGGGTAAAATACCCCCTTAATTGCACGTAAAGTACTCGAATATCCCATAAGTGGGCATGGCACCCCTATGCAACCATTTTAAATAACTTAACTTTTTCTAGAATACTTTGGCACTTTAATAGCATTTACCTTGTCCATTACTTTTTCATCAAATACCAAAAGGCAAAAGCAACGAACTTTTTATTACTTAATTTTGATTTTTTGTTTTGAAAATTAATTCGAAATGTCTAAATAAATTTGAAAATAAATAAAGAGAGACGTGCTTAGCTGCAGCTAGCTATACCACACAAAATTGAACTTCATCGTTTTAGAGAAACTTAATTGATTTAAAAGCATATAAATGTTATAACAAGTTTGTTGCTAAAGTCTTTTGTTTACTGTTCTAAAATAAAATCACAGAAATAACAAATACAACAAAACAAAAATCAGCACAAGAAGATGACGCTGAATAGCAACAGCAACAGCAACAGCAACAGCAACAGCAACAGCAACAGCAACAGCAACAGCAACAGCAACAACAACAACAAAAACAACAACAACAACAACAAAATACTTGAAAATGAATGAAATTCCTTTGCATGAAATTAATGTGCACAGATAGTGAATTTAATTTATTGCGACAATTTTTCATTCTCAAAAAAGAGACAGAAACGGAGACGACAGTAGACCACCACCAGCAAAACAATCACACTCAGTATAAGAGTAAGAGTGTGTGTGTGTGTGTGTGTGTGTATGTGTAGGCATACGTGATGATGTGCAACTGCTTGACATGATAAGCTCAGGCTAATAATGGCTAATAACCCATTAAAAAGGTATAAATTGTTTTGTTAGCACTTTTAATAAATTCTACATACATACATAAGTAAAGGCTCTAAGTTTTTGTTTTTTTCTTTCGTTCGTTTGTTTGTTTTGTCAAATACTTAAGGGATTAAGTTGCACACACACACACACACATATATATATACACATATGTATGTATAAAAGGAAGCGTAAAGAGTTGGCAACAGCTCACAGAATTCTTAACTTTTAATTTATGTTAATGGACTCGTGTGGTACAAATTGCGCTTGATGATCACTTGTTGATTTTATTTCATTGCATTTCCTTTTTTTTATTCACTGTGTTGGTGGTGGCATTTATTTGTATCTTTTCCCTGTTTTTGTTTTTTTTTTTATATTAATTTTATTAATGTGAAATTTTTAATAAAAGTTAATTTAATTTTTTTATTTGTTTTACAATCATCTCTTTTCGCTGCCCACACTAAATACCACCAAAAAGGTCTCAATCTGAAGATCCTTTGTTTCATTTTACTATTGCTTGCATGTTCTGTGATAACTGTGTATGTGTAACTGCGTATGAATATGTTTGTTGTCGGTATTTTTGTCTTTGTTCTTAGCTGCTTTATTTAATCGATTGTTCATTGTTCGTTGATTTTTATTTCAGCTCAGCTCAGCTTAATGTGGCAGCAGCATTTATTATTTCGACATTTTTAACGAACTTAAAATTTATGAGATTTTTGTTTTTCTTCTTTTTCTACACCTTTACGCTGCATATGGACACATCAAGAAATTACTTAAGTAATTCCCAAAAGAAATATTAAAAAAGTGAAATGCAGTGAAATTTTAATAAATTCATTTACTAATTGATATAATTTGCACTTAAGGTTTTGTTCTTAATTAATATTAAATTTTTAACAACTGGTTTTTGTAAAAAGAAGACATATACATATATTATTAAAATAAATGGAGCGTTGTCTCCAATTTAATCCAATAAATGACAGTTATTCATAAAAGCATCAAAATTTTGATAGTTAATATTGTTTTCATCGGAAAAAAGTAAGATTTATTGACAAGCTGATTTTCATGCATTTTCATTATAGAGGACCTTATTTCTGGGAGAGACTCACAAAAGTGATATAAAGGATTTTTTAAAAACTTTCCTCATCATACTTTACTATAGATAACCGAATACTAAAACTGTCGCAGTTCTACAAGTTGCAGTTTGTAGAGTTCAATGATAGATACCATATACATATGAAATGAAAAGCGTAACTCGATAAGGAAGAAGAAAGCAGAAAATGAAATCATGGCACAAAAGAATGTGGCCTTGGCACATCTAGAAGCTGTAGCTCAATACACCGAAATAACTGAAATTCGTTGTAGAAATCTACGTGTTTGACCGGACCCTGTGGGAGTGAGCTGTACTAAAGACTGTTGTGTTGTCTCTTAGGGTTCGATGATTGGATCGTTGTAATGGAATCTGATGTGCGATGATTTTTTCGCTTAACTAGCTATAAAATAACTTAGAACTTACGACTATGACAATTTTTCGAAGCTTTAAGTCAAACTTCACTTCTCAAAGAGAAAAACAAAGAAAGATTAAATTTAAAATCTAACAGAAGCAAATGAGTAAGTGATACGGGCAGGTTGGGCTTGGAACCCCTCTCTCTCTCTCTCTTTGATTTGCCAGTGAGTTGTAGTAAAACCTATCAAATATATTCTTTGATTGAAAGTACACACGTGAAGACTCGTACAGACAGACATAAATAAAATGTTAAGCTGGTTGTACTGTATAGAATAATTTTGTGTACAAGTTTCCTATACTAAGGCAAAAAGAGGAGAAGATTTTTACCTAATTGATGCTGCTTAATGTAGTTGAGCTCACTTGCGGATCCAAAGGCTTTCTTACCTCTATTTCTTTCCCAATCTTCATTTCGTTTTCCTCACACTTCTTTATTCATTGCTTACTCCTCGCTCCTCATTCATTATTCTCTATTACTCATTTAACATTCATTATTCAACATTTCTCATTTCTTACTTTTCATTTTCCGTTCTTTATTCCTCAGTCATCATTCATCATTCCTCACTACTCATTGCTTACTCCTCGTTCTTCATTCTTTATTCATCAGCCCTCATCCCTTACTCTTCACTTCTAACTCTCTATTTCTCACGCTCTACTTCTTACTTTTTACTCCTTACTTCTCACTTCTAATTCTCCACTTCTCACTCCTCTCACTTTTTATTCCTTATTCCTAACTACCTACTGCAATTGAGGTTCAGCTATGATTCTAGTCTGAATCAAAAACGATCAGAAACTATCAGAAAGACACCAGATTGACCTGGCTCTCTCGAATTTGAGAGCTTTTTATTTTTTTGGGCTTCCTTTCATTCATCATAAAAAAAATGGGTGATTGTGTTGGAGCTAATATTTTTTCATTCTGAAATTATATGGTCAAAGCTTAAAGAATTATTAACGTTCCCTCCATCCCAAATCTTCTGCTACATTTTTCATTTCATTTACTGCTCCATGATATTTTGAATAAATGAAATAAGACTCACTTATCAAAATGATCGCCAGTTTATTACCATTACCACTTAATTTTTAATATGCTTAATCATTAAATCAATATGATTTTATTTAATTTCTCAACTCAACCTCAATTCAACAGTTCTACTTGATTCCTTAGCGTGTATAATTTTTTTATTTCTACATACTTTAGGTGTATATATTTTTAATTACCATTAATATTTTATCAGCTGCTCAACAAAATGTAAATATTTATGAATTTTCAATTTTAACTACTTTCTTCAACTTCTATTTTATCTTCTTCTTCTCCTGCTGGTGCTGCTTTATCTTCATCTGTATTTGTGTTGATGTTGATGATTTTCGTTTCTCTTAGAATTTGTTGTAATTAATTAATATTTTATTAGTTATTTTGATATTTCACTCGTTAGGAAAAAATACACATACACATGCACATACTTGCGTTTTAAAATTTATACGCTAGAGGATTTATTGTATATGCTATAGGAATTTCGGGTGATGATATCATGTGATAAGAACGCCAGCGAGCCAGCAAGCAAAAGTGCGCGCGCGTCACAGCAGGTGTTGCTTTCGTTTGTATTTCAGCATGTGTGTGTGTATGTGCGTGTGCGTGTGTCACATCTTGAAAAGCAACGAATCGAATTGGGATTTAGATTTAGATTTGTTTTAAAGATTTAGTTGATCAGACCATAAAATTTTTAGATGTATATCTTTTTCTCTACACTTAATATGCAGATATGAAATTTATGAAACGTGTTCGTTTTGACTTTTATTTCTAATGCAGAATAAAAAATAAATAAAAATCAAAAACAAAAAAAAAAAAAAAAAAGGAAAGAAATGAAATGAAAATAAGCAGAAGTTGCGGCGAAAGAATTTATACAAAAGGTTAAAAAAAAATACAACAATTCATTGAAATCGTGTGATTATTCTCAAGCAAGTTTGTTGCTTCAGTCTTTTGTTTTCACTCACTCGCTGAATGTTTCTGTTGCTGATGATGTTGCTGCTGCAAACTTGAATGAATGTTTATGGCATATAAGTAGTTTTAAATTTATACAAATTAAATGCTTTTTATTTTTATTAAATCATTGTCAATTAATGCAATTTTTGATATTAATTTCATCATTTTCATAAATAAAAGTAAATATGACATGCAAAATACTATATAAATAGCAACAGATTGAAGGGTCACCAATCGAAATGTGGGAACGATGACGAGGTATGGTATATACAGCGTAGCAAGTAAACATACAGCGCAATTTCTAGTTTCCTACTTAAGAGCTACTTATAAGTAAATTTTTTATTTATTTTGAACCCTGCACCTAAATGAATGTGGTATATTTGTTTTAACATAAAGTATTAGGAAAACAATTTATGACTGACGTCTTTAAATTATTTACCCCGAGTAATTAATTGATTGTTGCAAGTATAGCTAAGAATTTATGATAATGATAATGTAACAGAGAAGTTCAAAGATGAGAATGATATTGACGATCAGTCGTCTTCTTCTCCCTCCGATTTGAATTTAGAACCCTCTATTTACTTTTCTTGGCAAATTTTAAGACCCTTCTAGAGATTAAAAATTCAGAAAGAGTTTAGTCATAGACATAACTATAGATTTAACCACCCATCCTTGAATGGGACTATTTTCATTTCCTTTACAGTATTATTAGCTAAGATTTAAGATCTCGGTTGCAATTCGAAACGGATCAGTGAAATAATAAAGCGATTAAGGAGTTTTCAATTTTCCCTGTTTATTTGTTGCCTATTTTCAAAAACAAAAGGCATTTGATCCACCAATTTACGCCCTCGTCAGCAAATCGAAGTAGAGAGTCTAAAAAGCACGAGAATAAATTCAGTATTTGTGTTCTTGGCAAAATTTGCAATTTTATGGGTGATTCGGACCAGAGAAGTGGATCGAAATTGATTTTTCTACTTTTCCACGTTGAGAGATTTCTTTCTGAGTAACGCCTTCATTGGCGATGTAGAGCAAGGAAGTCTAAGGGAGGCTTAATCTAAGTGAAAGATTTGATGGGACTTCCTCTCTGAGAATTAATATGCCCATTCATCATTCAGTAAAAGTTTAAAGCCCCAATATATGCAGAGTATTGTGTTGATTGGGAGGAGGAAAGATGGAAAAGAATCTGCGAATGTTTGTTTTAAATTTGAAAATATCGGAGCCTGTTCCATAGTCGCGCGGCACGACAGAGGAAAAAACTGTCTCTGTAATGCGTGGTGTGTTGGAGTACCGTGTCCACATGGAATGCTTGCGTTCCACTTGCGGTTCGTGAAGCTCTAGAGAACACAGATATTCTTTGAGAAGTCAAATTCTTAACTAAATCTATGGTCGTTTAACAGGGACTTTAACCCTCCCCTTCATTCCTACAAGGAAAATTTAGATGAAAAACTCATAGAAAAATCCCCTACTATTTTTTGAGGGGGTTCACTCCTCCCTCTTCCCCTTAACACCACCTATGAATAAGGGGATGAAATCATTGGGTGAGAAATTGTTAGCGAAATCGTTAGATTTTACCCCTCTCTTTGCCCCTGCCTTAGAGGAAAAAACTTTGGCAAAATTTACGGAATATTTTTCTATTTTGAAGGATGAAGAATAAACACGAAAGTGATTATGGAATTCAACTCCTCCGAACGCCTCCATTTACGTCGAGCGAAATATATTTCTAAGGTGGAGTTTACATATCTATGAAAATTGCTGCAAATTGCAACACTGAGAAAGTGTTTTTGAGAATAAATTGCAGATGTAAACAAAAAAAAAAAAAATAAAGAAACTAGTGGTTTGGTTTCTCATTCAAGGCAATTTACTCTAACAAAATTTTTCTGAAAAAAATGAGGCGTTATTCTTGCAGGTGTAAGCTCCGCCTTTAAGTCTAGAGCTCTCTCTGGACGATAGTATAATTTCTATTCCATAATGTTTTCAATGAGAGCTTTGAATTGTAAAGAGAGTATGTCAAAGTCTTGTTTAATCGACTGTAGAAAATTGAACACTTACTGGTTTTTTTTATTAATTGAACAATATTGTTGTTGCGCTTTATGAATTTTTTTTTTTTCATTCGTTTAGCCGCTTAATAAATTTTCTTTCTTTGCACAAATCAAGTTGAAACACTCCCTTCATTTCATTAAAAGTAAGTATTACACATCGTATTTGTTATTTTATTTGATTTAATATTTATTTGTTTTCTGTCTTTATTTCTTCTATGTATTCATTATCATTATTATTATTTATTTTTATTTATTATTGTTGTTGTTAATTTCTTTGAAATTTGATTTATTAATTAATAATGATAAATTATTGTTCAATTATTGTCACACCTTTGAAAGGAAAAAAAATGTCAATAGCTTTAGTGATGGTAGTGGTGATGGTGGTAGTGGTGATGGTGACTACATTTCAATTGAATTCATTCCAGCTCATTGTAGCTCACCTAGCTCCATTATTACAAAGCAAGCAAGCGAGTAAGCAAGCAATCAACTATACAAAAACAACTAATTTCATTTATTTGTACAACTAATGGATTTATTTAATAATCAGCAACATCAATCTTAACATTTTCATCATCATCATCATCATCATAGTCAATCTTTATTTATAATTTTTGTTGTTGTTTTATGTTTAAAATACGTTAAATCGTTTTGAGTTGTTGTCACACACACACTCGGTACCAGCACCACCACCTCCGCTGCCACCATAGCCATCGCTATCGCCACCGCTGCCACCACAGTCGAGTCAGTTTGGCACCATAATTTACGCTAATGCTAGACAACGTGTCTCCAAGTCGATGTTTTATTATTGCTGTTGTTGCTGTTTTTATTGTATGAATTGAATTTGAAAGAAAAAAAAAAAATATTTTCTATCTTGTATGTTTGAAATTTTTTGTTAACTTAATCTTATGCTATTTTTTCTAGCTTTATAAATTTTTTTTTGGCATGAAATATTGAGGGTCTTATTTTTAGCTTATTATGGTAATTTAAATCAAGGTTGTGCCTTTTTTCGTTGTTGCTGTTCTTTGTTCTTGTCAAGACAAATCAAATTTGATGCTTTTTTTATATTTTTTTGCTAAAGATTTTTTAGTTATTCATTTCACATTTTGAAATGTATTTATTTTTAGTGTGATCGAATGTGTTTGTTTTTTTTTATTTGCTATGGATTGTTCATATTGATTAGTTTTAAATGTATGATGAGATGCGATGTGATGGGTGCTGAAGAGTAAAAAATACTCGTCAAAGTAAAAATTATGGGTAAAAGGCATTTTAAATTAGATTATCGTATTGGAACATATATTTATATGTGCATATATATAAAAAATCATGCGTAGAAATAAAATTATAATACGCTGGAAGGTGCTGGATTCCGTTTTCAAACGGTTATTGATTCCAGAATAGAAGTAGTGACGCACTCTCTTTTCTTTTTTTCATAAGAAGTTTTTCGCTCTCTTAAATTAAAAATTCATCTATAATTAAGTTGTATTATTTATTATTGTAATTTTTATATTAGATTACAAGCTCTCGGCCACATAATAGTTCAGCTTTATTCAAAAATAAATTCAAGATAAACAATCTTTCTATATATAATCGTAGAGTTTTGTGGGTATGACATCGTGTAACTTCTGAACGACTGGACCGATTGAAATCATATTTCCAGAATATATTTTCTTGGACGATATAACCTGAATTTCCATTATGAGATACATATCACAGGAGCTAATTATGGTACGGTACTAAAATTTAGATTCTTTCAGTTTGTTGGATTAGTGGGTGTGGCACCATGCTCCACTTTTATTTTCTACTACTATTTCTACTACTATTTCCACTACTAATTCTACTACTATTTCTACTACTATTTCTACTACTATTTTCTACCACTTTCAAAGTTCTTTTTTCTGCAAATTTTTCTTATTTTCTACTATTTTTCAACCAATTTTTTCTACTACTATTTTAGTACTTTTTTACTACTTTTTTATACATTTTTTCTTATTTTCTACTACTACTTTCTACTATTTTTCAGTACTATTTTTTACTACTTTTTTACAGTTTTTTCTACTATTAGTTATGCCACTCTTTCTACTCCATTTTTACTATTTTTGTACTACTATGTTTAACTATTTTTCTACTACATTTTCTGCTACCTGTTTACTACTTTTACTACTTCTTTACAACAATTTGTAATACTATTTTCCATTCTTTCCTGCTACCTGTTCACTACTTCTTTACAACAATTTGTAAAACTAATTTCCATTCTTTTTTCTACTACCTTTTCTACTATTATTTCTAGTACTATTTTCTTCTACTTTTTTGCTGCTATTTTCTACTACTTTTTCCATTCCTTTTTCTACTATTATTTCTACTACTTTATGAAATATCTGAAGACCCTGCCAAGCTATCTTAAAATCCGATAGGTGGCGCTGTAACAAATTCTATATTTATAATAAATATGAAATTGGTTCAAATTTTTAAATATTATTTCTATAATTTAAATGAACCATAATAAAATTAACACTAATATTTTTCTGGGTATATCTCAAGAATCATTTATAGCACATTACAGAAATTTGATACAAGAACGTGAATTGACAATGCCATGCTACAACAAAAATATGGGGGGTGTGACACTTTCCTTATACCCTGAATTTTAATTACGGGATATCTTAGTATGGAAGTATTATTTGTCAATACCAGATTTAAAAAATTCTTTCAGTTTGTTAGATTAGTGGGTGTTGCACCATGCTCTACTTCTATTTTCTACTACTATTTTAAATCATTTTTTGCAACATTTTTTTCTTGTATTCGACTACTTTTTTGCTACTTTATCTACTTATACTTTTTACCACTTTTTTTACTACATTTTTCTACAATTTATTGTTATTTTCTACTACTTTTTCACTGTTTTTTCTAATTCTATTTTTTATTATTATTATCTTTACTATTATTTCTAATAATTTATGAAATATCTCAAGAACCTGCCTAGCTATGTCGAAAATCCGAAAGGTGGCGCTGTAATAAATTCTATAATAAATTCTATTTTTATGATAAATAGGAAATGGGTTCATATTTTCAAATAGTTTTTGGGATTAGATATAACTTCTAGAACGCTCTTTGATATTCTTCTGCAAATTAAATATTTTTAAAAATGCCAATTTTGATGCCTCATTTTTAAATGTAGAATTTTTACAAAATTTAATGTACGTCCTTTAAGGTTGAACTGTCATTACCAATGTTCAATTTTAAACACTAAGAAACTTCATTCTTCTTCATTCAAATAAACTTCAATTTTCTCGCTTCTTCGTAGAAAGGGCAGAACAACGTTTGCTCTGCCGGGTCAGCTAGTTTATTATATAATACTGTTGTACTTAGCATAAACTACTCATCTGACATTAAATAGTAGAGGCCAAAGACTCATTCCCCTTTAAGCTACACGCACACACACACACACACACACACACCACAAAGCAAAAGACTTAAGAAACAAACTTGAATATTATACCTACATTTATTGCCTATTCATTGAAATAACAAAACGAAACAACTTAATTTAAAGTTACAGCGTAATTAAAGCATATGAGCAATAAAAAAAATTGAGAAAAAACAAAAACAATTAAACAACAACAAAAATAATACCTAAGAAATGTTCATAAATTACAGCGAAAATGCAATAAACAATAAAAGTAACTGACTGCAATAAATGAAAAAAAGGCAACAACAACATCACAAATGTGCAAAATAATAATATCAATAATGGCAAATTAATGCCATAATCACAATAATTGGCAATGAATTGGCAGCGCCAGTGGTTTTATTATAGTTAAATGCTAGCAACAAAAAGAATAATAAGTACAATTACAACAACAACAGTATATTTCCTAATGCGAACAATTTTTTTTTTTTTGTTTTGTGGTTACGATTTTTTGTTCATATAAAAATAGCAATAACAACAACAACAACTCAACACATGCTTGTTATTTTATTAGACAAATTTTTACGATTTCAATTGAAAGTGAGATGGCAACTCATAGTAGTAAATAAATATTGTAGTTAGCTGCAGCCAGTAATGATGCTGGGCAGTTAACGTATTTTGTTATTGTAACGTTGATTGGGGTGGGAGGGAAGGGAATAATTGAAATTGATCAGTGGCGCCAAAAAGGCGTTTAGTTTGAGGTGAGTAGGTGGCGTAGTGATATTCACAATATCAATAAAAAACAAATAAATTGAAATTTTAAATGAAATTCTTTTGTGTTGAGTAACAAAAACAAAGCAAAACAAAACAAAATACAAAGCACTTGTAAAATTCGAACGAATTTGAACATTTCCAATTCAAAGAATTAATCATAGGTTGATTTTAATGGTTGTTTATGGAATATGAAGGGAACTCGGGCAAGGATATGACTTCTAGCACATAACTAATAAAAAACTTACAACAACAAACAAATGAGAGGGAGAGAGAGGGAGAGAGTTTAACAACATTTACTCATTCTCAGAGCAATATTATTTTTGGCACCTAAAACAAACACATTATTATTATTATTTCTTTATTTATTACAATTTAGATTATAACAAATATTTGTAAGCTCTACCTGCCAGAGCCATCGGCTTATAAAAAATGAAAATGTTACTGAAAATAACGGATTAAACTTTTTAAATAAAAAAAAAAAAGAAAACAAAACAAAATTCTATATAAAATTTATGTATGTATCTGAAGGTATAGAATAAAGTATGTTCACTAAAAAATGTTTACACTTCAGAAATTTAAACAACTTTATTTTTAAGCATATGATGCTACAGTGAGTATTCTTTTTCTTTATAAATTTTTAAGTACCTCAAAATTTCTTTCCTCGTGCAGAATTTTTAAAAAATGTCATTCAGAAAACATATAAAAACTCAAAATGAAAGCACAAATTCTTCCCACAAAATATGCAAAAAAAAAAAAAAACAAAAAAACAAACCCGCTTAAATTTTCAAAACCAAAAAATCACCAATAAATGTCAGCTATAATCTTAACCTATTTAAAAAATAAAGCAAACAACAACAGAAAGTAATTATGTGTATAACTTAAGTATTTAAATAATCGTAATAAAACTTATTAAATCAAAATGTTGACAACTGAAATGAACTTAAGCAGCTTTTGAAGACAGTAATGGCGGCAATTGTGCCGCCTGGCATTAAAAGTTTAAAAATAAAAAAAGAAACCTTCTTCTTATTTTCGGTTTTATTAAGCAGCAGCGCAAATTATAAAAAAAAAAAAAAACTAATCATAATTCAACAAAGTTTGTTTGTTTTTAATGGCACGCTAAAAATTCAACGCTTTTTCAAATAACAAAGCTTAAAGCGTAAATTTACAAGAAGCTAACACAAGCAGAGCACAGAGCAGCGTTGATTTTTTCACGCCTGCTCGCAGTGAAGAAAACACACCAGACATTTTGGCTCCATAAGCGTGTGGCTAAAAGCAGAAAAAAAAAAAAAACAAAAACAAAGACTAAACATACAGAGAAAAAAATCTTCGTTGTGTTGTTCTTTCATGTGATGGCGAAATTTTTAAGTGATGACAGCAGCAGTAACAACGCCATCACAGCAGAACAGCAGCAGCAACAGCAGCAGAAACATCAACAGCAATAGTTGGTGGCTGCGACAGCAGCATCAATTTTTAAGCCGCTTAAGCTGCTTTCAAAGTCAAAGCCTTGACTGAAAGCACACGCCTTTTGTTTGTTTGATGTTTGCTTGTTTGGCTTTTGCTTCTTTTGCTCTTAATGGTTTTGTATCACTTCGCGTTGTATCGCTAGCCGCTTAAGCTTAATTTATTAATAATAATTCTAAATTTGAAAGTTTGCATGATTATTTTTACACAAATACACAAGCACACGCTACCACACACACACACACACAAACATATATACATACACAGATTATTTTCAAATTTAAAACGTAGAAGCCGTTATAAGTATTATTTGCGATTTCTTTTTGTTGTTATTGTTTTTATTATTATGGTTGTTGTCATATTGAACATTAATTCTTCTCTTTTTTATTATTATTATTTTTTTTTATGAATTATTAAGTATTTATTATATTTTTTTTTGAAAAAGTAAAAAAAAAATTATCTAACAATAAAAAAAAAATTATGGTAAATGCGCAGAATTTTTGCATTGACGTAGAATTTTTCAGGGGACTAGAAAGAAATATTCAGAAAAGTAATAAAAAAAGAAATCGTAAAATGTAAATTCGCTGCTACTTTTTCTCTCTGACAAAAGTCGCATTCCAGAACAATATAGTATCACAATATTAACAAAGTCTGTTATTTTTTCACGCTTCTAGCCGTCACTATTATTTACAGAATTTGTAACTTATGAAAAATTGCTAACTTTTCCAAATGCATTTCAAAATATTCTAGGCTATCAAAATAAACGATATTTGAATTGCCGTTCGCGGAAGAACGTGCTTTTGCTATTTAACGCAAGCCAACACTGTTGTTGGTTTTTAATTTTATACTAAATCATCTGTTACTAAGAACATCCCAGTAGCGCCGTACAAGAAACCTCACTCTCTACTGCTTAACATAAGTTATGAGGCATGCTCCAGAATCCGAGTGAAAATGAATTCGAAAGTGAATTTGAAATCGAGTGAAATTGTTTTTGGTGCTCTAGAAACCGAGTGAATTCAAATTTACTATTTTTTTTTAATTCGTTGTAATGTTTGCAACTCGCTATAGTTTTCGATCAGCTGGTTATTGGCGCAAGGAAAAAAAAAACAAAAAGAGGTTGTGAAAATTTAAAAATATTAGTGTTTTATTTGAATATGCGCTAAATATTGAAAAAACTAATATGTTAGCGAAAAAATTTAAAGGCATTTGAAGAAGCAGCAGTAGAAGTAACATTAACAGCGGCAGCGTTGGCGACTGTGGAAGTGCCGGCAGTGGAAGAAGCGGTGGTACTACGGGCAGCAAAAGAAGCAGCAGCGACCACAGCAGTATTTCTTCAACGGAGCATGTGCTGTCTACATTTCCAAAAAGGAAAGGAAAGGAGGCCAAACTGTGAAGTGCCAATTACACCTTCAATTACTGTGTTAAACGATATAGAGGGGCTGCTCCCGGTCGCCCTAGTCCCGGAATTGTTGTTATTTTTTGCTGTTTTCTTCCTTTTTGTGGTGGGCCATTGCTCTTAAGGTTCGTCGCCAATTATTGCCAGTGCTTCTACTTTTACTTTATCGCCCTTGACGAAGCCTCTGGCGATGTCTGGATGCTTCTCCATAAATTGAGGAATAAAGGATCCTGGGAGAAGCTCTTATGCTTTCTCCCTGAAATTTTTATTTTCATTCATATTTTCTATACTTGATTAATTTTTTGTTAAATTTGCGCCGGTTGTTCTATTTCACTTGTTGCTGCTAAAGTGAATTCAAATCACTTTTTTTTAGTGAATTCGGTTTCTAGAGAATGCGAATTCGTTCGAAATTCACTTTTAATAACGAGTAAGAAAAGAATAGTGAAAGTGAATCATAGAACACCAACGAGTGAAATGCTAGTGATTTCATTTCACAAAGTGAATTCTAGAGCACCAAATAGTGAAATTGAAGTGGTTTCAATTCACTTTCACTCGAAAGTGAATTCTGGAGCATGCCTGAATGTCTAAAAATTTCATGATAATTTTCCACTTGCTATTTCTCCATTACATTATTTTCTTCTTCTTCTTTAGATCAATTACTGTTGCTAGTCAAATTCGTAGTGATTTGAGTGCCATTTTCATTTCAACTTTGGATCTCAGCTATCTGCAGAGCTATGGTAATCCTCCATTAATATCCTGCTAAAAGTGAGAACCGCTTAATTTAAAATGCTATTTACAGTCTTTTCAACAAGAGCGTGTTCGGCTTAATTGTACGAACAACTTTAAGTATCAACTTGAACTTTGTTTTCATCATTCAACATTTCATTGCGAATGGCGCTATATAACCTTTCCAACAATCGCAATTATAAATTCGTTGTTTAAGAAATTTTTCAAATCGTACTCCGTGGGTTCACAACGT
Organism: Toxonevra muliebris; assembly: GCA_963691655.1. NCBI lineage: Eukaryota > Metazoa > Arthropoda > Insecta > Diptera > Pallopteridae > Toxonevra > Toxonevra muliebris. Next base: position 51,937,299 of record OY829329.1, read on the forward strand.
TTTTAAGCTACCATTCTTTGCTCACATCCAAAGGAATCCAAAATGTTCTAGGAAGGCGCTGCAAATATCTTGCGAAGTTGAAGGCATTCGTAAAGAAATGGAACCAACTTTTGTTAAGACGCCAGAATGTTTACGACTTACTAAATCGTTTTGCTTCTAGAGGAACATCACAGCAGCAGGATTCGGTGATAGAATGAGTTTTTGAAGCCAATTTTACCATTACACTTAAATCAACCCAACAAAAACTAGCGCAGAAGGTCACTAATATATCCCTTAGTATAACTCAAAGTCGCTTAAATGAATTCCAAATTAAATTCGGAGCTACCATTAACCAAACTCTCAAAACTTTCAAAACTGACGGCAAAACAAATTAAAAAAATAGCAGGAGTGGGCTGACGAACATATGGATGACGATTGGAGCGATATGGCCTTTACAGACGAATCTTTTTTATAGACGGCAGGTACCATAAAACGTGCATTGTCCATTTAGGGCAGTAAGATGGTTCTGAGATTAGTTAAGCATCCAGGAAAAGCTCATGTTTGGGGATGCTTTTCAAGACAGAGTTTCGAAAGGATAATCATGATGATCCAGTACATAATCTATTTATACCAGCATAGACTCTTATCTTCTACCAATAACTCGTTTGGGAAGAGAATTCGAAATTGAGTGCTTAAAGGGGACAGGACCCTAAACATCAAAGTCGCTTGTGCAGTATGTGAAAAGAGGAAAATTTGATAAGAATTTTGGACTGCGCCTCTCAATCTTCAGATCCTAACCACATTAAAAATTTTGGAGCAATTATTAAGCTTAAGATGAGCAGAAAAAATGCTAAGAGCATTGCCCAATTGAAACGACAGATTAAGTCAAAATGGCGGTGTTTGCCGCAATCGTACGCCGAAAAACTAAAGATAATATGACCTCGCGTAACCATGAAATTACTCAAAATTTTGGTAACTGGACAGTATATTGATATGTCAGCGCATTGGACAAAGAAACGTTTAAAAATAATGTGAGTTTTTTTTTTTTTTTTGATTGGGGCATTTTTTGTAGGACTTAGGCCGTATACGCTCTTGTTGAAAAGACTGTACGTTATTTTTTGTCATACATTTTCACTTGCCACTTATCCGTTTGATGCGACTTTTACATGCTCATTTATAAAGTAAATAAACGGTTAAGAATTATAAGCTATGCCCAAAAAGCAGGCCGTATCCTTTAGGTGCTTTCACAGTGAGAATGAGGTTAGAGCTATTGAGTCCGAACAGTTCCTCATGACCATCATGTAACCTGTCCATAATGTGATCCTAGAATATAACGAGCTGCCTTTGTTAGGCTTTTTCAGCCTTTGCCTGGTCTCCCTCTATAAGTTGATGTTTAGAGACTTAGTCTTGGCTCCTGTACTTTTACGTGCTCAATCGAGTTTCGTCGATGAATTGTGTGATGTCATCTATGTGCTATATCAGGTCCTTACGTATCATGAAAAATTGGTTGTCATTGCTTCTTTAGAATTATTCATGCTCATTTTGAATATTGAATCCGAATCTGACAATCGAATTTTTTTTCATTTTGAAAGGGTGCAAATCGAACTTTTTTACAATTTAAGGTTATGGTAGAATTTCTCATGTTTCTAATGTGATGACAAATTTTATTGCCTGTTTCCATTTCGGCGTCATGTATGTGAAATGATTGCTTTGGTTTCTGGGTCTGAACCTTTGCTGCCTTTCGACCTTTTCTGCGACGATGAATGGAGAAAGTGGGCACAGCCAGTGAATAATTTCTCCGAAGACTACTTATATTAGCTGCTATGTCATAACTCTCAGTTCAAGGTCACGGTGAAGTACAGATTACGTTATAAAAAGTTAAACATTTTTTATTCTTATACCGAACCTCCATCCCCATTCTGTACCCTTCTTTTCGGTGTTTTCCAAAATTTTCAATTTGGTGGACAAGTGGTAATTTTTATATTCTAATATTCTTCCTTAGTGCCCTTTTAGACATTGCTTATTTCATGCGAATTCTGTTGCTACAATTTTTTGACATTTACCTTTTGCATCTCTGAAAGGAACAATTTCTTGGACAAAAGCGCTATGTCTAAAAGCTAGCGGCGATAGAACAGTATTACAAAACAGAATCGCTGAAAATCACTGTGTCTAAAAGGGGACTACAAAGTAAGTGAAAGCAAAAGTCGCCCAAAATTATACTACAAAAATAATTATTTCGTGTTTCTATTTAAATATTTCAACATATGTACATTAAGGTGGGCGGCGATATATGATCGAAAATAAATTCATGCCCCGGCAGAGACTGCGGCCTTATCGGAAATCCTATTTCAGTTTGAGACTGACTCATTCTCTCATTAGTAGTCTACTAATTCCTCCAAATTAGTTGGTGACTTTTTCGGCAAAATTCACCTTGTCACTTCTAGCGTCAATGGCCCTCCATTGTCTGATAAGGAGGATTCCGACGTTGCAATGATTACTAACATTGAAGATTTTGAGGGTAATTCAGATAAGCCTTCACCATTCCACAATGACCGGGTTTACGGTCTCTATATTAATGCATACCGCACAGTGTATATGGAGGGTCAAGTAAAACCCAAATCCTGTATCCTTATCAAAAATAGCATTTAAGATCTTTTATTCTAAAGGTTAAGCGATAACAACAACGTTGCCATGGTTATTGTGATCAACACCATCAGGATCGTCTCCAGCTACATGACACATGACTACAATGCATCACCGCCGCACGACATGTTGTTGCTTCTGTTTACAGAGACTAGCCGTAAACGTACCCCAGTTGTCATCGGTGCCAACGCCAATCACCATCACGAGAAAAGGGGCAGCATGGGCACAAATAAACGAGATGAGTCCCTTTTTGTAATTGCTAATCGGGGGAACGAGCCAACCTCAATTGCTCACGAGGAATCTCCGAGTTATGGCACTATACTTGTAATGACCCAATGTAGCGGCTGAGGAAGCAAAAATATGACATTTTTCCTCTTTCCTCGTACATACAAATAAAAAGGGTTTACAGCAGATGAGAAAACACAATACCTGGTATAACGATATTATATTTATATGTGTTTATTGCCTTGTGTTTCAGGTCTTTTTTGCTAGGCGAATCTTATGAAAGGGCCAAAAATTCTGAAAGAAAGAAAAGAAAAGAAAAAAACAAATTAATGGAAGACATAAAATGAAGGCTTTTTTTTATCAGTAAGCGCTCAATAATTTGCTCAATATTTTACTTTGACTGATAGAAAGTCAAAACATAAAAAAAACGAAATTTCTCAGTTCTCGATTCACACCTGGGTGATTAATACAACAACATTACGTTCAATGCATTTGGTTACCAATATAATATAGTGGGGTTTGCATTATCATCGGTGAGGTTTGCAAACCACTTCGTTCAACTTATCACTGGGATGTACTCTCTCCCTCCGAGTTCTCTCTTGTGCAGTCTCTCTTAGAATTTACAATGATATCAAAATGATATCAAAATTGTCTAGTATAAACGTGTAGCTCAAATGAGGGAAAAAACATTCTAGATGGATCTAACCTTATCCTTTGATATCAAATACAATCTTTAACACTATAGCTATAAAAACAAACAAACAAAAATTACCATCTGTTATTGTGTGTTGCATTGTGTAAAGAATAAGAAGTGAATTATCTCTACTAAGCAAAACAAAAAATAATAATAAATTAATCGATAAGCATCATAATAATTATAAAAAAATTAATAAAATTTTACACCAGGCTCAAGACCATAACAAGCAGCTTATGTGTATGGCTTAAAAAGGCCCGTGCATTTCAGTATAAGCATATGCTTCTTGCCTCTCTTGGTCTCTCTCTCTCACTCTTTCTCTCTCTCTCTCTCTCTCTCTCTTTGATCTATAATATGAGTATGAAAGGAATGCATAGGTACAAAGATGCAGGATGCATATGCTGCAATCTGCTAATTAGTAAATGATTTACTACTAAGGCATATATGCATCTTTGTGTGTCTATATGTGTATGTGAGCACCTTTAAGATAACTTCATCAATAATATCGACATGCAAACAGCAACAAAAACACACATAATTATAAGCATAAGAACTGAAACTCAAATACCAAACCACGGGAGACATGCTGGCCACCACTGAAACAATATACACACTGGTACATGATACCAACATTAAAATAATAAAAAAAAAAAAAACTTATATACGAGTATCAGCTGCATAAAAAAATAATGCAACTTAAATACTTAGGTACAAAAAAAAAAAAAATTTTTTTTGAAAAAATTTAGTAAAACACAAAAAAAAAGAAGCAGAAAAATAATTTACCTTTTTATTTAATTTTTGATAACGATGCTCGACAATCGAATCGTTTTGAAGTAGCAACAGTTGCTCACGAATGTGTTTTACATACACACATACACAAGTATCTATATATATATAAATATATATCGATGTGTGCGTGTGGTAATTTTTAAAGCGCTTTTTAAGGTTGGCTTGGAATTTTTAGAGTCGAATTCTTCTTTTTTTCTCATCTCATCTTATGAAACATAACAATATTTTTATTAATTATAGTCACGAAAGGAAATAAAGATTTCATTTCAGCAGAATCTAAAACAAAAAATAAAAACAGAAACCTGAGACAAAAAAAAAAAATACACGAAAAATTTAAAGCAGCAATGGAAAAAACAAAAAAAGGAATGAGCAGCAAAATATACAAATTGCTATTTGGGCCACCATGATGGTCCGAAGCAGCAGCAGCAGCACCGCCACTCAACAACAACAACTATAGTTCAATGGGAAATGTGAATATTGGTTGAGTTTAATGTTGGTGTTGGCGTTAGCCGTTGATAGTTGTTTTGGTGTAGACTTGCGGATGATGACGATGATCTCGCGATTGATCGCGAGCAGCTCATCTACAAAAGAAATATGGACCTTAATAAAATCAGCAGCAACAAAAACACCAACAATAACAGCAACTACTACCACACAAAATACTTTATAGCTGAAGAGAAGAATAAGCTACAAGCAATCAGCAACATTATTAAGAAATTAACTATTTTTTTCTGCCTTTTAAGCTTTTAGTTTCTACACTTCTTGCTGGTTATATTTTAAATTAAGTTATCTTTATCTTTACCGCTTTTTTTAGTGTGTCGAAATGTATTTGCAAAAATATTTTTTCCTCCCTTTACTCTTTACTCTTTTATCATTCAAGGTGTTCTTTCTTAGGTAGTTAGGATGTTTGTGGTTGTTGCTGTTTGTTGGTTGCAGTTCTCGACTTTTTCATACTGTTGATTCCTTTTTGGTTGGTGGTCTTCATTCGTTTTTCTTAATTGGCTGTAATTTGCTGTTGCTGTTTCTGTTGCGATAAGAGCATAAACATTTACTAATAAGTCACATAAATAATTTTTTAAGCTATTAAGTTAATGAAAATTGCATAATGCCAGTTTCTCACGACCAAAATTATTATTACAAAAACTAAAAAATTTAAAAAATAATTTTTACCACGTCTTTATGGTTTACTGATACTTACTTCTAATGAAACCAGACGGAAATCAGATCACTATGTCCACCAAAAGGGCTCATTTAAAACATAATAATAAAACTTGCAAAACTATATATGGTACACTAATGTGACTTGGACAGAAAAATGTTCCTTAAGTCTGATAAAATCAATCAAAAAAAAAAAAAAACAATAAAATTGTTTGCTGCCATAGACATTTTTTAATGTCTAAACATTCACAAATGCGAGAGGGTACCACAAAATCTGCAAACTAGTCCGAATTATTGAAAATGTAAAGTATGATGTCAACGAATCTATATACTAAACTTCAATATAACGTTGGGATCCTTTTTTTTTGCGCCGAAAAACTTAAACCCTGAAAGAGTACCAGTTAATCAAAAGATCCATTTTTCCGTTTAATATTCATTAAATTTACTAAATTTAGAAGTAAACCTGATTAATTACTGGGGTGCTAGAGGAGACACAATTATTCGTATCAATTACACTAAACCAGATTCCAAAGCAGAACAGACACATAAGAGATGATTCGCCATCGTATCTTCCACTTCAACTCATTCATAGGAAATCCGTAAAGATAAGCAAAGTGAAAGAAACCGGAGCAGAAACCAACATTCAGTCGATAGTTTAGCCTTGCTATTACTACTTGAAGTCTAACATTTGTGGCAATATATTTTGCTAGAAAAACCACAACTTTGTAAAACTCAAGTCACAGAAAAATATGACCCCGATCTAGCCAAACTATTCGAGCTTTCATTGTCCCGTATCCCTAAGTAGAAATACCTTCCAAGAAGCCTATAAAGCTGGGTATATACAAAGGAAATTGGGTAAGTGTTTCTTTTTCTTACAAGTTTCCACAAATATACAATGAGTGTTAAAGGAAATATGCAGTTTCACTAATTCATCAACCTTCTTATTCCATTAAAGTGATGCCAGCATAAAGCAATACCGCTCTGGACTCTTTAACTGGCTTTGATTTGATGATGGTTAATTGAAGAGCTTTTAGTGGTTTGATTTGATGATTTGAAGGAAGGACGACTCGAAAGTCAGGCACTGCCTATAAGATCTATTGTACCAAAGCCCCAAGAAAGAAAAAAAGGAAGAGAGAAAGAAAGATAGATAAGAAACAAACCCAAGCCGAGAATCGAACTCGGTTCTCCAGAGACAAGAGTCTGGCACTCTGCCACTAGACCACAGTGGCGATGGTAGGACCTAAAGTTTAACGCCGATTCCGAACGGCTATGGCAATTTTTTATCAGCTTGCCATTACCAGCCAAAGTGTGTACTTGTACACATTCTTATACTTAATTCTCATCCACTTCATATCGATAGTGAATATAAGAAGTTTATGAGAATTAACCACCAGACCTTAACCTTTGCCTTATGGGTAGTTCCACCTTTTTCAATATTCAGGAGATGATAGAAGCGGGGTCCAGTCAGAAATCGAACTGGAGGGTTTCTAATAAGATTGGAGATATCAGGGTCCTTGAATGTGAACATCTGAATCACTTTATGGCAACTGTAGAGTAATGGACTCATATACGATTTTGTCGTTATTTTGGGTTCCTTATTTCAGTTCTCTACTATCTAAATCAGAGGTTTGCAAAACAGAAAGTACATTTTTGCTAAAAGGATTTCCCTAGTCAGTGCTAATGCATTTAGTAAAAAATTTACGAATAATATAATGATACAAGTGGGAAACCAAGGTTCAACTAGGACCGTCGTGACAACAATGATGATGATGATGATAATGATAAAAATGCCATGAAGAACTATTATGGCTCAATGTTAAATGATGGAAAGAACGTTAGGCAATCTTTCTACTTGAACTTTGAGATCAGATTTGACCGCAATGGCTGTCAAAGCCTTTTATAGTAGTCAATCCATTATATAGATCGTTGTATTTTATCCAGATAAAAGAAAAGAATGTTTAAAAAAATAAAAAGTACAAAGAAAAGGAAAATCGATTTTTACAATCCTTTGTAAGTATACTTGTACATGTCTGAATGCAAAAAAATATTTTTCCTGGTTAATCTGTTCGTCGATGGTAAAAACATTGAATGAAAAATTTGCTGTAAATGTATTGCGAAATAAAACTGCGTCCTGAAAAAAAAACAAATTTTTTAAAATCTTGGTAGTAAGCCCCCACCGGGAAATAAAAATTGCAAGAAAATTTTAATTTTTTCAATTGCATCACCTATAGCTTTGTTTTTTGTAACCCAACGTCATAAACATTGTTTCATTAACTGTCAGTAACGCTTCCAGAGAAAGATGGTCTAGAGACAGTTCTTGTAAAACTATGAAGTGCTTTGTGAATGTATCGAAAAGGAGAACAGTAAATGTAAGTTCGTATTGGGGAAAAACGATCGGTGCAACATAATTGATTTAATTACAGAGCATAATACATATGGGTAACATATGTATCATCGTTGGTCTAGCATGTGGATCCTGTTTGGAAAGGAAAGTAACACTACAGAGCAATGCCTTTGTTAGAGTCTAATTTTCGCAAGAAAAAATAGTCGTGCCTGTCGGGTGTTGTTTTGAGGATAAGATAAGGGGGAGAAATGCAAAGGATTGTAAAAATCGATTTTCCTTTTCTTTGTACTTTTTATTTTTTTAAAGCCGAAAAAATGATTAAAAAATCGAAAAATCGCAACCATTTTCAACTGCAGTCTCGTCAGTTTTCAATTCATGAAAATAAACTAAGAACAAAAATTGTAAATCGGATGAAAATTAGCAAAGTTATGAGTGATTGTTTACATGAACCTACCCAAAAACGGTTTTTTGACCATAAAACGAGGTTTTGGGGGTGTATGGGAAATTTCCTCCAAACCATTTTTCTTAGTATTACTAGACCTACAATTTGTGCTAGGTCTCCATAAAAGAGCCAGATCACTGTCACACACGGCTAATCTGAATTCCGACCCCATTTTAAAATAACAAGGTGTGTACTTGTACACTATCTTATAATTCTCATGTACTTTATATTGATAGTGAATATAAGAAAGTTATGAAAATTAACCACGAAAATTGAACTCGAACCTCCCGGATGAAAGTCTGGTGCACTACCCACTAGACTATCGAGGTCGTGAAGTTTAACCGTAACTATCTTGAAAATTTCTTCTACAACACTTACTACACAGCAAATAAACATATAAAAAAAAGCTAAAAACAAGGAAACAGAGAAACAAGAGTTTTAGAGTATTTAAGAAGTTCGAGTTTCAACAAATCGATTATTTCTTTTTTAATGTATTGTATTTCGAAAGTACAATATATTAAAAGTATATTATAAAAATTTCAGACCAAAATTCAAAATATTTCCAAGTTATAGCACATAATCGAGAGCGCCTCATAATTGCGCACTGTAAGTTGTTAAAACTTCAAAAGCGTTTTTCTCTGAACAACGTTTTTTTTATTGTCTCAGGGGTCTGAGAGAATACTATCCAACCGATTGGGGTGAAATTTTAAAACGTTATTTTACACGCCAATCGCTCTCGCAGGTAGTAGAATTGGCCATTTGTAATCAATGTTTCCTATAGTTTCAATTATTTTGGGGCCATTTTTCCTCTTTTTACTTGGGGTGTTTTTTCATTTTGCAAAAAGGGTCCAAAAGTTCAAAAATATAAAAAATTAAAAATTAAAGACCATTTTCAGCGGTCATAAAGCCCATAGGCATTGTGACCCCCATGGTATTTATAGCTTTTAATGAAATTTTATTTTTGCTATCGGTAATGCATTGCAAATGTAAGAAAACAAAGAATTTTTGAAGTGTCGATCAACAAACGTTACCAAGTGAATTAAAAATAAAAAAAATTATGAAGATAGTAATGAACAAAGAAAATTTATTCACAAAAAAAGCGCGAGGGAAAGTTTATTTAGGAAAACATCGCACGATTTTTTCCTAACAAAAAAAATTTGTTTGGAAAAAATTTTTGGCTGCAGGGGTTTTCGTTCATAATTTCCTTATGAATATTTTTGAATTAAAAATGAGAAAATGATTGAGATTATAATGAACAAAAAAAACTTTATTCAGAAAAAGTCGCGAGGGAAAGTTTATTTAGGAAAACATCGCGCGATTTCTTCCTAAATAAACTTTCCCTCTCGACTTTTGTTTTCTGAAAAAAATTTTTGGCTGCAAGGGTTTTTCGGTCATAATTTCCTAATGAAAATTTTCACCTCTTTCACCTTTAAATTGCAGTCCACTTCACTTATTAATAATATGGAAAGCTACAATTCTCCTTTTTGTAAATGTAAGATAGATGATACAATTAATGTTTTGTTAAATAAAATTTGAGAGAAAAAGATATTGGGACCTTGTTTCATTTTAGTTTAGGGCCATATTTCAATTTGTATGTTGGGGTAATATTACATATTGAAAAATGGCCCCATATTTCATAGAGCCCAGACCACATCCTTAAAAAAGTACTCATTCAGAAAAAACCAAAAAATATATATGTGCCATCGAGTGCAAAAAACTAAAAGCTTACCCGTGAAGGTTAAATATATATCTAACGTTTAAAAAGCAATTGGGTCAGGCGGCAGATGTTTCCTACTCTACCAAAGTTAAAAAAAGTAAAAAAATCAGACTTTACTTAAGACATATTTTCTGAATCTAAAAACAAAAAAACCACATGGCTAATATTCATGTTTTATACTAAAAACATAGTATTCTTTCAATATCTCTATTCAGTGAAGATATTTGGAATCAAATCTGCAATTCTGGGTTACGATTTCAAATATCAGTAGCTTATATAGTATATTGAAAGATTAAGAACTATCACTAAGATCACTGCTGAGGAATCGTGGCGGATTCCGAAACGGCCGTCTGATTTGCCCGTCTCTGTATACACTGTTGTTGTGATGACTACACATACACGTTCTTTAAGCCTATCACACATTATTTAATGAAGCACATACATGGAACAGTAGTCAAGACTTTGATAAATTAACAACTAGATTTAATTTTCCATAGTCTACAAAAAACATTACAAATTAATTGAATAAGGCTTGATTCAACACACACACACACTCTTTCTCATGTACTAGACTTTGAAATACCGAACTGTTATGCGGACTAGTAGTAAGGAGACAAACTCAACAACAAATAAGTATACAGAACGGTAGTGGTAGCTTTCTTTCAATATCTCTATTTAGTGAAGGTAATTGGAATCAAATCTTGGATTCTTGGTTATGATTTCAAATATTAGTAGCTTATATAGTATATTGAAAGATTAAGAACTATCACTAAGATCATTGGTGAGGAATCGTGACGGATTCCGAAACGGCCGTCTGATTTGCCCGTCTCTGTATGTATACACTGTTGTTGTGTACATTACCTAAATTATGGGGAATTGACTTTATTTCTAAAATCCATTGAAAAAAATTCTTAAGTTTATTCGAAATAATAAAAAAAAAAACTTCGAAAATGTACAAAATTTTAGCTTATTGCCAACCAATGCACAACTTAAATAAAAAATTTTACTTTCAATGACTATAACTGAATACTTAGCCACATAGGACCAACAAAATTGTTCATATTCTTAGTTTAGAAGTATTTCCAATAAATGGAAACTATTTTTTTTTTTCTGATCCGCAGAATTGAGTTTAGTCCAGCTAGCTTGTTCTACTCGAAACACTGTGCGCTGATGCTTTTACCAACTTGTTGTTAAGTTAAAATCAACAAATCGACAGTATTCTAATAAATGTTTGATTCTTGTAAGGTTATATTTTGACCATGTTTTCCTAAGTTGGTGAACCGAAATACATAATTCCGCTAATTCGTACTCTACTTAAATGTGCTCTATGTAGGTTTTTTAAAATATCTTGAACTCGAAAATAAATAAAATGATAGTGATGCAACATAAAAAGTAGATACTTTGTACTAAACACCATGACTAACTCCAAATGAATGTATAAAGTTCTTTCTCACGCCTTTACAGCAAAAATGCAAAAAAAAAAAAAACTCAAATTATCTGTGAACATCGCACACATTGTCCTTGTATAGTGTGTGTAATGTGTGTGGTTTGTGTGGTGTGCTCTTAAATTTCAATTAAGACATCTGTCAGCAAATGTCAAGTAAATTTATGGTCACAACAACAGCAAAAGCCAACGAAGAGATTTCGCTCTTTCTCTCTAAAACTAACAGAACAAAGATAAAGGATTTAATGGCATCATTTACGACAGTACAACCAATATATTATTACCATAACGAAAGCAAGCAAACAACAATAACAACAGCAACAAGAATACATGCCATGAAGTTAGTAAATGGAGACGAAGAAGAAGAAGAAGAAGAGAACAGGAACCTCAGCACCAACAGAAACATCATTATCATCATTATTGGCAACATTATTATCATTGACACATGAAAAGGTATTTAGCAGCAAAAGCTGTCATAAGACACACAGACAAAATTATTAAGATCAGACGAGCAGAGCAAGACAAAGCACTAAAACTAAACTGAAATGAACTGAATATATATACACATGGATAATGGAGGTCAAAAGGACGCGTCTCATTCGACACAATATGTGATGCAAACGCAGTTAAATGAAACACCGATCAATCCGAGCGAGTAACAAAACGACCGCCTTGGAGGTATAGCGCAAATGTGCGTGTATATGTGTATGTGTGTCTCTCGCACTCTCTCTCTCACTTGGTATATATGTGTGGTTAATCAGGCTCATTAGGTGGTCAAACTCATTTAAGGTGCTCAACACACACAAACACACATTCACACACATAATTACGAACATGTCTTGCTGGCTTGCAAGAAAAGGGAAAAAATTCAAAAATTTTTGGTCTAAAATGTTGTGATTAAGTTATGGTTGCGGCTTTTAAACTCGCAACATCAACAGAATGCTCCATTAAACGTAATTTTGTTGTTTTTGTTGCTGTTGCCTTTTCTTAAAATTTGTTGTTTGGTTTAGAGCGATCCTGCGAATTTGAGACACACGCACACACACACACAAAAAGAAAGCACTTGCATGCCGATATTATGATAAAGTGACCTCTTTGGTTATTATTTATGGCCTATTAGTGAAGTATGCATGTATGCATATATGTGTGTGTGTGCAAAAGGACCGCACAGGCAACAAATTACCTTTTTTGGCCCAAAAACAACCAAATAAAAAAAAAATCAACTTTGACTCGTTTTTGTTTTGGGTTGCGTTGATGCTTGATGAGTTAATAGGAATCGAGTTACAAACCAAAAATCAGCAACAGCAACAAATACAACAACATTTTGTTACCCAGATGACTTTATATAAAAATTCGTTTCATTTGTGTTTCGTTGTGTGTGTCTTCGCATCTCGTCTCAAATCTTCCTCTTCTTCTGCTGATGATTTTGCTTCTCTTATTTCTTCTGGCATTTTTTGAATTTTATTACTCTTGAAACTTGAAGACTAAAAGTTGACGATGTTTTTGCTGGTTTTTCGCTGGCCGGTTCCTGTTGTGACCGTAGGTATTGACAGCTTTAATTAACTCATCCCATAGTTTAAGCAGCAGCACAGACATTTTGTACCCATTTTCATTTTTTTTAAATTTTTTTTTTCTGGTTTAAAGTGCTTGTTTGTGTTGTATCGATTATAAATGCGTTGTGCTCACAAAACTAACACATCCGGTGTCCTAATTGATGTGTGCGTCAATGTAGTATACATATATAATTTAACTTATTGACTCTTTTTGAGCAGATCTGCAATATCTTGATATTTAGAGTTGGTTTAATAAATAATCGGGTTGAAGTTGCGCTTTGATTCAGTCCTTAGCATTTCCAAGAATGTCTGTACTTTAATATATGGCATTACAGATTTCCCTGTCGGACTGTCATCCAGAATTTTGATTTTTGAGTATATTTTCTTCATTTTTTCATCTCTGATGAAATTATCTTCTCTAGAGCGATAAAATTATAAAAACAATTGAATTTTCCTTCACTAATTAATTTCTATAGGTATATACACTGGCGGTCACGAAAACTGCACCACCCATCAATTTCAAGAAATTCGTTTAAAATGGGATCTAAACCTGAAGTTGTTTTACTGAATGTAAAGAATGTTGCAAGAATTTCACTGGGTTTCTTTTAAAATTTGGATTGAATTTTTAGTAAACCAAATTGAATAATTCTGTGCTCAATATAAAAATGATTACATTTTCTATCTTTTTCCCTTCTACTCCCAACACCATGGTAATCTGAAAACGAACTTAAAGCCTCGTTCAATTTGAATGGAATATGATATTTGATCCTGGAATTTAAAATCGTCTTACAGCTGTTTATGTTTATCAGTAGTTCACAACCCATTTGTGAGGCGTTTGCTTTTGCGTTTGTAAACTCTCGACTGTAATATTTACTGTTAATATTGAATTGATAGTTAATTTTTCAGTTGGATCATATCGAATGCTTCTTGGTATTTAACTCTGGGCCTAAGAAAGTGTAGGACACTTGTTTTCATTTCCACTCGATGGTTCTCGATCCATTTGTGTTCTAAGTTGTTGATTAGAATCCTTGGCAGTCTTTCAAAATTTTGATGGAATTCTCGATATATCAAACTGAATGATTCTATCCCTAAATAGGTGTAGCAAAATTTTTTCCAAACATTCTAAATCGATTCTCAGCCCCCTATCCTCATCAGCAGTTATCCCCAAGACCTGTTCATTCGATTCATATGTGTATCATTCGGAAGTTCCTCAATAATTAAGTACATAGAAAATTGAGGTACAAATATATGACAGGCTGAGAGGAAAAGCGGGCTAAAATTTATATAAGAGCAAAAGTGAAATAATTTAGATTGTCAGTGCAAGAATGGCATAAGTAATACGGTTTAGAGTGAAAATGAAACGCCTTAAAAGTAAAAACAAAAATGGTATAACAATTCTCTCAGAGCAAGAAGAGCATAGTTTTTTATTCCGTTTTCGCTCTGAACATATCTCGTTTCACTTTTGCTCTGAACATATCTCGTTTTGCTTTTGCTCTTAAGTAAAATTATTCCACTTTTTTCTGAAGTTATACCACTTTTCCTCTCAGCCTCTCAAATGAGGACTATTCGGTTTTATATCATTTTCGAATGATAAATGACAGGCTGATATGAAAAGCGGGCTAAAATTTATATAAGAGCAAAAGTGAAATAATTTAGTGTGTCAGTGCACATATTTTGTTTCACTTTTGCTCTGAACATATTTCGTTTGGCTTTTGCTCTTAAGTAAAATTATTCCACTCTTTTCTGAATGTAGAAGTTATACCACTTTTCTTCTCAGCGTCTCATATGTCGATTGTGGGCACGGTTCTCATACTGATTATGCCATGGCAACTTGTGGATACATTTAAACTTTATGTACATAAACTTAAGAATCTCGGAAGATTCTCTAACAACTCTCAGAGTTGAACATAAATCATTAAAAACTGACTACTAACTAATACTTCATTTTACAGGCAGATATTAATCTGATTAACTTACTTATGTATTCAATTAGATATTTCAAAAGTTTTAATATTAATTTTCTGTTCGACAAATTTTCTCACATGATTGAACAAAAATGCTTCAAAAATTCACATGAAATCAATGATCCAACTAAACTAAAAAAGCACAATCTTGATGAGTTGTCAAATAAATGTCGCTTTATTCAAATTACCTCCTGAAACAGAAAAGAACTAAAAGGAACAAGCTTCATTCAAGTGTATAAAATGCATTAAAAACAAAAGTTTTGAATGATCAAAGAGAATATCGAAAATCCCAAAGAAAAAAAAAACATTAACCCTTTTCTTTAACGTAAAATCCTAATTGTCTGGCAAAAAATTTATTAAACGAAAAAACCGAAAAAACAAAAGAAATTGCGGCATGTCCATTTTTACATTCCCGTGCACTCTTGTGGGGCTATTTCAAAGCCAAACAAGTAAAGTAAAGTGCAGATTAGCCTACTCCATATACATGTATAATTCTTCATAAGTATGTACGAGACTTTGTGTCGCGCTTCCAAAAAAAAAAAAAACAACAACAAAAAGCAATTCAAAAAGAAGAAACTGTCGGCAAATGTTTTGAGCAATGTCAAAGCTGACATAAAGCTGCCGTGGAGTGGCTCAAATGCGGTACATGAAGTGGCAGTAGTTGATATTTGTGTGATCCTTTTGTTTTAAATACGAATATGCAAATGTGGCGGCGTTGGCGGAATCTCTTTTTACTAAATATGGTAAGAAATTTTTGACTGGTTTAGTTTTCTTTTTTCTTTTTTTTTTTTTGTACGGCTTTAATTTCATTTGTTGATTTGCTTTTGTTTTTTGTTCTTCAATTTACGGCTCGTTTGATTTTTGAGTTATGCGAATTGTTGTTTGATGAGATTTGAGTAGGATTATGTGAATTGATTAATATTTGAATGGACATCAAACGAAGTATATTTAATAGGTAAAAGTTTTCTGTTTAGAATTGGCAATCAATCTATATGTTTTTAACCCATTGCCGTCTAGTTTTTTTTATATCTATTTGCAAGTAAATGGGAGAAGACTTTTCGACATACTTTGGAAGTTAAGAAGGTGTTGAGATTGCGTTTAAATTGAACGAAAAAAAAAGCACAACTATTTAATTAAGGAGTGAGATAGAAAAAATCTTAACACACGTTTTATACAATGATTTTTTTTGGGTGTAAAATTTAAAAATTTCTTTGATCTAGTTATCTTTGAAAAATATGTCAGTTGTTATTTTTAATGACAAACATGTTGATTTATTGTGAGTTTAATCAAAATGAGTGAAGAAAAAGAAGTACGTCTAAAAATTATTAAAAATTTAAAAGAAATCCAAATTGGTCCTACAAAAAATTGGCCAAAGAATTGAAGATTTGCCGTCAAACTATTTCCAATGTTATTAAACAGTTTCGGGAGAATTTGACCATCGATAGGAAACCTGGTTCGAGAAGAAAACAAGGACCACATGATATTGGGAAAGCCAAGAAAATAGAAAGCATATTAAAAAGATCTCCAAACACATCTGGTAGAAAAGCTGCCCGGTTAGCCCAGTGCGCTGACTATTTGGTGCGAAAAGTTAAAGCCAATGCAGGTTTGAAAACATACAAAGTCCAAAAAGTTCCAGACAGGAATGCTGCAAAAAATGTAGACTCCAAAAGTAGGGCTTGGAAATTAAAATCGAATTTCATACAAAAATATTCATGTTGTATAATGGACGATGAAACGTATGTACTGGCAGATTTTACGCAGCTTCCGGGTCAAAATTTTTATGTTGCTGATGCTCGAGGAAATGTCGAAGAACAATTTAGAATCCAAAAGCAGACAAAATTTCATAAAAAATTCCTGGTATTGCAAGCTATATGCAGTTGCGGCAAAAGAAGCAAGTCATTTGTTACAGTGGGCTCTATAAATACCGAAATATACATCAAAGAATGTTTGAAAAAAAGACTTCTTCCCTTCATAAGAGAGCACAATGTGTCCACATATTTTTGGCCCGATTTGGCATCATGGTACCAAAGTAATAACATAGTTTTTGTCCAAGAGAAGTCAATCCTCCAAATTGTCCGGAGCTAAGACCAGTGGAGAGATATTGGGCTCTTGTGAAAAGAAACTTAAAGAGCACAAAAAAGGTGCCCCAAAATATCGAAGATTTTAAAAGGAGATGGGCAAACTATTCCAAAAAGGTGTCTGAAACAACTATCAAATCTCTAATGGAAAGCTTACCAAAAAAGGTCCACGAGTTCATAAATAGTGGTTAGAACTATAAAAGTTATGTTTTTCTGCAATTTTTAAAATATTATCAATTAAATAAAAAAAATCAAAACTATAAGATCAACCGTTTAAAATTTTATTTTGAATTTTATATATGTTAAGATTTTTTTGATCTCACCAAACTTTTCCGTCGGGATCTGAGTAGTAACATTGATGTCGTTCAATTTTTGTGTTTAAAATATTTGACCAGAAATATTCTATATTGACGAAGTCAGACTCAGTAAAAGTAAAAACTAAGAACTTTGAGTATGAGTAAATGGTTGAATTTGCGATCCTACTACTTAACTAAAGACAGGGCATTTATATTTAACATAGAGCTTCTGTCAATGTGAATATTATACCGGTTTCTTTTTTAAATCAAAAGTCAATCAACAAACGGGAGATAATCCTATAAACGCAAAGCATAGTATTGATAATAGAAAGAAAGGAACATAGGTAAAAGATAGTTTTGAGCTGGAAATCGAACCCAGACTCCAGATATGATAGTTTAGCAATCCATAACAAAAAAGTAAATCTTAGCACCACCTTTTGGCTGACAATGGAACCATGATTACCAGACATTCAGCTAGCCAGATTGCCGGCATTGCTTTTGATAAGATTTGGATGAAATTTTGAATGGAATGAATACCTCGGAATAGGTAAAAGTTTTATAGATGCGTTCGATTCGTTACTCTTTGTTCGTTTCTTCACTCTCTATTCGTTTACAGCCACTTACTCTCAAAAAATAATAATTCCAATGATAAGATACTTTCACTCTAAATAGTTTTTCTTTGTATTAAAAAAAAAAAATTGGAGAATAAACTTTAAACAAGCAGATGGCTTTGAATTGAACTATGTTTTAAATTTGCAATTATTGTCCGATTGTCCTCATTAGAATGACGTGGATGAATATGCAAACATCGATATTTAGTCAATCTAATCAAACAATCAGTCATCCTAATCAGTTAATGTCCCAATTTTCAAATCCTCTGAATCCGTTTTTTAGCAGACAGATAGTTCAGTGAACTAGAGGAACTGGCAGTGATTCCGCCTACAAAACTAGTAAGGTTCATCAAGAGCACTGAGTGGTTCAAGGTTAATATACGATTAAAACATTGTTCAAGGTGTGGTATCATTATAATAGTTCATGTTTTGACCACCATAGTTGCTTAGAGTACTTTGAGTTGCTGCCGGTGCTTATGAGACAAGAGATTTGAGTTGTAAGGTCAGAGCAACCACATTATATGTTGAAGAAGTCAAAGTCACTTCGGAATCCTATTTGAATTCGCATAAGTCTGATACTATGGAACTATCCATTGATTTGGCTAGAAAAAAAAGAATGCTAAGACTTAATCTACGACTTCCTCCCCTGTGCCTCTTATACTCCCTATACCATAAGTACATACTTACATACCTGTAGGCATGTGTAATCGTATAATTTCGCATACAACAATCATTTAAATCGAATAATTGTAAATTCACCAAAAATTACATGCAGCAACAATAACAAATGTGAGCGAGGCATCTGGTATGTACATATATGTAAATGTTTGTGTGTGTATGTGTTTAAGCTACAAAACATTGTAGAGAAGCTTTAAAATCTTTTTAAAAGCATCATTAACTTTGACGTAAGTTGTTTGTGTTGTTGTTGTTGAGGTCTTCTGTTGCTGTGTTGCAGTTCTGTCTGCTATTGCATGCATGCAACATTTTTCTGCTGCTGTTTTGTTTTGTTTCTGACTATAGACTTTAGACTTGCAGCTTTACAGCAAAATTGTTATTCTTTGAGGTTCTTTTTTTTTATCTTTTTTTTTTTTTGTATATGTTTTTTAGACCTTTTAAAAAGTTTAAACCACAAGACCACCGCAATTCTTTTAAAATCGTTATCTGCTTGTCGTAGTTCGTCGTTGTTCACATTTTGTTTGTTTTTTTTTTTATATTTTTCAATCCTCTTGATTGTGTATCTAGGTACCTACTATTTACTTACTATGTAGTAAGTATGTTTGTATTTTTGTTTAGTGAGTAGTAGAAGTCGTAGTTGTTGTAGTAGAAAAAATAAATTAAAACAACAATTTGATGGTTTGCTTGTGACTTGTATTGCAATCACTTACAAGCCTCAAAAATTTAATGTTATAGTCGCAAAGGAAGGAAAAGTAGACAATAAGCAGCGGCAGGAGAGATAAGGGGGAGGAGGAGGAGGTGGATAGGAGCATCTATTGAAAATATTTTAACCCTATTGTCTTTATATAATATAATGCAGAACAGAATGGGGATTTAGTCACTATATTTTGACTGCACTATAGTTTTATACCACTGTTGCTACATTTTGCAGTTATGATTTCAGCAGATCCCCAGTCTGACGCAGAGAGAGAATATACCTCACTCTGCTTTCCATTTACCAATCATAGTTGTTGGTTTCCAGCTGAGAGAGAGTAAAATTCTCTCAGAGATTAATTTCTGCAAAAAGGAAGTTCAGAGCTGAAACAGAAAAGACGGATGAAATTTTTTTCTTAATATGCATGGTATTGTTTGAGTTCGGATATTTTTTACTATAAGAAGTGAGATTGAAAAAATCTTAACATATATAAAATACAATAATTTTTAAACGGTTGATCTTAGAGTTTTGATTTTTTTTAATTTAATTGATAATATTTTTCAAATTACAGAAAAATATAATTGTCATAGTTATAACCACTATTTATGAACTCGTTGAAATTTTTTGGTAAGCCTTCCATTAGAGATTTGATGGTTGTTTCAGACACCTTTTTGGAATAGTTTGCCCATCTCCTTTTAAAATCTTCGATATTTTGGGGCACCTTTTTTGTGCTCTTTAAGTTTCTTTTCACAAGAGCCCAATATCTCTCCACTGGTCTTAGCTCCGGACAATTTGGAGGATTGGCCTCTCTTGGTATAAAAACTATATTATTACTTTGGTACCACTTCAGAGCTTTTTTGCCGTAGTGACATGATGCCAAATCGGGCCAAAAATATGTGGACACATTGTGCTCTCTAATGAAAGGAAGAAGTATTTTTTTCAAACATTTTTTTATGTATATTTCGGTATTTATAGAGCCCACTGTAACAAATGACTTGCTTCTTTTGCCGCAACTGCATATAGCTTGCTATACCAGGAATTTTTTAGAAAATTTTGTCTGCTTTTGGATTCTAAATTGTTCTTCGACATTTCTTCGAGCATCAGTAACATAAAAATTTTGACCCAGAAGCTGAAGCTGCGTAAAATCTGCCCTACTTTTGGAGTCTAAATTTTTTACAGCATTCCTGTCTGGAACTTTTTGGACTTTGTATGTTTTCAAGCCTGCATTGTCTTTAACTTTTCGCACCAAATAGTCAGAGCACTGGGCTAACCGGGCAGCTTTTCTACCAGATGTGTTTGGAGAACTTTTCAATATGCTTTCTATTTTCTTGGCTTTCCAAATATCATGTGGTCCTTGTTTTCTTCTCGAATCAGATTTCCTATCGATGGTCAAATTCTCCTGAAACTGTTTAGTAACATTGGAGACAGTTTGACGGCAGACCTTCAATTCTTTGTAGGACCAATTTGGATTTTTTTGAAAATTTTTAATAATTTTTAGACGTACTTCTTTATCTTCACTTATTTTGATCAAACTCACAATAAATCAACTTGTTTGTCATTAAAAATAACAACTGACATATTTTCAAAGATAACTAAATCAAAGAAATTTTTAAATTTTACACCCAAAAAAAATTATTAGGTAAAACATGTGTTAAGATTTTTTCAATCTCACTCCTTATAATATTTTGTATAAACCAACAATAATAATTTACAAATAAGGAATGATAAGGAATTGCGTAACGCAATTTTTTATCATTTTTCGACCCCTCCACCCCTGGTTGTAACACATCGTAACAAAAGGTACCCCCGCCCCACTAGTAAAGTAACAAATTTCTATTTTGCCTTTTTAATGCATTGTGAATCCTTAATATCGCTTCTAGAATATTCAAATATTACTGGCAAATGTTTTTTACATTACTAACACTAGTTTACAGTAAAAATATACAAGAAAAATCGAAGGGATGATAGTTCTTTTCCTTTGACACCATGAGTTCTCTCACAAAGCAAAAAAATGTAGAGAATAGATTGCAAGCAATAGAACTCAATCGAACGCCCATAATCTTTTAATTTTTCAGTCGATTTTCTTCTATCTAAAAAAATTTTAACCATGACTTTCGAATTCAGCGAAAGAAAACTCATTTTCTAAGCTATTTATTATAATAAAATCGACATAAAAAACTCCCCTTCCCTCCCCCCATGTAACACATCATAACAAATTGTTGGACCCCCCTCCCCCTCGACCGTTACGTAATATGTGAACGGCCCCTTATTATTATTATTGGGGTAGCGCACTGAGACCTTTAAGATCTATTGTGCCCCTTCATGGACTCATAGTATTTCCATAAGTCCAGCCTCCAGTAGAAATTTTAGTATGGATCCTAGTTCTATGGAGTTGAGATTATCATCTGGTATTTGGTGGTTACCCAGATTTCTTTTACGAATATGCATAAGTGCGGGGCACTGTCCTAAGATGTGCTTTGCAGATTCCTTATCTTCTCTGCAAAACCTACATGATTCATTAGCTGTAATTCCCAGTTTTGTTAGGTGATAGTTCAACCTACAATGACCAGTTAGAATTCCTGTAATGATTCTAAGACTATTCTCTGACAAATTCATACATTCGTTGAAGCGTTTTAGGTTATAGGTTCCTAATAGTGCTTTCGAATGCTCTAATCCTGGTCTATATTCCCAGTATAATTTCCTTTGATTTTCTTCTTCTTTCTTAATTAGTATAGAGAGTGTTCCTTTACCTATTCCACAGAATGGTTCTGGACCTACGAAAGGAGTTGATGCTCCTTTCTTTGCTAGTGTATCCGCTGATTCATTTCCTTTAATCCCAATATGACCCGGAACCCAAAGGATCCAAACCCGATTTTATGACCCAAGCGTATTTAGTTTATCAAGGCACTCCAGTTTTGAGGTAACCTGGTGAGACTTATGTGCATTGATAGCCGCTTGGCTATCGGTTAGGATCGCAATGTTTTGATTCCGGTAGTTGCGCTTGAGATTAAAGTATGCACACCTATCAATTGCGTATATTCCCACTTGAAAGATACTGGTGTACCTACCCATGGGCTCAGAACAGCCCCTTAGCTAAACATGTTTATGTTTATGAATACACTCTCCAAGCACCGGTAGGCAAGTTCCCCTATAATTCTACGAACCCACCGCCACACCATCATTTTAAACTATTGGATCACTTATTCCACACTCGTTAATGATCAACCACAACAAAACTTTTTCTGGGAATTTGGTCATATAGATTTGTTCATGTCTCCCTGAGCTCCCGGAGCACAAGGGTTATCCTACTTGTCCGACTACTTGTTGTTCGGACAAGTGGGCAATATGAGGCACTCTTGTTTAAATTATTTTTGGATTTGCCCTAGGGAAGATCATCAACCTCATATGAGTTTTACCGTCAAGAAGAAGTGTTGCTTATCCACTGACTCCGTTCCAGATGACGAAGACCACTGAGTATTTGAAAGCTTTCACTGCTTTATAAGAAACTTATCTGGATTCTTTAAAGGAAGTCTAAAGATATGAAGAAAGAAAGAATCAATCAAGGCCCAATTATTTTGATATAACCCTATCCAATATTTGTGGCTTTTCAAATTTACAGTAAAGGAAAGAAGATTCCGTGAAATTTTTATGTACGCAATAGCCCTCGCCATCTATGCAAAGGTTAAATCTCATAATAGACTCACTATAAATTCATATAGCTACACATGCATACAAATGCATGTAGATAGTATTAACTTTAAAAACAAAACAACCATGCAGCAGACTACAAGTCTGTTGTAACAACAATGCCACATGTGGCAGATGTTGTGCTGCCGCATTAGCTTAAATAAGCGAAAAGTAAATACGAGCAAACTTAAAGGCAATAGCAGCAAGAAACAAGCAAGCAAAAAAAAAAACAACAAAAATAAAAGAGCAATTCAAACAAAATTGAAATTGCATTTTTCATGATGAAGACAATAATGACGACCACAATATGATAATGATAATAACAATGTTGATGATGATGATGATGATGCGGCTGCAAATATTGTAGCTATATACGTATGTATGTATGTATGTATATCGCAAATATATAATGGTTAAAGTTAGACAAACGGACGCCATAGCAGCCAACAACCGAACCACCACGATTTGATTGTTAAAGTAAAATTAAATTGAAGTTTCCTGCACTCGAAGTTGTTGTGGCTGGTGCTGCTGCTGCAGTTGTTGTTATTTAAAGCATGGAATATGTATCTATATATGTTTGTTTATTTGTATTTATTATAAGCATTTTTTCAACCTGCAACTGCAACTGCAACAGTAGAAATTACAAGCGTTCGTCTTCTTCTTCTTTTTCAGCATCTTTTTCTGCATCTTCATCTACATCTCCTTGAGTTCTTTTTTTTTTTTTGATTTGTTTTTATTAACTGATGTTATTGCATTTCCTTGGCTGACATTTTTTTCTTTATTTTGTATGCAGCTTACATAAAAAAGTCTTTGTCTTGAGTCTGGGTTATGTTTGCGGCGCTCAAGTGTGTTGCACTTGTGCAGCTGTCTGCATCTACCAACATCATTATCATCACCCCGATTATCTTCAGTACATCAGTGCCAA
Source organism: Toxonevra muliebris (assembly GCA_963691655.1). Classification (NCBI taxonomy): domain Eukaryota; kingdom Metazoa; phylum Arthropoda; class Insecta; order Diptera; family Pallopteridae; genus Toxonevra; species Toxonevra muliebris. The sequence goes on from OY829329.1 coordinate 51,961,217, forward strand.
CCAGCATCACTATCATCTTCATCATCATCATCGTTGTTAACATTCATCGATAATGATGATGGTTGTCTTTAGTATAGTTTTGTTTGATTTTATACAAGTTACAGTTTTCTGTTGGTTGTGTTCTTTCACTGTTGTTGCTGCTACTATTTTTCCTTCAGTTTGTTGTTGCTGTTATTGATTTTGTTGTTATTCAATAAAACTATTTGCCGTGTTGTTTGTTGTTTTGTAATAAAAATTCCAAAGGGATACACACACACATATTTACAAGTTCATATCAACTGGGATCCAGGTAATTCTTTGCTCTTACATGCATAGCTGCGTAATTTTGGGTGAGCTTTTTTTACTATTAAGATAAACTTCTGGCGATTAAGTTCGAATATCTATTTCTTGAGGTTGGATCAATAACTGTATGCTCAATGACACCACATTTTGGCACTTTTCAGTGATAATACGAGGTTGGTTCTGAAAGAGCCGAGTATCATTAGACCTAGAAACTTTACCGGTTAAGGACAGACTCAAAAACTCTTTCATTATTTAAAAGGAAAATAAAAAGAATTCTACAAATAAATACTAAAAATATGGCATCGCTGAAATCATTCAATATATCATGTCTTCACCGCTTCAATCACCTTATTGGTTTATTAGAAGCGTAATTGACTACCATTTCAAGGGTCCATGGTTTGATTCCTGGCAAAGTCATCACTGTTCGATTTTCTTCATTCTTCATTTCATTTCTAATTTCAACTAGCATCAATAATAACAAAATAGCCCAAAAATACCCATCCTTTTTTTCAAATACTCCTCCAGATATTTTAAGAAACCAAAATGGATAAATTAGTGTTTGAAAATAAACATTTCTGTTGACTTTTGACAAAAGCACTTAACTCGATGTACGAATTTTCTTCTTTTTTTCATTTTCATTGAGCCAAAGTTATTAAACATAGAAGCAGCAAAAGCAATTCAAAATTTAAGAAGAAGATGAAACTTCTCATCTTAACCCATTAAGGACGAGCGGGAACCAAAGTATATAGATCAAGAAAGTGCACGCAAAGAAAAAATTCGTTTCCCACAAACGAAATTTTCACCAAACGAACTTCTTTCATGGAATGTTTTCATGATGAACGAACATTTATTTATCATAAACGACTCTATTCGTTTGCCATGAACGAAGATTTGTTCATCATAAACGGTTCAATTCTTTCACAATAACCGAAAAACGTTTTCCACAAACGTTTCTATTCGGTTGCCATGAACGAACATTTATTCATCATCAACGGTTCAATTACGATGAACTAAAACGTTTGCAATAAAATGCAATATTTCCCTGAAAAATATAAAAAAGAAAGCAAAAACAATTTTTATAAAATGCCAATGTATTTTATTGTGGTTTTTGTTTAAATCAAATTTTCTGATTAAAAACTAGAAAAAATGTATGAAATTTACATAAAATTATATTATTACAATTTATGTATTATTTATTATAAATCACACACTTTTATTTCTTATTTATAAACACCACGCACTTTTTTATAGACAAAAAGAAATGTGATGAAATAATTTCAATGCACAATTAAAATTCTTCAATAATGCGTTGACAAATGATACTTCCCGTTATGTTGTGTTGATTTGTTGTTATGTGGAGTTTGAATGAAAGCGTCGCTGCTGCTTCTTTTTGCGACGAGAGCGAAATGAGAGGAAAAAGAAAATAAAAAGAGAAGAGTGTTGTGGACTTTCGTTAGCAGAAACGTTTTTTTCATTTGCCAGAAAAGAAAATTGCTTTAATTTTATCGTGAACGAATTTTCGTTCATCATAAAATTGTTAATCTTTTGCCGGAAATGGTTTCTGCAAACACGGCAACGTTCCTCAGAAACGTTTTTGTTCAGCGTAAAAGTAATATATTCTCCACAAACGGGCGATAAACGTTTTTTTTCTTCGCGTGTAACTTGAGAAAAAAATTGTTTTTGAACCTGCCGCAACAAGGTGCCGCATGGCACCACTAGTCATTACTGGGTTAAGATGATTGCTTTTGTCAAAAATTCACAGATTTTCTTTCATAGCATTTGGCATAAGGTTGCGGTTTTATTTCTTCTAGAAACTCAAAAACTTATATCCATGTAGCAAAAAAACACCATAGTTTAGGTTATAGAGGGTTAATATGTTATGAAAAACTATTTCCCACAAAATTTTGCAATAGTTCTTTAAACAAGAGAAATCTGTTAAATTATTAATATGGCCAAAAATGTGCAAACGTTGAAAACGTTTTGAATTTTTAAACTAGTTTCCTTCCAGTTTGACTTTAAAGACTCCACTAGATATCTGATGAAGTTAAAAAGGAAAGTTCTCTACTTTCAATAAGGAAATTTCAACGCTGGTATGAAGATGATACTTTAATCTTTATTATAATAATGGTAATGTAGCAATTGCTACATTTCTGCTATCTATATTTAGCCTGAGTACGTGTAACTGTATCCTACAAACCTTTCAACATTTTAAGTATTTCATCATTGAATTAAAATACTTGTAAAATATACACTGGTTTACCAACTCATTTGTCTATAATTCCAATAAATTTAATAAATTTAACCCATCTTTTTCGTTTCTGTTCTGTTTACTTTCATCTGACAATCCATTTTGTTCTTACATGCCATTATCACCGATTTTACTGATTCTTTAGGTGATAAGAGGAGAGCAGCTTAAACAAACATGATTATGTTCAAACGTGTGTGTGTTTGAGAGCTAACGATAGTCCAGATTCATGTTACCACACCATATCAACAATTTTAATCATCATCAGCGTCGTCGTCATCATCCATATCATTATCATCATCTTCAAGAAAAACATTCACAGTCAGCAGCAGTAAAAGTAGTGGCAGTAGCTGGCACACTGTAAGAATAACATAACCCAAAACACAATGATAATGATGTCATTCCGGGCATTTATTTACGAGCATGTAGTCATTGCTAAACGAGCTCTAATTTACATTTTATGAAGCTGTTATTGTAGCACATAATGGGGGATCCTTTTCATACTATTCATACTCTTCTTTTACTCGCTCTCTACCTTTTTGATTTTGTGTGTTTCTACTGCATGCTCCCGTTCTGTTGATAATAATGATGATGATGATGATCGCTGCTTTTGATAAGATTAACCACAACAACACCAGCAACAATATTCAAATGAATAGGTTTGCAGGTAACTCTTTGTGGTTGTTGTTGTTGTGTTTATGTTGTCGATAAAAATATTTAAGTAAAGCAATATCAAACCTTAATAACGACGAAAAAACAAGTGCATAAATTATGTACTATTACGATAAGATATTAAATGAACCCTTTTCGTGAACGGAAGGAAAATGGGTTCAAAATGAATGTATAAAAAGTTTGGGTAACTACATATTGGGAAAATTTAATTTTCTGACCATATTATTACGACAATATAAAATTATCTTTAAATATGAAATTGTGTACTGCATGTACTAATATCTCAAACACTCAACGAAGTTATGGTGACAAATTTGCTACACTCAACTAATAGAGGTGTCTGGGATAGGCAAACCATTAATATAACTAAAAAATTAAAATTTGAGTCACATTTGACCGATATACCTGAAACGGCAACAAACAAAAACAAAATATTCTAATAAAAGAATCGGCATGTGGAATCACATTTTCCGACCCGGTATGATTGGCACAAGCAACCCAGTCGTATTTATTGTAGTAAGGAGAGGTCGACCTCTCCAATTCACTAACCTTTCCATCTCTTTTCTGGGAAAAATTTAATTATTTTAAGTCCACACAACCTCCCACCAATGTAGAGCTTAACCAGTTAATTTTTTCAATCAACTAATTAGTGATGTAAAATTTTAGTCATGACTAACGAATCATGACTAAATTTAGTCATGATAAAATAATCACTCATAAGCACCACTACATGATTTAATCATTAGTTTTAGTCATATCGATAGTGTTATGAAAAATTTTAAGCTGAAGCTTATTAAGGAGGAAGCCTGGTATAGAACGCCAAAAGCAAGCACTTTTTGCAAAAATTTTTATTTTCAGAACTATGCAATGTTTCTTTTTAGAATGTATGTATGTGAATTATTGCTAACCTATTCAACAGTTCAAATTAATACTTTAATGCAACTGTATAAACAATTTAGAAAGTTATAGCAATGAATGTGAAGGTGCCTCCGAAAATTCTTTCTTTTTACGGCAAGCTCTTTGGCGTCTCTTGTTATTGTTAAAAAAAAAAACATATAAATTTTTGTAAAGTATATGATTGTAGTTTGTCGATATGCCTAAAAAAATTCTTTTTTGGTCATAAAAAATTTAAAAACTCACGATTTAAAAAAAAATAGTTTTTGGCATAAATTTTGAAAATTTGTTTCTTTATAATCTTTTTTAAATAATATTTTTGAGGGCAAAATTTAGGTACTTCTTCAAGGTAATTCAATAATTTTAATCATATACCTTTAATCATATTAATATCACAAGAATTTATTGAGTTATAGTGCACACCCATGTTCAAAAACATGGTTTTGAGAAAAACGCGTTTGAAAGTTCAAGCATGCATGACTTCTGTACCACCGTCTGCCAAATTCTACATCCATAACTTTTGATCGACTGTGAATTTTAAAAAATCCGTTTTGCACACATATTCTAGAAACAATTTAAAGAAAAAAAATAATTTATTTTTTTACCCATCATAACAGGCGACCCCCTTAAATTTTTTTACATATTGTTGGGTATATGCCAAAATCACGAATGTAAATAAGTGGTCTTTTAATAAGGCTAGATTTTAATGTTTACCCATCGGCTATAAATATATATAATTCGATAATTTGACTATAGGAAACATTTGCGATTACAAAAACCAAAACGGGATTTCGCATTCCTCACCCAGGTATCAAAATCCACAAAGTTTTTCCTCGGTATTGCGTATTGAAAACAAATCAAATCCTAGTCGTCATTTTAGGCATGTTTACAACAAGAAGTGTTAATCATTAAAAATCAAATTCTTGTCTCTGAGTCTAACAGTCCTTTATTTACTTAAAGGACTAAATTCTGGCTTTGTTCTCTGCACTGCTCAATATATTTGCTTTATAGTTTTTTAAGTTTAACCAAAAAAAAAAAAATGTTACTAGTATACCACCATCGACCACAATAAAAAAAAATCTCTTCATCACGAAAAATATATGGATATGTTTAATCATAACTTTTGGGTGGTCAATGCGAAACAATGCGAATTGTTTCCAGAACATACCAAAGCAAAGAACAAACCAATGATTTCAATCTCATTTCATTTTTCTTTAATTTTTTTTTGGATACAACTCTAAAAAGAACATAATATCATTGTAAGCATATCAACAGAGTCATCAACATACTTTAGTGCGGTAGAGATGAAATCAGCAACAGCAGCATCTACATCAACAGTAACAGCAGCAATATCAACATCAGCAGCAGCTGCCTTTAGAAGAAGTAAAAGTAGTTGGTTGTAGAAGTGGAAAAGCAAAAAGGAAGCAGCCAAAGCAACAACGAACCACTACCACCACCAATGAATATTGAGGGCGGCGGTATTCTTCTCTAAATAATAAAGAGTTTATTTCACAGAAAAAAAAAAGCGAAAAAAACGAAGACACGCAGAAAATTGACTGCCCTTTTTTTATGACTTCATTTGTTGGCCACCATCGGCGGTTGGTTGGTCGGTCTCTCTCGGTCAAATAAAGCAGCAACAGTAGTAACTGAATGTGCAAGCGCCTTTTAAATTCTTAATTTCTTTTTCGCTCACTGCCAGAGTAAAAAAACAAAAAACCAAATACTTGGAATTTTCAAACAATAGGTGATTTCTATGAATTGCCGAAACAAACAAAAGAAAGATAGATTAAATCATGTCAGCATAAATATTTATAAAGTAAGTTAAGTAAAAAAAAATTGTAATCAGCTTTATAACGCATCAATTAAAGCGTTTGTGGAATGTCTGTAGGTCTGAAGGAGGTAAAAGAAAGTGTTATGAATAAACGTATGCATATATAGTGCACTAGCAGGTCCAGAGGTTGCTTAAGGGTGTTGGTTTTAGCCCCATTCATTTATATATATATAGGGGCTGTAGCCCCCCCTCAACACGACAATCTTATAGTAAACAGTAATTTATGAGAAATCAAAAATACCATATTTAGATTTTTCCAAAAAAAAGCAATCAACAGTGAAAAGTATATACTTTCAACAAACGAAAACCTTTAGGATTTAAAATATTATTTTATATTTATTTTATTTTAATAATAATAATTTAATATAAATATTAAAATGGGGTCATATATTTGAATCAATTCTGATTAGCCGCCATACTGGGCGGATGCCAATAGGATGCACCTTACAGTGCAACTGGTTATTAAATACATTCAACGTCAGCTTATAAATGTCTTACTTTTAGAAAGCTTGATAATGGTCTAGTTTTTGGATTGAATTTTGTATTGAACTTTAGTCTGATATTGTTTTAACTTTTCCGTTTTGGCCCGTTTTTGATCTGAATTCTGGTTTGATTGTAAGTCAGAATTTTGTTTTATTTTAGTTTGCATTTTAATCTGAATTTAACTATTAGTTTGAGTTGTGGTTAATATTTTCGTCAGAATTGGCTTGATTTTGATACTATTTTGGTCTGAATTTCGGTCCGAAATCGGTCTGAATTTTGTTTTAAAATTTGGTCTGAATTCGTCTGGAATTTTGATCTAATTTAATTTAAGTTAAAATTTGTTGATGTAAATATTGATATTCCCACTACTTTTTGATCTGAATTCTGGGTTACTTTCGTTCGGTATTTGGTGTCCGTTTGGCCTAAAGTTTTGTCTAACTATTTGTCTGAGTGGTCGCCTAAATTTTTTTTGAATTTTGGAATGAATTTTAAAACTGATTTTGGTTTTGATTCGGTCTGAATTTTGAGTTTTTAGTCTGAGTTTTGACTTGAATTTGATCTCCGATTTCGATTCGTGGTCTGAGCATTGATTTTTTTTAACCGGTACCCGAAAGCGTATACGGATCTCGTTAAAGTTTAAAATGTATTGGTTTTTTGGTCAAATTAAGATATATTTACATCTTAAGTAATATAATTTAAGCCTGATAAAGAACGTATTTAATTTTTTTTATAAAAATGAAGTGCTTGGTTATGGAGTTGTGAGATCGTAAACTCGCCACCGGACCGATATTAATAGTGATGTCGATGCTAAGAGTGATATGAATATATATTTTAAAAATTCGTTTAAAGTACTCAACTTTTATCTTAATTTAATTTTTTTCGGGCTTTTGTTTCGACCAAAAATGACTCAAAAAATAGAGATGTATTAAAATTTTTTCTCAAAGGAAATTGAAATTTCCTTCAAATCGTTTTTTCAAAATAGATCATTTAACAATATAAATCCATCAGAAAAGTCATAATCAAGATTTTGATCTGAATTTGGTCTCATTTTGATCTAGATTTTTGATCTAAATTTGGTTCTTTTCTTGGTTTGAACTTCGATCTGAAAAAAATATATGAATTTTAGTGTGAAATTTGGTCGAAATTTCCGCCTAAATTTTTATCCGATTTTAGTTTGAATTTTGGTCTCAGTTTTGTTCCAGTTATTTTTAAATTTTTTACCTGTATTTGATAAAATTTTTGCACTAGTTTTTGCTCTAAGTCTGGGTTTTGGTCGATAGTGAGTCTGATATTTATCTTTTAATTTAGTAAAATCAGCCGCCTTCCCCAAACCCAAATCCTAGAACCGCCACTGCCGCAATGCACAGATTATGTTGGAAAAGACCTCAGAACTTGAGCTGATTTAGTTTCTCCAAACTTTCAAATTAAAGCTTATGAAAGAAAAAATCTCGTGATATAAGAGTGATACATGAGGGGAAGGGAAGATACGGATAGAGCCAAAAAGTGTTAGGTAGTACGATTTGGTTGGAAAATAGAAGGACGTGGGTCGACCAAAACTTTTTCATTCTCAAATTTACTAATAAAAGCTTATGGAAAGAGAAATTTGGTTGAGTTATGTAAAAGTGAAGGGGGAAGAAGGGAAGTCAAAATATGGAAAGTATATCTCAAGCAGTGATTACTATTTATGGAGGTTAAAAAGGGGAAGTATCTATGAATTAATAACTATTCCTGGATTGTCCATAAGTCAGTTGTTTGGGAGAAATTTTTGTCTTGGCAGAGCAATTACACCGATACTTTGTTGAAACATTAGATTTTTGTCTTAGCAGAGCCATTAGACCGAGACTTTTTTCAACAAAGTCTCTATCTAGCAACACTGCCTTGATTCAAATTTTTCTCACAAAACCGTATTTGTGAATAAATTTCAGGTGCAAAATATGTATTTTTTATTGACGTCTCTAAAAGATCTATTGAAAAATTTTGACCAAAGCGGCACTTCTAGGTAGAAAAGAAAGGAATCTGGATTTCGGGGGCAATTTAATGTAAAGGAGAGGGCAAATCAAAATCTCCCCCAATTTTGGGTTAAAAAATAAAGGGTGTTTTATCCCCCGTGCCTATAACTTTAGAGATCTTAATTAACAATTCATATTTTATACAGGAACTAGCATTTTCTCACAAAAACTCTCATCACACATAAGTAATAATAATAATTGCCTATACCGTAAATACCCTACAATTAGCATTGCTTGAATATAGCTTAAAAAGGTAATACTCTGGGGGAAAAACACAAGACAAAACAAGGAAAAAACAAGGAAACGCATGTGAATTGGTAAACCTGTCTTCCAAACTAATGTACAAAGTCAAACCACTTCTACCTACACACTAGATGACCGATCGCAACAGCTTCTCAAATCCAAAAAAAAAAAATATAAAAATTCGAAAAATGCTTGATACACATATTTTCAACTTGAATCTCTATACCACATGTTTGGAATGTCACCTCATTTTGCTGCATCATAACAATTAATTCTCATCAGCAGGCAATTGAAAGTCAATTAGTAAATTAGTGAGAGACTAAAAATTAAAATAATAAAAAACATAAAAATTTAACAACAAACCAAAAAAGGGAAGACAATTTTATTAAGGGAAACCAAAAAACAAAACCAAAAAAAAAAAAAACATTAAAAGATTTTTGGCACTGATAACTGAAAATGATGTGAAATGAACAAAGTCATCAAAGACAACAACCTAAAAAAAAGTTGAAATTGTTGCTTATTGCTTATAACCTTTTATAGAAAAAGGCACTGAAAAAACAACAGCAAAAATAATAAATAAAAAATAATACCCGCCCATGGTGTGCGCTTGAATTGTTACGCTCGACTTGGCTAATATAGTTGTAGCTATACAGTTGTTGTTGTTGTTGTTTTCTTTTTGGCTTTTTGTCGGCGTTATCTTAATGAGCACGTGATGAGTGTGTGAGTGTGCGTGTGTGTGCCAAGAGGAATTCAATTTTATAGTATAAGGATAAATGTATTTTTTATGTGTGCGTGTCATAAAGGACACCCAGGTTTCTTTTCTATTCTTGGTACTTTCTATCGGTTAATTTATAGCTGCATTTTTGTTTTCACAATAAAATAGAAAATTATGTTAATCAGCATATCCTGACACTAATAACTTGTTACTCAATATTCTCCCAAAAAAAAACTGCTGTTTGTTTTAATAATTACACTTGCCGCTTGACCTTTTGACTTTTTGTTTTTGGTTTCATTAATTTCTTTAATTTTTTTTACAAAGAAACTAGAAGGGAACTCAATTTTAAATTTTTATTCATTCGCTTATGACGACTCGGGAAAAGAGTGGTGTAAAAATATAACCCAGTAAGAAAAGCTAAATAGCTATGAAATTATTAACCTTATAACCTTTTATAGAACTTGCGAGAATTTCATAAGCCAACCAGATTTGACTAAGCTCTCAATATGGAGGTACTCAAGGCCTTAATCTTTTCAGTGCAGACATTTTTCTTCACACTATTTTTAAATCAATTTCAAGACCTTCTAAAGAATTCCCTATTTTCTTTGTTATGTTTTTTGTAGACTATGGAAAATTAAATCTAGTTGTTAATTTTCAAAGTCTTGACTACTGTTCCATATATGTGCTTCATTAAATAATGTGTAACAGGCTTAAAGAACGTGTATGTGTAGTCATCACAACAACAGTGTATACAGAGACTGGCAAATCTGACGGCCGTTTCGGAATCTGCCAGGATTTTCTTTTTTCTTCCATTCCTATAATTTCTAGGAAAGCATAAGGCCTAAATGTGAAATACCTCCATCGTATCGTTGACTTTTATTTCCTAAATAAATTCGCCAGATTCTTGCACTTTTATTCTTTCCCAGGTGACCCTTGGAATTCTTCGTTTTCAGGCTGACTTGAAGATTCCAATTCAGAAAATCTCAATTTTCTTCTTATTTTTCTTATTCAATTCTTCAGACTTCTACCGTAGTATTTTAATTTTTATTTTGCTCCAAGTATTGTCAGATTCTTGCACTTCCTTTCCAAGCGTTCCTAGAAGATAGGTATTCCTTGTTTTTTTAGTGCCTTGAAGATTTCAGTCTAGAATTAGTTCCATGTACATATAAACTGTTTTATATGGAGTAGTCTCATTATTATTATTATTCTACTTTTTCAATACCTCATATTCCTTGAGGAGCATAGGACTTGAATAAAACGTCTCTATCGAATGCAGTCTTAGCAATTAATTTTAATTTCCTTCATGTATTTTTTCATATCTATTGTGCGGTTTTCAGTATATTACGGCCCTGCCGATGTCATCGTGCAGTCATTGGAGAGCGTGGCCAGTCCATCCCCATTTTTTTCGAATTATAGGCTACCTTGAAGATTGCTGTGGGCTTCGCAATGAAACATCTCCATGTGATTTTCTGGGATAATTTTTATTTTTCTCCATGTTTTGCCAGATTCTGATAAGTAATTTCTGTTCAAGTTTTCATCTCCAGATGCTACTTGACCTTTCTTATTATCAGCTGTCTTGAAGGCTTTAGTTCAAAATTATTGCCATAGTTCCGCGGGGCAAAAAGGCCACAACATATTTATTCTACTCGGTTCTGCCCAACCCCAATCTTCGCTCCATGTTTTTTTTTTATGTTTTTGCTTCGTTCCCTGAAAGTATTGGCCAAATATTTGAAGGTTCTCCATATCGCCGGCTATATTGCGCAGGCTCTAGTCCATTTTGGCTCTGTTTTTAGAAAATATGGCCGATCCATTCCCATTTTCTTTTCTACATTTCTAATTTGACCTGATATCAAGATGATTGGATGCCAGAATATTCCAAAATTTCACGAAGATAGAGACTGGTGAATAATAGGGTTGGGCTCATGCCAAGCCGTACATTTTCAGAAATTAATTTAAAATATTTCTTACAAATTTTTGAAGAAACTCTTTAAACAATGTAAATGTATTCTCCTAGAGCTTTTCAGCAATTTATATTGCATTAGAACATATAAAATGTAAGGACCTCAATGCCTACTAGGTTTATCCCATACCGAAATAGACAATTTTTATAAAAGTCAATAACATTATTTTTAAAGAGATTTTTGCTTAAATTTTATATTAAATTTTTATTAGTATACCTGAACTGTAGGAGCTCTAATGACTACTAGATGGATGTCATACCAAAGAAAAATTTTCCGAAAATTTTCCAGAGTTTTATTAGTACAGCGACTCAGATAGAATATCAATGAATAACAGAGCAAAGCATTAAAATATTAAAACATTCCTTAAAGATTTTTGCAAAAATTCTGTACACCATTTAAAAGTATTCCAGTAGAGATTTTTATCGCTTTGACCATTAGTACACCAACATTAATGGGAGCTTCAGTGAATAACAAGCCAAGATCCCATGCCAAAGCATATATTTTCGAATATTCATTAAAAAATATTTCTAATCAACTTTTGCAAGAATTGCATGCACATTGTAAAAATATTTCCCAAAAGCTGCTTAGGGAAAATATTTCATTAGTACACCCAAACTGAGAGGGCTCCAATGAATACCAAAGCAGAGTCCAGAACATACATTTTCAAAAAAAACAAAATGTCAAAACTTTTCCGCATATTTTCTATGCACAGTGTAAATGAACTCTCAACGTTTATTTAATACCCGAACTGAATGGTAAAAAATAGCCATCGGATTGCGCCATGCCGAAGCATTAATTACTTTGAATCAATTTCAAATCAGTCATTCAAACCTATCTAATTCTAGTAGTCAATTTACTTTGTAATTCACAATAGGGAGTAAGTACCAATTAGTCCTCATCAACCACTTGACTTTCCATTTACATACTGGGTGAATGTCGAAATTGCCAGCATGAATGGTTAAGGCTTACTTAAAACATATAAATACTTGACTTGTTTTCTACGATGATGATGATGAGTTGCATTTCTACACAGAGGTAAGTTCCAAAAACACACAAAAAAAAAAACAAAAAAAAAAAAAAAGGAAAGAAGAAAACAATTAGCTGTGTGTATGCATAAGTAATCCTAAAATTATCTTCTTGGACATTCAGACAAAAATTTTATAAATTTTCATATGGTTGAAATTTTCTGTTTGTCAGTATTTATAATTAATCACCTTTTTGAGGGTTTCTTACTACAATGTTCTAGTATAAACTTCATGCATATAAGGGTATTTGTTTTAAGCGGCATAAAGGGTCTATATTATAATAATAATTCCTACTACTACTACTTGATGTTGTTATTTTTTTGATAACTTTATTTTCAAATGGGAAAATAGGTAAATTTTGACTGACTAATTACCTGAAAATTGTTACAGTGAAAATTTTTTTTTTGTTTTTTTTTGATATATCCGGTAATTTTGTTAAATAAAAAAAAACTTAACTCCCAACCATTATGATAAATGATGCATTAAGAAGGTAAAGCATAAAGCTTGAGGTAGTTTACAATCGCTTATTTACACTCATTGCATTAGGGATACATAATACTTGCTGCCAAGGCCGTATTTAGGGGGGAGGTTTTGGGGGTTCTGACCCCCAAACTTTTTCCTTATTTTTGATATTGATTGCCAGTGGATGGAAAAAAAGTCAAAATAAAATCTATTGAATTATTTTTAAATATTTTTTAATCGGTTTCTTTCTAAAAAGTAAAATAAAAGAAAAATTTTAAAAATAAATTTGAATTGAAATCGTACGAAGTTGTGCTACATGGCCAAAAAGGGTATTTTCAGGGGTTTCAGCCCCGTTTTTCTAAAACGTGACGTAATGGGAAGTTTTTGACCTCAGATTCGTGTTCAGCATGAAAAATTCTTTCGCAAACACAATTCACCAAACCCATGCAGGACAGCTTCAAAGTTCTTTATCTTAAAATATAATTAATCCTTTAACCCATTAATGCTCAGAGCACCCGAATCGGAAGATTTCAATGCTGTGACTGCACGAATTTAGCGAATACATGCCAACCTCATCCGGGCTCCTCATCATTGATAATAGCCCAAATTCCCACTGATAATCATTTGAAAAAAATTAGTCTCTAACTATTTTTGGCATTTTTGATCATTTTTGTTTAGGTTAGGTTCATTATCAGTAATGGCAAGTCAATGAGTTATCGAAATTATGTCTTTCACGATAAAAAATGTATTGGAATCCACATTGAATAATATTTATTTGAAAAAATTTAAATTGATTATTCTGTGAATTTTTTTTTTTTCATTTTCGGCCATTTTTTTTTAAGTTAAGATTACGAAAATTCGGAAACAAAAATGTTTCCTTAAGCTTTAAAACATTTATCCACTTTTCTCCCTAGTCATCGTATTTAATTTATTGTATTTAAACATCAGTTTCATAAAAATTATATATGAATATTTTCGTCGAATGAAAGCCCCCCCTCCCCCGAAAAAAATCCTAGCTACGGCCCTGCTTGCTGCATATATCAATTGATTGAAGTGGGAATAATGTAAAATTGTATCGAAAGAAAAAAACAAAATCTAAGCATATCCAAATATTAAAACGCTTGATAGGTTATCTGATGAAATGAATGTTCAATTCAATAGAACTTATTTCGTGCTTCGGGATTTTAGAAGCCTTAATTTTAGTTTATGAATAGTCACATTTTTATTTATTTTAACCAACTCGTAAATTAAAAATTAATGAGGAGAATCACTCACTAGTCAAAAAGTCTCGGTAAATCAGTAATTATTTATTCTCTATAAATGTAATGTTTGTCATACCTAAACTGGAGCGTCAGCGTCGTTTATCTGTTCAAATTCTTACATGCTCATATATTTTTTAGAAAGCATTCCGAAATATATATATAGCATTTGCCGTCTGCGTAGTTCAATTTACAATTTCGATAGCGGGCTTAGAATTGAAGTTGATTGTAAGAAAAAAAAGTGGGCAGATTAACGTGATCAAATAGGTTATGGTACAATTAAAATAATATTTCTAATAATACAATTAGGGTACTCACAAGATGCCTTTTTCGGGGTCATATTCGCTCATTTACCATAAATTCTCTAATTTTTTCTAAATATACGATGGGAAAATGCTTGACAAAATGTAGCTAAATGCTTGTCAAAAATTGTAAAATGATTAACAAAAAGTGGGAAAGTGCTTGCCAAACTTATTTTCATCACTATAGTATGGAACGTTTAACGGGTAACTAATGACCCACAATTAGTGTTAGGAGCCTTCTTCGTATATCTTAATCCAGCAATTTAGACAACGTTGGCGCAAAGTTCGCCGGTTATTTCGATCAAATGAATTTCGAGTTAATGACGACTATGTCTTATTGGTAATGCGAAAAACACTCAGAGGAGTTTTATTGCAGTATGGTCATTAGAGTGGTTCTTAGGCATATGGGGGAAAATTTTTTATATATATTATTTTTACTCTACGCCCCCTAATTTTGTTCCTTTATGTGAAAAATGTAAACTGTGAAAGTTTCAGGCAAAAATATTTAAGAGCCTCCTCTGACTCAAAGTTTATATGTGAAAAACACTCCCGTATTATCAAATAGTCCAGTCGGTAGAGTAAAAAATCCACCAAAAGTTCCTAATAATTCTTATGTGAGATTTTTTTTTCAGTAATTGTTAGTGGGGGTATAATAGATGGAAAAACCAATATATATATAATAAAAATAATAATTTAAATAAATAAGCAGCATATTACATACATACATATCACATTTTTGGATTCCGAGGAGGCACGTTTAAATATAAATATTTTTGTCTGAAACTTTTACAGCTTACATTATTAGCATAAAGGAACAAAATTAGTGGGCGTATGAAAAAATATTCCAAACTTAAAAATTAAGGACCACTCTAATGGCCATGTTTAACATTAATTCGACGTCTATACAAATAAAGTTATTCAATTTCTACAATGAAAAGCAATAAAAGCACGCAAATTATTTTGCTTTATTTTAAATTTTTTGAATTTAGTATCTTTTAGCTCTGGAAATAAAATAAATTTTTCGAAATCGTGTATTTTTAATAAACATTTCTAAATTTCCAGAACATTTAAAATCAACGGAATTTAATTGATTTGGTACAAATTTCTGAATTTGTATGGAAATGACCGAGACGAACAAAATTGAAAACAAGTGAAAAATTTATGAAAACAAGTTTGACAAACATTCCCCCATTTTTACAAGCTTTTTTTACTTCTTGACAAGCATTTTCCCAGTATGGGCAACAGTGCTGTCGTTTTGAAAATTTTAAAGGGAGGAATTTTTCCTTTTAAGAGGAGGATTTTGCTTTACAGGGGAGGAATTTTTCAAAATGTCTTACAAGTTTTCAAATAAGTATTACTTAGAATCTAGAGTCTTAGATAATTGCAAACAGTTGCACTAATGTATAAAAATTTTATTATGAAAAAGTAAATTTTTTTATTTACAACTGTTACAACTTCAGTCATACTTAAAGCTAAAAAATTTATGAAAATAAAACAAATTCATATAAAAACCAAATATTCCTTTTTTGGAAACAAACGGTAGTATCAGTCAATAATAATAAAAAAAAAGCAATAATGACTATGAGCAATAAAAACTACATCAAGCTTGTCTTCTTTCTTCTCAAAACCGGGTAAAAAAAAGTAGAATGTTATTTGTACTTTGAACCAGCTTAATCGAAGGTACCTAGAAGGAGGCATCATTTTTTTTTTTTGTAGCTTTTCTTACCAACCATTACTGCATTAACAGTTGCAGTCATCAAGCAATTTCGTTTTTTGTTTTTAATTAGATTCAATTGAGAAAAAATTATATTTGCAGCTGTACTGCTATGTGGAAAACTTAAAATTGCGCCAACAAATTTGTCCAGTTTTAAAAGCATTTTTTCTTTTAAAGCATTCTCTAAATGAAAAATTTCACACCAACACAACGAAATATAACATATATATATATATATAAACTCATTACTAATTTATTGATATTTATTAAATATGCAAGCTTACATTTTCGCGGTTTTTCTACTATTGATTTCAATTGTCAAAAATTACAAACATTAACACAAAGACAAGCAAAAACTTCTGGAAATGGAACACGAAGTTTTGAATTTTCACAGTAATCCAACCATAACTAAAGTAGAGCTAATCATAGTAATAAAATATTTCACAGACAGAAACTAAAATAACCCAACAGAACATATTTAGTTTGATTTACGTTTACAACCAAAAATTCAAGAATATGAAATAGGAGGATTTTTGCGATTGGGGAGGACAAGAGGATTGAGATTTGAGCGGAGTATGAATACTTCGATCGGAGTACCTTCGGCAGCACTGATTGGCAACCTTTTTCTCAATTTTTTCTAAGAATTTTTCCACTTTTTGAAAAGCATTCCCTAATTTTTGAAAGTGCTTTTTCTATTTTTGATAAGTGCTTTCTCAAATAGTTCAAGCATAATAAATGAAGAAAAACGCTCTCAAGACAACCTCTCAAAATTTTGATGCAACCCTGAAAATTTCTATAAATCGCTAAAAATTTCTTTAAGTCTTTGAAAATTTCTTAGCCCCAAAAATTACAAAACAAAATATATAAAAAAACATTTTTAATTCTCAGAAAAAATTTCTGAAAATTACAATAAGCAACTTAAAACTTTTATAAATACCTAAAAATTTTCATAAATGTCAAACAATTTCTATCCTTAAAAATTCCCATAAATCTCAAAAAAAAAAAGTCTGAAAATCACTAAAACCTTTAACAAATCCCTTAAATATAAATCACAAAAATTTCTATAAATCTCTAAAAAAAACTTGGGTCTCAAAAATGTCTATAAATCAATATAATTTCCATAAATACATTCAAGTATACATACAAATTTTTTTTTATTCTCAAAAATGCCTACAAATTCCTAATAAAAAACTCTTCGAAATGTTTTTTTTTTTTTTAACCGAAACAAATTTTAATAAATTTTTAAGAATGTATATAAATCCCTAAAAACTTAAAAGATTCTGTAAGTCCCTGAAAATATCTACAAGCCCCTAAAAATTTGTATATATGTATCTCTGAAAATGTCCATAAAATTCCAAAAATTTCTATACAACCCTCAAAAATTTCAAAAATTTTCTAAATATCGTTGAAAATTCTATAAAACACTAAAGTTTAGGGAAAATTCTACAAAAGAATTAAAATTTCTAGAAATTCAAAGAATTTCGGTCCCCTTCTTTTTCTCTTTCTTGTATATTGACAAACAAAAACTGTAATAAATCATAAATATTTATATGCAAATAAACGAAAGCAAGTCAATAATAGATTTTTAATGATATTTTAAACTTCTCACATCAACGAGTATTATCCTTAAAATTCCTTAAATGGCGTTCTGCTTAATTATGCACAGAAAAAACGAAGAACAAAATAAAATTGTTCCATCAAACGGCAAAAAAAAACAAACAAAAAATAAAAACAAAACATTAAACCTATTAAAACAAATAAAATGCAACGTACAATTCCGTAGCCAGAGCAATGTCATTGCTTTAGGGCATGACGATCAAGATGATGATCATGTGATCTAGCTAATGTGAGAGATCATCCACACACACGAACAAACGCACACACATACACATAACAATCAAAGCAGAATCTTCTCTTCCACACACATACATTTTATGATCGCATCGTATCTCAACTTTATCGCTTTATTTTTGTTCATGTTTTATGTACATTTTATGCTCACAAATATAATAAAAGTAAAATAAAAGATACTCTTCCAGATACATCATCAAAAGCTCTCTATACACTACACACACACACACACACACATACATATACATACAAACATGTGCGATCTTGTATCCAAACAGTCTGCCATGAAACAGTTTTTGGTGAAAATGCCAGACTTGCTGACAATTGAAATGTTCTTCTGGTAGTATCTTGATAGCTAAGTAAAAAATTACAAACAAAAAGAAAAAACAAATAACAACAAAAATCCAAAACAAAATGAAATGAAGTGAAAAAAAGCCCAATAAATGTTGGCCGGTCGATACATTGGTATATTTTAACTGATTCTTATTCTGTTTCACAATTTTCGTGCATAATAAAGTTGGTTAACATGCGCCGTCATGTGCGCCTGCCCCTTGGGGGCGAAATGTGAATGAAATGCTTGGACCCACCAGAAGCAGCAGCACACAAATATGCATGCTTCATGCATTGCATCCATCCATACAAATTCCCATGCTATCCCACCAAACTTGAATGATCTTGGTGGACGCGCACACACACATACACATTTACTCACTCACACGCTCATTCGTTTCATTTCTTCGTCGATTGCTCTCGATCGTTTTTGCTTGATGATGATCGTTCACTTGCTCACTTGTTGCTCTGTTCCACGCTTGGTCTCAGTATAGTATTATTGTGGGCAATTCACTTCATTTTAGATCTACAGCTTCTCTTTCACAAAAAAAAAAGAAAAAAAAAATCACTTAATTTTTTTTTTTATGAGTTTTGTAAAAAAAAATTCTTAATGTTTTGTTTTAACCACAATATTTGTTTTGGTCTTTTCAAAATAACTTACGTGTTGCACTGAAAAAAATGTTACTATATCTGTATAGAAGGTGCGTTCGATTTGTCACTGTCTGCTCGCTTAAAGTAGATTTTTAAGAAATATCTATGATAATAAGATCACAAACTTGCTAGTAAAAGCATGCAGGCATCTTCTTGTTTCTCTAATCAACTTTTCCAAAGTACAACTCACTAAAGTATAATTAATGGGCAATTTGATTCAAATGCTTGACTGCCGGTGCTACCAAATTTACATATTTTAGCGAGTTGTACATTATTTTTCCAAACGAGTAACAAGACTGGCGAATCAAAATTCTAAATCGTAAAATCAACTATAAATAAATCTATAATTCCGACTTCAAATTGACGTTTTTAATTTAAATTTGACTGCTCTGAATTGAAATTAGCTCCTTGGATGTCCCATTTGACTAGTTTTAATTCAAATTGTCGCCTTAAATTTGAATAAATTGAATTGAAGTTGACTTATTTTGAGTTTAATTTGGCTAGTCTGAATTAAAATTGATGCCTTTAAAGTTCATTTACGCAATTCTGGGTTCAAATTAAGTCTTCCTAAACTCAGATTGGTTTCTTTAAAAATCAGTATGACTAGTTTGAATACAAAATGTTGCTTTTTGAATTAGATTTGACTATTTTTGAAATAAACTGTCACATTCTAAACACATTTAGACTATTGTGAGTACAAATTTCCACTTTCTGAGTTAAATTTAACTAGTTATTTAAACAGCGAAAGTGGGTATGACGGTGAACGAGGGTAAGACAAAGTATATGCTGCCCACAAGCAGGGACGCGCGGCGTTTAGGCTCCCATGTTACAGCGGACACCTATGCTTTCGAAGTTGTCAAGGAATTCACATACCTTGGCACCGCCATTAACACCAAAAATGACGTCAGCCTGGAGATCAAACGAAGGACCACACTGGCTAATAGGTGTTACTATGGGCTCAGTAAGCAAATGTGTAGTAGGGCCCTCTCTCGATCAACAAAACTAACGCTCTACAAGACGCTCATCCTGCCCGTGCTGCTCTATGGCGCAGAAGCATGGGTCGTGTCGCAGACTGATGCAGCCGCTCTTGGGGTGTTCGAGAGAAAAATTCTTCGTAAAATCTTCGGTCCTGTTCGTGTCGGCGACGACTATCGCATTCGGATGAACCACGAACAGTACGAGCTCTACGCTGATATTGATATAGTCAGGCGCATCACTATGCAACGTCTGCGCTGGCTTGGACATGTTGTGCGTATGAACCAAGAAGCTCCAGCGAAGAAGGTGTTCGAAGCGGAAGTTCCTGGGCGACGACGAAGAGGGCGACCATGCCTCCGATGGAAGGACCAAGTCGAGGAAAATCTTGCCACGCTTGGGATAACGAATTGGAGAAGGCGCGCGCAAAACAGAGGCGCCTGGCGAGAGCTGTTAAGGTCGGCCTTGACCCGATAACGGGTCGCTTTCACAGTCTTGTGATTAGGCCCATTAAGTAAGTAAGTTATTTAAACTATTCTGGATGCAAATTGATGCTTTCTAAATTAAAATTGTCAACTAAGTTAAATTTATGATAGTTTTTTAGGAGACTATGAAAATTAAATCTAGAGGTTAATTTTCAAAGTCATGACATAAGTTCATGTCAAAATTTAACTTTCTTAGCTCAAGCCCCGAGTTCCTGCCTAAATGCATTCGCCATTAGGTGTGTATATAGACTTAGAGTCGTCGGAATACTTAGACTGGTTGCGAAATTTGCAAAACTGAGAAATTAATGTCGAGTAGTCTTGTTTAAGAGGCCCAGGAGATTGACTAGAAGTCGATTCAAAATTTAAGAGCAACAGTTGCTGAATTTTTATCATGAATATCCATCAAACGTTAGAACTTTAAATTTGTAAACTATTTTTAGTGTGCATATCATTATATATGTATGCTTGTGAGTATATGGGTGCACATATGTGTGTGCACACTGCAACGTCTTAGAGTCTGCTGAAGTTGTACACACACTAATGATTATAATAATAAAACTGATGATGATGTACCATCATTGTCGATCGATTGAATTCCAGAATTTCTTCTTTTACTATTTATATGCATGCACATTACATTGGAACCCCACCCTAGTGTGTTTGGTCCGCAGTAATGGGTCGAGATTTTTTTTCTTGATTGGTACTTTTATTTTTATTCATGATGATTTCAGCAACAATTTAAAATGCTGGCCTAAGGAAACAACGAATTGCAACCCTGTTAAATGACTGACTTAAATAATTTGTTTGGCTATTCATTTTTGTTGATTCTTGAATGCAGAAATGTTCTTTCTTTCTTTATTTGCATATTCGAATACGAATCGATCGTACATAAACATAATACATTAATTTTTGAAATAATTAAAAACGGTTTAATTATGCTGTTGACTTTTTCATTGAATGCTTCTCTATCTCTTGCAACGTTCCATAACTCTCTTATGTTGTTGAATCCCGTCCAGTGTCTAATATTTCGCAACCATGATAACTGCTTTCTTCCAATGGCACGTCTTCCTTCAATTTTTGGCCTTCCAGAATAAGCTGCAGCAATTGATACTTGATGTAAATTTAATAATATATTTTGGGATAAGAGGAAAAACGTAGAATCAAATTTCGTGTAAAAGAGATCGATTATAGGTTCGAGGTGTAATAGTTTCATAAGAGAGACGGTTTCGAAACAGCTTTATATTTGTTGCTCATTCACATGTACGCTTAGTTAACAAAAATATCCAGAAGTCAAGAAAGCTGCTGCTATTCTGGAGCCCTGTCCTAGTCAGTGGTTCTCGTTCATGCGTGTACCGAAAATTGTAGCATGAGCCTACAAATCGTATATTTCTAGGTATAAGTACCTCAGAATCGTGATTCTTCATTGCCAGCCAGGGGGGGTTACTCTGTAGTTCGATTCGAAAGAAAATTAAATCGAATTTGAACGAAAAAAATTCTGTAGAAAAAATTTTCGAATAATATTTGTTCGATGTTCCGATTTCATTTTGTGCCTTTTCCAATCGAATTTGACATTCGAATAGAACTGCCTTTTGAATTGAACCCCCCAGGAATGGGCTGTTCGTTGCTTCGGTCTATAGCCACTTCTTAACAGCAGAAATTTAGAAACGGCATGCCCATTCCGGAATATTGATAACTCTATAAGCATCAGAAGGGATAAATGCTAAGTCAAGTCTGTTAGTCTGTACTTGTATCGAATACTCCTTTAAAGAGTTTGTCTCTTTAAACTTTTTTTTAAGTGAAACTTCTTTTCTCTTGTCCTAGAGTAAAACCAACCGGATGTGACGTCGCGCGTAAGTTTGCAATGCGACATAATTTTGTCGAGCAATGTGCATGAGGGGCTATATATCAATATTCCGTAACTGAATTCATGAGCAAACTATAGAATAAACGATTCATAAATAGTATTAATTCAATATAACATATTAATTACACATACACACACACGCCTATGGCAGAAAGAACAATGTGTAGCGTCGCCATCTTAAAAATTATGACAGCTATACATTTCACATACAGATGGCGCAAATGTTCAAGGAATTACATGAAGATGTCGCACACAAAAAGAGTTTGTCTACAATTGTCATCGACATTACAAAAAATCGGTTGTGTATTAACGAACACAAGGCAGAAGTGAAACTTCTAAACTTCTAAACGAAACAAAAGCAAATGAAATTAAAAAACACAAGCCAATGAAGCAAAAAATTTAGCGATTGAAAAATTTCATTTGCTTGTTATTTGCTTGTGTTTCGTTTAGTTCACAAGAAGTTTCACTTCTGCATTGTGTTCGTTAATATACAATTTAGCTTTTTATTTCAGTGGCTCTCGAGGAACACATTCAGGCCAGAACGGCAAAATGTGATACCACATGGTTGAACCTACAGTTTACACTACGCAACACGAGTTTTTCGCCAATACAGCATGGTTTTGAGATATTTCCACTGGAAACACCTGAATCATATAGAAATGACGTTAACTTAAGTATATGATATTTATTATGTTTTGATGGAAATCGCTAGAAAATTTATAATAGAAGGAAAACTAATCAACAAATTATAGCTTGTTAAAAAAATTTTATTTTAATGAAAAGGTTTCAGTAAACATTATGTTCTACATGCATGGCAGGCAATATTTTCTAGAACTTCAATACTGTACTGCAATATTTTCGTACATTGGAATATTGCAATATGAACTGAAATATTTTGAATATGCATATTGAATAATTCTGAAGTAGTATTTTGAAATATATTATTAATTGCTGTAAAATATTGCAATACGACTCACAATCATAAATATTGTATAGCAATATTTCAGTTTTATAAATCAATATTTTCCAAAAGTATCGAGTATCCGATACTGACCCTTTTTTGTCGATACCAAGTAAAATACTTATAGCATGACATCGAGTAAAAAAATTACTTGAATCGAATGAAAAGTATCGAGTATTTACTGTCGGAAAGGTAATGGAAATATACAATTTTCATTCGAAAAAAGTATAGTGATTCCACTGACATGCATAATATTATGACCAATTTTCTGAGGATGTGTATTTTTGCCAAAAAAAAAATTTGTACCCGGGTATGATACACCTACAAAAATCCACTAAAAATTGGGAAATATGAAGTAAAAACCCCATAACTATTTATAAACATAAAATTATTTTATTTTGTAGGCCTTCAATGGCTAATATAAAAAGAAATGGTAGTTTTTATTCATCATCTCTCTCATAGTTATCGTCTTCTCCATCCAAATCGATATCGCAATGTTTGCACACTTTAAATGAACAGGCCGATTGCATGTGATTCATTTCATGGACAATTTAATTTTTTGGGGTTGACATGGCTAAAAATACAAAAAAATTGGATCAAAACACTAGTTAAGTGGTGTCTCATACCCGGCGATATGCTGTGTATCATACCCGGAAAATCATGCAATTTTGAAAATAACAAAAAAAAATTATTTCCTACCATATATGGGCATAATCCAAAATTGGATCCCTAAATATACGAAAAACACTGTAAGGGAGCGGAGACTTCCTTAAAGTGGGACATTCAATCATACCAGCCGCAAGAGCCAAAAAATGTCTACATGCGTCTAAGCATAAAAGAATGTTTCGATTGCCATCAAATAAATTCGAAAGAGTTTGCGATTAAGCGTCTGCTTTATTTAATGATTGATTATCGAATGACAAAATTACAATTATGATATTGATCTTAAGTACTAGTTAGAGTAATGCAAAGAAGTAGAATGTGATAAATAATGATTACAGTTAAATTAGCAAATTATTAGTTAAATTGAGCGATCCCTCTTTATGCATTACAGTGATGGCAAAAATAATAATTACATTAATAAAATGAATGTTTGCAGAGAATATTAACATAAAACATAAAAATTAACATAGCATGAACATTGTGTATAAAATATAAATAATCATGATAATCGTAAACAGCGCCGTTACAACACTAAATACTAATGCATTACACTCATCTTTTTCAATGCGTTCACTCAAAAATATATCACTTTGGAAAAAATCAAAAAAAGTTTTCGTGATCGATTTTCACATATGATGTTTACAGCTGATACAAGCAATACATCTATTTACTTCGGTGTAACCACAAAAACTGGCTCATGTCAAAAGAAAAGTTTAGTAACGAACCTTCCTGGTTCCTTTTCTTTTCGTCAGGGTATACTCAGCGAGTAACCAGGGTGCGTAAATAATAACTCACGATAGTTCGTTTCGGTTTTCTTTGTTCACTTGTTTATTTTATTTACTTCACTGTTGGTTTTAAATACACTTGATTATTTTTATTCTTGGTACCTCGTACAGTCTTCGTTTGTTCCTTGTAGCTCCTCAATCGTCCTTCTCGGACGTTCGTTTGCCCTCGTTGGCGCTCGTTTGCCTTCCTTGGCGCTCGGTTTGCGTTCGTATGTTTCCTTTGTGTGTGTTCGTGATACGATGGTTAGGTCATTGTCGTTTGTTGTATGGTCCGTCGCAACTGGCACTCTTCCACTTGACGTAAGGACTTACGCCAAGATCCAATTAACACCTCACGAATGAATAATGTCTTATGAAGAGCCTAGCATGCGGACGCTCTGCTGATATAAACTAACGACTCTTTTGTACTAGCCTACCGTGCGGACGCATCGGATGGTTTATTACATATAATCTAGCGAATAGAGGACAATAGAACCACCAAGTTACTACCTTAGACCACGATCTAAGTCTGAGTGTCTTCTTCTGTTTAATGCATGTCCTTTTATACTAATTTTCCTTCTGTTGTACCGTTTTGTTCATATTAGTTTTTACATGTTTTATCGTACTGTAATATGTATGTATATACTTTACTTCATTTTATATATTCATACATATGTTGCATTTTAATTGTGGGGTCAAAATAACTCTAATATTTTGAGTCCTTACAGTTTGACAGTAGTCAGATCGGCAATATTGATATTGCAGTATGTAAAAAACGACTGGTGCTGTCTCATACCCGGGTACACTTCCCTACCATAGTTTTGAACCAATTCTTAGATATTTTTAGACAATTGAACTTCGTACCCCTTCTAATTACACATACATACACTCCGCTTTATTTGAATATGCACATGCATTAAATCTACGATCAAAGTAACTTCCTCTTAATGAAAATAATTATTTTCATTCTTTGGTTCAAAATCATACAAGAAAAATCTCTTTATTTTCGTATCATAAAAAAGACCCGTAAAAGGCAAATCAGCACCCACCAACTATTCGTCAATTATAAAACCTCATTTGACAGCACGATTATGGATCACCTACGAAAGGAGCCTCGGCGAATGGGCTTGTTAGTCAACTAACAAAGAGTGATGGCGTCTTGGACAAAATCTCACTGTCGACTAAATTATAAATTCGAATTAGTCCAGCATTAACAGCAACAACAATATAAACATTAAGATCAAACGAAAAATAACTCTTGCCAACAGGTGGTACTCTTAAGATAATTGAGAAATAAAGCCCTTTCTCGACGGACGACGATAATTCTCCATAAACCCCTCTTCTTTGCTATCTTAATGTGTGGAGCTAAACAGTGGACGATGACAAACAAACATTTAGGCTATGTATTCTATACGAGCCACGGTGATGGAACGCATGGAAAAAGACATCCTGATATCAGTTGGAAAGATCAGATACAGGGGGACTGGACTGTACCTACTATTAATAGAGGAGACTGGCGAGGCTTAATTGAGGCGGCCATGGATTGAAGCATTATTCTGATAAAAACCCTACGGTATTGATACAAGTAAATTCTAAAGTTTGGGAAATCAGTTTCTAATATACTTTTGTTTGTGCTAATGACTATTTTAGTGTTTTGAAACTTGTGATCAACACCTCCTTCACGGCTATGGTATCGATCCCGGAAACGTAAGTCGTTTCTTAAGTCGAAACCGAATACTGACAAGGATAAATCATATTAGCTTAAAAAAAATAACCGGATTTTTTTCTATAGTAGAAAGATTGGCAATTGTACCGCTTTGTGCAGAGCAAATAGAAATAAATGATAACCTAAAGATAACTGAAAAATAATTTACGGTTTTTATACTACGTTAATACTAACGCTACGTATTGATGAATATCCTACTGATATGTTTTAAGTATTTCTATGTTTTGGAGCCAAAATTGTTATTTTTTTATTTTATTGAATATTTATTCGCAAACAAAATTAAAAATATATAACAACTTTATTTTATTAAAAAAAAATGAGAAGGGATGGATTTCATTTATGCAATCACAATTTGAAAAATAACTACACGTAAAATTAACGTTCAATATGGGTCTACGGTTCAGTTGCCTATATGTGGAAAAAGAAAAATCGGTTCTGATGATTTTTAAAAAGAAAGAGATGATTACACTATTCGTCGCCTGAGAATTGATTTGGCGTATGTGTGTGCAAATTCATATACCTATACGCCAAATCAATTCTGAGGCGACGTATTGGTATTTTTGTTGATATTGAGGGAGCTTTTGACAACGCGACTTTTGACGGCATGTGCAATGCAGCAGGTCAGCATGGAGTGGATCCGGTTGTTGTTAACTGGATTCGCTCAATGTTGTCACACAGTCTTATGATGGTTCAAACTGATTGTGGTCAAACTGTGACTTGCGGCGTGAATGGAGGATGTCTCCAAGGTGGCGTACTCTCTGCACTGCTGTGGCGTCTGCTGGTTGACTCTCTGCTTGTTTCCTTAAATGAGCCGGGTATCTACACACAAGCCTATGCCGATGACGGTGCCTGCTTAATAACGGGCCAATCGGTCGGGTATATTTGTAGGAAGACCCAAACTGCTCTGAATATGATTGACTCTTGGTGTTGCTCAAACGGGCTATCGGTTAACCCTCTTAAAACTGGTGTTATTCTTTTCACCAGGAGAAGGAATATTGATGGTCTCGTTTTACCAGTACTCAGAGGAATCACTATTCAGCTATCCCAAGAAGAGTCATTCTAGATACCAAACTTCTATGGCTTTCTCATGTTGAGCTAAAGGTATCCAAGGCGCTGGCAGCTTTTTGTCAATACAGGGCTATTTTTGGCAAAACATTAGGTCTATCACTCTATAAAGTCTTAAGGCTTTATAAGACTATGATCAGACCCATCATCACCTATGCATCCATAGTCTGGTGGAGTAGGCTTAATGTTGACAGCGTTAGGAAAGCTCTTCAAAAGACTGTGGCCATTTGTTGTACGGGAGCTTTACCTACAACACCTGGCCTATCCTTGGATGCATTGCTCAACTTACCATCCCTTGAAATTTTTGCTAAAGGAGAGGCTGTCAAAGCCATCTGTAGGCTTAAACGCAATGGGTGTTTGTATGACACTTGCTGGGATATTGGTGACATTGTTGAAGATACTGATATGGACCTAACAGTTCTACCAATGCCATCCGATACAATGCCAACAATTCCAGTTTTAAAACAGCGCAATACAATTCAAATTCCAGAGGCCCAAATTTGGTTTTTGCCGGGACCTGGGCCGGGAGTTGATTGTAAGCGTATTTTCAGTGACGGCTCCAGAACAGAATTCGGTTCGGGTTCTGGGGTCTTTATTGAAAATGATGGAGTGCACCTTCACTTCTCTCTTTGGTTGTATGCTTTTGTTTTTCAAGCAGGAATTTTTGCAATCATCAAGGCAACGGACCATGTTATTGATAATGGTTGAAGAGAAAGGAGTATCTGTGAATTTAGTGAGTCAGGCTGCGCTTAAATCCTTGCTTAATCCTTTTAATCTAAACTGGTTATGCATTGTAAATCCAGGCTTGATTGTGTTGGAAAACTCAATAGCCTGCTGTTGATATGGTTTCTTGGACACTCAGGAATTTCAGGAAATGAATCTGCCGACCTTCTGGAAGGGTTTAGAAACTGGTTTCCTGGGCCCAGAACCAGTACTCTCTTTGTCGTCTACGGCCATCAAGGCCATCATTAATGAGTGGGTCGACTTAACTCACAATCGTAAATAGAAGGAACTAAGGGGACAAAGACCATTTTGACTGTTATATCGAACCGTCTAACAGACTTTCTGTTATCACTTAACAGAAAGAGCTGCAGGCAGCTGGTGGGATTATATACAGGTCACTTCTCTTGTGCCAAACATTTGCATATGATTGGACTGGGAGCTAGTGCCTTCTGTGCTTTCTGTAGTTTGGAGGAAGAATGTGAAGAGACGGCAGACCACTTTCTTAGTGTCTGTCCAGCTTTCTGGCAGATCAGAGTAAGCATATTTGGCACTGGAGTGTTGAGAGATGAACAACTGAGCTCTCTAACATCGCAGGATCTGCTAAGATTTATTAATAAATCTGGTACATTCAAAGAATAGCAAAAGGGAACACAGGATATAGTACAATGGACGTAAAACTTGTCTGAGTGATGTATTCTTGAATACTTCTTTTGCTGTTCCAACAAAGAGAAATACTAGATGATACCGTAGACAGGAATAACCAAGAAATATTCTCCCCTTCTAGTATAACCGCAAATATCACCAAAAACGGAATTTTTCGCACTTTGAGGTTAACTTATCCGCAGACAGATTCGAATTCAGTCCGAAAAATCAAGTAGTATAGCTTGTTAGACCTGAAACAAAAATTTGTGACCCCCCACTTCGTAGGCCTGTGTCTCACGACGCTTTTTGCTACGTCCTTTTTTTGTATACTTAAAAAAGGCATTTTCAAATACTCCATTAAGAGAGAGTAATTTTGATAGCAGTCTTAATGCATGTACCTATTCAAACGACGCGGAGTGTAGTTGCACCTATCAAATCCCTTATATTTAAATAACCTCTGATTCATTTAGTGACTTTTGAGACTTTTACCATCGCGGAACTGCATCATTCACACATTTATTCATATTAAATGGTAGGTGCATAGTGCGTTGATGTTGAATCCTAATTACTTGTACCTACACACACAAATGCACATAGTACCTAATTACATAGATACATATATGTATGTGCTTAGTTCCTTTGTCATATTTCAGTTAGTTTAACTATTATGCTTTTCTGGTGCGGAAATTGTTGTGTCATTGGATAAACAATTTTAAAATTTATCGAAATGTTGTTGACTTAAACTATTCACAAATATTGATACAAATATGAAATAGTTACTCACTAAAGTTCGATATTTAGTTTTTTGTTGCTTCTGTTTGGTAAATCCTTGGTATATTTTACGCTTTCATTTGCCGCCACCGCTGGAGGTTTGATTAGTCTGACGGTGGTCCTTTTTTCGATTGGCCTTTTTTGTATTTCTTTTTTTCATGCATATTTGACCAATCCACATGTTAATTAATCAGTTAAATATGGAGATGTGTATGTGTGTGTGAGGCGATTTGAGACTGTGTTTTATTTGCCGCTTTAATCATCAACATTTATGATTGTTCTTTATATATGGTATTTTTTTCCTGTTGTTGTTTGTTTTTTTGTGGTATTCATTTATGTGTGGTTATTGCTGATTTTGCTTTTTATATTGTTAACATATTGTTAGCAACTTGTTAGCCATGTCTGTTTTCTTGTCTTGTTTAAGTAAATTATACTTTATGACTTTTAGCCATTTCCTAAAATCATAAAAAAAACTGATGATTGGTTAAATTTAGAACATCAAAAATAATGGAAAAAAGAGATACGGTTTTTTTTATTTTTAGGTTTTTTATAAATACTTATAACCAAGACGAGCATCTAGATGTTCCTGTCTTTAATCTATGAGTGAAACTGCGAGACAAGAGGTAAATTAGGAACGTGTAGATTTTCTAAAAGAAAAATAAAACAAGGGTGGATGAAAAACTTATGAGCCCAACAAGTAAAAAAACATTTTTCTTATTTATTTATTATTATAATCTCCTTTTAGCTTTATACTCTTTTTCCAGCGATGCTCTATTTTCTTTAACCCCTCCAAATAGTAATTAGGGCCAGGCCTCCAAAATTGCTTACGGTGAACCCAATGAATGATGAATGTGTGCAAAAATTGCTTTCCGTTTCGCTTGAGCCATTCCATCAGAGCCTTGAAAGTGTTCATGCGAATGCGTTTTTGGTCCACAGTTAACAAACGCGATACCTAACGCGGGAAGAGCTTTTATAAGCCCAAATCTTCAATTAATATTTTTAAAATTCTTCTATTTGAGATGCCTACAGTTTCGGCGATCATCCAAATCCATTTTGGAGTTTTTGACCTTCCCGAACTTTTCGTAAGACCACGTTTAAACTCAGTCACTTACCTTTTTACCATCATATAACATACACGCAAAAATTCCATCACTCCAGGATATTTCATTTTTCCTAATTTGCAAAACCTCTGACATTCATTGACAAATGAAAGCAAAAACAGTTGATATGTCCAGGGATCCATGGTAATGCATGCATGCATTAATCTGTGTTAGGTTTAAATTTTGATTTGCTTTCGGTCTGTCTAAATTGTGGTCAAAATTTTGCTCAGACCGGCATTTACCCAGCGTTTAATCTGATTGCTGGTCTAAATATTGATTTGCTTTTTAATTTCTATTTGGCGTCCTTTTAGCCTCAGTTTGGCTTGATTTTGACATGAGTTTTGGTATGAATTTTGGTCCGAAACCGGTCTGAATTTTGTTTTAAATTTTAGTCTAAATTTGGCTGGAATTTTGGTCTAGTTTTTGTTTAATTTATTGTCTGAATTCGGTCTAAAGTTTTGTCTTTTTGTCTATTTTATCAGATATTTCCTCTGGTTTTTGGTCAGAATTTTGGTTTGCTTTCATTCCGTATTTGGCTTAAAGTTTGGTCTATGATGAGTTGTGGTTTAAATTTTGGTCTAAATTTTTTTCGGAATTTTGGTTTGAATTTTGAATTGATTTTGATTTGGATCCGGTCTGAATTTTGGAGTTTTAGTCTGAATTTGGCCTCATTTTGATCGATTTTTGTTAGAATTTTGGTGCGATTCGTGGTCTGAATATTATTTTTTTTTTAATCAAGTTTTTGGTCTAAATTCAGTGTGATTTTGATCTAGATTTATGATCCGAATTTGGTATTTTCTTGGCTTGATCTGAGAAAAGAATTTGGTCGAAATTTCCTCCTAAATTTCTATTCGATTTTCGTTTGAATTTTGGTTTCAATTTTACGTAAGTCACCCACCGAAATTTGCTGCCTAATCCTAAAGTGGAACACACAAGGAAGTAGGAAACACGTACACTCTTAATCAACCGGGAAGTGTTCAACAGCCCTAGAAAGTCGAGAGTGTTAGAGAGATCTGAAAATGATGCTCAACGACTGACCACAGTGAAAAAAGTTGATTAAAGCCCTATGCCCCGCCAGGACTTAAAGAACAAAGGGTGGGGGATAGAGAAACAGATTTTTTATAATATACACTGAATGCTTAGAAGGAATACATAGAAAAATAAATCTTAAAATACATATGTGAGTATGTGAATATTGAATAATGTGCATAATTAAAAAAACATAAAAATATTTCGATTCCCCATGATGATCATGATGGTGAGTGATGATTGAAAAGCGCCAGCGCAGACAGTTTCAGAAGCACCTTCTTCTTCGTCTGCTATGTCTTTTTAGTTGCACACTCACACACACACACACACAGTTCAGGTTCAAATAAACCAAATGAAGAAAAAAGAAAAAGTAAAGGCAAACACTGTTTTTTCTTCAGCTTCAACTGCAACTTTTTCAACTTCTTAGTAAAAAAAAAAGCCAAGGGAAGAAATGGCTATGAAAAAGTTATGGAACTTAAGAGTGAGCGAGTAGATGAATGAGGCGGGTCAAATGCTGCAACAATAATAACATCAACAGCGATTTAACAATGGTAATAATAATGTTTAAAAAAAAAGCATAAACACTCACACACATACATACACACAAAAACCGAAGGATTTTTGTCAGCATTTAAAGCCCCAAAATGATTTGAGTTTTGCAGAGCTTCATTTTGTATGTATGTAGGTTTATGTGTATGAGTGCGTGTATTTATGTGTACATACATGTATGTATATTTGTTTATGTGTGCAGCAGTCAATGGTTGCGCCGAAAACCAAAAACAAAACATGTAAAAAACCAAAACTGAAAAAAGAAAAATGAAGGTTGCGCATGCGCAAACGGGGAGATTAGCTGCTTTTAACATTATTGTCTATATGTATGTATGTTATTTTTATTATTATTATTCTTGTTGATGTTGTTGTTGTTGTTGTAGAAACTTGGAATTTGTTCTGGCTTGTTAAGAGTTGTTAAGATTATGATATACAACCAACGCGCGCATATGAGCGAGCGAGCGAGACGAGCACGGCCATTATGAACACAGCAGGAATGTGGGAATCTGTATTTAATTTTCATGGGATTCTTTTGCTGTTGTTGCTGCTGCTGCTGCTGCTTCTTCTTCTCAACAACAGCAACTTGGTTTGAGATTCTTTTGTATTATAACATACAATATTTAAACAAATATGTCTTTGTGTATGTATATAGAGGTGTAGGTATGTGTGTATTTGTATCTATATATATGTGTGTGTATCTTTTCAATGCACCACATAATCGATTTATGTATTTTTCATGATTCGTTGTTAGGTTTTTTTAACTATTTTTTTTTTTATTTTTTGTCTTCTTTAACTTCTTTTCTTTTTTGGAACGGGGGAAAAAGGGTGTATTCTACGGTTTTATGATTTGTTTGAGTATATATATTTAGATTCATATAATTTTTTTTGTTTGATATTTTTTTGGTTTTCAACCAGACCACCCGAGCTGTGGAGCTATACTTATGTATATGTTTGGCATGTTTTAATAAATAATTTTTTTTTTTTTTGTATCGTTTTTTTAAGACTTTTTGTTGCTGTTAAATTGCTCTTGTTTATGGTAGCATTTAAATTGTACTCTTGAACTGTTGCTTCAATCGCTATTGTTGATGCTGCTGCTGCTGCTGCTGTTGCTCCATAGGTAGCCATTATGGGTTGATTGGTTGGTTGCTCTCCTCTTGATTTGGTTGTTCGTTGTTTGGTTATGAATAATCATCGTCATCAACAGCATTTCATCGTTGCAATCATTCTTCTTTTCAGTTCTCGTTGTTGTTACTTTTTGAAAAGTGTTAATTAAGAAACGTTCAAGAACATTTTCTAAGAATTTCAATTTTCAACAAGAACTCTGCATGAATGAATGAAACTGTATTGAAAAGAGATGCTGCTGAAAAGTATTTAAAAAGTACTTAATTAAATTTCATTTGTTTGTTTTCTTGTAGAGAAAAATATTTAAGTTTTGAGCTTAAAGTTAGTTCATTCATTAGTTAAGGTTCTTGAAATAATAAGATGAGTTTTTGATTTTATAAGTATTAAAATTTTCGAAATCTATGAAATATATTTTTTATTTAGTTTCAAACATAGATTGCCGCATCCATTCCCATCCACCACAAGAATTTGAGTATCACAACCGAGTTCATGAATCCTAGGGCAGTATCAAGGTTACTATGAATCAGTGCCAAACAACTTTTCTATATCTTTACAGAAACTACGTACTGCATTATCCACAACTCCAATTTCGCCAGGGTTTTCTCTGAGTCACAATTTTGTGTGGCTAGTCATTTTTCAGCGGCAGAGACAACCTTTACAGTCTCGCACTTCTTTCAGGGAAATCTCGTAACCACAATCTGAATTGTTTTGGGCGAGCTTTCTACTTTAGATTTTAAGAGTCAGTCACCTGCACCTTTCGAAATATATATTCAGTTGGTCGCACTTGTAGTCGAATGTTTGTCCAACCGCAAGAGCAACATTCTCGAACTTGGTTTAAACATGATTTTTTTGCTTTTACTTTTCTTGGGAGTTTTGACGTCCGACGGAATACTTGGTTTAAATAAAAAATGTGGTTATTCTGACACCTTACTATTAGAATTTTTCTCATAACCCATGACTCAAGGGGGTCTGACTGCAATGTCATCGGTTGTGTTGTTGGCAAGTTAGGCTACTGTCCTTACTGCTCTTTCGTTTCTCATAAATTCGTCTTTGGAAACTTCATGATACTTTTCAAAGCCAAAAGCTTTCAATAATACGGAAAAAAGGTTGAAACTGTTCTAGGTAGGTTTAGAAATCAAGCCTGTCTTTTACTACTAGTCACGGTCCGCATCGGACAATTTATCTTTATTACGCTTCGCGATAGTCTCAACCCTTGCCGCTCTAACAAATCTATTGTGGTATAGTTTTTTAATAAGGATAACCTCACGGGTAACTAAGTCCGCTTTCCGAAAGCTATTCTTACCCAGTTTACCTACTGCATCAGTCGAGACCCTACCACACCCCCCCCCCCCCCCTCCCCTCAATTCCTTATTCCAAAGTTCCTTCCCTCGCCCCTTTCCCTTCTCTCATCACGACAAGATGAACAACAAGCTAAGCAGATTATTTTTGCTTTATAGCGTTTTGATTATCCTCAAGAAAATTAGAAAATTATCAAGCAAATAACTAGATAAAACCAAAACTGAAACTCGGCCCCAGCCAAGACCAAAAACCAGTCCAAAAATTTGATTGAAATGCATACCGAAATTCAGACCATAACTTACACAAAATTCAAACCAAATGCAGACGAAAACTCAAATCAAAATTCAAGCCAAAATTCAGACTAAACTAAAATCAAGCGAAAGCTCAGACCAAACTCAGGGCGAAATTCAGACAAAATATTAATAAAAATTCAGACCAAAAATCAGAAAACAACTCAGACCAAATATTAGGCCAAGGTCAAAACAAAATTGAGACCATATTCAGACCAAACATCAGGATAAAAACCAGAATAAATACAGACTAAAACTCAGACCAAATTTCAGAAAAAAATCGGACTGGAATTCAAAATAAAATAAATTCAAATAAAATAAATTCAAATAAATGAAATTCAAAATAGACTAAATATACACTATAAATCAGACCAAAATTCAGGCCGTAATTCAAATTAATTTCGGACTATAAATCAGTCGAAAACTTAGACAAAAATCGGACCAAATTGAGGTCAAAACCCTAAAAATAGAACGTAAGCATTTTTCAAAATAATTTCTCAAAGAATGGGCTTAAACTGAAGCTTATGCGAAACTTTATGAAAATTAGTTTGATTTTCATTTATTTCTGTTGGTTAGACAAGATTTCAAGTCATGTTTCTCAGGATGTTCCCGTTGATTTTTGTGTATTTTTTTAAAGTGAAATTTTCATCAATTACATGAAAAACTATACTTGTAATATTTGTTATTTTTTGAGCATTTGATATTTTTCGAGTAAAATAAATTTATTAATATTTTTTGTTTTTGTAATGAATTCCAATGTTTACAATATCGCAAACGATATCCTTTTCTTTATATCTACCAATATTCAAAGCCACAAACGTTTCAAACTTGTCCGCTTTACTGTCACAATATGTCAATCATTGTGTCAACATAAACTTGAACTACGCAGAGCAAAAAAAAAAAAAAGAGAGAAACAGACGCTCCTTTTGGACTCTTAATTCTATTTTTTTGAATTTTTTTTATGCATTTGGCGTTTAATGTGCCACAGCCAACGCTGAGTGCGCCTGAGCTTAGCTGGTGCTTGTTGTGTGCACATACATACATATGTAGTGCAACAAGAAGCAAGCACAACGTGCAACATGGCAGCCATGACAGTGTCTATGTGTGCGTGTGTGTGTGTGTGCATTTAGCTTAGTATTTCCCCAATTGTAGCCCCCATGTTTCGCTACCTCCAAACTATGCCTGCCATTCTGCGCCGCTTGTCAGTGCAACATACAGCTAGACATATAGATGCCAGGTGTGAAGCGCGATTAAATCAAATCGTTTGTACGTGATCGATTTGCGTTATGTGCTATTAAACATATATATAAACATGAAGTAGCACTAGATATTTACTATCTACCATTCTTGCCGTTATTAATGATGATTATAATGATTATGATCATCATAATCATGATGGTGATGATGATGATGAAGATTTAGCAAATGTGTTTTTATGCGAAGAGGGGACTCAATTATTATTGTACCACTTCTTTTTTTCTGTTTTTCTATTAAATATCTATACTATCCTGCAATATATTCTGGAGTATATACTTTTTTAACGCCCATAAGAAGGTGTGGCAGATGTATAACTTGTTGACAGCATTTTAGAGGCTAGTCGATTTAGTCATCTGCATGTATTTATTTATTTTAAAACAAAAATTACATAATTTCAAACTGATATCTTTCCACTGTAAAAAAATTCAGCCCATAGTCTTATGAGAATAAAGAAAATTAGGTGTTTGAGATTTAGGTATCAAAACGGTCTCCTTAACTCAGGCGTTGAGGTCCCAAATACTCATTTACAAAATTAATATGTATAAGAAGCCTTGTTTTGGATAGTAAAAATATTGATTCCTGTGATTAGAATAAAACAAAAACAGTGTTTATTTAGCCATCATACTTATGCATCGGTTCTCTAGAAAAAACAACAACTTTTGAAGAATCTGAGATACCGAACTGAAATTCAATTAAAGAAGATTTAGTCATTAATTAGGGATACAAGGAAACAAATTTCTTAGTATCAATATTGAAAGGTTAATCGATTTATGTTTCGTACGTCGGTTTCTTCGCACACTGGCCGTGATAACTTCCGGAATAATATTGCAGACACAGCATAAGCTGCACCGCATAAATTAGTCGTTTAGATTAACGATTTATTTTAATGCAGCACCTTTTAGATTACTTTTTTACTTTGTTAGATTTTTATAATTTAATTTGTGCACAACACTCACAGAACACTGAGCGTCCGTCTCCAAAGCAAATAATTTTTATAGTTATGTACTTTCTGAATGGTAGATTTGTGTGCGCACCGTGACAACAGCTTCCAGTGTTTGACATGTTAACATGAAATTAACTTGACAATAAAAATCGGTCTTTCTTGCAGCCATATACTAAATTCTGAAGTGCAATATGTTGAAACCGTCATAAGTATAAAGCGCTTGGCAACTATTTATCCATCAAATATGACAGTCTCCCTCCTTTCTTCTCCCATGTAAAAGTTTTGTAATAGGTTTACTCGTTTTTCGGTCACTTCCCTTCTTTACACAATTTTTAACTTTTTCATATTTCTTATAAACGGTTTTGTTTTTGCTTTTAGGAAATTTGTTTGCCATCTACATAGAAAATGGGTTTTAAGTGGACTTCAAAGTTTTCTTTTCACATTTAATACTTACGATATCGGACCCGACAAACTGTAAATGCTTTGTGTCGCAAATCGTGTCGTTTGTCTACCGATTTAAAATAACTAGGGGACAATTTTGCTCATGTACAAAAATTTGTTACAATAAATTTTTAACAATAGTTTTACTGGTAAAGTGTTCACTTACTCGAAAAGAGAGAGAAAAAAGTAATTTAAAGTTTCAGAAAGTAATATTTTTACTTTAAGAAAACTTTAGCAGCCGAAAAAAAAGAACTTTCAAATATTAAAACATCAACAATAATTTTGTTGTGTTAAATTTGTTAAAGTGGATTTGTGGTTACGAAAATGTTAGTATTTGTGAATGCAAGTGTGCCTCATTAAATGATTTCAACAAATATTCTTTAAATTAATTAAATTAAATCATAACCGCACAATATTTTTCCACGTTAAAAATTAATTGTCAAAATAATGGATCATCTGTTTAATTGAAAGCTTTTAATCAGGCATGTTCCAGAATCCGAGTGAAAGTGAATTTGAAATCGAGTGAAATTATTTTTGGTGTTCTAGAAACCGAGTGAATTCAAATTCACTATTTTGTTTTAACTCGTTGTAATGCTTGCAACTCGCTGTAAGTTTCAATCAGCTGATTTTTGGCGCAAGGAAAACAAACAAAACAAGTTGAAATATTAATGCTTTAATTGTATATGCGCTAAATATTGAAGCCAAAAACCAATACGCTAGCGTAAAAATTAAAAGGTAAACATTAACAGCGGCAGCGTTTGTGGCCGTGAAATTGCCGGCAGTGGAAGATGCGGCTGTACTAGGGACTGCAAAAGAAGCAGTAGCGACCACAGCAGATATCGAGGTGGACGGCATTTCCTCATCGGAGCTTGTGCTGTCTACATTTTCAAAACTGCAAGGGGGACCAAACTGTGATGTGCCTGTTACACCTTCAATTAACGTGTAAATTCCACATACTTGGGCAATCGACTCTTCTGTGGAAGACAAAACGAACTTATTGAAGAAACCGTCGCCGGTTGCTCTAGCCCTGGAGCTGTTGTGCTCTATTTTCTTCTTAATATTTGTCTTCCAATCTATCCAAACCTATTGATTAGGAAAATGCATACAAAAATATATGTATTAAATTACCTTTTTTCAATCACATACAGGTCCGTTTTTAATTATCGCTACATTGTTTCTACTTTTAGTTGGTTGGTTGGTTAAGAAGGCTGACCCACTGTGAGTCAGAATTAAAACGCTGGTTTGAAACCAGTTTCTCACCGAATTAGAATTAAAGCTGGACTCTTACTACCCCAGCTGGGCTCTTACCCATCCCGTGGAGTTTAGGTAATCTAGCAGATTCTTTTGACAGGTTGTCGAAGAAATACTTTTTCAAGAAGATGTCTTGATGCTTCTTCATAAACATGAGGAATAAGGCGGCATCCTGAAAGGAATTTTTATGCTTTCGCCTAGAAATTTTTATTTTCATTCATATTTTTTATACATGATTTTTTATTAAATTTACTTACATTTTTGCATCGACTGCACTATTTCACTTGTTGCTGCTAAACTGAATTCAAATCACTTTTTTATGGTGAATTCGGTTTCTAGAACATGTGAATTCGTTCGAAATTCCAACTAGTGAAATGCTAGTGATTTAATTTCATAAAGTTAATTCTAGCACACCAAATAGTGAAATCAGTGTGATTTCAATTCACTTTCACTCGAAAGTGAATTCTGGAACATGCCTGAATAGTTTTCTGTTTACTTCCTTTTTCTGACAGTTTTCTCTTTGAGAGAATTTTTTTTCTCAATCATGCTTTTACTCTCTCCCTGAAAGTTTTTGATGGGAAATTACGTGAACAGACCTATTACAAAAGCACTTTTTGTCATACATATAAATAACGGCGCTTGTAAAAAAACAAAAAAAAGAGGACAAAGCGAAACTTATGGTTTTTAAAAAAGGTTTGCAGAAAAAAGGACATGTCTTCTTTAAAAGAGATATGATGGTAACCAACGTCAGTTTCTGAACACTTCTGCGCTGGATTATCCCAGGAAGCTGTCAAACAGCACCTGAGATATATTCGCCAAATAATTTTCCGCTAAAGGTGTCTTTGGTTAATGTTTTTCATTTCTATTTTAACCATGGCTCAATAATAAGGTTAAGTCACTAGCATAGCTCTCCCCTTCTTCCCGATTTATTCGTCTGATTCTTGTGTCAAATAAATCAAACAAAAAAATATGAGAGCAAAATAAATCAGCTGTTTCGTTATGAATTTGACAGAAGGGATTTCCAACCCTGCATACAAAAACCAAATATACGGTCGATTTTGTTTTTGTAGCACTATAACCTTATTATTGAGCTATGATTTTTCCCTAGCTTAAATTTACTAATTTTTATTATGGATGCATTCGATTTCATTACACTCTACTCGATTAAAGACACTTATCTATGAATTTATTTTAAAAAA
Source organism: Toxonevra muliebris (assembly GCA_963691655.1). NCBI lineage: Eukaryota > Metazoa > Arthropoda > Insecta > Diptera > Pallopteridae > Toxonevra > Toxonevra muliebris. Next base: position 52,001,262 of record OY829329.1, read on the forward strand.
CCCCGAATAACAACTTAAGCTTTATATTATGAAAAAATTTTACCACGGAATTTTGAAAATAAACGATTAGTGATTGCTGTAAATAGACAAACTACTAAGACCCACTGTTCACTCCATTAATCAAAATGGTACAACAGCACTCAGTTGTCAGTCAATTTGTTTTACACGGTAATATAAGTATAAAAAAATAATAATACAAATAAAATTGCAATGTCAAATATAAATAAAAAAGTAAAAAAACGGAAAATTAACTTAACCATAATTGTGTGTAAACCAATTTGAAATGTGAAACTGTCACAGCGCCATCAAGTGGTAAATTTTTTAGGACTCCAGAGGAACTCAAGACACAGTCTCGCATATCTATGCCTGTTTGTATGTACATACATATGTATGTAGTACATATGCTTCAGAATAGCATATAGTAAAACACAGCAAAAACTCTAGGAATTTTTCTTTTGTCTGTGGAACTTTAATGCATTAAAGTTCCAGCTAAGCGTAAGCATAGATACGAGTAAAGTTAAGTTTTTTTGTTTGCTAGTTTTTTGCTTTATTGTTACTCTACTTAATACGAACATGTTGTCATTGCTGTTGCTATTGCTACTACTGATTTTGTTACGTTTAAATTTAACTGATTGCTGCTTGTTGCGCGCTAGTATCCTTAAGGGATTTTAATTATTTTATTTTATACAGCAGCAGCAATAACTTCTCATTGTCACCTTTACATTAAAGTTTTCTTTTTTGCATTGACAGTGTGCAACAAAGTTTCCATTTGAGTTTATATTCCTATTGCACATATTGAGAAGATTTTACTCTCACTCAATAGAAACAAAGAATTGTGGTTGGTCAATAGTATAGCGTATATTCTCTCTGAACACTTATGATTGTAAATACCACATTTTTGGAGAAAACCCATTCATTCCATCCTCACAACTAGATCAAGCGTTATCACAGGCATTTCTTTTTGAATTTGTCCATTAAACAAGATTATGTGAAAGTATACAGGTATGCTCCAGAATCCGAGTGAAAGTGAATTCGAAAGTGAATTTTAAATCGAGTGAAATTGTTTTTTGTGCTCAAGAAACCGAGTGAATTCAAATTCAACTCGCTGTATTTTTCGATCAGCTGGTTATTGGCGCAAGGAAAAAAAAAAACAAAAATAGGTTGTGAAAATTTAAAAATATGAATGTTTTATTTGAATATGCGCTAAATATTGAAAAAAAACTAATTTGCTAGCGAAAAAATTTAAAGGCATTTGAAGAAGCAGCAGTAGAAGTAACATTAACAGCGGCAGCGTTGGCGACCGTGGAAGTGCCGGCAGTGGAAGAGGCGGTGGTACTACGGGCAGCAAAAGAAGGAGCAGCGACCACAGCAGTATTTCTTCAACGGAGCATGTGCTGTCTACATTTCCAAAAGTGGAAAGGGGGCCAAACTGTGAAGTGCCAATTACACCTTCAATTACTGTGTTAAACGATATAGAGGGGCTGCTCCCGGTCGCCCTAGTCCCGGAATTGTTGTTATTTTTGCTGTTTTCTTCCTTTTTGTGGTGGGCCATTGCTCTTAAGGTTCGCGCCAATTATTGCCAGTGCTTCTACTTTTACTTTATCGCCCTTGACGAAGCCTCTGGCGATGTCTGGATGCTTCTCCATAAATTGAGGAATAAAAGATCCTGGGAGAAGCTCTTATGCTTTCTCCTTGAAATTTTTATTTTCATTCATATTTTCTATACTTGATCAATTTTTTGTTAAATTTGCGCCGGTTGTTCTATTTCACTTGTTGCTGCTAAAGTGAATTCAAATCACTTTTTTTTAGTGAATTCGGTTTCTAGAGCATGCGAATTCGTTCGAAATTCACTTTTAATAACGAGTAAGAAAAGAAAAGTGAAAGTGAATCATAGAGCACCAACGAGTGAAATGCTAGTGATTTCATTTCACAAAGTGAATTCTAGAGCACCAAATAGTGAAATTGAAGTGGTTTCAATTCACTTTCACTCGAAAGTGAATTTTGGAGCACGCCTGATAGAAAACTAAAATTTTCGGGATTTTATATATTTGCACTTACGCTGGTAGGAATTGAAATCTTTTTATATTCGCTATTGGTCCCCATAACCTAGTGATTAGTGTGCCTGGGTTAGTCAAAAATCAAAATTTTTCTTCACTACATTACCTCTTACCTGGCAAGCTTCCAAGAGTAAAAATGCCTAAGAAAACTTTTCATATCATCTTTCAGATTCAGCACAAAACTGTAGGTCCTTTCCATTCATATACAAATATAACTTACACTACTTAAATGGATGCGAAAATCTCGGTCTGGGTCTTGCTTGGGCTGTTGCACCATAAAAGAAGAAGATTCACTATTTAGATAGACAGAGTAGCAGTCAATAAGGGTGAGTATGAAAATCGATACCTCATTTTAGCTAGAGTTTTATGTGGCCCCATAAGTCAGTAACCTTGAGGACTGATGTAAGCTTAGAAACATCTGGTAGACTGTCTTCCAGAAACTATGGAATGGATATATTTTAGCAAAGTCTTTCTTACAGAGGCAGTAAGTGAAGTTTGTGCGATCTTCTATTTGGGGATTCTAAGTAGTGAGAGAATATATCCCTCCTAATACACGGTAATTGGAACTAATTCTACCTGGGCAATGTCTCACCACCAGCAAACATATTTAGTATAAGAATAATGTTGAGTCTGGGATAAGTTTTTCTCTATATTCATCCTTTTAACTGTTTAATTTTGCATAAGATTGTCTGTCACCCGGCATACAGTTCTGCAATTCCCTTATAGCAGTTCTGCCTGAAACACACTAACTGAGTTAGGTAGACGTAGGAGCGTAAATAGTTTCAGATGTTTTGAGTACAAGCCTGCACCGACGTCGAAACCTCATCTCACATGATTGGTTTTCTGTACCTTATTGATCAAAGACTACAAGCTATGTTTTACTTCCATTTAAAAGTATAGTTTTGGTTTGAAAATATGTGGAATTTTGTGTGGCGGGTTTTGTGTGAGTTCCTTGAAGCAAATTTATTTCGAATGCCGCGAGTCCAAATGTGAGTAAAAATGTTTGTAAATTCGTATTTCTAGGGCTATTTATTTTTTGTAAAATATCTAAACTATATTTTTAAAAAACTCAAGGTGAAAAACCTCACCGAGAAACCATAAATTTCTGGGGATCCATTATGAACTCCTAGAATGGATCTGTGTTTTGACTTACATTATTCGATTCAAAAAGAGCAATATGTGGAAAGTATCTTATGTTGCATAGTGTAGAAAATTCTATAAAAGAGTATAGATATATAAGTGCATATGTATGCAATAGTTACAAGAGATTTTCAACAACATGTATACAACATTTAACACCTCATGTCAATTGCTGTATGTCATTGCTGTGCTACCTTTAGCTACTACTTGTTACTTACATCAAATCCATCCACATGTCACATGGTTTCGGACGATTGGTTGGTCTATTATTTTCTGCTTTGGCGTTTTTGAGTGTGTTATATTCCCCACTACAGATGGAATGTCCGCGACAGCTACCATGCAAGTAGTGAAACCTTTTTTGGGTTGATTTCTAAATGCTCTTCTTCGTAGTTCTCAAAGAAGTTGAAGCTGAAGTGAAGAAGTGTTAATTGATGAAACTGGTGTGTAGACTTGGTACTGCGTACTTCTTTAGCAATCGCACTTTTTTCTTTGGTGCTGCTTAATTGGAGAATTGTAGAAGAAAAAAGGCATAACTATTTTGCAACGATTCGAAATCGATTGTTAAGAAAATATTTACAAAATAGAATGAGTCATTAAGTGAAAATGTTTAAAATAGTTGAAAGTATAAATGCAATAAACAAAACGTATACCCTTTTAGCATTTACTATTTATATACCTATTATTATTATTGGTTTTTCTTTTCTTTTTGCTACTATATGTAGTTCATTACACATTAAATTACATTAAATGTTTGACAGAATATATTGAAAATAGTTACACATATTGTAGTTTTTTTTTTTCATTTTTATAAGGCGTGGCATAATCAATCTTAGCATTTATGCTTAATATATATAACATAACAAAAAAATGAAAATAAAAGACTTACTAAATTTTCGATTTCATATCATATATATAAATATTTAAGAAAGTATATAAAGTGAGTGCAAATATAAAATGCAGCAGAACAAGAAATTAATAAATTATTATTCTATAGAAAACCAATCAATATCATTTAATTGCATATTTTTTTGTTGGTATATATTTGTTTGAATATTGATTTGTATGTATATATATCCATTTTCCTTATTATTGTGGTATACATTAATCTAGTTGGTTTCGCACGCGTGCATTTTCAACAACATTTTAAATTTAAATGTTTCTTCACCGACAACATTTGCTGACGCTGCTGCTCCTAACTTAATACGGGTCCTTGTATTTCACGTCCCAATGCTGATAGTTCTTTAAGAAATTGTTTTGAATTGGTTAACGTTGATGATCCATAAATAATTCGTTTATTAACATTTGCCGTTTGTTTTTGCTTAATGTAATCAACTAAATTTTGATATTCAATGTAATTGCCACCGCCTACAATGAAGACAACTGCATCTTGGAATGCTGCACGATTTTTAGGCATAACATCACCGCCTTTCAAGAGTTTAGGATCGAGATAAAGATAATCATCGGTGTCGGCATTACTGCGGCAGTCCATAACTTGTTCGGTGATTTTCGTAACTGGAAGACTCTAGAAGGAGGAGAAGAATAAAGAGAGAATGGATATAGAATTTTACATAAATACAAATAATAATGAATTGAAAAAGAAAAAAGTGTTGCATTCAACTTAATTTAATTTGAAATTACAAGGTTTCTCTTCAAGGCATGAGCTTTTACCTGACGTGATTACAGAAGTAAAGTCATCGGTTATTCATTATCATATAAAAATGCAATAGTAATGAAAACATAATTTGAAGCTGGAAATTTGATTGCTAACTCGATTTCATAAGCATTGAAAAATTTACTGCCTAATTCTAGTTTGATTTCACTGGCATTGCAAACAAGGTAAAGCCTTTGACGATTCTTACCTTTGTTTTATTCAATTTGATGCACAACGATCAAGCATGTACACTCTTTTTAAGGTTAAAATGCTGTGATTCAGATTGCTATGTCAACGGCGACGTTACACGAACCGTTCTAATAGAATCGAAAGTTATGCAGCTGGGGGTTATGGCTATATTCCTATTGATCCCCCTTGACATCGGGTTACTTTGATGGTGGCTTTTTGTGGTATGGGACACTGTGGTGCGCGACTACCTCTTTCTCTATTATTTTACTTAAACACTTTAATGCCTTCGGGAACATCAACCAACATCAACCAAAATGAATTCGAACAAATAAAGAAAATCAGGCTGCAGAAAGAACTTGGTATTCTAGTTTAAACAACTAACAGAAAAGCCTGATTCTACCAAACTACTGTTAATGAAAACTAGTAGAGTTTCTGCATCTTGCCTTGTACCTTCAGTACAATACTCCAAACTGCCAAGTTTCACCACATCGCACCTTCCTAGGGTTCCAGACACACTGCAGTAAACTCTAGTGGGGGACTTTTATGAAAAGCAGAAAGCCTCTTTTGGCTGTCCACTAAAGTTCTGAGTTCTTCAAATGACTCTGTGGGTGCTGCTAAACAACAGTGATCTTTTGAGGAACCACCCAAGGAAATGAGGGGGATTTGCATTGAAAATGTTAATGATAAAGCTAATTAATTTACATTAGCATTGATTTTTTTTCAATGCTGGTATTTATTATAGGCGTCAATCCTAGTTAAATTTTATTAGCATTAAAAATCATAATGATAGCCCTAGGTATATTTTATTGGCATTGGAAATATAAAGGCGAATGCTAACTCAATTTTCTTAGTATTCGAAATTTGACTACTAATGGTAGCTTAATTTCATAATTAATGCAAATTTTTTTGAAATAATTGAAATGATTTTAATGATTTTTCCAGTTATGTTTCAATAGTTTTCAAATGTTTAAATTAATGGTAGTTTAATTTCGCTGAAATTGAAATATTTAATGGTAGTGCTTGTCTAAATTCATAAGCATTGAAAATTTTAATGCTAATGGTGATTCAATTTCATAAGCACTGAAAGTTTTATTCGAATGCTAACTAAATTACATTTGCATTGCAAATTTACGTGCTAATGCTAGATTAACTCCATTAGCATTCTAAATTTTAATACACTTCCTACTTAAATTTGATTAACATAGAAAATTTGTATGCGAATGCTAGCTATTTCAATAAGATCGACAATTTAATTTAGTATAATTTCAATAGCATTTAAATTGCAATTCTTTTACACTTTATTATGAAAATGCTAATACTAATTCAAAATCACTTGCATTAGAAACTTTAATGCAAAAATTATTTCAACTTCATTAGCAATGCAAAATGTAATGCTAATTTTAGTTCAACTTCATAAGTTTTAAAAACTTAAATGCTGATGAAATAAAGTTACCATCATATTGAACTTCTTAATGATAATAAAATGATTAATATATTACTAAAATAATGTATTATTGCTAACGGCTAAACTTCATTCATTACAGCTAAAGGATCTCTAATTTTATGAATAATAAAAATAATAAAAATTCTTCTATACACTTAAAAAATTCCTTTCGTTCCTTTTTCGTTAGAATTTTTATTTTCCTTTAGCATGGCATATTAATTTACATTTGTCGTTCTTATTTTGTACCTGCTCCAGCACCTGTGTGTCTAAGTGTATTTTGTATACATTTTTTAACACTTAATTAAGTTTTCATTCTAAAGACGAAGCATGTATGCAACTGCTTTGCCCACTGTGTCCCTATCGTTAGCTCGAGATTGCGATAGCGATGACGATTTTCGATAAGCATTTAAATGCAATAAAAATGCGACTTAATTGATTTAATTTGAATTGAATTCGCGTTGGGTGTGCAGAATAAATTGACGATGCTTTAAGACTATACCTACATATTTATATTTGAGATGTTTTTGTCACTTTGAAAAGAGAAGGACGGCACAAACGAAAAAAAAAATAAAATAAAAACAAATATGCAAATTAAAAACCTAAATTAACAAACAAGTTAATTGAAGTTCAAATTGTGTTTGTGTGGTTATAAGAATGTTGCAAAAAAGAAAAAAAATTTATGATATTCAAACAGGAAAACTTTGAGATAGATGTCTTCTTTATCATTTAAACTTACATGTCGCTTGACCACCAAATTCTTTACGCCCTCCATGACAAACGACGAACCTTGCGACACAAGCTTCGAGAACATAGAGACAGTCTTAGTGCCACCACCTTCATATTGTGCTGCTTGATGCATAGCCGGTGTACGATTCATAATGCCCTTCCAACGCTGTACGTAGGCAAGCGGTGATAAATCACAGCCTGCCTCTTGTAACGCTTCTTTCATGCGCTCGAATTCGAATTCGGGCACATTTTGTGCTGCGCATATATAGTAAATGGTGTACAAACGCATTTTATCCTCAGGCAAACCAAATTCAGGATCTTTCAGCAGCTCCAGTAATGGACGATCTAAAGTTTGTTTTGACATGATTTTCTCTTCCAATTCAAAAAATGAATCTAAACGACGCGCTTTAATGTAATTCAAAATGACGGTAGCAATTTTTGTATGCATATCAATTAAGCGTTTCTTTTCCATTAGTTGTGGCAACGAGTTAACAGCGTTTGTAAGACGTGCCGTAGTATCGTTGACCATTGAAAAGGCAACATCAGATTCACCATCAATGCCCATAGATGTTTTCAAACGTTTAATCTCCTCTTCAGAGTTACGATACGATTCCAGTTCCTCTTGTATTGCTTCGGCGACGGTGGGAAAGGGACTACCCTTGTGGGTAACCCAAAACCGATCGTTACGATCGAGATCACAAGCTTTGGGTTTTTTGCGTGTGCCTAGAAGTAAAGTAAAAAGAATTTAAGTGTAAATAGTAATGACAAAATATTAACTTCATACCTGTTACTGTGGTGCTATCATCTTCTACATATACCAAATTCAATCCCAAATCTAGTATATCATGGACCAGCGCCTGGTAGGACCACGTATGATGCAGTGGCGTTGCCAAATCTAAGTTACGATCGAGCAGCAGTAGCACCGGTCGTTGAAAGCTGAAAACACCACCTCCTGCTTGCGTGGCATCCATGTGGAAGAGATTAGAACGTGCATCCCACAGATTCTCACGCAATTTCTTTTCCAACTTGCGGGCAACCATTTCAGCAGCGCTATTACGTGGACAGCGTATTATGGGTACATTGCCCAACGTTACAAAAACAGCAAACAATGAATCAACAATTGAATCCATAAGAGTTTCCATTTCATCATCACGCGTATTAGCGCGATTTATAGAATAATAAGACAGTTGATCACTTTGTTGATGCTTCAGTATGAAGAAATCATCCTCAAGACTTATGAAATTTACATACTGGTCATAGACACGATGTATATTGGCTACACAACCCGCCTGCAGTGCTGCTGCCGCCAGATCTTCAATCTTTTGACGTGTTATGGGCGCAAGGAAATTCAAATGGTAAACATCGTAGAGCCCATTGCCGAAATCTTGTTGTATGCGATCGAGATTTTCATCTGTAGGCATGCAAAAATAAATGGCTGGCACGTCGGGAATCGAGTCGCGGTCAGAGTGCAATTGGCTGTGGCACAGTAATAAAGCAAACGAAAATATTAAACGTGTGTGTACAGCGAGAAATTGGCTTGTTAAAACAAAACTTACACATGCAATGTCACACCTAATTCGCGCAACTCTCGTATCGAAATTATTGGCGAAATTATGTCTTGGCCAACACGATCATAGATGAGAATCTTCCAGACGGGCTCCGCTGCTAGCGCCTTAGGCTGCTGCACATTTAAATTGAGCATTTGCTTTATCGCATCTGTGGAATTTTTGTATATAAATATAATAAAATAAATTTGTCATTGCTATTTGGTCGTTCTTTATACGCTCTCATACTCACTTATTTGTCTCTCGCGCAATGTTAACATTTCAATAGATTTCTTCTCTGTAATCTTGTTGTATAAAATTCTGCCGTTTATGATTTTTTTAATTATAAAAATTAAACTAAACTTTAATTCTTCACTAAAGATCTTTAAAATGTTCCTTACATTTTTTATTAATTTCTGCAAAACGAATTGTCAAAAATGACACCTCAGTACCACGTATTCACTCTAACATCTGTTCAGGGTTGCATTTGGTAGTACTTAAATAAGTTAGTCTTACGCTGCATTTAATCGCCCGAACAATCGAAAGAATCTCATTTTCTCGGCCGGTGTAAATGGTGTAGTGTTAAACCAAGGTTTAACATTGGTTCGCTGACAAATGCAAATAATGTTTAGGCAGTGAAAATGGTTGCCTGAGCTGAACGAATGATGAAATCTGCGTTCGGGCTGATCGGTCTGTATTCGATTTTTAATGCGAATGCAATTCTACTTCTGTTGTGAAATCATGGAAATGGAGTAAAATATGATAAAATTTATAGAATGTAGATTAATATTAATGCAATAACTTATGTTAATTTTTTAGGGAAAGTTGAGTGACATCTAGGTGTACGTAATATTAATAATACACTTTGAGTGCTGATGTTTAAAAACATTATAATTTGCCATCTAAACGAGCAAGATGGTTTCTGATGTACGGTCTGTGTAAATGGCTGCGCGAGCCATATGTTTGTATCTACAATTTCTTAGCTAAAAAAATATTCATTCGTTTGGGCGGTCTAAATGTAGTGCTACATGTTACACAAAATCGAGTTAACAAATTATTTATTAGCCCGGGTATGTGGGATGAATTGACTCCAACTCAAAAGTACTATGTAATTGTGGACAAAATTACTGTTGTTCATTTTGTTATCTTCATATCATTAGTTTATACATAACTATTTGATTTAAAACAACATTGTAAAAAAATGAAATGAGAAAAAACACGTGAACTTCGATTTTGAATTGATTTTAAGAACTTATAATATAAGAAAGTGAATCTAATTCTGGAATTCGTGTGCTAACTGCTATATCTGCATTGATGAAGACTTACCTAATCGGCCTAAAGAGGTATTTCTTGTCCCGTAATGCTTTTGTAGTGCCAAAAAAAATCTGGAAAAACAATTGGCACATAACTCACTAGATATAATTTGCGCAAAAGCATTATTCTCTCTACTTCAACATCCTTAAACGCAAATCTAATTAAAATATCTCGCAACTAAGAGTAATAACAATTGAATTCATATTTAAAATAATTCTAAAAATGAAAAATAAAATAAATAAATAATCTGTTTTACTATAAGTTCAATTGATTTCAAAAATGGAAACTTCAACATTGATACTGCAATTCGATTGTTATGCAATGTAGATATTTCTTGTTACATATGGAAAATTATTAAAAATCATATGGAAAATTATGAAAAAGTCATACCGAATGGTACTTTTTTTGTAGAGCAGAATATATCTAGTGATACCGTTCATAGGAAAAAATACAAATTTGAACGTTTGCTATGACGCTATGTCTCTGATTTCAGAAATTGTTTTTGAACACGTTCAATTCGAATAAAATAAGCCGAATAAAATAGACTCCAAATAAATGATGCATATTCCAACTTAATGTACATTTGGTCAATTCTCAATCATTCCTATTTGGCGTCATATCCTCTCATTTGTCACAAATTCTCAGATTTTTTTTTTACGATATTCTAATTATACGACAGTTATATTCTCTGTCCAGTGTTTCATAATCATATAATATTTAGAACAGTAAGTATTTCTCCATAAATTCTAAATTTATGATTTGCCATTGCACCAAAATACATTTGAAAGAAAAGTTTGAAAAGCATTGCAAAAATATATATCAGGTGAGAACAATTATTCAGTTCTGTTTGTTTTCCGCACATATTTAGCTATTCAGCTAACAGCTGATAGAATGACATTTAATAGGGTTGCTTTGGACAACTAAAATTGGTCGTAGTTTAGTACTATTTCTCGTGCGGCAGACATTTTTTTTGGTAGTCGATTTCAATATGGCGGCTTGATAAGTTGTGTGTGGCGCAATAAATAGTTTTGTAATTTCTATGAATAAAAGTGCGAATAAATGCATTTTTCTAATAAAAAATATAACTAAAATGAAAAAAAAGTTATAAACAAGTGAAATTTCATTAAATACAATCCATTTGTGATAAAATTGATTAGCAAAAATAATTGTGAAAGACAAGGAAAAGCATTACAATTTTGTTGTAGTCGACAGCGTCGTGTAGAAATCCCGTTACTGTTTTTTTTTTGTTTTTTTTGTTTGTTTTTTGTTTCAAGGCGAAACAACAGCGAGCACAACAACGTGCGCGTCGCTCGTAGAAAGTGAAAAATTTCAAGTGCATCCAACGAAGAAGAAAAACAATTGAAAATTCTCAAATCAAAAGCGAAAATTCACGCGTGTCTCTGAAACGGAGAAAAAAAAACGCCGAAAGATATTAAAACATGTTTAGAATACGCAGAACTTGTATGAGAAATGGCGTAAAACTGAAATTGGGTTTATTTATGTTTCTAAATTTAATGTGTGTCCAATGTCAGCTGCTTATCAATGTACAAAATCAGGTATGGCAACTTATCGTATTTGTTATTAAATTATTCGCGCTCTTCCTCGTCTCCTTTTCAAAGGAAAACAAATTTAGCCGAAAGTGTATTTAATAAACTTTTTAGCTTAGTTGGGGCTGAGAATAAGACGGCTTTCAGTTCTTAGGGGTTGTAAGTGATAAGGATTTTTTTCATTTGTTAAAGAAGTTAAGAAGTCGGAGATAGACAGACCCGAAGAGAATGACATCTTCATGTAGTATCTTTATGTTGGTACGTCCGTTAGTCAACACATACATAGCTTGTTGAATACTATGGCATCGGTCTGTCACGTGCTTTTTAATCGTAAATATTACGATGCACTCCTGATAATTCAAAATTTTGAATTGCAGGTAAAGCTCAACCCCGCAGGTTTCAGACTTTGGTCACACAAGGAAGAATTCTGCAATTTGAGTAGCATTATCTTATGGGCAATTTAGGAAGCCAGTGGTATATTAATCCTATATGAAAAGGCAAAACAAAATTACAATATTCAGGTTGCTTTGGAAAAATATAAATACATTGCATTTGCCAATTTTATACTTTTGCTAAATGCCAAATTCAATAGTATTCTCCATTTACATAAATCTAAAATGTTAAAATCTTGATTGCCTCCCTACAAAAAAAAAGTAAATTTATTCCAAAATAGCAGAAAGGACGTCCGAAAGAGTTGAAAGCTAATGTTGATTTTTTTGTTCACATTTAAAGCGCCTGCAACGAAAAATGTCCTTGAACTTGACTACACGAAAGTTTACTTGCTCAGAAACATAACGATAAGAAACTCGCAGGCACTAACACAGATACACCCCCAAACACACGCGACAGGAAATGTGCACAAAATATTAACCTTTGTAGAGGCAATGAGGTTTTGGTAGCAAGTTTATGATGAACATAAGCACCACAATTGTGAAAAGTCTCGGAGAGTTCGACTTCTGAGTTCGAAAAGTAGTTGTACCCACAGGTATACCCCCATGAGAAAAGCTGCAATTGAGAAAGAAATGGCAATGTCGCGCTGGGCTTTTATTTAATTTAACAGAATTTATAATTAGCATTTAAAAAGCTTAAGAGTAAGAGAAATGAAAATAATTTAAACAAAAAAATTGTTATATACCACGCTTATAAAACGGACTAAAAAGCATAAACTAATTTTTAAAGGTGAATTTTTAATGGTGAATTTTAGTAGGTATGAAAATACTTACATGATTTAAAACGAAAACCGTGGCTCGCATGCAATAGGTAATTTATGAATGGATTCTAAGTCGTTAACAATTTTATTTCTATCCATATGCGTAAAAAAAAAACAAAAAACTGAAGGTTGTCTTTATTACAAATCTTTTTTACCAACTTGTGCTATTGACCTTAGTGATTGAGCAATTTTAGTTGCTTCCGAACAATTTTCTATCTTCAGAATTATAAAAGCATGACTAAATAAATGATTTATATAGTTTCTTTTGGAAATCATAAATTATTTGAAATAAAAAGGCATCTTTGCTCGTTTTTCAAAATAAAAGTAAACGCTTTAAGATCTCTGGCAAATATAATAAAATACATGCCCGAGATTCCTGACACTGGGACCTGATTTTTTTTCCTTTTAATGTTTTCCTTTAAAAGGGGGAAAATGCACGGGAAAAATATATGTATGTTGACTGTTAAGAAAAGTTAGAATGTAATATTTCACTAGAATTTATTCTTTGGGGTTGTGTTAATATACTCAGTTATCACGCTAGCACGTAGCTCGTGAACACGGAACAGATCGCATTAAAATGTTGCGATAAGATTCTTCAAAAACCTAGAAGTACTACATCTCTTTTCTCAGTCATGTGACCAATGTGTATACACAAGGGTTAAGTAAACTCATACAGTACTCGGAACACATACATAGTCGGTTGTTTTCGCAATCGCATATGACCAATGTGTGCGTACTAGGGTTAAGTAGACTAGTAGCTCATAGACGAGTTTTAGTAATTCATAAAGCATTGAGCGCTCCAAAACGAGCAATCGATTACTCCCTATTGCTCCAGAGCTCTTGCAATTCGTACTCCTTTTTAACATTGCATGTCCTAGAACATGGAGTACTCGTTTTAGCCTTCAAAAAGAGGACACGATTATGAGCATGAGCTCACTTTCATCCCATAAAAAAACAAAACTCCATAATTGTGTGACAAGATTCAAATCACACAAAATACTTTTGTTTTTTATTATATTTTTAATATTACTTGTCCATTCACTTTTTCTTTTCTTTTACCCTTATCCGTTTTAGTATTTTATTATTTCGTGATCTTTTCTTGAGTTGACTTTTTCCAGTCTCGATCCTGTGGTAGAAAATCCCCACCGTAAATGTAAAGCAACGCGCTTACCAACTGAGCTACATAAGCAAATTTATTTTCCTGAATCTTGTTTCTTTTACTCTTGCAAAAACCATACAACTGCGCTGGAACTGTTGAGGCACACGATTTTAAAGAAAATAAAAATCCCAGTTTCACAGAATTTTTTTGATTTATAGTATTGCCAACTGAATGAGAAATTGTAAATAAAATATTAAACTATATATGTAATTTCAACTTTCCGAGGTTCACCTATCCCACCATGCATAAAAAACTAAAAATTTGGGACAATTTTAACTCTACCTAACCCTAAAGAGTTAACTAGGTAAGAGAGAGTAAAATATACAAATTTAAACTACTTTATTTATTTAAACTGTCTTTGTTATCATTACTTTTGAAAATGGACCATATAAAATTATGGATTGTGTTAGTGAAGATTTTGTTACAGTATTGGAGTTTCTCGTTTATTCCGCCTTTTGCAGTAATGAAATCATTACTCTTTTGAGGATTACTCACTATTTGTGCAACTGGGAAGCTACAAAAATAACTAACACCTCTGCATGTAAACAATAAAAGCTTAGAGTTTCATCTTTCTGCATACAGTTCTTATTTTTTTAACTCAACTTATCTTAAAAATATTTCATGTATGGTCGTCGTCATCAACAGCAGCGGCGCACAGTGGTTTGACTCCATATAAAGTGCGGAAAAAATATAAGAAATCATCTCAGCATAACGATTTTTGGCATGAGTCACACTTTGGTCGTGGAAAAGAAAAATTATGAAAATGGGCGTGATCGGTCGGTTGCCACGCCCACTTCCCATACAACAGTAAAACTAAAATAGCTTTAAAATCCGTTACAGTCAAGATATTGAAATAAATATCATAAACAAATGGTTTTAACTGTTTCAACATTTCATTTTAATTCATATTTTTTTGTTCGTGACAAAAAAATTTCTATGTTTTAAAAGTACACTGATACCACAAATACTCACATTTTCATACAGTTTTTACCCGATATGCATTTAGTATTGTGTTAATAAGAATGAGATCCGCAGCTAATTTAGTTTTTTGTTATTTAGCTAAGAAATTATATTTTACATTTTTATATATTAGAATATTTCGCACACCTGCGCAAGATAGACCTGGTCCACCAAACGTAGTTTCTAAAACCCAAAATGCATGCTAGCACTTTGTGTTTAGCATTCATCAACCTCGACAGCTTACCCACAATTATTTAATAGAGTAATCCCTCCAATTTTTTTTTAATATGTTAATGAATTATTTATGAATAGAAATTGAGAAAAAATTTCTAATATCGACGCGTCAAAAAAATGATTTTTTTCCGCAGTCAAACCACTGTGCGGCGGCGACAAAGGACCGTCAAAGAAATAACGAACTGTTTTAGCTGTGTTTGTACTTGCGTTTGTGTTGTTGTTTCTCCAGAGCACCACCAATTTGTGCTTAATGTGCTGCTTACTTCTCTATATATTTTTCTTGATAAATTTTCTGTTTTTTC
This sequence comes from Toxonevra muliebris, assembly GCA_963691655.1. Lineage (NCBI taxonomy): Eukaryota > Metazoa > Arthropoda > Insecta > Diptera > Pallopteridae > Toxonevra > Toxonevra muliebris. Next base: position 52,016,739 of record OY829329.1, read on the forward strand.
ACTTTTTTTTTGTTCTTTAGATTTATTTTCTTCTGCTCTGTTTTCTCTACAGGTTTTTGATTCCATCCCTGCTCAAGAGCATATGTATGTATAACGTTGGTTCCTTTTGTTTAGTTTTGTACAGCTATTATTTTTGTTGTTGTTGTGCGAAACTATGTACGTTTGTATTTATATAATTTTTGTTGCTGTTTTGAGCTAGATTTTGGTTTTTTATTTTATGCTTTACTGTGCCTCTTTTTGTTACCTACTTACTTTATTATTTTTTTTTTTCTAGTTTTTCTTTTTAGATTTTGAGTTCATGGACATTGTTTTATTCATAGTATGCTCATCATATAAGTTATATAAAAATAAAGAAAAATATTTTTGTAGGAAAATTTGTTGTATTCTGTTATGTAAGTAGAACAAAAGAGTGTTCAACGATTAAGTACATAGCTTAAAAATTGCAATTTTTGTAATATGTAAATGTTTTCTTTTAATCCATTAAATATGTTATTATAATAATTTGACTTCTTTAACAACAAAAACTGATGCAAAGCAACGACCATATACATACATAAGCGTGACAAATTCCGACCTAAATGTAATTATTATTATTATTAATATCGTTTACATGGGTAGAACCACTTCCACTTGTTCCAATAGCTGATTCGCAAGGCCTCATAAGCCGTCCTGATAGTCATATACAATAGTTGTAAAATGTTGTTGTCTCCATATGAAAATATAGAATAAAATAATGGTGCAACGTATTGAGTTGCTATTCATTCAGCCGTTTCTTACTGCTTTACTTTTTTTTCTCCACACAAAGTAGCTAGTATTTTACCTTTTTATTACATTCAAATATGATCAAAGGAATATAATATTCTAGCACAATACAAAAAAATTCGAAGTCAGAAATGTGTCAAAAATCGGAATTATTACAAAACTAAAAATATATGTAGCCTATCATAGTCTTACGCACAAAAGGTTTCTAAAAAGTAAAAAACCATTCAATTTTGTCCGTATTGTATTTCTGTGAAAACAAAAAATTTTTGAAGTTGCTTCAATAGAACTCAATTTTATAGCGTCAGTCATAAAACAGAATTTAAAAGGAACAGTAAAGAATTTTGTTGCTCCATCAAAAAGTGAAGAAATGACTTTATTTATTTATTTAGTCTATGGGCAATATAATATCCTTACAGACTAGAGAACAAAGTTTGTACCTTACATTAGTAATAAATTAACAGTATTAAAGGCAAAAACTAACAATGTATATGTAGTCTATGGATTAAATCCAAACAAAGATAAATACAACAGATTTTATAGTGAAAAGTGATTAGAGTGCATTAAATACAATATTCTTAAAGCAGTCCTTAGATACAGAGAAATCAAACATACAAGTAGATGACAATTCATTAAGTTGTGACAATGCTCTTACAATAGGTTCATTCAGTGCGTAATTAGAGCGATGGTGCTTGTTATAAAATGGATTACAGTGTCGGAGATGCGTAGATGGCACATTGAACTGAATACAGCTTAGCAATTCAGGACAAACAAGTTTAGATGAAATAATATTATAAATAAATATTAAAGAAGCCGCTTTTCTTCTAATTTCAAGGGACTTCAAACCCAAAAGCAAACATCGCACATTATATGCGGGCAAAGTAACACCAAAATTTAACGGACGTAGGGCATATCTAGTGAATGTTCATTAAATTCTTTCCAATCTAACTGAATGAGAAGCATAATAAGGGTTCCAAATGAGAGATGCATACTCTAATCTAGATCTAACAAAAGCATTGTAAAGACACTTAAGAGTATGCGGGTCAGTAAAATTAACACTATTCCTGTGAACAAACGCAAGAACAGAGTAAGCTTTAGGAATTAAAAAATTTATGTGCTCAATAAAAGTAAACTTTGAATCAAAAATTACACCTAGATCTCGAATAGTTGTAACAGTTTGCAGTGAGCAATTTTGGATAAAATAGTTAGTACTAAGGATATTATTAGACTTTGAAAAAGTAGCATGAGAACATTTGGAGATATTTAGCGGAAGACCATTTGAGATACTCCATTTAAAAACATTATTGAGATCACATTGCAAAGCGGCTGTATCAAATAGATTACGAGCTCGGCAGAACAACTTAAGGTCATCCGCATACAGCAAACATTTTGAGTTTATGATACATTTGCATATATCGGTAATAAACAAGATGAAGAGCAAAGTCCCGAGAATGCTACCTTGTGGAACCCCAGAAGAAGCAGTAAACTGATACGATAACTCATTATTTATGGCAACAAAACAACGCCTAGAACTCAAATAAAACTTAATCCAACCCAAAAAAGCGGAATGAAAACCCATCTTAGCAAGTTTAGCAATTAAGAGGCTATGACTGACTTTGTCAAATGCCCTCGAAAAATCCGTATAAATCACATCAACCTGATGGCCTGATTCCAATGAAGAGATGCAATAGTTCGAGAATAGTGCAAGATTAGTCACAGTTGATCTACCTGCAACAAACCCATGTTGCTCAAGACAAAGATGACGTTTAACAGAGAAGAACAATTTAGCTTTGATGATACTTTCAAACAATTTTGATACATTTGATAGTTTCGAAATAGGCCGATAATTAGAAACATTATTTTTTAACCCCGATTTAAAAACTGGTGTAATAAATGCAATTTGCCAACTATCAATGAAAGTACCTGAAATTAATGACTAGTTGAAAATATGACTGAGAGGTTTGCAAAGAGCAACAGTACATTTAGAAAATACTATAGGAGAGAAAACATCAATCTCAGGCTTTACAGAAATATTCATATTTACCATAGCATTAAAAACCTCCAACTCAGAAACAGTAAGCAAGGCAAAATCCAAGAATGTATCAATATTTCTAAGCAACTGATTATCACAAGACAAACCATCATCAACAAAGTTCCCTTTAAAATAGTCAGCAAAGAGATTAGCTGTATCAGAGATTGAATTAGAGCTCTTATTATTATAGAACATGGACGACGGGATATATGAACTACATTTTTTTGATTGGATAAAACTCCAGAACGATTTAGGGTTAGTTTTAATATTTGCTTCAAAGCCCAAAATGTATTGTTTGTACAAAAATTTATTTAGAGTGTTGAATTCATTCAAATAATGCACATATTTTAAGTCATATTCAACATTATTAGAAGAACGAGACAGTTTAAAATATTTATTACGGAGATTTTTTAACTTTTTAAGGGCCTTAGAATACCATGGAAGCTTATAAACTCTCTGAGAAAACCTAGGGACATAACTATTACAGATATCTAACACTTTAGATTTGAATAAGTCAAAGCAAACTGCAACAGTTTTATATATATATATTCTAAACATACTAGGAATATAATTGTGTAAAAAAAAAAAATTGATTTTTTGAAAATTGTGAGATTATATCTTAAAGTGTCCTCCCCACTTTCTAAAAATTTCTAAACCCTAAAATAAAATAATGTTAATTAATAGTTTCATATACAGTTAAAATATTATCAATAATATTTGTACTTAATGTTACATTTAACCTATTTTAGGTAAAGATATGTAAAATAATTTATATTAATTTTATGTTTACCGTTTTGTTTCTTTGCAGGGTGGTGAAGTTATACAAGAAAGCATCACTTCAAATGTTAGTGAAGATTTAATAACATTAGAATTTCAGAAAACTGATGGAACGCTGATCACACAAGTTATAGATTTCCGAAATGTAAGTAAAGTTTATAATAAAAAAAAAACATAAATTAAGTTCTTAATACAAACATGTAGTGCTGAATAAACTGATAACAAAAATTGCGTGCTTCCGGTATGTAAGTTGTGGTTGCTGTAGCTCAGTGGTTTAGTGCGTTGGCTTTCACATTCAGTTTTATTGTTTAACACTATCGATCTCATTATTTCCCATCCCTAGTACAAAATTTTTTTTGGCTTTTATGCATAGTTTGCACTACTTTTTATCATACAAATTTCTTATTTTAATTGTATGATTTTATTTTTATTTTTTTTTAAATAAAATATTTTTATACTAAAGATTTTTTTTTTTTGCCAAAAAAAAGAGAGGGTGTACTTTTCATGAAATCATCGTCGAGCAAAAAGTTAAATAATTTGTAAAGGGCGTTTTTTTTTTTAGAAGTGAGGTTTTCAAGAAGAAATAAAACGCATATAATTTAATGTTATGGCCAAGAACTTAGCTTTATTATAAAGATAAGTGTTTGCCATTATGTTTTAAAAATGATTTCGGGCAAGTGGACGCCGCGGCTGGCTCGAATAAATTCCAGCCGTGAGGCTCCATTTTCGACCACTTTTTGTAGCAATTGGGGCCGTATGTCAGTAATAACGCGCAGAATATTCGCTTCCAAGGCGTCAGTCGTCTCGGGCTTATCTGCGTAGACAAGCGACTTCACATAACCACACAAAAAATAGTCCAGTGGTGTTAAACCGCACGATCTTGGAGGCTACGCCACAGGCCCACGACGCGCGATAATGCGCTCACCAAATTTTCCTTCAATACATTAATTGTTTCGTTGGCTGTATGGCATGTAGCGCCGTCTTGTTGGTACCAAAGGTCGTCCCCATCAACATCCTCCAATTCAGGCACGAAAAAGTCATTAATCATGGCTCTATAGCGTTCCCCATTGACTAACATTATGGCCGGCTTCATCTTTGAAGAAATATGGACCAATGATTCCCTCTGCCCATAGAGCATACCAAACAGTGACTTTTTAAGTATGTAACGGCGTCTCAACAATGGCTTGTGGATTATCAACATTTCAAATGCGACGATTTTGCTTATTAACGTACCCATTCAACCAAAAGTGAGCTTCATCGCTGAACAAAACTTTCTTGATGGTCGTTCGGCTTCAATTCTTGTACGAGTTGGATTTTGTAAGCCCGCAAACCAAGATCCTTCCGCAAAATCTTCCATAAAGTGGATGGACACAGCTCCAATTATTGCGCGCGATGGCGGATGGACTCATTCGGGTCTTCTTCGATCCTCTGCTCCACAGCAGCAATAGCGTCTTCGGTGTGCACTGTACGGCGTTCCTGAGGATGCGCATTATTCACTAGAGTAAACGTGGTACGAAACCGATCCATGGTTGCTTGAATTACCGACTGCTGGGCGATTTTGTCGACCGAATATGGGAAGCAGCACGCGATGCGTCGCGCGTCCCGAACCATTATTATGGTAATAAATTTGCACGATTTGCAAACGTTGTTCAGCCATTCGTAATGAACCTAAGTCTGAGGTCGTGTTCTAAGGTAGTAGCTTGGTGGTTCTATTGTCCTCTATTCGCTAGATTATATGTAATAAACCAACCGATGCGTCTTCACGGAAGTCTGAGATCGTGGTCTAAGGTAGTAGCTTGGTGGTTCTATTGTCCTCTATTCGTCAGATTATATGTAATAAACCAACCGATGCGTCCGCACAAAAGGATAGCACGAAAGAATCGTTCATTCATTCGTGAGGTATTAATTGGATTTTGGCGTAAGTTCTTACGTCAAGATTAAGATTTCCGCTGAGGTATTAATCGACATCAGGGGGTCGTATCCACGTTCCCTGGTGTAGTGAACACACGTAGTTGCCACGGACCATACCACAAACGACAATGACCTAACCATCGTATCACGAACACACACAAAGGAAATCTACGAAAGCAAACCGAGTGCCAAGGAAGGCAAACGAACGTCCGAGAGGGACGATTGAGAGGCTACAAGGAACAAACAAAGACTGTATTTTATTGTATTATAGAGGTTTCTGTCGTTGTACCGCGACCTATAAGATCTATTGTACGTCCCTCTTTTCTTTCTAGTCTAATCTGCCTAGAGTACCTCATCCAGTCCAGTCTCCCTCAAGAATTTGAGTATTGCGCCCGGATCTATGGATGCCAGTTCGGTACTGGGCACTTGGTGCATGCCCAGACATTTCCTTCTTTTGTGGATCAGTGCTCCACATTGAGCTAAAATATGTTCTGATGATTCGTCTTCCTCATTACAAAACCTGCAAATTGAGCTTTGCTCAACCCCTATCTTACAAAGGTGTTCTCTGAGCCCGCAATGCCCAGTCAGAATACCAGCTAATATGCGCAAACTGTTTTTGTTGAGACCAATGCAGAATGCGTATCTACTCTTATTATAATTACCTAAAAGCGCTTTGGATTGCCTCAGTCCCGTATGATTGGTAAAGAGTTCTTGCCTCTTGTTCCTCTCTTCTTGCCTGAGTAATTCCCTGATTACGCTATCTCCTATTCCACAGAAGGGTTCAGGTCCCACGAAAGTGGTTGCTGCCCCCTTTCTTGCAAGCTCGTCTGCCTGCTCAATACCCTCAATTCCTGCGTGTCCAGGGACCCAACATAGAGCGACTTTGTTGTCATTGCCCAGTTGATTGAGCTTGCTCAAACAGTCCCACACCAACTTAGAGGTGATCTCAAAGGAACATAATGCTCGAATGGCTGCTTGGCTGTCCGACATGATAGCGATATCTTGCCGTTTGTACTGTCTATCCAGGTTGAATTGCACACATGTGCTAATTGCATGAATTTCAGCTTGGAAGATGCTAGGATACTTCCCCATCGGCTCAGAGTGTTTGATTCTTGGCCCAAATACTCCTGCCCCAGTTCCATCCTCGGTACGTGACCCATCTGTATACCACTTAATCGTGTGTTCTTTGAGTGTATAGTTATACTCTACACCCTCCCATTCGTTCTTACTACTAAGTTTTGCAACGAAGTGTTTCTCAAAACTATACTGTTTGTCCATTCTGTCCTGGGGACAGTCCAAGAGATAGTTGTCTTTCGCCGGGTTATCTCGGTCTCCAAGCCCTATAGATCTCCTCGTCAACATTTTATTTCTTGTTCCTCTTACGATTGCTGCCTTGGAGGCATTCTCTATCACGAGGTGTAATGGAGTGAGCTCCAATAGTACCTCTAGTGCAGCAGTCGGACATGTTCTCATCGCTCCTGTTAACAAAGACTGTACGAAGTACCAAGAATAAAATACTAACGAATCAAGTGTAATTAAAAACAACAGTGAAGAATATAAATAAACAAGTGAACAAAGAAAATCGAAACGAACTATCGTGAGCTATTATTTACGCACCCTGGTTACTCGCTGAGTATACCCTGACAAAAAGAAAAGAAACCAGGAAGGTTCGTTACATTATGAAATGGCAAACCAAACTGAGTAAACAGCTGTAAAAAGACCAACTCCGAAAAAAGTATTGCCAGATTGAAAACCACACTTCTAAAAAAAAAAACCCTTTAGATATGTTTGTTTAAAATAAATACAGAATTTCCCGGTAAACCCTTTTGCAGTCTGGCTGCATAAGTCATTACTTATGGATGCCATACCTATGTTCGTTTTGTAACTCATACAAAATTTGAAAGTTTAGTAGAATAAATCAGTCTAAAATTCATACTGATATCTAAAAATCTTTTAATTATTGTTGGTAATTATTCCTTAATGTAAAAGCGAACTTATTTAATATAATCGGAAAAGTTCCATAATATTTTCACGACTTTATTATTATTATTATATTATGAAAGGTATTATTTTTAAATATTTAAACAAAAAATCAACGTGTTCCAAATATCGGAGAACAATGTCGAGTACACCAAATTGATAATGATTGCATTCTTTGTTGGAATCGGTAGAAATTTTTTCCTGAGCATTCCCACTAAAAATTAAAAATAATTTTTACCTGTTGATTTTTATTTTTTAATCAGAAATTATAATAATTTTTTGATTTTTATCTGTTTGCTCAGAAATAATAATATTTTATGATTTTTCTGGGGTTTCATCTAAGAAAAAACTACAAGAACACAAAGAAAAACAACAACAACAAAATCAACACTTCGCTGTTATTGTTGCTGACAAAAGTCACACCCGCAATAACATTTTTCTCCTGTAGCTTAACACTATACATACAAGCGGTACTTTGTGCAAAAAACAACAACACAAACAATCACATGAATTTCGATCTAACTGAACACACGATGTGCAAAGCTGTGCAACGATTTGATTTTTTCGTTTCAATCAAAAATATAAAAATCAAATAATGATTTTTTTTTCCTGAACATAAAAAAAAAAACAGAAAATAATTATTATTTCTGAGCAAACAGATCAAAATCAAAAAATTATTATAATTTCTGAGCTAAAAAAAAAAAAACCGAAAAATAATTTTTATTAATGATCAAATAAATAAAATTCCAGTAATAAGCATTAAATTTTAATTTTTTTTATACTGCTTATAATGATTACGGTCCCTGCTATTTATAGTTTGATGAAAATTATAGTTTAGGGAACTTTTTGAAGTTTGTAAGAATTTTATTATCTAATTAAAAATTATAATCGTTTTTTTTTTGTGTTTTTTAGGAAGTTAAAATCTTTAAAGCTCTCGTTCTGGGTGAAGAAGAACGTGGCCAAAGTCAGTATCAGGTCATGTGTTTTGTGACAAAATTTAACAAAGGCGATTTCATCTCATCCGATGCAATGGCCAAATTACGACAAAAAAATCCGCACACAATACGCACACCGGAAGAGGATAAGGGCAAAGAAACTTTTACAATGACATCATGGGTGCATTTAAATCGATCTTTGCCTATAACGCGACATTTGCAGGCGTTATGTGCCGAAGCTATAGATGCGACATATGTGCGTGATGTCGATCTGAAATCGTGGTCGGAGTTGCCAGGTTGGTAATTTTATATATATGCAGACCTTATATATTATTTATGTCATTCATAAAGCTTTTTGTTAAATTGAAATCTTGATTAATCGGTTGAATGAAATCTTGATTAATTTATTAATCAACAAATTCATTAATCAATTGGTTTTTATATTAAAATTGATTAAACAGAGTAATCATTAATAGTTTAATCAGAATCTTAATCAATCTGAATTTTGATTAATCGATGAAACTTTGATTAATCGGAGTCTTGATTAATCGAAATATTTATGAAACGGAATATGGAATAATAGAAATTTTTATTAATCAGAATCTTATTAAACGGATTCTTGATAAAACGGAATCTTGATTAATCTTAATCCCGGTAAATCGGAATCTTGAAATATCAGTTATACGGAATATTGGTTAAATGAATTCTACTAGAACTTGAATTAATCGGAATCTAGATTTATCGGCTAATCTAAGACTTGATTAATCGGAATCTTCGCTAATCTTTTTTAATAGGGCCCTCGATTATTAATCAAAAAGATAGAAACTAATTGCACATAAGCATTGAATAATTTTCGCCATCTACCTATAAATTTCAGGTTCTTCCATATCTAGCCTAGAAGCTGCTACAGAAAAATTTCCTGATACATTATCCTCACGTTGTAATGAGGTCAGCAGTCTTTGGGCACCGTGCCTCTGTACCCTCGAGACATGCATTGGTTGGTATCCATGCGGGCTTAAGTATTGTAAGGGTAAACCTGGTGGTGGCGGCGGTGGTGATTCATCTGCAGCGCAAGCAAATTATCGTTGTGGCATTAAAACGTGTCGTAAATGTAGTCAATTTACTTATTATGTACGCCAGAAGCAACAGTGTCTATGGGATGAATGACGAGGACTGTATGTTGTAGCCGCTGCGAATGCTACTATTGCTGCCAATGCTTGTGTTGTTGCTGATGCGGGTGCTGTTGGTGTCGTTGTCATTGCAACCACTTTCCCAACAGCCGCCGTCGTTCACCTCTCACATCATCATGCAGCCGCTGACGATGCCTTCTTCTATTTCTACTTTTTATTACACAAACGTTTCATATGCTCAGTGATGAATAACAAATGGTCAACGACAATAAAAACTACAACAACAACCGAAACAGCAACAACGATAACGACCAATCAATATAAATATTCGTATTATCGTAATGAAAAAATAATGCATCCGTTTTTAACTGCTTTACAACAAAAAATATACTGCAACAACAACAAGTACACAATAGCAACAATTGCAATATATCAAGAAATACTATTGTTACAAATATTTGGAGTATTGCTGCTGACGTCAACATCATCATCAAAATATAATGATGTTGGACTTTTTAAAATATTTAAAGTCATGGATTATTATTGTATTCTGCTGTGAATATTGAAGGAACTCAAGTAGTAAGTTCATAGCTGTTTAATATTTATGTAAATATATTTGAAAAAATAACTAAACTGAAAAAAATAAGTATAAATTTTTGGTTAAAAATGCAAAAAGTTCTCAAATCCATTCATTTATTCAAAATTTTATCTTAAAAATCTTTAGTGGCAATTATGGTTCTCATATAAATCCATGGATTTAATTATCTAAATTTTAAATTTGTCAAAAGTTTTAACCTGCTGGTAATCGTTGATCGAAATATCGATATATATATATAGATTTAACTCTCGATAAAATTTGATTTGGAGATCAAAATAATTTTGTGCGATTGGATAATTTGAACTTTTTGCATTGTTTTAAATTCTAATTTAAAATATTTCTATAAATCTTATAGTTCATATTAAGAGACTGTTAGACATTTTAAGTAGCATACAAAATAAGCATTTAAATTATTTGTTTTTAATTTAACATTAACAACATATACAAGATTAATATTTGCTCAAAGTTTTATCAATATGAAAAAATTATCCCTACGACTCTATTGAGTTTAACCAAAAAGTATACATAATTAAATGTAAGTAAAAAAAAAAATGATGTCACGACTCTATTGAGTTAACCCAAAAAGTGGACAAAGCTAAAATTTCAAAAACTGGTTTTACTAGACGGAGGAGAGGAGGGTATGGTGTGATTTTGACTTCTAAATTGGTCAAATTGAATTGTTTTTCTTTTTTCGTGAGAACCCACAGAAAATAGTTTTCCTGAAGGAAAATTCGAAATCTTTTTTAATTATTTTTATTTCTTCCTCCGAGAAGAAAACTGTTTCAAAAAGCATTTCTATCCTTCTTTGACCTTAAGTAATCAGTAGAAATCTCATCTTTAACTAAATCGAAGCTCCCATTCGACATACTATACTTTCCAGCGTATTTCTGCTCAGATCGGAGTACCGATCAGGTAAGAACACTATATGTTCTTCTAGCTCCAGCTGGACTTTCTCGTCATACCGGAAAGCTGTTTCTATGAATGTTTGATGTTTTTATTTTATTATTTTTATTAATTCTTACAGTAGTAGATGATTAAAATAATTACAGTTTTTCAAACATAGTAATACATACATTTATTGTTGTAAATTCTTTTACATTTATTTTTATTCGTTCTTCATAAGAACGACTTCAACTCTTTTCATATAGTCTTATCAGCGCTTGTGGTTTTCTACCGGTTTCTCGAAATTAAATTTCATGCGAACAAAATTAAGAAAAAAATATTCTTATTAACACTTCTAGGTATCAGAAAATTATAATTTCTTTTCAATAGATTTGTGGTTTTCTGTCACTCTACGGTTTAATTTTTATGTTTTACTATTATATTCTTAATTCAACATTTTTTGATATGAATGGGCAATGCCAAACGGAAATAACACATTATGCACCCAGTTTTGTTTCCTAAAATTAAATTGAAAATAAAATTACATTGGCATTGAACGTTTCCTGCTTGCTTTAGCAATCAATTTTTGAAAATAAATATTGCGTAAAATATTAAAGTTGTTGAAGATCTGAATCCATTGCTTATATCAATTTACAACATACTGATTTATATATACTAGGGTGTAGCATTTTTCGAAAAAAAAAAATTGGCTATGACCATAATCTTGGCAGAATGATCCCGTGATCACGAAGTAACTGAAGAAACTGTAAAAAAAACGGTAACGACTGTCAGTATGACAAAAAAGACTTTAATGGCAAGTATGAATGAAATTAGATTTGAATGCAATTTTCAGATTTAAATGCAATTTTCAGATTTATTGCGGCAATGATTAAAATACAAATTTGGCAGCAATCAACCATTCCCATCATTATAAAAAGTATTGTTAGCAAAATTCAAAAACTTCACAGTGTTTACAGGAAGGCAATTTTATTTTGTTGATATCAGAGATATGACTCAAAATTTACGGAATTTTATTTGCTTTTAAATTCTTATAGGGTACTTTTTATGTTTTCCCTAACAAATATTAGAAAATCAACGATTTATTCATACTTGCCACCAAAAATTTTGTATGTAATGCTGACAGTGATTACCGTCACTCGAAACCCGTTTCTTTGGTTAATTCGTGATCATTTTGCAAAGGTTATGTGTGTGTGTGTAATTTTTAAATGATGTGTGATTGTATATAAAGCGATGGAAAGATCTAGAATTGTGTAGTATACATTTTAATTTGAGTCAGTGAATATTATATAATAATTCAAGTAAAAAAAAAATATACAATGTTTCACATTGCAACAATAAGAGCATCTTGAATTATATTGCATTTGTAAAGCTGGGTAGAAATCTTTCAATCTTTCTTATCGCTGATGTCATCCTCTTAACCATAGAACCATAATGCACGTAAATTTTACGTATACAAAGCAACTGCAATTTGTGGTGAGCATCAAAAAACAATTTTTTAAAACTTTTAATAAAATTAAGTTGCATTATATTTTTAAGTTTGTATACGAATAACTAATAATTTGGACTGCAAAACATAAAAATAATTAAACCGTATCCGAAGGATATTCATCAGTGCGTAAAATTTACGTAGCGTTAGTATGTATATGAACGTAGCATAAAATACCGTTATGGTTCCAGTGTTAAATCTCTTAGTGTATATTTCACAGCTGAAGATGGATATAACATAGATGCTTAGCATTTAGTTTGAACAGAGGTGGACGTGAAAAGACAGATGAGATATTCATCATGAATTATAGTTTTTCTCCACAACAACGTGTTAAAATTGAAGTAGAGGGTGGTTCAATTACTCTAATGGGTAATATATTTGATGGAGCAAGACGTGGAGTATTCACAAGTAAATTTTTACCATCGTGCCCTTTTAACGAAATCGAAATCGAGAATATGCCAGTTGTTCAGGGTAAGAAGAGAACTCATCTTTCTTTAACCAAAAATGAAAAAAGTGATGATGATATTAAACCAATTAGTCTGAGTACACAAGGAAAAGTCAAACATTATTACAAATAAAAAAAAAAAAATATTTTTTATTTTTTTAAGATAATCATGTATTACTCTATAAATTAAAAGCATTTTATACGAAAAGAGGGGAAGGAATTATAAACAATGAACAGAAAAAGTGAATATAAGATAATCATGTATTACTCATTAAATTAAAAGCATTTTATATGAAAAGAGGAGGAGGAATTATAAGCAATGAAAACATTTATAAACACTTTCTGCGACGGTTGATCCTGTGTTATATATTTAAAAAATTTTCAATTGTATGAGAGATACAAGTTTTTTTTTTAATATGAACTCAAAAAATATTAACAGTTTCCTAGAAAGCTTTGATACTCTAATACTCGATGAACATAAAGAGCAACTATTCAAAACTATGGAGCTATTGATTAAAGTCGAAAAGGAGGGGTCTAGCTCATTCCATATATGGTACGCATTATCACGACTGTCCGTGGAATAAACATGATGCGAAATGTGGTCCTGATACATGTGTATGTTATACACTCAAATTTAAATGTGAAAATGCTGAAAAATTAATACAACTATATACGCGCATAAGAGGATTCTAACGAAAAAAACAAAAAATCTGTAACAATCTATAATTATATCAACGATGAGGAACACCAAACCCAATTCTAAAATCTGGGTAAAAAAATTTAAGTTAAATAAGACAACAAACATTTTTTTCTTTTAATATAATAAAATTTTATTTATTATTTTCAATTTTACAATTTTTGTTTTTTTTTAAAGATTAGAAAAAGCTGAAAAGAAAAGAAAAAATCTGAAAAAAAATCCCTATTGTAAAAATAAATAAGACGACAAAATTTTTTTTTTATTTTAATAAAATTTTTTATTTTTATTTTTTTTTTTTTTTTAATTTTACAATTTTTTTATTTGATGATAATGAGCTTATCCTCATACTCGTCATCTACCAGAAATGGTTGTCCAGGTGTGGCAACCTCCTCTTTTTTGAGGCAGATGTTGTAGGAGCTTTTGCTCCCCCTCCTTAACAATGATGTAGGCGCCTTTATGAAGGTCATCAATGCAGCTCTCGCTGAGCTCGCTATATCTTGAGGGTAGGAAGAGCATGCTCTCAGGCAGCTCTACCCTCACCCTTGCGCCATATCGAGTATTCACTCGGGAGACTATTAGAACTCTAGAGCTCCTCCGAAGCACCATATCCTCAACACTGAGAATAGGCTTTTGTTCTTTTCCATTGAATTCAGCTAGTATGGAATCCATGATGATACTGAATAATTGAAGAAATTTGAGGTTCTTTTATATCAAAAATTTTCAAACGATAAACTTTAACTCAAAGTTTGTGGTTTTTCTTCAAGAAACGAAAAAACAAATTTTTTCCCACGCATAAAATTAGAAAAGCAACTTAATGTTTTTTACCATCAACATGTGGTTTTTTTTTCATTGTACTATGAAAAATATCGGGTGTACAATTTTTATTTTTTTTAAAAGATTAGAAAAAGCTGAAAAGAAAAGAAAAACTCCGAAAAAAAAAATCCCTAATTGCTAACATACCGCGCTTTAACTTTAATTTGTCTTATCAATGTTTTGTGACATTCCTCAAAAAACTAATATCTAACGCATTTCCTGTGAATATATTTAAAAATTAAAATAATCAAATGTGGATTCACATTAAATAAATTTAAGTATTTTTTTAAACATGTTATTACAAAATTGATATGAAGCCAGTAACCAACCACTCGGTTACAAATTATTTTATTGAGTGAAAATATTCTGAGAAAATATTTGATATAAAAATGACAAAGTATAAAATATCTGAACATAAATTAAATACAGCAAATGAACAAGTATATAATAACGAAAGTATATTTTCATCACACCTCCTCATTTGCGCTTTAGTCCAGATTTTGATCTCAAATATTCCAGCTTTGTTGTGCCTATTGGCTTTGTTATCATATCTGCTATCATGTCTTCTGTAGGACAGTACCGACAACTAATAATGTTTTTATCGACATAGTCCTTGACAAAATGAAATTTGGCATCAATATGCTTTGACCTATTGCTGAGTTTCTCCTCTTTGATCAGGCTTAAACAACTTTGGTTGTCCTCATTTATAGTAGTCGGCATAGTCTGGTTGCAGTGCAAATCATTTAATATTTTACGAATCCACGCTGCTTCTGATAGAGCGATAAATTCTGCTTCAGTAGTCGATAACGAAACACAGGTTTGCTTTCTACACGCCCAGCTTATAGTGCCTCCATTTAAAATGAAAATATAGCCAGAGTTTGATTTTCTGTCTATTCGACATTCTGCCCAATTGGCATCTGCATACCCAACGAGTACATTCGGTTCTAGCCTCGGGTTGTTCAAATTTAGGTAGATTTTTGAGCTTCACTTCAGATACTTCACGACTCTTTTCAACTCAACCCAGTTTTCTTGTGTTGGAGCACTTGATTTTCGCGCCAAAATTGCTACACTCGCTGATATATCAGGTCGTGTGTTAACTGCTATGTAGAGCAAGGATCCGAGCAAACTTTGGTAGTTGTTATTGTCTAGTAAAAGTTCGGGTTCACCCTTGCCATAAGATTGTTCCAATGGAAATTTTGACGATTTAGCGCTTTGAAGGCCAAACTTTTCAGCCGTCTTATCGATGTACTGCTTTTGGCATAACGAAAATGTCATGTCGTCAGCTCGAAAAACATCGACACCCAAATAATGGCTTATCGCACCGAGATTATTTATTTCAAACTTTAAATTTAACAGCTGTTCAACAGTTTTTATATGGTTAACATTGCTTGCAGCAACAACCAAGTCATCAACGTAAACCAATATATATATTCCTCCTCCTTTGATGGCTTTGTTGTACAAACAAGGATCAGCTTTACTTTGAGTAAAACCACCATCAATTAAAACATCGTTCAACGTTTTGTTCTAAACATGCGCCGCTTGTTTCAAACCGTACAAGCTTTTCTTTAATAAACAGATTCGATTGTCATTACTTCTAAATCCAAGGGGTTTTTTCATATAAATTGTCTCCTTCAATGTACCATTCAAGAAAGCACACTTTACATCCACATGATAAACGTGCAGTTTTCTCTGTCCAGCCACAGACAGTAGTAATCGAAGTGTTGACTTGCGGACAACAGGAGCAAATACTTCATCATAGTCGCAACCATATTTTTGACTATAACTTTGTGCAACTAGACGCGCTTTAAAACGCTGAATCTTACCGCATAAATTTTTTTTTTTTCATTAACTTCCAGCTTTTCGTTATTTTTTGATTTCGTGTGTGCACTATTGAATACAAATTGTGGTTAGAAAAAAAGTCATAAAAATGGGTAGTTACGTTTTCCAAATTAAAGTGCTAATATCAATCCTGTGGATACTTAAAACAATTAAAATAATCAACTTATGGTTTTTCACTTTTTTTTTTATTTTGGGTTTGTACTGTTGTATACAAATTATGATTAGAAAAAACTATAAAAGATGGGAAGTCACATTTTTCAATTAGAATTAAAATTTTTCTTTTCTCATTTGTGGTTCTGTATTAAATAAATTTAGAAATATTTTTCACATTGCTAACATACACCACTACAACTTTAATTTGTATTATCAATGTTTAATACTTTTTTCTCCAAAAAAAAAAGAAAACAAAAGCTGCTAATATCAAAATTTTTCGAATTTCTTTTTTCCTATATATACTCATCTATTTATAATCGAGCTAATAGTGATGAGAGTTACATACACTTTTTACTTCTTAAAAGGAGTTTTTTTTCTCAAACTTTATATAAAAAAAATAATAATAAGTTATCTTTGAATTCTAAGTCTACCTTTAACTCACGAACTGAAACGTCTATTGCTTCGGACCATAATGGTTCGTTCTTCTGAGGAGTCGGTTTCTTCGTCGATTCGAGTTGGGTTGGCTTTATTTCTTTCAGAACTTTTTCTATGTTTGAAATCTTTTGTACGTTTATCTGTGAGAAATTTTATTTCGTATACTTAATGATAATATCGTTAATAGTTTCTCCTTCGACTATATGCGTTCTTTTTTCTAACATATCGACTAAGTCCCTATCAACATTTTCAGACTTATAAATACCTGGCTCTAAAGGATCTAATATATATAATATTTCATTAATCTCGTGTTTCGATTTTTCGAAAACGTGAAAAAGTTCACTTAGATCGCTATTCTGCAATGGTTGAATATCTCAGTATACGTCCTCTTTGGCCGGAGTTCTTGTAGAATTTTGTCCTTTATATCTTCCCAGCTAGTGGTTCGCTCGAGTTCCCTCACTCTGTTGCCTGCTCTTCCCAAAACTTTCTCGTTGGCTACCATGTCCAGGCAAAACTGCTTCAATCTAACGTCGTTTCCACATAGTGTGATGCATGATTCAACAGATTTCACAAATGAGAGTGGTTCCAATCGCCGAAACTGATTTATGACATCTTTTGGTGTCATACCGAAAGGGCTTGTTAATTGTT
The DNA here is from genome assembly GCA_963691655.1 of Toxonevra muliebris. Taxonomy (NCBI): domain Eukaryota; kingdom Metazoa; phylum Arthropoda; class Insecta; order Diptera; family Pallopteridae; genus Toxonevra; species Toxonevra muliebris. Next base: position 52,034,280 of record OY829329.1, read on the forward strand.
TTCCTTGCTGTAAAAGTTGTTCTTGGGCCATCACAAGTGCTTGCTGTTGTTCTTGTTGCAGCTTTTTATTTTCTTGCTCCTGGTGGAAAAGTATTGCTTCCAACTGCTGAAGTTTTTGTTGCATAGGCTCCATTTTCACTTTTGTCGCTTTGCGTTAAAGGTTCGACTTTAGATAAGTTTTCGTTGACTGCGCCAATTATTATTGTGGACTTTAGCCACGAAGAAATAAAAATGATTCTTATTTTTTTATTATATATTTATTTAAAAAAAGGACTCAAACGTTTTAGTTGAGTTGAATCTTAAGACGGAAGTTATTATTTTACATTTATGCTTAAAACTAAAAATCTTATCCTATGATGCTCTTGATATGTATGTAATGTGTATTACAAACATAACAATCATTATCAGTGGAAACGATATGTAACTGGCAGATGGTTTTTATTAGTTTTGAATCTCTGAGATTTTGGGTTGCCGGACAAGGCACACAACTGATAATTTATTTTTTCCAGTTTGTTTATACCTTGGGAAAAAGATTTATCAGTGAAATAAAAAAGGTTTTTGAGATTTTCTTTATCTCATTTTAAACTAAGGAATTTTATTACGACTTATCAAATTTCACAACTGATAACTTATCTTTTTCCGCTTATTCGTTTGGAAAAATTTTTATCAGTAAAAGAAAAATGAATTAGTTTGTTTATGATATTCTTTGAAAGTATCATTTGCCAGGGACATAACTCGCGCGGACAATCTAAAATCGAATGTTCATTACGTGCATGAGTTATCAAATATAACATCAACAATATCATCAACAAAAACATGAACAATATCACCAAATATAAAACCATCGACAATTCCAATTTCAACTAAAATAACAAAAATAAGAACAAGAGCAACAATTCCATAACCAACAACAATCTCATAAACAGCAGCATTGCCAAAAATAATATCACCATCAACATCAACAACAAACAAAAATAGTTTTTATTTAAAATTAAGAACAACTAACAGGGAGCTATGAAAGACTATGTGAGAAGATTATTAAAAAAAATGGATGAGTCTCAAGAGCGTGATAGTGGATGGTCATTGATTAAAATAGAAAGATTAGAAATCAATATTAATCAATACAATCCCTAGAGACTCAAACTAAGTGTTATTGACATATTGAATAATAATAATAACTAAGTGACTGGTTGAAAAATAAAAAATCATCACAACTTAAAGGTTTTTTCTTTCTGTATTAATTTTTATCAATTGTGTATATATGTGGATAATTATAATATTTCTGATTTATTTATCCAGGAATTATGCTCCTTTGGGAATCCTAACCATTTAACAAAAGCTTTCTCACCACGGTTTCCACGCTCAAATCATATGAGATAAGAGCGTGGGAACTGCTCCTGCTCCTTGCCCCAGAACTCTCATGTTTCTACTACCGATCACCATTTTCTCAATACTGACGATTCCCTTCAGCTGCTTACTATTAAACTCTCAAAATTAGCATGGTTGACGAACGTTGAACAATTTTTTTTATAGTGAATAATTTGAAGAAATTTGTAGTTCTTTTATATCAAAATTTTTAACGAATTTCGCATTATCAGCATACAATAATACGTATGTTTAGATTTTTCAAAAAAGGGTGTTAAAAAAAAGCTCCTAAAATCCTAAAAAAATTTTCAAAGAAATAACATAAAAAAATCGTTGATGTTTAATGCTGAAATTCCTAAGTGGTTTATATTTTCTTCGTTGTTGTTTTGGCTGTTCCATCGTAGATTGAAAGCCTGCATCATACGGAAGCTCGTGTCTCTCTGTTGAAGTAATCATCTATGATAGGCTCACGATCCTGAAATAAACACATGACTGTAAAAAGTGGTTCGATCGACTCCTTCCTTTGATGGTTATTCCATTTCTCATAATCTATATGGTTGGTATTATCTATTTATCAACTCATAGCGAACCCTACCTTGCCCGTTTGTGTTTCCAATATTTTCTTAATGATTTGAACATAGGAACTAAGTGCGTTTTGATTATATATTCGGTAATCACGAAATAGAAGTACAAAATTTATTAGTCAATAAAATTCATGTCTTCAACAAAAAAAATTATTTTAAGTTCAATATTTTCATGGTTGCTATATGTAGACTTCATCATTTATTGGTTTTCTGTTATTTTTTTTTTGTTATTATTTTCGGCTATTGCCGAAATAATTCTCGCAAATTACAACTTGCTACGAAAATCACTTTTTAAGTCACGACTCTATTGAGCTTATCCAAGAAGTTTTAAGTCACGACTCTATTGAGCTTATCCAAAAAGTTTTAAGTCACGACTCTATTGAGCTTATCCAAAAAGTTTTAACTCACGACTCTATTGAGCTTATCCAAAAAGTTTTAACTCACGACTCTATTGAGCTTATCCAAAAAGTTTTAAGTCACGACTCTATTGAGCTTATCCAAAAAGTTTTAACTCACGACTCTATTGAGCTTATCCAAGAAGTTTTAAGTCACGACTCTATTGAGCTTATCCAAAAAGTTTTAACTCACGACTCTATTGAGCTTATCCAAAAAGTTTTAACTCACGACTCTATTGAGCTTATCCAAAAAGTTTTAAGTCACGACTCTATTGAGCTTATCCAAAAAGTTTTAACTCACGACTCTATTGAGCTTATCCAAAAAGTTTTAAGTCACGACTCTATTGAGCTTATCCAAAAAGTTTTAAGTCCCGACTCTATTGAGCTTATCCAAAAAGTTTTAAGTCACGACTCTATTGAGCTTATCCAAAAAGTTTTAAGTCACGACTCTATTGAGCTTATCCAAAAAGTTTTAAGTCACGACTCTATTGAGCTTGTCCAAAAAGTTTTAAGTCACGACTCTATTGAGCTTATCCAAAAAGTTATAAGTCACGACTCTATTGAGCTTATCCAAAAAGTTTTAAGTCACGACTCTATTGAGGTTATCCAAAAAATTTCAGGTAATGTGGAACAGTACGCTGAATTTTTTTTAATGCCAGAAAACAATTTCTTCTCTTATATTCTTGAATAATATCTTTGATTGAGCTTTTCTTCAAAATAACGTATTTATCGATATTCATTGCCTTAATGACATTATCCGACAAGCTGTTGTATCTCTCTGGGAGATGATACATTAAAGGCTCGGTCATCTCAACTTGAATCCTACAACCATGGCGAGTGTTTATCCGCATCGCCTTCTGGATGCTATACACTTTTAATATAACCCGGCTGGAAATTTTAACTAGATATTGCAAGGGCCCTAGCTAGATTTGCTTAGTTCATATCTTGGCCCTGCCCAGTAAAGTCTAGCCAGTCTTCCCTTGCTAATTTGTTAATGCTTTGGTTAGAATGGGCCTAGCTAGTAATTTCTGTCTAGGCCCTATCTGGATCTGCCAATCCATCCCCATGGTAGTTTTTTTGTTTTAGGACTAGGCGAATTCGAAAATAAAAATATTCACATACTGAAAAAGTCGTTTTAATATTCAGTAGTAAAATAGAAGATACATTATATTAATATGAAACCAAATGTCAATCACTTTGTTTTACATAACGATTTATTGCTGAGGACAAGCAAGTGCCCAAAAAATGGCAAATTCTTGATCAGATAATCTTTCCTCTCCTTCTCTCGTCCTATTCAAAAATTCTGCAAGATGAATAGAAAAATATGATATTATAGGATTGAAAAAATGATAAACATTTGTATACCTACTTCTGTTGCAATGAAATTCATTTGCATATAGACTCACAAAATCTGTGGAGAATTCACGATCTGCATTCAATTTCTTGCTCAACATCGTTAAATCTTCTTCAGTTCCTGCTGGCAAAGTCATGTCATTGTATTTTTTCATGAAGGAATGGGTATTCATGGTTGGAATGAATTTAGAATTCGGGATAGTGGTACTACTCTTATATCTGTCAGTTAAGTTTTCCTTGAGTTGACCAAAAGTTTGTGGTGGTGTTATTGCTGTGACGCCAATAGACTACGAAGTCTATTGGCGACTTTTTGCCTTCCACAGAAACCGTCGAATATAGAAGTTCTCTTTTTTTTAGAAATGCTTCTGATTTTTTGTGATTCCCAACAAAGGAAGCTGAAAATATATTTGATTCTCGGTTGCCTGTTTCCTTAATGGATTTTTCAACCTCCACATAATTAAATTTCTGTTCACTGATACTTGATAAAATGCATTTTGTAACGAACCTTACTCCGGGGTATCACTCGCCGTGTCCGGAGTCCGATTACAGAAAATTTGTTTATCTGCAATGACCCCTAGCTGACAGTAATCTTCGAGTCTCCGTACAGGGGAGCGCTCGCCGTTGGGTTGTGTATACGTAGGTGTGTACAGAACCCTGGGGAGACGCTAGTAGGAGTGGATAGGGAGAGCGCACTAAATGCTATTCCCTGAAGATGCTAATACGAGAAAGAGCGGTAGCACACGCAGTGCAACTACCGGAAGACATTAGTAAAAGTGAGCAGGGGGAGGCGCACAAAATGCTACTCCCTGAAGATGCTAATACGAGAAAGTGCGGTAGCACACACAGTGCAACTACCGGAAGACACTAGTAGAAGTGGACAGAGGGGAGCGCACAAAATGCTACTCCCTGGCATTATCTTCACAATAAAAATATCACAATACTTACAAATTTCAATTGTTCTTTATTGGTTGGTTTCGTTTTGGTATTTACAGCTATCGGATTTCCCCCCGATGTCGGTGATCTGCCGTGATAGAAAAAAAAGACGTCCGTCGGTGCTGAGATACGTGCCAAGAAGACAGACCGGAAATTGGAAAAGCGCGTGCTTAACATGGCTGCGACCGCGTCTTCTGTGCCGTATGTTCAGTGTTGTTCTCCTCAACACTACCCCAGGGTCGCATTCCTTAGACTATGCAACTTAATCTAACTGATACTACATTACCATAATAATACAATTCATATTTATATACAACTAAGATTTAATTCAGGGGCGTAAAGAATTCATTGAATCGAATAATAATAATAAAAAAAGAATAGTAAAACTAACATCAACAGAGTAAATTCAAATTATGCAAATAAATAAAAAATAGAAATTAAACGATGTTCAGCCCAGGGTGAAGGGCACAAATGTGGACCATTGATTTGCGTCCTTACAATTTTATGTTGAAATTGTTTTAGTGAATTGGTCAGACCTGATTGCCCTATTTGTATATTTCAGTGCATTCTCTTTCTGATGTTAATGATACCTGTTGTTTTCTTTTTTCTGCTTTTGATCGCCTTCTCTAGGGCCTTAATCTGAAAGCAAAGCTCTCAGGCTCGTCTCCAGGATAGTGGTAGATCATCGTTTACGATTCGCTTTAGTGCCGCTCAATATCTGCGGTTTTCCACTAACTTTTCTCCTCGTTTCTTTATTATAACGTCCACTTTGGGTGTCGCCGTTAATATCTCCTCCGTTGCTTAATTCTGCTTTCTTCTATAATCTTTAACCATCAACGGGGCTGGTTTTAAATTTTTAACGTTTTCCAGCTTACGATACTGGCAAGGATCGCCATGTAAACAAATTTTGTTATTTAACCCTTTGGGGGGCTCCGCGGCAAATTAGCAGCAAATTGTTTAATTTGAGTTTTTAAAATACTAATAGTAGCCAACCGCTGTCACTCAAGTGACTGTGTAAGTTTTGAGATGTAGCGTGGTTTACCGTTAGCCGTTGGTTTCTGCATTACATCGTTTAGTTGCTATTTGTGTTTGAAGACTAGTATCATGCTAAATTATCGCGGCGCGCCCGGTTAAGTTTGGAAATAAAAATGAATCAAAATATTCTCTCAGAAACAAAGCGAATCTAAATATTATTTTACAGAAACTTAATTTCAGTAACAAGGCCGAGGCCGCAAGCACTAAAATTCTCACTTTTTTTTAAAAATATTTTTCTTACATACTATACAAAAGGTGCTGCACTCACAAATAATCGAATACTTCGTGTCGCCATCGATGACTTTCGGTTGGTTCATCGAACTATGGGGTAGGTCAGTGTAGTGTACTGTAATAGCTCCAGTTCTACATACGAGCCAAAAATATGCATCCTAAACATATTTAATTTGCAATCGAATTTGGTTGCTTGTGTGCAACAAAGAAAATGAGTAACAAAATGTATTAAAAATAATATGAGTAATGGGTGGATTATTATGTTGGTACATTACACAACTTTTGTAGCTTATGTCAACTCCACGATTTGTCATTATCCAAATTTGTTTATCCAGTTAAGGAACTTGGGTGCAACTTTCGTAGTTTAAAATACACACAACTATTTGTCACCAAATCAAATTTTATTGTGAATCGAAAAATATTTCTGAAGAAACCACTCCTGGGAATGAGGGTACCTCGGCTACAAAACCGGCAGCACTAAGTGCCCAGAGTGTTCTTTAAATTATCGCACTAATAGTACTAAGAAAAAATGTAAATTCCATTAGACGCTTATAGAAATGATGATTAACTGATCTACTTTGAACCCTCTAGGGTATTCGCGAACCGCTTGTACTAGAAACTCGAAATGGACTGTTGCAATAACTCCCAGATTGATTATGTCAACTTTGTTTATCATTTTAGCTTCAAATCAAAAATGCAACCCTGTGAATAAAATTACATTGTTGCATTTCAGAAAATTATTAGCCCTATTACCTATCACGATAAGTTGCAAATGGTCTTGCATCATTGCAAATGCAAATTTTTATTGCATATCGCATATATTTGTTGTTGTGATAGCAGAAATACTTTGCATTTGTAATGATACAAAAATAGGGCTAGGGTTTCAACTTATGAATCGCAAACTTTGCCAATAGATGGAGTTGGTAACATTCTTATCAATTTAATCACAAACCATACTACGTTCTTAGTTGGCAATTAAAGTGTCTAATGTCTAAAAATTTTTTTTTGTTCAAAGATTTTTAAAACTAAGAAGAGCAAGTATTTTACTTGTATATGTTATAGTTATGTATATATATTTTCAGTACTTTTTTTATAAATTTTTATAATTTCTTTATCCTTAACCTTAACCTTTTTCAACTACATAACTATGAGACATCATTGTCGTCTTCATTTGTAAATAGTTATACTTAAAATGTGGCCTTAGCAAGAGAGATGAGAATAAAAAAGTTGAAGAGAAATTATGTTAAATAATAAAAAAAAAGATGAAGTTAAAAAAAAATTTAAAAACTAATTAAATTATAAATGCCATAAGAAAATAGTGTTCATAGTCTATACTATAATTTAAAGTAAGAAAAATTGAAAAAAACACACAAGTAAGCGAAAAAGAAGTGAACGCAATTTAAATTTGAGTGTATTTTCGTAGTGTACCTTCAAAAGAAAGACAGTAAGATACTTACAACAGTAACAAATGGAACTAGAGTTCATCCTAATCATCGCAAGCTCAATGTTGCAGAACACAAATGATATATTTCGAATGTACCAGTTTTGATCTTGGCATCGAATGCTTCCATTCTTTCTATATCCAGCAGCTACAGTCCCAATCTTGAAAATAAAAAAAAATAACATGTTAATTGTAGCCATTGTCCGAGTGAAATCGATATTAGATTCCCAATGACGATAATATCTATAGATCATGTACAAATCTCCAGACCCTTGATATGCAGGCGCGTTGAATTCTTTTTCATTGTTGATCTATATGCTTCCATAAATATACGAGAACATAAATAAATGCATAAGAATTTGTCCTTTCCCATTTTCCTGGCAGTGTTCCTTTGCTTCTTATATTGTTCTACTCATTTAGTGGTCTAACTGTGCTTGGAGTAACGTGTTTAGTGACAGGTGGACCGTTGCCATTTTGATATTAATAAAATGAAACTTATAACACTTACATAAAATATGCAAAATATTAGTAATATAATTTTAATTCCATCCTGCCTCTTAACAATTATATTACCTTTGCATTTTTTTTTTTTTTGTTTAATGGAAGTAATGCCAATACAAGAAAATGTAATTGGCTTTGAGCGAATCCTATACCAAAAAGAAGAAAAATTAATTAGCATTAATTTAATGGATGGCAAATACAGTGTTTTCAACAAGAGAGTGTCTCAAAAATCATCATTAGTGTCTGCTTCACTATGTTTTTTTTTTGGTGGATGAATATATATATATAAGGAAAACACTCTTCTTTTGATAAGGTGGTCTTTATTGAATGATAGCCTCGGGGGCAGAGAACACAATAATCTTTCGGAAGGTAACAATGCTGCTGCTGGCGTGGATGATGCGCAAAAATATTTCTCGCTGCGCGCCTTGCTGTCGCAGTGAAGTATGCGCCTTGTTTTGTGGTCGCAGTGGAGTAGGCGCCTTGTTGGGTGCTCGCAGTGGAGTAGGCGCCTTGTTGGGTGCTCGCAGTCGAGTATGCGCCTTATCGGGTGCTCGCAGTGGAGTATGCGCCTGGTTGGGTACTCGCAGTGGAGTTGAAGATGACGAGATCCAAAAAAATCGAAAGAAAAAAAGGACTGCTCACGTGAAGAGTTGCTTGAATAATGCTTAAAATTAGTAACGAGTAGCAAAAGTCATCGGTGATGACAGCGCAATTGAAATGTCACACCGGGTGACACATTTCCTCTCATTGAATTATTTCTTCCATCTAATATTTGGTGGAGGGGCCGACCAATGCGTCATCACATTGAGTGTTGCGCTTTGTGGCGTAAACATGCCGCCCGCCTTGCAGTATCTGCAATAAGTAATTTGAAGATGGAAAAAGGACTACCAGCTTGAGTCTCTGAAAGTATAGACCAGATATTAGAAATTCATGTACATTTTTTTCTTTGTTTATTTTTATTTGGCCTCCATGGGGAGTATAATATGCTTTCAATAGCTTAAAATTCATGTATAAAAAAAAGGCGGGATTTAATGTTGTGATGATGGCACCCATTTATTTATGGTGCATGTTGAGTAGTTGCGCGACGTATGTCGCCGGTGAAGACCCACCCGAAGATGGTGTCTTGGGCTTCTGGAGCCTCGGGTGGTGTGTAGGGCGTTCCTCGAAGTACCCGTGGGGCTGCGTCAGCACCGAGAATGATGGCGATGAGATATGCCTTGAAGAAATATTTATCGGCATAGGGCAATTTCAGGTATCGTGTTGAAACCGTAGTTTGGTCTGCCTGATGGGGAGGGCAGAGGCCATAGTCACCTACATCGACTAGACATAGTATCGTCAGTGATTGTGTTGGATGGTGGCGTGACCGGATGGTGATATGGCAATATGGTTGCCGTCCTTCATCGATGACGTCGATGCCTAGTCGACTGGTCTCGCTGAGGAGGATGGTGGATCGGTCTTGGTGGTAATTGATCATGCCACGGATTTCTTTTTGCACACCGGCAGACTCGACTATCCCCAGAAAAGTTGGCTGGAGTACTGTGTGCGATGTATCCTGGGGAACGATGAGTCGGCATAGTCGAGCCTCGGCGGACGATGGTGGTAGGCGGTCGCTGTGATGGAGCAACGTATGGTGGTTAAGATGGCATAGTTGACACGAGTGCTGGCTGGTGCAGTGGACGGTACGATGAGTTGTCTGAGTACATTTTGCTGGGGCAGCCTCTACGTGAAACAAATCGGGCTAGAGCCGCAAGAAAAGACGCGGCCGAGAGATCGCTGACTGGTTCCAGATGGATGGCTTTAGTAGAAAAGCACACAAAAACACAGGTGTAACCTTTAGTGATTCGGCAATATCGTCCGGTGAAGCTTTTAATCTCAAAGGGACCTGCAAAGTCTACGCCGGTGTTCGTGAATGGCCGAGAAATGGATGTCCGCTCCGGGGGCAATGCTGCCATGAATTGGCTGACGCACCTTCTGCGGTTGATTACACAGGTCTTGCAACGATGAATGCACGCCTTGATGAGGTTCTTAACTTTGATGATCCAAAACTCTTGACGTATCAGTCGCAGTACTAACTGGTTGCCTCCGTGTAGTGAGAGCTGATGGAGAACTCGACGTACAGACGAGCGAAACAACTAGAGGGGGAGAGAATAATGGAATGCCTCTCATTGTAATTAAGAATGGGTGAAGAAGCTAATCGCCCATTGGCCCTGAGAATTCCTTTGCTATCGACAAACGGGGATAAATTCAACAGTGGGCTTCTAGCGTTTATAATCTGCTTGTTGGACAACTGATGATGCTCTACGGGAAAGCACGCTTTCTGGGACAAGATAATGAGATGATATTTCGCATGATTAAGTTCGGCTGACGAGATTATTAAAGAATTGTAAATGGTGGAGTCGACCGTAGAGCGCGTTCGTTTCGAAAAACGAAATATGTAGGCAATAACATGTAAAGCTCGTGGTAGCGAGGAGAAGCGATCCAAAATATCTTCCTTTACCGCCGAGCTAGTAAAATGGATTTTTATTGATTTAATCTCCATAGTGGTATGGAAATCAACAGGAGTAGTATTTTGTGGCCATTCAGATTTATGAAGCTTAAGCCAATGTGGCCCATGCCACCATAAATCATTTTGCTTCAGATCCGATGGTATGCCCCCCGGGTTGCTAGATCGGCGGGATTCGTGCGTGTGTCTATATGAGACCAATTTTCAGCACCGACCTTTTCTATTATGGTCGACACTCTGTTGGCTATGAACGTGGCCCATGTGTATGGTGGTTTATTCAGCCATGCAAGTACAATTGTGGAATCCGTCCACTTGAATAGCGAGTATTCGTGTATATCGAATTGAGTGATAATTGCGTGCATCATGTTCGCTAAAAGAACAGCACCGCACAGTTCTAATCGTGGTAGTGATATGGTTTTTACTGGAGCTACTTTTGTTTTTGCAACCAGGAGATGTGAAGAAATAGAGTTATCTGTGACAACTCGAATGTAGACTGTGGCAGCATACGCCTTTTCTGAGGCATCGCAAAAGGCAAGGAATTCGACATCGCTTGAAGGCGTATATCGAATTCATCGGGGGATTGTAATTTGGTTAATCTCGCTGTAGTTGGATACGAATGCTACCCATTTATGTAATGATAATGGCCTTATACTTTCATCCCAATCTGTCTTATCTAACCAGAGTTGCTGCATTATTATTTTTGCTGTCACCGTAACTGGTGAGAGCCACCCAGCAGGGTCAAACAATTTCGCTATTGTAGACAGAATTTCTCTTTTTGTATAGCTTTCTTTAATTTCGAGGGGTTGGGCTGCGAAAAAAAATGAGTCAGAGATTGCATTCCAACGAATTCCGAGAGTTTTTGCTGTACTTTTGTCTTCCAATGCTAAGAATTCGGCATTTAACAAATGCTCACGAGGTATATCGTCGAGTATTTCATTTGAGTTTGATGTCCATTTTCGTAATTCGAAGCCTGCGCTGCGTAAGATCGCTATGAGCTGATTCCGCGCTTCCTTTGCTGTATTGATGTTGTCTGCTCCAGATAATGCGTCATCTACGTACATGGCTTCGCGAAGAATCCGGGCACCTATGGGGTACTGATGTTCTTCATCATCGGCTAGGCGTAGAAGTGTTCTTATGGCTAAGTATGGTGCACAGTTGACTCCAAAGGTCACTGTTTTTAGTTCGAAGTCAGAGATATCCTCTTCTGGTTCAGCCCTGAAGACAATGCGCTGATAAGGAGTATGGTCGGGGTTGACTAGTATTTGTCTGTGCATTTTTTGTATGTCAGCGTTGAAGACATATTGGAAAAATCTCCATTTAAGTATTAATGTTGTAAGATCTTGTTGCAAGATTGGTCCAGTATGAAGAATATCATTTAAGCTGGTCGAGTTAGACGAAGGCGAAGATGCATTGAAGACAACTCTAAGCTTCGTTGTTAAGCTTTCAGGTTTGAACACCGAATGATGAGGGAGATAGAAATGATTCGGAAATGGGTGAAATATCGGAGTTTCTACTTTTTTCATGTGATCGAGATCTAGATATTCTAGGATCACCTCATCATATTGAGTTTTAATTTGGGGTTTTTTAACCAATGATTTTTCATTTCGCATAAATTGTCGACTTGCGATGAATCTAGATTGCCCAAGTGAGGGCGGCGTGGATGTACCACTTTTAAACGGGAGGTTCACCATGTATCTGCCAGATGTCGTTCTCTTTGTTGTTCTGTTAAATAATTCTTCACATGCTTCGTCTTCTTTGGAAGTGGTCACCTTTTGGGGCACTTCTTCTATTTCCCAGAATTTTGATAGTTGTTTACTCAGTGAAACTTCAGTGAAGTGTGAAACGATACTAGTAGAGACTGATGTGCTTTTTGACTGTGGTATTGGTCCAGTGAGGATCCAACCGAATATTGTTTCTTGTGCTACTAGAGTCCCTAAAAGGTTCCTATGAATTCCATCTAGCATTATGAAAGGGTATATGTCTCCTCCAATGAGAATGTCAATTACGCCATTTTCGTGGAAATTCGGATCTGCAAACTCAAGTTGGGGTAGCTCTGGGTATTTTGCCCTTTCAAATGAAAAGGAGGGTAAATTACTGGTTACTTTTGGTACTATTAGCGCCGAAACCTCAATTTGAATATTTTTGTCAACCATTGATCCAATAAAAAAGTTTGAAATAGCATTTGATTTTACATTGGGTGTTTCATTGAGTCCTGAAACTCTAGCAGAGATTGGTTTTGTTGGTAGCTTTAAAATTCGTTGAATTCGCTGTGAGATAAATGTGCCTTCAGAGGCGGGGTCAATTAGTGCACGAGCTTTGCAGGTTACACCGAGGTGGTAAACTTCTATAAGTGCTGTGCCGAGCAATATCTTTTTGGTCAATGTTGTGAAGCAGCTATTTATTGTATCTGTTGGAGTGGACTGTATGGTTGCAGCATGTGCAAATGCTTGGCGACTTAGAGATTCGCTCAGCTTATGACCTCTTGAAGTATTTTGGTTATGCATCGTTGCATCACGGTGTAGCAGTGTATGGTGCTGTTTTTTGCACTTGGAGCATGTAAATGTGCTTTTGCAGTCTTTGAGTTTATGTGCGGAGGCTAAGCAGTTAATGCAACAATTGAATTTTTTAACAGTGTTGTATCGCTCTCTTACGTTTAAATTTAAAAACTTAGAGCATGTGCGCAAAGTATGTGTGCTTTGGAAATGCAATTATTAATTTCTCGCTGGAGTTGCTTAACTGCGTTTCCAGACTCATGAGAGCAAGTTGGTAAATTAAATAAAACCTTCAGTTGGTTATTTATGAGAATCCTTTTATTTTCATACTGGGATTTTAAATTTTCCCATTTCTTTCGCTTCCCCCATGGTTTTGGTTAACAAATTATATAATTTCTCAACCGCACTTAGCCGTGTGTTATTTATATAAATTGCCGTGAACATGTCTCGAAACATCGGCCATGTTAGATAACTACGACTAAAAACGTCAGTGTCACATGGGGGGAACTTTAATGTCCGTGTGATAATTTTCGCTGCCATTGCGATGTGTGGGGTCATGTTTCGAAGACGTTGGGGTTGAAAACAGATCTGACTGGGTAAATGTTGATTTGATTATGTTCAACTGTGACATTAATCGTATAAATAAACGATGGGACTCTTCATATCGCGCTTTTATGGGTGTAAGATTTTCGAATCCTAGTCCTGTGGTGTCATTAGTTACCTCTGTGAGACATTCCTCATAGGCTTCTTTGAACTTTGTCCACAATTCCCTAAGTTCCGTTTGCTTTAACTCTATAGCCCACTTCGTAATTTTCTCTTTGGGGCTTTTATCAAAATAGGCTTCATAGTCAGCTAGTCGATCGGAATAACGTATGAAAATGTCTAATGCTGACATGATTTATTTTATATGAGTATATCGAGACAGTGTTGCCCAAACAAAATGAATATCTGTGTGGTTGTATATATGTATATATATATATATATATATGCGAGAAGGTCATACGATGTTTTATATTTTATTTAAAATATGAGGCAACGGTAGATGTAGGTCTTTTACTAAATGGCGACCCGTTACTTATTTCCGTTATTCGGTTTGATTCACCGTTTTTTATTTTATTTGGTACCATTTGAGGTTAGGTGGCAACGTGGATGAGATTGGATTAGAATATTTAGGTTAGGTTTGTGTCACAAAAAACTTTTCTAATTATGGTTAATTATAGTTTATTGTGGGTTATTTTATGTATTATAATATATATATTTGTACACTAACCTTGTGCTGCTGTTTCTATCCAACGGCTCGAAGGACCAATGTCTGCTTCACTATGTTTTTTTTGTGGATGAATATATATATAAGGAAAACACTCTTCTTTTGATAAGGTGGTCTTTATTGAATGATAGCCTCGGGGGCAGAGAACACAATAATCTTTCGGAAGGTAACAATGCTGCTGCTGGCGTGGATGATGCGCAGAAATATTTCTCGCTGCGCGCCGGAGTAGGCGCCTTGTTGGGTGCTCGCAGTGGAGTATGCGCCTTATCGGGTGCTCGCAGTGGAGTATGCGCCTGGTTGGGTACTCGCAGTGGAGTTGAAGATGACGAGATCCAAAAAAATCGAAAGAAAAAAAGGACTGCTCACGTGAAGAGTTGCTTGAATAATGTTTAAAATTAGTAACGAGTAGCAAAAGTTCCGTTTGCTCTAACTCTATAGCCCACTTCGTAATTTTCTCTTTGGGGCTTTTATCAAAATAGGCTTCATAGTCAGCTAGTCGATCGGAATAACGTATGAAAATGTCTAATGCTGACATGATTTATTTTATATGAGTATATCGAGACAGTGTTGCCCAAACAAAATGAATATCTGTGTGGTTGTATATATATATATATATATATATATATATATATATATATATGCGAGAAGGTCATACGATGTTTTATATTTTATTTAAAATATGAGGCAACGGTAGATGTAGGTCTTTTACTAAATGGCGACCCGTTACTTATTTCCGTTATTCGGTTTGATTCACCGTTTTGTATTTTATTTGGTACCATTTGAGGTTAGGTGGCAACGTGGATGAGATTGGATTAGGATATTTAAGTTAGGTTTGTGTCACAAAAAACTTAGTTTATTGTGGGTTATTTTATGTATTATAATATATATATTTGTACACTAACCTTGTGCTGCTGTTTCTATCCAACGGCTCGAAGGACCAATGTCTGCTTCACTATGTTTTTTTTGGTGGATGAATATATATATATAAGGAAAACACTCTTCTTTTGATAAGGTGGTCTTTATTGAATGATAGCCTCGGGGGCAGAGAACACAATAATCTTTCGGAAAGTAACAATGCTGCTGCTGGCGTGGATGATGCGCAGAAATATTTCTCGCTGCGCGCCTTGCTGTCGCAGTGGAGTATGCGCCTTGTTTTGTGGTCGCAGTGGAGTAGGGGCCTTGTTGGGTGCTCGCAGTGGAGTATGCGCCTTATCGGGTGCTCGCAGTGGAGTATGCGCCTGGTTGGGTACTCGCAGTGGAGTTGAAGATGACGAGATCCAAAAAAATCGAAAGAAAAAAAGGACTGCTCACGTGAAGAGTTGCTTGAATAATGCTTAAAATTAGTAACGAGTAGCAAAAGTCATCGGTGATGACAGCGCAATTGAAATGTCACACCGGGTGACACATTTCCTTTCATTGAATTATTTCTTCCATCTAATATTTGGTAGAGGGGCCGACCAATGCGTCATCACATTAAGTGTTGCGCTTTGTGGCGTAAACAATTAGAGTAACTGTTAATCGATCAAATGGATTTTTTTTTTTAAAGTACATATTATTAGCTTTTTCGCAAATAAGTTAGTACAGAGTCCAGTCTCCGCCATTGTCAATTATGGCTTGGCATCGCCTAGTACAACTTTCACTCAATTTTTCAGCGTATCTCAAGCTTAAATCATTCCAAATTTTTTTAATAGCGCGAATGAGCTGTTTGGGTTCCTACTATTTTTTTCCCGAAGCTTGCACTTCATAAGTGCCCACACATTTTCAATAGGATTGGCATCAGGGCTTTGTGATGGCAAATCTAAGGTGTCTATCTCATTTTGTTCCTTCCAAACACTGCAAAGGTGGCTGCGATGTTTGGGATCATTACCTTCTTGCAGGATCCAATCGCGGTTTTTAGCACCATATAAAGACTCAGCAGACTTTAAGAGTCCATGCTTGTATAGTTCAACCATGTATGGAGCATCCAGGTTTCGGTGAAGGTGATCAACTTTCCAAATCCTTTAGCTGAGAAGCACCCATACACATGAACTTTTGCCGAATGTTTTACGGTGCGCAGCAAAACTCTTTCGCCAGTTTTCAACCAGGCTTTCTTTTGAAAATTCTGAACAACAAAAGTGGACTCATCTGTGAATATGACTACTCCAATCACGGTCTAAATTTTCCTTTGCCCATGTCAGTCTTTTTTCAACATGATTTTCGGTGAGCAGCGGTTTGAAGCTCACACTCCTGTTTTTCACTCGGGATTCTTTAAGTCTGCTTCTTATTGTATTTAATGAAACTCGGACACCTTTTTTAAGAGTTTTCCTTTAGCCTGTGTCAACGAAAGTCCCGGATTTGCTTCAAACAATGAGCAAATCAATGCATCCTGTCTTCCAGAGGTGCATCTACTGCTGCCTCTACCAGGCTCGTCGTCCACGTTACCATACTGTTTATGCCGCTGAATCCACTTCTTTACAAAAGAAACCGAAGTTTTGCAATAATTTGCGGCTTGTTTGACAGTCATTTTGGGACCCCGGGGATGGGTAACCAAAAACACAATTTCAAATCGTTTTTTAAATGCAGCACTCATTTCTAAATGATGTTATCTTCACGAAAACTTGCAATTAATAACCCAAAAATTATATTGCGAAATCGGTTATTGTGCACACATCATAAATTACAGTTAGATATAACTGTACACGCAATCAGTTGGGAAAAAATTGAGACACGTTCTTGTTGAAAACACTGTAACAGCAAATTACTAATTCGCATTAAACTTATACAATTCCAATTCAACAATTTTCAATTAGTATTGATAAAATACAATGTTAATTAAATTTGTTTGAATTGACGTTGAATGAATGCAGTACTCTAATGAAATATTACTCAGTTCCCAGTTAAAATTGAATTGGTTCAAGTTAATGGCCCTTAAGATATTTTTCTTAATTCAATAATGAATAACTTCTTTATTTAATATACGTGTGTGTATATACTTATATAATAAAAGCTAATATTAAAGCTCTAAAATAATAATATAATTAAAATTTAGCATCTTGTATAAAATTTCTGATATTTTCTTGCTAAAACGAACAATTAAAATTTTATTCCATTTAATCTCCTCTTTAAATTCAGTCGATCAAAATATGCAATTTCCGGTGATTGCAATTAACCGAGAATTTGAGTACATTTGGAACTAAAAACGTAAAATTTGAAGAAGAAATTAGTTGGAAAACGCAATTAAGCGAAGTTTACTGTATTTAAAAATTTCCAATAAATAAAACAAAATTAAATGGTAGTGCAGAATTTATGAGGGGGATAGAGAGAAATGGGGAGTTTCCAGTACACTGTTGTGGGACTTTACAGTATCATGACGTAATAGCAGCTATATATTTCTGTACTTAAAAATAATAATTGTTAAAATCTGAATACTTATCTATTTCGAATTCACACAGTTAATGTAATTGATTGCCACTCGACGCAATTATTATTTTTTTTTTTATAACTATTTTTTGCTTTATATTTAGTACAGAAATTCGAGGATTTTACGTACTTTGTGCATTGCAGTAAGAAGAACGCGATTGCATTTATAACTAAATTAATTTTAAAATCAACATAAACAATTTTTTGCTTAGCTTGAGGCCAATAGTTTTGCTGGCGATGCAAAAGAATAAATGGCATTGTTCTTCTTACAGCTTTGCAGCAGGTTTTCTTCCTTACCCTTTGTGGATTAGTTTCCAAATTCTGCTTGGATTTATGATTTTTATTTTGTGTTTATTGAATATAATAACGGCAGAAGAGAAAATCTTCAACTAAGACTTAAGGCCGTTTTCTCAATGTCCGGTTAAGCACTAATCCCAACTTTAACCGGCGATTAGTAGTAGTAATTAGTTCCGATTAGTGCTTAACCGGGCATTGAGCAAACGGCCCTTAAAGTGTTAAAAATAAAACCTACTACGACGTTATAGCAATGTTTTGATGCTGCTGTGACATCATTATTCGTATAGTCTCTCTTCCCTCTCACACATCTCAACTACTTTAAATCGTGATAATAATTTTTACTCTAACATAAACGCATACAACTCTATATATAAGCGCTAGCTACTATTATTAATTAACTAATTATTCAATCGAAATTAATATACTAAAACTATTTTTTGAATTAAAATTAAGAAAACTCAAGAAAATAATAACAATGTTAAATATTATTATTTCAAAATCTCGGTTTTTTTTTTCTACTTACAAATTATAATTAAATAATTGAAATGCTTTCCCTGAGTGTACTATAATAATTACACTCGACAATACAGACACATGTATATTATGTATGTTAAATAAACATTAAATAAATAATAACAAAAAATTAAAAGAAAACACAATTGTAATGTAGGTTAGCTATAAAAGAATAAAGAAAATGACATTGTAATAGCACTAAGTACGATTAGTATTTCTAAGAGATATATTCAGAATTAAACTAAAATATTGAAAAAAAAAAAAAATATGAACAATAAAAATCTACTTTGTAAAAAATATTAAATGAAAAATATCTCTTGTTTTAAACTGGATTAGTACAGATTTTTATATTATTTTTTCTTTTAGTTTTGCTGTAATTTAATTCGGTCTTACACAAATGAGTGACACAGAAATAGTAATATGTAATATGCCATAATCAGTATTTGGCACGTTTTGGGTTAAGATTTTTTTTAAATCATAACTTGATAAATTCAGATTAGAGCCATAAACTTTCAGTTAGGCAGACATTTTGACATTCACATTCGTACCCAATGAGTCTAGTCAGACTCAATACCTGACTTGAACATATTGGGTTTTTATAAAAAAGTTTCAATACACCACTAAAACCCAGCAAATATGGGTTCTGGCCGGACTCATTGGGTATGAATGTGACTATCGAAATATCTGCCTAACGGAAGGTATAAAAATGTTTAAAGACAAGAAGTATTTTTCTATGTAATTTTATGTACATTGTACATATTAATTCATGAAAACGTATTTTGGGTCTGACCAGACCCTTGTATAGGTTTTTTGCCATAAATCGATTGCTAGTGAAACTTTAGAGAGATACATGCAACTTTAAGCCGCTAAATCAATTGGGAATATATTTAAATTACAATTTAAATCGAAAAAGGTCTGGCCAAACTCATTTACCCAACGGAGGATTGAAAATATAGTTGCGTAGGCCTGCGTAATCAAAAGCTGCTTTACATTTTCACCTTAATATAAACAGTTCCAGATTGAACGTTGTCTTTGTTTTATTTTGATCTACTTTGCGTTTGTTTTCCTTATAGAAAGTTTTTTTTTTCAGAATTTATCTTATTCTTATGATATTGAAACGCTCTTGTTCACAAGCTGCAGTATGTACAGGTAAGAAAAAAATTAGGTAAGTGGGCTTAGGTTATACTCTTGTTGCTGTTGGAACTGTTTTCTAATTCTAAGTATAATATACAAATGAAATACCATGAAAAGTTACTAACTAATAGCTTCGGTGGTCTATTAGCAACGAGCTAGAGGTCTTTTAAAAAATAAAGCGCGGTTCACGCCAAATTGGCACGCTTTGTTGTGGTCGCCCCTAGTCATAAGAACAAACAATTTTTTACTGGGATTTGTTAACAATACCGTTACCGTTAGTTGATAAATTTTTCATATTAATTGATCGCAAGTTGGTGATTGTGTGCACAATGGAAGCTGCAAATAGAAAATTGATTGTGAACAAATTTATTGAAAATCCGTCGTGGTCTGGTTCAAAGATTGCGAAAGTGTTAAATATCTCCAAAAGGAATGTAGAGTTATAAAACGATATAAAGAAACTCTTAGTGTTGAAAGAGCTAAAAAGTTGTGAACAAAACGGGAACCACCAACCTAAAATTAAAGGCAAAGATCTTGAGGTCCATCAAAAGCAATCCCGGACTATCGGATAGTGATCGTGCCAAAAAATTCAATACCAGCAAAAGTACTGCTAGACGAATACGCATAAAAGCTGGGCTAAAGTGCTATCGTGCTATAAAATATCCAAATAGAACAGACAAACAGAATTTGCTGGCCAAAAAACGTGCTCGTCTTCTTTATAATAATGTTTTGACCAAATTCAATGGATGCATTATTGTGGATGACGAATCATACGTAAAATTTGATCTTAAACAGCTTCCAGGTCAAAAATTTTACTATATGGCAACGAATCGTGGTAATGTACCCTCAAAATTCAAGTACATAAAAATGGATAAATTTGCAAAGAAAGCAATGGTGTTGGTGTGGCAGGCTATTTGCAGCTGTGGTCTCAAATCCAGGGCATTTGTGACATCCTTTTCTATGACGTCTGATATTTATATCAAAGATTGCCTTTCGAAACGACTATTGCCATTTGTTCGTAACCACCATTCGCCAGTGAAGTTTTGGTCTGATTTAGCCAGTTGCCACTACTCTAAGAAAACCATGGATTGGTATCAGACAAATAAAGTAGATGTAGTGCCCAAATATATGAATCCACCCAATTGCCCCCAGCTTCGACAGATCGAAAAATACTGGGCTATTACAAAATATAAGTTGAAGAAAAATACAGGTATTGTCAAAAATGAGAATTCAATGTTACTAAAATGGAACCAAATAGCCGCAAAAGTATCCATCAATAACCACAAAATATTTCAAAAAACATATCTTATCATCAAAAATTCCTACTGTGTTAGTCCTGCAGACAGTTTAACAGAAACAATAGTACTAACGACATGTTCTTATGAGGCATATACATTAATCATCGTTTAATTTACCCCCGTTTAATTGCGTTTCACGTACAATTTAATCGGAAATCGAACATTGTGATCGACGAAATTAAATGGGGGTTACCGTAGATAAATAGTGACATACCGTGCGGAAATATGTTGGAACAATGAAGACTCCTGTTATGTCGGATTTCTACCGACGAAAACCACCTACTTCCTCTTCTACCACTCTCCCCTCTTGGTATTACTTCGCAGGGCTGGTTCGGCATTAAGCCGTCTCCTTACTTATTTTAATAAAAGACTCAAACCTTCTCCGTTAACTGTAATACGATGCATCTCCCTCTTACCTATCTTCCTTTTCTAATCAAAATAATGCTTTGTGTGTTGATTGACTTTTGAAAAACAAGCTGCTCTTAAGGGGGCTTAAATCTTCACATAGATAATTATATTATAATTTTTAGGTATTAAAACCAAATGCTTCATTATTCTTGGAATTTTTTTTTTTGTTTATTTGTTTTAAAGCATTATGGAATTTAAACGAAACCTTGCAAAATAAATTTGATGCTCAGTAGTCCAAAGTCGCCGTTTGAATACGAATTCTTAGCTGTTGAAACGGATTACGGATAACGTAGAGGTAATTTATAGAACGGTAGTGGTAGTTCCTTTCAATAATACCATTCAGTGAAAACAATTGTTTTGTAATTCTCCTTTATTTCACAATGTTTTCACTTATATAGATTGTTGAAATGAGGGAACTATCTCAAAGATCACTGATGAGTAATCGTACCGGGTTTCGAACGATTGTCTGATCTGCGAGTTCTATGATCTTTTTGGTATTCTTATGGCATCATTTGTTCATTTAAAGTCTATTAATTTTATATATCCACCGAATTATTTTTATGATCAATTCAATTTGCGGAAATTCGATAAATCCATCGGAAAGTTTTATACTGCTTTAAAGCCCACATATGTCTGCGAAATTCGGGCTTTTAAAACAAAATTGAGAGCAAACAGTGATTGCATACGCAATTTTTTGAAACGAAAATCGGGAAAACTGTGTTTTTTCATATTTTTCCGAATTAAAAATATTCTTGGAGCGATGGAATCTGGCGGGTGAAATGAAACGCTTCTCCGAAATTGATACATAAATAAATACTGCAAATCAGATTGTTTATTTTATCTTTTTGTCAACCGACGGTACTTACAAGTACCGTCATAAAATCTTGAAGCCGTAGTTACCGTAGAGTATACTATAATTCTTATATAATTCGTATAATTTCTTAGTTTTCGCTTCTCTCTGATCCAAAGGTACTTAGGAATACCATTTATACTAATATCCTTGTAAATCCTTGAAAATCGCCTTCGTATTTTTCTATAAGAAGACATAATAACTACGAGTCCAAAAATGCAATTTTTCATCGCTTTCGGGTCTTGGTCCACAAGGGGTTAATTGAAAATATTTTTAACTCATATCGTCCCAACGTTCGATTAAAAATTTGTCAAAAATACATTTATAAATTTTTCCCAAAAGTAATCACAGCATTTAAATACAGTATTTTCAACATGAGCTTGTTTGGCTTAATTGTACGAACAACTTTAAGTATCAAGTTGAACTTTATTTTCAACATTTCATTGCGAATGGCGCTGTATAACCTTTCAAACAATCGCAATTAAAATTTCGTTGTTTAAGCAATTTTTCAAGCCGTACTCCGTGTAGGCAAAATGTTTTTAAGCTGCCATTCTTGGCTCACATCCAAAGGAATCCAAAATGTCCTAGGAAGGTGCTGCAAATATCTTGACAAGTTGAAGGCATTCGTTAAGAAATGGAACCAACCAACTTTTTTTAAGACACCAGAATGTTTACGACTTACCAAATCATTGTGCTTCTAGAGGAACATCACAGCAGCAGGATTCGGTGATAGCATGGGTTTTTGAACCCAATTTTACCATTACCAGAAGGTTACTAGTATAATCCAAAGTCGTTTAAATGAATTCAAAATTGAATTCTGAGCTACCATAACCAAACTCTTACTGACGGCAAAACAAACAAAAAAATGGCTGGAATTAGGCTTTCGAACATATGGATAATGATTGGAGCGATTTGGCCTTTACAGACGAATCTTTTTTATGGACGGCAGGTACCATAAAACGTGCATTGTCCATTAAGGGGAGTAAGATGGTTTTGAGATTAGTTAAGCATCCAGGAAAAGCTCATGTTTGGGGATGCTTTTGAAAACAGAGTTTCGACAGGATAATCATATTTACGAGAAATTTGGATATCCAGTACATAATCTATTTATACCAGCATAGACTCTAAACATCAAAGTCGCTTGTGGAGTAAGTGAAAACATGCTAACCACATTGAAAATTTTTAAGCAATTATTACGCTTAAGGTGAGCAGAAAAAATGCTAAGAGCATTGCCCAATTGAAACGACAGATTAAGTCAAAATGGCGGTGTTTGCCGCAATCGTACGCCGAAAAACTAAAGATAATATGACCTCGCGTTACCACGAAATTACTCAAAATTTTGGTAACTGGACTTGAACTGGACTGAACACGCTCTTGTTGAAAAGACTGTAATTGAAAAATATTGTATTTCACCTGACTTTGAGGCCCGGTGAACAGACATACTTTTTTGGAAGGTGGTTTTGAAAATCAACAAAAAATAGTAAAATTAATTATTTTGCATTGAAAAGACAAATTCACCTAGATAAAATAACAAACTTGATGTGAAAATTATAACTTCACAGGCTGTTATATATTTTTCAGAGGCTACAGCTGACCAAACTTTTGACAAAAAAAAGAAGAAATAGGCAAAATTCAACAAAAATGCATGTTTTCTGTTTTTAACTTATAATATCTTCTAAAATACTGTGTTAAATGTGGCGTAGAAATATTTTTGTTTTTTTACACCTGGTCACCTTATTTTCTTGGAGTAGGAGAACCTTCTAAAATTCGAAACAATTTTTTTTTTTTTTTTTAACCTACTAAAATTTCTTATTGAAGACATATATATGAATATTGCGTTTTGAAAATTGTCCCAATTATATCATGGCATCTACTTAGTACCGGGACGATATGGGTTAAGAATAATAAAAATAAATTTTAAGAACATTGAGAAAACTTGGAACAATTCTTAAAAACATTAAGAACAATTGAAAAATAATTAAAGAAAAAAAATTATGTAACGTTTTTCGAAGAATTTCTGCCACGAAAAATATGATTTTCTAGTTTGCAATTGACAAAAGCACGCTTTATATTTTATCCCTTAAATGATGAATCGACACTCGCACACTAAAATTTATAATAGTTAATGAGAGGTTCCATATCTAACGGAATTACCTTATGGACAAAAAAAAAACTTTCTAATACATAAAAAAAGAAGAATGAACATAAGCTGTTTGTATGAAAGGGGCCACGCCTTCTTTTCCAATCCCACTTACCCTTTCCCTGTAATAAGTTCTCTGTATGCAAGAATAAGGATATTATTTTTCCAAAAGTTTCTTTCAATTTCTTTGTTTTGTATAATTTTTCCAAATTTTCTTCAAGTATGTGCTACAAAGGAAAATAAATCTGGTCACCCTGTAGATTTTTCATAGCTCACAATTTTTATGATACAAATACTGCAACTAATTGAATTTCTGTCATTTGGGCACAAATGATTTCTGTAGCAGAGTCCTTCAAAACAGTTACGAATTCGTAGCTGCATTTACAAATCAGAAATTTGTATATGTTGTGGAGTTTAATAGTAGTAAAATTTAGTATTATCAATGTATGGAAAGCAAATCGGTATTTCATAATTGCTTTAGTTTTGGATTTCGGAAATCGAATCTGTGAATACAGCTACGAATTCGTAACCGTTTACGATGTGTTATAGATGTGTTAGTTTTACAAGCTTATTTTTGAAATTCTTCATACTCTCCTATACTAGGTACAAATAGTAGCCTCTGCTTAATTGCGTCGGGAAAATGTACTTTTTCTGATTGTCCGAATAAATTGAACACATTTTGAACAACAAAAAGCTTTAAATTTCCTGCGCAATTAAACGGAAAACGCAATTACGCGAGAGATAATTAACCCGGAACCGTTGTATATCATTGTATATCCAATAGGTATGTATGTGGAACTTGTAATTACTATTATTTCCTTTTGTTCTAGGTATGTGTAAGTGTATTTGTGATGCCATATAAATTCGAATGCGAATTATGCAACACTTGTAATGATGCTGCAATTAATATTTAGAAATTAATCCGCTTTTCGAGCATGACGCTAAACGGCACGGAATGAGCTGTACACCACGACGTATACGTAACATGAATTGTAAGTACCAAGTAAAAAATTTAAATACATAATGAAAATTATTTAATATGTGCTCAAAACTATTTACTACTATATTTGCAATAACGAACGACAACAACGAAAAAAAGCACATCACTGTGCATTAAATTAATTTTAAAATCAAAGTTTTTTGTGCATAAATGAGGCAAAAAAAAAATATAAGAAAAACCAAAATTTCAATTGAATTAATTGAGACGCACATTTGCATATTAAAATATGCTATAATTGTATGTGGTTTGTGTGTGTGAGTGGGCGAATGTTTGTGTGCTATCACTAAAAAAAAAATGTTAAATTCATTAGCAAATACAAGCACACACTTGTGTGCTCACACACACGCACACTAGTTTTACTCATATGACTTCAGCAGTTAGAGAATTCATAGCCATTTTTTGAATAAAATTAAAATCTACTTAATGTTTTATTAAACACACACGTAGCAAACTCATTTATTTCACATACACACACATACATGCATACGCACTAGAAAATTTAATGGCACACACACAAACAAATGCTACAGCGCAGGAAAACAGCATAGAACAATCAACAGACAAAAGAATAGCAAAGAACAGGCATAGCAGGAGTAACAGCTGCTGCCAAATCATAAATATGCAATTATTCATTGTAAAGTTATTCATTCCGCATCCTTTTCTAAAAATACATACACACAAATATATATTCATATATATTTGATCCTTTTACTATAGCTTCTTCC
Organism: Toxonevra muliebris; assembly: GCA_963691655.1. Classification (NCBI taxonomy): domain Eukaryota; kingdom Metazoa; phylum Arthropoda; class Insecta; order Diptera; family Pallopteridae; genus Toxonevra; species Toxonevra muliebris. Next base: position 52,060,141 of record OY829329.1, read on the forward strand.
AACTTTTTCCTTTTTTTTTTTCGTAGTCCTCCAGCTTTCAGAATGAGAATACGATGATGCTTCTTGCTTTTGTATTACCACAAATAACAAAATTCAATTTACTTACAATGATTTTGCTATTCTTTCTTATGTCTATAGTTATGTATTTGTGTAGGTATATGCCTATACATATGTATGTATGTATTTGTGTATGCATATATTTCAGGAGTATATGTTTGTGTCATTCATTTTGTAAAACACTTGAGCATCATTTCAGAATCACTAAAAATAAACGATAAGACATACTCATGAATTCGAAATCGAATAAAAGATTTATTTCGCATATATTATTACACATACATGGATACACGCACATATACGTGAATGCATTAACGCGATAGTATTTTGATTGTACATAAGTATGCATAAGTGCGTCTGTGTGTGTGCGTGTGCGCTTAATGTTGTAATCCTTTTTTCTTTTCGCCTTTTTAGCATTTTATTCATTCTTGTTATTTGCCATTTGTTATTTATTTTACATATGTATGCATTCATATATGAATTATTATTTATACATACATATATGCATGCGTGGGTAAGTGCACTAGTAGGGTCCAACGGAGAGTTTTTTTTTCATAAGACCTATTGAAGCTTTCTTCCCTTTCCAATCAGCTATTATGATCGTAAAGATCATTATCACTGACCATATCCCATAGCCATGGAAAATTTCAATGCTTTGAATTTCATTGGCATTGAATCATTGAAAATTTGAATGCTAATTACACTAGTTTACAGCCAGTTTGTGCTAAGGAAGTTAATATTTTTCTTTTATGTACACCCAGAGAAATACTTACCTCGTTTGAAGAAAAACGGCTATCAAATTGAGGAAAAATGGGAATGATTTGGCGCCATAGAAACGGTTTCCTCATTTAGATATACAAAATTTCTTTGAATTGAGGAAATATTTTTTCTTTATTTTAGAGAAAAATTTCTATGAAAGAAGGAAGTTTTCTATAAATTAAAGAAATATATCTTCAATTTGTAGAAATTGCGTTTTTCAAATGAGTAATATTTTATTTCATTATGAGAAATTGTATATAATTTAGGTACAATTTTCCCCAGTTTGAGGAATAATTTTTCATAAATTGAACTCAATTTACTACCTTTTTAGAAAAAAAAATCCTCAATTTATGGAATATTTTCTACAATTTTGTTTTAATTAAAAGGCATTGAAATCATTTTATTTTTTACTTGTTTTCATTTATTATTTTATTTTTAATAAATATTAAGGTTTACATTCATACGTATTTTTACAAACACTACAGGCATCGTCGCCTTGAAATGATCAAAAGTTCCTTATGGCCATCAAAAAATTATAAATTTAAGTTTATTGAAATTTATATCTTTTCAATATATTTTATTTTTTTCACAAAATACATCAACAGCCACAAACACAACCGCTTCGCTTGAAATAGAGACGCCAACTAAAAAATTCAAAAGAAAAACAAAACGTACGCGATTGTCTGCTAAGGCCAAAAGAGTAAAGCTAGTTTTTTGTATATACAAAAATTTTGTATGGAGAACATTTTTGGTATATTCGTCTCTTTCTTACATTTTCAATACAACTAAATTTGTAAAAATGAAGACATAACTTACTTCAAATTGAACAACATGGTTGCATGAAAGGAGCACATTTTTCTTCATTTTTAAGAAAATTTACTTAAACGAGAGAAATTTTCGTGGATTCAAATTCAGGAAACTTTTTCTTCGTTTTAGAGATGAGTATTTTTCTGGGTGTAGGGACGACACGTAACCTTTTTCCGTGGAACATTATATTATATTATATATATACAAAAATGGGCTTTGTCTGTTTTTTTTATGATGACTTGGGTAAACGTACGCTTGATAAAACTATTCTTTCAAGGTGAGGTGGTAGACTTGCAGCCTCCATATTGGTCCGCCATCATGCCAAATAAAAAAGGCCTTGTTGCATTCAAACTAGAGATAATAAGCTTTCGTTTGAACCCAAACATGCCCTAAAATACCTTAACCAATTTTGGACAGGGGAAGGTCTCCCATTGACAGAGAATGTCCCCTATATATATATACATATATTTATGTCTGCTAAATTAATAAACATTTTTATAACGTTTTCAATAAAAAGCGTTTCAATTAAGAAAACAAAATTCCCACATATACTCTTATATATCCTACTATAAGGAGAACACATAGAATAAAACAATAATATACGTTATAAATGAGGGAAAATACGAATATAGAGAAAAAGTTGAATTTTGGTCTTTGTACTTAATTGGTCATAGCTCAGGTATTTATCCATAGAATTAGTTCATAAATACCAGGTTCTCTATGTAAAAGTGCAAACTTTATGTAAAAATTAAATAGGGCATAATTTTACGTTTTCTAGTCTTTATTATTTTTTAAGTGAGATTTCGATTTAAATTTTTGTCCAAAAAAAACGTTTTTTGTTTCATATTTTGACCAATTGCACTTAAACTAGTAGGTTGATTGGAAAATATTGTTAAAAATATTTATTGGTAAATTAATTATCTTTCATCTAACAACTTTTATAATCATATTGGTTGTTGTCTTCTCCAGATATGGTCAGAGCAGTCATACCACCTTCAGGAAAAACAAAAAAAAAAAAAAAAATCGAAAAATGATATCTCGAAAACCTATCCATAAAAAAATATTTTGATGGCATTTTCGAGTTTAGTGGCCCAAATTACAAAAAAGAAAAATAGTAGTATTCTTAGCACAGAAATTTTTTTTTAATTTGTAAGCTATTGTTATTAATTGGTGCTATAAATTCCAATTCGTAATAAACAAAAAATACCTATAGCATTAATTTAATTTCAGTGCTAATGAAATGAAGCTTTCATTAGCATTACAATTTTCAGTGACAGCTTCCATTAGATAGTACTGAGTAGAATCTTTTTGCCATCACATTGACGTTAAAAGGCTTCCCTATTAAACCGTGCTATGGTTTGTTGAAAGTCCTGAGCCTAGTTCCTGCTAGAGACTCTTCGATATCATAGTAGTTGCGGCCGCAGTCATAATGCGGTATTGAAATTATCGTTGCATGAGAATCAACCCGTATAGTACTCCTATCATAGCACAACAGCCCATTGAGGGCATAGGCCGAGCGTTTTGCATCTGCTAGAAAAGCAAAGTTGGTATATTTTAAATTCTACTTGAATAATTTTTATTATTTTTAGGATTTGGATAACGATGTTTTAATTTAAGGGTTATAGACTATCTGAATGCTGAGACTCCTCTGCCTTGGAAAAATCATTAATGATGAATTAAAAACGATTCCTAACGGGTGTATCTTTCATCTACACACATAAAACTCAATCTAGCCCCACATCCAAATCACTCGATCATCTTAGTGTCTATGCACATTGTACATAACATACGTATACTTAATATCCTTAATATGCGGGTACAATATCATTTCATGATTAATTTCGCGCGCAATCAATCATTCTCTCATTATACATAAATATGACGCTGTACGAGCGTAAAACATGTCAGCAACAGAAATGAAAAGCAGAGCCTAGCTATATGAGCCGGAGAGGTGCAAAAAAAAAAAAAAAAAAGGAAAAAAAAAAACAACAAAACCAAAAATATACGAGTACGAAAAACAATAATACAGTGTCAGCACACAATAACCTAAATTCTTTTTCTGTAGCTACATTTCAAAATATTGTTTCCTTCCATATTTTTACATACTTTTCCGGTTCATACACACACACACACACACAAAGAGAGAGCACACATGCATAGATTATTCAACTCATATGATATTTGTGTATGTATGTGTGTCGCGGCGTTGTTTATGCTGGCAATAAATAATACAAAAGATATTCATGATTATAGCTTAAATATGCCATACTTATAAACATGGAATATGCTTCCATGCGCACATATAGATAGACAGGCATCAGCAGGAAATAACAGAAATATCTCTACGCTGTACAGTGTAAAACTGTCAGTCAATTTGAAAAAAAAAAATAAATAAAAATAAATGCTAGCAATAGCTATTGTATGCACATACTTATGTATACGCGAGCACATTCAAGCAATCAGACAACAAGTACATCTGTCAAGTGAGTTTATAAAATATTTCGATGAGGCGGAAACTAAATCCATGGCATATATAGCATAGAGAAAGGGGATATACAATACATACATACATAAATACGCGATTCACATACATTTATACATAAGTATGCATAAGTGCAGATTGATGTTGATGACATCCTTTTTTATGTTTTCGCTCACATGCTGATTTCTTACTTATTATTGTTATCTTTTTTTTCATATTTATGTGGAAGACGAAGACTAGGCTGGAGAGAGTAGGTATACGACGTGGCTGGCGGACTTTTAAATTTAGTGATGTTGTTGGGATTTGATAATTTACTTACTCAATTTTCGTGGAAAGGGCCAACATGGTGGGGAGTTTCGGAACTCATACAATTTGAATCTTTTGCAATTTGATAATTCGTTTGTGTATTGTCTGGTTGGATGAGCGATTATAGAATTCAGCTTTCTTTTTAATTAAAAAATATTTTTAATATTTTTATTTCGCCTTTTTTTTTATAAATGTCTTCCAAATTTGGCTGATCATATTTTTAGATAATTTATTTAAAATTATTTGGCTTTAAATGAACAGATTTGCTAGTTCTATGACTTTTTGATATTCTTCTAGTATTGTTCATGTTAAGCCTATTAATTTTAACTAAAAAACATTATCTTCGATGTTTCATTGACGGTTTCAATGGTCAGGATGCCTGCGTCGCCACCATCATACTTAGAAACCTAATGCAATTTCATGAACTTTATCCTCCTTAAATATATCAAAGCAGATCGTGTATGGAATTCATGGTTTTGGTCCGTCTCCTACACCGAATCAATCACACTCATCCATTAGATTTTCGTATTTCTTGCTATTTGGATCTACTGCTACTATACCTGAGTAGAGTATCGAAAACCTCTCTCATATGCTACTACTTCAGCCTACTACACACTGCACTATGGGGCCAAATCCATATTTAGCTGGCCAAAATTCTGAAATTCGGCTCACTTACTCACGGGGTCATTAGCAATCACTACATGGAAAATTATAACGATCGGACTATTACCACAACTACCTCCCATATAAATTAAACCGCGAAAAGAGTGTAACTTGGTATATATTATAGATATGATCATGGAATTTTATATACTTATAAACATTATTATTACCATATATATTTGCAAAAATGTGATAGATCGGGTTATTACCACGCCCACCTCCCATATATGTGAAATTTTTAAAACTATAACTTGGAACTCATTGCAGATATAGTGGTGAAATTGCATATGCTGGTAAATAATAGCATATTACATATCCAGGTAAAAATTATTACGTTTACAATGTTTTCTGCTTCTCCTGTAAAGAAATAAAATGTGTAGTTACTACTTTTAGATGACGAAATACACACTATTTGATGTTGTTTTCATAATTTTACAGATTGGACTTTTTGGGTTTAAAGGGTTTAGATATGAGGGAGGTTTATTAGTCTCAAATTTTGTAAAAATTTATATAAGGCTTTGGGATGACAATCTATATTGTACGAGTTCAACTTAATGCAATACAATTTTAACTTCCACTAAGTCGCCAATTGAGCTCTCTCTCCTTATTACTAAACGTTTAGTGGTAGTGGGGAATAATTTCCAATAGTTTAGTGGTAGTTGGTTTCGATTTCCACTACCACTAAACGTTTAGTGATAGTGGGATTTTATTTCCACTACCACTAAAGGTTTAGTGGTAATTAATTTTTATTTCCACTACCCCTAAAGGTTTAGTGATAGTTAATTTTTATTTCCACTAGCACTAAAGGTTTAGTGGTAGTTAATTTTTAGTTCCACTACCACTAAAGGTTTAGTGGTAGTTATTATTTCCACTACCACTAAAGGTTTAGTGGTAGTTAATTTTTATTTCCACTACCACTAAAGGTTTAGTGGTAGTTAATTTTTATTTCCACTACCACTAAAGGTTCAGTGGTAGTTAATTTTTATTTCCACTACCACTAAAGGTTTAGTGGTAGTTGATTTTTATTTCCACTACCACTAAAAGTTTAGTGGTAGTGAAAGCTATAGTGCAGTCAAAATTTAGTGATTAAATCCCCAGTCTGATTTGTAATGAGTTCAAAGTTATTGCGTTTTTTAAATTTAACATATATTTATATATCGTATACCAATTTTCGTCTGATTACCATTTAAAATGGATTATATATAACACCTTAAATAACTACCTATGATTAATTAAATGCTACGTGATATCATATTTTTGCTTGTTATTCAAGCTGTGGCAAAAACTTGTAAAGCACTCATATCTTATTCTAAAGTAGATGCTTCACATGATATGATGGTTTTTATTTTTGCTCGGAGCAAGTCGGAGCTTTTTTTTCTCATCCATTAAAAACATAAAAAGTTAAAAAAAAAAAAATTTTTAGTTTTCCATAACATTTTTGGGTATAAGAAAATAGTAAATCCATTTTTTTTATCATTTCCATTAATGGAGTAAAATGAGACCAAAGATATGACACTTTATGCACCACACATTTTCAGCAATATTAAGACTATCGACAGCATATTGCAACTATGGATGGTTGCACAGCCAAATCCTTCGTCTAATTAGATTATCCTGTGTGTGGAATATAATCTGGGATCTATGGAGAGTAAGCCCATATACTTTTGGATTCAAACCGAGATAGTCGAATTTTCGAATTTTGGCCAGCTAGATTTTTCATCGGCTCCATAGTGCACTGCGGTCCTGGTTTTACGAAGTTCAGTGTTGTTCGCCCTCAGGGTAATGAAAGAAGTTGTCGCTGTGGGTTGAACTCAGCAGGACATTGCGAGTCGGATAAAAAAAAAAAAACAGAGTAGCGTTTATTATTTGAATTGCATATGGGTACGAACTTAATTGAAAGCAACTCAAACTGCGACCTGCTGTCTTTAAATTTTGCTGCGGATTTTCTGACCTAGAACGTGGAGTTACTTCCTAGAATAAAATAGGTACCCCTAGGCAACCTGGTTAGAAAGCGGCACTAAGGATCGAAGAAAAGAGGAGGAGAGGTGTGTGGTCGTTAAAACCAGTATTTTCCATCACATCAATTGAGATCCCTAAAAGAATCATGGACCCTTTAGAACAATCAGCTTACAGTGTATGCCGTCATTAGCGTATTTAACGTTGAGGTTTTGGGAATAAAACGCCTCCTTTAGATCCAATAGTTTTCCATAACGGCGACGGTAACATCGCGTGAAATCTGAAGAAGAACTGTAGGAGCTGAAATTAGTGAACTTGACAAGAGCTGGGAACAACTGTACTGAACTTAAAGCCTGCCAGCGGAAATAAAGATGAAGAAATCGCATTTTCAATAATATACAAATCTTAAAAATTTATGGAGTTATATCAATATTTCGTTTGTATGGAAATTGTCTGCCCTCTGGTGGTATGTTTTTTAAACTCAAATATAGTCTATAAGCCATACTATATTTCGTATAGTGCAAAAATCAAAAACATTCATTTAGTTAAATTTTCGATGAAACAACATTAGTTTTGTAGTGTATGAAAAATGCCACGCCTTCTTTTTCTATTTTTTCATGCTTTTTTTTTTTTTTTTTTTTTTTGCTAACCAGTGAATGCTTTTAGCATCTGCCCCATTATATATATAGAAAATTACTCTATCCTAGTTGGTTTAGTTGTTAAAAATTGTCGTTGTGTTTCGACTATGAGCCTCAGCTCACTTCGACCACCTGACCCATAACTCTCATTTTCTGTGCAGGGAATATTAAATAAATTTAAGTAGATGCTTAAAAATTGTTTGGGAAATTAGGTCGAAGTAACTTGCTTATGTGATTTGTTGATTAAAGTCTGTAAGTTTGGAATGTGCTTCATAGATTTAATCACTGCATTCTCACCTTTGAAATTTCTCTATTTTTAGAAAGATCTAGTGTCTTTTATAGGATTTAAGTTCACTTGCAAGCATTGAAATGTTATCAGTTCGCACCCAGACCGTGTTCCAACTTCAACCTCCTGCAATAAATCTGATCCTTTTCAACTTCCTGCTTCTATTCCTTGAAGTGCTTATTGTTTTTTAGAACTTTTCAGCTCTTTGAATACTTTTAGCATGAGCAATGAATCAAAAACTTAAATTTTTATGTAATCCTTGCATTCTGAATAAAATTTTCCTGTGATATTTTCATCGATAATTAATTTCAAATTTTTTTATATTTTATTCATTAACTCACTTCAAATAAGGAAGTTTATGTGTTTTTTCGAAATTCTAATTCAGGCCAATTGAAAAAGTTTGAATTTTACATTCGAAAATAGCTCAGTTACACCATTTATTGAAAAACTGAAAGGTTATCATGATAATTGGAAAATTTGAGTGAAAATTGTTAAAAATGTTAGGTCTAGATTGGAACAATCTCTTCCCTAATCGGACTTCTTATAAGTTATTTTATTTTTTGGCTAAATCTCAAAAAGTTATTATATTAATGTGAGAAATTCAATTGAAGAACTGAGGGATGTCAGCATTTACGGAAAAAAACTGAGTAAGAAGACCTTCTTAATGGTATGCTACCAAAAATATACTAAAAACAGAAACAGCATCATTGATTTAGAGTTTTCATTTAATATCACAACTAGAGGCTTTCTTACTTTTCCTTCATTTTTTTGAATAACATATTTTCTCGGGCAATAAACATATGTATCAAACTTATGGCGGTGATATGTCACTGCTCTAATCATCGCCAAAAGAAGCTTATATAATTTAATTTAATTTGTGGTTAAAGCTTCTATATGTTCATAACTTCTTAATTAACTTTTCTTGTGGTTTTATTGTGAACTGTAAAATATTTCACTCATTATTATCACACTTTACAAAGTAACCGCATTATTCTTGTTATACCTATACATGTGAATACGCGTACATACCTACATATTTTGTTGTAGTTGTTGTCTACAACCCCAACATAAATGAAAAGTTAAGAAGTTAAGCGCTTTTCGAGGTGCACCACAATAACTGACTTTGACATCTTTGGCATGTGCCAACTAAACTCGTACTCATAAATACTTGTACTCATACATACGAGTAAACGAATACATTCACACGTACATACACACATACAGACATGCATATGTACAAAAGTATGTAATATAAATTCATAACAGTTTGTATATCATTTAAGTTTTACCTTGACTTTTGCTTTTATTTTGTACTGTTTTGGTGCTTGCTTTAACTCTCTCTCTCTCCCTCTTTCTTCCTTCATGAACTTTATTGCCAATTTTTTTCAATTTTTTTTTTTTTTATTTTTTTTTTTGGTCTTTATAATAAAATAAACAAGTAGCAGAAGAAGAAGGTAGAAAGGAATGAATATTGTAGTCACGTCAACTCATGAAAACAGCTCAGATTGTTTTCATGTTTTACTTTTTTGCTTTTTTATTTATAGTTAGTTGTAAAATTTTTATGGCATAAATTGTCTCTAATTTAGCAAACTGTCAAATAAGTTACTAAAGTACAAAAAAAAAAAAAGTGGAAAAATAAGTTCTTATATTATTTTGTTATATTTAATATTTATTAAGTTGACCTTTTTTTGTGGCAGTTTAAGTGAGGAGACAACAAGCAACTCCAATTTGTTGTAAAGTTTATGTTTTCAGAATGAGTATTTCTTCTTTTCAGGTGTATAGCCGAATGAGAAAGTCTTTGAAGTTGTCCTCTGTATGGATTAAAATAAATGTTATGGTTTTGTATCCCAATTATTTTAACACTTATTACAATAGGTGATTGAGGTTTTGCAGACTGAATAAAGATATGCTAATATGAGTTCAAGATCGCTATGGTATACCAAGCGATGTTACTTCAAAAACTTTGGCCAGCCTAAGGTCTTCTGTAGTGTTCAATTGAATAGGAATATAGTAGTGGCATTACATGCAATACTGTCAAGACTACTTTCTTTGAATTTTGCAGCCTACAAATGGAAAGCCTTGTGTGTCTGTAGGCTGAAGAATTTCATTTGATTTATATTTTCTTAAGGGAACATTCCTGTTTAAAATTGGAAAAAATAGACTTTGGCAGTTTTCTTTTTTTTTTTAACTATAATATTTTATAATAAAATAGCTCATAAGTATCTTAATAAAGAACAAAAGAAAAATATTTTTTGACCACTTTTAATTCCAGATGGCGGTGGTAAAGGCATCTCCAAAAAAGTTTATTTTTGGTTTCAGGAAGGACTCCGAACTTCCTAATAAAGATAAAGACATAACCTAAAAAAGATTTTGTGCACTAGACATTTCTCTATAAGTGGAACCACAAAAATGTGAAACTTCCCCCTTCCCCTTTTTACGGTATTTTTTCTCAAAAAATGAAAAAAAAACATATGTTGACTGACCTATAGAAAAAAGAGGAGAGAGAATATTCCAATCGAATGCATTTTGGTTTTTCAAAATAAGTTGAGTAAAATTCGAGATTTCAGTCCTACCAGTTCAGAAAACATAATTTTGGGAAAAACGCTTTTAAAGTTTTTTTTTAAACAATTTTTACTTTTAAAAATTAAGAAAGTGATATTTTTGTGCAAATTACTTTTAGTTTGCCATCCCTGGTGCATACTGAAGGTTTTCAAGTTCTGTCAACTTCTTTAGATGCTCTGACTGGGCCATTTTTCTCGCTCTTTCTGTTGGCTTGAGCTATGCGAGTTTCGTTGATTTTCAACGTCAAAAAACGTATTTTTTGGTGATTATTATTATTAAGAAAAGGTTGCGGCGACTCGAAATTCAGGCACTGCGACCTAAAATATCTTTTGTGCCAAAGCCCCAAAATTTAGACAAAATATGTTCTGCTATCCTAATGAAGGCTAGAACTTCTTTTGTGCAAGAAGTTTTGATTTCGTTTGTAGATAAGAACGGATTTCTAAAAATACCCCTTCTTTGCCGAGCCAAGGTTGGACATTCACACAGAATGGGCGATGTCTTCTCATCATCCTCCATATATAGACGACATTTTGTTTAAAGTGACAAACCTAATTTACTTTGGTGGTATCTGACCACAGTGGCCAGATATTAAGCCTACTAACAATCTGAGATTTAGTTAAGTTCATGGATTTGGTGAGAGTGAGAGGAGATATGAGTTTCTTTGCCTGACTAAGGTCCTGAACGGAATGCCAATAAGATGGCAATTCTTCCCTCACCCACGCCTCTTTTTTTGTTTTTTGTTAAGTTGGTACATCTGTTGTTGATATTCCCTCTAAATCTTAGCCTCATAGCTTGCCATTTGCAAAAGTTACGTAGCCAAGAGTACATCTAACTCTGTGTGTATTGGCGATTTTTTACAATTTTATTAAATTGCATAATATTAAATTTTGCGTAAAAAACGGATTCAATGGTGCGCGAACATTGCAAATGTTGGAAAAGGGTTTCGGCAACGAATCTCTAAAGAAAACGGTCGTTTACCAGTGGCACGAACGGTTCAAAAGTGGTCGTGAATCAATCGAAGATGATGAACACAGTGGCAGACCATCGACATCGAAAACCGACGAAAACGTTGATAAAGTAAAAGAAATTTTTGTCAATAACCGCAAATTAACCATCAGAGAAATAGCAGAAGACTTGAACATTGCCTATGGATCCGTCCAAGACATTTTGGTAAATGATTTGGGTTTCCGTCGTGTAGCAGCAAAGTTGGTGCCAAAAGACCTCAATTTCATGCAAAAAAGAGACCGTGTTGACGTCGCAAAAGACATGATTTGCGAAGCTGAATCCGATCCCACACTCATCAAAAGGATCATTACTGGAGACGAGACGTGGGTTTATGAGTACGACACGCAATCCAGACATCAGGCAAGTGAGCCGAGACCAAAAAACCACGTCGTTTTCAGTCAAAAAAGAAGGCAATGTTCACGGTTTTCATGGATTACAACGGTGTAGTGCATCATGAATTTTTACCAGAAGGGCAGACAGTAAACAAAGATTATTATTTGGGCGTTATGAGATGTTTGCGTGAAGCAATTCGCCGAAAGAGACCAGAATTGTGGACAGAAAACTCGTGGATTTTGCACCATGATAACGCACCGTCGCACAGTGCCATCATTATTCGTAATTTTTTGTCGAAAAATGCAACAAATACCATCCAACAGCCACCGAATTCACCTGATTTGGCTCCCTGTGACTTCTTTCTGTTCAATCGAGTTAAAAATCCATTACGGGGAATGCGTTTCAGCAGCCGAGAGGAAGTAAAGGAAAAATCGCAGGAAGCACTGATGGACATACCGAAAACCGAATATAAAAAATATTTCGAGGATTGGATTAAGCGCTGGCATAAGTGTGTCGCAGTTGATGGGGATTACTTTGAAGGGGACAATATAGATTTAGATGAATAAACTTGTATTTTAAATTTTCTGAATAAATTCCGGGAACTTTTTGATCAAGGTGGTATTGTGAAATAAGTAAAATTTTTCCAATTTTGAAAATTGAATTTATTTCATTTCGTTGCAGTGCAACAAATTGCTGCAGTTTTATTTTAGCACTCATCCCGTGTTTATTTCTCCCCTTCTATAGAACTCGCTGGCCCATTTCTATTATTATTGTTAGTCAACCAGTAAGCGTGGTATTAAGGTAAAAGCAATGTAACAACAACAACAATTTGAGTACCAACATTTTTGATATGTTTGTTTGTCTTCCCTTTGTCTCTGCCTGACAACAGTTCAGAAGTTTGATTACTAAAGTAACTTTAGCTTTATTCTCTACGCGCTAACACTTTCAATGGAGTATAATATCTCAACTCCACTACCCAAGCCAGCAGCTACTACACTTCAGTTACAAGTTTTGTGTTGCTCCAAATTTAATTTTGTATTGCTGTTGTTCAATGTGTTTTTACCAAATGCAATTTATTTTCCAGTTACATAGTGTTAATTTGATTTTTTTTATTGCATGGTTTTTCCATGAGGATTTTCTTTTTACATTATAACAACACATGTTTACATAATAATGCGAAGAGTTTTATAAAGTCATTATTATTATTATTATTACGGAATCTATCATCAGCTATACTCATCACATGAGCCGCATACAAAATGATTTTATCACACAAGTATGAAGTATGTTATTCTTTCGCCATAGTGGCCACACACATACATTCACACATAAAACTATAAAAATGCTTGAATAGTTACGCTAAAAAAATTAGCATAATATTATAGTACGACAGTCTATTATCATGCCAACATAAAGGCATAGCAGCGACCATCGTCAACAGCACGGCGGGTGTAATTTACTTGTAATTTCTCGCCTGTCTAGTCAAAGCGGCGCGATTGAGCGAAAAAGTCATAACACATATGCAGCTATGTAGTACGAGTAAGTAGACATACGTGTACACAATGTTTGTGAATTATAGTTAATGCTAATCCTGACCCAAATACTCAAAAAATTCAAAACATATAACATCAGCGAGTGTGTTTTGAAATTTTCTATGCGGCAATTGTCGATAGTTTGACATTGAAATCTCAAATTTAAATTGCTATTAAGATCATCAGAATCAAATGAGTGAAACTTTAGTTCGTTTGTGTAGAATGCTCTCTATTGGTAGTTGATGGAACTCATACAAAATTGGGTTTTAAAGTTAGAGTTGAAGGTAGGCTGGATAGACTAAAACAAAGCACTCAGTCACAAAGATCATTGTACTATACACGAGATAGTGCCATTAGAAAAAAGTAAAAAGATATGTGAGGGGATAAATGGGAAAAAGAGAGGTCTGAGGTCTCTCAACCTCGAACTTCTTTCTTTTACTAATGAACCTTAGAAGCTCAGGAAAAAGGAGAGTATGGATATTATTCATACCCAAGACATAATTACCCAACAGCCATAATCTGGTTATCGCGAACGCTGGACAGCTACAAAGATAATGCTCCGTAGTATCGTCGTCCTCAAGACACGATTGGCAGGTTGGACGTGACGGTGATGACGTCATATGCTGACCACATGTGTTGTGCCCTGTGATGAGACCCACCAGTAATCTCAGTTTCAGAAGAAATTCCGCTGATTACCTGTTAGGTTGTCTAACGAAGCACTTTGCGTGTTTCTTTGGGTTTCTTGTATCCAAAGAACTTTTATAATGGTGTAAAAATTACGAAAATCATTCAACTGGAACTTAAGTTCTAGCTGCTTTAAACTGTCATTTGTAAGTGAGGTACGTGCCTCTAGTGTAGTTTTTTTTAACCAAAATATGAAATTTATAAAATTGTGTCAAAATATCGATCTTAGTATTGCAAAAATCTTATTTTCAATACTGTCCATTTTTCGTACAGTGTTGACAATCTAAATCTGCACACTAAGCATCGCTATTGTACTTTTCATGCTTTTCTAAAGATATGAAGTGTGAAAAATTAAGAAATTTGGGGAAATACACATCCAAATATTGGCTGTACTATGAAATTTATAATTAAGTTTAAATTTCAAAAAAATTTTGAAAATAGAAATCCATATAAAACTACGTCGCCTTTTTTTGTGACAAAATGCAAATACACCCCGCACAACATAAAAAGCCGCACATGGTTTTTTGTAAGAAATGAAGAAAAATTTACAAAAGGTCATTGATTTTTATTTATGAAATTTGGTTTATTACAAACTTAAAAACTATTTTTTTCGTTTTAATTATGTACAAAAAATAAAGTTATATAACAAAAGTCAAAAAACCATAAGTTAAATATTTTTTCACAACAGGAATCTTTCCAATAATATGCATTAAAAAACACAATAATCCAAAAAAAAATTCATTTTCTTTTTAAGTAATAATGTTGATTGAATATCCGTAGATAGTTTAAAAATAAAAATTTGGAAAAAAGAAATATTAAGTCGATCCACCTTCCGCCTTGATGACGTCATTTATCCTGACATGGCATGGAAATATAAAGATTTTTCAGATAATCATTTGTTATTTGGTCGAACCAAATTTCTTCAACAATTCTTTTGAATCCTTGCACCGTTTTTGGTCTTTTTTCCGAGAACTTCCTTCCCATTATAGCCCAAACGTTTTCCATTGGATTCAGATCAGGGCTATTTCCTGGCCAATTTAGGGATTCCACGCCAAGTTCATCCTTGAAAGTTGTAATCTGAAAAGCCAATTCCAAAGATAATGCAATAAATAATAAAACAAACTTATGGAATTGAGGAAAAAAGTCGAATTTACTTACAGATTGTGCTCTATGGCAGGGAGCCGAATCACCTTGAAAAACCGGATTGGCTATTTTGTCAGTTAATTGTTCTAATGTTGGTACGACACCTTCCGGTATAATATTTTTGTATTTTACTGCGTTTACAGTTCCCTCCAGAATAGTTAAAGAGCCAACTCCATACCGGGTAATGTCACCTCACACTAAAATGTAAGGGGAATGTTTCACAGTGTGAGCAATGCATTCTGCGTTAAATCGTTCACCTTACGGCGCACTGTAGCATGCCCATCTGGTCCAAAGAGATTGAATTTGGATTCATCTGAAAATGCAACTCTTGACCAATCCTCAACGGTCCAGTTTCGTCTCTCACAAGCCCACTTAAAACGTGTTTGCTTCGTTTTTTTGGGTAAGAAGCGGTTTCTTAGCAGGTGTTCTTGCCATCAAACCTATTTCGTTAAGACGGTTTTGTATGGTTCTTACGCTTACTTTCCGGTAACTTTCGGGCAACTTTCAGTCAACTTTCAGTCAATTTTCGGGCAACATTCGGGCAACTTTCCGGAAACTTTCGGGCAACTTTCAGGCAACTTTTAGGAAACTTTCGGGCAACTTTCAGGCAACTTTTAGGCAACTTTCGGGCAAATTTCAGGCAACTTTCTGACAACTTTTGGGCAATTTTCAGGCGACTTTAAGGCAACTTTCTAACAATTTTCGAGCAACTTCCGGCAACTTTCAGGCTTTTTTTTAGGCAACTTTCGGAAACATTCCGACAACATCTAGGCAACTTTTAGGCAACTCTCAGGCATCTTTCAGACAACTTTCAAGCAACTTTCGGGCAACTTTCAGGCAACTTTTAATCAATTTTCGGGCAACTTTCAGGCATATTTCGGGCAACTTTCCGGAAACTTTCAGGCAATTTTCGGGCAACTTTCAAGAAACTTTTAGGCAACTTTCAGGGAACTTTCGGTCAACTTTCAGGCAACTTTCGGGCAACTTTCAGGCAACTTTCTGACAACTTTCGGCAACTTTCCGGAAATTTTCAGGCAACTTTCGGGCAACTTTCAGGCTTTTTTTAGGCAATTTTCAGCAAACTTTCCGGCAACTTTCGAGCAACTTTCCGGATATTTTCAGGTGACTTTCTGGCAACTTTCAGGCTACTTTCCTTCAACATTCCGGCAACTTTCAGGCATCTTTCAGACAACTTTCAGGAAACGTTCAGACAACTTTTAGTCAATTTTCCGGCGACTTTCAGGCAACGTTCGGGCAACTTTCAGGGAACTTTCGGTCAACTTTCAGGCAATTTTCGGGCAACTTTCGGGCAACTTTCAGGCAACTTTCGGGCAACTTTCAGGCAACTTTCTGACAACTTTCGGGCAACTTAACTTAACACACATATCTTTTTTAAGGTCATATCTAAGCTCTGCTGCTGTTTTGAAGCGATCTCTCAAGCTTAACCTCATTAATCTCCGAAAAATCTTCTTACTGAACTTTCGTTAAACCTAATTTGTGGAGCTATTTCACGACCGGACACATTCCGTTCAGATAATGCGATAATAGCTGATTTATTTTCTTTTGTAAATTGAACGCTTTGAGACATTTTGTCAAGAAAACGCATTTTATGGAAAAAATAACTAGTTCACTCACCGATATTTTATGCAAAACTAAACTTAAATGCCTTCTCACAAAAAAAAATTCTAATAAAATGCAAATGCGGAGTGTAAATGAAAAACTCACAGATGAATGGAAACTCGCATTCACATTTACACTGCATTAGTGAACCTAACAGTTTTTATGTGTGAAAAAAATAAATAAAAAAAATTTAAAAATAAACGTAAAAATTTCAGAGTAAATGTATATTTTTATCAAATAAATTGAATTTTATCCACTATGAAGTCTACACACACATACATCGCCCTTAAAGTATTGCCCAAAATTTGTTTAATGTGAATTATTAAATTTTCATTAAAAATGTTCACCGTTTCACTAATTAAAAATTTACACATAATTTTCACACTTTTTTGCTCCCTGCCTCCTTGTTATTCTCTTATGATATCGGTGAGGTTAGCAACGCTTAATTTCACATTCATAAAATAAACAATTTTCATGAAAAATTAATTAAGAAAAATGTCAAAAATAGATTAACACTAAATGAAAGAACAAGCCAACGTGGCAAAAATTCAATTTTCAATTAGATTTACATTATTTGTTCAATGTTTTGTGTGTGTGTGTGTGTATGCTAACAAGAGTACTGCCTCATGCTCCCCTCACTTTTTACAATTTACCCACAAGCATGCAAAGTATTTTCTTCTCATTTAAACAAAAAATATTCAAGAAAAATTTTTCTGAAATCAAATTAAAATTTTTTTTGTAAAATTTTCATCATCATTGTTTTCTTGCTCTTTGTTCGTCTCGCTGCAAAAGAACATTGCAAAACAAAATGTTGCAACGAAGTAAAGGTACCTGCTGCTTGCTTGTCTGCCTATTGTTGTTGTTGTATTATACATGCTACCAAAAGTATTAAAAAAGAAACGCGCGCGATTTGGTTTTTAACAAGGCGGAACTGAAAACAGTAATGAAAAAAAAAGAAGAAATGTGTAAAAACGCTACTAAAAAAGCAGTAGCAATAGTAATAACAACAACAGCAGCTACAACACTCATTGTAATTTGTTTGCAATAATGTTCGTTTAATCTAAAGAACTTCCCGTAAATACATATATATATATATAGATACAGGGTCAGTAGCGGGGTTTCGTAGATGGGCAAAGAATTTGTATATCCTTTTTAGTTTTCACTGAAAATTTTTACTATAAAAACTAAAAAAAAATTTGATCTTCCGTAACGAAGAAGTGGGAAAGGGGAGCTGTCTCTAAATCTTGTCAACCCATCCCCTCCACCTTCCACATCTCGTTAACTTGACTAGTCTTAGTTGAATTGATTTTTCTTACTGAAATGTTAAAGCTTGTTTGAATACTTTTAAAATCGAAAACTGACTCTGATTTTATTTTGAAAAGCCACATTCTAAACGTTCATTATGATCAAAGAACCGCCGCACCTGCCTCCTTTGAAAGTCAGATAACGAATTCACAATAAGTTTGGTTAAAACTTAACATAAATTTTGATCTGAATTTGTTTTATAAGACGCTAAGATTGTCGGGTCATATACTTGTGATTCGCATATAGTTTTCGGCCGATTTTCGGAGCTGGCCTCACCCATCCCTCGTAGAAGTCGAAATACGTTTGAGATTAACATTTTCGTTCATCATTCATTTCTTTTCCATTCTAGGGCTTTGTCTGGCGTAAAACTTATTTGGTAACCTTTCAGTTTAGAAATATTCTATATAAATATAATATCCTATATATTATCTCAGCAAACATATAAGATTAAATTACTGAAATTTCGAATGAGCAATATTCAAAAAAAAAATTAATTTCCATTTTAATTTTAATCTTAATATTTTCGTTTTTGGGACTCACTCTGTATTTGCATATATTTAAACTAAACATTGTATGTATGTCTGTAAAGTGCTGGATGTGCTTTAAGGATATGTAAGTAATAGGGTGTATAAAATTACCTGTGGTTTAAGTAAGTTGGAAAGAATGGGAGGGAATGAGAGCTACAAACATACATGCTAAAGTTCTTTCATTTATTGCCTGCATTTAGGTGCTTCTTGTAATCACAAATTTCTTATCCGACAAGGCAATTTTTTGTGCTTAGCTCTTAGTCTTACGTGTTTGGGGGCTTAACAATATCAACAATCGACACCTTGAACAAGAAAAACAAAATAGCAACAATATGTTGAAAGTTTAAGCGTTAAATTACTCAAAGCTTTCCTCTTTCGTAGTATACTTTTTCGCACGCTTCCTTCTTCTCCACCCACCCAGTGAAATACAAAGAAAAAACATTTCAGAAGAATGAGAATAAGGAAAACAAAAAGCAAAAACAGTGTATCTCCTCCTACCTGCACCGATATTATAATAAAAATCTGTGCACAAACAAACGTTAGCACCACCCGCCTAAATGTATGCAATGTTAAATATCTTTTCTTTTTTTTAGTTCTACTTTAAGCTCAATTTTATCTTTACCTATAGTATTTTCTTCAACATATTTCAACTGTAAATATGATAGCACATGTTTTAAAAGAGAAACGACGCGCTCAATTGTGTCAGTTAAGCATAGCAACAGTGAAAACGGCGACGAGGAAGGGGGTGGGGATAAAAGTAATTGGCAACTTTTTGTTGCAAACAAGTAAGACTCGTTGAAATTCTGAAATAATAGTAAAAATTTACTTTATTTTTTACAACGGGGTGCATGCATAAGTAGACATGCTGAAAAGTAGCAGGGGAAATGTTTAAGGAAAAAAGGGTCGAAGAGTGGGAGGAAGGTAGAAATAGTAGAAGTAAATGAAACGAAACAAAAAATAACGTTGTGTATGTCATTAGCAGCTGTAAGGGTAATTTGCTTCATTGTTGTCCAAATGTTTGTTTGCTTCTTTTTTTTTATGCTTAAGGTAGTATAGATAAAATTACATTTTGAGGTTATTAACCATTAAAATGGACTCGTTTTTCTTGTCTTCCTTCACATTAACATATTTTTCTTTTTCGTCGACATTAATTAGTCTCATTCTCATTGCTAATTAGAGTTTGCATATACATCTATTGTTTGTTTCTTTTGTTGTCATTTTGTTTGGATTACATTTTTACTTATTTTCGGAGGTAATTATGAGCACAAGCTTTTATAGTCTCATGAGTGAGATCAATGTGAGTTCAATGTTTGTAGGGCAAGATTTTGTATATCTTTTTATATCCGTTCAACACATTTTCGTAGATAACCTACATAGTTTTTGGAATATATTAAAATAAACAAAATGTTAGTAGTATTCAGTGGTCAGTCAGTTTGTATTGGCATTGCATGAATATTCATTCATGCGCAATTGATATTCTTAACGTACTGGTGTATCTACTACTCTTAGATCTCTGCACTGTCAGACTCAGTGAAATATATACTGGCTACTGAATCTATTTACCTTATTCAATATATAAACCGAACTTTCATACAAAGCTCCGATATATTCTTCCCAACAAAACCATACTGGACAAGAAATTTTATAGGGATTGTGAGTTCCGGGTCTAAATTATCTGTGTTTTCAATGTAAGTTTCTATTCGAAAGATCTCTATTAAAGGGGCTATTATGTAGGCTGCATTTCTGACAATCAGAAAAGCCGAGGATCACCCGTAAATATTGTAGATGGACAGTTTTTTGCTTCGAGACTGAAGTTGAAATTACCCTGAGCAAGATTATGAAATATTCACTTTCTCATTCAGATTGACTTCTCACTAGTGCCAAGACAAAGAAAATATTGGTCAAAATACAACTGCCAATAACATCGGAATTGAAAATAGTGAAGAGCTTCATCATAGTATACACGGCAAGTGCAGGCTAGAGGAAAATCATGTAGGAAGTATACGCTCCAGGATTGAAATTCAATAGACTTTCAGGGGGAATTTTCTTCCGAGGTTCGTTCAGAAATCGCTTGAATAATGTTAAGACGGATATACTAGCTTATTCACAGAGAAAGAGCAGAAAGGCTGGTGTTCCCACCTTCTCGGAATTAGACCCTTGACTCTCGAGGCTCACATATTCATTGAAAGGTTTCCAGTCATAATCGAGTTGTCCAATGAAATAAAGAGATGCAGATGTGTGCCGAAACATAGAAGGTTTTTTTGAATTTTTTATTTTTTGTCATCCGATTTTCTTTGAAAACTTTAGGCTAGATTCTAAAGTAAACATTTATGACATTCTCACTTCAAGAAAAGCAGTACAGTAAAACAGAATAATAAAACTGGGCAAACGTTATCTACAAACGATGGTCCTTTTTTCCAAGACCTGCTTAAGACCTCAATATAAATATTAGGAAATTGTAATCTGCACAAAATAAAGTGAAGCACTTTATGTAGCTAAGCGAAAAGTTAAGTGATTTAAAAAATTACACCCATCATCATAAACATCTATCTTGAACTACACTGGAAGAAAAAACAGTATTAATTTTAATTCGAAAAGGCATTGATGAAGACCTTATGATAATAATATGTTTTCAAATGAAAGATGTTCGTTTTGAGTTTGATTTGAACATGAACATATTTAAACTAAATGTGAAAGTCGTTAAAACCAGAAAGTATGCTGTGCATTGTTATTTACTTTTATTTTACAAATAAAATTTTTTTTAACCGAGTTTATTTGTATTTAATGTCTTTTGTACTTTTTCAATCAATTAATCAAGAGTTTGATTTGAATATAAAAATATTGAAATTAAATATGAATATGGTTGAAGCAATTCAAAAGATGCCTCTGAAGGAATGCAGTACTTTTTTATTTACACCTAGTTTTAAAAATATGTTTTTGAATCAAATAAGTTCGTATTTGAGTTTAATTTGAGCATTAAAATATTTAGATTAAATATGAATGTTTTTGAAACAATTAAAAAGAGTGCCCAAATTTTTATTTTTTGAACAAAATCAAATAAGATTTCAGTTAGATGTGAACATGAAAATATATAAAATACGGAAAGGTGTGCCTAAAAGTATGCAGAACTTTTTTCTTTTCTTTTTTTAATTGTTCCGATTAAATTCATACTTGAGTTTGATTTAAATATGAAAATATTTAAACCTCTGAAATTTTTGAATTTATTTAAATTTAGTTTTGCCATTGTAAACTTAAATCAAAATAATGGAGATTGTCCTTCAGGTTTTAACAACCTACCTGAATTTGAATTCTGGCCAAGATCAAAAGTCAAACTATTTTTTTTTTTTTTTTTATAACAAGAAATCAAAGTGAATTATTTTAAAAAGTATTTATTTATGAAATTTCTGTAGTTGTCGTGAACTGTGGAATCGAACTCAAGTCTACTAGGAACTATTCTGATAATTTTTCTAAGTGTTTTGTTTTATCAACATAGCTATTGACTCCTAAAAGTATGCTATGCATATTTAATTTTGATATTTTTATTTTTTTATCGCTGTTGCATAAATGTGGTGTGCTTGAAATTTAATTTTGATTTTCTTTTCTTCTTATTAATTTTAATATTTTTCATGCTGCACCAGGACTCAATACTCTTAAGATGCTTTTATTTTTTTTTTTTTCAAACTAATTGAATTACCGGTCGGCGACGTCGCTTCCGTTTCCGCTTTTTTGCTGGCTTAACTTGAATAAAAGTATGTGTGCTAGCGAAGCGAAAAAAATGAAGGAAGATGCTGTTGCTAGATGTTGTTGTTCTTGTTGTTATAGCCGCTGCTGTTGATGTTATGATTGTTGTTGTTACTTTAACTGATAGAATTTTAGTGAAACAGTGAAAAATATTATGAACCAAAGGGAAAAAGCAACGAGAAAAAATTACGTAGAAGCTGGAGTAAGAAGCTATAGCTTTAGTGTATTTTTATAACAAACACACCATTATTCTATATCACCCACTCGATTGCCTGCAGCCTGCAGTTTCTCATCATTTTTATAGCGTGTGATTTCAATAAGAGAGGAGAATAGGGGGAGAACTGAAGTCTCAGAAGCTTTTAGTTTAAGTTCATTGCATTTAATCGCATAGTACACCTACGTACAAAAAGAGAATACTAAAAATATACACAAAAATGCGGCATGTTAAATAATAGCTAGTAATAAAAAAAAGAAGTTAGTTATGTAATGAAATTGAAGCTTTTTACCTGCGCAAGTATCACACATACATAGACACACTAAAGTCTCTAAATTTATTTACTACTTTTTATTTTTTTTTAATGCATAAAGGTAAAGAGCACAGTTAACTTCCCAGTTGGAAATGTTTTCGACCAATGCATTCTTAAATAACGCTTGGTGTCAATAAAATCATTTTGAGACAACAGTTTTTTAAAAAAAAAAAAAAAATGATTTGTTGTTTTCTATCGAAAATGTTTAAAAAAATTCTATTCTTCTTTACAGTGACGACCTATTAAAGGACTATGTTTTTTCCAACTGGTTGATCATATAAAGTTTATGAGAATATCGGTAGTATGTTTATATTTATTTTTTTTTTTTTGTTGCAAGTCCTTTCTTTCCACATTTCGCATTGTTGTTGCTCTTTAACATTTTCGAATAAATTTCTACGCACACACACACTCACTGGAAAGCTTACGAACCTTTTTCAGTATGCTTTAAAAATAAGTTTTATGTTTGAGAAAAAATTTATTGCAAATTTATCGCTGATGTTGCTACATTCATAGTTTCAGTACCTATACTTATGTATGCAAGCCACAGTGGCAGTGTGTGTTGAAGGAGGCGGGATCCATGTATTAATTCTTATATTTTCCAATAGGCCACATCAGTGCATCAGTTGTTTCACGTCGATTTTTTATTTACTTTTGTTTTTGCTTCTGAATGCTGCTTTCTTAATTCTAATTGCCCATTATTGTTTTTAGCAACTCTAATTACTTTCGAATGTTTAACAATGCCCTTGATTGCTTCTTATATTATTTGATTGCTTTAGATTACCTCAGTCTATCCCTAACTGCTTCTTTATTTTTATTGCTTTTTATTTCTTTCTTCAGACTACTTCTGATTGTTTCTAAGTGACTTCATCAGAATGCTTTTGACTCCTTCGGAATACTTTTGGTTTCTTCAGATTACTTTTGATTACTTTGCAGTACCTTGGATTGGTTTAGAATTGTCCTAGTCTTTCATTGCTTTTCATTGCCTCACATAACTTCAGACTTCTGCTGCTGCCCCTGATAGTCTGTGACTTCTTTACATAGCCTTTGACAATTTATTTTTGTCTTTGAATGCCTCATAATTGCTTGCTTTAGAATGCTTCTGACCGCCTCTTTTTGCTTCTGGTGGCCTTAGGTACTTAGACAGCTACTAACTGGTCCTAGTTATTTCTGATTACCTCTAGCTGTCGAGTCTGACTACCTGATATTGCTTTTTATTTCCTTTGTCTGCCTTAGGTAGATAGCCTCAGATAGCAGTGGGTTAATTCAGTTTTTGTCCGGCTATAGAGTACTGTCTCTGACTGCCTCTTATTACTTCTATCTGAATCTTTCTATCGGATCTGACTGTCTCTTGTATCTTGGAATTACGTTTGTCGGCCTCAGATAGCCTCAGATATCTTCTAATTCTTTTTGTCTGCCTCTGGCGGTTAAATCTAACTGCCTCATTATCTTCCAATTGACAGGCTGAGAGGAAAAGCGGGCTAAAATTTATATAAGAGCAAAAGTGAAATAATTTAGTGTGTCAGTGCCTTAAAAGTAAGAACAAAAATGGTATAACAATTCTTTCAGAGCAAGAACAGCATAGTTTTTTATTCCGTTTTCGCTCCGAATATATTTCGTTTCACTTTTGCTTTGAACATATTTCGTTTTGCTTTTGCTCTTAAGTAAAATTATTCCACTTTTTTCTGAACGTAGAAGTTATACCACTTTTCCTCTCAGCGTTTCAATTAGTTTTGACTACCTCAGTTAATTTCATACAGTCTTTACCTACTTTTGACTATTTCTGATTGCTTTTATAAGCCTCTGACTTCAGAGTCTGACTGCTTTTTAATGCGTTTGATTGCTTTAGAAAGCCTCTAACTGCCTCTTGTTGTTTCTGGCTGCCTCTGGCTATCTAGTCTAAATGTCTCCTATTGCTTTGGATTGCCTTAGACTGCCACTGACTTATTTGGCTATCTCTGATAGCCTGTGACTGCTTCTAACTTTCAAGTTTTCAAAGATTTTTGCATAATGACGCACCCCGGCACCACTGTCTGAAGTCTTGGCCCTAAAAAGAAAAAGTTAAACGCATAAATTTTCAATGAAAATTATTGCAAAAATAAACAACAACAACAGCAGCAACCATAATATCAACAACAAGATGAAGCAAAATATTGTACGAAAATATGTTGTTGGTGAAGTAACTTTTCCGCTGCATTAAGCAATATGTGCTATGATACCAAAGCATAAGTATATATCACTCACTCGAGGTTTTGCTGCTGCTGCTGTTGTTCTTGCCGTTGTTGATAATGTTGGTTTTTGTTACTTACAAGCGTATAAATTCAAGCTTACATGCTCACACAGATACGAAGTAGTAATAGGTACGGCAAAATGTGGTAGGTTGTGAAAATCATTTTATGATATGAAATTTGCAACGTAAACACGTTTTGTGGTATAAGGTAAAACAAAAAAAAAGGACACACACATACACACAAAGTTCAGACTAGTGACAAATGCTGCTTGCTCCTGTGGCATTTGAGATTGTGTTGATTTTGTTACAAAAATAAAAGAAAAATTCCAATCAAATATCAAGGTTCACATAGAGAAATTAATATGAACAAAAAAAAAAAAAATATTCAATACATTTTAGCTATTCATTTGCATGCTACATTTGCTTTAAATATTTTTTTTTGCTGGCAGGCAACATTGTTGCCATTTTTTATTAAATGTTGTTGTCCAATGGCATCATTTACACTGTAATCATTGGCAATCTCTTAGTCATAAATCAATGTCAATCACGTTTCATTTGCCAAATGTTTCCTTTATGATCATTGATTTGATTTCTTGTTTTTTTTTTGGTTTGTTATTTGCGACTATTTCTTTGTTTTTTGTCCATATTTGTTTGTTAAATTTCAGTTCATACACCATAGTTAATTTGGAGCGTTCTAGTTCTTTTGCTGCCAAAACTAACATTTTTGGTTTTTTTTTCTCTTTTTAATGAAAAAAGAAAATAATGGAAAATTAGATTTTTCATTAAATTTTTTTTTTTTATCGTGAAAGAATAGAAAAAATTCTCGTACCATAAAATCACGAATGGACAAGATTTTTCTGTTTGAACTTTTATTTTTAATAAAAAAAAAACATTTAAAATTCTTGGCAAAATTGAAAATGTTAGAGAAAATTGTATGTCAGATCGGGTGAAAAAAAATGAACAAAAATCTTTTTTAATTGAAAAAGTGGATAAAATTCTTTTCTGCCCTAAAAAATAA
Organism: Toxonevra muliebris; assembly: GCA_963691655.1. Classification (NCBI taxonomy): domain Eukaryota; kingdom Metazoa; phylum Arthropoda; class Insecta; order Diptera; family Pallopteridae; genus Toxonevra; species Toxonevra muliebris. The sequence goes on from OY829329.1 coordinate 52,086,319, forward strand.
TGATTGATTATAGAAATGATGAAAAAACTTCTAAGTATTTGGGATTAAGAAAAAAAATTGACAAAAATTAATACAAGTGTTAAAGAAGAATGGCAAAAAGTAGATAGAACGGTACTGGTAATTCCTTTCAATAAATACTATTCAGTGAAAATAACTGTCTTTGTAATTCTCATTTACTTTACAGTATTTTCACTTATATAGATTGTTGAAATTAGGCAACTATCACAAAGATCACAGATGAGGAACCGTAGCTGGTTCCGAAACGATCGTCTGATCTGCTAGTTCTATGAACTTTTTGATATTCTTCTGGCATCATTGTTCATTCAAAGCTTAACATTTTAAATAATTATTTAATTAGCAATGTGAACTGCCAAATTTGGAAGAAATTTGCAAAAAAAATTTTCCAAATTAAAAACATTAAAAAATGTTCTTTTGTTTAAAGCACGAATGGACAAAATTCTATTTTAACCCTGATATGATGCACCATTTGTTATATGTTTGAATTTTATTGAGTTAGAACATGGTCAATGAAAATCACAACTTTCTACTGTGTACTACATATAAGTACTACCCATGAGCAATGAAGTTGGATACTTAAATTTTTCTGGAACATACATCAGACCATAATTGAGAAATTTTATCCATTTTGCTGCAACTATTCGCAATTGCTATTCGCTTAAGTGCTACAATATCAGCCGAAACAAAGCCAGATTTTTTTACCTTTTCTTTTCCTTTGCTGAAACGAATTGGTTTTTTTGTATAAAACAACAATATTTCTCACACTAGAGTATGGAATATTCAGCATTTTGCTGATATTTTTGAGTTTTTTACCTTTTTTTATAAAATTAAATTATCATTGTTCGAGCATCATCGGATATTGCTCTACCGCGTGCCGTTTTGCCTATGAATCAGTGGAAAACAATGACGAGTGCAATTGTTTCAATCTCAATTAACAATAAAACGCAACAAAACAAAATTTAAACGTAATTAAATATTCAAATTTTTTATGTAAATATGATAGAAATAGGCATATGATCGTATGATAAAAGATATATTATCTATCTCATTTGACATCACTATCATTCTCCCATTATTTTTTCTTGTACCGGTACTCGGAAAATTATGAAATTTAATATAATCCAAAAAAAATTGACAAAATCAAAGCGTTCTAAGATCTATTTGTGATTATAACTATAATATTTTCAATAAAGAGTAAAGTATCCAACTTCATTGCACATGAGTAGTAGCTTATTGGGCATATCTGGGTTAACCCTTAAACGCCCAATACGTCCGATTTCAATTAAAAACATACCCAGAGGGTAGTATTTGTGATTCCGAACAACGTTTGTTCTACGTGTTTTCAAATAAATTAGTTTAAGGTGCAGTTATTTTAATTTAAATGGTTGACCTCTGTAGTAACCTTTGGCGATTATCTGGAGAATAAATTAAAATACATTCGCAATAATTTTTAAAAACAGTTATTTGGTGTTATCCCATACCGTCTGACACAAATTTGTCCACACGGCAATATATTTATTACACAAAATTCGAAAATAAAAACACCTTTTTTCAGTTAGTTGTTTAAAATTTTTGCAAAACATGCTTTTCGAGCTAAAAATAACTGTAACTGTAAGACAGTTGTCATTTTTCCGTATCGATAAAGAAAACTTTAGACAGTAAGATCAGATGTTTATTTTAAATGGCGAACGTAAAATGGCGGCACAGGCAGCCGTGAAAGTGGTTGGTCACTGCAGTGACCAGTGGGTATTTAAGGGTTAATAGCAAAATTGGATAAAATTCTGTTTTGACATGAAGAATAGTGAAAAAACTTTTAGTTTTAATAAAAGCATATGACATTTGATGTTGCGGAGAAAATTATATTTTAGATCAGAAAAAAATTAAAAAAAAAACTCTTTCATAGAAAAAATGGACAAAATTATTTTGTGCCCTGAATAATACTAAATACCATTTGTCTTTTGATATAAAAAAGACCGGAACTCTTAATAATGGAAAAGTTGCACACATTTATATTTTTGATTAAGTAGGCTTTCAGTTAAAAATTGGAAAAAATTTACTTGGGGAATTTTTTTTTAAATACTGTGAAATTTTACTATTTACAAAATTGCTTAGAGATGTTATAAGTATCTTATTGAAGCACAATTTGTGTGACCACTTGTAGTTCAAGATGGCGGCGGTAGAGGGTATCTCTAGAAAAGGTAGTTTTTGGTCGTAGAATGGATTCCAAGCTTCCGAAATAAAGACATAACCTAAAAAAAATTTTATTTGCTAGACAATTCTCTATAAGTGAAACCAGATATATATAAAGAACGCTGAAGAAACTTTTTATTTTGACAGAAAAAAAAGATTCTTCAGATTGGAAATTCTGAAAAAATCATCATATATAATGGAAAATAATCTCTTGGATTAGGAAAAATATAAAATTATTTTCTAATCTGAACGAAAATTCTTGATATTGAAAATTTCGGACAAAATTTTTATTTTAGTTCGGAGAAAGCATAGACAAAATTACTTTTCAAAAAAAAGAAAAATGGACAACATTTTTCTAGGGCTTCTATATTTACTACTATTATTATCGCACATCAGCCCATGGAGGACCTAGGCTGAGCTTTTCGCTTTTATACTTAGGTAATTTGTAAAATTAAAAAGAAATTAATCTTAAAAATTCATATATGTACCTAATGCCTAATAATATATAAGATGTAAATCTTTGAAATAAATAAAAAAAAAAAAAAAAAAGAAGAAGAAGAAAAACAATTTTTGATCAGGAAACAAATTTCGTCTTGGATATGTAAATGATGAGAAAAACCCTAAACTAAATTGTTTTTCGACATACAAAAGAAAAACTATGTAAACTAAAGGAGATGAACCAAATTTTCATCAGGAGTAAATATATTTTTTTTAAATAAAAAACATAAACCAATTTTTCTTGGATAGGTAAAAAATAGACAACAGTATTTATTTAACTAGAATAGAAAAAAAAAACTTGATGTCGCATAAAACTACCTTCTAGAGCAGCGAAACAAGAGACATTTTTTTATTGGAAAAAAAAAATTGAATAATTCATAAATGATAAAAAGAACGTTAAAGATGGAGAAATAAGCAGATTATGCGAAAAAAAATACTTTTTGATAAAATAAAATTACATTGATTAAACTGTTTTTTTTTAGTAGTAAACTTCTAGATGTAAAAAAGTGAACTCTTTCCCGTGCGAAGTGGTGTATATATGTTTTTACTGTTTTTGTTTAGAGTTATCTCTTTTTTTCAACTATTATCTTTGTTGATTCAACAAACCTTATTGTCCATGTGCTTCCTTATATTCATGTTGTTTTTGTGCCGATTGCAATGCAATTATATAAACATACAGTGAACTGTACTACGACTGAAACCAGCCATTATTCTTAAATTGTTTTTGTTTGTGTAGAAATTTTTTTTGACAGTTAAATAATGTAAGAAGTTTTTACTTGGCTAGTAGGATTGTTGATTCAAAGCGAAATGCAAATCATTTTAGGAGACTTAACTTGAAAAAAGTACAAGGTAATAATAGAAAGTTTTTTTTTCAGAAATTTTTGTAATTCTTGTCTAACATAAATAACAATCTTTGATATTTTATATTTGCAAGAAATATTGATTGGAATTTCTTTATTTGCATTTTATTAATAACATCAATTGAATTCTAAGATCATTAATGACAAATCATCATAATAAAATAAAAGAAAAACAATAATTGTATATTCAAACAAAAATAACATTTTTCCCCCCATACAAACTACAGTAGAGTTCGCTTATAATGAATTTATTCCAAAATGAATCACATTATATAACTTCATCAATTACTCAGAAATGTAATTTCTACTTAATTAATATAGTTTCGGTTTTTAACGATTTATGGAGAAAAAAAAAGAAAAATGATGACCTTAATCGAATTTATTGTTGGTTTCCCTCAAAGAAAATGCCAGCGAAAAGTTTTAGCTTTCCGCAGTAGCTCCGCCATAGCACTCACACTCATACACTCGTTGAAATCTAATAAATTTTGTTTTGGCTTTTTTCTTGTTGTTTTGTTGGTTGCAACAATGAAAATGATTTGTGGCATAATGTGTTTCGTGTATGCATGTATGTATGTGTATGCTTGTGATGTGCATGTGTGTAAATGACATCTAAAATTTATGGTTTTTGTGTGTTGAGTTGACAATGCGCTATTCAATATTTTTTTTTTTTGTTGTCTTTTTTAATAATTATGAAAACTGCTGTCACGTTTGGCACGCACATATGTAGCATGCCAAATGTGACATTCGAATAAAATATTAATTATTTTACAAAAATCATATTAACTAACCAGTAGTGAAAAAGTAAAATCTTTGCAAAATTTTGATTCCTGTTGAAAGTAAAAATTTGATATTGTGATAAAAACTTATCATCAATCAAAATATTAAAGTTATTTGCAGTTCTTTCATACTTGTTTAACATCATATCACTCTTGCTATTCCTATGCATATGTGTGCGTGTGTGTGTATGTGTGTGTTTGTATTAGACTGCATGCAACCTGAAGCCAGTGTTGCTAACATGCATGTTAGTATAACTAATAGCGAAATTTGTCATTGTAATGACATGACGAGAGAAAGCCATTATGAGCAATGTAAATAAACCCTCAAGCAAATTATTGATATTCTTTTTTTTTCTTGAGTCTTGTATAAAGGGAGAACGATGAGAGTGCATTTAAAAAAGAAATAAGTCGATGAGAGTGAAGAACAGCGGAATATATATAAAATGGCATTTGTGGTTTCTAATATCTGTTGGACATGTGAGGTGTTTGCTTATTTAGCTTTTGCGAAAACACTCTATCTTAAGTGATTAATGAATCTTAACTAAATTGAATCCATAACTATTAAGATTTAAAAATTTTAAAGCTTTGGAATCACAGTTCAACAGCATATAACGAATAATTATTTTTTTTATTTTTTTTTTTGGGTAATTCGGTTTTGCATATTCCAGTATGAAGAGATTAGTTAAATACTTTAAATAAATAAATAAATATAGGACCAAAACTATGGGCTACGGAGAGAGACGTTTCCGAGGCTCTCCCTTGTACTAATGCCATAGGATAATGTCGGCCTAATGCAATCAGCTTCTGTGTGGAGAACGATATTAGACTAGTTTTGATATTGGATAGACAGCCGAAATTTGTAAATCGAAACCAATGAAAAAAATGTTTTTTCTCAAATTCCAATTGTTCTTATTTTTAGTTAATATGTATCTTATGGTATCGAGCAATATGAATATCAGTACAAAAAGGTACTCTAAACTTTGACAATTGAGCTTATAAAATGTTGCCTCTTGTGAAGTAGAAATGGAGTAAAAACACAGAGCACAACTAAAAGGTAAGTTATACCCAATCTTTGATGTTTTTTTAATATCCATTCGCTATTGAGGATAGAACATAATAAATTGTAGCTAATTCAACCAAAATATTAAAAGAAAACTTTTTGGTAATCAAGTTTGATGGCTTTGAAATGAGTCGCATTTTTTATTGTAACGTAACAGTGTAAAATACTAAAAAGTTTTTTTTGCGCAAAGTCCAACAAGTTAAGAAATTTTTAAAACTACTTTTTTTTCGAATATTTCAAGTTTATTTTTCGGATGAAAAAAAAATCGACAGTTTTCTTCCTTCATATCTGTGTAGAAAGCCGTGAAAAATGTGTAACGTAACAGTCTTTTTTTGTTAAAATAAAATTATCATCTATCAAGCTATCATCATGATCATCTATGATCATTTATCATCATCTATCAAGCTATTCATTCTTAGAAATCGCAGATAAAATCATCATTCTTTTCATGTGGAAGTTTCTTACCGGTATTGGTGCAACTACAAAAATAGTTGTGCGAAAGCAGGTTCTAGCTCGGAACTGCCTTGTAAATTATACATCAGATTTCATTGCTGCATTTCATTCGGTACGAATCAAAAATCGAAATCGAAGAAGTTGTTGAGCGTAACTTTACTGCTATAAATAGCATGTTAAATACAGCTGAAATTTTTACTAATGCAAAAAATATACGCGACATAGCATTGACCCATCAAATCACAATCATTAAAGGAAAAATAGTGGCTTTCATTACTTCCAAACAAGGATAAAATTATTAAGCTCTATAATTTTTGTATTATGTAAATTTAAATCTGATATTCAAATTGTGCAATGTTATAAACGAAGTAATATTTACCATTAAGTAAATTTAAACCTATCTAATAGGCAAATAACCAATAAATATACGTTTTGACTCACTTAATATGCTTTATTGCATTAATATCGCTTCAATTGTAAACAAAAATCGATAAGTAACGTAACAGTCTTTTTTGTGTAACGTAACAGTCCGCACATGTATGCTTTAAAAAGTTCAAAAACATTATTTTTCAATAAATTAATGATTTCAGGCTTTTCTTAGTTCTTTTAGCTTGCAAACAGTGCATTCCGATATAAAAGGGATCCACTAAATTCGCTGACTTTTGCTTACATATAAGGCAACCTCCGAAATCACTTCCAAAAAATGTAACGTAACAGTCTGCCTTAAAAGGTGTATAACTCAAAAACAAGAGGGAATGGACTTTAAGTTCATAAAGGTGGAATTTGAGTCTTGAGGCCTATTTTCATATGCAATCATAAAACAGTGTGATTTCATACGGTATTGATGACATATATGCCAAAAAGTGCGTTCGATTGTAACGTAACAGTCTCCAGACTAGATTAGGAGGGCAACCATTGCCACATTTATCAACTAATTTTTATTTTAATCTATACAATCTGGTGTTAATGTGCCACACCATGCGTACTAACAGCCTCTAATAATCTTAGAGTCGCATGGTCTTGTCCACCAGGGCTATGGTGGACTGCTTGCTTAATGCATTCAGATTCTATACGGTGACGTTAAGTTTATTGGGATCGGCACCTTACTAAGTTCGGTTCTGACTTTCAGGGACAGATCTGCTATACGTCTATTGAGTCAGTCTCAGTCAGTCAGGCAGTCTCCAGATTTCAACAGAATCAGAACAAGTTTATGGGCTAATCCACACATCTACCGGCGTCTAATAACCTTACACCAAAGCCCCGTCCACTAGGCATACGGTCCGTTGTTCGGTACTACATGTTGTTAATGGTATTATCCTCGTTGTAAAGGACATGGGAGCCCGTCATTGGTCTTTTCTGGAGACCCCCTCCTTTAAGATAGCGGCTGAGTTCAGTCAGTTCATCCAATATTAGCTCAACGCATTCAGGTTCGATTGGTACGGTTGCCTCCAGTATATTGTTATGAGAACCTTACTGGGCTAGGTGCCGACTTTCAGAGATAGATCTGTTATAGCGGTGGCAGTATCCAGGAGTCCATACACAAGACTAGGGGGGTCACCTTAGTCACGTTTATAATGTTCACATCTTAATCGATGAAAGCTAGTGCCAGTTCCCTGCCATCCTTGTTTTAAATGATGTAGGCGTCTGACAACAATAATCTCTTCTTGAGCACACAGGGGTGATGCGATCCTCGTTGCAGTGGATATAAACCTCTACTACTCTGAATTTTCTAAATCTCCTCCTTCCGTCTAACTTATCGATTAAGGCCAGTCAGCTTATGCACTGCAAACACCTTACTGATTCCACTAAACTTGGTCGTTACTGTCATACGTCACAAGATGAGGTGAGACGAAACGTTTATCATCGAATTCAAATGTGCCAGACCTACTTACCTCTAATAATCCTGTAAAACAAGGTCCCCAGTCAAATGCAACACAGTTCTTGTGACAGGTAATGCTATCCTACTTGTAACGGACATGAACTTCCCCCCACTTGTCTATTCTCGAGCTCTTGGTCTCTTCTCAATCTTTCCCTTTTTTCTTCAAAGATGGGGCTAGTCAACAAGAAATAACCATGTACATTGCACTAACCGAGGGTAGTGACACTTATGCAAAGAACGGATTCTGCTCATACTGTTACCGCTATTGAATCTAACATTTTTCAATAGTGTTTAGTGGGGAAATTAGGCAAAAACCGAAGAAAACAAAAATCTTTAATGAGCGAATTCTATCAGTTTTACAACTTGGCGTTTTTTTTTTTTGAGCGCCAAAACTTGCCAATACTTAAATGTTACGTCTCTGCATCTATTATCCATCGACTGACACCTCAGTAGCCTGAAGCAATTCTTGAGCTTTTGAGCATTTTAAATACAGTCTGATATAAACTGTAGGACAAAATCGATGGGCAAACTATTTTGAGGTCCAACCTAATATTAAAAATGTTGCGAAACTCAAGCGGAAAAAAATTCGAATGAAATGCTTGCAGCAAAATCACAGAAGTGAAATAATTTCCTTCTTCAAGGATCGATCTTTTTCCCCACGCGAATTTGCAGCGGAAAGAGCGTCATCTATGGAAGTTACTCTGAGTTACATACAATCCTCGTTTTATATACCATATAACCACTTATGCAAAGAAAGTCAATTGAAATTTGATTGCTAATATGTGCATTAAATAAACTTGTCAAAAACTTGTTATTGCGTTTTAAACCCGAACCAATATGCACAATAAATGCACATACGTCTCCAAATAAAATCTAAAATAAATGCATTCAAGCGAAAATACAAAATGTCAATGTGCATTTTTCGACCCAAAATCGAATACAACCCAACAACTGTCAATGATTGTTATATTCTTTGCGCTTACACAGTGCAAAAAGTATAGCATTACTTACACAAAACTTGAAAAGACAACCCTAACGAAAAGCATAAGAAAAGAAAAAAATAGAAATGGAGAAAATATAGTTTACTACTTCTTCTAAGAACAAAATGTAGTATCAGCTACCTACTCCGATGTATTTCCTAAATATCGAAAGAAAGCAGCACCATTCGCAGTAATATTATGTCAAGAAGCAACCATGCGTATATGATATTTTATCGAAAAGTTACTGTAGATACTAAGAAGTAAAATGGAAAAAATGGGAGAAAAATATTACACAGAATAAAAAGAAATATTACATGACAGTTACATAAAAAAGAAAAAGAAATCAACTCTTAGAATAGAAAAATGTTATACGATTATTATTAGATTTTCTGCTTTAGTAGAAAAAGTGCAAATATATAATTCCTTCAAAGTGTAATTGTGAAAAAATAAAATTAAAAAAAAACCTCTCCTTTTAATCTTTTTATATTCAAAACTATGAAAATGTCATATTGAAAAAAAAAAAAAAAAAAACAAATCTTGTTTAATAAAGTGCAATATTTTCTTGTCAATGGAAAATGCTATAAAGTTTTTATTTTAATTTTCTGCTTTAGGGTTCTGTCTTATGTTAACTAGTAAAATTTAAATATAACTTGTGCTTTTACTAGAAAGTCACAAGAAAGCTTAGTATCTTTTAACTTTGGTTAGAGAAATGTTGAAGACTATATACTCTATACTCTCTCATCGGTTATAAGCAAAAACTTTAAGACAAAAATTCTATGAAAGTCGCTTGATTGGCTTAAAGATAGATCCAGAAAATGAATTAAGTAGGCTTCTCTTTAGAACCATGGGCTTAAAAATGGATCTAGAAACTTCTAGAAAAAAGGCATACAGTGGAATCTGCAAATTACTGGAGAATTGATATTGAAGCTCTTACATCCAGAAATTGAAGTAGGGCGCCCATCGGAACCTATGGACCGAAAGATGAATCGAGAACTTAAACAGAAATTATGTTGGAACTGAAAGATTTATTTAGAAATTAAAGTTGGATTATTTTCGGAACTTTCTTGTTGAATTATTTTTGGGCTTTTGAAATCCGTTTAAAAGTTTAAATTCGGAACCTATATAGGCTTAAAGATGAAACTAGAAATTGATGTTGTGATTCTCTTCGGGATCCGGACTTAAGGAGTTATCCGGAAATTGAAGTAGGATTCTTTTCGGAACTCAAGAGTTCAAAAATGGATCTTGAAATCTAAGCCTGTTTCGTTCTCGTTCCTCATGGATCTAAAAATTCTCTTCAGAGCCCATAGGTTCTTATTTCGGAACCGATGGGCTAAAAAATTTTTCTAAAAAGTAGGAGTCCGATCGAAACCTAGGGGCTGTACGGTGAATCTAGAAACATAAGCAGAATTCATCTTGGAATCTATGGGCTTCAATATTCATCTAGAAACTTGAAAAAAAAATCAATTCGAATCTCAGAGGCTTGAACATGAAGTAGGATTTTCTTCAGAACTTAAAAATGGATCTAGAAAACTTGTGTAGGATTCATCTTGCAGCTGATAGATCCAGCAGTTGAAGTAGGATTCCCATTAAAACCTAGGAGCTGAAACGTAAATCTAGAAACTAGTTTTAAATTCAAGCTGTTATTCCATGAATTTTTCTCATATACAAACCAACTGACCGCCTCGGTTAGGTCTAGTGGCAACTTGCTAGTTTATCACTCCTGAGGTCTTGGGTTCGATTGCAGGCAAGGGCATATCTTCTTATCTATCTTTCTTTCTGAATCAATACAGTGCTTTGTATTTATGGGATAATCTCCTCCGTGTTAATTGGCTATAAAAAGCTTATAAAAGTTGTTGCTTAAAGGGTTAAGGTTTTCAGCATAGCTATAGAAAAAAAAATACGATCAAATAATAAAAGCAAATATATATATTAACCATAATAAGTAGTTATCTATGCTACTATACGAAAATAAATTTGACAGGCTGAGAGAAAAAGCGGGCTAAAATTTATATAATAGCAAAAGTGAAATAATTTAGAGTATCAGTGCAAGAATGGCATAAGTAATACGGTTTAGAGTGAAAATGAAACGCCTTAAAAGTAAGAGCAAAAATGGTATAACAATTCTTTCAGAGCAAGAACAGCATAGTTTTTTATTCCGTTTTCGCTCTAAACATATTTCGTTTCACTTTTGCTCTGAACATATTTCGTTTTGCTTTTGGTCTTAAGTAAAATTATTCCACTTTTTTCTGAACGTAGAAGTTATACCACTTTTCCTCTCAGTCTCTCATTTATGAAGCCAACGATCCAATTAATAATTTATGTTTGAATGCTCCAAGTATGTATGTGTGCTTGCGTGTGTGTCTGTGCCAAATAAACTTGAATATGAAATTAATTAAAGCAAATGCTATTTATAGCGTAAATATATGCATATATGACTGTATAAACATAACTGCCTAACATATATTTATTCTACTTAACTCAAGTATAAGGTTCTATAAAATATTGAGAATAAATATGAATATCCTTGCATATCCAGTTTTAGTAGTTATATGTATTTGCATATATATGTGTGTATATAAAAACTAATTTCAAGAATTGATTAAATATAACCACAAATAAATTCTCACAAAATGTATACATACACGCACAGACATATACAAATATCCACTCTATAACTCTACTTGTAAAGATACTTATTTGTATATTTAAATGGAAAATTATATCAAACGAAAAGAAAGGAAAATTTTTGAAAAACAAAATTCCAATTTCGCACTTATTCCCAGAGGTAATAAAAACTATACTTGCACACACACACACACACATATATACAAACAAATATAGAGAGGAAAAAAACCAAATGGTCTCTTTTCGCCTATGTTGTATCCAGAGCATAGTGTGTGTTCGCATATTTGCTTATGTATGTATGTATGTATGTGTGTGTGTGTATATGATTGTCTCTCCATCTCTTTATGAGGCATACATAAATGTGATAACTTGAAATTGAGTTAAACTAAATTTTTGAAATTATTTTTGCAATAAACTCAATATGTATAAATTTTAAACACATGAATGTGCATACACCCCCAGACACGCACACACACACAAATATAAACTTTGAATACGAAGAATGTGTGTTTATATCATCCATAAGAATTTATAAGTTTGCAACGTGCACAGATATTACATACAAATTACGATTATCTGCATTCCCAGACACACAAACACACACAAAGTAGAGAACAGATTGCATAGGGAATCGACAACGCACACTGACGACAGGAAATGAAAATCATGCATGCCAAAGGAAAGGTGAAATACATAAGCAAACTTATGAGAGTATCCAAACATATGCTGACTACTATGAGGTTACGTTACGCAAATCTCTCTGGTGCAGCAACAACAGCAAGCGAAAGCTGCTCAAACTTCCACTCGTACTTGAGCTCGAACACTACAAAAAAGAAAATATGTAAAATGTATGTATGTGCGATCATTCGATTTTCTTCTAATAAAAAAAAAAATATGAACGACAGGAATTGTTGGAAAAATACAACAAAAGTAGGAAAAATAGCAGAAAATTAAAAAGAAGAAGAAACAGCAAGAACATAAGAGCGGCAAAAAGAATAGCCGAAATTGTTGCACATGTGCACGATTTAAATGTTTTGCGTACCCAGAGGGAATAATTTGAAGAGTTTGTCCGGAAATAAACAAGAAAAAAAATATTTAAACATTTCTCCAATGCTCCGCGCTCATTTTAACGAACAAAGAAACTTCATAGATATTGTTTCAAATTAACCAACATTTTGGTTGTGATGTTGTTCTTTTGTGAAATCAATTTTTTATTTTTGTTTAACAAATAAGGTCCCGCAAAAATACTTTTTTTATATTGGGAGTATGAATGTATAAACTCGTAATTGTGACTAACTTCATATCTATCATACGCGCCATTTTTTTGACATTGACAGCTATTCTATCTCGAAGAGCGCCAAAAATACTATAAGAATTGATCTGTCAAATATTTCAATCAATAAATATCAATAAATATTTACAAAAGTGTTTTACGCAACTGAAGCACATCGTTTACTCACTGAAGCTTATCCTAACTGTGCTATAGACGTTAGAATGTGTCAGGTGAAGACAGGGAACGTTCAGGTGGCCCGAAAAAGTTCGAAAATGAAGAATTGAAGGCATTACTCGAAGAAGATTCATGTCAAACGCAACAAGAACTTGCAGAATCTTTAGGAGTTGATCAATCAACCATTTCTAAACGATTAAAAGCATTGGGAATGATTCAAAAGTAAGGAAACTGGGTGCCGTACGAATTGAAGCCGAGAGACGTCGAACGACGATTTTTCACATGTGAACTGCTGATTGAACAGATTGACAGAAAAGAAAGGGTTTTCTGCTATTGTGACGTATTGTGACTGGCGATGAAAAGTGGATACGTTACGATAACCCAAAGCGTAAAAAATCATGGGGGCAGCCCGGACATGCATCAACATCAACGGCAAAGCCGAACATCCATGGATCCAAGCTCATGCTGTGTATTTGGTGGGATATGAAAGGTGTCGTGTATTATGAGCTGTTGAAACCGAATGAAACGATCACTGGCGACCGCTACCGACTACAATTGATGCGTTTTAGCCGAGCATTAAAGGATAAGAGGCCAGAATATGAGAATAGACACGACGAAGTTATTCTTCAGCACGACAATGCTCGGCCGCATGTTGTAAGGCAAGTAAAAACATACTTGGAAACGCTGAAATGGGAAGTGCTACCCCACCCGCCGTATTCTCCAGACATTGCTCCTTCTGATTACCACTTGTTCCAATCAATGACACATGGCCTGGATGAACAGCACTTCCGTTCTTTCGGAGAACTCAAAAAATGGGTCGATTCGTGGATAGCCTCAAAAGATGAGGAGTTCTTTCGACGCGGAATCCGTATGCTACCAGAAAGATGGGAAAAGGTTGTGGCTAACGATGGACAATACTTTAAAGAATAAATTTATAATCACTTTTTCACAATAAATATCCAAATACGAAAAAAATACGAGTTTATACATTCATACTCCCAATATATTCATAAAAAAAGTTAAGTTTTCTTGCGAAATTAAGCTGAAATGAGAGGAAATAATTCCGAAATTAAGGAAATAAGGTCTTGCAGATCACGCTCTAATCTGAACGAGCTTTCGCTGAAATCTCTCCATTCGAATTATATGATTTTCCATCTTGTTCCGTATGCTTGAAGAAAATATAAAACGCATATTTTTGCGCATATCGTTATCATTTCACTTGGCATGTCTATCCAAAGCGTTTAGAAGAAAGACGCTGGAAAGCACAGATAACTAGAAATTTAGCTCGATTCGACACTTCCTTTATTCGTTCCATTAATTCTTCCTTCTTTTCCTTCCCTCTCTCTTTCTTCATTCAAGTTTTCCTGTCTTTCTCACTTTCTTGTTTTCCTCCTTTCTTCTTTCCTTCATTTACACATTTTCTTAAAAATTGATTTTAACCCTCTTAGGAGAAAAGGCACTTTCCGTGGTAGGAAAAAATCGGAATGTTGATTTTCCTAACCCCACAAATAGTCAAAAAATACTATTCACGAATATCTACCTGTGCAGGTTTAGCCGTACGCAATGTGCACATATGTATACGAAAAAATGTTCTTTAAAATAATCCGACTTATAAAAAATGTGTTTCTATTGACAGAGGAAGGTTCTATCTACACAATAAATTTTATTTTACACATCTTTTTATTATTTAGTATTTTTATTAATTTTTTGAAATCGACGACTTTGAGAACACAATAAAATAAAATAAAAAAAAAAACGTTAGGTTGTCCTATAAAAGTCGCAATAGTTTTGACGGCTATGCTGCGATTATAGCAAAATAGGTGCCAAACGATAGAGGAAAAAACTACAAAGGCGCCAATAGCAAAATCGAAGTCAGGAAAAATTTTAAAATTCACGTACACATATGTGTACGAAATTCCCTTTTGGAGTTGAGTTTTTTTTTCGCAAAATAGGTGAGAAAATAGTACTGAGACTGTTTCCTGTGTGACGAAAAAGTCTTTCCTTTCTAGCGCTTATTTACCCACTGGGAATCCTATACATATACATACACACAATGTACACATGCACAGTTGAACCAACTTTGAGTGTTAATTTGCTTGCAACAAAATGTCGATGCGTACTTGTCGTAATTGTAGTTGTATGCATTCGGGTGTGTAGCCATGCGCGTGTGTATGTCTGGCTATGTATGTGTGTGTATGTTGTACGTGTACGTGCACAAGTTGCGATAGTGTACTTTAAATGCTTCTTAAAAATGCTTACGTGCTGAATTGTTGTGCTGCATCATTATTACTGTAGCCATACTGCTGCTGTTGTTGTTACTGTAGTCAAAGAAAATTTCTTCTCTCGATAAGGCACAATTTCAGTTAAGCGTTATTTTTTCTTTGGTTTTCTTCAAAAAGTTTAAGTATTGCAAAAAAACAAAAAACAACAGGAAACCCAAAAAGGATGCAATAAGAAATTGCATTTCATTTAAATTGACTTAAGAAGAGAGGAAAACTTGTACAAGAAATATTGCAATTGTGGTTAATTAAAATTTATTAAATTATTTAATCGAAGTATGGTACATATTTACTGAATACATGAACATTAGGGTGGCCCTTATATTTCAACTTTCTAAAAGTTGAGCTCCCAGACCCGTATCTTGTTTCAATCAATAAAGAAACAATCTGTGCAAAATTTGAGCTCAATCGGACAACTGCGAGGCGGCCCTCATCGACCATGAAGTTATACATTGTCGCCCGGAGTCATTTTTTCAGATAAATAAATTTTTTTGTTCTTGGATTTCTTGAAGAATACCTTTCGGTGAAGAAACAACACCGAGATGACTAGCCAGAATTGTTAGAGTTAACAATGATTTATGCATTCAAGATATACCTTTCTCAAGACCAGTTTCAGTTAGCTTATAAAAAAAAAAACTGTTAAAAAGAATTTGTATTTTTCTTGCTCGGATTCGAGTCTGGTTTCTGTCACCAGATGAAATTAAAGCACCTTATCATTACTTTTTATTCATGCTTCAAGTGTTAAATTATCAGGATATTGATCTAAAAATCAGAAAGGTGCTGCTGACAAATTTGACACCCACCTCGAGTACCTTTATCCCCAAACTGTGTCTCTACCATTATTTTATGAAAATTTGCGGTTAAGGCAAGTAAAGCTTAAATTATATTAGAAGCAGGCTACAAAATCATTTTTCTTCATTTATAAACATAGAGATAGTTTTCATCTTTTGTAAATACTGGTACAAAAATTTTCTATCAGCATCGATTTCTTCAACAAAAGAAATTTCAACATGAAAAATTGATCCAGGTTACAAAAATGAAAACGAAAAACTTGAGAAGAAAATGGTTGTCGATAACGTTGCAGAAAAAAATGTGAAACTCATTCAGGAATACAATAACATTTTCATAAAAAATGAAGCTGAGAAACAAATTGTTTCACCAATCGTTGCTGAAGACCGAAAAATACAAGAGTAAATTTCGTTGAAATTTTGAATTTCAAATTTAGGTGGACACACGACAAAAAACGAATTTCATTGAGAATCGAATTTAATTTTTGACTGATTATAAGTTCGGAGATGAAGAAGAGTTTTTATGTGCTATAATTATACGTATTATCTCTGCGGCTTTGTTGTTGTTTTCCCATACAATTATCACTGCTAAAGCGCGGTTCACGCAAAATTGGCACGCAGGAAAGTTGCTGTATCTTTTTAACCAGAACACTCAGAATAAAAAATAATGCATTAAATGCTATAAATATTAAAAGATTTAAATTTCTTTGTTGTGCAAAAAGTTCCGGGTATTCCTTTTAATGGACCCCATCAACCTTTGAACATCCGCTCTGGATACTTTTGCGGCTATTTGGTTCCATTTTAGTAACATTGAATTCACATTTTTGACAATACCTGCATTTTTCTTCAACTTATATTTTGTAATAGCCCAGTATTTTTCGATCAGTTGAAGCTGGGGGCAATTGGGTGGATTCATATATTTGGGCACTACATCTACTTTATTTGTCTGATACCAATCCATGGTTTTCTTAGAGTAGTGGCAACTGGCTAAATCAGGCCAAACCTTCACTGGCGAATGGTGGTTACGAACAAATGGCAATAGTCGTTTCGAAAGGCAATCTTTGATATAAATATCAGACGTCATAGAAAAGGATGTCACAAATGCCCTGGATTTGAGACCACAGCTGCAAATAGCCTGCCACACCATTGCTTTCTTTGCAAATTTATCCATTTTTATGTACTTGAATTTTGAGGGTACATTACCACGATTCGTTGCCATATAAAATTTTTGACCTGGAAGCTGTTTAAGATCAAATTTTACGTATGATTCGTCATCCACAATAATGCATCCATTGAATTTGGTCAAAACATTATTATAAAGAAGACGAGCACGTTTTTTGGCCAGCAAATTCTGATTGTCTGTTCTATTTGGATATTTTATAGCACGATAGCACTTTAGCCCAGCTTTTATGCGTATTCGTCTAGCAGTACTTTTGCTGCTATTGAATTTTTTGGCACGATCGCTATCCGATAGTCCCGTATTGCTTTTGATGGGCCTCAAGATCTTTGCCTTTAATTTTAGTTTGGTGGTTCCCGTTTTGTTCACAACTTTTTTAGCTCTTTCAACACTAAGAGTTCCTTTATATCGTTTTATAAATCTACATACCGTTCTTTTGGAGATATTTAACACTTTCGCAATCTTTGAACCGGACAACTACGGATTTTCAATAAATTTGTTCACAATCAATTTTCTATTTGCGATCAATTAATATGAAAATTTTATCAACTAACGGTAACGGTATTGTAAACAAATCCCAGTAAAAAATTTGTTGTTCTTATGATTAGGGGCGACGTGATGACTACAATAAAGCGTGCCAATTTGACGTGAACCGCGCTTTAGTTATACATAACTAAAAGGAAGTGGCGAATAAATCGCAACTATTGTTTCAAACGACTTTATCTTCAAATTAATGATCATTCTTAAAACGATATATAATTCTTAAAAATTCGCATCAGTTTATTATTTATAGTCAAGAATATGTGATAAAATATTTTATTTATGTTAGTTATGCTGTTTTTCGTGTTTACCACAGAAATATTGCAGAAGCAGCTGTTATGAAAACAAGATGCAAAATTTCTAAAAAAAAAAAAAAAAAAATTCTTGAATTTTCTCTGTTTTTACAACCATGTCTTTGAGGGTTGCTGAGTTGCTTTCGAGATTTCAAGTGAATTTCGTTGAAATGTTTGTGAAATTCACAATTGATTCTATAGATATTAGTCTTGTAAATAAAAATACGTTTGTTCTACAGAAGTTGTGGGCGATTATATTTTTCATGTTGTTTCAGGAATTGTGCGAATTTACTTTTAAAAAAATTTGATTCAGAAGGTTTTCACACAATTTCCTGGTTGTTAGTTAGTTTCTTTATTTAGGTATTTTCCATATATTACAGTATTATTTATAATTAATAACTAATAACAAGAAAATGGTTAAGATAAGAAAGACTAAACCGTTTTTGAACAGAGAATTCTATAGATCAACTTCAAGTTTGAGGGTCTCCTAGAAGCTGTCCGATAAGGCTGAAGTTTTGCACATCCCGGTTTTTTCTTTATTGGAACCAGATTAGAACAAGGGAGTAGCAACATTTTTGCTTTTGAAAAATTACCTAAAGTTAAGGGCCACCCTAATGTACATGCACAAGCGGATCCAGTATTTTCCGAACGGGCGACTTAATTCTTTCGCCCCTTTAGCTTTTAAACATTTGTAAGAGGGGATTTTATATCCAAAACCTGCACTTGGAGCCGGTACTGTGTACACTTTCCTACATTTACTGAGTTATTGAATTTACAAACGAGTAACTACATTGATGTTACAGTATTTTGTGGGAAACACACTTATAATACATTTTTATTTAAACAAATTTGTAAACAACGTCGTGGTTTTATGACTTTTATTCTGAATATATCAGGATACAATAGTCCAAACTGTTCACAGTACAATTACTTTATTCTCTTTATATTTTATCTCTGAATTTTATAATCTCAAGAACTATTAGCGAATCCAAAGAAGGGTTCAATATTTGCCCTATAATTTTTCTAAATTCTTCCGTTGCATATCTTAAGCTATTCCTAAACGTTTCGGACGCTTAAGTAGGTCTATTGCCATTGTCGGTATTTTCTTGTAATCATTTCAAAATTTTCGCATTTGTACTTCGGGTCGTTTGCACTTATTTCAAGGTATATGTACTTCATGATGTTTTCGAATGCTTAATTTAGTTTGATTCCATTTTTCACTTTTTCGTTAATGCTTTCGAAATTTCAACCTAAAAGAGGTCTCAGAACAGCGCACCTTCTAAGACTGAATTTTTTCAAAAGCATAAACTCCCAAACCATACTACAATTTATACCTTTTTAATTAAATAATACGCTGAACGGAGTAGGATACGTTCAGCGTTGTTTTCTGCAGATTTAAGAAAACATTTCCAACTAACGATTTTAACGCTAGCTTAAAAAAAAATTAATTTAAATCTTAATTAATGAGAAAGTAAAGAAAAGAGGTGGCGATGGTATTACCGCAATGTGTGGTGGCAGTGTCATATGCGGGCTGTGCTTCAGAAATGAAGAAAAAGCGAAAGAGGAAGAGACTGGAAGCGAGGAAAAAGAGAGAGCCTGAAACACATACAATTTGCAATTAGTGGCGCTCAGTTGAAGTTGAATGTTATTGTTGCCAAATTGGCGCCGTCTTTTCTTCATGCGACATCAGCAAAAGCAGTTAAATTGTAGTTAATTGAAATAACTGAAGCAGCGGAGGAGTTGAATGTGCGGGTAAAGAAAAGAAAAACAGAAAAACAGTTTTCGTAAACTTTATTGCTTGAAGAGAAAGAAAAGAAAAAAAAAAAATAATGAACAAAAATGTGAACGCTTAAGAAATTGATAAAAACGAGAAACTTTTAGCCCGCTTGTTGTATTGTTGCCAAGTGATATTAAGGCAAGCGAGAAAATGACAAATGTTAGCATTAAACAACAATCTGGCAGTCACCATCATGAGATTGTAGAAAATGATTGTATCCTGCAATTTGTTATTACAAATTTCAATTATCTTTAATCTAATCGTTGCATATGAACAGTCGTAAAAATGTAAATTTTCATTTACACTGTGCTCGCTCAATTCTGTCTCTTTGTCTCAACGCAATTGTGCATTTCCTGCCTTTTTCTTTTCCTTCACCGCTTACGCTTTTACTTTTTTTACTTTCAATTTCCGTTTTATGATTTTTTTTTTTCGGTTTGCTTCGCTTTCGAATTTAATCGCTATTGCAATTTTTTTTTAACCAACCAACAAGAAAGAAAGATAGATCCATAAATAAACAATGAAAACAAAAGCATGTAGAAAAAAAAAAAAAAAAAAACAAACAGCTTGACTCTTTGACCTGCACTCACAAAAAAAAAATATATATAAAAAAATAATGAAACCATACCAGAGAGAAAATACAAAAAAAAAAAAAAAAAAAATTGTGCCAAACCACTAAATGCCAAAAATAAACGCAAACACTCGCATGCACATACACACACAAACATTTGGCGCCTTCCGTTTGTCGTTTTAGCTATTGTGTGTTTAGCAATGCTGGGAATCTTAACGCTGTCATACACACACTCTCATGCATAGATACACACACAGCCACACATCCTCTACACACATAAACAATAAGTCTAGAATATTTTTTGAACAAAAGACAAAAACATTTTCCTTTCATTCTTTTGTCCTTGTAGTTTTTTTGTATTTACTTTTAAATGTAGTTGAATTTTGGGTATTGTAGAAGAGGAAACTATGTTTTCTAGTTTAATATACTTAAATATATGGGAGTTTTTATGGGTGCAACAAAGAAGAAAAACCGTCAACAGATCGTCTTCATTCGGATCTGTGTTGTGTCAGTCTCTTGGGTTCGCTCAATCTTAGATTCGTATAACGAGCTTTTGTTTCTAAGACTCGCCTACAGGTATTCAATGGACTTCTTCGATTATCTTGAGATCTCCGGTTAACAGTTTTCGAAATGTTATTTTTGTGGTAAGATCATTTCTCAAGAGCCACTGAGTTTTGGTTTTATAAAGCTACCCTTCTATTTACTACCCTGTTAGACAAAACATGAAATATTTGGAAAGGACTGGAAGCCTATGTAGGAATCGTGAAGCCAGCCAAATATTGGTGGCTCCATAGAAAATAATCGGGAAATGAGATTTTTCGGTCAAAAGTTTGATGATTTTAAAATATTTGAGTTACTAGAGGAGCTAATTTTTAGTTGTTATTAAATCTAAAATTTTTCGATTTTTAAAATTCCAACGAATATTTAAGTCTGACCTAACAACCTCCGCTAGGGAGCGCCACTTGGGGTTTAGAGATTCATGTTGGATATTTATTTTTACGCAAGACCTCCGCAAGGGGCGGTACTGAACATTTTTTTTTCGGCCTTTTTTTTTAAGGTCGAGAAGTTCAGTATTAACGACCTCTGTTAGAGATCGCCACTAAAATTTTTTTATTATTTTACTTTTTTTACATCATCGGTAGGACTCTAAGAACAGAAGAACGTCAGTTGCCAGTTGAATCGGTTGAATATGATGAATTCGGTAATCAAGGCAAAAAATTAAACCTCATGCTTATTGATCTTTGTTGGTGGCTGAATGAGATGTGATAGATGAACGTGTTATTTTACTTCTATTAATTTCTATTCATAAAACTTGTTTATAGCTCAGAAGTTCGCGTTCACGACTGAATCCAGAAATAGAAAGTTGGAGGCTGGGAAGAAATTGCTTTTTCATCTCTTCACATATACCACAATAACCGGAAATTCTTCCTTGAACAATTTTGTCTGCTTACTTGTATTTTTTTTATATGTATTTGTTTTTTCGAAAACAAATAACTTTCCAAAAGTTTTCTCCCAAGAGTGTAACATAAATACACAGACACATAAAATCTTTGTTGGCGCCTAAATGTATGCTTAGAAGTATTTTTTAGAAGAATGAAAACTACAAAGAAATAACCGTAACATATTCCTAAGAAGAATTCCGAAAGAAAGAGGAAAAACTCGTACATTCATGTTGGTCATTAATTTTAATTTGGTGTGTGTGTGTGTGTAGAAACAAAAACAGCAACAACAAAAACTTGTTTCTTACACTTTAAGATAAAATATTTTGTTAATGTTTTCTTCCTTTTTTCTGGTTGGGTTTTCATTCAACCTCATTTTCAGGTGTGTTTTTTCTTTCGGTTAGAATAAAATATATGACTGCAATTAAATTGTTGTTGTTACGACACAATTACAACAGCCACAAACAAGAAAAAAAATTAATTACTTTTACGGTTTCCTTGTAAGCGAAACGAAAAAAAAAAAGTTTCGTCTGCGTTTTTTTTTTCCATTGCATATTTTCTAGCCTAGCATATTATAAACGCTTAAAAAAAAGTTATAAGTTTTAGCCTAATAAAAAGAAAACGCTACAAAACAAAAGAGGCTAGCCTCATTTCTCTTTTATAACAAGAACTCAGAAGCTTTTATGCGTAGTCACAAAGAGGAAAGAAAAAAACGTATTCAAAATAATCAAATGCTTAGCCTAAATTGCTGAGCCATAACTTCTTATTTAACGTGCTACTGCTATAACTCTTCGCCTCTCCTCTACTTAAGTATAAGTGTACATGAATGTACTACAATTGAGCCAAATCTGCCTTTCAATAATAATTTCTATGTATTATTATTATTACAGCTGAGCATAATAACTACAGTTCGTGTTATAGCGCCACTGCCATCAACCCAGCCATGACACCACACAATCCTTGCCATCACTTGCTTTCTTTGTTATGCTGAAGCAACAGGTTCACATTTTACTTTACACTTACTGCTTATACTTGCTGCTTTTTTATATATATTTTTTTTTGGCTTTACAAATGCCACCAGCAGTAGAGATTAGTATGGTGGTGGCCTAGTCTCGCCAGTTTCTATAGCAGTTTGATTTTTTTTTATACTTTTTTTCATTGCACTTAAGTTTTATTTCTCTTCTTTTTTGTATTTATTTATTTAACGTTATACTCACTTTTTTTCTCATTTTCCGGTCGTTTCTTTTTTCTTTATTTTCTTTCCATTTTTTCTATTTCATTGCTACATTTTTACAACTTTAATCCTCTTTGATTAGCCTTTTTACTAAGACAAACATCAAAAATGGTTTGTTTAGTAGAAATGATCCGTTCCCTTGCTTCCATCTTCACTCCTAATTTCCCCCACAAAAGAAAAGGGAAAAATTATATGTTTGTAGGTTGTAAATTATTAAGTTACTCCTATTCTCCCTTTTTTTTACCGTGATGATACTAGGAAAATAAGTTAAATACTTTGAATTGTCTAAAAAGTCCAAGTCTGCCTTCCTTTTTAAGTACATTTTTATTTTTGGGGGTTGTGTTTTTGTAAATGGTATATTTTTGAAAATTAGATTCAATTTTTATTATAATTTCTTGTTCAAAGGTTTAAACAAAGTGAAAACAATATTAATTAATTTGAAATTAGCTAACCGAGAAGTCTGTCTTGCATTAGAGAAAAAGCAAGCGAAATGGGTGGGTGCTTTAATATACACCACACATATGAGGAGTGAGATCGAAAAAATCTTAACATATATAAAATTCAATAATTTTTAAACGGTTGATCTTAGAGTTTTGATTTTTTTTTTATTTAATTGATAATATTTTACAGATTACAGAAAAATATAACTTTTATAGTTCTAACCAATATTTATGAACTCGTGGACCTTTTTTGGTAAGCCTTCCATTAGAAATTTGATAGTTGTTTCAGACACCTTTTTGGAACAGTTTGTCCATCTGCTTTTAAAATCTTCAATATTTTGGGACACCTTTTTGGTGCTCTTTAAGTTTCTTTTCACAAGAGGAAAATTTAAAGGATTGGCCTCTCTTGGTTCAAAAACTATGTTATTACTTTGGTACCACTCCAGTGCTTTCTTGCCATATTGACATGTTGCCAAATCAGGCCAAAAATATGTGGACACATTGTGCTCTCTTATGAAAGGAAGAAGTCTTTTTCTCAAACATTTTTTGATGTATATTTCGGTATTTATAGAGCCCACTGTAACAAATGACTTGTTTCTTTTGCCGCAACTGCATATAGCTTGCAATACCAGCAATTTTTTAGGAAATTTTGTCTGCTTTTGGATTCTAAATTGTTCTTTGACATTTCCTCGAGCAACAGCAACATAAAAATTTTGACCCGGAAGCTGCGTAAAATCTGCCAGTACATAAGTTTCATCGTCCATTCCACAACATGAATATTTTTGTATGAAATTCGATTTTAATTTCCGAGCCCTACTTTTGGCGTCTAAATTTTTTGCAGCATTCCTGTCTGGAACTTTTTGGACTTTATATGTTTTCAAACCTGCATTGGCTTTAACTTTTCGCACCAAATAGTCAGAGCACTGGGCTAACCGGGCAGTTTTTCAATTTGCTTTCTATTTTCTTGGCTTTCTCAATATCATGTGGTCCTTGTTTTCTTCTCGAACCAGATTTCCTATCGATGGTCAAATTCTCCTGAAACTGTTTAATAACATTGGAAACAGTTCGACGGCAGACCTTCAATTCTTTGGCCAATTTTTTGTAGGACCAATTTGGATTTTTTTTGAAAATTTTTAATAATTTTAAGACATACTTCTTTTTCTTCACTCATTTTGATCTCACTCATAATAAATCACCATGTTTGTCATTAAAAATAACAACTGACATATTTTTCAAAGATAACTAGATCAAAGAAATTTTTAAATTTTACACCCAAAAAAAATTATTAGGTAAAACGTGTGTTAAGATTTTTTCAATCTCACTCCTTATATGGTTTGATTAGATTCGGGTTGTTTAAGTACGATAACCGAATCAGACCCCGACTGTTTAAGCTGACCGAGTTCAATAGACCGGAATATATTTCGTAAGAATTCAGGGTAAAAAACTTCTTAAGAATTGCAAACTTTAGTTCCCGGGTCTGTCACAACTCAAAATTTTGTAAGAGTGGAATCCAGTTCCCTAAGTCAAGACACATCTCACAGTTACAGTGGGAACCTGCCGCAGAACTCCATGTAAGCCATTCATTGTAACTTGGTAAATCTGGGATAACTGAAACTCTGGCCGCAAAAACTTTCAAACAATAATCTTCAACAAAGAATTAATGTTTGCATTGCATTTTTTTAGACTAGACTTTTTAATAACCTACAAATACATTCTTTTTCTTTGCCACCCTTTGCGTTGTTTGGCTTTTGTTTGTTTGTGAAAATGAGTGCTGTTTCAAAAACTACTTAATAATTTTTATAAAACATGGTAATTCAATGTCCAAGTAATAAAGTGTCGGAACTTATTTCAATAGTTCGCAAATTTTAAAGATTATTTTTCTGCGTTTTTATATGTAAATGCATTTTTTTTTGTATAATTTGTTGCTATTTCCACCAAGATTATCTCATATTGTCTTCATAATTATTTTCCATCCAATTCCATTCCAATTGGTAAATTTTCATTCACTCCAAAATACAATTAAATACTCTTTAGTTGGTAAAACATAGTTGCAGATAAAAGTATTAAAAAATAACATTCAGCAAAAAACTGATATTGTGACAGGGCATCAAACAAAACGATGAATAGAGAGTAAAAACAGAAAACATTGACAGCAAAACATTGACCCTGTAACATCAGCCATACACTTTCAAATTGCTAATGGAAGGGAAAATTAAAAATACTGATAATACGAAGAGGAATACGAAGTTAAACTTCTAGTGTTCGTATTATCGTTCGTTCTTTTGTAAACTCTCATTGCAATTGTATAGTCACTGTTGCACAACTGCGTACTTTTGTACCATTTAGGGTACCTTTTTATTTTTCAGGTTATAAATCTTTTTTTTTTTTTGGTATTAGTACTTTTTTATTTCTACCAAATAGTTGCAACAATGTATTATTTTTCTTCTTTCCCTTTCATCAATACGAAATAGATGCGAAAAACAAACAAGATGGGTAATGCAAGTGCGACAGAGAAAGATTTATGCACGAATACCAAACTAAAATACAAAATATGAAAAATAAATGTATTCTTTTACTGTGTGATACTATGTGGTATCACAATGGGCCGTTCAGGCCTAAGTGTGTCTCTCGACAGCCACTCCAACCTAACCAACTATGTGAATCCCATACAAACTGAGTACGTTTTGGTTTTCGTATTTTTTTTCTTTGTTTTTGTGTTACACTTTCTTTATTTACGAATTCATAGAGAGCAAAGCAGGATAGATCACTGTAACGAACCTTACTCCGGGGTATCACTCGCCGTGTCCGGGATCCGATTACAGAAAATTTATTTAACTGCAATGACCACCAGCAGACAGTAATCTTCCGATCCACGTGCAGGGAAGCGCTAGCCGTTGGGTTATGTACACGTAGTTGTGTACAGAACCCTGGGAGGTGCACGTAGTGCTACGTGGACAATGTCGTTGTGGCGGATAGGTAGCACACCCAATGCAACTACCTGAAAGCACTAGTAGGAGTGGGTAGGGAAGCGCACACAATGCCACTCCCTGAAGATGCTAATACAATAAATTGCGGCAGCACACACAGTGCAACTACCTGAAGGCACTAGTAGGAATGGACAGGGGAGCGCACACAATGCTACTCCCTGAAAATATAATCACAATTTAATTCCAAGGTAGCACACACAGTGCAACTACCTGAGAACGCTAGTGGAAGTGGATCAGGGAGAGCACAAAATGTTACTCCAAAAAAAATACTCACAATTTATAATATTATGTATTTCCTTTTTAAGTTTAATGTAGTTTCCCACGATGATTTGCTGGAACAGCAGGAGGAGATCTATCCAAAGAAGACAGACCGGAAATTGAAAAAGCGCGTGCTCAACATGGCTGCAACCGCGTCTTTTGCGCCGTATGTTCAGTGCGCGTTTACTTTTCAGCACTGCCCCAGGGTCGCATTCCTTCGACTTAGTCTAACTTATGCTACATTACCATAATAACACAATTCATATTTACGTACAACTAAAATTTAATTCATGATGAATAATTAATTAATAATGAAAAAAATAATTAAACTAATTTCAAATTCAAATTATGAAAAAAATAAAAATAAAAAACGGTGTTCAGCCTAGGGTGAAGGGCACAAATGCGGACCCTCGATTTGCGTCCTTACATCACTGCTGCGTTAATTTCATTTGTTTTTGTATGCGTTTGCAGCAATCATCGTATTTTTGGTACCCGTTTTGTTTTGGTATTCGTACACATTTTTCTTTGTTCTCGTGTTATACTTACTTCTTTATTTACGAACTCATATACCCTATATAACAAATTTAAATATTCAAAAGTGGTGACCTTTTTGTTTTTTGGGTACATTTTTTAAAATATAAAAAAAAAAATTTAAAATTAATTTTTTATATAAATTTTTAAAAACCAGTACTCTTTTACTTTTAAAGTACGTTTTTAATTTTTTTTATTGTCCATTTTTATTTTCACTCGATGCAACACTGCGTATAGTGCTTTTCTTCAGCCTTATTGCAGCGCAAGAGAGAGAGTTTTCTTGTATTTTATTTTACTCCGCTGCAAAAGTTTCTCATTCTTTGTGAAAATTTGTTTGAGCTTCAGTGTCGTTTTCTTCTTATTTTTAGGATTATTTCGATTGACGGTTGTCAATTTGTTTCGCTGTTTTCTAAGTTTCAATTTTAACATCATCAAACTTCAATTTTGGGCAATGCTGTCAATATCAATTCTAGCGTAACAACAACAAAAATTGCTCGATGCAACAACAGCAAGAACAGCCAAAACTAGAACAAAAGTAAACATTTTCAATCACAACAACGTTAACGTTTGCGTTGTTGTTGTTGCTGAATGTGTAAATAAAATACTGAGAGAAAAATTTGCATTCATCTAAATTCCATTGTGTGAAATGTTGCCTGCTTTTGCTGTTGTTGGCATTGTTTTTGTTGTTGTAGCAATAATAGTTTCGCTGCAGTTGCTGTTATTGCATTGCAGTTGTTGTAATACTGTTGATGTTAGTGCTGATGATGCTTTTGTTCTTTTTATTATTATATACGCAAAAACTTTTTAATTTTTTCAAATTTTTTTCTTTAATATTTTTTGTGCTTTTGTTTATTATTTTCTATTTTTTATTGGTGCATAGAGAAACCTTACATTAAATTTTTTTGCGCACACCACCCCGCCTCTTTTTGTTTTACTACACAAACACATACTAGCACTCAGCCGCTAGTATATATTTTTATACAAATATAAATTTTTTTGCTAAACTAAATTTTTGTTCGTATTTTTTTTTCTTTTTATTCTCATGTTTCAATAAACAAAAAATTTAGGTCAGTTTCGTAGAAAACAGAGAAACTTAAATTTGTAACAAATTCCATTGGGAGGCAGCAATGAATGACAGTAGCCACCGGAGAGTAGGAGTATAATGCCAGAGAGGTGAGAGATAGTAACTATTAACAAAGAGAGAAAGAGAGATATGGAGGGAGTGAATGATTTCATTCTTTTGTCAACATTTCAATGCAACTTTCGCATTGAAGTTCATCGTTTGTGAAAAAAAAGAATTGGTTCAATATTTCAACAGTGTTGACGTAAAGTTTATTCTTTTGGATTTTGTTTTTTTGTGTATTGGTTTAAGTTCTTGTCTCTTATGTGTGCGTGTAAATCTTTTATCAAGTATATTAAAGTTTAAAAATATTTATCTTGTAGTGGAATATTAAATTTTAACTATTACGGGTTTGTTTAGGGTTCCAAATAGCGTTAATGTTTCTTTCAATCCAACTTTATATCCCTTATCATGTCTTATCATGTGTACGGGTAAGGAGGCCGCATACAGCTTTATTTATTAACCCATACTCTATTATAACTATTTTTTTATTTTTAAAATGACTCATGCTTGAACCTACCAACAAATGATCGCCCCCAGCAGTTGGACATCAAAAAACGGGGAAGGCTTATTGCTCGCAGAGTAATTGTTTTGCTCTGCAGTTATGGGCAAAGCCCTATTTGGTTTTTAATGCTTCTTTTACTCCTAAATATAAACATTTGGACAAATTTTTCAAGAAAAATGTACTCCCATTTATAGTAGTATTGTTGCTGCAAGAGCTGATTTGACTATTCGTCGCCTGAGAATTGATTTGGCGTATGTGTGCACAAATTCGTATACCTATACGCCAAATCAATTCTCAGGCGACGTATTGTTGTTATTGTTATTTCTCGGATCAGAGAAGACATCTTAAAAGCAATTCAAAGTTCCACAACTGGGCAAACTCGCTCATATCCTTTTTGTCATTTCCTCGATGCAGGAAGTGTTCAAGGGTCGATGCTAGCCCTAGGATGCCGTATATTTTTATCCCTCCGAATCCACCAAATTGGATAGAAAGGTCGTCTTCGCAAGACTTCTGTAGGAGTTGCAGAGACACAAAGAGGAAAAGAGTCTATTTTCACGACCTCTGCTTCTGTACACTTAACCTGACCTGATCTCGTTTTGACCAATCGCATATTGATCGCAGCCTTGCCTAATTTCGCAATCGGAAAATATCGTCAATAGCAATTGTAGTGGTAAGCGATACGCATACACTACGACTCCAACTAATTTTAAAATTGCTATGTCCTACCGCAGTTATGTTTGCCTCTTCATGTATTTATATGAAGAGGTGATGTAGAAAGCGACTTTATTACTTATTCGAATTGCATGTAGTTGCTAATTATTCTTAATTTCTCTCAATAAATTAAATAAATGCCATTAATTTTTACTAAATTTTATTAATTTTAAAATATAAATTAACTTTATTATTTTTTTTTCTGTATTATAAATTAATAAATAAATATAAAATAATCACAAAAAAACTAAATAAATAGTAGACAGAAACTTAAACAAAAAACAATTCATATACCTACATATACCATACATAAATGATTAAAAATGTTTATTTTACTATAACTTTTTTTATTCTAGTTAAAAATGAAATAAAAGAGATTATGTAAATTGTGTGCCTTGGCCGTTATTTATTTTAAATTGTTCATTCATTTCAAATATTAATCTTTTCTCTTACTATATGGTATGGTACTGACTTAAACCTAACAGTTCTATCAATGCCATCCCATACAATGCCAACAATTCCAGTTTTAAAACAGCGCTATACAATAAAAATTCCCCAGGCTCAAACTTGCTTTTTGCCGGAAGTTGATTGTGAGCACATTTTCAGTGACTGCACCAAAACACAATGCGGTTCGGGTTCTGGGTTCTTCATTGGAAATGATGGACCACACCTTCACTTCTCTCTTGGGTTGTTTGCTTCTGTTTCTCAAACAGAAATTTTTGCAATTATCAAGGCAATAGACCATATCATAGGTAATAGTTGGAGAGAAAGGAGCATCTGTGTATTTATTGACAGTCAGGCTGCGCTTAAATCCTTGCTTAATCCTCTAACCACGTCTAAACTGGTTATAGATTGTAATTCCAGGCTTGATTGTGTTGGAAAACACAATAGCCTGCTGTTGATATGGGTTGCTGGGCACACAGGAAATTCAGGAAATGAATCTGCTGACCTGAACAAAAAGGGGTTTGGAATGTGGTTTCCTGAGCCCAGAACCTGTACTCTCTTTGTCGTCTACAGCCATCAAGACCACCATTAATGAGTGGGTCGATTTGACCCACATTCGTACATGGGAGGAACTGAGGGGCTTTAGACAGACAAAGGCCATGTTACCTGTTATTTTGAAGCATCTAACAGACTTTCTGTTATCACTTAACAGAAAGCGCTGTAGGCAGCTGGTGGGGCTATACACAGGTTACTTTTCTTGGGCCAAACAAACGAATATGATTGACCTGGGAGCTAGTGCCTTCTGTGCTTCCTGTGGTTTGGAGGAAGGATGTGAAGAGACGGCGGACCACTTTCTTAGTGTCTGCCCCGATTGCTGTCGGATCAGAGTAAGCATATTTGGCAATGGAGTGTAGGGAGACGAACACCACCGGATCTTTATTAATAAATCTGATAGATTTAAAGAATAGCAAAACGGAACACAGGATATAGTACAATGGACGTAAAACTTAACTGAGCGCTATATTCTTGAATACTTCTTTTGCAGTTCCAACAAATATGGTAAATATTTCCGTCTACAGCCTTTTCATTAATAAATTCCTTAATTGACTTATGTTGTGCATTAACTAATTTCCGACTGAGATATGATAGTAAAGCACGAAAAAATTATGCGTATGTTCCGTCTCTCTAAGAGGTATCACTACTTAAGTTCAGTCTAATCGCGTTATTTTGCATTAATCCCATTAATTATTCTATATGTAAAAAAAAAAGTTCACAATCTCATTTAAAAATAAAAGTAAACATATTCTACGAAAAAATGAAACCGAAATTAAAAAAAATTACATGAAATTATTAAAATGTAATAATGTAATAAAGGCAGAGTACAACTACAACTTTATTTAATTTAATTTAAACAAATCGCTGGCGGGAGAGTGAAAGGAGAATTCTGTGTTTCTGTTTTGTCCTAGGACGCGCTTAACCCTCATGGGTCCCCTGTATCCAATATGATACAATTTCAATATATTCAATCAAATATCTTCTATAGTTATTATCCGATTCAAATAAAAAGAGAGCTCATGTAGTTAATTTTGAGGAGGAATACAACGCTATATAAAACAAGTAGTTGTAATATATGTGCGACACTGTACAAAAAAAGTTACAAATCGGTCCCTGTGTATCCGATATGATACATATATGCATATTTATGGGAATCGTGAGGAAAGTTATTTTTAATCTAAATACCAGCAGTTTAAAAGAAGAAAGCATGAGAAAGACAAGCGACATTGAAAATTTATAGCAAAATATCCGAGTTGAAATGGCAGCTGACCCAAGCACTGCGTATTTATCAATGGATAAAACAATTCAATATTCTTATGAGCCAATTGATGTAAATGTTCAAGTTTCATATAGAAATAATGCTGATATTGCCTCAGGCATGTATTTTAATCTATTTATTTCCTTTCCTTTTTATATGCAATACATATACAAATCTGCGGTGCTTTAAATGGTTTGCTGGAATGTCTTATTTATACATTTGTAGGTCGAAGAATGAACGCCTACTCTAACATCGACACCTGTGCTTCTTTCTGCCTTCCTTTTGTAACGCAGTTATGGGACGATGAGAATGGTACAATGTCTCCCAAAAAATTCAAATTGATCCGCAATTGCATTCGATTCGATGGTAAAACCAATAATTGAAAGTCACTCTAAAATGCCTACATCATCGCGTGCTCGAAAAATTGTTGAAAATATAAGGCTGGGTTCGAGTCTTAATCTACAGCATTTGGAACCAAGACGAAAAACAGGTGGTTGTTTCATATGTACATGATAACCCAGATAGTGTAGTGGTAGAGCACTAGACTTTCATCCGGGAGGTTAGGGTTCGATTCCCGTCTTGGTCTGTTGGTTAATTCATATAACCTTTTTATATTCTCCATCGATATGAAGTGTATGAGAATTATAAGAAAGTGTACAAGTTCACATCTTGGTGTTAAACTGTAGGCCCAACTATGTGGTATCACAATTGGCCGTTCAGGCCTAAGCGTATCTCTAGATATAGGTAGCCATCCCAACCTACCCATATGTACATATAAAAACTATTAAAATATACACTCAGATCGCGGCATCCACATAATTGAAATAATATGCTAAAACACTTCACTATTCATTTTTCATTTATTTTCATTATAATTTGTCATTAAAAAAAACATTAAAAATGTAAATTGATCTTGAATAATAAACATAATAACTATGCAAATAGTTCTACACACTATATGCGTTGATGTAATCCATTTTTATTAATTGTATCATATATGATACACTAGGGACCAATTAAGGTAATTTTTTGAGGAACCGATTAGGGTTAATATGCGATTTGCCTACACGAGTCGCTTGCCACTGTCTCTTAAAATTAGACTACTTTTTATACCTTTCCTCCGTCTCCCCATTCGTTCTCTGCGTTTTCTTATTTGAAAACCGTAAAAGAGGGCGTTGTGAGGGTAGTCTCTGCTATTGAATTTTATCATAATTTCCTTCAACTCTTCACCCATATACGTTATAATTTATTATCTCAGATAATAATAATAAATATACATAACTGTTTCCTTTTTTTAATTTTTAATTTTCAATTGTAAGCATAATTAATTTTTGCAATCAATTTTTGTATAATATAATATTTATTGCTTCACTTATAAACAAATGCATATAAAATCAAATTCATTTTTTAAATGCACATTCAAAAATTGCATAAAAGCATAATTAACACTTTTTTGTATTTAATATCGTAATAAAAAGTTTTCATTTTTATTTTTTTCAATCAAATTCATTTAAGTTATGTCAACAACAATAAAAATCAGCATAATTGCAACATGCCACATTGTTGTACCAATTAATTTGACTCCTTTTTTTGTTTTAATATTTATATAGCAATTGCTACTTCCCCGTGTAAATATTGCAAAATTTCTTTTCAAACGCTAATTTTATTACCCACATATACATTTTAAAGTAAATTTTTATAATTTGCATTTAATTTATTTTATCATTTTTTATTTTTAAATTTTTATTAATGATAAAAAATTGAAAACATGACGAATGTATGGAGAATTTAATTAAAAAGCTTTTTGATTGAAATTTTTCTTAACTTGAAATGCGTTTTTGAAGAATTTCTTTCAATTATCATATTTTTACTTCGCACTTTTGAACTTGAACTTTTTCTGCTATTTCTATTTCAAAATGCTGTAAAAAAAAAATTGGTTAGCAGCTTAACATATTATATTATTTCTGCTATGAATGTAGAGTGTTTTTTCCACACATAAATTACGTAAATTCATTATGTAGTAATATGAGTTTTTTTTAGTTACATCGAGTTTGTAAATTTTACTATTTTATATTCTCTTAATTTTTTATACCTCACTGTGCAGTAATTAACACCACTGCTGGGAATGCAGCTCATTTTTATTTTTGAGTTTATTTTTAACACATCAATATCGTGTTAATTTTCTTATTCGTATTTACAATATAGGAAATAGGTTTCCCTTACATGCAATATGCGATCCATTTTCAAAATAAAGCATTAACCCGTTTTCGTCTGCCGTTGCGTTTTCGCAACACCAACTTCAAACATTTTTACAATAGATAAGACTATGCGTATCCCATTTAAGTATTTATTTAAATGATAACTTGAACTCTTGGCTTCACAATTTTTCTTGTAATTTCATTTTTACAATTTTACATCTGCACTTTTGCCTTAATATTTGTATGTTAAAAAGGGTCCAAAAAAAATCATTTTTTTAAAATGGCGCGTAGAGTTATTAAAATAATTTTTTATTTTTTTTTTACAATCATATTCGTGTTACTAAAATACCGAAATGCAATACGAGATGCAAGGCTATCTGATTGATTTTACCGTTTGAAATATTCCAGGTGTACCGGTCGTTGCTTTTCCGCAACAGGCTGCCCTTGATAACCTAGACGTTCTAAAATTGGCTAAAAGTGAACAGTGGAATGTCAATAGTCGCTACATAAAAAAATCATGAAGTTATCTCAACGATTTCGATGATTCGTCCATAATGGGTTAAGTGCCGCAAACAAGTATTTTTCTATTAGCAGAAATTAAACTTCATCAAATGTTGTTTACTACTTACCAACAAAGAAGGTTGAAAATGAAAACAGAAAATACTAAAAGCGCAAATTATTAAAAACTTACCACATCTTAAGTAAAAAGTTCTTAAAACTGCAACGTACATACGAATACAGCTTAAGTGTAGGAAAATATATTAGGGTTGTTCATTGTTTGTTGTAATTGCATCATTGCAAATGCAAAATATTTTTACACTTCATACGACTTTGTTATTGCTATTGATACCAGCTGAAACATTTTACTATTGCATTGATGGAAAACCATTTGCAACAAAAACAAATGATTACCCAGCTTAAGTAGTTCAGTGCAGTGGCATGTTTGTTTGATAAATTTTGTTAAAAGCTATTACTTCCAAAAGCTGCAACTCTATATTGTTTTAAAGAAAGAAGTAATTCGATCTGAAAAACACTGGCTTTGTCTAAAAATCGAAATGACTCAGCAATTTTGAGCTGCTCTGAGTAACGCCCCCTGAATCCTGTCTTTCTTACATGAGTTTTTGTTTTGTTTATAATAAATGGCTCCGCCTTCCACAAGTTTTCTCACTACTGCTGCTCGTCTTTTAATTCAAAGTCAAACAAGCTAATACTTACACATTTTCTGGTATTTTTTTCTATTTTGATATCAGTCGCTGTTTCTCTTTGTATTAATTTCCCACTATTTATTATATTATACTACTATCAGTTACTGTTATTTGAAAATCACAGTTTTTTTTTTTTTTTATTCTGCTATCAATCACTGCTAGTTGAAATCACAGGCTGATATTCCATATCTATAAATTATTATTATTTTATTAATTAAAAATCACATCCTGCTACTTTATATAGTTTTTTTAATATTTTTTTTCTGTTATTAATTGCTGATACTTAAAAATCGCAATCTGTTACATAATATATTTTTTCTACTATTTTTTATTCTTCAAGCAGTCACTGCTACATGAAAATCACAATTTTCTACTATTATTATTATGACATAAGTCGCTTTTACCTAAAAATACAACTTGCTTATATATATCTATTTTCTGCTATTTTTCATTAATTTATTATCACTCACTGTTACCTGAAAATCTCAGCCTGCTACTTCATATTAATATTCTATGTTTTTATACAGCGATTAGTATTATTATTATTTGAAGGATGGGACCACCCAAAAGCCAGGCACTACGACCTGTAAGATCTGTTGTACCAAAGTCCCAAGTTATGAAAGAAAGAAAGATGGATAAGAAACTATACCTTAGCCGAAACCTGAACCCGGTCTTCAGAGACAAGAGTCTGACACACTACCACTAGATCATTGACGCGGTGGTTGGACCTAGAATTTAACGCCGGTTCCGAAAGACGGTGTGACACTTTGTTATCACTTGAAATTTCTATCCTTTTACTTTAGATTTGTTTCTACTATTTTTTATCCTGCAATCAGTCGCTGTTACTGGAAAATAATAGCCTGCTATTTTATTTTTCTGTTATTACTTTTATATTTCTTTTGTTGCTATTTTTCATTAATTTGCTATCAGTCACTGTTACCTGAAAATGATAGCTTGCTACTATGTATCAATTTTGTCCTAGTTTTTATAAATCTACTATCAGTCGGTCTTCCCTAAAAATCACCGCTGTTATTTTATATTAACTTTCTACTATTTTTTATTCTGCTATCTGTAGCTGTTACATGAAAAACTCAGTCTGATACTGTATATCTGTTTTCTATTATTTTGCATTATTAAGTTATTAGTAGCTGCTACTTTTTATATTTTATTATTCTGTTCTCAATCTGCTATATCAAGTATTTATTATTTTGCTATCAGTCACTGTTACTCTTTAGATTTCGTTTCTGCTACCTTTGATTCAAGTTATGACATATATAATATGACAAGCTGAGAGGAAAAGCGGGCTAAAATTTATATAAGAGCAAAAGTGAAATAATTTAGATTGTCAGTGCAAGAATGGCATTAGTAATACGGTTTAGAGTGAAAATGAAACGCCTTAAAAGTAAGAGCAAAAATGGTATAACAATTCTTTCAGAGCAAGAACAGCATAGTTTTTTATTCCGTTTTCGCTCTGAACATATCTCGTTTCACTTTTGCTCTGAACATATCTCGTTTTGCTTTTGCTCTTAAGTAAAATTATTCCATTTTTTTCTGAGCGTAGAAGTTATACCACTTTTCCTCTCAGCCTCTCATATATCTACTTTAGACGCACTTGTTAATTTATAAATCCCCTCAAACCCCGCTACTGCCGGCAACAAAACACTTTAGCTTTTATACTGTTGCATTTTATAATTAATAAAAAAATGGAAAAGTTTCATTTATGCGAAAAAAAGTTCCTCATATATGAAACTCATTCGTTAATAATTTGTTATGTGTGCATGCAAGATACAACAACAAAGAGCAAAAACAAAAAATAGTAGTAAGTAGACTACTTATCTACTACTCTTTGAGTTAAATTCTCAACTTTGTTTTTAACGAGAAAAGTTTTCTTTTTCGCTATTACATATAACGCTTTTAGTTTTCGTCATCATAGTAGTTGACGTGCCATCAATTTCAATTAAACTTTTCGACTGAAAGTCATAATTTTGTATAGACACAAACGTACATATGTATACACACACATTTAAATATTTATTAAATTAATAAACAAAAAATATAAATAAACAAAAATATACATGAATAAATATGAAAAAGTTAGTAAATTTGTATGTACCTACATACAATTGTTGCTGCTTCTTTTCATTGAAATCCAAATTTTATCCTAGAGTAATATTATGTACGAGTGCGAGTAGTGGTTGGGGGGAAGGGTGGGGGGGGAGGGGGGGGGGGGGTATTTACCTGCATATGTGCAGAAATAAATTTGGATGAAAAGTTTTATTAATAAATGTGCTGCCATTTGTCATATGTTGTATGCATAATTTATCTTAATAATATGAGAAATAAAATGACAGCAAGTGGAAATATGTTACATTCATTCATCATCATGTAATCATCACTAACATTTTTTGTTTTTAGAGAAATTTTACATGAATTGATGTTCTTACTGTTATGTTGAAAAGTTGTTTTTGAATCATTTTTTCTATATTTTATTTTTTTTTTTTTTTTGAATCCGCTTTACAAAATAAGAATGATAATTCACTACAATTACTAATGAGTTTATAAAATTTTCTCCCCAGAAAATATAGTTGTTTAATTAGAACTAGTTGGATAATCAATTAAAATATTTAGTATATGAAAACTTAACTTACTTTAGTTAATTTTCTATAATATTTGAAATTTCGAAAATCTGGCATCTTTGAGTATAACTGACGTCCCCAGTCCCCAGTTGGAACTTCCAAATATTTCGCTTCTCATCATAATCTTTAGATTCAACTTTAGCCCAAAGATATGAAAAAAATATACAAAATTATGCGTAAGCTCTACAGTATTACCTAGTGAGCAATATTTCCAATTACTGGGGGTTTCTCTTTGTTTACGTATATGTATATTTATTGTGAGAAAGTATTGATTTAAGACTTTTTTATAAATAAAAAGGTGTCCAATTAAAAGAAAAGTTGAATCTCCCGAAATTGTAAGCCTCGGGTCATCAGTCCTTCCTAATTCTTTAAAAATCGTTGTATTTGCGGTGAAAATATTTTAATTTCAGCAATATAAAATAAGAAAAAAATCTGGAGTTCGGTTTTCAGGCCCTATTGCTGTCAACTTTTGTGGATAAATCCCATTTGTTGGCACTTACATGTGATATTTTTTATTACTATAGGTAAAGCTGAGGAGTTCAGGATCCTTCGTTTCTTGATTTCTTTTTTAATCGGCAAAATAAAAATGGTAAGCTTATTGTTGCTCTTTCAAATTTTATTTGGTGACCTATTAAGGGGGAAGGCCACTGTGACGGGTCAAAATTTTTTATCTTAAATTAAATTATATTCAAAAATATGTGTACAAAATTTCAAGTCAATATTCCAAAAATTGCATGAGTTACAACCATTTTAGTGATAGTAAGTAGACTGAAAATTTAATGGACTGAAAACTTTAAACGCGTTTTTCTCGAAACGAATTTTTTCGAACTGATCGCGTCGATAACTCGATCAAATATTAACCGATTTTCAATTTTTTTATCGCTAAGCGCAGCCTTGATTCTTACTATTTTTTAAGCTCTTTTGAAATAAAAAAAAAGGGTCGAAAACATGAAAAAATTTTCAATCAGTCGCCATTTTGTGGAAAATAAAAAATAAAAAAAAAAACGCTACGTACGACGAAAATTATAATCATTTTTATTATTAAAAACTAAAAATTTTTTTTTTTTTTCAGAAAATCCGTTCTTGAATAATCGACGCGACCATGGAGGGGGAAATTTTTTTCGGGCTCCACGGCAATGCCCATATCTTTAAAACTATTCAATGTTTTTTAATACAAATTTTTGGT
The DNA here is from genome assembly GCA_963691655.1 of Toxonevra muliebris. Taxonomy (NCBI): domain Eukaryota; kingdom Metazoa; phylum Arthropoda; class Insecta; order Diptera; family Pallopteridae; genus Toxonevra; species Toxonevra muliebris. The sequence goes on from OY829329.1 coordinate 52,125,234, forward strand.
AATATTGTTGGAAGTGCACTTAATAAAATGAATATAAAACGATCCCCATATTCCTCTACTTGACAGATCAAACAAATTCCCGAAAATCACTCATTTTTCCAGCCGTCACAGTTTCCTTGCCCCTTAACATATCATGACCCAGCTGATACCTTATTACAGTCTCTTGGTCCACCTTGTGGTCTAACATCTTCCCCTCATCTTTCCGGTTGCCTAAAGTGATATATAACAATTTCTGGGCCCACCTGGTGGTATATCACCGTCTTTCAACTGGTTGTTTATCACTGTGTGTTGGTCTGCGTTCGCCTGATGATCGATCGTTGTCTTTTAGTTTACTTTTTACTTTTAATAGAAATCTCATGTGTTTCCATCACTATCAAAGAATATGAGTACATCTTTTGCGGAATTTCTTATTCATTGAAAAATTTCTTATCATTTTTAATTCTTTTGCTTTTCTTCTATGTTTCCTTTCCCCAGTGAATGGATGAGTATTTTTCCTAAGTTTTTTTTTCTTTTGTCTATGTTCAACCTACATACTTCTCATTAAGATAAATTGTATCATAATACCATAACATCGACATACTATCACACTATCACATCAACACCGCATATCATATCAATCATTTTAAAGTTTATTCTACCTCTAACTCTTACTGAATACATTTCGACATGATATACTTCAGAACCTGTCGAGGTGTCGAAATCAATTTCCATTAACATTTTTTTTTCTACCTTTTTATATTTTTTTTCATGCAATGTTTGCTTTATTTTGCTTCTTCTATTTTACTGTATATTCTATTTTTATACTTTCATACTTGCTTTTGTACCTTTTGTGCTTGTACTTGATGTACGTACGTACATACATACGTACTTATTTGCACATGAAGAGTGTAATGAAAAAGTTTTTTTTCTTCTATTTTTATCAGAAGTATGTAGTTGCGGTGGTGTGAAAAGGGTTAAGTATACTTTTGGATGTTAAAGTATACGTAACTATAAGTAAAGAGCGAGTGAGAGAGAAAAAGAAAAAGTGAGAAGAATGAGTGAATGCTCTGGTTTTAATACCAATTAAGTTAGTGAAGAGTTTGCTTAAATAACAAAAACAACAACAATAAATATGCAAAATTAATGCAAATTCCTGCAATCCAAGGTTGAAATTTTTTGTATAAGCACGAAAAAGTACTACAGTTGAGTACTTTTATTCATTTATTCAAGTTGCACATCTCATAGAATTTTTTGTATACATATTTTGTTTTTTTTTTTTGTGTAGGCAGCAATCAATCGGTTTAATATTTAAGGTAGTATATTCTTTCAGTTTTTTATGAGCAATGAAAAATTCATAATATTTAAAAAAAAAATGTTTGAAATAACATTGTAGCTATTTGTAATTGGCTACAATGTTTTTTTTTTTTAAATTCGGTAAAAGTGGATTGATCGTCTGGTGTTGATATAAAGTACGGAAATTCAAGTTTGGGAAGTCGATACGGTGTTTTCGCCCTTCCTTCCATTCGTTTTCAATAATAGGTCTTTTGTTTTCAGTTCCGGGGGCAATAATTAGCCCGATTGATCTAAAAATCGGAAAAATCTCAATAAAATACTAAAAGGAAATTGGAAGTCGTGGTTCCATAAGTACAAGCTTTCAAAAAATCTGTAGGTAGTACCTATATTTACATGTGCTTCAAAGTAAAAAAACATGAATCTTTGATAAAAATAGTATTATCGGTGTTCTAAAATGATAAAAATAGTATCTCGAAGTGTAGCTTCTAGTAGTATTACCTGCAGAGAAGAATTATGTAAAAAGTGTTTATCGGCTAGGGAAAAGATACAATTGTTTACTTATTAAAGTTTTAAAATGTCAAGGAAAGAGTTTTTTGAGATCACAGTCGCCAACTTTGTAGGAAAACTCCGTATGAATTTTGAGAAATCCATGGGAGAGAAATTTGTGTAAAAATTTTTAACCCATGAAAACTTTTATTGAAAATTTTAATTCCTGAGGTCCTTGGGAATGTTCTATTTGTGCAAGTTTTCAAATGTGTTATGGCAAAAGGAATTTTCAGAAAAAAATTTGAATGGTAGTTTTCAATTGTCCAGAACATTTTAAACCTTCTTATATTTTGTATTGAAAATGTAAACTTTGTAGCATTACAATTAAAATAATTTTATGGAAAGAGGCTTTATTGAAAATGTCAATTTAAACAAGAAATTTCCTGCTGTGCATATTTTCAGCCGTCCATGGAATAGTGAAACTTTTGTGGAAATTTTTATTCTAAAATTACAACATAGTAGAAAAAGTTCGAATTGGTAATTGATTGAGTTTTCTGAGGTTTAAGATAAAAGATAAGGAGTGAGATCGAAAAAATCCTAACATATATAAAATTCTATCATTTTCAAACGGTTGATCTTAGAGTTTTGATTTTTTTATTTAATTAATAATATTTTACAAATTACAGAAAAATATAACTTTTATAGTTCTAACCACTATTTATGAACTCGTGGAACTTTTTTGGTAAGCCTTCCATTAGAGATTTGATAGTTGTTTCAGACACCTTTTAGGAACAGTTTGCCCATCTCCTTTTAAAATCTTCGATATTTTGCGACACTTTTTTTGTGCTCTTTAAGTTTCTTTTCACAAGAGCCCAATATCTCTCCACTGGTGTTAGCTTCGGATAATTTGGAGGATTGGCCTCTCTTGGTACAAAAACTAGGTTATTACTTTGGTATCACTCCAGAGCTTTCTTGCCGTAGTGACATGATGCCAAATCGGGCCAAAAATATGTGGACACATTATGCTCTCTTTTTATCAAATATTCTTTGATGTATATTTCGGTATTTATAGAGCCCACTGTAACAAATGACTTGCTTCTTTTGCCGCAACAGCATATAGCTTGCCATACCATGAATTTTTTAGGAAATTTTGTCTGCTTTTGGATTCTAAATTGTTCTTCGACATTTCCTCGAGCATCAGCAACATAAAAATTTTGACCCGGAAGCTGCGTAAAATCTGCCAGTACATAGGTTTCGTCGTCCATTATACTACATGAATGCCAAATTTTTGTTTGAAATTCGATTTTAATTTCCGAGCCCTACTTTTGCCGTCTAAATTTTTTGTAGCATTCCTGTTTGGAACTTTTTGGATTTTGTATGTTTTCAAACCTGCATTGGCTTTAACTTTTCGCACCAAATAGTCAGAGCACTGGGCTAACCGGGCAGCTTTTCTACCAGATGTGTTTGAAGATCTTTTCTATTTTCTTGGCTTTCCCAATATCATGTGGTCCTTGTTTTCTTCCCGAACCAGGTTTCCTATCGATGGTCAAATTCTCCTGAAACTGTTTAATAACATTGGAAACAGTTTGACGGCAAACCTTTAATTCTTTGGCCAATTTTTCGTAGGACCAATTTGGATTTTTTTGAAAATTTTTAATGATTTCAAGACGCACTTCTTTTTTTTCACTCATTTTGATCAAACTCACAATAAATCAACATGTTTGTCATTAAAAATAACAACTGACATATTTTTCAAAGATAACTAGATCAAAGAAATTTTTAAATTTTACACCCAACAAAAATTATTAGGTAAAACGTGTGTTAAGATTTTTTCAATCTCACTCCTTATTATTCCGGTATTTTCCGAGACCTATGAAAAAAGTGACTTTATAATGTAAATGTCAACTTTGTGAAGAAATCTCGATTTGTGAAAATTTTAAAAGTTCCGAGGGAAGTTTTTAACTCTTGAAAATTTGTATTGAAAATATTTTTCAGAAATTCACAGGAACCGTACATTCTTGGTAATTTTCAGCTGTCTTGGAATGATTTTTTAACTCTTGAAAGTTTTTATTAAAAAAGATTTTTGTGGGAATTTTCCCTCATATTTTTCCATTTCGGAGTTTTCCCTTCTACATTTTTTTTTTATTTTTAATTTTAAAGCTTTGTAAGTAAAGTTTCGCTTATGAAAATCTTTAAAAGTTTTTACGGCAAAAACATTTTGGAGGAATTTTCCGCTAGTAGTTTTTCCTGGTCGGGAAAATTTTTAACCTTTGAACAATGCAAAAAAAAAAAATCCTTTACCAGGGGATTTTTAGTTCCTGAAAATTTTAATTTAAAATTTGTTAAAAAGCCCCATCTCCATGAATTGTTTTGTTATTGGTATTTCGGATTGTTGTGGCAATTTTTAATCCTGAATCTGATTTTTATTGAAAATTGCAATTTTGGTGAATATGTTATTGTGGGAAAAAGACATATTCCGCTGTTATAGAACGTTTGTAGTTCCCGAAATTTTAATTCAAAATATGGACTTTATTGAAAAAAAATGTTTTCGGAATTTTCGATTTTTGTAAGAATTTTAAAATCTTGCAAATTTTTGTTAGAAATTTTTGTTGAAAATATTAATTTTGTGTTATTATTTTTTTTTTTTCGAAATTTTCAGTTCTGTTAGAAATTTGTAATTTCTGAAAATTTGTATTTGAAAATAAGTAAAAACAAAAATAACAAACTACTAACTAGTATGTAATATACCTTCCAGATAGTAAAGGTGTCATGTTTTTGCTCAAAATCCAACGAATCTTCCTCCGCTTGCGTTTTTATTTAAGCGCTCACTTAGTTCAAACATTAAAAATGTCACAAAACATGAATAAACAATATTAAGTGCTTTATACAATAAACAACAATGAGCAGAACAATAAAGTAAGCTATGTGCATATATATGAGGGTGGATTGAACAGTTTGCTATCTCAACGTTCAAAAATTAAAAACAAGTTTCTTTGCTTTAATTTACAATGCCAATATGTGGGTATATACCAGGTGTGCAACCTTAAAACGGCTGTTTTTTATTTAGCAAAACACAAAAATTAACGCAGAAAAATGAAGAATATTTTATTCGAAGTAATTGCCCTCGTTGGCTATACATTTTTCCCCATCTTTGGGGAAGATAGTGGATTCCACCCCATAAGAATTCATCCTCTTTGGATAAAAACCACCCATCGAGCCATTTTTAACATCTTTATAAGAATTGAAGCGCTGCTCAGCAAGCGCGTGTCCCATCGACGCATACAAATGGTAGTCGGAAGGGGCCAGATATGGAGAGTAAGGCGGGTGGGGTAGCAACTCCCAGCCAAGTGCATCTAACGTATTCCGGACCAATCTTGCTGTGTGTGATGGTGCTTTGTCATGCTGGTAAATGATACCCTCATCCCGATCCGCGTATTCCGGTCTTTTTTTGCACAATTCACGATCCAATTCGATGATTTGTTGTTGGTAGCGTTTAGTAGTTCGTAGTATACTACTCCCTTCTGGTCCCACCAAACACACAGCATTGTCTTTTTCCCGAATCGATTTGGCCTAGCAGACGATGTTGAGGGTTCGCCGAGGCCCACCCACGATTTTTTGCGCTTAGGGTTTTCAAAAATGATTTTCTGTTGTGCCAATCAAGCAAGATTTCGCACGTGTTCTGGCGTCGTTCCATCTGTCGGTCATTCAATTGATGTGGCACCTACTTCCCGATCTTTTGGATCTTTCCCATAGCATGAAGGCGTTTCGAAATTGCTTGGCGGCTAACATTCAACTGCGTGGCAAGTTCTTTCTGCGATTGGGTGTCGTCTTCGTCCAATAAACCTTGCAATTGGGTGTCCTCAAAAACTTTGACGTTAAAAATTCCGCCATTGAATTGCCGAAACAACGCTCTGCACCGAGTTTCACTGAGAGCATTGTCGCCATAGACCTCCACAAGAATTCTATGTGCTTCGGCGGCAGATTTCTTCCAATTGAAGAGGAATAGCAGTGCTCCCCGCAAATGCTCTTTATCTGGCACAAAATTCGACATGTTTATCGAGATCAAAGGACACGTTATTGTTCGAAACTGCTGACTTTGTCTTTTGTTTACTAATGACAAAGATCAAAGCAATGAAAAAAATGGCGTGCAAGGTTGGCTGATGCCTCATGCGCGCGTATTGCCATCTATTAGAAAACATGCGCTTTCAAAAATTATTGTTTGAAGCTTTTAAAATTAACGCTGACTACGATTTTGTTTTTTTTCGTCTGATGAAAACTGCATTGCCGCTAAAAAGATATAAAGGTTGAAAGAGGCTTTATCAGGGAAGTAAGCGTGATAGCCTCAGTTCTAAGCTATTTCAGTTATCCAGCGCTCATTAGATATCAAACCATAAATAAATTTAACTTCTGAACCGTTAACTATATTTAATTCACTAATCTATGCTCGCTTAAAGTCGCTTATTTTGAAGTTTTTATAGAATACAAAAAGGCAAGAAGCTCGAATTGTTAAAGAAAGCGTTTATTAATAAAAGCAAGCTGCGATTAATGGGTTTCAGATTTGTGAGGGTACCCCGGTTTCCATTTAACGAGCATTGACTGAAGCGGAAAAATTCCGTATTTATAGGAGGGTTAAGAGAGCAAAGATTTGTGCACTTGTCAATCTTAACAGTGAAAGCTAAACTAAAATAATTTTGCTGGTAATTATATGAGACTATAATTTTTTTAATCCACCCTCATGCAGCAGACATGGATACTCTCTCCTGAGCGCACTTACGCTTCGCGTTAATGCCGGTGTTTTTCTAATGTTGCACGTAGAACATTGCATAAAATTGCAATAAGTGATAGCGGAAAAATGTGTTGCAAATAGTGTGTATACATAATAAAAAAGCAGTAACACTTTGTACTTGACAGCTAAGAAAATAAAAATTAATTGAATACTTTATTCATACAATGAAAAGAGAAAATGGATACTGACTTTTTCTAAAATATAAAGTTTATTATATTTTAAAATCATATTAAACTTTTCTCATGTAAATTACTTCTTAAATTCGCACACTCTACCACCAACCAAAAAAATAAATCAAAATTAAAATCAAATATTTGCGATGACAAAATATTTTAGAAAGTGCCAATTGAAGCACAAAACTTAATATATATGTGTATATAAAAGATGAAGAAAATGAATGCGGAAAATGCCAATAAACCGCAACAAATTCCAAACCAATGTTTGCAATATCAACATACAAAATGACATCGGGTAAACGACGGAAGAAAAAACAGACAAACAGTTAGACAGGCAGACAGTCAGATAGATAGATTGAGATACTTGTATAAGATAAACCGACAGACAGCAGCAAGAAAGGATTAGAAGAAAATCTTAAATAAACATGTTGCAACACACACAAAATTGGTAAATTTGATGTTGTCAATTGCAAATAAATAAATATATTGTACGAGTATCTAGCAATGGCAGCAACTTTACTCTCAATATTTTCGCCTTGCAGTATATAAAAATACATTTATATTAAACTACACCCAGCAAAAAAAAAAAAAAAATATTGCTAGTTCTAAAAATCCATGGAAAAGTTAAGAAATGTTCTTGGAAAAAATTCTAAAAAAATGAAATATTGAAAAGCACGTGGAATAAATCTACGGGAAACTTCAGAAAAAATCTCGAAAATACTCGTGGAACTAGTTAATTAAAAAATTTAGGTGAAATAAATTTTAAGTGGAATTAATCCATGAAAAAACTGGGAAGAAATCGGTAAAAATTTACGTGGAATATATCCAGAAAAAATTTGAAAAGAAACTAAGAAAAATCATTTAAAAAATTAAGGAAAAAGTTGAGAAAATATAATGCACTTGAAATATAAAGAAATTGTCTAGTCAAAGTTGTGGGTGCGAATTTTCGAAAATCCGTTAGAAAGAATTTTCAGCATTATGGCCTGAAATTATTATTAAACAATTATAAAGCAAAGCAAATATAACTAATCCATAATCAATTTTCTCAGAAGTCGATATGAGAAAGTGAAAAAGGATAGGTGCAAACCATCCACCGAAATATGTTGTCAGGCAGTTGAATGAAATCTGCAAGCCAGTGCAAAAACCAAGAGACCTCGGTGTATGTGGTACAAAAGTCTGGAAAATCATTCAGCGAAATTATACCTATTACGAAAAACCATTATTGATGAAGACGTTTGGTAGGTTCCCTATGGTCCACAAGGTATGAAAAAGATAATTAAAAATATTTGGATAAAAATTAAGACTAGAAAATTTCGTTGGGTTCGATTCAGTCAAAGAGAAATATATAATTCACAAGGATTATATTTTTTGAAATTCCAATCCAAAATACAAAAAGAAAAAAATTAAAATGAATAGAGATAGATGGCTTAAACAGTGGTCAAAAATTGGTTCGTAATGGACCAATGCCCCTATTTGTAGTAACTTAAGCAATTTTGCTTTCTTATGTCTCATTCTGAACTCTTGATAAACCTTATTGTCTACAGACTGGGGATTTAGTGAATAAATTTCGCTCTTTACTACTTTTAGTGTCAATGGGAGTAAGGTTACATTACCACTGAACGTTTAGTGGTAGTGGGTATCAAATTTCACTACCACTAAACCTGTAGTGGTAGTGGGTATCAAATTTCACTACCACTAAACCTGTAGTGGTAGTGGAAATAAAAATCAACTACCACTAAAACCTTAGTGGTAATGGAAATAAAAATTAACTACCACTAAACCTTTAGTTGTAATGAAAGTAAAATCCCACTGTCACTAAACCTTTAATGTTAGTGGAAATATTAATATCAACTACCACTAAACATTTAGTGGCAGTGAAAATAAAAATCAACTACCACTAAACTTTTAGTAGTAGTGGAAATAAAAATCAACTACCACTAAACTTTTAGTGGTTGTGGAAATCAAAATCAACTACCACTAAACTCTTAGTGGTAGTGGAAATAAAATCTCACTATCACTAAGCGTTTAGTGATAGTGGAAACTACCACTAAACTAGTGGAAATTATTCCCCACTACCACTAAACGTTTAGTAATAAGGAGTGGTAGTTAATTTTTATTTCCATTACCACTAAAGATTTAGTGGTAGGGAAAACTATAGCGCAGTCAAAATTTAGTGACTAGATCCCCAGTTTGATTTTTTGTTGTCAAAATATCTTATAGTTTTCTGATAATTCTTACTCCTAAGAAATTGAGTCGAAGAACGTGAAGCTGGACCATTCACAGAGGAGGTGGTGGATGGCCTTAATTTGTATCAATTCAACCAAATTTAATTTTTTTTTAAAGGAACTCTATAATGATTTTTTTTTTAGCTGTAGTTACTTGAAGTTTTTTCTGGGTATAAACGAATATGTGGTTCTTCCTAACTCAATATATTCGCAAGTATCCATGTAGTTCGAAGTCTTTTATATGTTTAGAAACATGTAAAAAGAATTTTAAAATATATAGTCAAGATAAATTTAACAACTTTAAGCATGTTAGCAAAAAGTACCAAACATTGTACGGGTAAATTAAGTAAATACCAGGGATGCCAATTTCTATTCAAATCAGTGAACGTAATTTTATACTATTAAAAAAAATCAAAGGTACATTTTTAATATTTATTAACTAGGCTTTTGTACTGAAATATTTATAAAAAAAACACACAACGGTAACTGGAGCGTTTTCTCAAAGTTTTTTTTTAAGGGGCAGTTTAGCCGTCACTGCTTCATATCGAATTAGTCAGCATAAATGCTATTCGCTTAAGTGCATTGAAACCACCATCACCGGCTATTATTGAAAGTTCCTTAGTCAAGGAAATAAAATGATGCCAATTGACAAACATACAATAAACTTTTTTTTTTGCCTTTCTTACACTTTCTCCTTTCGCGTTTTCTACTGGCGCTCCAGCTGGAAAACTCTCTCTATTGACATGTGATTATGGTTGAGTGTCCTTTTACGTGTATTAACTCAAAATGCCAGAAAATACACAAATATATATAAATTCCAAAGTAAATATAGAATTTTATGTCACATTTCTATTTTCCTCTCTCTCTCTCTTTCTCTATTTTTCATTTAATACAACCACCTAAATACTGAATTTCGATTTTATTGACATTTTCAATAACAATCTTTTTTTTTTGCGACTACTTTTTAAATGTTATTAAGCTGGCACCAGAATTAATTGAACTTGATACATTTTTCAAGTAAAAGTTAAAAATTTTAAACATAAAAACATAAAACAAGTTAAAAAAAAAAAACCTTTAGATAATTACATTGTGCAACTCAAAATAACTTTCCTCGCCTAGATAATGATCAAAGAAATGATTTAGGTTAATTTTGAATTGCTGTTCATGAATCTCTGGCTTTCCAAATGTTCTAGTTCAGTGGTTCTCAAGTGGTGGGGCGCGCCCCCCATGTCAAGCCCCTGACGAGGCATGCGTGCTAGGCACTGGCATTCACAATAATTTTATGAAGAAAAATGTTCGTATTTAAAAGTGTTTTTATTCTAAGTCACCGTCATTCTTGTTTCTTTTTCTTCAGTCTTTTTTTGTAACCTTGGTGGGGTTCTTGACTGGTTACACTTTGATAATGTATGAAGGGCTCGATTTATTATAATAATTATTTGGTTAGGTTTTCCTGGCGATTTGCCAACTAAAACCTCACTAAAATTTCACCATCATTTTAAATACTAGATAAGTTCACTAGCCTAACTTATCTTCGACGCACTAACCAGAGCGAAATCCAAACTAAGCAAAAACCAGATATTTTTCCAGGTAGGTATGATTTAATTAAAAATAATAATAAGCCAGCATAAAAAATGTAGTGTGAAAATCAAACAGTTAAGAACCACTGTTCTAGTTCTTACTTATTTGCGTTTAAAATGTTTAATTTGTGAAATTTGTAGAGACCAAGGGAAATAAGTAAATAAAAATTTCGATAGTTGTAGTAGTTTCCTTTTCCGCAGAATAACGGGGTTGGGATAGTTTGGGCTCCCTCTCTAGTTTTTTATAAAAAATACTTTTCTCGAAGAATGTTTCTTCAACCTTGGTTCCGTTAGATCGTGCTGAAAATATTCTACCAAAAGAATTCCAAAACTAAGAGGAAAACAAAAGGGGTCGGTGGGGTAGGAGTTGGTTGAATTATACACCCACAAGTTTATAATTGTCAGGAGAAAATTTGAAAAATTTAAATTGAAGAAACTGTTGTTTATGCTCCCAATGAAAATCATCGCGTGGAACTTAAACCTAAACCAAAACCATTTCTCTTCTTTATATGGGTTTTCTATAGAACTAACTTAAGTCAGTACCCTGTGGATGTTTTGCATTAATCCCAGACCCAAGACTTTTGTTTTTTTTTTTTTTAAATTGTAACATTGATTACTGCCGCTTGTGTTTAATATTACGTAGGAACCAGAAAAGCATTAGATCCTTGGAATGTTTTGTTCTCAGGCTCTCCACGGAACTTACATAAATCATTTATCAAATAAATTTAGCCATGATAGGAGGGGAAAGTGTGGATTTTTATCTCTTCAAAATAAACCCAGTCATTTATAAAACCTTTCGCAATAATGGTTTTGGATTTTAGTTTGGTCAGATTTTTGTCTGTAATCTTGGGTAGATTTTATGTCTGTGGCTTACTCTGGTTTCTGGTCCGATTTTAAGTTTTGCTTTCTAGTCTGGATTTTGTTCCGATTTTTAGTTTAGTTCCAAGTTTGAGCTTTAGTCGGATAACAGTTCGTTGAAATAACGAACTGTTATGCAGACCAGTAGTAATAAGAAAAACACAACAACAAATAAGTATACAAAACGGTAGTGGTAGTTTACTTTCAATATCTCTATTCAGTGAAGATATTTGGAATCAAATCCGTAATTCTTGGTTATGATTTCAAATATTAGTAGCTTATATAGGATATTGAAAGATTAAGAACTATCACTAAAATCACTGATGAGGAATCGTGGCGGATCCCGAAACGGCCGTCTAATCTGCCCGTCTCTGTATACATTGTTGTTGTGATGACTACATATAAACGTTCTTTAAGCCTGCCTGTTACACAATGTTAATGAAGCACATACATGGAACAGTAGTCAAGACTTTGAAAAGGTAACAAGTAGATTTAATTTCTACAGTCTACAAAAAAACTTTTTTTTTAACCTCAGCGTAGTAACAAACTCAAGCTATGTAGGTGATAGTTCAAGTGCTTACGCCACAGCCACAACTATGCTCAAATTTATTAAAGCTTCTAAATAGTGATTTATATTTGCTGATAAAAAATAGTAAACCAAATTTTAAGTATTCCCTTATTTATACTTTCATTCCTTTCCTTTAAATGTTCTCTTTATTTATGAGTAAATATAGATTCAAATCTCTCAATTCAATCATAAACAAGAAAAACCTTTTTATAAACGAATAGCTATACATAACTATCTTAACATGCAATCGCACTTAGGATATAATTAAATCTTTAGAAAATATATAAAAATAACTTCAAACATTTAACAATGGACACTACAAAAAAAAAACATAAAACAAGCTAAGTAAATATTATGAAAACGAGTGAAATTCCCGCCAGAAGCGCACACACGCTAGATAGCAAGCGATTCCGCTGGGGGTGCACTTAACTCGCTTTTTATCTGAAGCGTTTTAACTAATGACAAAGTCAAACAAATACACAAAAGCGTAATTTAAGTGTGGCAGCGAGAACAAATAACTAATGTATAGTAGTAGGTATTCAGAATGGACAAAGAGAAAGTGACAGAAGAGTGTAAGGGTGTAGTGTTGTATAACTTGATAGTAAAAATAAGTAGTAGATGTTTTTTTTTTTGCCCTTTTACCTAATATAGCGTGAAAAACTTTAATGCAAAAAATATAAAAACTTTATGTGCTATCAAGGAAAAAATTTTTGTGTTTGTGGGTGATATACGAACTGTAGCTGAAAGTATCTGGAAATAATATAATTGTTAGCATAGCAGTTGCGACCGCAACTACAACAACATAAAAAGTATAAATAAATAAAGCTTAGTATTAAAAATTTGAATCGAGAAGAAGAAGCAGCAACGTGTCAATATCAACAACTCTTGCATGCATTCAAAATAAATACATAAATACAATTTGCAATGATTTTTACATGGTTCGTGAACATAAATAATAAATATTTATAAATATTATGGCATTGACGCGGCACGCATTTTTAATTTAATTGTGCAGTGAATACTTTGTAATTTCGATCATCTTTATAAGATGAAGTATTGAAAAATTTTAATAGAAGTAAAAGTTTGAATCTAAAACGAATTTAAACTGAAACTTGTATGTTCATCAATAGAAAATGTAATAGAAAATCTTAAGACAAGAAAAAATTGGTTGTGTATTAATGAACACAAGGCAGAAGTGAAACTTCTTGTGAACTAAACGAAACACAAGCAAATAACAAGCAAATGAAATTTTTCAATCGCTAAATTTTTTACTTCATTGGCTTGTGTTTTTTAATTTCATTTGCTTGTGTTGCGTTTAGTTCACTAGAAGTTTCACTTCTGCCTTGTGTTCGTTAATACACAACCAATTTTTTTTTTTGGGAATCATGCTAGAACAAAAATTGCAACTCTGTACCGGTAATTTCGATGACAATTGTAGAAAAACTCTTTTTGTGTGCGGCATTTTCATGTAATTCCTTGGACATTTGCGCCATCTGTATGTCAAATGTATAACTATCATGAACTTTAAGATGGCGACGCTACACATTCTGCCATAGGCGTGTGTGTGTGTGTGTGTAATTAATATGCAATATTGAATTAAAATTATTTATGAATCGTTTATTATATAGTTTGCTAGTGAATTCAGTTTCGGAATATTGATATTTAGCCCCTCATGCACATTGCTCGACAAAATTATGTCGCATTGCAAATTTACGCGCGACGTCACATCCGTTCGGTTTTACTCTAGGGACAAGAGAAAAGAAGTTTCACTTCAAAAATCGCTGTTTATTTTGAGCTATATAGAGTACAACATTTTTGATTTTGGTTTTAAAGGCTCAGTGCAGATGCCGACCGCTATTTTTTAACACAACTATCCTGTTCCAAATTCTGTGGCTGTCTCTTATATTCCCATTGTGGAATACGAAGTAACCAACTTCATCGGGGTTGATTTAGCATATTGTGAATTAGAAGCTCGACTACGATTTGTCAGATGGAAAGGACCAGACATTATTCATAGGGGGAGAATAAACGCAACGTACCCTCTTAAGAACTGATAATATAGTATTTTCTTCTTTTTTAATATAGTTCCAATTGAGAAAAGCTTAACAAATCTAAGAGAAGCCCAACGTCTGAAGCACTTTCTTAAAAATACATTGGTAAGCAATAACGCCCTGTACTAAATAGCGTAACTCTTATCGACATAGTTAAAAACGTTCACATTCGAGACAACAAAGTTAAAGATAGAATTCAAGAGCGCTGAATGTGATTATTTGCCGCCATATAATAAGAAGGGATGAGTTAGCATGTAATCATGAATATCCAGGAACTCCAAAAACAAAGAGGAAGACTGAGCAACCTAAGCAACTTGGTCTAGTTTGCAGTTTGGTTTTGGTTTAATTTTTAAACTAGTTTTTGATTTGGTTTTTATTTAAGTAATATATAACAGGATTATTGAACGTTGTGCAGTCAAGTTTCGGAATTCGCCACGATTCCTCATCAGTGATCTTAGCAATAGTTCTTATAGGTTTTTCTACATCCGATATAAGTTACGTATATTTGAAATCGTAGCCCAAAATTCCAAGGCTTTCATTTCAAATATCTTCACTACTAGATACTTATATTTTTATTGTACCACCTTGATCAAAAATTTCCCGGAATTTATTCAGAAAATTAAAAATACAAGTTTATTCATCTAAATCAATATTGTCCCCTTCAAAGTAATCCACATCGACTGCAACACACTTATGCCAGAGCTTGATCATGCTTGATCCAAATCATGTCTTTTGCGACGTCAACACGATCTCTTTTTTGCATGAAATTGAGGTTTTTTGGCACCAACTTTGCTGCTACACCACAACCATAAGCAATGTTCAACTCCTCCGCTATCTCTCTGATGGTTAATTTGCGGTTATTGACAAAAATTTCTTTTACTTTATCAACATTTTCGTCGGTTTTCGATGTCGATGGACTGCCATTGCGTTCATCATCTTCGATTGACTCACGACCACTTTTGAACCGCTCGTGCCACTGGTAAACGACCGTTTTCTTTAGAGAATCGTTGCCGAAACACTTTTCCAACATTTCCAACGTTCGCGCACCATTAAATCCATTTTTTACGCAAAATTTAATACAATACAATTTAATAAAATTGTAAAAAATCGCCAACACACACAGAGATATGTACTCTTAGCTACGTAACTTTTGCAAATGTATGTCAAGCTATGACGCTAAGATTTAGAGGGAATATCCACAACAGATGTACCAACATAACAAAAAAAAACAGAACTCAAATCGGAACATGATGGGAGCGCCACATGGTGGTTATTCCGGGAACTTTTTGATCAAGGTGGTATTTTTCGTTTACAGTTCGTTATTAAATGCCTAGTACTTGAGAGAGTGTGTGTGGTCTATTTTTTGAACTGATTTTTAGTTTAGTGTTTAGTCTGGGTTTTGTTCTGATTTAAAGTTTTTTAATCTGATTTTTATTTTTGTTTTTTATTTGAAACCTGGTTCGATTTTTGTGCTTTGTTCTGAGTTTAGGTCTGGGTGTTGTTCTTATTGTTAGGCTATTTTCGCTTTGATTTTTATTCTGATTCTTTTTTTGTAACTTTTGGGCTTTTGATCTGATTTTTGGTCTGGTCCTCTGGCTGGTTTTTGAATTTTGTTCTTATTTTTGGTCTGGTTTTTGGTTTCATTTTTGCTCTGGATTTTGTTTTAACTTTTAGCCTGGGTTTTGGAAAGGCTTCCTCTGAAATTTAGCTAAGTTTTTAGTGTGATATTTGGTCGGTTTTGATCTTAATTTGGATCGGATAATTTGTCTAATTTTTAGTCAGAATTTGATTTAATTTTTGGCCTGGATTTGTGTTTAATTTTTGGTCTGCTTTGTAGACTAATTTAAATGCAGTTTTTGACCTTATCTTCGGTTCGATAATTGATCTGATTTTCAGTTTAAAATTTAGCCTGATATTTGTCTAACTTTGGATCCGGTTTCTAGTCTGGGTTGTGGTCCAAATTTCGATCTGATTTTTAGGCTGGGTTTTATTTTAATTTTCGGTTTAAGTTTTGGTTTGGTTTTGTTGGATTTATGGTCTGGTTTTTGGTTTTTGTTATCAATAAAGCTTTCACATGTTTAAAAAAAAAATGCCACTTATATTTGATCATTCATTGCCACACACACATTTTTTTTTTAGTTTCTCTTTTTATTTATTTATTTTTTTTTTTTACCACAAGTTGTCATTTTTTCTCCCGCTATTAAAATATAAATGTCAAAAATAAATTCACAATAACTTGTGTAGATAACATTTGGAGGCAAAAAAAATATTCAATTACTTTCTTGTCTTGCAATGATCTCACTATGCTTTTTCTTTTCCCATTTCCCCCTTGTCATTTCCTTCGTCTTTTCACCTCACTTTTGTTTGCACTTCCCTATTTTGTATATGTGTATATACTCCTAAATTTTATAGTCATCAAAGTAAAATGCTTTGCCTTGGCACACAATATCATTGCAGTGAATATTCATTCGTTGTAGCAGTACAATGTCAGCCAAACTAACCAGTCAACAATTTCCATGCAAATTTAAAGCTCAAGTTTCTTCTCTGCTTTTCTCTGCTTCAATATGCGATTGTTCAAATATATGTATGTATGTATGTATGTTCATATATATTATGCTAGTGTTGCTGCCTCATTAAAATATGTACAAGTATACAACAATGAAAATAAGGAACGAAGAGGAACGGGGAGAAATGGGACAGAAGATGATATACATAACTTAATAGATGGCGCAGCAACTGAGGCTGTGGGGTTCAGTTGTATAGAATTTATACTAGTTAATGGCAATTGTGTCAAGGTTATGATGGTGGTGTTTTCGGTGCATTCTTGTATTTTATTATAAAATGAAAAATTATTTTAGTATTTATGAGTTTATTTAGTAAAATAATAAAATAAACCACCAGTACTTTATTTTTTTTTTTTAATATAAATTTTTAATTGTTTCAGTTTTATATTATAAAATTAATGCCAGATATGTTACTTATTTTCATTTATAATAAATTTAAAATACTATTAACATTTGTAGATGAAATATTTGCGGTTGAACTGCATACTTATAAACTTATTTTTTTTTATCTAAATATTGTCATAAGCGAAATTTTCCGGACACATCTGCTCCTCAACAGACTCAACCGATTGCAAATATTTGTAATACAGATATCATATATATTTATGTATATGTTTATGTCTACTGTTGTTATCTTCATCCGTCCTTGTTTCATATACTTAACATCATATTTTCCATACATACGTGCGTATATTGTCCTTCTTCTACCCATAATTATGAATTATGTAAATTTTAATATGAAATAAACTTGAAAAATTAATAAAGCATAATTATGTAAGCAGAGCGAGCATATTTGCCTGGATATATTTTTATGACATTCAAGTGCTACTGCCTGCCTCTATATTTTCTCTGCTCAGTCTCATTATTGTGAATTTTAAACGTGCGTTTGTATGGCTGTTTTTACAGTACCTGTGCTCATTGGTGTTTGTGTGTGTGTTTTGATGCGAATATGTAGGTAAATACCCCAAAAGAAAAATCTTCATTGCATATAAAAGATTGCAGGTTTTCTTCATTTTCCTGTGCTCTTACATTTTGGGGTTTTTTGGCTAAATGTCAAAAATTTGTCATTCCACTTAGCCAAATGTTCTCAAATTATTTAATCGTCAAATTTTTCGTGTCGTTACACAACGTTTGATTCAATTTGACTGTTTGACATTTTCCGAATAAAATCAAATAATTGTGTTTGACACAAAAATATAGTTGAGATTATATGGGAAAAAATTTATTGCAGTTCTGAAAAAAATGAAAAACGTAAATAAAACAAAAAACAATCGGCAAAAACTATAAATTTAAATATACGCAGACTAGCAACAATGGAAAAAAAACAGCAACATTAGTATATAGAAGGGTAGTGGTAGTTTCAATATCTCTATTCAGTGAAGATATTTGGAACCAAATCCGTAATTCTGTGTAATAATTTCAAATATTAGTAGCTTATATAGGATATTGAAAGATTAAGAACTACCACTAAGATCACTGATGAGGAATTGTGGCGGATTCCGAAACGGCCGTCTGTTTTGCCCGTCTCTATATACATTGTTGTTGTGATGACTACATTTGTTCATTAACCTGTTTATATATAATTTAAAATAATGAAATTGACATGAACTTAAGTCATGACTTTGAAAAATTAACATCTAGATTTAATTTTCATAGTCTCCTAAAAACTATTATGAAGGAGGTAGTTGCCAAATTTTTTAGTGATTAATGTTATTCTATTTTTTTGGAGATGTCTTATTATTAATTAATTTTGCCATTTGTGCAGTAAAAGTAAATTACAAATGGTGAATTCATAACTTTGTAAGGGTGATTAAGGATTGCTGTTTCGAATTCTGTATCCAGATTTTCTCCATCAAATCTGAGGTTCTAGCTATAAGGGCAAAAAATTTATGATTTTTTATATATATGCAGTACCTAGAAAAATATTTCTTTTTATTCTAACATCTACGTGTTTCATGCCTAACCAAAAATAGTTTATCATAAAAAAGCAATCAAAATTTACATGGACTTCAATACCTATAGCCCGCGTTTACCCGAGATCGAGAATCACACATAGTGCCTTCGAGTATAATATTTTACATCGAAATGTAATTGGGAAAGGAAAAGAAGTATTCCCCCTTGAAAAGTAGTTGGGCTCACTGAAGATCAGAACAACCTTCAGTCATCATCATATTTCAAATTTTCGTCTGATCTTCAATCAAAAAATTCATTATGTAAAATAAAATACAGTAGTCGGTAAGGCCCCAGTAACTGGGGCTATTTTTTTGCAGAAGAAATCTCTTTATGAAAAACAAATATGAAAAGAGAACCAAACTACTCGTTGGTGTTTGTTTTATTATTTGTGTATGCAGATAATTCGTTAGATAATTCTGAGAGATGCCGTTACACGTCTCTTCTCTTTCTCTTATTTATTATTTACTCCCGCTTAAGCAATGATCTTTACAACGATAAATGCAATGCTTTGTTCAATGAGCGAATTGAAAAAAATTTCCAACGCTAATATTTTGGAATCGGCTTAGCCGATTTTAAATCTGATAATTTTTGGCTAACCTACTCACCAAGCTCTTCAAATATAATATGATAGTGTAGCACTTCTGGATCTTCTGGAAAAAAATTGTAGTTACACAAATAAATGTATAGATTAAATGTAATGAAAATTTTAAATTTTATCATCAAAGTCTTATGCATTCTCTGCTGGGTTAGTTTGCAAACATTCTATGGCTGCATCATTTTATTTTCAATTTGTCTTTGCACTTTGATATAAGTATTTAAATTATTTTTCTTTTATAT
The DNA here is from genome assembly GCA_963691655.1 of Toxonevra muliebris. Lineage (NCBI taxonomy): Eukaryota > Metazoa > Arthropoda > Insecta > Diptera > Pallopteridae > Toxonevra > Toxonevra muliebris. Next base: position 52,144,587 of record OY829329.1, read on the forward strand.
TTTTCTTTCATTTTCGTTTCCTGTAATATTTTCCTTTTTTACCGTTATTTCTTTATTTGCTTTAGGATATTTTAATTAATTTCTTTAGTATACCTAAATGCAAGTTATGCATATATTAAATTTATATTATGTATATAGGGTGTTTGTGTTGTGCTGATCAACATGAAGAGAGTGGATAAGGGAAGCTGTGGTAAGTAAAAATTTATATAGATAAGGAACGTATTTTCACCCTTTTGTCGTCTCCTTTGCATGACTGAATTACTTGGTTTGGCCGAAAATTCTTCGGCATTCTTTCTGATAATTACTCAACTTTCCTTGAAAGAAGTTCGTACATTTCGAACATTGCACAATCTCTACTAATACCAAACTTCTCAACTCTAAATTTTTTTTTTTTTTTTTTTGGTCTCTAACGGTACTTCATAAATATAAGCATCAGAAGTGCAAGTATAAATTTAAGTGATTTTTGTATTGTAAAGAGAGTTAAAGTATACTTAATGTTTGGCAATAAATATCTAAATAAAAAAAGCTTTAAATTCAATTAAACAAAATGGAAGTTGAAAATAGAGGTTTTTTTTAAGCGATAAAATTCTTATAACTTTTGGTGTGGTTTTTATCAAATAGTAGTTTTTACCAAGTACCTTTTTCTGTATTTTTTGTACTTTAATTTTAAAGTCATTTAGATTTTCAGTAACTTTGAACATTTCTGAAATCTGGTACCATTTGTCACAGGTTCAAGGAAGCAACCACGCAAAAAGAAAACGTTGTTATTGGAATCTGCTTTTGATTTATTAGTGGAAGACTAAATACATATAAAAAATGCATATGCACTTACATACAAACAAAAGTGTTGGTTCTTTTTTTTTAAATTTTTTTGGGTATCAAAAATTGTATTAATTTCTTTTTGTTACAATATTTATGTATATATATAATTTTTTTTATCTCGCTAGCTTAGAATAAAAATAAGCTACTTATTATGTATTTGTTTGAATAATGTAGGTAGGTATATGTTTCGTTTTAAATACAAATGCTGTATTTAATATAAAAAATTCTGTAAAATGTGAAAAAGGTGACTTAGCACTTAGCAAGTGGGGTGTGGCCATGCTTATTTTTGAAGATTGAAAAAAAAAATCACAATATTTATATGGCAATTGACTTTAATTTTAGAGTTTTTTTTTTTAAATAAAAGTTGGCCTTATAGTAGTGTGACCACGAGCATTTTTACAGAAAACCATATTTGCCTAACCAAAAACGTATTCTCAAAATTTCAGATCGACATCTCTATTCTAACTACTTTGGTCGCTCTCTCCCTCATACCTACATAACCACTGTGCATCAGTGATGAAAAAGTACAAAAGTTTAGGTACAATTTTTTTACAATTTGGCCAAAACAAATTTAATACTTAATTACAAAAAAAAATATTCAGTCTTATTCTAAATATTCCCATAATGAGACTCCCGGGAGAATTTGTTTCTTTCCGTCATATTCCTATAGGAAAGGAAAAAAAGGAATAAATTTTCCTGCGAGTTTCATTATGAAATAATAGGGCTGCATATTCTTTTTTTGTAAAAAGTAGAGTAGCATCGACAGCAGTGGGCCACCGTGAGACGAAGGCCACCCGCCATTTTTATTTTCACGAGTGACATATCTGTCAACCGAATATTTTTCTTTTCGTTTATCGACAGGAACTCAGTTTTCAGTAGGTCATTAAAGCGTGCCGACGTACATTTTTGTTCTCCAGCACTTAGTGCCAAAAATATATACTGTTTTCTTTTTTCTCATTGTGAAAGTTATTGTGATTTGCATAAGTTATTCATTGAATTCAATCGGGTAAGTAGCCTTTACTATAGCATTAGACCTAACCTTTAAAACTTTAAAGAGAGTTTAGCATATTGTCGCGTTGTGTTCTCGCCACGTTATTTCGCGTCAAATAATGCTTGAGTATAGAAGTGGGCCATTTTTTGCAGACAGAAGTGCATTGACGTTCTGTTTCGACATTTATTGTTTTTGTATAAACTAATCAAGTAGTTCGATAAATTAATTTGAATGTTTTAGCGACCATGCCACCAAAAAAAGATAAGCCGACTGGCTACGAACCCATCGACTACGACAAATTGCTTGGTGCTATAAAGCAACTAAAAATTAATACGCGCTGCTTGTGTAGCTGCCGGTATGAGCCGATCAACTTTTCAACGTCAGCTGAAACTCGTTGATACCGAATTTGAGGACATCGGCAAGGCCCCCGATGAACAATTGTTGGATTCCCTCAAAGAAAGACCAAAACACGGTGGAAAAACGGTATTTTTTATAAGTCTTTTAGCTTTATTTATTAATTAATTTTTCATTATTGGAGTATGAATGTATAAACTCGTATTTTTTCGTAATTTGGACATTTATTGTAAAAAAATGATTATAAATTTATTCTTTAAAGTATTGTCCATCGTTAGCCACAACCTTTTCCCATCTTTCTGGTAGCATACGGACTCCGCGTCGAAAGAACTCCTCATCTTTTGAGGCTATCCACGAATAGACCCATTTTTTGAGTTCTTCGAAAGAACGGAAGTGCTGTTCAGCCAGGCCATGTGTCATCGATCAGAACAAGTGGTAATCAGAAGGAGCAATGTCTGGAGAATACGGCGGGGGGGTGGGGTAGCACTTCCCATTTCAGTGTTTCCAAGTATGTTTTTACTTGCCTTGCAACATGCGGCCGAGCATTGTCGTGCTGAAGAATAACTTCGTCGTGTCTATTCAAAATATTCTGGCCTCTTATCCTTTAATGCTCGGCTAAAACGCATCAATTGTATTCGGTAGCGGTCGCCAGTGATTGTTTCATTCGGTTTCAACAGCTCATAATACACGACACCTTTCATATCCCACCAAATACACAGCATGAGCTTGGATCCATGGATGTTTGGCTTTGCCGTTGATGTTGATGCATGTCCGGGCGGTCCCCATGATTTTTTACGCTTTGGGTTATCGTAACGTATCCACTTTTCATCGCCAGTCACAATACGATGCAGAAAACCCTTTCTTTTCTGTCGTTCATTCCCAATGCTTTTAATTGTTTAGAAATGGTTGATTGATCAACTCCTAAAGATTCTGCAAGTTCTTGTTGCGTTTGACATGAATCTTCTTCGAGTAATGCCTTCAATTCTTCATCTTCGAACTTTTTCGGGCCACCTGAACGTTCCCTGTCTTCAACATCAAAATCACCACTTTTGAAACGGGCATACCACACCTGACACATTCTAACGTCTATAGCACAGTCAGGATAAGCTTCAGGGATCAAACGATGTGCTTCAGTTGCATTTTTCTTTAAATGGAAGAAGCAAATTAAAACTTCCCGCAAATGCTGTTTTGTTGGCACGAAATTCGACATTTTCAGCTATAGTAAAATACTTTTGTAAAATTATGAAAATTATTTGACAGATCAATTCTTATAGTATTTTTAGCGCTCTTCGAGATAGAATAGCTGTCAATGTCAAAAAAATGGCGCGTTTGATAGATATGAAGTTAGTCACAATTACGAGTTTATACATTCATACTCCCAATATTTGGATGAAGTCGGTCCACTTAATCGCGTTACATCGAAGAAAAAATCGAACCGTGGACGAAAACCAATGCAAAGCACCATCATAACATCGCTCGAAAATAGGAAAGTAGCAGAAGATGCAGCTGCAAACCGACGCTAATCAAACACCCTTCCTCCGAAAAAGCGTCCTAAAAAAAGGTGAAACGTTCTGCACCTTCGTCATTCTCAAGAGAAGATCGTGACTTTTGTTTGATTTGCACTAAATTGATGCCACACAAAATGACAAAGTACAATTTAATCGAATGCAACACATGCGAGCGTCCGTTTCATCTGAAGTGCGTCGACATGAGAAATAGAGGCTATTTCACGCGCCAAAGTTGTGACTCTGATCTTTTTATCCTTTTCTTCACATTTTTTTCATTATTAATTTTTTAACTTTTTTCTGTATTTTTGAGGCAACATAATAAACAATATTACACATGAAAATTGGTTTTTACAATAAATCGCAAAAATTAATTAATTAATATAAAAAATCATAGTGCTTGATCCTTTTACTTGTTTTAGATGAAAAACTTTGGTGGCCCACTTCTGTCTGCAAAATCGTGAAATCGCAAATTTCTCTTTTTTTACTTAACGATGTAAAACAATATGTTAAAATTCAAAATTTTAAAATATGTGTTTGCCGAAAATTATATAATCCCTCTTTCTACAAATAAACGCAATTAGTGTTCAAAAATATTAATTTTTGAACATTCTATAGCAAGAAAACCAAAGTGTGGCCCACTTCTGCCGGCGCTACTCTACCTATATAAATTTAACTTGCCTGTACTGTATTGCTTGACTACAAAGCTCTGATATTGCTGTTTATAAAGGGAAAAATATTGCAATAATAGTTTTCCAAATGGGTGCCAAAAGAGGGTCAAAATCGTAAGATGATTTTTACAATTTAGCAAAATTTTTATGAAATTATGACTTTAAACCTACTAATAAACATTATCCGATTTCAAAAATTATTTTTGCATTACGTATGTTTCCTTTTATAAACAGTAATAATTGCTGAACATTTTTGAAAGTTGACAAAAAAAAGAGAAACCAACTTCAATAAAAATAATTTTATTTATTCTATGCCATATAAATGATATATGGATAAATCAATGAGAATGAGTTACAATAGTTATATACCGAGTATCGTTTTAATGCTTTCTATAGTTTTTTTAATTGTTAAATTAAATTTCTTACAAAAACGATGAACCAATGATGTATATTGCTAATGCTAGGTGTCTGCTTTTTGCTGATGATATGAAATTATATCTTAAACTTAATAGACCATCTGATGCTTTAAAATTGCAATTAGACTTAAATTCAGTATATGATTGGTGTGTGAAAAATCGTTTATTTCTTAATATTGAGAAATGTTTCGTTTCCACCTATACTAAGTCGAGCATGCCCTTAGTTACATCGTATGTTCTTGATAATTCACAGCTTAAACGAGTCAGTATTTTCAAAGATCTCGGGCTAATTTTTGATACAAAATTCTCTTTTGTAGATCATTTAAATTTCCTAATACCTAAGGCCTATTCTTTACTAGCTTTTATTTTGAGAAACAGCTTACATTTCTCAGATCCCTATACACTTAAGTCTTTATTTTTATCATTAGTTCGATCGAGGTTAGAATATGCCGCCCTGATTTGGAATCCATATTATGCCTCTCATGTCTTACGTCTTGAGCGAGTCCAAAAATCATTTTTACGGTTCGCTCTGCGATATTTAAATTTTTTGAATCCAATTCCCTCATATAATGCTCGCTGTAAGCTCATAAACTTAAAATCTTTAGAGAGTAGAAGAACTATTTTATCTCAGTTATTTATTTCTGATGTAGTTATGGGGCGGGTCGATTGTCCTGATCTCCTTCAATTAATTAGTTTTAATATACCTGCTAAAGCGCTACGCCACTTCGATGTATTCCATTTAGGCACTTGCCGCACAACCAATTTATAGAGCCCTTACTGAGTTCAATTCTTTGCCATCAAAAGTTGATATTGATTTAATAAATTCCAAAGATTCATTAAGAATCATTTATAATGAAATGTATTAGTTAGATTAAGTTAGTATTAATTATCATTGTTTTGAACTGCGATTAGTCTGTAAGAACTTTGTTTCATAGACTGAATAAATCAACTAAATAAATAAATATATTATTTTAGGTACATTCATGCTCATTTAAGTACAACTTTTTTGGTAAATTGGGTGCAATTTGAAATTTGGAAATTCCACCACTGCTGTGCATTGACACTTTATCGACCTGTATCGATTACTTATCTCTTTTTGGTAATAGTCTAGAGCTACCATGTCCATTTATTTATGTAGGACGTCCGCTTAAACTGATAACCATTCTCGCTTTGCAGTATCAAGAGTGTTGAGATAAATTGTCATCTCTTGCTATGTTTCCGATTGCTTTGGCTTATCCATTTAACCTTACAATCATTTGGGGATAAACTTAAGTCAAATGTTCATTTGACACGATACATTTTTTTACATTGTTTGACGCCATTTAGCAGTCAAATATTGCGAAGCAGATCAGCACGCAACTTAACTTTGTTCCCAAATTAAAATTTGACATCATATCAAAAAGCTATACATATAAAAAAAAAAAATTTAATTATTGTATAATTTTTTGTCAATTGCTGAATTAGCAGAAAAATGCATTTGGCAGTGCAAACGACAATTGGGTAATCAACCATGCTTAAGAACTATTTCGAGGATTGCAAGAATTGCACCATCAGGAGCAATTCTTGCAGAGCTGTCGCTCCGCTAATTTGGAAACAAAGTTACTCAATTCCAAAAAGGCATTGCTGGACGGACCGTCTGGTCATTGCAAAATGAATTTCTATCAAACTATTTGACACTATCATATTTCGCTCAATCATATTGTTTGGCAAATAGTTGATATTACGTTTGGGTCAAACGCTGTCTAACGATTGCTTGTCAAATAAAATTTGCCGATTACACTATTAGGCATTGTTTGGCAAAGAAAATGTCAAACGTTTTACATTTTGTGAAATAATCTAATCATATAATCATAATTGGCAGAATTAATTCACTAGCAATAAATTTATAAAAAACTTTTAATTTTAAACTAAGTAATAGTTAATTATTGTTTATTGCAGATAATGCAGTTAAACATCTTCAAATTTTTCATGCTGAATAGAAACACATATATGTATTTATCAGGGCCGTAGCCAGGATTTTTTTTCGGGGGGGTTTTCATTCGAAGAAAATTGACATTGACTTGCCATTACTGATGATGAGCCCGACCTCAAAACAATTACCAAAAATACTAAAAATAGTCAGAGGCTCATTTTTTTCAAATGATTATCAGTGCGAATTTGGGCCATGATAAGGAATCCGGATGAGGTTGGCTTATATTCCGGAAATTCGTGCAGTTACTGCATTTAAAGAGGTCTTCCGAGTCGGGGTGCTCTGAGCAATAATGGGTTAAAAATTAATTACATTTTAAGATTGTTTCCTAGAACTTTGGAGCTGATCCACTACTACTGACCTACATGGGCTTTGCGAATAAAATGGTTCCTAGTGTTTGTGAATAAATTTTTTATACTGAACACGAATCTGAGTTCAAAAATTTCCCATCACGCCACGTTTTAGAAAAAATGGAATGGAAAACCCTAAAATAGAATTTTTGGCCATTTTTTTAAATTGGAGAGCTGAACACTAACGCATAGTTTAACTAAGACTTCAAGTTTATTTTTTTATATTTGACTGTTTAGAAAGAAACCGATGGAAGTAAAAAATATTTAAAAACTGTTCAATAGATTTTATTTAGATTTTTTTTTCATCCATTGGCAATGAATATCAAAAAATAGAAAAAGCCCTCCCCCCTCTAAATACGGCCTTGGTATTTATAGTAAGTCGATGGAATTTTCGATTTCTTGCATTTTCTGCTTTTTAAACTCTTTGAAAATAGCAAATTATAAGGTATATGAGCTTATGTAATATACTTTGATGAATTTGTTGCTGTACTGATGCTTTCGCAGTCTTCCAATGAATTTACTACTATGCCTCTAAAAAGGATACACATGTTTGTTAAATCATCTAGAACATACCATACACAATTGCTAGCAACTAAAATAATTGCAAGTACAAAACATTATTTGCATATGTATACATGCATATTTCCATGTATGAGTGTATGCATGTGTAGCATTAATTATTGCAACTATTAATCAGTAGAGATGAGCAAGAACAAGAACAAATACTTCAATCAATGTGGTGCAACGTAAACAAATAGAAAATACACACACATAAATACAAAGTATTCGTATAACATATCTATTTGTATGTATGTAGATGTATAAAGTAATATGTAACCTAAACAACCACAGCAGCAACAATTGCAGCTAACTACACTGACCGACAAAAATCAAGGTTTAGAAAAACTGGAAGGTTTTTATATTTGTACCGGCGTTATAAAAGTTTGTTTCAGGGAAAGAAATTTACTGTTGTAATATCGCCAAAATGGCCAAAATTTAGTATCACGCTGCGATAGGAGTCTCTACGCCTTCATATCCCACCACCGTCTGGATCCACCGATAAAAGCATCAAAAAAATCCACCAAATAAATTTGGTTGACCGTCCAATTAAAATCAGAGCTTGCTAAGGTTGTGGACATATTTTAGTATGGAGGAATTCTGAAAATTTGGGCACGCCACAGCTTTTTCCGTGTAGTCTGCTGTTTAGTATCAAAAACGCATTCGAACATGAGAATTTGGTTTGAAATGACCTGGCGTCATTTACTATTTGGCAGAGTTAAAAGGTTGGAGCATCAAAAAGTGTATAGACCTAAAAGAAAATTATGTTTCAGAAAAAACAAGGAAATAAAAAAATGTTAAAATGTTTAAAGGTTTTTTGGAGTTTAAAACCTCATACTAAAATTCTGGTGCAAAAAAAACCAAAATATTTTATATTTTATTACACTAAAGCTATTAATTAGAAATGGACAAGCTTTAAATCTGCGTAAGAAAAAATCTGATGCAATCTTCTAAATGCCGGGGCACGAGTAAATTTATGAGAGCTCTATAAGGATCTACTATCTGATCTTTGTTATTTGACGCCATCGATTCTTCGTGTAGAAACACAATGGAGAAAATAACATAAAAAAAACCAGCATAATTAAGACGAATTCACCGACCTCTCTCTGAATCCGCCTTATCTTCTTGATCTTTTACTTTTCAAATAAAACTTCAATTCTATCTTTAACAAGATTGAAGTTTTGTATGCACATATTTTCTACTTTCTTTGTAGTTACAATAGACGACCTCAATAGTCTCGTGGGTAGTACACTAGGCTTTCATCCGGGAGGTTCGGGTTCGATTCCCGTCTTCGTCTGGTGGTTAATTTTCATAACTTTCTTATATTCACTACCTGCACAATTGGTGTCCCTCTTACGTCTATTAAATTAGCCATTAAGCAAAACTACCTTGAAAAAGCAAAAAGATCCTGGGTAGCGGAGCATACCTGTGGTATTACCAGGTTAACATCGACCACTATGGACAATAGACGAACTAGACAGCTACTCAACCTTAGCAGAAACTCCATCAGCATTACGACTTCGGTGCTCACGGGACACTGCATAATGGGGAGAAATGCTGCATGACTAGGACTGCCATTCAATGACTTCTGTCGGGGCTGCGGCTCTGAGGAGGAAGAAGAAACAGTCCTCCATTTCATGTGCGAATGCCCATCCCTGGCCAGGAGGAGACTAAAACTCCTGCGCTCACCTTTCTTCACTAGTCTGTCCGAGCTATCATCCGTAAATATTAAGGACATAGCCAGATTCATTATGGAATCCTCATGGTTCTCCTATCCGTAAATGGGGGAGTCGTTTCGTACTGTGGTATCACAATGAGCCTAAATGTGCTTAAGTGTGCTTTCAAGCAGAATGCTGCCACTCCAACCTAACCTAACCTATATTCACTTTCAGTATAAAGTATATGAGAATTATAAGATAGTGTACAAGTACACACCTTGGTTGGTAATAGCAAAACCACCAAGCCGATAAATATTGCCACACCACCGTTTGGAATTGGCGTTAAACTGCAGGTCCAACTATATGGTATCACAATAGGCCGTTCGGGCCTAAGTGTGTCTCTCTACAGCCACTCCAACCTAACCTTGTAGTTACAAGTAAAAACCAAAATAAATAAATCGAATTCAAAGAAGAAAATTTGTACAGTTGCACTTCGCTAATAACTTGTTGTTTTCTTTATCTCTTACTGTTCTTAAAATACTCTCTCTTTTCGGATATATTATATATTGTCATAACCCTTTTCCTTCTATCTCTTACAAGATCGAAGTTGTTTCTCTTTCGTAGTATTCGTTTCCATCGTGTGTAATGACACATACAGTTTTTTTTTTTTTTTTTGTGTTGGACTGTGCTATCTGTCTATCTATTGCGGCTTTGAATCATTATACGAATGTCTGTCTTTATAGAGCTTGCTTTCGCTCTACTGCCACTGTACTTGGCACAATGTTGGACTAATTAGATGCGAGTGAGTATGCGACACAGCTCATCTTTGGTTTGTGTAAATTAATCCCCAAAGGCATGTGAGTTTCACTTTGCTCTATTAGTAAGTAGCAAGCAATAGTCAGTGTAGCAGCAAAAGCAACAGCAATAACAATAGCAGCAAGAAGTAACAATAGCAGAAGAAATAGTGACAGCAGAAGCAGTTGACCACAATGTCTACTCGTACATACATATATTGTATGTTGCTACTTGCTTACCCTCTGTTGCACTTTCTATGTATTCCATGTGTATCTAGGCAATTTTAATTGTTGCTGACATAGCATTCAACACTATCAGTGTATATATGTACACACACATACGCGCCCACATTTACATTAAGAATATTGTTGTATAGGTCACCCTAACACATCAATGGCAACATAACTAACAACCTACAACAACAGCAATAGTAGCTAGTGTCCGACCGATTATTCGGCTTCGGTTCTTCGGCTATTCGACCTAAAATTGCACCTTCGGCATCGGCTTCGGCAAAAAATGGCCGAAGTATTTGACCGAAGCCGAAGATTATAATATACTTTTTTATAATAATTTTTAATATAGATTGGCAGTAAGAATTTATACAAATAAATAAATGTGAAGTGGTTTTATAAAGTATTTACATTACAATTTCTATTATTTGCTCCGTTTACTTGGAAAATAGAATTGTTACTTTTGAAACAACCCACAGATTTACAACAGTACAAACAGTAATCAGTGATTTTTTTTAACGAACTACCTGCTGGAGCCAATACAATTAGAGGCAGCAGAAGCATGCAAAACTTTTTTACTTTTTAAGGAAGACTTGAAGCGTATTGAAAAGAAACTTGAATTGTTAGAAAAGCCGACTGTTTCCATTACTGGCGCTTCACTTTTTTTTTGCTTTCAAGGACGTCAAAAAAATTTAAAATTGTTTTGGCTAAAATCGCTCTAGAATATATGTGTAAAGGGATTCTTTGAAATTTACAGTCGATTGAAAGTTACTGATGTTTATTTGCAGGCCCTGATACGGCTGTCATGCATATTTGAACTTTGAAACTAGTTTTTCTCAAAACAGCATTTTTCGAAATGGCTGCCATGATATCTCCAAAACTAATGAACTGATTGCGCTTAAATTTTCATCGTATCTTCAATGCATCTGTAGTTCTACTCCGTCTGAACCAGGATCATTGTGATATCTCTCAATGTTTTTTATTTAAATTGATAAAGTTACAAAAAAAAATGACAAAAATCAAATACTCATTTTCAAAACTAGATAGATAAAAATACAAACTTTTACTAATACAGACTTAACTAAAAGAACATAAGTACAATAAAACTATCCCAAAAATTGAATTTTCAATTTAATTACCACCTTAATAGTTTTTTGTTACTACATTTTATCACATCGTTTATGGAATTTCCCCAGCTTTTAAAAAAAATGCATTAGTTATGTGTTATTATGATGTTTGCGACAGTTAAAGTCAAAAACAACAAAATTAATTATTTTGTTTGAATTAGAGATAAAAATAAAAAAATAAATAAAATACTTCTTCCCTTCATACTTGCCAGATAGAAAAACTAGCTGTGAGTAGCTAGGAATTTAAATTTTTTATACAAAATATTTAGTTATTTAGAAAAAAATTGATAAAACGTTTATTGAACAACAAACAACAAATTCAACTTTTCCGGCTTCATAAAACCACATCCATTAAATTTTTTAGGGTTTTGAGATCAGATTTATGCTTTTTACATTAAAATTTACCAATCCCAAATTTTTTTAAATCAATCAAAAATTTGGAAACTAGAGCGTTCTGGTTCCAGCTATAGGACTATCGATTAATACGCTGATTCAGTCTTTGATTTTAGATAAGCAGAATCATGGCAGCCATCGGCCAACTTTTTTTTTGACACAGGTTTCGTTGAACGACAGTCGTTTTATAGATATATAGTCGATGTAACTATATATTTTGACGTAAACCAATTTTTAAATGATTCTTGAAATAAATAATATTTGTCAGCTCCTTCGACAGTGAACAGTTATTTAGTATTACTGGTCAGCTTTTTATTTGGAGTATCTACTATTTATATTTTTCTGTATATGTTTCCAAATACATAGGCAAAAAATATTTACTTTCAGATTTTTATTTTTTATATTTTAAAAATCTTTCGGTCTTCGGCTTCGGCTGAAGGTTAGATGAATGGCCGAAGTTCGGCTTCGGCATCGGCTTCGGCCAAAAAATCACCTTCGGTCGGACACTATTAGTAGCATAACAACGGCAAACAGCAACATCCTGTTGAGATGTTTATGATATACACACTCGCTGGTTGTCTGTCTGTGTGCAGTTGTTGTTATTTCTGATGCTTTTGAAGGTGTAAGATTTTGTTGTTGCAATAATATTGTTGTATCCTATGTTTGCCATTTTGACCATAGGCAATTCACGTGTTTCATGTTCTTGCTCACTAATACATACGCAAATGTGCAAACATGCATGCATTTATGCTTATTTGCATGCAAGCATGCTGGTTTATGTGTGTGTAAGTGTGTGCATGAATGGGTTTTATATAAGTATTTTATGTGTATACATCACATGTTTCCGCTTCCGCTGTACATTACTGCATTATTTTCTTTATTTAATATTTAATTTTCTATGCTATTGTTATAGATATTGTTTAAATTACTTTATTATTATTGAATTGTATTAATTTTTTTTTTTTTTTAATCAATTTTAAACTATCTAAAATCAAATTGTTTAAAAATTTAAATATTTTATGGCAACCTAATTATATAATTTTTTGACTGTATATTTAATGAACTTCCATTACAAATAACAACCGAAATTTATATATTTTTAAGACTTTTGCGAAAGTAAATCAAGAAGAAAAATGAAACTGTTGGAGAGAGTCCAATGTGGATACTCGAAACAGCCCTATTGTGCACAGAATGGAGAGAAGAATTTTTAAATCCTTGTCACCCAACTTTAGAATAATATTCGACCGAATTGTGTTTCTGCTGACTCGGCAAGACTTTTGCAAGAAATCTGTGCAATAGGAGCAAACCAGATAGCGGCTCATTAAGTTTTAAATAGATTTTAGATCGTAAATCACGAAGCTACCTCAGATTTTTTGTGCAGGTCTTCCAAATACCTCCAAAGTTAAAGTTACATTAAACAGAGAGTGTTGGAGTTTGTTTTATGGGTTCAAAAAAAAAAATACTTAATAAAAAACTCCAGAATGGGGGTTGATGAGGTAAGTTATGTTGAGATTAGAAATTCACATATTTTCATAACAACTTTGTTATGTATTTGTAATTTAATCGTTTTACTGTAAATTCCACTGAGCTAGACATGCGTGAAGCTGTGTACTCAAAATCAGGAACCCTAAATAATTATTATGTTTTGTTTAAGATTAAATTGGTTATGGCAAAAAAAATTACTTCTATATCATTATAATGCCACCAATTTATTTTTTGGTCTTCCATAACCATATAAATCAGAATTTTTTTTTTGGTTATTCATAATCAATTAAAATAAGAAAATTTTGTTGTGGTTATTCATAACCAATTAAAAAAAACCAATATTCTTTTTGGTCTTTCATAACCATTATAAATGTTTTTTTTTTTGTTTTTTGGTTGTGCATATAAATACAATTTTCGCTTAGCTTTCATTTCACATATTCAACGTTATTCTATGAATGATTTGTGCAAAATCACTTACATTGGCTATGAATAACCAAAAAAAAAATTCTTATTAATATTGGTTATGAATAACCAAAAAAAAAAAATTCTTATTTATAATGGTTAGAAAAGACCAAAAAAATATTTTCTTTTTCATAACAATTATGAATAACCAAAAAAATACTTTTTTCTTTACAATGGTTATGAAAGACTAAAAAAGTATTGGTAATTTAAAACAATTATTCGCAATGCTATCAGGTTGAGTTGTGCTATTTTTCCGCCCTAATATCTCGTAAACCTCTGAACTGATAGTCATAAAATTCTGACACAATATGAAAACGGATATGAAGATTCAAATTATGATAATAACTCGAATTCGACAATACTCGAGTTGTGTTGTTATTGCTTGTGACCACAGATATGTTAAAAACAAAATTCAAATCATTTTAATTTTTTTTTTAAATTAAAACTCCAATTTTTTTTTTTTTTTTTTTTTTTGAAAAATTCTAGATTTGATTCTGATCAACTTTGCCGAAGAAAGTATGGCAAAAAAATGGATCCTCCCCCCCCCCCCCGTAAAATTCGAAGAAGTTTCTGTACTACGTACTGTAGTTGTTTGAATAAAAATCGATAGTTACTTTTAATATTACTTTAACTTCTGCGAATTTTACGGGGGGTAAGCTCCATTTTTTTGTCATAGAATATGGAACTCTTCTGTCGGTACTCCGAAAAAAATTCATCCGTACAAATTGGTACGCCCTAATATACATACTTACATATGTTTATATAAAAATAACAAAAATATTATTTTAACAATAAAGAAAATACATATTAAAGGCACTAAAAAAATACATTTTGTGGAACAGGTACAAAGGAAATTCACATTTTTATTTTAATATTCAAAATTGAATAACTTTATGTTATATGCTAAAAATAAAAACAGTACTTTGCGTGCTGAAATGCAATTTACAGTAAAATTAATAAAGTTTCGGTTTCGGCCAAATATTCGGCCATATTTTTTGCCGAAACCGTATTTTTGGCCGAAACCGTAACCGAAACCGAATATTCGGTCGGACACTAATAAGCATGACATAAAAATCTAATCATATATTCAATGAATTGTAGGGATAATGGTTGGGTATACCAAGAATAGTTTTCCATTAAATAAACTATAGTTTAATGCAATGATGACTAGCCAGAATCTCATATAGCTCACTGAGAATAAAAAAAAAATCATCTGCATCATTACTAACATATTCTTCGGTGAAAACTTACTTCATCTTTCTACACCTAATATTCTCTGCCCTTCCTAAAATTTAAATATTCATATTTTGTTACCATAACTTAACAACAATAAGATAACTTACGCAAATCTCTTTGATTTCGCTTAAATCAAAACAATACTGAAAAGTAGTGTTTTTGTGTTGTAATAATTCCATATTTTCATTACACATATAATTTATTTATTTAAATATTACCATTAAATGTATTGAGTACAGAGATGCCAACTTATTTTTTCTGTCTCCTCGATTTTCAATCAAATTCCCCGCAACGGTATAATTTATATATATTATAACAGCGACACACGCTTAAAATTGATCAAGGTTAATGTTATTTTAATGCGTTCCAGAACTGGTAAGTTAATAGTATGGTACTTTCTGACTCCGGAATTCTTTCAACGCATGGGGATTTCATCTCAAGGGAACCCACTCTTAAAATCAATGGAGCTCAAATTAATCCGGTGTAACGAGTTATTTGACGTTCATTTTGATAAGCACTTAAAGAAAAATACATGGGCTTTCTTTTGACTCAAATAAAAACAAAAAATGTTTCCTTTGAAGAATTTTTTTTCATTTTTCGAAAGATTAAATAAAAATCGTGTTCGATAAAAATGTTCAAATGCAATAGGTGATTAGTTACATAGATCCAAAACAGGGGCTGCTAGACCAAAATATGTAAATTCTAACGCTCTCCAACTACACGAAGAACTACACGGCAGACAGCCAAAATTAGTTTTTTCAAAAATTGGATTTTTTTTCGAAAGTACAACGTTGCAAATTGAGGAAAAAACAAACCAAACTTTTTTTTCTATTATGTCCTGGGGCCATTGTTGTATAGAGAAACATATTTAAATTTTAGACCGTACAGGCCAATGGCAAAAACCTTGCTTAAAGTTTCGGCTATCGGTTTTTAAATATATCGACGAATCTCAACGGACCTTCCTCCCGCCCAATATGACCAAGAGGCGCATCTGCATAACGCACAGATCGGTGACCGATGTAATCGCAGTCCAGAATTATTAATCAGGAGGTGCTAGGCGAAGGCATAGCTAGACCTTTCTGAACAGCCGAAAGGAATGCCGAAGCGCTGCGCGACTGTTTTGGCCTGACTGACACTCGCCGCTATAATCGTGTATATCTACTAAAGCAGTTCGAGTTTCTCTCTGAAATTTTTACAACATACTTTTGCAATATAATTCTTTCAAATTACACACTTTTTTAAAAATCGATTTCTTTAAACCAAGAAACCAAGGGCCCTCTTAAGAAGAGATGAAGATAATAAGACCCAAAATATGGAGTATTGCAAAAGTTAAACGATTTACATTAAATAAAATTTGATAAAAAATATTCTACGGACTTTATTAACTAAAAGCTGGACGGTTTTAAATTCCCCGCAAAAAACAGCTCATTCCCCGATTCCCCGTACTAAGTAAACTTACCCACAAATCGGGGAATTCCCCGCAAGTTGGCATCGCTGAGTGAGTACTAACATTTGCTCTAAAAAATAAAATTTTTACCACAAAAAAAAAAAGTGTCTCCTCCCTAATTTCAAATTTTGGAGGCGTTGAGTGGCTATAATAACAATTAGATTAGGAAAATATTTTGAATTTTTTTTAATTAAAGTTTTATCTTTCGATGAGTAAACAAATATTTGCATATTATGAAACTTTTTTTTTTGTATTTTTGGCCGCACTCGCGACACTGTGCACTGTCGATCAAGGCCAACGCTTTAACAAGAAGGGTTGTTCAAGAACGGAAGATGCTAAATTTACCTCATGAAAATCTACGAGCGATGATGCTTTTAAAATTAAATTACCATCATTTAAATTGTGTATTAGGTCCCTATTGGGAACACCTCAAAATAATATGTTTTTGATAGTTTTTTGGAGGCAATGATAATTAAATCTAGATGTTAATTTTCAAAGTCATGACTAAATGTTTTTATTCGAATAAATTCATTACATAATTTTATCAATAGGTGAAGAACTGACAACCTTTTGTTGCTGTTATTACTTTGTTATCCTTCTTTTGAAATTAAAGATATTTTTTGAATGATTTATATCAATATTAGTGTTAGGACCGGCCCGAGCAATTGCTCCCTGCAATTAGAAAAAAATATATTATTCACAAAAAAATAGTTATGTATGAATTTCAGGTGACGTCTTACCGGAGGTAAGTCAGGGCGAACACATTGATAGCAAGCGGCAAATAGCACAATTAAGAACGATGCGAAACACAATTTCATTGCAAACATTTCTCCTGGTACAAATATTTCACTTTTCACAATTGCAATTTGAAAAAGAACTGACTTTCCATTGACAGCTCTTTGGTATTTATACAGGAAAATTAATGCATTTCGATACAGTATAATAAAACAAAATTTGTTTCGTCTGAAAAATAATTAGCTTCGGATGCCTGATAAAAATTCCATTGATACGCCAATTTTCGTTCCCTCTCGTTTCTTCTCCCGTCTCCCTTCTCCAGTTACCAATATTCTTCTCACTGGGTCACGTAATGGCCGAATTGTTCCCTCTCCCATAAACTTGAATTTATGTTATTTTGGATTCAATTTATGGGTCATATGTTGGTAATTGAACTGGTATCGGGAAAAATTTTCATTGCACCCTAGCATGTCGTTAGTTCGAAAAAGTTACATAAACCTATTTTTTGTATTTGTAATTTGATTAAAAGTCAATGAACTTGCTGCGGTCGAAGTTTGAGATTTACAGCATAAACATTGATATTATTTCGTACGACTTTTGAACTATTCCTTGATAAGTACGTAACTTGAAGTTTTCATTTTTCAAGAAATTTGCAAAATCCAAATTAAATCAAAATGCCATCAAGCATGCAAAGTCGAATTTATTTCCAGCATAAGCTCAAGTGTTCAATTTGTTTTTATGACTGTTACACATCAATAAGCATTAGTGTCCGATCGAAACCGACTTTTTCGGCCGAAACCGAAACCGAATTTCGGCCAGTTTTCTAATATTCGGCCCAAACCGATGTCTGTGGTCACAAGGCAAGTGTGTTTTTTGTATTTTACAGGAGAGCACTTCAAAGTTTCAAGTGCTAAGAGTAATCAGGTTGAGTTGTGCTATTTTTCCGCCCTAATATCTCGTAAACCACTGAACCGATAGTCATAAAATTCTGACACAATATGAAAACGGATATGAAGATTCAAATTATGATAATAACTCGAATTCGACAAAACTCGAGTTGTGTTGTTATTGCTTGTGACCACAGATATGTTAAAAACAAATTTTAAATCATTATTATTTTTTTTTTTTTAAATTAAAACTCCAATTTTTTGTTTTTTTTGTTTTTGTAAAGTACGTTGAGAGAAAAATTCTATATTTGATTCTGATCAACTTTGCCGAAGAAATTATGGCAAAAAAATGGATCCTACCCCCCCGTAAAATTCGAAGAAGGTTCAGTACTACGTACTGTAGTTGTTTGAATAAAAATCGATAGTTACTTTTAATATTACTTTAACTTCTGCGAATTTTACGGGAGGTAAGCTCCATTTTTTTGTCATAGAATATGGAACTCTTCTGTCGGTACTCCGAAAAAAATTCATCCGTACAAATTGGTACGCCCTAATATACATACTTACATATGTTTATATAAAAATAACAAAAATATTATTTTAACAATAAAGAAAATACATATTAAAGGCACTAAAAAAATACATTTTGTGGTACAGGTACAAAGGAAATTCACATTTTTATTTTAGTATTCAAAATTGAATAACTTTATGTTATATGCTAAAAATAAAAACAGTACTTTGCGTGCTGAAATGCAATTTACAGTAAAATTAATAAAGTTTCGGTTTCGGCCAAATATTCGGCCATATTTTTTGCCGAAACCGAAACTTAGCCGAAACCGTATTTTTGGCCGAAACCGTAACCGAAACCGAATATTCGGTCGGGCACTACTTATGATATATTTTTTTTTTTGTTTTTTTTTTCTTACCTCAAGCCTTTTTTATATTGAGTTTTTTTCTCTACCTCTGGGAACTATCCTGGCTTCTTCTTTATATTAAATTATATTTGTATTATATATATCAAATTATGTTAAGCATTGTTCCGTTATGCAGGGTACCTAGGTTCGATACTCGGAACGGTTGAAAAATCATAAATATAAGAACAACAATTGATTGATCGCGTTATTCTACATAAGAACTCATTCATGCATTAAGTAAGCTCTTCCTCTGGTCTTCAACAACTCAGCAGAAAGGCTATCTGTTCTCTGTAGCCTTATTGTTTTTATGAACTTGTTATAGTCAAGTTGTCAGTGATCGGGTCTTCTGAAACAACTTCCTCAATACTGAGATTATTACTTTTCTTGCTATTAAGCTGCTACGCGAAGTATTCCCTCCATAATATCATAATACCTTGAATATCTGCCGCCAAATTCTCATATTCATTCATGAAGTAAAAATACCCGTATTTTGTCGACCAATGTTCATAGAGCATTAGCTGAGAAGATACAAAATCCAATTTTTCATAGGAAATCTTCAATTTCTAAATCTGTAGATCATTACTACTTTCCATTGGTTTTTCTGTGCTTGCATGCATGCCGGAAAGCATAAATTTATAACTTATGCACTTAATTGAATTTCCGTTTTTGCCAACATAAATATATTCCCAAGCAGCATATTTGAACCAATTTCCGCCAGTCGCCATTGTACATTTCAGGAAAACACATATGTACTTACGTAAATATATTGCATACATATCTATAGGTAGTTATATAAATATTCGTTTATATTTGCGTATAAGAGAGAATTTTTGGTTTTGGTTCAATAATGTTCATTCACATAACAAAATTTCATTTCATTTGGAATTGCACCGCAAAAATAGCAACTGCTGCCTCTAAATATTATAGTTGTTGTTCTTGTTACCCATGGTCTTGCAGCTGTTGCCAATTGTTATGTAGTTGCCAGTTGGTGCTAGTGATTTTCTCATATTGTTGCCAGCAAACCAACAAACCAACGAGCCAACATTAACAAATTTCAATATTAAGCGGTCACATTTGGTTATATGTATGCCACAGATTTTTGCACATTCAATAATTTTTAGAAAAGCCAACAAACCAACAAAATAATAAAAGGAAAGAAAGGTTATTCGTTTCTCTACAATTCGCTTCTATACAATTGGCGCCTTTTTACTATTATTATATAAGAATATTTAGCATTTTTCGGTATTTCCATATTGGATTTTAATGTTTTTTTTTTTACACTCAATTTACATTTTGAAGGCAATTTTTTGTCAATATTTTTAAAGGTCAACTTGTAATTTATTTTCTTTATGATTTCTCCCTTGATTTCATTCATCAATCATATTCATTCTGTGAAAGTTTTTCACATTAAAAGTAAAAATGCTTACTACTTACTTTTCAAAATAATTGAAGCGTATTCAGCAAGCAAACACAAGGATACACATTAAATGTCCTTGAGCATATTTAATTAATGCACTTGACTTGAAAAACTACTCGTAAATTTTAAGTTTCCCATAAAAACTACAATAAAAAAGTCAGTATTAAAATGAGAATGACTATTATATTACATACACACACACACACTCACACATAGAGTCAGAGAGTCATCAGTGTAAATCCCAGCAGGGGAAATAGTGGGACAAAATTCAATCGTTAAATGTTGTTGTGAAGCTTAACGATACCGTCCATAATCCCGCCACTGATACAGCTGTATCAGAAATTCCAATCCTGACAACGTTGTACCTTCACTCGACTATTAGAGCTGTAAAAGATTGCAGTCTTTTTAAGTTTGAATTCAACTGACTTCTAAAAAAAATGATTGCTATAATCCAGTCTTTTTGTGAATGCGGAATTGGGACTTTGAAGTCAGAAGTCATATTGAAGTCAATGACTTATCCTTCATTTTTTAAGTCATTTTTTTGAAGTCATGAATGATCAGTCTCTTATTTGCAGTCCTAATCTCAACAAAGTATTAATTGACTTGTAGTCATTCATTTTGAAGTCATTTAAAGTGAATTTAAGTCAATTGAAGTCATTTGAATCCATGTTCACACTTGTTACTAATTATTTTGCGTGTTGCAAAATCCGCCCAAACCCAATACGCTATATAACAAAGTGTAGTGCACGTGAAAATAACATTTGTAAACTAGTGTAATCAATCTGCAATGTTATTTTTGTTTTTACATTGTGCCGTTAAAGTTTAATAAATACATTACACTGTCGTCGGCAATTGAAATTTAGAATAGAGATGGGCACATGACGTGATTTTCATGAGAGCTGATATGTATTATATGCTTTTTCACAACTGTCTTATTATCGTTAAAATCATGAAGAGCTTTTTTGTTTAATTAAATAATTATACTAATAAATACTGTATATTTTTTATCATTCAGTCAAGGACTTCACTCAGTGAAGGTGAAGTCTCAAATGACTGCAAGACTTCAAACCAATTTAAAGTTATGACTGCGACTTCAAGTATAATGTGAAGTCATGTGAGTGATTGTGACTTATTTGCATTGAAGTCTCAAATTGATTGCTATAATCAATGAGCAGTCATTGACTTCAAAAAGACTGGTGACTTAATTTTTCAAAGTCATAAGTCTCAAATGAAATCAAAGACTGTAATCAGAAAGCGTAATTCATTTCCAGTGATTTCAATGAATGCAGTTCGAAATGACTGCAATCTTTTACAGCTCTGTCGACTATGACAAGGTCTTAACCGTAGTGCCTCTTCGGAAAAAGAATAACGTTGCGGGTGCAGATTCCAGATAGTCAAAAAAGACTGTTGACGAACTTTTACCTGTCCAGGTTTAGCCGTACGCGATGTACACATATGTGTACGAAAAAACGTTCGCGGAACTTGTTTGTCTCTATCGACAGAGAAAGGTTGTATCTGCATTAGATTTTTTTTCTTTTTTACACATCTTTTTATTATTTAGTATTCTTAATAAGTTTTTAAAATCGACGACACTAGAAAAAAAAAGGGAACCCAGACAAAAATGTGGTTGTCTCATAAAAGTCACAATAGTTTTGACGGTTATGCTTCGATTGTAAACAAAACAGATGCCAAACGATAGAGAAAAAACAAAAAAGGTGTTAATACCAAAATTGTTTGGTTGGCATTTTAATCAAATTCACGTACACATATGTGCACGAAAATCGTGAGAGGGTTAATGTGTGTACGACCTGCGCAGCGAAAATCGGGATTGACCCCTCCAAAACAAAAACTTAAATTTACACATCATTTGAAAGGTTATAATAGTAACTTTAAGAAAAATAAAAACTTTATTTATTTGGTTGGTGCGTATGCGAAAGATCGCAACTTTGACTTAACTCCAGCCATTAAACGTTGCACATCACTTCGGATCATTTGAGATGACACAGTAGTCCACTTTTTCTGCAGCTGTTTCTCATTTTTGACCACTTTGTTCATTTTTATCAGTTTTCTTTTCATTATAGCCCCATATTTTTCTATCGGTCGAAGTTCTGGGCAATTCGGGGGATTGGCATCTTTTGGAACAATTTGTCCCCTTTCCCTGTATACCACGTCATTGCCGTTTTGCCGTAATGCAAGTTGCTAAATCTGGCCAGAAGAGGACAGGATCCTTATGAAGACGTAGGCAGTAGACGTTTTTGTAAGCGCTTTTCTACGAAGTTTTTGGTTGATGGTACCAGTAGTGACAAAAACTGCACTCTTTATGCCGCATTGGCAAATTGCTTGCCAAACCAAATATTTCTTCGCAAACTTGTCCACTTTCTTTAGCTTAGATTTAGACGCAACATCACCTCTCTTTTTTGAAGTGTAAAATAGTTGACCAGGAAGCTGATTAAAGTCTGCTTTGACATACGTTTCGTCGTCCATGATTATGCAATCAAAATTATGTGCAATTTCGTGAGCGAGTTTTTGCTGTTGGATTTTTTTGTCATTCCAGTTCGGGGCTAGCGGAACTTTATACGTCTTAAGTCCTTTTACTCTGCGTACTTTTTGATGGAAAGGCTTGAATTTGTTTGAAACAAGTTTTTCACTTTCTTTGCTTTTTCCTTCGAGATGAACCCCTTCTTTCGCCCACTTCCAGTTTTTCTTTCGGTAGTTAGTTGTTCGTGGTCGCTGTAGCCTAGTGGTTAGTGTGTTGGACTGCTACGCAGAGGTGCCCGGGTTCATATCTCGGCACACTAAAAAAAAAAATCAAAAATAGAAAATACAAATTTTTTCTACATGGCACCACCTCTTGGCTGGCAATGGCAAACCTCCAAGAATAAAAAAAAAAAAAAAAAAAAAAAAAAAAAAAAAAAATTTCTATGGAAAGCTTTTCACTTTGCCGTTCGGATTCGGCATAAAACTGTGGGTCTCTAACATTCGTATACAAACATAACTCACACAACATGAATGGATGCGAAAGCTCGGCCTTGGCCCTCCATGGGCTGTTGTGACATAATAGTAGTAGTTAGTCGTTCACTAAAGTTTTTAAGCACTAAAGTTACCGTAGATTTTGCATTTTTTAAACTTTTGGCAATGTCTTTATGTGACATATATGGAAAATCTTGATTTTTTCAATGAAATCATTTTGCGTAATGTAAAAAAATTAGAAAAAATAATGATGCAGAAATGTAAAACTAAATTATTAACAGTAACATTTGTTGTAACTGTCATATTTGAATTAATACAACATGTTTACTGCGACCAATTTTTTTTCGTATACATACCTTAAAATCACTGACCTGCGAAAAAAGAGCTTCGTTGAGTGGGTCTAGCGATGAACGAGAGCAAAATGAAACGAACAGTAAGTTATGGGTTCTTGGACAAAAAATTACTGTTGGCAATCATTCTTTCGAAGTCGCTAATAGACTTCGTATATCTAGCAGCTAATACAGGCTCATTAGGCAATTGAAAAGCAGAGCCCATTCTAGACGGACAAAAAAAAAACGCTCTATAAAACTTATACTTCATGATCTAATGTATGGCATTGAGTATTCGTCAACTACTTCTTTAAAAAGAAGTAAGAAGGAGCAGGCACAAAAGTTCATATTGCATATAATCCCCAGGGAAGTAAAAGAAGACGTCGTTCTATCTTCACTGAAATGAAATTTTTTTCCGAAACTAATGAAGATAAAGATAGAAATATTGAAGTTTAGATCAAAAAGCAAAAGAAGCAATCAAGAGATCTTAGCAAATCAGAAATTATTTTAAAATAGTGGATAATTTAAGCGGCTTTCTCGAGAAAAAAGCTCGAACTTTAAATGGGATATTCACAAGGTTTTATGCTACTAGCATCAGAACTGCAACACCTAACTATGGTAGAACCTGTCAAAATGAAGAAATTGCTACCATCTATTACCTTCCCTTTAAAGGCGTAATCTGCAGATTTAACTGGTTCCGCAGCTGAGAACCGAAATGCATACGTTATGAATAACGCTCGTATCTTTTTTCGGACCAAAAACTGTATATTTCTACCAAAAATGTTTAAAAACCTGTAAATCAATTTGAAAAAAACTGTATATTTCGCGGTATGAATTTTTTTCAATGAAAATTAACAAGGAAAGCAATTTATCTATCATCTAAATCGTCCTCGTTCTCCATTTTTATATCTCCTTCTGTAGTTGTATTGACTTTGTGCTTGGAAGAAATTTGAAGAAGCGATCCCGGCTTTGCTATGAGGTATTTATAGAAATAAACGCATGCTTATTTCAAGTTACATTTGACGATAAGAATCGACTTTAATGTTTACTTTTCTTTCAAAAGTTTACTAGCAACGAGTTGCCATAGTTTCCTTAGACGTTTTGCATTGCGAGTGTTCAAAAATTTAATATTTTTTTCTTAGTATAAACGCGGTATTTTGGTAAAAAAGGCGGTATGCGGTCTTGGAGTTGAAAAAACGGTATACTACAGCGAAAAACTGTATAGCGTTAGTTATGAATAATAAAAAAATTTTAACATCAAAATCTTAATTTTGTTCGTAATGTTTAATTTTAGTACGGTATTTGCGGTCTATAAGGAAATTCAAAAAACAAATAAGTTTTAGTTTAAGTTAATGTAAGACTACTGGGTGGTTCAAGAGAGCAAAATTATTGAAAATACTGTCTATATTGATGTCATAATGGGCCATCAGCGGTTACAAAGGGGTTTCATGATATCGCTCTTTCTCTCTCCCTCTTCCCAGTTAATGTAAATATTTGAAACGTAATGATCGTTATTAGTGAATGAAAAAATTTGGAAATAACCAAAGTTATCAGTTTTTAAGGATACCTTTAGTTTTAAATTATTATAGTTTTAATAAATTCGAATAACTGAGTTTTCACTGCTGGGTTATGTAATATAAATAAATACATATTTACATCTATAAATACGAGATATACACACTCTCACACATGCAGCCTTTCACTTACATATCCACGCACTCTACTATGTACAGAGTACCTACTACATACATATACAGGGTGACAATCGTAAAGTGACGCACACATTACAGCAGTTATTTTCAAAAGGACGTACTTCCATTAAGTACAATTAAGTGTTAACATTGCTGAATATATAAGCATTCATTTGAACCCCACCTCATTCAATATAACCTCCTTTAGCCTGCACACATGCCTTCAATCGATCCGGAAATCGTAGGACTGTTCGCCGCAGGACTTCTTGATCAATTTCAGTCCAGGCTTTCTCTAATGAATTTGTCAGCGACTCCAGACTGTGGTGTTGAGATGCACAAGCCTTACTCTCTAAAATACTCCAAATAGAGTAGTCCATTGGATTCAAGTCTGGGGAGTATGGTGGCCATTCTTGAGATGTTATGAATCCAGAAAAATTGTCTTTTATCCATATTTGCGTTAATTTTGCCATGTGGGAAGGTGCAGAATCTTGCTGGAAAGTCCAGTTTTCATTTCCAAATGTATCTTGGGCCCAGGGAAGAACATGTTCATTTAAAATGCTCCGATAAACAACCTGGTCAATTTTAACACCCTCTTCAACTAATATTAGAGGGGTTCTGGCATTAGCGGAAACTCCAGCCCATACCATAACGGAAGCTGGCTTTTGAACTCGGTCAACAGTCCATTTTGGTTGCGATGATGATGATAGACACATTCGGTCATTTTGCGCATTGAAATGTTGTTCAATCGTGTTTCACTGTTTACTCCCACTTCCTTAGCGATTTTTCTCATTGAGCGCCTTGGATTTCGCTTGATTCGTTTACGAATTTTTTCTGTTAAACCAGTAGTGGCAACTGTTGAAAACTTTCCCCGGTCTCTATCTCCAAAACCCCCAGTTTCATTATATCGAATAATAGCTCGGTCTACCGTACGACTTGACAAATTTAAAGCCTTTGCAATTTGACGGCTACTATAATTTGCCAAATGAAATTTCATAATTTCACGACGAATATTTTCCATGTCCATTTTTATGGAAATTTCAAAATGTAATAACAAAAATTCAAATGAAATTAACAGCAAAGCCAATGATGAATGAATTTGCTTTTTAAATTAAAGTAACGGTAATTGGCAAAGCTTGCTGCAGAGTATTAAACTTGCGTCACTTTACAATTGTCACCCTGTACAGCTCTACAGACATGGATTAATGTCAAAAGTCACCAGGCGCCGCGAATAAAATTCCAACAACAACAACAACATAAGATTATGAAGAAAAAGGAGAGAAATATAAAAAAAAAAAAAAAAATTTTTGTGGCATAAAATGATACCATACCATCTCCATACATACATACATACAAATTGTGTGATATGGCAAACAGCTGAGCTGAAGCTGTAACAGTCAACCACCAAAGCAACCAAAAGGAACAGAAATGTTGAAATGAAAATTTATTACTTGTCAGATTCCCGCTGAATATTTGCATAAGCGCAATTCAAAAACCAGAAATGCATGCGACGGGCTCAGAATTTTCCGCGCACGTAAAGTACCGAGTTCACTTTAAAATGAAATACAAAAAAAAAAAACAACAAAAAGATATTTCTGCTGACGACCTCAAAAAAAAAACAAGCACAAAAACAAACAATCCAACAAGGAAGAAAATAATCAAAGAGCAGAAACACCAAACACTGCCGTAGCGGTAGTGAAAAATTCCCGATGCGGAAAATGCAAGCATAAATTTCGGCATTTTGGCTGCCGCGCTGTTCGCTTGAGAAGTAGCGTCAGCATACACTCGTACGCTTTTGGTCATCCGGAACTGCATGCAAACAAACATAATTTGAAATCGTTGATGCTGCGAATTGTTGTTGGAAAAAGGGGATTCTAGTGTTATCAACAGTTATTCTAGCCTGAAGAAACTGTTATGGTAATTGTGAGAGAGAACTAGAGAGAAACAGAGAAGAGTGTATGAAAATGTGAGTTAAATGATTTGAAATGAATGAAACAAACGGAAATTACTTTCTCTCTTTCCCCAACCCCTTTTTATTTTTTTGCTTGTGTTTTTGTATGTGGAATTTTTAAACATATATTTTTTGCTTTAACCGTTGACATTGACTACAAAATCAACACTGTCAATGTCTGCATTTCTCTTGTTTTTTTTTTTTATTTTGGTTACTCTTCATCGGCTCATGCTTGAGAATCCAGTTGACAAACACACACGTATACGAACATTTGAATACATGTGCTTGCATACAGTTATGAACTGTCATATGGTTTATTGTTTTCTTTTTCTACGAATTTTTTATTTACACTCTACACTATGTACATACTAAAATATTTAATTTTCATAGTTATGCACACTAGCGGATCCAAAGATTCCTTAAGGTGGGGGAATTATTTTTGGTTCATGACCAATAACACTGGAATACAAAATTTCAAACTTAAAATATAACATGAACCATAGTATGTTTTCTAAACTAACTCGAGGTCACTGAACACGAAAATCACATTCATTTTTTTTTCTCGCAAGTTAATATCTTATTAACCATACTTTTTATCGAGCCAAGCTATCATTAGAAATATAATTTATTGACGCGTCTCAATTTACCAAGTCTGTTGAAATTGAACCAAAGATATGTCTGCTGAAAGTTAAATTTTGGTGTGATATTTGAGAAATTTTCACACAAGTCGTTGAATAAGTATTTCTTTCTCATTACTGATGCACTCGTCGATAAAAACAAAATCATTGTTCCGCCCCTCCAGATCTTGATCTTGGTATCATAAAGAATTTCATTAGAGCACTGAAAAATAACGCTATCGAAATGGAATCCTTACAAAGAGCGTTCCCTCTATACATAAAATCAAAGCGTACGTATTCGTTGGACCTCAAATCAAGAAGTCCGGATTTACTGAGTGTTTGAGTGAGCTAGAACGAAAAGCATGGGATCATTTGTGGATGTTGTTCACAATTATAAAAGTGGCAATCATGCCTGATTCAATGACGCAATGTTAGAAAATTACAATGCCATCGATAAGTTTGTTTTGCGGTGAATTGAAAATTAATTCCATCTTGGCATGTTCAGTGATAAATAAATTTAGTTCCAAAAACTCAGATGCATTTCGACTTCTTTCCATCAAATCTGGGTGCAGAAAGTGAAGAGCAGGGCGAACGGTTCCACCCAAATATGGCTGAAATCGAAAGGCGATATCAAGTAGTGTCCGACCGATTATTCGGCTTCGGCTATTCGGCCTAAAATTGCACCTTCGGCATCGGTTTCGGCAAAAAGTGGCCGAAGTATTTGCCGAAGCCGAAGATTATAAGCATTTTATTTTATAATAATTTTTACTATAGATTGGCAGTAAAAATGAACACAAATAAATAAATGTGAAGTGGTTATATAAAGCATTTACATTACAATTTCTGTGTTATATTTTCTCCGTTTGCTTGTTTCATTTTTACTTTTGAAGTAACCCACAGATTTACAGTTAGCGACAGTCAAAGTAAAAATTTGTCAAAAACAATAAAATTAATTATTTTGTTTGAATTTGAGATAAAAAAAAAAAATAAAAATAAAATACTTCCCGTCATACTACCCAGATAAAAAAAAACTAGCTGTGAGTACCTAGGAATATAAATTTTTTATACAAAATATTTACTTATTAAAAAAAAATTGATAAAAAGTCTATTCAACAACAAATACTTTTAGACATTCAACTTTTCCGGCTTCATAAAACCACGCCCAATAAATTTTTAAGGGTTTTGAGATCAGATTTTTGCTTTTTACATTAAATGTTATCAATCCCAATTTTTTTAAATCAATCAAAAATTTGGAAACTAGAGAGTTAATTCTGGTTCCGGCTACTGGTCTATTGATTAAAACGCTGATTCAATCTTTGATTTCAGATAAGCAGAATCATGGCAACCATCGGCCAACTTTCTTTTTGACACAGGTTTCGTTGAACGACAGTCGTTCTACAGATATATAGTCGATTTAACTGTATATTTTGACGTATACAAATTTTTAAATGATACTTGAAATAAATAATATTTCAATTTTTATTTGGAGTATCTACTATTTATATTTTTCTGTATGTGTTTGCAAACACATAGGCTGAAAAAATGTACTTTCAGATTTTTATTTTTTATATTTTAAAAATTCTTCAGTCTTCGGCTTTGGCCGAAGGTTAGATGAATGGCTTCGGCCAAAAAATCACCTTCGGTCGGACACTAATATCAAGGTGTCTGGAATGAGGTCATGATGGCAGATTACTGCTGGTTCCTGATTAGAGAAGATCCGATAGCGAAAAATTGCAAAAAGTTTAAGTGATGGGTCAGCAATTTCTACAAAATTAAACTAATTTTGAGAAAAATTTTGAGTTTTCGAGAATGTTTTATTTGAAAAACCGCCATTTTGTCATATCTCGAAAACTTACCCATAGAAAAAAAATGAATGTGATTTTCGTGTTCAGTGACCTCGAATTAGTTTAGAAAACATACTTTGATTCATGTTATATTTTTACTGTATTCCAGTGTAACAAAATGTATGAGACTTTCATCGCTAAGAAGGCGTTTTAACCCCAGGCCTCACCCACCCCCCTTAGTTCCGCCAGTGGTTATGCACATACCAACATATGAACACTCAGCGTTTCCTCATAAGCTCCGAGCTCATATCTCTTTGCGGAAGCTGTTTCACAACATAAGGTAGTAAACTTTTCTTTTTTTTTAACTGAGTTATTCATGTATACCATTGAAATTTAGGAAACATTTTTCTATGTTTTTTTTTACATTTTTCTGCTTTTTTTTCTCGGCAGAGTGCAGTTTAAGGTTGAGACAAAAAAGCTAAAAAATCAGAATCAAGTGAGCTAAAAAAAAAAAAAACAGATTTTTGCGGAACATTTTTTGCACCCAAATTTTTTTCAACAAAATAGAGGGTGAGAAAGAACACCTGAAATCTAATAGCGGAATCTATCTTAGCTGGAAATCGTGACAGCGCTCCTGGGTTAACCTTTTATCAAATGAGTTCCGCACAATCCGAGTGTACCGGTTTTCGAACTCCGTCAAAGGATATAATCCAAAGAGATAATTTGAAGCGCTACCCAAAAAAGCTCTTTGAAATCGCTATCTTTGTGCTCTCGTGGAAGCTAGTAAAAAGCGCTCACATTGAGTTTCCTGAAAGCGCTTCCAAGGGAGGTTAGGAGAAGCAATCAAACGAATAGAAAAAACATTGAATGTTTTTTGTACTTTGTAATTCTCATATGGTAAATATAAGTTGATTTGATATTGATATATTTTCGTGTTTCACCAAACACCAATGTTTGGTGAGGCATAATTTTGGATTTTATTTTTTTATGTTTGCATGTATGTGTGTATGTAAATATAATAAATAAAAATGATAAATGTATGTAGTATATGTAGGTAGAGTGGCTACTCCCTCTAACAAAATTGTTCTTCGTAAAAGACTAAAAGACTTCGCAAAACGTTTTCCAAAAGTGCTCCTTTTGCCTTTCCTAGGAGCGCTTTTTTTAGCACTTCCAGTAAGCTTGATATCCGCGCTTACTTCCTATGACATGCAATGTAAAAAGTATATGAGCTGCACTATAAAGACGGAGCGCTTAGTGCTGTTCGAGGAGCGCTCCATTATAGGTAAAAAACCGCTTTTGGAGCGCTTCCTTTCCCGTTGGGAATAAGGTCTTGGAATATATGATGGGTACCAAAATCGAAATATTTTCTTAAGTATCAGGCATTTTTAACCTTGTAGAGCATTGAACTCGGGCACCTTGAGTATCAGATCAGCATATATTTCTCACGATATGGCTACCAAGTTTTTCTGAATTTTATATCCGTGCTAATTCAAAACTGACTAAGTTGAAATTTCTTGGGGTGTATGTGTGAGATATACTTTATTGAAACAATTTCAAGGCTAAGGTTTTCCCTATGCATATCTTAATCAGTCGTAGCCATTCTTGTATAAAACTCAAAATTCCAGAACTACAAACTTTGACAGCGGTAGGCATGTATCTACATAAAGAGGTGGCGAATGGATTCTATCGCTACTTCTTATGCAAAAGTATTTTCATAATGAGGCCCTTCTTATGCTTAATCCTGTTTACCTAAATATTTATTCATCCAAAAAAAATAAATTGGCGACTACGGAAAGAAGCGAAAAGAACTAGAGTTGTTTGCGAACAATAGAACCAGATAGGAAGCACTCTAAAAAAACAATATTCGGGAACTGATGATGATGTTGCCGATTAGAGTGTTTCGTTAGAGGGCCTTGCCTAGAATTGACCGTGGATAACTGTATGTATGTTTTTCTCCAAAGAGAAACTTACTGGGGAAAAGACATGAAAACAATTAAATTTATTAGCAAGCAATAGAATCAGTAAAGCTTCAGTAGAAAATTCGAGAATTAATAATGATCAGTGATTGATTAGATCTTGATTTTTTGGAAAAGAAATACAATCGATTATTTCGCTTTCTCTCACTTCATTGCAGTTGCAATAATGAGGTTTTTAACACAGTAATGCCTAGCGGTGCCATAAGGTACATTGTCGCCAGGCTCAAAAACCTATTTTTTTCTCAAGTTTCTTTCTTGATCTATCTACTTTGGTTCCCGCTCGTCCTTAATGGATAAGGATATTTGTTTTTTCCGCCTCATCAACATTACCTCAATATCAAAATATAGTGGTCGTAGTTCTAGCAATATTTTGTTGATCAGCTTGCGATTTTTTCTGAAGTTGTATGCTACTTTTATTTTTCTTAACCCGTAAAACTTTGTTCAGATTCGTTTTCCTCAACTTCCGTTCCTTGTTATAATTTTTCATCGAAATAAAACTTTTCAACTCTGAAGGACTGAAATTTCATGTGTTGTAGGTAATCCTGTGGCCCTCAATGATAATTTTGTTTATCAAGTAATAATAACTATTGCTTAACCCATTCTTGAATTTAAAAGAACTATGGGTGATAAAGATTCGTATTTATTGGCTTCTATTTCACTGTAAAAAGTTCTTTAATAATTTTTAAATTTAATTTTTTAATAAATTGTAAAATATGGAAAATCATGTTTGGGTTAATAGTTTTTCCTACAACATATTGAAAATTTGACATACATTTTAATAGTTTTGAGCGAAAAAACTTCTTTCTACTTTAGTTCACTTCGGTGCCGTCAATTAGCGAACAATCCCAAACTTGTTAAATAATAACTGAAGGGCAACAAATTCACTTTTAAATAAATACAAATTTTAATAATTAAATAGAAATGTGAACTGCCAAATTTAAAGGAAATTTGAAAAAAAAAATTTCTAATAAAAAAAATACAAATTTATTAAAAGTTGCTGTATCTTTTTAACCAGAACACTCAGAATAACAAATAATGCATTAAATGATAAGTTTAATATTGTGTTTTAATACTATAATATTAAAAGATTTAAATTTCTTTGTTGTGCAAAAAGTTCCGGGTATTCCTTTTAATGGACCCCATCAACCTTTGAACATCCGCTCTGGATACTTTTGCGGCTATTTGGTTCCATTTTAGTAACAATGAATTCACATTTTTGACAATACCTGCATTTTTCTTCAACTTATATTTTGTAATAGCCCAGTATTTTTCGATCGGTCGAAGCTGGGGGCAATTAGGTGGATTCATATATTTTGGCACTACATCTACTTTATTTGTCTAATACCAATCCATGGTTTTCTTAGAGTAGTGGCAACTGGCTAAATCAGGCCATTATCAATTTTTATGTACTTGAATTTTGAGGGTACATTACCACGATTCGTTGCCATATAAATTTTTTGACCTGGAAGCTGTTTAAGATCAAATTTTACGTATGATTCGTCATCCACAATAATGCATCCATTGAATTTGGTCAAAACAATATTATAAAGAAGACGAGCACGTTTTTTGGCCAGCAAATTCTGTTTGTCTATTCTATTTGGATATTTTATAGCACGATAGCAGTTTAGCCCAGCTTTTATGCGGATTCGTCTAGCAGTACTTTTGCTGGTATTGAATTTTTTGGCACGATCGCTATCCGATAGTCCGGGATTGCTTTTGATGGACCTCAAGATCTTTGCCTTTAATTTTAGATTGGTGGTTCCCGTTTTGTTCACAACTTTTTTAGCTCTTTCAACACTAAGAGTTTCTTTATATCGTTTTATAACTCTACATACCGTTCTTTTGGAGATATTTAACACTTTCGCAATCTTTGAACCAGACCACGACGGATTTCCATTGTGCACACAACCACCAACTTGCGATCAATTAATTTGAAAAATTTATCAACTAACGATAACTGTATTGTAAATAAATCCCAGTAAAAAATGTGTTGTTCTTATGACTAGGGGCGACGTGGTGACCACAACAAAGCGTGCCAATTTGGCGTGAACCGCGCTTTAGGGCGCAGGTGAGTCATGGTTGCAAACGGATTAGTATGTCAAAAGTTTTTTTTTTACCTTCTGAACTGATATGAAGAAGTAACACTGAAAAATTGGTTTTTGATAAAACTAATTTCGGTAAAAAAAGAAAAACACCGATTAAAGTGTTGGGAATTCACTTCTTGAAAGCTCGTCTGCCTATTTATCGCCATTTTGCAGTGAGTAACCTAGACAATATCGTTTAAACTTTTCTTTACATTGTTTCTATAGAATCTAGGCTATTTTGCCGCTTGCAAGGTCTTTATGGAAGTTGTAATAATTTAACGTTATTACGTTTTATTTTGCAATAAATTTGCTACACTATACAAGTGACAAACTGATATGAAAAGTAGAAATAAATAATTTAGATACATACATGTGTATGTATATTGCATGCCATATTCAGGCACTTTGCTGATACATATTTATTACTATGTATATAAATAAGTAAGATAATAGCCATAAAAACGATGAAGTTCAAAAGTAGTGAAAAGCGGATTAAATATAAGTATCCGTAATGCTGAATTATAACTACGTATAGTTTTTCTTTTT
This sequence comes from Toxonevra muliebris, assembly GCA_963691655.1. Taxonomy (NCBI): domain Eukaryota; kingdom Metazoa; phylum Arthropoda; class Insecta; order Diptera; family Pallopteridae; genus Toxonevra; species Toxonevra muliebris. The sequence goes on from OY829329.1 coordinate 52,178,954, forward strand.
AAATTAAAGTAGCTCTCCATTTAAGTACATACAAGGCAAAAGTTAAAACTCATGCACGCAACGGACAGACGGCATTGCAAATTACTGCAATACTTTTGCAGAGCTTTTGAGTTGTATACAACATCTGCAGTGCATTTCATTAAAACTCAAATGACCTTAAAACCATGACAAAAGAGCGAACGAATAAATAAGTATTCTATAAAAAAAAGTAAAAAATGTGCGTATTCTTGCATAATTTTTGTGTTTACACACTGACACAAATTTAATTATGCACACGAGTATACGCACATAGTATATAAAAAATGCATTAATGCAAGGTGTAAAACACTGCAGTCAAAAAAAAAAAAAACAAAAAAACTGAAAACTGAAAATCAAGTTGCATAATTGTTAATTAATTGCATGTTAATTGTGAATAAGTATGAAAAGGAATGTGAAAAATGAGTAGCACAAAATGTGAAAACATTATTGCACGGGAAAAGGGAATATATGCACGTTGCATGTTTGTCGGAATAATTTTCAATCAACTTGCACAATATATTATGTTATTAATTTACTTAACATGAGCACACGCACACACACAGACAAACATAAAAACACCTACATTCAGGCAGTGTACATATATATATATGTATTAGGGTGGGTCAAATTGTATGGGTCAAAAAAAGTTGATGTTTGGTACCCCCTAGTTGTGTTCTATGGATCATTTTAAGCAACTTTTCCAATGAAAGTATAGTTCTATTTTGCATTCCGAGCCCCCAAATTTTTGAAAATAGGTATTATCTCAACATTTTCAAGATTCGACTTGGACACAGCATTAAAAAAAAATAGAAACAACATTACAATATTTTGCTATGGGGGTTTTTTGGTACGAGAAAACCGAATCTGCCATTGGTTTGCCGATAAAATTATGTTTTGATACTCAATTTGAACAAAAAAGGCTTAAAATGTACAAAAATGGGAAAAAAAATCGGATTATTTGTATGGGAAGTACCCTAATTTTTAATCATAATGACTTGAAATTTCGCACAAATTTTTTTTTTTTTAAAAAAAAAAGAAGATTCTGAAAGTTACAGTGCAATATAATAAAAAATAAGGGTACCTCCCATACAAAATTTTCGATTTTTGGCCAAAATATGTTGGAAAATATGTTTATTTTCCATCGTAATGACTTCAAGCTTGCTGAGATAATCCGATGCAACTGAGAGCTTATAAAAAACCTATCGTGAACTTCAATTGCACGGATTATACGAATATGATTGCTATGAATGATAATTCACTCATATTCGAACCACCATTTACTCTAAGTATTCCTTATGAACATCTAGAACAATATCAAGAAAATCATGATCGACCGCTACCTGATATGAAAATTCCGTTACACATACAAGCAACGGAAAGACATGTTCAATTGCTAGCTAGCGTGTCCAGACGAGTTTTAGAACAGAACCGAGAAGAAGTTATGGCAGTGACATTAGAAAGCCGTAAAAAAATTTCCTAAACTTTAATTTTTTTCATTTATATATGTTTTATCTTTAATGTTGAAATTGTAATGAAAAATAAAATTGAAATGGAAAAAATATGCTTTGTTCATTTAGCGAGTAGATAGAGAAATATCTAAATGTCCGTTTTCTATCTGAAATCTATAGTAGTAGTTGCAATATCATGACGAGAACTTGTGAATTTTATTTTTTGACTTAACTTTGCAATCTCAGCAAGTTTGAAGTCATTACGATGGAAAATAAACATATTTCCCATACATAATGCCAAAAAAAGGCCAAAAATCTAAAATTTTGTATGGGAGGTAACCTTATTTTTTATTATAATGCACTGTAACTTTCAAACTTGTGCGAAATTTCAAGTCATTACGATTAAAAATAAGTGTACTTCCCATACAAATAATCCGATTTTTTCCCATTTTTGTGCATTTTAAGCCTTTTTTGTTCAAATTGAGTATCAAAACATAATTTTATCGGCAAAACAATGTCAGATTCGGGTTTCTCGTACCAAAAAACCCCCATAGCAAAATATTGTAATGCTGTTTCTATTTTTTTTAATGCTGTGTCCAAGTCGAATCTTGAAAACGTTGAGAAAATACCTATTTTCAAAAATTTGGGGGCTCGGAATGCAAAATAGAACTATACTTTCATTGGAAAAGTTGCTTAAAATGATCCATAGAATATAACTAGGGGGTAGCAAATATCGACCAAAAATTTTACCCACTCTAATATATATATACTACATATATACGCACACCTGTTCACATATAAACAAACAAATACTTGCATATATATGCGCACATGCTTGTGCATATATTTCAATTGCATATTGTTAAGTGCAACAATTGCCATTTGCAAACAATGCATTGCTGCAATGTAAACAATTGATATAGTAGAAGCATGCTGGTGTTGCTGTTGCTACTTCTACTGCTCCTGTTCTTCTGTTGCTACTTCTACTTTTGTTGCTGTTCTTATTTTTCCCGTAATACATGACGTATGCGCTACATTTAATTCAATATATGCACGTGCTTATTTATTATTATTTTTTTTTTTTAAATGTTACACATACGCATCATTGCACATTGCAAGCAACCAGACAGGCATCCACTAACAACAACAACATTTGCATAGCAACTGCAGTACAAAATCAACATCTATAGTAAATGAAATGAATGGCTGAAATAGCAAAATGTTATTATTGTGAGTATTTACCATATTTTGCTATTTTGGGTATAAATTAAATATAGTTTTTTAATTAATATACAAAAAAAAAATTTAAAAGCATCTGTTTTTCCGAAAAAATGGAGGCAGAAAAAAAAATTTTTAAAAATTTTGTTTCCTGGAAACGGCTGAAAAAAAAAAAAAAATAAATGAATAAAAAATAAATAAATAAAAAGAACTAAAATACTTATAGAAGGTCTAGGTTAGGTTAGGTTAGAGTGGTTGTCCTATCATAATAGGACCTACTTAGGCCAATAAGACCCGTTGTAATACCACATGGCTTATCCACAATTCCCTAATCTTACAGTCAACTTTGTGGTTCTCTAAACTGTAGAATCCCTGCTGCCAGCAGATTCACAGTAAGCTAGATAACTTAAGTAGAGTTGAACCAGCTTGTGGTTTTAATAAACCTATCTAAACCTCTGATGTCAGAAGATTCGAGATCAGCAAGATTGCTGTAGAAGGGTTGACCTAAAGATTTTAGTCTACATGTGGCAAGCGCTGGACAGTTGCAGAGAAAGTGGAGAGTAGTCTCCTCTTCTTTCTCGTCTAGGCAGCTTCTGCAGAAGTCATTTGATGGTAGCCCTAATCTGCTGGCATGTCTGCCGATCAGACAATGTCCAGTGATTATTGCTACAGTGTTGCTCATAGAAGGTCTATTTAGCGAAGCTAGAGAATTTTACCTTTTTGGATTGTAGGAGGGCCATATTAATTTTGTGTGAGCGCACGTGCATGTTTCTCTCCACCTTTTGTTAGCTATGTTAATCATTTGGCTATATATGTTCAGTTTGCAGGTTGCCATAGGCATACCTGGGTCTACACGAGGAGTAGGGAATGCTGTGCCTAGCCTTGCTAGCTCATCGGCTTTACAATTACCCGGAATGTCACTATGACCTGGTACCCAATACAGATGTACCAATAAGGTCTAACAAAAGTAAACTAAGCAAAAAGTATTTGCTACTAGATTGCAGCAAAAAACCGAAATTGGTCGAAATTCTTAAATAAATTTTTAAAAAACTTCAAAAAATATCTGAAATAGTTGCAATGAAATTTCCTTAAATGTTCAAAAAATGTATAAAACTTATTAGGACCTGATATTTATATTTCAAACAAAGCTCTTTTATTAATTTTTAAAACGCCCTCATGTGAGAATATTAAAGCGTCTATGAAAAAATAAAATAAAAATACCCACGTCAATGCCAGCTTAATTCAGCTAAGAATATGAGCATCCACGTTTTTTTCTAACAAAGTATATTGATTGACTTTTTTCTTCCGTTTGTCTAAAATAAATCTGTGCTCTTTGTATTAAAAAAAAAAAAGGGTTGAAGTGAATAAAACATTGCAAAGTAAGCTGAAAATGAATTACTATCAAATTTTTTTGTTTCGTTTTATCTAAACAAAAAATTGAAAATTATTGAGAAGCAAAAAAGTGGTTGCAAGATTTCCTCAATCATTTCCAACTTTTTTTTAAATAAAAAACGAAAAAGTGGAACATTTTTTTGTTTTTTAATGTAAGAGAATGAAAAGAGTTTTTAGTGCTTTGGTTGGATACTAAAAAAAAAAAACAAAATAAAATATATATATAAATGTGTCCGAAAAGTTTGCTAAACTAAATTTTTTAACTGACGAGGTTCTGTGGGCATTTTTATTTATTAAAGCTCCAAATTAAATTTAATATAAACAAATGAAAACCAAAAATAAATTAATCAGCTTTATTTCGAGATACGAACTCGTAGGCGCACCTCGGACCTAAAATATTTGCATTCTGGAATCTAATAGTTAAAAAATTTAGTATTGCATTGAAAGCATATCGTTATTTCCTATTTTTCGGATTTGTAAGCGCAACTCTCTCGAGGACTAACATTTTGTTTTCGTTTGTTCAGTTATTGAACCTTTTTACTTTTATTTACGATTTTATATACAGTACATTGAGACATTTATGTATCTGGTGTGTTTATGTTCAGCGTTAGGATGCACAATTAGGTAGAAATTTTGGGGACAATTTATTAGTAGGGATAAAATATGAGAAATCTGGCAGAGAGGACCAAAAAGCCAAAAGTGATATATATACTTCGGCAAGTGTCCTTAAAAATTACAATAATCAATTGGTTTTATTATTTTTTAATTAAGTTATAAACTCAATCAGAATGCCAGTACCGATAACCGAGGCCAGAAATACTTGAAAATGAAATATCGTCGAATATAAACATACATGGAAACATACTATTACTTGAGTTTCAAACCAAAGCTCTATAAAGATAAAAATTTCACAAAGTTTCAAAAAAAAAAAAAAACGCAATTTCTGAATTTTTTTTCATCGCGAAACTCAAAATTCGCAAACGAAACCGGCAGAAAATCGCAAATCGTGTGACAGGCTGAAAGCAAAACGAAGTAAAAAAATTGTAGTTAGCGAAAATGCATTAAAAACGTTTGAATGCAAAAACATAATAAAAATTTGCACTCAAGCGGTGTTGATCTACTTCGCCATTCCTTATTTTTATTTCGTTTTTGCTCTGAAAAATGTTTAAGACATTTTAGCTAGCTGCAATTTTTTACTTTGTATTTGCTTTCAGCCTGTCGTGATCAGTTGAAAGAAAAATTTTTTTGATCACTTGTCATAGTTGGAAAATTTACGGTCGAGTAAGAGCAAAACTTTGACTATTGCTGCTATTTTCTTGCTGTTCTCTTTTGTTGCTATTTTTGTTTTCTCCGTGGCTTTGGCATTGGTTTATTTGAAAAGACAATCTCATGACCTCGTAATGGAAGCATTCATGTTATCTAGATAAAAATCAGTTTGCTCAACTATAATTTTAGAGTAGTTTAATAGACGAACAGATTATCGAGGCATTTTCCACAATTGTGGAACCCTAGTTTACTACTGAGCATTGATACTGATAGTTGTAATCGTAGTTGTACTTAAAAATACCTAAGTACAGTATGTGGCCATTGAATTATTTTAAATTTTGGATAAGTAAACCCTTTTTACTTAATTTTTGTAGTCAAATGAGGCAAATATATATTGGATATGTATTTATGTCAGCAATAATGAGGTATTGGGAAACTATAGCATCTGCTACTTTCTGCTTTCTGCGAGCAGGGGCTTCCTACATACCTTGTTGCTGCTTTATTAACGGCAAAGAAATTCAGCTATGCCAAAACTTCAGAAATAGTGGGAATATGTAAAAGTTCTGTTGCAAATATAGTAAAACCTATGGATAAGTTGAAAGTATCCAAAAGCATTCCTACCAAAAAGCTACTAATATTTAAAATCGTAACCTAATATCTTCACTGAATAATTGTTTTTTCCACAAAAAAAAATTTAAAAATTAAAATTTTTTCTCGAATTTTTACCCCTTCCAAGCATTTTGGTCATTATAATGTACACATTTCCAAAAGCTCTACAGCCTTTCCCAAAAACTTCTTTCATAATTTTTTTGTTTTTTTTTTCTTAACAAAGTCCGAATCTACGAATATAAAACAAGAACAATTTTTTTTTTACCCACCAATAAAAAAGTTGAGAAGACCCCATTCTCGGAGTCAAAAAATCGATTTTTTTCTATTTTGTCTTGTTCGAAAACAAGAAAACCAAGCCTATGAAGAGTCTGAAGGGATTTTGTATGGATCAGGCATAGCTGATTGAAGGTGAGTTGGTTTTACGATTGGCGGACTTTGTAACTCAAAAACTGTTCAACTTTGAAATTTTGCAATGTTGTTTAATACATCAATAGCTATAACTTAGACTATTATCAAGAAGATTGATAAAGATTTTCTCTAATTTTCAGTTCAGTTTTTAACCATTGAATTTTTTAAGCATTGAATTTTCGAAAAAATTCATACAAAGGTCCGCCATTTTGTGAATTATTGTTCGAAATGAATAATAATAGTCTATATTATAGAAAAACATGTACTTTATCTAATTCTGATTTTTTGATTTCAAACATTCCAGTGATTCGCAATCGTTCCCACCATCAAAAAACAGGCTTTTTTTATTGACGACGAAAATGTTGCTACAATGTTTGTAAAACAACAATGTAAGAATTTTTTCTTGTTTTTAAAGTTTCGAAATACATACACTTGCCAGAAAAAGTATCCGTACACAATGAAAAGAAAACAACATATTAAGAAATTCATGTAAAAAAAATTATTACATTTGAAAGTTTTATCAATATTGATGTGTAAACATTTTAGCTCACGGTATGGGCAAAATTTCAAATGTGTAAAATGTAAGAATAACTGTATCGTAAGATCCCAACGGGAAAAAAGCACTCCAAAAGGCCTTTCGGAGTGCTGACAAGTCAGCTGTAGGCGCTTCCTCTCCGTATGACACACCATTACGTTTTTAACATTGCATGTCATTGGAAAAAAGCACTCCGTTTACCCTCCTTTTGGAGTGTTTTGAAAGGCCTCCCGTGAGATCTTTGCGTCAGCAGTTCGTTCGCATTTTTCCACTGCCCTGCTCTACAACATTCTTCTTCTTCTTTTCTAAGTGTTTCAAAAGACCTCTCACGAAATCTTTGCGTCAGCAGTTCATTCGTTTTTACCTCCACTCTGCTTTATAAAATAAGGGCAAAATTTGATTTTCATGTTTTAACACTTTATAATTTAAATAACTTTTAAATAACCAAATATATATTACTTATAATTATAACTAAGTATTTAAGATTAAAGTTTAATTTATTTCGGCGGAATTTCTTGCGCCATCATCTATAAGATCCTCATCGCTGCTTCAAATTGGTTGAAGTCGAAATTTTCCCTTTTAACACTATCTGCAAATACAAAAGATATACACACATTATATGGTATTTTTTCATTTGTTATATTTTTTCAATTTAATTTATATATACGTTCATACCTTTTAATTATTTCAATTGCCGATGACCGTTTCGCTTTAAAACAACACGTGAATTTCGTTTGTATTTTTTTTTTAGTGTGACCAAAATATAATAAAAAGTTTATCGGCTTGAAAACGATGAGTTTACTGAATATTTCGGTTTGAAAACGAAAAAAAATTATAGTCTGGCCACCTTATGAAATTACGACGATCTTGTCGTTGTTTGATTCGGAAACGATTGCTTTTCGGCGGCAAGTGGTCGTTAACAAAACAAAAACAACAAGTGCTGACCTTTTACTCCTCAGGCGAGCTGCTGACAATCGGGCCCGTTGGGGATGTAAGATAACTGTAACGTCCAGTTCCCGTCTCGCTCACACTACTGCGCGGCATGACTGTGCTACTTTAAACAACAAAGAGAAGGAGAAATTAATCTACGAGCGGAGTTTGTTTGTTTATGTTTCGATCAATTTACTCACACATACAAACGAAACATACGAAAACAAAATGTGTGTGTACATTTATTCGTGGCAGAATTATTTGTTAGTGTTAAACGTGTGGAGATCGACCATACCATACAAGCAGAGAAGTCGCCGTAGCAAACACAAGCGTTTGATAGGCTTTGCATTCGATTAGTTAGATTGGATTAAAATTAAATATTTTTTAAAATATAAAAACAATACAAAATGATAAGTAATAAAGGATCTAGGATTCAATAAATGTATAAACAAATTGTAGTAATAATGATAGCAAACCACGGCATTAGAAAATTTTGCTTTGTACATTAACCTTAGAAAGGCAACACTTTTTTATATATGTAAATAGCAAATATGTTAAACAGAAAAAATCAAACTTATTTATTATAAAATTACTTATTTACTTCAATAAGAATACATTGTTTCTTATTTTTATTAAATGCAGCTAAGGCAAATCTCTTTGCGGTGCTTTTAAAAAGTAGTGGGGTGACTAATCACCCCTGTTGCTTTTCTAAGGTTAAATGCGGAAAGCACTTATCGTCGCCTGAGAAAAACTTAAAGCGCGAAAAAAGATGCAATTGCAGTTGCGTATATACGAGCATATCGTGCCCGATGCATTGAGTAAAAGAAAAATGATTAAACTACAACATATCAGCCCTATTCACGATTTGGTGCAAATGCAAAATATTTCTGTTATCACAACAACAAATACGTACGATATGGAACAAAAATTTGCATTTGCATTGATGCAAGGCAGTTGCAATTTATAGTGAATTGGGCTATTACATAAATTTTATATACATTTATGATAATGATATCTAATAAATTTTTAAGTTTATAAAAGAATTCTTTTAATTTGAATTATTTACCTAAGCATATAGATAATACATCAAATCCCTATAAATGGCTATACATATGTGAGCTTATGTATATGGCATTCAGTTGGTTTAACTGTTTACACATCAAATATCTTGGGTGCCTTGCACGCATCCATTGTGTTTTTTTTATTCAGTAGTTTTACTACATTTTCAATACATTTTTTCCTGAGTATATCCTTAAAAATTAAATTTCACAAAAACATAAAACTTCACTTAAACGAAACAGAAAAAGTATCCGTACACATCAAAACAGGGAATTCCCCATATTATGCTATGTCATATACAGACCCAGTAGCGGTTAGTTTGGGATAGATCTTGTTGTGAATACATCACTTTGGAGTTACTTTAAAGTTTTTGTGCTAAAGAATTCGTGATGTCCCCCAAAACTAAAGAAATTAGTGCTGGCGAGAGAAAAATTATCCTTAAACTTTGAAAAGAAGGCAAATCTCTTCGCGAAATAAGGCAAATTATAGGAAGAACTCACTCTTCTGTGCAGTATGTTGTGCAAACGTTCACTACAACTGGTTCCATTGTGTCAAAGCCACGTTCTGGTCGACCTAGCAAGTTGACCATACGCGAAAAACGAACAATATTTCAGTCAGTAAAAAAAAATCCTGGAGTTACTGCTTCTCAAATATGCGAAAACATTAAAAATTCTTTTGGCAAGGATGTCCATGCAGATACTGTACGTAAAATACTAAAGAAAGATAAGTATCATGCATGTGTAGCTCATTTATTTCGGAAGTCAACAGAAAGAAACGTATGCATTTTGCAAACGAATATATAAACAAGCCTACAGAATTTTGGGAACGTATTTTATTCTCGGACGAAAGCAATTTTTGTATATTTGGCATTAAAGGAAGAAAACTAGTATGGCGTAAGAGCGATACTGCGCTCGAAAAACAAAATCTTGTACCAACTGTTAAACACGGCAGAGGTGGTGTGGTGGTCTGGTGGTGTATGGCGGCGGACGGTAAACTTGTTTTTATTGAGTCAACAATGGATCAATTCGCTTACGTAAATATTTGGAAGACTAATATGAAGCAAAGCGTTCAGCAGTTGGGGCTTGGTGACGATTTTTGGTTTCAGCATGATAATGATCCCAAGCACGCGGCACATAATGTCAAGCTTTGGTTGCTCTATTATACAAAACACCAATTGCGCACACCACCCCAATCCCCATATCTCAATCCCATTGAGCATTTGTGGGATTTACTGGAGCGCAGGATCCGAGAGCACAGCATAACCTCCAAAGAAATGCTTAAGAGCGTCATCTTAGATGAATGGGCAAAATTACCAAGCAGGACACATCCAAATTAGTTCATTCCATGCCACGTCGACTTGCAGTGGTCCTCAAGCCGAAAGGTTATCCCACAAGTTACTAAAGCAGCCTTACAATTTTTTAAAAAATAATGAATATTTTAAACGTATATTGCTATGTACGGATACTTTTTCTGTTTCGTTTAAGTGAAGTTTTTTGTTTTTGTTTTGTGAAATTTAATTTTTAAGGATATACTCAGGAAAAAATGTATTGAAAATGTAGTAAAACTACTGAATAAAAATTATTGATAAAACTTTCAAATGTAATAATTTTTTTTACATGAATTTCTTAATATGTTGTTTTCTTTTCATTGTTTACGGATACTTTTTCTGGCAAGTGAAAGCGCAGATATCCAAACCTCAAAAATTGTTTTTTGTTTATTTACCAGTCCACTGAATATCGCGGTAATTCTAAATCGAGATTGGGGGGGGGGGGGTACCCTTAAAATATTATCCTTTCATATAATGCTTTAACTAACCAATTATTGTATATTTGCATTTTATTTACGGTTAAACAAATTTTAAAAAAATGTTCTCCCCTTTCATAATTCATTGGCCACATACTGTACCTTACAGTTTTAATAAGCCCAAAAAAGCTTTAACATAGTAGAAAGAATTTATGCAAAGCTATTAATATAAGTTGGCTTAGTTATTTCAACTTTAAACTTGTTTGCAAAAAAAAAAAATAAATAAATAAATAAAATTAATAGAAAGTTACTTTAATATCTTTATAACTTCTTACATTTATGCTCCTAGTAACCACAAAAAAATTGCAAAACTATTAAATTCAGCTCAAATTAAAATTGATAAAAAAAAAATAAAAAATAAAAATAAACTGTAAACTTTATAACTTCAAGAGAGAATTGAAGATTTCGTACTTTTACCTGCACAACTTGTTGGTTTTTTAAAGTAATATTTGTACTTCACAACTTTCCTTTTTTACACGCTGCATTAAACATTTCCAATTAGTAGTAAAAGCTTAAGTTCTAAGCCACAAAGAAACTAAAAAGACGCTGAATAAGTTGGAAGACGAAGGAAGTACTCACTAAAGTGCAATTTTCATCAACAGAGAAACAAAGACTGAAGAGCAGTTGAAGGAGGCAGATGCCTATGTAGGCGGAGAAAGAGAGCGAAAGAGAGTACGTGATAAAAAAAGCAGTAATGCAAAAAAGGTAGTAGTAACTATGTATAAGAAATAAGAAATATAAACTTTGAAATAGTAGCCTATTTTTTCATTATTGTTGTTGCTGTTCAGAAGATTATGAAAACTTTAAAGTGAAAATTATTATTACATGTAATTTTGTAGTGTGCAAGAAAAAGTGAAACAAGATTAAACTCTAAAAGAGCGTTGCAGTAGTAAAAGAAGAAAAGAGGCAGTAATGCAGTAAATAGTAGTACAAAAAAGAGTAAAATTTATTTAAAAATTTTTTTTTTTTTTTTTTTTGTGGATATTTATTTAAATTTTTATTTTTTTTTTTTGTTGAAATTTATTTGAAGTTAACTTTATAGTAGCGAAAAGCAGGAAAAGGAAGAGGATTTACAGTAAGTTGTTATCTTGTCAAAAGCAGGATTTGCCTTTTTCCTGTTGCATGCAAATACACCAACATAGCTACATACATATGTATGTATCTTTCTATGTTTATCAGTGTATGTATGTATGTGTGTGTATTTGTTTGCATATAGCAAAAATAAAGAAACAATTTGCAGAATATGCCAGAGGCAAACAATTGAGGTATAAATATCAAAAGAGTAAAGTACTACTTTATTGCATAAAGAGTTGTCAAATGCAAATAAATACACACACATAAATGAGCACAAATACATAGATATGCATAAACACACATTCACACATAGATACATATTTATACCCACTTTAACTGCATATTTCATCTGGAATGCGATTTTCTTTTACAATAGTACAACGCAAACAACAACAAAAAAAAAACAGAAAATGCAAATTGCACATTTCTGCACTAGCTCTGTCTCCAGTATCTCTTACTTACACTTTGACCATTTTAAACTTTAAAACATTTTGCTCACTGATACCCAACATTTCTATTTAATACTGTTGCCATATCTAACTACTTGCTATAGTTTTGTAGCTAGAATAAGCATTTATGCAACATTTTGCAAAATTTGCAATAAATTCTCGAAAAACAATTTCAGCATACTAAATGCAATTTTCAAAGGTACTATTATAAATATATTTATGTATGTAGAGTTTGGTAGCAATACCAAAAGCAGTTGCACCAACAGCATGCTGCCATTATAGTTGCAATTTGAAATGCCTGTTGCTGCTGCATAATACAATCTTTACATACTTCGTGACTACTACTTCGACTGAGTACGACTACAAACGCTTTTAATGTCTTAGTGCGACACACTCACAAATTCAGTTTTATCGTTTATAAGCCCAGTTGGAAATTATTATAATGGAGGTGTATACGAGCTTACCCCCTGCAAATGATTAAAAGTTTCAAAGGTTTTCTTTTTACTTTTTGAAACCAAGTTTCTAAAAAACTTCACCTAATCAATAACTTTCATAATTAGATTCTTATTCAGCGATGAAAAATCAATCAAAAAATCTCGAATCATAAAAAAAGTTAGTGACTGCAAAAATGTTAGGCTCTGAGAAATACATTAAGCATCTGCCAAGTAGAAATTGGACAACCTTTGAGATATTCTTAAAATAAGGTGAGAAGTTCCTAAAGATAATTTAAATCATTTTGGCAATTCAAATTTATTCCTTCTTCATTAATGGCACAACAGTCAATGGACCAAGATTTCGCATCGTTTCATGTTGTGTGAGTTATGTTTGTATACGAATGTTAGGGACCTACAGTTTTATGTCGAATTCGAACTGCGAAATAAAAAGCTTTTCTTAGCCAATTTTTCTGTTTCGAGCAATGAGCGATTGCAGGCTTTTTTTTATGGCATTGTAAACGTATTCGTATTGGGGAAACGACCTTTAATTAAAAAATGCTTCATAAAATCCTAACCATTATTTATGCTGACGATGTCTGCTGTCGTATAGGGAAACACAATGAGCTCTACATTATGCGTGTAAAAATGCGACATATAAATCGTGAGTTGTGCAAACAAAAATGGAAAAATTCTCATTGCTTCACCTGCTGAAAACGTTTCCGTCTGGGTTGTTGTTTCTCTGGCTCAACACTTTGAACTCACATGTATTTAAATTTTCAATACCATTTCATTTAAAAATTTAAAAAGAAAAAAAGTTCAAAGAACTTTTGCTTAATATATATTTAGTGATATATGTAAGTATTTAACTCTAATTTCAAACAATTTACTGGTAGTTTAATGTAATTTTTGTTTCTTTTTTTTTTTTGTCCCAACATCAACATTATATTTATATCTTACCTCCATTGATATTTTGATTACATTGACAATGAGTTTATTTTGAATTAAAGAACTAAAAATCTTATGCTTTTTTATTAAGCTAATAAAAATTTTTCTTTTTTCAGTTTCAGGACGGTAGCTTTTGAGTTCAATTACTTTTGAGTGAATCCAACCTTCGATGAATAATATACACCCAAGTCGGTTTATCCACTTAGCGTGATTAATGAAGCGATATGTTATTGAAGACCGATGCTGATGATAAGATAGTATCTAAAATTCTCAAAATGGGATTGAATTTATACAAGTATGCCACTTAAAAATGCCAAATAATTTACTAAAACTATTTTTTATTTAATTTTTAGATTTTCCTATGACATTGAGCTCAACTCAATGTGAAGAACTGAAACAGTGTAATGCAGTGGAAGAGAGTGGAGACAAAACTTGAAACTGGTCCTGCATTATTGTTAATCAAAAATCGGAGATGACCTAACTTTAAGTGATATGATACATACAAAGAATGTACCTCTTCTTCTTTTGTGAAAATAAATTAATTTTCCAATATTTATGGTAAAAAATACTCAAATAGGAAAAAGTAAATGTTTAACTTAGTTGACCTTTGTACCCCCTTTCTAAACTTTTTCAACCAGCAGCCCTGTTGTTAATGTTTCTTGATAGATAATTTTTCTCCATCACATTTATTTCCGCACAGGAAGAATGCAGGGAGAGAAAGAGGTGATAAAACAAAAAAACAAAAAAAACATATACCGTAATCATTCTTTTCAAAAGAATCGAGAGTATCGAAAACATATGAGCACCCTACATCTGGCTATATTAACTTATTAGTCGTTTGATTGTAAAAATGGCCAATCAAAACAAATATTTTGTTTGCAAAATCAAATCATCACTACAACAAATGATTTACAAGCATATTCAACTCAATGTAAGTATTTGGCAAAAAAAAAACTGGTTTACATAAAGGATGTAGTATTAGGTAAGGTATTTCATAGTCGACCTGCATTCATAGATTTCTAATTTCAACAGTTATGCAAAACAAACTCGTGAGCGCGCTCATTGAGCGAAGCTCCGCCTACCATGGTGTATATATGGAGTTCATGCTCTCTCAAAACTTTTGCTCTCTCTCAGAGTGCACATTGAACATATTAGCTGAGACACAAACCAATTTAATTTTTTTTTTTCATCGACCTACTGCTGATTTCTGTGCGCCTAGTATTTAGTGGGTGGGAAATATGTACGCGTTGTTATAAAACTGAGAGATTGGCTGACGTCATGCAGTTAGCATAGGCTCAAACCAGCAAAACTGTTCTACTTTGTAGAAATTCCATACACTTACTACTAATATCTGTTCGCCTGGTAGTTTATGGGTGTGAAAATTTTGTAAAATTTGTGGTATTGATCATAAGCACCCGTAATTTTTTTTTGCAGGAGGGTAATTTTTTTAAATTGCAATTAGGGAAGAGAGTCCAAATGCACAGTTTTTGGGGTCAAGTGCCCCTTTTTTGGGGTCAAGCGCTCATTTTTGTGGATAAAGGGTCCTTTCTTCGGGGTCAAGTACCCCTTCTTTTATGAGTCGAGCGCCCCTTTTTGTGGGGATCAAGTGTTTTTGCTACTGATTTCTCTTCTCTTAAGCTCCCTTTCTTAACTCCGCCTTCTATGTATATCAAGCTGTGCTCTCTTTATACTAAGTATTCGCGTTCTTTTGCACTCTCTGAGTAAATTTTTAAACGCAAACCATTTAATTTTTCGTCGACCTGCTGATGATTTCTGTGCCTCTCTCAGAGTACACATTGAGCATACTAGCTGAGACACAAACCAATTTAATTTTTTTATTTTTCGTCGACCTACTGCTGAATTCTGTGCGCCTGGTATTTGGTGGGTGGGAAAAATGTACGCGCTGTTATAAAACTGAAAAATTGGATGACGTCATGCAGTTAGCATAGGCTTAAACCAGCAAAACTGTTCTACTTTGTAAAAATCCTATCCACCTACTGCTGCTTTCTGTTCGCCTGGTAGTTTATGGGTGTGAAAATTTTGCAAAATTTTTGGTGATGATCATGGGCACCTGCAAATTTTTTTCAGGGGGGGAAATTTTTTTAACTACAAATGGAGAGTCCAAGTGCCCCTTTTTTGGGGGTCACGTGCCCCTTTTTGGGGGTCACGTACCCTTTTTGGGGGTCACGTGCCTCTTTTTGGGGGTCACGTGCCCATTTTTGGGGGTCAAATGCCCCTTTTTGGGGGTCAAGTGCCCATTCTTTTGTGGGTCGAGCGCCCCCACGCAAACCTTTTGTTTTTTTATTTTTGTCGACCTGCCGATGATTTCAGTGCGCCTGGTACTTGGTGGGTGTAAAAAATTTACGCGCTGTTATAAAATATGTGAGATTGACTGACGTCATCCAGTTAGCATAGATTCAAACCAGCGAAACTGTTCTACTTTGTAAAAATCCTGTCCACCTACTGCTGCTTTTTGTTCGCCTAGTAGTTTATGGGTGTGAAAATGTTTAAATTCATGACACTCATGGGCATCTGCAAATTTTTTTCGGGCTGACGTCATGCTGTAAGTAAAGACACAAACTAGTTTCAATTATATTTTGATGTCTACCTACCGCTGATTTTTATGCGTCTGATAGGTAATGGATGTGAAAAACTTCTAACCAAAAATTTAAGAGAAAACGAAAAAGAGTAAGAGTGGAAAAAGAGGGAGAGAGTCCATATATATGAAATTTAAATTAATTTAACAGTTTACGTTTACGCTACTTTACATGCATACATATATATACTTACATACACTTTAATTCTTCTTGAAAATAATAATAAAAAAAACTTTGAAAAATATTTTATTAAATTTTATATTAAGTATTCATTATTCTTTATTAATTACTTTTGTAGCATTTATTTTCATTTCAATTGCTTTAAATAGTTACAACAACGAATAAAAAATTCCAATTAAATTTTTTAAAATTTTTTTCTTTTGACTTACAGTATGAAAAATTAACTTTATTTATATTCATGTACTTCATTATAAATAAATATTTTTATTACATATTTTTTTGATATTTGTGCATTTTAACACTGTGTGCCTTATTTTTAATATTAAATTTATTTTTATCGAAGCGCAGCAAGTAGTTATCAAATTGTTTTATTATGCTCGTATACACTAGTAGGTCCAAGGGGGGGAGGAAAAGTCACTGATGCTTCCAATCATTTATCGATGGGTCCAAAACGACAAAAAAATTTGAAATCCTTACTTTCCCAGGAGAAGAATTTAAAGTGTACTTATTTAGTTAATGTAAAATTTTCATCATAACTTTTTATATATTTGGGAGTAGGCTTACGCTTGAACATCGCAAACAAAAAAAGGAAAGATCGCGCCTGTTAACCGAAAGCGGAGTAGAAAATCCAACGACGCGTCGATCCAACAACGAGAAATATATATCTTGGGAACTTATTAATGATGTAGGACGAAATTTATTCCAACGAGATGTGGTTTCAAAAGGCTCTACGTGCCATACCGAAACCACTTTTGCATTGCAGCAGCAATTGCATCAGTGAGACAGTAAAGAAGAATAAATTTCAAGCATAAAACTAAAACAGCAACGTTGACAATGACCAGTGACCAATATTTTTTGGTCATTCACAATTTGCATTTATTGATGCACACATGCATATCGTTCTTCCTTAGATAGTGGTCACAAAAGTATGGCAATCGATTAAGGACACTGCAAAGCACACTGGACATACAAAGTATTCAAATGCTTGACAGCTCTCTGCTGTGATGATGAAGTTAGTAATGATAAAAATGCTGGCTGGGTGTGTTGTTATCTGTAAGAATAAAGTTAATTACGTACTGTGGTTTACCTGAAAGTGCATGCATTGGCTTCAAAGATGACCCGCTGCTATTGATTATGCACGAATTTTTCATGACATGTATTTGACACTGTCTGTTGAATGCTTGAATAGATATAGCATTTTCTTCCTTCTTCCTGAAAGAAATAAATTTTAACTTATAGAGATCCAACCGATATAAATTTATATACAGATAGAGTAGAGGAGAGGGGGGCGTAGGGGGAGCGGAGGATTATAGAGACCCCAAACCTTTGATGACAATGGTATTTTCACAAGAAATCTCGTATTTTATCTGCAACGTTCTATTATTCTTCTACTATTCTATTCACGCGCCCTGCTCAATTAACAACAACAACAAAAATCACAATGTTCATGTAAAAAGTATTCTCTATTCATGTAATTTACGGTTTTTGACGAATTAAAAAAGAGTACAAAAGGTGAGAACCAGAGAAGGTAATATGTTCTCTTCCAAAGAGTACGGTATATAACAACAAATTCCATTTAGTTGAGAAACAAAATTAGAGCACCGTCATCATGATACAAAGCAATAAAAAAATTGTGTGTCTTCACGCACTCACAGTAGAAGTGAAACTATATTGTTTATTTGAAAATTGTTAGAAAACATTTCTGTTGAAGTTTTTGCAGTTCTCTTCTCTATTGTTGTTGTTGCTTTTCCTCTGTTGATACTCTCTACACTTATCGGCACAAACACGACTTAGTACACTTATATAACACATGAAAGGAAAATTCAGTTATATGCGATCAAGCCGAGACTTCTATATCGACTCTCTCACTAAAGCAAATGCAAAAACAAGAAGTCGCCTCTCTGATTGATTGTATGTAGCCGAATAAAAACTTCGTTTCTTTCTGATTTTGTTTGAGTGCAACAAAAACAAATCGTGACCGTTGTTGCTGAAGCTTTTGCACTCTTCCTCTTTCTACATTTATCTGCACAAACATGACGTAGCACACGTATAAAGCATATGAATGGAAAACAGCTGTATGCAGTCAAGCTCTCTCACTAAAGCACATTGAGATAAAACTGCAAGAAGTCGACTCTCTGCATCGTTGTATGCAGCCGATCCCCATATGACTTCGTTCGCTAAACACTAACAACAGCATAACTTCGTTTCTTATTAGTTCCGTATGAGTGCAACAGCAACACGATTTCCATTGCAAAATTTTCGATTTACCCTCGCTAAAGAAGTTTCACTTCAAAAAGATTTTATATCGGTTATTATGATTTTTTTTTTTTTTTTTTTTCATCTTCCCTAAGGTAATGTGTACAAAAACTTCACTTATAAAACGTCGCAATTGAGTTCGTACTGTCAAGTGAGTTCCATGGGTTTTCAAATTCATAGATCAAAGTGTATACTACTAAAAAAATATTTTACTGATTGTATTCTTTGATAATATGCACACACTCACTCATACTAAAACTAATACACATCTGCCACAAAATTTGCACAATTTTATTAGAAACTACATACAATAACAACAAGAAAGACTTTTCAACACCGTTTTACATTTTTGCTATTATTGCTAGTCTAACTATGTGAGTATTTATATTTTGCTATTGTTGTCTTTTAAATTTCAAAAAGCTCAACGTAAAGCAAACCCAATTTCAATTTTGATACCATCATTTCCACAATTTCGATAACACATTACCATTCTTCTCCCTTTCTGTCCTTTTGCTTTCATTTAAAAAATAAAGCACAGTCGTTCAATTTTACCCAACAAACTGGACAACCAAAATGCCTTAATGGCATTTCATCATCATTGTTTTCCTGTCAGGGGTACAACGACTACGACAATGACGATGACGGCAATGTGTGGCATACCAACAAACAGAAACAACAACACAGTGTCCTTTTTCAAGCTTTTTTTTTTGTTTTGTTTTTGTTTCCATGTACGTATGTAGCTGGCAAGTATGTGTATGCCTGACATGTTCAAATGAAGCAGTAAACAGTAAAAAGTATCTTAGTATCCAATCAGCCAATCATGGCCAACAGTATTAGCCAGCAATAACAAGCAACAACAATAACAATGGCACTCATACAGCCAAACCATGACATTTCACAGTCAGAACACCACATATCTACATATATACCCTAAACAAAAAAAGGGGTCAAATAAGGCACAGTTGAATGAATGGAATAAATTAATTTTTTATTAAATTTGGTACAATTTTAGATATCGATGGACATGTTTGTGTGTGTGTGTGTGTGTCTGCGGACATGTAAGCGTTTGCATGTAATTTATATCATAAACTTAAATGTTCGTCAGAATGTATCTGTGTTATACTAGTGTGCGTGGATGTCCTTTTCATTTATTGCATTTAAATGTGTTCATTAAAAGGTTTTCATTTCATTTGATTGCGTAAATTGATTTTTAGGGTACAACAATTTGCACTTTTCATTCTGCTGACCATGACAAAAACACAAACACAGACTAAGTGGATCTCATACTAAATAGTAAATTGCTAAATTTGCTATTAAATAAACTCAAAGTTTGGCACTATGGCATTGACAGCATATGTGTTTTCATAGCTATTGTATTCGAATATCTTATTTTTATAAATGAAATGGGCTTGCATTTAGTTTTGAGACATGTTCTGTTTGTAAATTTATCTTAAGAATTTAGCTTTGCTGAATGCGGTATGTTTGTTTGATGAAATCGACTAACGATCCTTATCCGAGGGAACACCTTTAAGTTTATAAACTAAAACGTAATGAATGCTGTTACAAAACTTATTCGGATATTGATACATATTGATAGAAATATGATTTTAATAAAAAAAAATCAAACGTTTGGATTTAGGACAATTTTATCGTAGTTCATTATAGCTTCAAGTGTAAGTGCAATCAGGTGGATTGAGGAAATCTATCCCGATAAATCCAAAGTGAATGGCGGGATAGGTGATAGTTTCTATTCAGAACATATAATTACAACAACCGCATTTAAATAAAGAGAATCATTTAGAGCGTGTGCGGTCGATGAGATGTTGTTAGTATCAGATCGGTTTCCAAACATTAGTAGTGAGATTATTAAAGGAGCCTTAGATATATTAAGCAATTGGGTGGAATTTTGCGATCTCAGTCGTGGTTATCCGCGTAAAACAGAATTTAGTATTTAACACTATAAAAAATCAAAATACCTGACTTTACTCTCCCCAAACTTAATGGCAAAGCAACAGTTCTTTCACAGAATGTCAGGTACCTGAGATTTATACTATTTTGATACTCAGAAAACTCAGTTGGAAACTCAATATCGAGCATTGGAGGAAATCGATGAAAGCCTACATAGCACTAAATATCTGTAAACGTCTTAGGTAGGAGTGGCATTCAGGGCTTACACATCAATATTTCGATTCTTATGTACGCCTCACCTAGCGGCTGGAAACCAATAAGGAATAAAACAAAGCAAAACTAAACAGAATCCAAAGACTAGCATATATAAAAAATCTCTGTTCATGTTCAATGATTTTCCAAAATTAGAGCCTAACCTGTCTCGTTAGCTCTAATTTTGTCAAAACATATAGGCATGACAAAATCGTGTTGCAGTTGCAAATAAAATTGATTGTGGAGTCTGTACTTGTTTCTACTCAAAGCATCTAAAAAATTTTAAATCTATGCGCTTCCATGATTGTGCTGGTGTGTTTGAACCTAAATTGCTTGAAATAAGAGAAGTAGATAGGACGGGAGAGAACCTTATTAAATGTAAAGTAAAGATAACTATTTTCAAAGATTGACTGTCACGCTATAAACTCAATTCAACAAAAAGAACTTGTCTTCCCATGTTTCAGGCTGGGCACTTCATTTATAACAGTTTATTCCCGGTCATAGATATATTGAGGGCAATGAGAAAGTGGATAAATTAGCTGGATTTGGATTTACTCTAGACATTGCCCAATTGAGATCAGCTCCAATTCCCTAAGGGAAGGTTGAAATGAATGTATTACCTCTACTCACAAAGCATTGGTATGTGGTATTGTTAGAAATATAATTTCCAGGTAATTTACTTTTTAAGGAAACAATATGTGGTCCACTTTCTCGAAACTAAATCATAATTCCCATCAGAATTAGAGCCATGTCGTCGCAATTTCACAAATCATTTGAAGATTAGAGTTTTGGGGCATTCGTTGAATCGAAGAGGACTAATTCTTCATTTCTCACTTAAGAGGTCTTCCAAATTGAGCTTATTTGCCAGATTCAAGGCGTTTAAATATGTGATAGAAAGTAGATGGAGGTAGCGACAGCAAGACAGCACTGAGAACTTGCCGAATTACCTCACTAGTTTTAGGTTTGCTTTAGTTTACAGGCTTGCTTAGCTTAAAGTGAGCTACTAAAAAAATCTTAGTATCCATGAGGGACAAAAGTTGGTTCATTATGATGCCCCAATATTTTGATGGTACTATGCATAATTTTCTTCTGTTGTATTCATATTGAATTTCTTTGCACTCTTTATGAACTTTATTCCTTCAGTTCTTCGTACTTCGTCTGTCTCCTGAGAAACAAAGTTGATGCATTTGAAGATTGGGAGGGGCATTCACAGAAGAGGTGCTCTTAATGTTTTCTTAGTTTTCGCAGCTTCTACAGTAATTTGAGGCAATAATACCCGTGAGTAATTCAGTTAGAACTTAAGTTGACTTCTACTTACTAGAAAAAGAAAGCTTTGTGTTCTATTATGAAGAATGAGCCAGTCATACGGTCGATTCTGGTTACCCAAGATTTGTTTGTGTTACCGTTACTTTCTGGTCCAAATTTGATTTCATGGGTACTTTTATCGGTGTATGTAAATATCTTTTCAAGACTTTACAATGTTTCTATTCTAAGAAATCCATCTGCTTTAACTCCTTCATGTTAATACAAACATCGCACAGTGTAGCGAGTATGAACAAAATACCCAAACTGTGATATTAAAGAATTGAAAATATGGGTACGAAATTTCTATGATAATGCTTTAGTTAAGAACAATCCAAAAGATTGTTACAAAATATTTATAAAGAAAAAAGTTATGCGAGTTCAAAGTCACTTATTTTTATGTCTTCATTCTATCATATTACAAAGTTAAATTCATGCAGTTATGGCTTTCCTCTTTTATTATTACAATGGATAGACTCGTACTTGAGAGATAGGGAGCAAATAGTAATTTTTAAAAATGCCGTATCTAAAAGTATCAAAATACCATCTGGTGTTCCACAAGGAAGCCATCTGGGTCCTATTTTGTTTTTGTTGTTTATTAACGATCTTCCATCTGTTATCAAGCACTCTAAAATATTAATGTTCGCTGATGATGTGAAATTATTTAAGTCTTACAAAGAAATAGAAGGTCAAAATTTACTGCGATCTGATCTTTTGGCATTAAATAATTGGTGCCACTGTAATTTAATGTCTTTAAACCTAAAAAAATGTAAGTTCATGGTTTTTTCTAGAAGGCAACCTATTTTTTCTAGGTATGGATTAGATGATCACGAGTTGGAGCAGGTTTTTTCGTTCGTTGACCTAGGTGTCACAATGGACACCAAATTAACTTTTAATTTACATATCAACTCAACTATTAATAAGGCTAAGGGCATCCTTGGTTTTGTTAAAAGATGGTCTAAAGAATTTAACGATCCATATGTCACGAAATCACTTTACACTGCACTTGTAAGACCAGTTCTGGAGTATGGTTCTGCTGTGTGGAGCCCTCAGTACAACTGTTATGCTGATAAGTTGGAATCTGTGCAAAAACAGTTCCTCTTGTTTGCTCTATGTTCGTTACACTGGAGTCCATCACAGCACCTCCCGCCTTATGAACAACGGTTAAAACTTATAAGCTTGCCAACTCTTCGGAGCAGAAGAGTTATGCTAAATGTGATGTTTGTGACTAAATTATTAAATGGTTATATTGATTCTCAATTTTTACTCAATGAAATCAAAATTAATGTTCCAAATCGCTGTTCTAGATATCCAATTCCTATTAAACTTGATGCTTGTAGAACAAACTATGCCCAAAATAACCCTTTTCGTTGTATGTGTAATAATTTCAATTCTCTGCACGACATTTTTGACATTTCCGACTCTCTCCAGTATATAAAATTAAATGTATTAAATTTTCTTAATCGTTAAACAGCTGATGATTACTAATAATCTGTAGCTGTAAAGAAGACCAAATAGAGATTTATTCTCCCCAATCAGCGCTTTATCAGGGCATTCCGGAATGCATCTGAATCGGTCACCAAATCCGTACGTTATGCGGATGTGCCCCTCGTGCGGATGGGCGGGTAAGTGGGTCCGTTGGGATTCGTTCGTTCGAATGCTTCATCTTTGAATTTCGATAACTTGAGTGTAACTCGATATATGAATCAAAAGTGTTGATAACATATAATTGGGTAATTTTTTAAAACTGGCAATGCTAAATTTGCATATGCATTTTTGACGTCTGATTTTTACCGATATTGTAAAGAAAGCACTCTAAAATAATTAAAAGTCAGAAATTTAAAGTTAAAAAAAAAACACTTCTTAACATCTTCGATTTTTTGTTATATTTCTTTTAAGCAAGTATGTAGATTAATATTTGAAAGTTACAGCTGCTCTCGTCTGCTTTTTCTCAAGATATACAACTTTTTCAGTGAGTACCCTTGTGCAAATTAAAGCGGTTTTTAATGTTTTGTTGCAAGTAAAAAGCAATAAACAAGCCAACACGTTTGATGGTCTAAAAAATTTTATTGAAAAAGAGCTTGGCAGTGGAGGATAGAGAAAAATCTAAGGAATTGAGGCTTATGATCTTAAAATTTAGTACCAGCTAGAATGTATGGAGTCGGGAAAGGCAGGCCTAAGTTATCATATGAAGAAGGGTGTAAGAGAACGAAATAACGGAGAGTAGATAAGCTTATAGCTTGAAGCTATCCCGAACAAATAATGAAAGCTGCAGCTTAGTTATTTACAGACAAGAAGCTAAAAATGGGAAAAATGGAGATGAAATAGAACAATTCATATTGTCAGAAGCATATAAAGGCACAGAGGACGATGACAGTAAGATTTAGCAGATAGGTAAACTAGCGATGATTATCAAAGCTAAAGTGACTAATTTTTTTTTAATGTGATTAATGATTATCAATATGAAATAAACAAAAAATTTAACTTTTGTGTATTTAATTCCCACATTTAATTTTTTTAATATGAGAGGTGGGCGTGGCCGATAGTAGAATAGTTTCATTGGCACTTCTTAGTAATCTTGAGGACTATTCTAAAGAATTTTCAACTTTCTGCTGTTATTTATTTTGATATTACATTACATTTCTTTAAAAAAATTTAAAAATTTATATGAGAAGTGGGCGTGGTTTTAATCCGATTTTCCTAAGATTTTGTGTATTAGCTTCGTTGCTCAAAAAATCGATGTGTATCAAATTTCATTAGCCTACAATAACTCCTTCTATTTTTGCCCGTTCACTACATGAACTCGTCACACTGTGCCACGCCCATATTCCCAATGTGGACCATTTTTGTTTTAGGGAGTGCTTACATTATTACTTCAACAGTTTTTGAGATATTGTAATTTTTTGAATCAGCTTGTATGGGAAGTGGGCGTGTCCGTTAAGCGATTTGGCTGAAATTCACAATATTTCTTAATCTTTACCTTAAAAATATCTGCGCAACATTTCATTGGCCTACCACTATTCCTTCTATTTTTGTCCACCGGTTGTATGCAGACGCTACACTGTGTACCGTTGGCTTTCTATTCTTGTCTTCTGTATAGAATGGCTCAAAAGTTTATTTCTACTATTACTTGCAGAGTGGTGTAGCCTTTCGTTATCGAACGACTTACTCTGCACTCTAATATGGGTTGCGGGATACACAGGGATAATAAAAAATGAAAACTCGAATAATTTGGCTAGAAAATGATCAAATTTCAATGCTGGGTCACCTTCCTCTGCTATTAAAGACATTATCTGCGTTTTGGTCAGGACTGGAGGATAAAAAAACGTAAGCTTCCTGTTTTCTCCAAGTGCAGCTGAGTTTTTCTGATATTGCTTGCCGGAAAAAGAACTTACGAATGGTGATGGGACTCTATAGGGACTACTTTCAGTTCGAGAAGTATTTAGAATAGTTGGAAACATAGTAACATTTTTTTTCACTCAAATATTGCAGAATAATTTTAAAACTTACGTTTAAAATAAAAATATTAAAGCAACTACTTTAAGGATTTCCCTTCTTTTTTTTCTGCCGGAAATGTTGGAACGCATAAAGAATATAGGTAAATACATATAAATCTGTATGTAGCTCTATTGTTTTCATTTAATCTTTTCCTGTTGCATCATTTTTCTGCTACTCAGCTTTTCTGCGTTTGTATTTTTTTCTGTTGTTATTGTTGTTTCCTGCTTTAAGTAGGTATTACTTTTAATCGGCTTAAATGTATTGAATAAAAAATCCTTTACAGTTTTCATATAAGTACAATACAAACAATAGCAATAACATAAATATACAGAGTGAGAGAGAGAGAGAGAGAGAGAGAGGAAGAAACTGAGAGAGAAAAAAAGCAGCTTAAGCAGTATTCCAAAAAGCATCAACAAAAAAAGAGAGAAACCAAATAAAAGTAACAAATACATACTTAAAGTAAAATTGCAGAAGTGATTTGTCGTATAGGCATACGAATACTTATACACATACGCCAAATCAATTCTCAGGCGATTATATGCATACATGCGGTATAGTAAGTACTCGATTGAGTCGTAATTAATTCAGATATGTAGGCATTTGCAATATAATTTTAAAATGTTTTCCGAAATTTTTTTATTTTTTTTTTTTTGCTTTTTTTGGAATTGAACTAAAAAGGAATTGGAATTTAATTCCAAGAAAGTAATTGATTACACTTAAATAATAAATTCCTTTCTTTTTAATTACATTTTCAATTTTAATTAATTTAAGGAATTGATATATTTTTAATTACAAAATACAATTCCCTGTAATGGAATCGAAAATTTTTCCAATTTCATTACCTAGGAATTTAAAAATTTTAATTACCGATTACAATTCCTTGTAAAGGAATTGAAAGTTTTATCAATTCCATTACCAAGGAATTGAAAACATTTAAGTACCAATTACAATTCCTTGTCATTGGAATTGGGAATGTAATGTAATTGAATTTACCCAGCTCTGCTTATCATAAGCTAAGCTTTGCGTTAATTATAGTCATAATCCTTAGTTTTTAATGAAGGAAAGTAAAATGTTGGAATGGCATGGAGGGTAGGTTGTTGGTTCCGAACAGCCAGTATAGAGTTGCAAAGCTCAACAAATTTTAATGGATTTCTAAAGTCCAAGTGTTTATAAAAGTTTGCTGACGAGAAGAAAAATTTTAAACGAAAACTGATTTCACCAAAGAACACTCTGTCAGCCGTATTTAGCAAAGCTGTCGAAGCAAAAAGAGCTTACTATCTCACAAAAAGCATTGATGCTATGCATGTCGAACTGATTATAAATGAAACTTCAAAAAAATCCAGTCTAGTTGTTGAAAAAATTAAAGTCCCCTTTATACAGTCTTTGGACAACCCACCTTATATATACGAATATGCCATATTAAAGAAAATTAAACATTGAACTATTACAAAATTATTTGAAAACACCTACGGACCCAAAGATTTCGGAAGCAAGGGTTTCAGATTTCTTGTTTCTTCAAAAAGCCTTTTAATTATCGGGGAAAGAGGGAAGCAGTTGTCCTCGAACCTTTTCGACTCATTATTTGACTTGAGAAGATCCGGTTTCATGCTGAATAGGAATATGCGGAGAAATATTTATTTTTTCGAATATTTTTTCAAACCAAATAAAAATTACACTCAAAATGATATTTTTCTACTTTTTCTATAAATTCACATCCAAAGCTGAAATTTTTTCTAAGGATATGTTGATAGTGTTAATTTTATGGCCGAGGAAAAAAATTCTCCGAGAAGGGAATGGGAGAATTCTTGTTATTTTTCTCATACTTCTTCTTACAAAATTAAAAGTTCTGTTCATTTTTTTTTACTTATTCTGTTTATATTTTCGAATTTAATAAACGCATTTCGGCACCCTGGAAATATAAGTTTTTGGGGAGGGGTAAGCGGGATTTTTTGTCCGGGGAGAAATTTGCAAAAAGTGGAAAATCATAGGGAAAATTTTAAATTGATATAAGTGTTTGTCAAGAAAGTTAAATTTTCTTTTCTTTGCGTAAAAAATGGATTCAATGGCGTGCGAACGTTGAAAATGTTGGAAAAGTGTTTCGGCAACGATTCTCTAAAGAAAACGGTCGTTTACCAGTGGCACGAGCGGTTCAAAAGTGGAGTCAATCGAAGATGATGAACGCAGTGGTAGACCATCGACATCGAAAACCGACGAAAACATTGTTTAAAGTAAAAGAAATTTTGGTCAATAAACGCAAATTAACCATCAGAGAGATAGCGGAGGACTTGAACATTGCTTATGGATCACGTCCAAGACATTTTGGTTAATGATTTGGGTTTCCGTGGTGTAGCAGCAAAGTTGGTGCCAAAAGACCTCAATTTCATGCAAAAAAGAGACCGTGTTGACATCGCAAAAGACATGATTTGCGAGGCTGAATCCGATCCCACATTCATCAAAAATATCGTTACTGGAGACGAGATGTGGGTTTATGAGTACGACACGCAACCCAGATATCAGGCAAGTCAATAGCGTTCACCAAATGAGCCGAGACCAAAAAAACCACGTCGTTTTCAGTCAAAAAAGACGGCAATGCTCACGGTTTTCATGAATTACAACGGTCTAGTGCATCATGAATTTTTGCCAGAAGGTCAGACAGAAAACAAAGAGTATTATTTGGGCGTTATGAGACGTTTGCGTGAAGCAATTCGCCGAAAGAGACCAGAATTGTGGACAGAAAATTCGTAAATTTTGCACCATGATAACGCACCGTCGCACAGTGCCATCATTATTCGTAATTTTTTGACGAAAAATGCAACAAATACCATCCAACAGCCACCGAATTCAACTGATTTGGCTCCCTGTGACTCCTTTCTGTTCAATCGAGTTAAAAAACCATTACGGGGAATGCGTTTCAGCAGCCGAGAGGAAGTAATGGAAAAATCGCAGGCAGCACTGATGGACATACCGAAAAACGAATATAAAAAATGTTTCGAGGATTGGATCAAGCGCTGGCATAAGTATAAGTGTGTCGCAGTCGATGGGGATTACTTTGAAGGGGATAATATAGATTTGAATGAATAAACTTGTATTTTTAATTTTCTGAACAAATTCCGGGAATTTTTGATCAAGGTGGTAGCTATGTTCTAAAATTAAAATTGAAAAATGAAACTAAAAATAATGTTTAAATCTACTTTCAATCAGTTAAATTTATGAAAAATTTATATAAAAAAAAAAAAAACAATCAAAATAACAATTTATTGCTTGGTGTATAGATGTACATAAAGTAACTTTTGTCTCCCCATACTGCAGAAAATTATATTATAGCATTTTACACCAAAACTTTATTCCTTATTTGAAGTGAGTTAATGAATAAAATATAAAAATATTTAGGTACATAATAAATTTTGCAACAGCTTTCCAAAAAAAGAAAAAAAAAACTTTTCCTTATCTGTTCATGCATTCAATCAAAATATGAAATTAATAATTTACAGGGTGACAATCAATCGTTTCATATAAAGCTTTAAATTTAAGCTTTGTATTCATTTAAAATTATCAAGTCAATTCTTCGCATGTGCACAAAATATCTTATATACTATATATATATGTTTATCATACTAAACTAGTGTAGAATATGATTAAAGCTAACATTTTGTATTTAAATGAAATGTTCAACTCAGTGTAGATTAAGCGCTCAAGCTGAGCGTTGTGCGAGCATTGCCAAGCGCAAGCAACACATAATATAATGAAGTTGAAGAAGCTATGCTAGTAGTGATAATTAATGGCATTTTGATATGTGTGAAATGTAGCAGATAGCTGTGAAATTATGTAATTGAGAGCAGTTACATTTATAAGAATATTTCCAATAATAAAATTGAAAATGGTAAGTAAAGCATAAATAATATTCAGCTTTATTAGCAAAAGCATTTCAAAAATTTATTAATTATTTTAGGTAATGATGTGGCGCATAATGATTGCATTCTAAGAAGAAAACGTTATCTATATTGCTGTACTACAGCACTTTAAAATATGAGTCATCAATTAAACGAAATTGATAAGATATTTCTGTATTGCAATGAGCAAAGTTAGCATTCTATCAACTCGAACCACTTAATTTGTATATCAGTTTCTATAAAGTGCAATAACAAAACTCAATGAGCTAGTGAATCAAAAAACCAGAAGAATTCAGTTCCAATGAAAAAGAACAATACTGAAGTTATTTAACACTTTATAGAGTGCTATTAAATCAAAACGGAAATATTTTAATCCTGGACTATGAACCCAAGTGTGATTATGTGTAAGGCATGAACGACCGGCGATTAGGATCCAGATGAGATCTACAGTCATACACTGAACACGGAAAACTATTATAAAAACTCCAGACGAAAAAACGCAGTGACAAACGGAACTAAGAGGAAATACATTTAGCAGTAAAAACTGCCAAGAACTCAATTAAAGAGGACGGCTATAGCTGAGCACAAAGTTTCCGCAAGTGCAAGTGGTCGGTTCCCACCCCACGAACATTATAATCATTTAATAATGATAAGAAATGAAACACAAAGAAACTTTAACCCAAAGATGAGGAGAAAGAGGTGAGGGTCTTATGAAAGTAATCGGAAAAGACATTCGGCTGTGACATCGCATTTATGGTAATTAAATTAAGCGAAAATAATCTATAGGGTTAAGATATCCCGCTAGTATAGGTATATGGACAGAGGGAGAAAGAGGAAAAAATACCCAACGCCATGCTTTAAACTGGTTACTTATGATCGTTAATATAAGCAAACATTCACAGAGAGAGATAGAGAGAGTGAAAATACATAAGTACATTCTTTCAATTTTCTAAAAGGGGCGTTCAGATCAGTGTTGCCAGACTGTGGGATTTCTCCCATAGTATGGGATTTCTTAACCCCAGAAGAGCGAAAGGGATTTTACACAGCAAAACGGGATTTTTGGTATATATTAAAATAATTCACAATTAATAACAATTTTATTTTCAAAACAGTTTTTATAGAGCATATCTTGTTTAAACCTGTTCTAGTGCCAAAATACCTGACAGCAAGAATCTTAAGCTAAGAGGAACAATCATATAAATGTTTTAGTTGATAGTATGCCAGGATAATTCTGACTTAGAAAACAAAAAATATAAAATAATTACTGGTTTCTCAGCGGGAGCCACTGCGCCATGACGGGAATGTTTTTTTTT
Source organism: Toxonevra muliebris (assembly GCA_963691655.1). Taxonomy (NCBI): domain Eukaryota; kingdom Metazoa; phylum Arthropoda; class Insecta; order Diptera; family Pallopteridae; genus Toxonevra; species Toxonevra muliebris. The sequence goes on from OY829329.1 coordinate 52,209,738, forward strand.
TCTGATTTTTCGTCTTAAAATCGGGATCTTTTATTAATTGAACTATGCTGAATATAATTGAATATTTTTTGAATTTTTGTCTTTGTCCACAATTCGTCGCCTGAGTATTGATTTGGCGTATAAGCATAGGAATACTTATACACATACGCCAAATCAATTCTCAGGCGACGAATTGCATACTAATGAATGGTTTTTCGTAGTTGAGTTGTATAAAAATACATAATTTTTTTTAAATACAGTGTGTTTTATATTTATATTTAATTTAAATAGGATTTTTCGAGGGATTTTTGACATTCTGAAATGGGATAAATCGGGATTTTCGCATACGAACTTGAAATTTCTGAAGCAAACGGTCTGGTAACACTGGCTCAGATGGTCATATATGCTTGGCAATTTTAAAAATAAAATGAAATTTTATATTACATACATTTGAACCTCTGATAGCGTAGTCAAATAAACTGTTTTTTGTTTTTTTTTTTAAATACTGATTTTATAAAATTTTTAAATCAGTATTGATTTTTCTAAAACTATATATTAGAAGTCAATAACTTGCTTACACTTGCCACATAGAAAAATTAAAGTAGCTAGTTCAAATACTTCTGATTTTGATAGTTTTCCTCATGCATTTTTACAAGTTGAAGCGATAATAAAAAAATTAAAATGCTTGAATTAAGCAAAGAACAAAACTAAGAATAATATGAAAGATTAAATGAATGTTTTTTCTTATTAATTTTTGAGTGTTTAATGCCATAATCTTTTGAGAGGCTGAGAGGAAAAGTGATATAACTTCTACGTTCTGAAAAAAGTGGAATAATTTTACTTAAGAGCAAAAGCAAAACGAAATATGTTCAGAGCAAAAGTGAAACGAAATATGTTCAGAGCAAAAACGGAATAAAAAACAATGCTGTTCTTGCTCTCAAAGAATTGTTATACCATTTTTGTTCTTACTTTTAAGGTGTTTCATTTTCACTCTAAACCGTATTACTTATGCCATTCTTGCACTGACACACTAAATTATTTCACTTTATACAATTAACAAAATAAAACTTACCACGAATAATTAAAAATATGTACTTGTTTACAGCTTTATCGTTCTAGCGCATTTATTACAAGACACATTTTATTACCTTTAGATTTATAAAAACTGAAGAGACGAATTTATTCAAAATGGTTTTATGTAATTAAAACTTCTCTGCTCAAAATACAGTGGTAGATAATTGTATGGCCGTATTTTTAGAATGTGGGTAATGTGATTGAAATGGAAAAGATTGTTCCAAACATTCAAAATAATAGTCCTTCTAATTGAGTCGTCTAGTTTCAAGCCCAGATAAGTCACCAAAATAAAAATTTACAGAAATTTAAAAAGAAAATATATTTTTATTAAACTAAACGGGAATTTTATTCTTAAAACTTAAGAGATATGTACTTACATACATGAGAGCTATATTTTACTTTGTAAAAATGGCAAAACCTCAGTTTGAAAAAGTGACTTATCTCAATATGAAACTAGACTACTCAATTTATTTATGTAAAATTAAAGGTATTACTTATAAATTAAAGAAAGGAAACAACATTTTTATAAGTTATAAGGAACTGTGAAAATTAAAAAAGTATATTCGTTTTGATACACTTCAAAAAAGTGTGTGTGTCCATCGTTCTTTGGAATACCACCAGACTCTAGCCCAGTCGAAGCGTTTTTTATTCTTAATTTGACCTGAGCAACACATCACACACAAAATCACATTCTATGTTCTAACGCTATAAATACGCTTAACCCTTGTATGATACAGATTTTCAATAGGGTTTAGATCAGAGCTGCAGGCGGATTATTTCAGAATTGGAATGCTATGTTATTCCGATAAATGTAATAAAGACTTGAAAACATGAATGGATCACCATTCATTTTATTTGTTTTAAATTTAGTTTATTCTTGGTATCCCATTCCCATATTTGGTGGTTTGAGATTTTTTAATTGCCTTTTGTGGCTTTCTGAATCTCGCACGAAATACTTTTCTTCCAATAATTGCTTCCACATTTACCAGAACTGTTTATTTTTCTGCCAATTTCTCTAATTGAATAGGGTTCTTCAAAAAAAAAAAAAAAAAAATTATGATTTGAATCTTTTCAAAATAGTTTAAATATTTTTCCGAGGCTATTTCAAATACCGGTTTCTATATTAAATTTATATATTAAAATTTTTGATTTAACACGCTTAAAGATTTTCAAAAAGCGTTATTATACTTAGTGCAGTATTCTTGTACTAACTTCACAATATTTGTTTCATTTCAACAAACACATAAGAAAAGATAAAGTCTCAAAAAAAAATTTTTTTTTTCCTCAAACTTAAAATATTTTTTACGGAAAACTATTACCAATAAGAAACACATTTAAAATTTTGTGTCCTTTTTCTTTTTTTTTGCTGCCATATGAATATATATCACTGTACCACAAAAATCAAATAAAAGCATCAAATTTCTGTAGTAAACTTTCTGTATAAATTTATAGAAATACCAACCAAACTCGCAAATTGATTTGGATAATGATTAATAATAAAATCAATACTGATTAATCAAAATTATTATATGAATTATTGAAAATAATAATATAAATCATTTTAAATATTTAACATATATATTCCCGATTCATTCTAAACAATTGCTAAAACCTTTTCACTAGAAAGTTATAATAAATACTTAAACTAGTAAACTTAATCTCTTTCAACTATTAATTTTATATATAAAACAAGATTTCTAGCCAAAAAAATTTAATCCCTTTGACTTTTAACATCTATTCTTTCCTTGTATAAACGTTTTTCTTTTGGCATAATGGAATATTCTAAGTTAGTAAAAATTGTTTAGAAACAATTTTTTAACAATCGAAATTTCGAGACTTATATCCATTCACATCTATGTATGTGTATTCCAAGTTATTCCAAAAAGAATGTTAAACCTATATTTTCATATTTATATATAAAATATAAAAATATAAATCCATTATTTGCATATTTGCAACTTCCCACGAATAATTAAGTATCAGATGACGAATGTACCCAAAAATAGACCATTAAATCAAGACCTCATTTTTAAATAATATTTTTATACTTGGAAAACTTTTTACTTTACCCCATTAAAGTTTTTTTAATTTAATATGAGATATCATTGAATATTTTGATATTGATATAAATCTTCTATATTAATAGATCGAAAAGTATTTTTCGAGTTTTTTAAATGGGTGCAAAGGCTCAATTATTGATTGATATTTCAACTCTAGGTTTTACAAAAAAACATTTGAGTTGAAGTATTTTAATATACATACAGCCTACAACTTAATGGCATTTATAGTGTTCCAAACACGGAACTTGAAGTATCTACATAAGTTTGAATATAATGAATTGTGGTCTACCCTTCTACTTAATAAAATTCGCCACAAGGAAGAAAAGTTCATTATACTGTATAAAAATACTGGTCATTGTAAAATATGCAAGATTGCTATACTACACTTGTCATTAAAGTGATAGCTGGTTCAATCAAGCTCATATCTCGATATAAGTTCCCTTTGATTGCGTCTAAAGATAATAATGCATAGTTTACTCTTTACATCGTTGCGTATTGGCCAGTAAATGTGCCACCGAAATTTCGGTCTATTAAATCGCTTAAATGTGACACTAAAGCTTTACATTTCATTGAACGAAAAGTATTAAGTACTTGTATAAGATCAGAGAACTCAATCAATTCTGAAAATTTAAATGGAATATAATGCGATGGTTCTTTATCTAGGAAGTCCAGCTATAATAGCAAATGCATCTGATAATAATTCTCCTAGTAGATAGAAATGGTTTATCTCTCTAGAAATGGTCGGGTCGTTAAACGACGTTAAATTATCAAACAATATCGGAAAATATATACTAAAATAATCACTTGAATTACTATATATTGTACTAAAATCGGGTTGATATATCTTTGTATTAATATTTATAACCCCACTGCTTGAATAAACTTCTAACCACTCTTAAACATTCTAATAAAACATTTTGGATCTCTCCTTTTATTCTATCGAAGTTGTTTGGAAATAAAATATTATATAAGTACATTTCTATTATTAGAACGATTGATTCTTTAATGCCAGTAGGCGTTGGTGCTTTAATCATACGATAGATTCTATAAAGAAGGCTGATCTCAGTCGCCATCTTGCAATCGTTGAAAAGTCGCATGTATGTAATTAATATTAGAGTGACAATCGACGATTAGATAATCTAAGAAAAAATTTCTAAAGACAAGAAGAAAATTAATGAGGAACAGAGAGAGAGAGAGAGAGAGAGAGAAGGAAAGGGCAAACATAATTCTGAGTGCGTGTAACAAAATAATGTTAGGAAACACAAAAAAATTAGCTTCAATTATTTGGAGATTTTCACTTAAAATTAATGCTAAAACTAATTTAAAAATATTTAGTTTTAAAAAAATTTATTTGGAAAACCCCAGAACAAAACAATTTAATATCAATTCCTAAGACCGATTTATATGTCAGTTTTGTATGGAAGAAATATATATCCCAAATTTTGAGTATTACTAACAACTACTTATATATTTAAATTGTGCTCAACATTTACAGAATCTTATTCAGATTCTTTAATTACTGGAATTATAATTCCTTAATATAAGTACTTCTACTAGTATGTATAATATTTATGTAAATACATACATACATACATGAACATAGATATAAATTTATAATTTATATATAAAGCCTATGAGCAATTCCTTAATAAAAAATGTCAAACGTTTTCAAATGAAATTCTTTTTATATATAAGATTTTTACTATGTTATCAATATAAAAAATTGTTAATTAATATTTATTTTTTATAAATAATTTTCTTTATATAAAAATATATGATTATGAAGTTGTGTTATTTACTCATTTTACTACACGGTAAGTATTCTATGTTCTATGTAGACTATTTGCGATTAATTACACTGTTCAACATCTAAAAATGAACAGAGTCGAGACAAGTGTACTTGGGGTAATGGGGGGGGGGGGGGGGGGAGAGGGCTCGCTCAGTCCGAACCCTTGGTCCGTTTTGCTCTGCTACGTCACAATTTTTTTTATTGACATCAAAATTTTTAAAACTGAGAAAAAAAAAATTTTAAATGCAGTTCATATTTTTTTTTTTATCAAAACATCCATTTTTACAAAAACAAATTTTAGATTTTTTTTACTTTTTAACTTTAAAATTTTTTTTAAATTAATTTATTTTTTCATAATTATTTGTTTAGCCCAGAATGCCTAGCGTTACCTAGGGCCATCGAGAGAAAATTCGGGTCCTCTTGGGCCCCCCTCCCGCCCTTATCTCTTCCCACCACAAATGGTACAATAAATATCTTCGTACTGCTCACTAAGGAATGTGTTTCAGAATTCAGAATATATAAAAATACAAAGACCAATATCAAAAAACAAAATTTTCTGTATTTTAAGTATAAATATCTGTACAAAAAGTTTCCATTTTACTTTAATTACATTAAAAGTTTTTCTTATCAACTCTCATAATGCGCATAATTCATAAGTACGCATTTCTTGCTTTGGCTGATGCGAAGGAATCGATGATCTCTTCAAAATTGAATTCTCTTGCTAATTTCGCTTCCAGGCGTAGAGTGGGTAAACTTGACGCTCTTGTTTGAGTTGAGCAGGATCGATGGAAGTTTTATATTTTTTTTTAACCTTAACTGTGGAGGTACTGGTAAATTTTACCCCACCTTGTAAGATAAAGAGCCAGTTTTGTTGAACTTAAAAAAAAAGTTTTCAAATTTTAGATTTATTTTAATTAAAAATGTTATTAGCTTGTTTTCAAAGAACAAATAATTATCAAAAAACCTTTTTTCTACTAAAATTTTTTAGTTAAGTTAAAAGGTAAGAAATTCACCTCCATAGTTAAAGGTTAATATGGGACTCGGGCCCGTCTGAAAAATGTTTTCACGATTGATAGATGATTAACCCGATAAATAATTTTCATGGTTTGTAATTCAATTTTCAGACTTATAAACGCTTGTTTTTCTGGATTTTAGGATTTGGATTGAAATCCGGGCCCCCTCAAAAACTCCGGGCTCGGTGGGAATCCCACACGACCCAGCCCCCTCTCGTCGGGCCAGGCGGCACCATATGACACCTTGTTGTCGTTCCTGTACCCTGTTCTCAAATTACTTTCTTGATCTATTTACTTTGTGTTCTTGAACAATTAAATCATAAAAATTTCTTTGTTTTCCTTTTTGACACGTTCACGTATTCATTTTGGAACACATTGCACGTAAGTAAGTACCTATGAACATAGTTTTTTACAAGAGAAAGATTTATTTTTCAATTTTAGATTTTATTCTAATTTGTTCGAAGATGTTTTATTTGAGGTTCATACACGCTGGATTCCATTTCTGCATACATCGCGATTTTCAACACACTAATCGGAAACAAATAGTTTGTACAAAAATAAAATCGGCGACAGCCTACTCCAAGCTTGCTTCGAAATTTAAAATTTAACAACAAAATCTAAATTAATTTTTATGATTTAATTGTTCAAGAACACATTAGATTAAAGTTAAACTTTCATACTGCTCTGCCTTTGAACGTTGCAACGGCATTCTTCAACGAAAACGAAGGCATGGTTGAGGAGATGTAAATTTGCAAACGCATGGCTTTTAAACATTCAAAAATGGTACAACTTATGCTGTTGTTGTTGCTTTCTTTCTCTAACTACTTACTGGACATCTTATTCAAGTACGCTAATCACATTCTTACATACATATCGTCGCCTGAAAATTGATTTGGCGTATGTGTATACGTATTCGTATACGATATGTATAGAGAGTTTAAAGCTCATTTTGCACTTAAGTACACGTTTGGCCATCTTTGCTTTAATCCATTAAGGACGAGCGAGAACCAAAGTAGATAGATCAAGAAAGAAACTTGAGAAAAAAAAAATTTTTTAATCTGGCTCACTAAGGGCTCAGCGACAAGGTGCCATATGGCACCGCTAGGCATTACTGGGTTAAGCTAACAACGAGATAAAACTGAACGATCATAACGAGGATGAAAAAAATTACGAAAAAATAAATAAATTTAAAAAAAAAAAAATTTTTTAAATTTTTAAAGTTAAAAAATAAAAAAAATCTAAAAAAATTTTTTTTGTAAAAATGAATGTTTTGATGAAAAAAAGTATGAACTGCATTTTTATTTTTTTTTTATTTTATTTTATTTTATTTTTACACATCCTAATACAGCAAGATTAAAAAATATCTTATAATTTATAGTATTAGTCAAAGTGTCTTAAAATGAATAGAACAGAATTATATAATTGACAAAACAGAGTATTTAAAAAAAAAAGTTTGACTTAATTTAAAATTATTAAGAAAAGTGTTTTAAATTATTAAGAAAAATTTTTTAAAAGACCAATTTTGAATTGCGATGCGTTGCTTATTATTTGTAAATGACTAGGAAGGGAGTTCCAAAGAAGCATAGTGTAAATAAAATATTGACGTTCAGATGTTAAGTTCGAGTGTTTAAATATAATTAAATTATTAGATCGCTGTGAGCGCGTAAAACAAAGTCTTTCATATAAATAATTAGAAATGAAAATAATCTTATGCAAAAAACTTAGATTTTTGTACTTTAGAAAATTGTTAAGGCTAATAGAGAAAATCTGTTTAGCATAGCGGGAGACGTGATCTGTTTATTGTAATCCATAGATGTACCTGGCAATGTTATTGTAAAGGACATTCAATTTTCTATTGCTCACAGCGTCACTATTAGCATATATTTCGCAACCGTACAACAAAGTTGGGACCAGATAAGTTTTCACAAGTAAAATTCGTATTTTCTTTGGAGTGAAATATTGTGTTATCCAAAGAGAACGAAGCATTCCATATACTTTTTCTATTGTACTACAAATGTGAGTATTCCATGTAAGAGTTTTATCAAATGTGATTCCAAGGTTTTTTGCTGAATCTACATAGTCAATTTCAGTGCTATTCAATTTAACTTTTGGGATGTTAATGGTGTTTATCGGTTTCCTAGCAATTACTAGACATTTAGTTTTATTTGGGTTAAGGCACAGACCATTTAATGACGCCCAATCCTGTATAGGCTTCAAGTCTTCGTTTAGATGGTGAACGCAAGTATTAATTTCCTCCAATTTGCAGGATGTGTATAATTCCACATCATCTGCATATATGTGAGCCTTACTCAAGATGAGTGGTAGATCATTCACGTACGTAACAAATAACAAAGGACCCAGAATGGAACCCTGTGGCACTCCCTTAGTAACGGGAAGAAGACTAGATAGTTTGTTTTCAATGCATACTGCTTGGAATCTATCTGCGAGATAGGACTTGATTAATTTGGTAGCTGTAGAGGAAAAGTTGAATAAATGTGAAAGTTTTGAACATAAAATTGTGTGATCAACGGTATCAAAAGCCTTAGAGTGGTCAATTTTAAAAATTTTTATGGCAATAATTGTGACGTAGCAGAGCAAAACGGACCATGAATTCAGACTCAGCGACCCCCATTACTCTAAGTGCATTTGTGCCGTCTCGGCTCGTTTTCAAAAGTTTCCATATGTAGAACAGTGTTATGATTCACTTACCTACAACTAGAAAGTCAATAGTAGATAGCATATGTTTTCATAATTTCAAGAGATATGAAAGCTTGATAATACTGTATGGTCATAAATGCTTATCATATATCAAAAGTTTTTGGCATACATTTAATCTATTGATTAAATCTATTGATTAAATGTATTTCACTCATTTCAAATAACGTGTGATATTCAAAAAAAAAACAGAATAATCAGGAAAAATTGACATTTCGCCCTGTAATTTAGAAATTTCATTAGATACTCAATACAAATTTATGAGTAAACTGCAAACATTTCAGGCCAAAACTTTCTTATTAGAGTTTCAGAAAGGAAAAGAAGAAAAAATTTGGTTGGTAAAAAATACTGAATTATTATTGAAATATTCTATGATCGGCAATTAAAAATTACGGGGAAAATTGTAAAAATTGATGAAAATATTCTCGTTTCATTGTTTTCATTGTTTAGATCATACATTTACTTTGTTTTGTATATCAAATATTTATCTATTTATTATCATTCAATAAAATAACTTTCAAACCGAATGATTGGCACCTGGATTTGGTTCTTTCTGTAAAGAGACATTTTCGATAATTTACCGGTGACTTAATATCTAAAGCTAGTAAGGTTTGGGTTTACAATACATTAAATGAAATTTTTAATATTTAGTTGGTAAAAGTCTTTAGCATTGGAGTCCATTTCATTATAGTATCGAACAGTTTTTCAAAAACCATTGAAACCGAAACACTATCATTTTTTGAATTGCCCTAGAATCATGAAGATAACTTGGGCAACGCAATTTTAAGGTAAACATAGGGAAAAGAAAAAAAAATATTTTATGACTCTACACATAGGGAAGAGAAAATAATATTCTTTGACTCTGCAATTATTGCTGACTTTTGATATCAATAGTATTTATTATGCTTAGTAAAAATTCCATTTCCAATTTGATAATTTACAAAATCACACTGTAAAAATTGATTTGAAAGTACAAATTCAGTTGTAAATTTTATTGATTCATTCTGGATATTATAAAATAAACTCAAGGGAATTATTGTTTGATCACAATCTATTATTACAGTATTATTACAGCCTACTATCCGGGCTAGACAGGGTAAAACTGTAATTATTATCGGAAATTCAATGAATTTTTACAGTATATTTTTTTTCCGTGTAGAGATATATGAGAGAGCAAAGTATACAAATAACATTGGAGGGATGAAGGAAAAAAGTGCTCCAACAAATGCGTTAGAAAATTAGTTGTTAGTTGTTAATACGTTATAAAACTTTTTTGAAGTGAAACTTCTTTAGCGAGGGTGAAATGAAAATTTTGCAACGGAAATCGCGTTTTTGTTGCACTCATATGCTGTTGTTAGTGTTTAGCGAAAGAAGTGTTATGGGGATCGGCAACATACAATCAAGCAGAGAGTCGACTTCTCGCAGTTTTATCTCGGGTGCTTTAGTGAGAGCGACGATGCCTCAACTTTTTTTTGCATATATCTGCACTTTCCTCTGATGTGCTATATACACACCTGCTCAAAATAATAGTTACACTTCATAACTATTCATTTTAACTCCTCTGCACAACTTCTTTGGAAATTTAAACGGTAAATTGTGGAGAAAATATAAACAGCATAATCTAGCAACGCTGTTGTCAACAAAATAGAAAGTGTAAATCTTCAATATAAGATTTACTTGAACTTGAACTGTGAATGAACTACAAATTGGCTTGCTCAAAATAATAGTTACACCTACAAGTGTAATGTAATACATTTTAATAAAAGTTAATATTACATTTTTTTCGGATTTTTTTTTAAAGAACGGTAAGCTTTCTCCAATATTTTTTGCAAAACGACATGAATTGATAATGGAAATTCTTATTCATATGGGTCGTAAATCACATCGTACCGACGAAAACCCCCCGATCGGTTTCCAACTTGAGAAAATATGGGAAATTTCTTCGGTGCATGGGTGAACTTACTAACATATCCCATAATTTTGTCAGAAATGTGATAAAAAAGAAAAAATCGAAGGTAGGCCTTCAAAAACGAACACAACACTTGATCGACATATAGTCACTTTATGCAGAAAGGACCCATTTAAATCATTAAAGGCGATTGCAGTAAAAATTGGAAACGAGGTTAGTGCTGAAATAATTTGGTGGCGGCTATAAAAAGTCAACCCACCAGGATGAATAGCCAAAAAAGTTCCCTTAACGCAAAAAAAAAAATATTGTATATGAGGCTAAACTATAAAAAAAAGGACCACGAAAATTGGTAAGGACCTGAAAGCAAAAAACAATGAAGAAATATTTTATGGTGTGACGAAACTAAGGTAAATCTCTTTGGAAGCGATGAAGAAAGGAATGTTCGACGCCTCAAAGGCAAAGATGTTTCATGTTTGTTTAACAAAAAAAAAAAACAATGAAGCATGGAGATAGAAGTATTACGGTGTGGGGTTTTACCTTTCATGGATATGTCCTATATACCTGACAACAAATAAAACAACTGTCGCCGAATACAAGGAACAATTGGAAAATGTGATGCTACCCTATTCTGAGAAAAACATGCCTTTGCATTGAGTCCTTTAACAATATAACGACCCAAAGCACATCTCATGCTGGTAAAAAAAAAACACTTTGAAGACCATTAAGTCGATTTGTTGTTGAGTCCCCGGACTTGAAACCGATAGAAAACCTGTGGGGAGAGTTGAAAAACAAATTGTCCAAGCAAACTTTTTCAAAACAAGGAGCAGTTGTGACAATTTGTTCGAAAAATGTGGTACGACATACTCAAGCAATCCTGTCAGACTTTAATCAACAGCATGCCGAAAAGAATCGTGAAAGTAGTCCAACATGGAGGTGGATATACAGGTTATTAGATAAATAATTAAAAATATATACAAAACTATTACCGTTGTTAATTTTTTTGTACTTTTCTTTAAAGCATAATTGTACCTATTTTTATGAGCAGGCTGATTTAGGCAAAAGAAATATTTATCGATCTCAACTTTTGTACTTTACACTATATATTAAAGAAATTTTCAATTCAAAATATATCGGAGGATATTTTCTCTCTCACTCTCTCTTTCTTTATGTCTCTGCCAGCGATGCCAACTTGCAGGGAATTCCCCGATTTGCGGGGAATTTGACCTAGAGCGGGGAATAAGCTTTTTTTTGCGGGGAATTCAAAGTCGTTCAGCTCTTTTTTTGTCAAATTTTATGTGCCTTTTTTCATATTTTGGGTCTCAAAATCTTAATTTTTTCTTTTTTCTGGGCACTTTATTGGTTTGGTGAATTCGATTTTTAAAAAAATATGCTATTTGAAAGTATTTTGTAAAAATTTCAGAGAGAAACTTGGAGTGATTTCGCAGATATAGATGTTTATAACGCCGAGTGTCAGTCAGGCCAAAACAGTCGCGCGGTGCTTCGACTTCCCTTTCAGAGTTCAGAAAGACTTAGCTATGTCTTCGTCCAGCACCTCCTAATTAATAACTCTTAATCCCTGCTGACTAATCTGTAAACTTATAAATTATGGTCAATCATCATATCTGTTAAAAACCGACAGTCAAAAGAAAGCCCATGTGTTTTTTTTTGATAAATTTGATGTCCAATAGTTGGCTGAGGCTTATTTATCTATTAAAATGAACGTCTAGTAACTCGACAAACCTCATCTCGTTCAAATTTCGTGTGGTAACTACTATCCAATATGACTAAACTTTGAGCAAGTTTGAGCCTGATCGATTTTAAGAGTGGGTTTCCTTGAAATGAAATCTCCCATGTGTCAAAAGAAATCCGGATTCAGATTTCTATTAATCTACGAGTCCTATAAAATTTAGTTAAGTTTTGGACCGAGAAAGTTCAGGGTCGCCCTAAAACAACACTAACCGAAATCAATTTTAAGGTATTTCTCGTTTTTGTAAAATGTTTATATGGAAAATGAGTGTCACGCTGTTATAATATGAAATTATACCGATGCGAGGAATTTGATCAAAAATCGGGGAATTTCTCGAGAACTATCGGGGAGAAAGAAAAAATGAGTTGGCATCCCTGGTCTCTGCGCATATTTACAGCAACCAACTCTTCAAATGAACTATTCTCTTTCATATTATTGAAAGTTTCACTTAGAAAAAGTTATTAAGTATAAAAATCAATGATGGCTTTGGTTATTCAAAATGACACTCACTGGAGAGTATTGAAATTAATTTTCTTGCATAATTTATTACAATGCAATTGAAATATTTATCAGAGGAGCAATCAACTCTCAAATGAAATTCCAAAAATTTATACCTTAATAAAAAATATTTTTCCTCCAAAATGAAGTGTGAATTGTTATTGTAATAATTGTTGCATACTGAATTTTTTGAAATTGAAATAATTTATATATGCGTTTGTATGTACATAAATATATTCAAAGTGTGCGAGGGTGTATTGATTTATTTATTGCCGAATAATGCCAAAAGAGCGATAAATAATTGCAACATAAATCATCAGATGAATAGATGAATAAATGAATGAATGAATGAATGCTCGTATGTATGTATGCAAATATTTATGTATTCTATTTTTAATTGTAGTTACATCGGAAAATCATTAACACCAACCAACCAATACTGAAATGCAAAGAAGAGAAATTAAAATATACACAGGACATAAATTGTCAATGTGTGTGTATGAGACTAGGAGTTGTTGTTGCTGCTACTGCTGTTGTACTACATTGTTGTCTGCATTGCTTCCGCATTCCGTTGACATGTACACAAAATGTTTAGGAAAATATTTTGAAAAATTTGTATTTAATTGTTGTTTTATTTACACACATTCATGTTCAGTAAATGATTAATGATGTGAAAGTGAAATGTGATACATTCACTGAAAGGGATTAAACATTGAAATGATGAAATGATATATTGTTGCGAAAACATTTGTTTGTAATATGTTTAGATTTTAATTCAATGAATAAAGAATGAATTTGAATGTTTTAATTACTAAGGTTTATGCTTACTTTATCCGATTATCAATTAAATTCTGTTATTTTTAGCTCGATTGTGAGCCTCAATACAGCATTTCAATATGGTGATTTCAATAATTTAAAAGGAAAGAAAGGATAGAAAAAATGGTCCTTGGAAAGACTAGATCTACTGCTAGCAAACAGGCATTTATTTCATTAGCATAGTGGCTTGAGTGCATTCAGGACATTGTCAAATCGGAAGGCATTTTGAAAGCCATTCAGGCAACTATTTTAACCTAACTTAAGTGCCGTCTGCACCCAATGTGCGATGATCCTAAGAGAGTTTTTCTCTTCTGCACTGCCCTACGATTTGCTGTGATAGACTGTGCTCAATGTGCGTTCAGCCTAATCTACTTTTCTGTTAGTTAATAGGCAGGATAGCTGTTTTCATATAAAATAGCGCTTTTGAGCCGTTTTAATACTATGAACACAACAAAGCTTAAAAGTGCAAATTGAAAAGTATGTCTAAGTAAACTTTGTGAGATTTAGGTAGTATGAAGCAACATCCCGAATCCAGTATTTGAGTTTTTATTGAGATCATAGCGAAAGGGGCTGTGAAAAAGAACAAAGTCTGTGTGCTATAAGAATTATTATAACTAGAAATGTCTGATCTACTAAATCCAAGTAACTGTTGGTAAAAGTGGAACTGACTTTCCACAATCAGTTTGCTGATTTAGAAATCTCGTAAGTAGGTGAGAATAGCGTTTTCGTTCTTTGAAAAAGTTTCCTAATTCAGTCGAAATATTATTTATATTGATGACGAGGATTTTGGAAGTAAGACTTCCTCCGCGAGCCTTAAATCTGCTAGTGATTGGAAAATATATACATCCTACCCTTGCCCAGGAGAATGAATCTAATTGCACCTAGGAAATGTCAACGTTTAATCATTGCCAAGCTAATTCATATTCTTTTTCAAAACCCTTGATGCTCCTAAGACCCCAGTGGCGGATCTAGACCTTACGTTTGGGAAAGCCGTACTTATTCTACTAATTTTAAAAAAAGCCTTAAGCGTTATTTTCGAATATATCTGGAATATGTTTTCAAAAACGTTTTAAAACTAACGTTCCCTCTGTAGTCTGCTTTATGGGTATGGTAAACTAATATCTGAATCAATATATTGTGGAATATTAGCAATGAAAAGAAAGTTCGGACTGGACGCTAGATCAGAAATCAGATCAAAAACAGACCAAAAAACAAACCAAAGTTCCGATGAAATTTGAGATAAAACATGATACCAAACACCAGACCAAAATTTAGACCAAACCATTACAAAAGGTAGGCGAAAAAATCAAACTGAAACAGACTAAAAACTAAACTAAACTCAAAGCAGGTTTCATAGCAAATTCAGTCTAATATTTAGGCCGACTAAAATTCCGATAAAAAATCGGGCCAAAATTTAAGCTAAATCATACCAAATTTTATATTAACAGTTAGACCAAAATTCGTATCAAAAATTAGACCATATTTTAGAATCAAATATGCCCAACTATGGAATTAATAAAAAATTGTATAGGTGTAGTTTTATTACTATAATTTTTTTAACAAGATTTGAAAGGCTGTTGTCCCTATAGATCCCATTGTATCCGACATTGTTTGAGCATAAGCCCATATAAGAGTACTGTCTACCCTCAAACGTGCAGAGACAAGTTCTGTTCTATATTGGTTCATGAATTTAAAGGATATTACTGAATATGGGTGATCGTTAAACATATCTGAGCCTAAATAAGTTCTAGATCCCTTAAATATGGTTAGGAGTAAAACGTTTACATATTTTTTGCAACAAACAGAAAAAAAGGGCTGAAATCACACGAATAATAGTATTCCTCATATATTGAACACTGGCTATTGGCTTAATCTGCGTATTTCATATAATGGTATTCGGCAAGTCAATTTTCGCGGAGGAACGGAAATTCCTAACGTCAAATTGAAATTTTGTTAACTTACTAAATGAAGATTTTACATAATTTGCCCTGATCAAAGAAATACTGTCTATTGTTCTTTATATGACCAATTTTTTTGGTTTTTAACGTTACAGTCGTACGCATATTTTTGCAAATATGTCGAAAATATCACATGAAACCAATTTTTTTTTTTACATGGACATGAAAAAAGACTTCAAGGCCTACATTTCAGGTGAACAAACTTTTTTTTTAACTTTTGTCGTTTCGAAGATATATCCAGTTTTATGTGGTCTTTAACGTTACATTTTTTAGAAGTGAGTTTCGAGGTAGCTCTACATTTTGAAAAAAATTAGCGAAAGTAGCAATGAAAAAACATAAACTAAGGCACTATAACGAATATGAGGGATAAAGTAAGCTACTAAAATTAAAATAATACCACAAAAATGTTTCTCTTGCACTTCAAAGATCCAAAATGTCCGGTCTTTAACGTTACACGAAAATGTCTATAACGTTACATAGCGATTTTATTTTGAGAAACAAGAAAATATGATGCAATAAAAAACTAAAAACTGCTAGAGGGTGAACAAATTTCATCGTTCTGTTTGTTTTTCACTGGTTTCCAAAAATCAGTCTTGCAATATCACATTGTAGTGCTCTTAATCCGCCGTCACTCGCGCGGGGTGTATTTTGCACCCCACTACTTATAACAACGTAGAGCATTTCGGGTTTTTTTTCTGGGGGATTGATGAAACTAAGTTCTTCTGAAAGCTTTGGTTGTATATAGAAAAGTAAATTCTCAGTTTTTCTAGGTTGGCGATTTTAAGCAATTTTTTTCAATTTGAAGTTGCTGCTTAAGTCTATGGTCGCGCTGGAGTATTATCATTCAAATGCAAATATTTTTATCATCAAAAGGTCTTTTCGGGGGTTTTCGGGTACGAGGAATCTGAATCTGCAGTTTATTTTTACCAATAACGGCCACTAGGGTGCGCTTTGGTGCAAAAAACATGAAAAATTCCATATTTTGTAGGTTTTTTCGGGCAAGAAGGTCATAAAATCAGATTAAGGGTACGTAATATTCATTTATTTTATTCTTTTCATTAAGTTAGACAACTTTCTAGAACACGTCATTGACGTATTTAAAAAATCAATAAATTGGACTTGAATTAAATACAAAAATCGGTACATTTTCCAGATATATGTATATATAGATTTTTACTTTTGATTATAAGCTCACTTTATAAACTCATTAAGCAAAATCTGTTTCTTTCTTTCCTCTAAAAAGTGAACAATAAACTGAAAGTTCTTTCAGTGGAATCGAAAAAAATTTACATTTTTTCTACAGTTGGGAATTTTACAAAACCAATATTTCTATCTAGTTTTCATTAAAAAATTCAAAATAGATAAAAATTTAATAAAAAGACCAAAAATGTTATTAATATTACAAAACTCAGTACTAAAATAATGCAAAATCCAAAAATAGCTAGGTTTGTGTACTGATTTCAGAATTTTAAAATCAGTAGTTTTAAAATAAAAATCCAAGAAAATCAGTACATGTACTGACTAAATCAGTACGTCTGGTTACTTTATGCTCGAGTCAGTGGTTTCTGAGAACAGTAAGTTATGTTTTTATGCCGAATCACAAAGTACAAATTTTTCAGCGAAATTGGTGTTTAACGTTACACAAGTTTGATGGTCCATACAGCAAGGAAATTGAATAATTTAAAAAAAATGCATTTGTATCTAGAACTTAGGTCAAAAGCTCTCGAAAAAAGAAGGTCCTTTCCAATTTTTGTTTTGTTAGATTTTTCAGAAAAAACTTTGTGTAAAAAAAGTCTTTAACGTTACATGAAATTTGCGGTGCATTTCAAAGCCATCCCAATCATCAGAAAAAAATCAATTGAACTGTATTTTGAATTTCTTTATTAGTTTAATTCCTTTTCTACTACACAAAGTTAATTGCATGAAAAAAAAAACTAGAATAATATAGTTATTTTTACGTTTTTGTTCCGATTTGAATTTTGGCCCATTTCGATCAGATGCGCGACACAAGTGAAAGGAACGTGCACAGTGAAGAGCGAAAGCAACCGATTGATTTGACATTTGTGTTTCCCGATGCTATGGGATATATATGAATGGAATTTAGTTGACATAGTGCAAAATTCAAAGATTTTTTTTTGTTTTTCGTGCGTTACCCCTACAGAAAACATTGGCCACATGTATTTCCCCTATTTGCTTGAAAATTGAATAATTTCCCCCAGGACCTGAATTTTATCTGTAGATAAATCTCATCTTATGTGTAGAAATCTTTGTAATTTCTGATGAGTTATTTTAATGTAATAAAAATTGCGCATACAAAATTTTACATCACATACTTAGTTAGGTAATAATAATGTCAGTCACGTGATCGAAAGCTTACGCTTATATAATATTTTCATGCCTTATTTCCATGCTTTTTTCATACTTATTTTATGCCTTGCTCACGTACAAAATTGCATGCCAAAAATTTATGAAACTGTCTGTAATTTTTCTGGCAGGTTGGTATATGGGAACTAACAAAAAAAAAAATACAAAAACAATGAAAGAAAAGAACAACTAAGTAAATGAAAGGTAAAACAAAAGTTTTTTCCTTCGCTTTACTATGCTCTACTACATTTTGACATTAATTACAGTGACCTTAGCGCCACCGCCGCCGAAATTATCGTCGTCATGAATGCTTTACCCTCTTCTTCTCTCTTTTTCAGCAGCACAACAAACACAGCGGAAACAACCAAGTGACAGGCAAAGTGACAAGCAAAAGCCAATTTGTTATACTGTGTATGTCTAAATATATGTATGTATGTATGTATGTATGTAATGGCTGCAGGACATATGGCGGAAAATTAGAAGTAGGTATTTAATTAGACACTTGTGAGACTTGCAAAAGTGTAACGTTTAATGAGTTTCTAATTAAAAGTTTTGCTTTATTTTGCTTATTTATGAGTAAATAGAGGAAGAAAAGGAAAGCAAGAGAGCCTGTTTTGTATACATATATGTATGTATATAAAGTGCTTTGTTGAACGCAGACAGAGAGGGGAAGTGAAATATATTGAATAGAATAGAGCGCTAAAGTTTGTAACTATTAATATTGAAGTATATGTATAAAACTCAACTCTTTTGAAACGAACTCTCCTTGGCTCCAAAAGGAAAAGACTTAGATGTAGAACGAAGGTAAAGGGCGGATAGATAATGGCGGGATGTGGATGTGGAATCAAATAGAGGAGTTTGAAACGAATTTGTCCTTAGAACAATATAACTTCAATGCGATTGCTCTATTTCTTGTTGTGACACAACTAAACATATATTTAAGAAATTTTCTTATTTATACTATAACTAAATCAACATATTTTTCGAGAAATAAAATAACAGTAAGTTATAATCGCTTTTATATCACTCAATTATAATTTAAAAGATTTTTCATAATAATTTTGATTTCTTTTCACCATCATAATGATTTTTTTTTTCATTTTCTATCACCATTGATGTCATCTTCACTCATTTATTCATTTTGTGTGTTTTTTCTTTCTGTTCATCATTTTGGAAATTGTAAATTTAAATTGTGAAATAATTACATCAAGTTTTTTTTTTTTTGCTACTTTTTTCAATTTAATAATGCTGTTTCATTCATATTAAGTATAGCAAAAATAATGGCAGCACTCTCCATGATAAACGCTCATTTGCAGCAGCATTTCAATTTGCGGAATATTTCAATTTCTATCTACAATTTTCCCCAGTCCCAAACCAAGCAAGCAGCGATGTCAATGTCGGCGCGCAGGAAAGTATGCAAACAAATATTTTCACAACATTTTTGCATTAGAAACAGAAGCAACAGCAGCAGGAAAAGCAGCAGAAAAATTATGACAGTGAAAATGTATTTTGTAAATGACATTTAATCAATGTCACAGCGAAATGGAAAGTAAGGAAAATTATTGAAAATAAATAGTAGGAAAATGAAATTACGTTAAACTTTCAGCACAAGCAGATACATTTAATTCTTTTGATAAATATTTTAGTTCAAGTGCAAAACGTATGAGAAGTTTCAAATTCTCCCCTGAAACCGCTAGAGTCTTTCAGTAAAGTTCTGAAATTTTTTAAAAATATTTGAAGACCAACTTGAAATATTCTAAAATTTATAGTCAATTGAGATATTTAAAAAAAAAAACGTAATATTTGTAAGTTAATCTGAAATATTTTAGAATATTTTGAAATCGACTTAAGATGTTATAAAATCAGTTTGCAATATTCTGAAATAAATATAGGGAGTTTTGAAATTTATTAGAAATATTTTGAAGTCAACTACTAATATTTTGAAATGGATTTACAATTATTTAAAGTTAGTTTGAAATATTTTTAAATCAGTTCGAATTATTCGGAAATAAAATTGGGATATTCTGAAACCGAACTACTCTGTGATCAACTTTGATTATTTTAAAATCAATTTGAAATATTCTGAAATCATTTTGATATAGTTTGAAATCAATTTGGAATATTCTGAAAACAAAACAGAAGATTCTGAAATCAATTTGAAATATTATAGAAAAAATTCAGTTTGAAAAAATCTGGAAATTCTGAATGTTGGAATATTTGAAAATCAATTTAAACTCTCCTGTAATCAATTTTGAATATTCTAAAATCGATTTGAAATATTTTTAGATAAATTTGGAATATTCTGAAATATACCCATAAATTTGGAATATTTTTAAATCATTTTGGAAAGTTCTGAAACCAATTAGAAATATTCTGAAATCGATTCGAAGTATTCCTAAATCAATTCGAAATATTCTGACAATAATTTGGATTGTTCTGAAGCCAATTTAAGGTATTTTTAAATCGATTGGAAATATTCAGAAATCAATTTAGAATATTCAGTTTTAAGGTTTACTTTATCTAACTTCTAGGTGATTTCTAATTTTGATTATATACATTATTATATACAAATGTACCATATGGACCAACAATCTATAGCTGATCCAAAGTAGGATTAAAAAAAGGAGATGCATTTATCTTTTGCCTCTTTTCAACAATTATTTTTACTTATTTATATTTACTTGTACATTCTCTAACTACCGAATGCACATTCTACATTCTTTCAACTAACTAAAATAAAGTATGCAATTTTTTTGAAAACCAACGCACATTGTTAAGAACAAAAAACAAAAAAAACATTGCACTTAATTATCAATGTAGGCACCACTGTAGTATATTTTATACATGTGTAGTATGGACTGTAAAATGTAAAACACACAAAAAAAAAAAAAAAAATAGCAACAAAAACGCAAACCGGGTCATTAAAAGTTCAAAATTACAGTAATAAAAATAAAACAGTAAATATGAGCAAACCAAAATACCACATAGAAAAACAGCGTGCATGCCTATAAATAGGCAATGAAAAAAAATTTACATAATATGTAATAGTAGCAGTATAAGCTGGCTAGTCGGTCGGCTGGTTTGTTGGTTGGCTAGTCGGATGGATGGATGGCCATACTTTAGCCAACAATCATACCGGGAAACATTAACAGCATACAGTACAACCAGCGGAGAGCCAACCAAGCCACACACATACACACACAGTGATGATGGCAATTTGTCTCTTCCAGTTGAGTTGAAAATCCACAGAACTACATGCAACATTTAACAAATGTTCGCATATACATACATAGCTATTACATATATGTGTGTGTGTGTGTGTATGTGCCTACATTCACATTAATAGCAGCTAAGCTAAATGTTAAAAAAAAAATCATAAAAAACCAAACCAAAGACATCATTTGGCCATTTCTCTATTTTGTAGCATAGTGTATACGTACATAAATATGAAGGCAGCAAAATGCAAAGTTGTACTGCAAATGTTCTACAAATTTCCACTTCCAATCGGAGTTTTGAGCGTTACTGCACTGTATCACTTTGCCTTTGTAGATGTGGCATTATTGTTTATTGCTCGATCGAAAACAATAACGCGAATTGTTAAAGAGCGGCATGCAGAATGAGTTTGCGTTCAGGTTTTTGAAATAATATTTTCTATGGCAAACACTGTGATCTTTCGTGACAGTATTTATATGCATATGAATATAATTTAAAATTTGAAGTTATATATAAACAGGTTAATGAACAAATGTAGTCATCACAACAACAGTGTATACAGAGACGGGCAAATCAGACGGTTGTTTCGGAATCCGCCACGATTCCTCATCAGTGATCTTAGTGATAGTTCTTAATCTTTCAATATCCTATATAAGCTACTAATATTTGAAATCATAACCCAGAATTACGGATTTGATTCCAAATATCTTCACTGAATAGAGATATTGAAAGAAACTACCACTACCGTTCTATACACTTATGTTGTTGTTTTTTTGTGTGTTTGTGAGAAAATGATTCTTGGCATCCGAAGGTACTTATTTTTCAGCCGAAACAAATTTTGTTTTATTATACTGTATCGAAATGCATTAATTTTCCTGTATAAATACCAAAGAGCTGTCAATGGAAAGTCAGTTCTTTTTCAAATTGCAATTGTGAAAAGTGAAATATTTGTACCAGGAGAAATGTTTGCAATGAAACTGTATTTCGCATCGCTCTTAATTGTGCTATTTGCCGCTTGCTATCAATGTGTTCCCTCTAACTTACCTCCGGTAAGACGTCACCTGAAATTCATACATAAATATTTTTTCGTGAATAATATATTTTTTTCTAATTGCAGGGAGCAATTGCTCGGGCCGGTCCTAACACTAATATTCATATAAAACATTCAACAAATATCTTTGATTTAACAGGAAAGAAAACAAAGAAATAACAGCAACAAAAAGTTGTCAGTTCTTCACCTATTGATAAAATTATGTAATGAATTTATTTGAATAAAAACATTAAGTCTTGACTTTGAAAATTAACATCTAGATTTAATTTTCATTGTCTCCAAAAAACTATCATAAACTGATCGAATGGGGCTCGTTCAGAAAAAATGACACCTAGAATCATTTTCCCAAAAACACACACTCTCTCATGTACTAAACTTTCAAATAACGAACTGTTATGCAGACTAACTGTTATGCAGAAACCAGGCATTTTACTATTCAATTTCCACTCTTCTTCTTCAAAGCTTACAGTCCATTGATTCTACAACAAGTTCTCGCCATCTTTCTTGATCAAGTGCAATCTGCCTCCAGTTGTTTGCATCTAGTATCCTTAGATCTTCTTCTATATCATCTTCCCATCTTTTCTTAGGACGTCCTCTTCTTCTGTTACATAGTGGTATTTGCATATATGATATATTTTTTACAAGTCTATCGTCGTTCATTCTAATAACATGACCAAGCCATCGTATTCTTTGCGATTTTATGAAGCGAATAATATTTTTATACTTATTTAGGGTATCAAGTTCATTATTAGTCCGGATTCTATATTGTTCTTCTTCATTTACGTGTCCAAATATTTTTCTTAATACACGTCTCTCAAATATTAGCAGCAATATCTCAAATATTTCGCAGCCATATGCAAATATCGGTCAAATTAGCGTGCGATACATTTATAATTTTAATGTTTTTGTTAATAAGGTCGATTTAAAGAGTTTAATATGAGCATACCAAGCTCTACTCGCTGCTTGAGTCCTGTCATTTATTGCTACAGAACTATCTTCTTTCGCGCTTAAAATTATATCCATTATATTTGAATGTTTGGGCTCCCCCTCAAATCGCATATTGTCAATGGTTAAGTCCTGTATTTGAATAATCTTGTTTGTTCTTATCATATATTTTGTTTTCATTTCATTAATTTTGAAACCGGTATTTTGAGTAGCGGTTAGAAATTTTTTTGAAAGTGATTCTCTGCTTTTCACCATTAGCAATATCAGCCATCAGCATATGCGCAAACTTATATTTCTTTGTTGATAATTGTACCACCTTGATCAACTGTGGTTACAATACTTTGTAGGACTAAATTAAAAACAATAGAGGATAGAGCGTCGCCTTACATTACGCCAAAATCAAATGGTTCAGATAACTCGCGGTATTTGCATATATGATTTTTTTACAAGTCAATCGTCGTTCATTCTAATAACATGACCTTGTATAATAACCCTTGCAGATGTATTGGTTATAGTCATGACTGCCAGATCTACCAGCTTTTTTGGTATACCTTGCTTTATAAGACTATACATAATTTCTTTTCGATTGTTCTTATCGAAAGCTTGTTTGAAATATATAAACAAACAATAAACATCGATATTGTGTTCTAGACATTTTTCGAAAATTTGTGTGACAATGAATCCTTGATCAATGGTTGATCTATTGCACCCATTGCATAGTCATATATTCTCTCATATAATATATTTATAAAAATTTTGTATTCGCAGTTCAATAAAGAGATACCGCGGTAATTATCACAGATTGTCTTATTTCCTTTTTTGTGTATTGGTTTTATTAAGCTCGTTAACCATTCTTCTGGTAGTTCTTCGTTGTGCCATATTTTTAATATTAATTGATGTAGATACATATTGCAATTAGTCCCGGCATATTTCAATAGCTCCGAAGCTATACCATCCTCACCACTAGCTTTGTAGTTTTTTAGTTTTGATAGAGCTTTGAAAGTATCCTCCATTGTTGGATCTGGTACAATATTTTCTGCGGTAGATATCAGCTCATTATCTCTATTTATTTCCAGTATACTTGTATTATTTAATATATCACACAAGAAATTCTTCCATCGTTTTAATATTTCAGTTTTGTCACTTAGTAATATACCATCCTCAGTTTAGCAATTGTTTAGTCTAGGTTGATACGCATTTGTTTGCTTTCTTATATTCATGTACATATCCTTAATTCCTTTTTGATCACACTCATTTTCTATTTGTTCTACTTTTCTTCTGATATGCTCTTTCTTTTTCTTTTGATGTGTAATCATTTTAGCTCGCGGCATGGGCAAAATTTCAAATGTGTAAAATTTAAGAATAACTGTATCGTAAGATGTAAGATAACTGTAACGTCCAGTTCCCCTCTCGCTCACACTACTGAGCGTCATGACTGTGCTACTCTAATCAACAGAGAGAAGAGAGGAAGAGAGGGAGAAATTAAAATACGAGCGGAGTTTGTTTGTTTATGTTTCGATCAATTTACTCACATATATATGTGCATACGAAAACAAAATGTGTGTGTACATTTATTCGTGGCAGAATTATTTGTTGGTGTTAAACGTGTGGAGATCGACCATACCATACAAGCAGAGAAGTCGCCGTAGCAAACACAGGCGTTTGATAGGTTTTGCATTCGGTTAGTTAGATTGGATTAAAATTAAATATTTTTTAAAATATAAAAACAATACAAAATGATTAGTAATAAAGAATCTAGGTTTCAATAAATGTATAAAGAAAATGAAGTGATAATGATAGCAAACCACGGCATTACAAAAATTTTGCTTTGTACATTAAACTTAGAAAGGCAACACTTTTTTTTATCTATGTTTTTTATTTATGTAAATAGCAAAAATGTTAAACAGAATAAATCGAACTTATTTATTATAAAATCCCTTATTTACTCCAATAAAAATACATTGTTTCTTATTTTTATTAAATGCAGTTAAGGCAACTCTCTGGTGACTGATCACCCCTGTTGCCTTTCTAAGGTTAAATGCGGAAAGCCCTTATCGTCGCCTGAGGATTGATTTGGCGTATGTGTGTACAAATTCATATACCTATATGCCAAATCAATTCTCAGGCGAAGTTATGTAAAATTTTCACATCTAATAAAATTTTAAATCGACAGGAAGAAAAGTTAAAGCGCGGAAAAAAGGTTGTAATTGCAGCTGCGTATATGCGAGCATATAGTGCCCGATGCATTGAGTAAAATAAAAATAATGCAACTACAACATAACAGCCCTATTCACGATTTGGTGCAAATGCAAAATATTTCTGCTAACACAACAACAAATATATGCGATATGGAATAAAAAATTGCATTTGCAATCATGCAAGACCATTTGCGATTTATGGTGAATTGGGCTATTATATATAAAAGATAATTATATCTAATAAATTTTTAAGTTTATAAAAGAATTGTTTTAGTTTGAATTATTTACCTAGCATATAGATAATACATCAAATACCTATATATGGCTATACATATGTGAGCTTATGTATATGGCATTCAGTTGGCTTAACTGTTTACACTTCAAATATCTTGCGTGCCTTGCATGTATCCATTGTTTTTTATTATTTACTTTGCTTTCTTTCTTTGTGTTTGGTAAACTAGTAAGTTCTGTCTCGATCTTATGTTATTGTAACGCGCCCTGGCTTGGTGTTTCTTCTCATTTGCTGCTCTGCATTCATTATCATACCATTCATTGTTGTTATTTGACTTGGTTCCAATTATATATGTAGCAGTTTCATTTATGCAATCTTTCAGGCAGTTCCACATTTCTGTAATGTTATTGTTTTGTGGGAGGCTTTAAATTTTTCGGTTCATACCTTCTTGGTATTTTCGCTGTGTTTCCTTTGTTTGTACAAATATTTTCATTATTCCATTTTTTCTTTTTGTGTGTATTTATGGCAATGACTTTCGACATCCTTTGGCATAGTTTTTCTACCACAAGAAAATGATCAGAATCACAGTCTGCACCTTTGTACGATCGACAGTCTATTAGGGATGTAGCATGTCTTTTATCAGCAAGTACGTGGTCTATTTGTGTACAACCACGGTTGCCAGGCATCTTCCAGGTGTGTAGGTGTATTCTTTTGTGTGGAAAGGAAGTGCTACTTATCCAAAGTCCATTTACAGCTGCTAAGTTACACATACGCAGCCCATTGCCATTTGTATTATTGTGTAACATTTTCTTCTTTTCCAACTTGTGCATTATAGTCACTTAAAACTACAATAATATCATGTTTACTAATGCTTAATAGTCGATTAGTCAAATTGTCATAAAATCCATCTTTCATACATTCATCACTTTCTTCCGTTGGAGCATAAACCGAGAGGAGTGATATATTTTGAAATTTAGCTTTAAGTCACATATAACATAATCTATCGCTTATTGGTTCAACAGCCATTATACTTTCTCTAGTCTTTTTATTAACATAAAAAGCCAGTTCCTCTATGTCGCAATCTCTTTCCGCCGCTATAGAATATACTGTAGTTCTTTTTCTTAACTTCACCTTGTCAATGCCATCTTATTTCTTGTAAAGCAGCTATACTAATTTTGTATTTGTACAGCTCGTCGGCAATTTCGATCATTTTTCCAGGCTGAAGCATTGTTTGCACATTCCAAGAAGCTATTCGTAAATCTTTGTCCATGTATCGTTGCATTGGTTGGCATCTGCGGTATCGATTATTTTGTATCCGAGGCATTTGTTGTAGTTCTATGACGTAATTTTTATACTGACTAGAGGGTGTCAACCTCTAGGCCAGTTCTAGTTTTGGTCCGCGGGTGGTATCTTATTTCCCACCTACCTAATATGTGATATTGGGCATTCCCCTATCCGCCATCTGGGGACGTGTCCGATCGGAGACTAGAAACTCCGCACGGAGTTCCTTTCGCAGAGTAATATTCGAAAAAATTTAAATTTAAAAGAAAACTAAAAAGAACTGGAGAGGATAGATAGGCTTAAGGATTTACTGAGTCTAAATTTGTATTGATATCCTAAGGAACTTTTAATTTAACTGCTAGACTGCTACCCTGCAGTAAGTGCAACTAATTTTAAACAGAGTTAATTAAAAACCAAATAAAATTAAGAAAAAAAGTATCAAAAGATAATGCTGCCGTACATGGTATAAACTCGCTATATGAATTGTCATCATATCGTAATGTATTCAGTTACCGAATATATTATTGGGAGTATGAATGTATAAACTCGTAATTGTGACTAACTTCATATCTATCATACGCGCCATTTTTTTGACATTGACAGCTATTCTATCTCGAAGAGCGCCAAAAACACTATAAGAATTGATCTGTCAAATAATTTCCATAATTTTACAAAAGTGTTTTACTATAGCTGAAAATGTCGAGTTTCGTGTCAACAAAACAACATTTGCGGGAAGTTTTAATTTGCTTCCATTCCATTTAAAGAAAAACGCAACTGAAGCACATCGTTTACTCACTGAAGCTTATCCTGACTGTGCTATAGACGTTAGAATGTGTCAGGTGTGGTATGCCCGTTTCAAAAGTGGTGATTTTGATGTTGAAGACAGGGAACGTTCAGGTGGCCCGAAAAAGTTCGAAGATAAGAATTGAAGGCATTACTCGCAGAAGATTCATGTCAAACGCAACAAGAACTTGCAGAATCTTTAGGAGTTGATCAATCAACCATTTCTAAACGATTAAAAGCATTAGGAATGATTCACAAGCAAGAAAATTGGGTGCCGTACGAATTGAAGCCGAGAGACGTCGAACGACGATTTTTCACAAGTGAACTTCTGATTGAACAGATTGACAGAAAAGAAAGAGTTTTCTGCATCGTATTGTGACTGGCGATGAAAAGTGGATACGTTACGATAAACCAAAGCGTAAAAAATCATGGGGACCGCCCGGACATGCATCAACATCAACGGCAAAGCCGAACATCCATGGATCCAAGCTCATGCTGTGTATTTGGTGGGATATGAAAGGTGTCGTGTATTATGAGCTGTTGAAACCGAATGAAACAATCACTGGCGACCGCTACCGAATACAATTGATGCGTTTTAGCCGAGCATTAAAGGATAAGAGGCCAGAATATTTTGAATAGACACGACGAAGTTATTCTTCAGCACGACAATGCTCGGCCGCATGTTGCAAGGCAAGTAAAAACATACTTGGAAACGCTGAAAATAGAAAGTGCTACCCCACCCGCCGTATTCTCCATACATTGCTCCTTCTGATTACCACTTGTTCCGATCAATGACACATGGCCTGGCTGAACAGCCCTTCCGTTCTTTCGAAGAACTCAAAAAATGTATCGATTCGTGGATAGTCTCAAAATATGAGGAGTTCTTTCGACGCGGAATCCGTATGCTACCAGAAAGATGGAAAAAGGTTGTGGCTAACGATGGATAATACTTTGAAGCATAAATTTATAATCACTTTTTCACAATAAATGTCCAAATTACGAAAAAAATACGAGTTTATACATTCATACTCGCAATAAGTGTGGCGAACTGAATTCGTATACCCACCCATATTTACTTTTCAGACAGCATTACTCTAACAATCAATTGAACATTAACTACAAAACTGAAAAGCATTCCACACTGTTCACATCTTAAAAAAAAACAACGGATGTGCGGTGCGGGCAAACTCTAAAGTCATGTGCAACTGGCAAGCAAGCCAGGCCAGGTATTCAGGCAGCCAAACAAGCAAGCAGGCAGACGAACATGAGAACGTTGAAAAAAGTAACTATTTTTTCAATTTAACTAAACATTCATTCTCTTCTAACTTTTGACTTTAATACCCTACGAACCAGCTAAATTTTTACATTACAACCAATATTGAGTAGGCGTAGGCCTCAAGCAAGCGCTGAACTGAAAAGGAAATAAGAAAAGTTCAATTCGATAGCAGCAATAGTAATAGCAGCTGCAACTTATTGACAGTAAATACTGCAACGGAATGGAAAATGATACGATATCGTATTGAAATTGACAGCTTATTTGCTGTGAAAGTAGCAAAGCAGAGAAAGAAAGAGAGCGGAGAAGAGAGAGAGAAGGTGAGAGGTGAAGGAGAATGAAAAACTACGGGAGACAGATTTGCCATTAAGCTAAATGTAAAAAATTCACTACGACTGGCAATTTCAAGCAATTCCGACCAAACAGCAGAAAAAAAAAAATTTTAGGAAAAAATGTTTCTATTTGCCAAAACTTCAGCAAATGAATTAAGTTATTTACTTGTTTCCTTTCACATACAAATGTGTGTGAGTGTGGAAATTTTCTGTGTATGTGTGGGTTATTGTGCTACAACATGCTAATTCTCAGGCTTATTAACTTACAGACAGCTCCATAGTCTGCTCTCAACTTTCATGTACCGTTTTGTTATATGTACTTCCTTACATTTGAGGTATGTACATAAATCAGTTAAGCAACTATTCATCGTTAACTTAAGCAGCAATTGCATTTTGTGTTATTTGCCGCCAGCTGCGCGCAATGATCTGCACAAATTTTCTGCTCAATTTCATGTGCGCGGGTTTTTTTCAGTTTTTTGTTTTGGCTGCTTATTTTTGAAATTCAAGTCACGTTTTTTCTTTCTATTTTTGTACCCAGCACCGTCAGGCAAACAATTTCATTAATAAGCAGAAGAAAAGAAAAAAAATTTCTTTTCAATTGGTATTTTCATCTTCATCATATTGTTTGGGCCAATTATGTTAGATTAAAAGGAACGTTTTAGTAAATTGAGTTTATTAGGTAAGTTGTTTTTTTTCGCTTTGTAGTTTTGTGCATGAGTGCCGCTTTTTTTTTTTTGAGCCAACAGTACGCATGAGTATTTTTTTCTTTTTGTTTATAACTAACTTTTTATTTCTATTGAATATCTTTAAAGTTTATATTAAAATACATATAAAGAAAAATTAATAAGCAATATTAGAAAAATTTTATGTTTTAAAATTAGTTATGGGTTTAATTGACTCTTTCTTTGGAATTTGCTGTTTTTTACGTGGCATATTTTATATTGTCTTGTGCGTGTAATAATTTAAAACCAAATTAATATTACTTGGAGAGTGAGTACAGCATTTTCGGGAAAGCGAGGAGAAACAATAAGAAAGGTTGAGAGCTAAAGTGTCTTATAATTACAATCTATGCCTAAACTAAAGCAAACTGAGTTGAGAACTGAACACAGAACTGAACTGGGAACTGAACTGAGAACAGAACTGAGAACAGAACAGAGAACTGAACTGGGAACTGAACTGAGAACAGAACTGAGAAGTAAACTGAGAACTGAACTGAGAACTGAACTAAGAACTGAACTGAGAACTGAACTGAGAACTGAACTGAGAACTGAACTGAGAACTGAACTGAGAACTGAACTGAGAACTGAATTTAGAACTAAAGTAAAAACTGAACTGAGAACTGAACTGAGAACTGAACTGAGGACAGAACTGAGAACTGAACTGAGAACTGAACTGAGAACTGAACTAAGAACTGAACTGAGAACTGAACTAAGAACTGAACTGAGAACTTAACTGAGAACTGAACTGAGAACTGAACTGAGAACTGAACTGAGAACTGAATTTAGAACTGAACTGAGAACAGAACTGAGAACTGAACTAAGAACTGAACTGAGAACTGAACTGAGAACTGAACTGAGAACTGAACTGAGAACTGAACTGAGAACTGAATTTAGAACTAAACTAAGAACTGAACAAAAACTGAACTGAGAACTGAACTGAGAACTGAACTGAGAACTGAACTGAGAACTGAACTGAGAACTGAACTGAGAACTGAACTGAGAACTGAACTGAGAACTGAACTGAGAACTGAACTGAGAATTGAACTGAGAACAGAACTGAGAACTGAACTGAGAACTGAACTGAGAACTGAACTGAGAACTGAACTGAGAACTGAACTGAGAACTGAACTGAGAACTGAACTGAGAACTGAACTGAGAACTGAACTGAGAACTGAACTGAGAACTGAACTTAGAACTGAACTTAGAACTGAACTGAGAACTGAACTGAGAACTTAATTTAGAATTAAACTAAGAACTGAACTAAAAACTGAACTGAGAACTGAACTGAGAACTGAACTGAGAACTGAACTGAGAACTTAATTTAGAACTAAACTAAGAACTGAACTAAAAACTGAACTGAAAACAGAACTGAGACCTGAACTGAGAACTGAACTGAGAACTGAACTGGGAACTAAACTGAGAACTGAACTAAGAACTGAACTGAGAACTGAACTGAGAACAGAACTGAGAACTGAACTGAGAACTGAACTGAGAACTGAACTGAGAACTGAACTGAGAAGTAAACTGAGAACTGAACTAAGAACTGAACTGAGAACTGAACTGAGAACAGAACTGAGAACTGAACTGAGAACTGAACTGAGAACTGAACTAAGAACTGAACTGAGAACTGAACTGAGAACAGAACTGAGAACTGAACTGAGAACTGAACTGAGAACAGAACTGAGAACTGAACAGGGAACTAAACTGAGAACTGAACTAAGAACTGAACTGAGAACTGAACTGAGAACAGAACTGAGAACTGAACTGAGAACTGAACTGAGAACTGAACTAAGGACTGAACTGAGAACTGAACTGAGAACTGAACTAAGAACTGAACTAAGAACTGAACTGAGAACTGAACTGAGAACTGAACTGAGAACAGAACTGAGAAGTAAACTGAGAACTGAACTGAGAACTGAACTGAGAACTGAACTGAGAACTGAATTTAGAACTAAACTAAAAACTGAACTGAAAACTGAACTGAGAACTGAACTGAGACCTGAACTGAGAACTGAATTTAGAACTAAACTAAGAACTGAACAAAAACTGAACTGAGAACTGAACTGAGACCTGAACTGAGAACTGAACTGAGAACTGAACTAAGAACTGAATTTAGAACTAAACTAAGAACTGAACAAAAACTGAACTGAGAACTGAACTGAGAACTGAACTGAGAACTGAACTTAGAACTGAACTGAGAACTGAACTGAGGACTGAACTGAGAACTGAACTGAGAACTTAATTTAGAATTAAACTAAGAACAGAACTAAAAACTGAACTGAGAACTGAACTGAGAACTGAACTGAGAACAGAACTGAGAACTGAACTGAGAACTGCACTGAGAACTGAACTGAGAACTGAACTGAGAACTGAACTGAGACCTGAACTGAGAACTGAACTGAGAACTGAATTTAGAACTAAACTAAGAACTGAACAAAAACTGAACTGAGAACTGAACTGAGAACTGAACTGAGAACTGAACTGAGACCTGAACTGAGAACTGAACTGAGAACTGAACTGAGAACAGAACTGAGAACAGATCTGAGAACTGAACTGAGAACTGAACTGAGAACTGAACTGTGAACTGAAGTGAGACCTGAACTGAGAACTGAACTGAGAACTGAACTGAGAACTGAACTGAGAACTGAATTTAGAACTAAACTAAGAACTGAACAAAAACTGAACTGAGAACTGAACTGAGACCTGAACTGAGAACCGAACTGAGGACAGAACTGAGAACTGAACTGAGAAATGAACTGAGAACTGAACTGAACTGAGAACTGAACTGAGACCTTAACTGAGAACTGAACTGAGAACTGAACTGAGAACTGAACTAAGAACTGAACTGAGAACAGAACTGAGACCTGAACTGAGAACTGAACTGAGAACTGAACTGGGAACTAAACTGAGAACTGAACTAAGAACTGAACTGAGAACTGAACTGAGAACTGAACTGAGAACTGAACTGAGAACTGAACTGAGAACTGAACTGAGAATAGAACTGAGAACTGAACTGAGAACTGAACTGAGAACTGAACTGAGAATTGAACTGAGAACAGAACTGAGAACTGAACTGAGAACTGAACTGAGAACTGAACTGAGAACTGAACTGAGAACTGAACTGAGAACTGAACTGAGAACTGAACTGAGAACTGAACTGAGAACTGAACTGAGAACTGAACTGAGAACTGAACTGAGAACTGAACTTAGAACTGAACTTAGAACTGAACTGAGAACAGATCTGAGAACTGAACTGAGAACTGAACTGAGAACTGAAGTGAGACCTGAACTGAGAACTGAACTGAGAACTGAACTGAGAACTGAACTGAGAACTGAACTGAGAACTGAATTTAGAACTAAACTAAGAACTGAACAAAAACTGAACTGAGAACTGAACTGAGAACTGAACTGAGAACTGAACTGAGAACTGAACTGAGAACTGAACTGAGAACTGAACTGAGAACTGAACTGAGAACTGAACTGAGAACTGAACTGAGAACTGAAGTGAGACCTGAACTGAGAACTGAACTGAGAACTGAACTGAGAACTGAAGTGAGACCTGAACTGAGACCTGAACTGAGAACTGAACTGAGAACAGAACTGAGAACTGAACTGAGAACTGGACTGAGAACTGAACTGAGAACTGAACTGAGAACTGAAGTGAGACCTGAACTGAGAACTGAAGTGAGAACTGAACTGAGAACTGAACTGAGAACTGAACTGAGAACTGAACTGAGAACTGAACTGAGAACTGAACTGAGAAGTAAACTGAGAACTGAACTAAGAACTGAACTGAGAACTGAACTGAGAACAGAACTGAGAACTGAACTGAGAACTGAACTGAGAACTGAACTAAGAACTGAACTGAGAACTGAACTGAGAACAGAACTGAGAACTGAACTTAGAACTGAACTTAGAACTGAACTGAGAACAGATCTGAGAACTGAACTGAGAACTGAACTGAGAACTGAAGTGAGACCTGAACTGAGAACTGAACTGAGAACTGAACTGAGAACTGAACTGAGAACTGAATTTAGAACTAAACTAAGAACTGAACAAAAACTGAACTGAGAACTGAACTGAGAACTGAACTGAGAACTGAACTGAGAACTGAACTGAGAACTGAACTGAGAACTGAACTGAGAACTGAACTGAGAACTGAACTGAGAACTGAACTGAGAACAGAACTGAGAACTGAACTGAGAACTGAACTGAGAACTGAACTGAGAACTGAACTGAGAACTGAACTAAGAACTGAACTGAGAACTGAACTGAGAACTGAACTGAGAACTGAATTTAGAACTAAACTAAAAACTGAACTGAGAACTGAACTGGGAACTGAACTGAGACCTGAACTGAGAACTGAACTGAGGACAGAACTGAGAACTGAACTGAGAAATGAACTGAGAACTGAACTGAGAACTGAAGTGAGACCTGAACTGAGAACTGAAGTGAGAACTGAACTGAGAACTGAACTGAGAACTGAACTCAGAACTGAACTGAGACCTGAACTGAGAACTGAACTGAGAACTGAACTGAGAACTGAAGTGAGACCTGAACTGAGACCTGAACTGAGAACTGAACTGAGAACAGAACTGAGAACTGAACTGAGAACTGGACTGAGAACTGAACTGAGAACTGAACTGAGAACTGAAGTGAGACCTGAACTGAGAACTGAAGTGAGAACTGAACTGAGAACTGAACTGAGAACTGAACTGAGAACTGAACTGAGAACAGAACTGAGAACTGAACTGAGAACTGAACTGAGAACTGAACTGAGAACTGAACTGAGAACTGAACTGAGAACTGAACTGAGAACTGAACTGAGAACTGAACTGAGAACTGAACTGAGAACTGAACTGAGAACTGAACTGAGAACTGAACTGAGAACTGAACTGAGAACTGAACTGAGAACTGAACTGAGAACTGAACTGAGAACTGAACTGAGAACTGAACTGAGAACTGAACTGAGAACAGAACTGAGAACTGAACTGAGAACTGAACTGAGAACTGAACTGAGAACTGAACTGAGAACTGAACTAAGAACTGAACTGAGAACTGAACTGAGAACTGAACTGAGAACTGAATTTAGAACTAAACTAAAAACTGAACTGAGAACTGAACTGGGAACTGAACTGAGACCTGAACTGAGAACTGAACTGAGGACAGAACTGAGAACTGAACTGAGAAATGAACTGAGAACTGAACTGAGAACTGAACTGAGAACTGAAGTGAGACCTGAACTGAGAACTGAAGTGAGAACTGAACTGAGAACTGAACTGAGAACTGAACTCAGAACTGAACTGAGACCTGAACTGAGAACTGAACTGAGAACTGAACTGAGAACTGAAGTGAGACCTGAACTGAGACCTGAACTGAGAACTGAACTGAGAACAGAACTGAGAACTGAACTGAGAACTGGACTGAGAACTGAACTGAGAACTGAACGGAGAACTGAAGTGAGACCTGAACTGAGAACTGAAGTGAGAACTGAACTGAGAACTGAACTGAGAACTGAACTGAGAACTGAACTGAGAACTGAACTGAGAAGTAAACTGAGAACTGAACTAAGAACTGAACTGAGAACTGAACTGAGAACAGAACTGAGAACTGAACTGAGAACTGAACTGAGAACTGAACTAAGAACTGAACTGAGAACTGAACTGAGAACAGAACTGAGAACTGAACTGAGAACTGAACTGAGAACAGAACTGAGAACTGAACTGGGAACTAAACTGAGAACTGAACTAAGAACTGAACTGAGAACTGAACTGAGAACAGAACTGAGAACTGAACTGAGAACTGAACTGAGAACTGAACTAAGGACTGAACTGAGAACTGAACTGAGAACTGAACTAAGAACTGAACTAAGAACTGAACTGAGAACTGAACTGAGAACTGAACTGAGAACAGAACTGAGAAGTAAACTGAGAACTGAACTGAGAACTGAACTAAGAACTGAACTGAGAACTGAACTGAGAACTGAATTTAGAACTAAACTAAAAACTGAACTGAAAACTGAACTGAGAACTGAACTGAGACCTGAACTGAGAACTGAATTTAGAACTAAACTAAGAACTGAACAAAAACTGAACTGAGAACTGAACTGAGACCTGAACTGAGAACTGAACTGAGAACTGAACTAAGAACTGAATTTAGAACTAAACTAAGAACTGAACAAAAACTGAACTGAGAACTGAACTGAGAACTGAACTGAGAACTGAACTTAGAACTGAACTAAGAACTGAACTGAGGACTGAACTGAGAACTGAACTGAGAACTTAATTTAGAATTAAACTAAGAACAGAACTAAAAACTGAACTGAGAACTGAACTGAGAACTGAACTGAGAACAGAACTGAGAACTGAACTGAGAACTGCACTGAGAACTGAACTGAGAACTGAACTGAGAACTGAACTGAGAACTGAACTGAGAACTGAACTGAGAACTGAACTGAGACCTGAACTGAGAACTGAACTGAGAACTGAATTTAGAACTAAACTAAGAACTGAACAAAAACTGAACTGAGAACTGAACTGAGAACTGAACTGAGAACTGAACTGAGACCTGAACTGAGAACTGAACTGAGAACTGAACTGAGAACAGAACTGAGAACAGATCTGAGAACTGAACTGAGAACTGAACTGAGAACTGAACTGTGAACTGAAGTGAGACCTGAACTGAGAACTGAACTGAGAACTGAACTGAGAACTGAATTTAGAACTAAACTAAGAACTGAACAAAAACTGAACTGAGAACTGAACTGAGACCTGAACTGAGAACCGAACTGAGGACAGAACTGAGAACTGAACTGAGAAATGAACTGAGAACTGAACTGAACTGAGAACTGAACTGAGACCTTAACTGAGAACTGAACTGAGAACTGAACTGAGAACTGAACTAAGAACTGAACTGAGAACTGAACTGAGAACTGAACTGATAACTGAACTGAGAACTGAACTGAGAACAGAACTGAGACCTGAACTGAGAACTAAACTGAGAACTGAACTGGGAACTAAACTGAGAACTGAACTAAGAACTGAACTGAGAACTGAACTGAGAACTGAACTGAGAACTGAACTGAGAACTGAACTGAGAACTGAACTGAGAACAGAACTGAGAACTGAACTGAGAACTGAACTGAGAACTGAACTGAGAACTGAACTGAGAACTGAACTGAGAACTGAACTGAGAGCTGAACTAAGAACTGAACTGAGAACTGAACTGAGAACTGAACTGAGAACTGAACTGAGAACTGAACTGAGAACTGAACTGAGAACTGAACTGAGAACTGAACTAAGAACTGAACTGAGAACTGAACTGAGAACTGAACTGAGAACAGAACTGAGAACAGATCTGAGAACTGAACTGAGAACTGAACTGAGAACTGAAGTGAGACCTGAACTGAGAACTGAACTGAGAACTGAACTGAGAACTGAACTGAGAACTGAACTGAGAACTGAATTTAGAACTAAACTAAGAACTGAACAAAAACTGAACTGAGAACTGAACTGAGAACTGAACTGAGAACTGAACTGAGAACTGAACTGAGAACTGAACTGAGAACTGAACTGAGAACTGAACTGAGAACAGAACTGAGAACTGAACTGAGAACTGAACTGAGAACTGAACTGAGAACTGAACTGAGAACTGAACTAAGAACTGAACTGAGAACTGAACTGAGAACTGAACTGAGAACTGAATTTAGAACTAAACTAAAAACTGAACTGAGAACTGAACTGGGAACTGAACTGAGACCTGAACTGAGAACTGAACTGAGGACAGAACTGAGAACTGAACTGAGAAATGAACTGAGAACTGAACTGAGAACTGAACTGAGAACTGAAGTGAGACCTGAACTGAGAACTGAAGTGAGAACTGAACTGAGAACTGAACTGAGAACTGAACTCAGAACTGAACTGAGACCTGAACTGAGAACTGAACTGAGAACTGAACTGAGAACTGAAGTGAGACCTGAACTGAGACCTGAACTGAGAACTGAACTGAGAACAGAACTGAGAACTGAACTGAGAACTGGACTGAGAACTGAACTGAGAACTGAACTGAGAACTGAAGTGAGACCTGAACTGAGAACTGAAGTGAGAACTGAACTGAGAACTGAACTGAGAACTGAACTGAGAACTGAACTGAGAACTGAACTGAGAACAGAACTGAGAACTGAACTGAGAACTGAACTGAGAACTGAACTGAGAACTGAACTGAGAACTGAACTGAGAACTGAACTGAGAACTGAACTGAGAACTGAATTGAGAACTGAACTGAGACCTGAACTGAGAACTGAACTGAGAACTGAACTGAGAACTGAATTTAGAACTAAACTAAGAACTGAACAAAAACTGAACTGAGAACTGAACTGTGAACTTAATTTAGAATTAAACTAAGAACTGAACTAAAAACTGAACTGAGAACTGAACTGAGAACTGAAGTGAGACCTGAACTGAGAACTGAACTGAGAACTTAATTTAGAACTAAACTGAGAACTGAACTAAAAACTGAACTGAGAACTGAAGTGAGACCTGAACTGAGAACTGAACTGAGAACTGAATTGAGAAATGGACTGAGAACTGAACTGAGAACTGAACGGAGAACTAAACTAAGAACTTTTAGGGACTAGAGAAATTAAAAAAAGTAATGAATATATTCTGAATAAATATTTCTCAATAAGTTTTATTATGATTTAACACAAAAGTTACCGAACTCTGGATTTTTTTTTGAGTGATGTTTACTTATTTCGTTTGACTTGATTTTACTTTTGCCAAACAATAATTATTTGCATTAAGTACCTTTCAATTGTCTTAGTATTTAGATATATTTTAATTAATTTACTAAGCAAATATCATCTTTTCCATTTAATTTTACATAAAGCTCTTACAAAAATTATGTAAATATATTACACAGAAACAAGAGAAAGAGAAAGATGAAAAAATATGAAGTGGCTTGTTGATTTCTCCCATACAAAAAATAAATTCACTTCAAGAGGAAAAGAAAAGACACGAAAGTTTTACAAATTCAATTGAATAATTTCTGATTGAAATCCTCAAACTGGCGCGCACTCACAGACGCTCAAATGTCTGCATTTGTCTACTTTTATGTTCATATATTTCTGTATATATTAGCAGTGTGCTTGTAACATTTTGTGCGATTTGCATTTATAATTTTCAATATTGAATAAATTCTTGATGGCAACGGCATCGACGGCACTAGAAGTTAATGTCTAAGAAATTGAGACAATGTTGAAATTCAGTCTACCAAATTTATGCAGAAGAGTATGAGAACAAAAACAATATTTGAGTAATTTTCAATTAAAATTTTGAAAACTGTTTCAATTAAATGTTGATTTTCAAATGCAAATGTAAGAAGATAAAAAGGAATTAATTTTAAAGCAATTAAATTTGCATAGTTGCAAGAGCAAAAAAAGGAGACGATTGCCGTAGTGTATTTAATATCACGTATACGCCGCGTTAGCCTACATTTTCTTCGTTGTTGATAATAAATTTTCTAAGCATACTTATAGGCGACAACTGTAGCGCTGTCGCATTGGAAGCACAGTGTTAACATAGGCGCCGAAAATTACTACTTCTACTGCTGTTAAATATCCCACATAAATGAGCGGATTTTCTATGCCACTAAGTCTTGCTGAGGAATATTATTAAAACAATTTAAATGGCGGCAAACAGCACTTAAACACATACACACACACACACACACATTAACACTGGCATTCACATGTGATGTATACATATGTGTGAATATGCGAAATAATATGTGGTATTTTTGTTATAAAATTGTAAATTGTTGTGCTGCCATGATTTGTAGCGTGTGTATACATATCATGAATGAAGTAAGTTGAGTGAGGCGTGGTGTGGAAGTGAGGGAAATGTGTAAAACTATATAGTGTTGTTGTAAGCACATTTAAAGTTGCTGGAAGTTAAGTAGTTGGCAGTTTCATTCTTTAGAGACGTGACACATGAAGTTTTTCGATGAAACTATAACTAATACTGTTTGCTTGTATGTCGGCAACTTTATATATATATGGTACAGCCATAAATTGAAAACTTGTGAAAAATATATTTAAAGTGCGCAAATGGTACACATTCTTCATTTATTCATTGTGTAAAGTTGTGGTTGTACTTTAAGCTCATGTTGTATGGCACAACAAAATATTGAAAAACTTAACACTCATTTAATTTAATTAATAAAATGAAATGCGTTTAATTTTTCTGTGTTGCAAAACATGTGTTTCTTAGAAATCCGTGTGATGGTCATATCTTCATTTAAATTGCATTTTGAATAGAGCAAAAAATATTTCGTGATTGCAATTTGATTAATTCGAAGAGTTAAAAGCCAAACGTTCCCACAGTTTTAATTTCATTTTAAAATATGCTCGAAAAAACCCAATGAAATTAAAGAATAGTTCGTCTCAAAAGATTTAATAAACATAAAGCAAGAAATAGAGAGAATGAACATTCCCCACGATTTGTTCTCAATTGTTTTTGTGTTGAATTGAATCACTTACATTCTCTCTGTAGGCGTTTAAGAATTGCACAGGCCTTCAAAACTTGCGTTTATTGAAAAAAAAAAAGATTTCGTTTTACATAGTTTTTGGCGATAAATAGGAGTCTGTTATCAATATTTTTCTACCAATTCAGGATTCCAAATCTAAATTCAAGTCAAAAGATTTATATATATGGGGCATTCTCTGTCAATGGGAGACCCCCCCCACCCCCTGTCCAAAGTTGGTGGAGGTATTTTAGGGCATGTTTGGGCTCAAATGAAAGCTTATTATCTCTAGTTTCAAGGGCAATAAGGCCTTTTTTGATTTTGCAAGCTGTCGTTAATGCTTTAATAAATAGTTAGATTTATAGGGCAACTACTTAAAACACGTATCATCAGTTTCTCTATTGGAAATGATTACTTATTTATTTATTTATTTATCGTATTTCATTCATTAATAATAAACATAATATATAACAATATTATTAGTAAGAACATATAGATAATAAAGAATTCCGCGAAGCCAAAGTGGCTTGTCTGCAGAAAAAGTAATTTTATCATTATTTGACATTTGGTATGTGTATGTGTTGGCAAACAAAAAGAAAAATTCATGAACTTAGAGTAAGTTTTAGATATAAAATTTTTAATATATACTATTGTATTATTTACATATGTAAGTAAGCTCTTTTTATCTCATTTTTTCTTCGGAAGATATTTCGTATATGTATCTGTATTCGATAATTCATGTCATCGTAAAATTTGTTTATCATTGTTGATTTGAAAATTTCTTGTACAGTGAGTAATTGTAAACGCTTACATATATGTATTTCGCTACTGTTTATATTGATTTTTTTTCTTAGAATTTTCAGTAACTGATTTTGACTCTTTTGTAATGTCTGGCAATGGTGAGATGTTCCCCATGCAGTTATTCCGTGTCGAATTTGTGACTCACCTAAAGCCATGTAGGCTTGTCTCAGCACCTTGTAGTTAGTAGAGTAGCTCAGGTGATGTAGCATACACGATGCCTTTCTCAGTTTTTTTTTAACACATTCGACATGTTTTTTCCATTTTAAATTCTTATCGACAACGACTCCTAGGTACTTATATTCATCGACCAATTCAATTTTAGTGGCACATTTGTCATTGAAGTCAATCTTATTTATTTTGTGTTTGTGAAGGCAGCTTACGTCATGAAATTTTATATGTATGTCAGAGTATTTTATATGTGGAGGTCTGACATGTCATAATTTTGTTTTTGTTGCATTTATGATAAGCCCATTATCGTGTGACCACTTTGAAACAACATCAAGCTCATGCTGCATATATTTTGTTGCATTTTCTAGGTTTTTGTGCGTTACAATTATTGCTGTATCATCTGCATATGCGAAACACTGGCTCTTCTTTAGCTGCATAAGCATACCATTTGCGTATATTATATACAAAATTGGTCCTAATTTAGACCCCTGAGGTACCCCATGTGTCACCTTGATTTCATCACTTACGCTTCTCATTACTCTAACTTTGTAACTTCTTAGGCTAAGATAGTTTTCAAACCATTTCAGTGTTGAACCACGTACACCTGCATTTTCCAATGCAATTAACAGATGTTTGTGTGTCAGCGTATCAAAAGCTTTGCTGAAATCAACAAATAGTACAAGACTATGATAGTTTTTACTTATATTTGCATTCAAAGTACTTGAAAAATTCCCTAGGAGATTGTTAATATTTTTGCCTTTCTGAAACCCATATTGATTTGAACTTATTATACCAGCTTTTGTTATAAAACTATTTAGTCTACGGTACACGATTTCTTCCAGCACCTTTTCAATTACTGGCAAAATTGATATTGGTCTGTAATTATTGCAATCAAATTTCTTCCCACTTTTATATATTGGCCTTACAATTGAAACTTTAAGTGCTTCTGGAATTTTTGCTTCATCTAAACTCTTGTTAATGAAGTTTGTTAAGACTGGTGCCATCAAATCGTCATGGTTTCTCAAATCTTTCGGCCTAATATCATCGCATCCAGGGCTTTTATTTATTTTAAGGCTTTTTAGTATGTTAGCTACTTCTAACTGAGTGGTTTCTTCTAAAAATAATGAATTTTGTACATTAATATGGTTTAATTTCATTGTAATAACATCGCACTCATGTAAAATATTATTTACGTTATCTTTGAAACTACTTGCAAATTTATTTGCCGTACATAACGCGCTATCAGACTTAAAATTCTTCATTAAAGTTTCATCAAGATTTGTTTTTGTTTTACCTAAAATTTCATTTACCATTTGCCCTGTTTTCTTAACATCATTTTTGTTTTCAGAAAATTGATTTTGATAATATGCATTTCTAGTGTATTGTATTTTTTTTATTTACCATGTTTCGTTAGGATTTATATTCGGTTTCTCTTACTTTATCGTTTGGTTTGGATAACCATCTCTTATAAAGTTTATCTCTTTTTCTGCAGTACTCAACGAGCTCTTGTTTCATCCATGGATTTTGTTTTCTCTTTTGTTTTTTTACATCGAATTTTGACATACTATATATATTTTTAAATATCAATTGTATTTTTGCATAGATTTCATCAACATTGCCTGGATTTATCACGTCATACCAATTTGTGTTCATAATGAGAGTGTTCACCTTACACTCATTCATTCGTTGTTGTTTATGCGTTTCTAATTGCTTTATTTTGCTGTTCGTATTGTTGCTACTTGAGCTGCGGTTGTTGTTGTCAATTTTGCATAGAAGAGCATAGTGATCAGATATGTCACTATTGATAATAGAGAGGCATACGTCGCTGTCGTTACATTTGATAAGTAGGTGATCGATGTTTGTTTTTGTATTACGAGCAATGCCCATTCTCGTACTTTCAAAGTAATTAGAATTTTGTATGCCTTGTGAAGAGAGCATGTCAAGATATTGCGTTTTGTTGTTGGAATAAGTCAATATTCATATCACCCACAATCAAGAGATTTATCTTTCTCTCTGTTTGCAATAAAATTTCCTCTAACTCACTCGTAAACTCGACTATATTTGTTTTTGGTGGACGATATACGTTAAAAAGGTTGTCAAAAGAGGCACACCACAAGGAGGCGTACTATCCCCTCTTATTTGGAATCTGGCTGTGAACACACTGCTTAACAGATCAGATCAAACCAGCTGCAAAATAATAGCTTATGCGGATGTCATTGCTATTGCAGTGCCAGGCAAATTCTTTTTCACTCTTTCAGAACGGCTAAACTACTCACTTAGCATTCTGTCTAACTGGTGCCCTGAATTCGGTCTTAATGTAAATCCTGCCAAAACAGAGGTTATGCTTTTCACTAGGAAATATAAAATACCAACATTTGCCCTCCCCAAAATCAATGGAAAGCTAACATAGCAGGAGAGTACGAAAAGCCTCTTGCACTCTCTACTGCTGTAAGAAGGCAGTAGATACAAGATGGGGTCTTCAACTTCGAGTTACTTCCTGGCTCTATACAGCAGTGGTCTAGCTTAATCTTCTCTATAGATCCATCTTCTGGTGGCCAGCTACTGCAAAGGCGGTCAACCTTAAACAACTGTATTAGGTTAGAAGAATGGCAGCCATATTGATTACTGGGACTTTCCGCACTACCTCTACGAAAGCTCTCTCGGAACCCTGCATTGGTTGCCAACTTCACTTCTGGTTAAGCAACAAGCTAAGTGCTCTGCTACCAGACTCAGTGCCCTAACTCGCTGGACCAGGTCAAACCTAGCCATGCCAAGATTCTAATTCATGATACGTCAGTACCAGCTAACGTAGACTACATTTGCTCTACTCCTAATTTAAACCATACGTTCTTCACCCATATCTCCAGTAGAGAGGAATGGGTTAATGACGAGGTGGTCACTGACAATTCAATTGACATCTATACAGATGGGTCCAAATTGGAGGAAAGAGTTAGCTGTTGCATCTTCTCTAGCAAGCTGGATCTCCGAATCTCTTTCCGACTCCCTGACCATTGTAGCGTCTTTCAGGCGGAAGTAATGGCTATCTATTCAGCGTCCAAGTAGCTTATTCGCAACGATTCATTCGATACGAATATTCGCATCTACACGGACAGTCAAACAGCAATCAAGTCTCTTGCCGGTGTTTTCACTACATCAAAGCTTGTTCTTGACTGCCGATTTTTACTCAACTTTTTGTCGAGTCAGTCGCAGGTTCGCCTATACTGGGTACCTGGACATATGGATATTTCAGGTAACTGCAGTGCTGGCGAGTTAGCTAAACAGGGCTCTCAGCTTAGCAATATATCACCTTCCTGCAC
Organism: Toxonevra muliebris; assembly: GCA_963691655.1. Lineage (NCBI taxonomy): Eukaryota > Metazoa > Arthropoda > Insecta > Diptera > Pallopteridae > Toxonevra > Toxonevra muliebris. The sequence continues at coordinate 52,254,494 of OY829329.1, forward strand.
CATTGGTGCCCCTCTTACGTCTATTAAATTGGATATTAAGCAAAACTACCTTGAGGAAGCAAAAAGATCCTGGGTAGCGGAGCATACCTGCGGTATTAACAGACTAACATGGACCACTATGGACAATAGACGGACTAGACAGCTACTCAACCTTAGCAGAAACTCCATCAGCATTACGATTTCGGTGCTCACGGGACACTGCATAATGGGGAGACATGCTGCAAGACTAGGATGGCAATTCAGTGACTTCTATCGGAGCTGCAGCTCCGAGGAGGAAGAAGAATCAGTCCTCCATTTCATGTGCGAATGTCCATCCCTGGCCAAGAGGAGACTAAAACTCCTGGGCTCACCTTTCTTCACTAGTCTGTCCGAGCTATCATCTATAAATATTAAGGACATAACCAGATTCATTATGGAATCCTCATGGTTGTCCAATCCGTAAATGGGGGAGTCGCGCCGTACTGTGGTATCACAATGAACCTAAATGTGCTTAAGTGTACTTTCAAGCAGAAGGCTGCCACTCCAACCTAACCTAACCTAAAGAGAAGACTCAGAGAATGTAGTTTCCTCAGTTTTTTTTTTTTTATCATGAGACTGCTCTTCCAGAAAATATTATTGTTTGAGAACTTTGTTGGTTTTAATTCTATAAAGGTAACAGATTACAATAACAAAGGTTTTTGCGCCAATAAATCATTGTGGAAAGATGCGATGGTACGAATAAAACAAGGGTGAAATTACGTTTTTCGAGTCGCATTTCTACGGCTACCCAGATCCTTGTAGGCATATATATGAAGTCAGCTGAAACAGCAGTTGTGTAGAAACATCTATGCACTTATGGTGCAAATAAAAAGAAAATTTTGGAAGTCGAAACAAATGCTTGAATTTTCTAAAAAAGTTGACTAAATCTCCGCATTAAGGATAAGCTTTCTCATTATTACTTGACAAATCGGTCCCAAATTGTCATCAGAAAACTGAGCCACAAATTTGTTTACTTCGGTATACAAATCTAGTTTCAAATCAGTTTTTCAGGAATTAATGCTCAGTTTTATTAGAATATTTATATTTTCCTTAAACATTACTCATCCTTTTTTTAGTATTAATTTAATTAATAAAATAAGTCAATAGAAGATATAATAAAAAATATAAAGAATTTTAAACATACATATTTGCTTATCTTCGCTTTACACTCTCATATTCAAGTCTCTTGTTCATCTCTATCACTTGTTCATCCTCACCCAACATTTTTCACTTTTACACTTTCGCTCTTTAACTTTTAATTGCATAAACCGCAATTAAATAAAAATTAAAATTAAACCAACGAAAATAAAAATAAATATACACACAAAAAATCCTACCAGAAATGGTAGACTGCACAAAAGCATAAATTTTATTACGTACTCGAAGTAAATGAAAAAAAATTAACCGCTAGAGAGTAACTTTGCGGAAAAATGAGAAAGCAAAAGCAAATGAGTGAAAGAAAATGCACAAAAAGAGACCGAGAGAGAGAGAGAGAGAGAGAGAGTGAGTGTGTGCGCTAAAATATAAACCAACCAAAAAAAAAAAGAGAAGACAAAATGGTGCAACTTCCGCTGTAAAGTTTTGTTTAACAGAAATAATTACACCATGTTATTTTCCGGTTTTGACTTTTTATGTCAGAGTTAAGTTGTGGTTGTTTTTGTTAATGTAGCTACTGCCGGTTTTTGTTTTTTATTCTGTTTTTTTGTTTTTTTGTAGGTTGGTTGGCTTCAGGCGACATTATTATATATTATTATTTGATGCTGCTTTTTAGCTACTCTTTTTATTTAGTATGCTGCGGACATGAGCGAAGGGTAAGTATTTGAAATAGACCATACTAATTTGCTATAAGTTTTGAATGGGGAAAATCTAATTTTAAAATGAGACTTTTTGTTTGTTAGTTGAAAAATAAAGAGAGTATTTTAAATAAAATTCAAACAAACTTAAATTTCTGGCACTTGTGTAATCAAAGCTTTATACCTAATATTTTTAAAATTTAATACTCATATTTTTCCTTAAGAAACAAACACGTTCAAACTTTTTTCCTAACACCAAATAATCTTTATTAGATCGAGTTAGCTTTAAATGCTCATCGCCAACCCTTTACTCTGGCTGGCCTGTAACTGTAATTAGCATCCAATTATTGCCTATTATTATGAATCATAATTTGCATATATCAAATTTGTATTAATGTGCCGAGTTTCTCTCCCAGAAAAATCTTTTTCTATTATAAATTTTCTACAAAGTTTTAGATTTTTCCCCTTTCTCTCCTCACTTTTATTTTCTTTCATTCCTGTTCTGATTGTCATCGTTTTTTCAACGACATTTGTGGTAAACTGTGTCGACAGTACGTAGACAATAAAAGAGCACAAAGTTTGTTGCTTTTAAAAATTCACATACGCAGTTGAAACATATTAAGGTAAAACTTTTAAGATATCTATGCGCTTTTAATGTAACTATGAGTCAATGACATTTTTTATGATTTTCTAATATAAGAAAATTTAAATTTAAAAAACAACATCGTTACTAATTCATAATAGCTATAAGAAAGCAAATGCAAAAAGATCTGAAGGGAAAGTAGAGTAAGAAGATCAAGGCGGACAGGAAAGATATGACATATGGAGCAGAGAAGGACAGGACAAGGACAAGACAAAGACAGGACAGAGACAGGACAGAGACAGGACAGAGACAGGACAGAGACAGGACAGAGACAGGACAGAGACAGGACAGAGACAGGACAGAGACAGGACAGAGACAGGACAGAGACAGGACAGAGACAGGGCAGAGACAGGACAGAGACAGGGCAGAGACAGGACAGAGACAGGACAGAGACAGGACAGAGACAGGACAGAGACAGGACAGAGACAGGACAGAGACAGGACAGAGACAGGACAGAGACTGGACAGAGACAGGACAGAGACAAGACAGAGACAGGACAGAGACAGGACAGAGGCAGGACAGAGACAGGACAGAGACAGGACAGAGACAGGACAGAGGCAGGACAGAGACAGGACAGAGACAGGACAGAGACAGGACAGAGACAGGACATAGACAGGACAGAGACAGGACAGAGACAGGGCAGAGACAGGACATAGACAGGACAGAGACAGGACATAGACAGGACAGAGACAGGACAGAGACAGGGCAGAGACAGGACATATACAGGACAGAGACAGGACATAGACAGGACAGAGACAGGACATAGACAAGACAGAGACAGGACAGAGGCAGGACATAGACAGGACAGAGATAGGACAGGGAGACCTGAAAAAGACTGAAAATGTAGGAAAAACACTGAAAATGTAGGAAGAGCAGCAAGTGTCGGAAGGAAAGAAAATATGGAAGAAGAATCAGAAGCAACCGGTATAGAAAAGAAGTGCTGATAATACAGCAGTGGAAAAGTGGGAGGTCAATAAATGCATTATGGGGTAAATAGGGTAACAAGGAAAGAATGAGAATGAGAAGGGGGAGGAGAGGCATCAAATGCTGATGGAGTGTAAAATATTTCAGGTGGAAATATGAGAACAGAGGTAGAAGAAAACTGGGTGATTAGGAATATCAAGAAAGCCAGAAAGGTAAGTCAGAAAGTGTTGAAAGAGCAGAAAAATCACTAAGGATAGATGATGGCGAGAAAGATAGAAATAGTAAGCAATGCATAAAGGTAAAAAACGATGGGCCTTAGATTTAATTAACTATCATCTGTGGAAAAACATACCGATTGTCCTCTCATTTTCTTTGACTTTGGGTTCTCGAATCAGCATAATTGTTTGTTTTTTAAGTTAATCTTAAATATCTAGAAATATCTAGAAATATTCACAAAAAACAATAATCCCTGAAGCGATCAGCAATTAACTCGGTAGGAAATAATGGAATAGGTTGGTACTTGCAATTCCCAGGAGCCTTCTCAAGTAATACTAAAGTGTATCTGCCGTCCCAATTGCCCTGATTCGGAATGCTTCTAAGAGAAACAATAATTGATTGCACCTTTTATACTCCACAAGAAACAACATGTGGGATTTATTCTCAGTCGTGAGAAAAAACAATAACAACAATAGCCGTATCAGCTCTTACAACAACAATACAACTAATAATAACAGTTAATAATTCTTGAAGTCGACGATTTATTCTCAGTCATGAGAAAAAACAATAACAACAATAGCCGTATCAGCCCTTACAACAACAATACAACTAATAATAACAGTTAATAATTCTTGAAGTCGACGAGTTTCCAAATTGAGATTTGAACTGATTTATTTAATTTAAAGGAAGTCATAAGAAATGAAAGGGAGTGAGCGACCGGCTTCGTTGCTCCTTTTTTTTTGGAGATCAAAACGATTACTCTATTCGCAATGGCAGGCAGTATTAAAAATGAATACAAACTGCAACGGCTTAAGAGCAGCGATGGGCACATTTTTATTTCCCATAACACGTGTGTATAGACAACAAAATTCTGTTTACGTGAAGTTGACACACGTATACTATAAGCTTCTTCGTGTGGCTTTCGATCATGGGCAATCGTCCGTTACTTTGTTCTCATTTCGGCGAAGCAAATCAAATCAGTTGCTGTTCAGAACTTGCTGAAAAGTAAGATTTCGTTGTGCAATTTTTTCGTATTCTCTTTGTTTTTCTCTGCTTCACTCTCAAATGCAATATATGATAATATGAGTGTACTTATCGCTGCCTTAGAGCATTAGTGACTAACGTAATTTTCGTTTTGGAGCGCTTGATGATTACTCCATGGTTTAACTTAAGTGCAACTGGGATTTTAAAAATTCAAACATATAATGTACCTCATCCTCTATCTCATTCTTCTACATAGTACAGAATACAGGTAAATAACAGCCAGTACCTTAATACCTAAAAAATATGAATTAAAAGTTATGTAACTTGTTGACAGCTTAAAAGAAAAAAATTCTGTTCTTAAAATATCACTTTAGTAGATAATTTAAAGCCCAGTAAATAGAAAGTAATGGATAGCAGCTCGCTATAAAATATTTTTAATATACACGAGAGCACACACACACACATACAGACACACTTCTTTCTGCTATACACACAAGAGCACATCCAAAATGATAGCATTTCATTTTCTGGTACATTTCGTTTACACTCTGTGTGGCGCTGCTGCTCATAATGGCGTCTCATTTTATTTAATTTGAGAGAAAAAAGTTTTGTTTTTTCTTTTCTCAACTTACATTAAAAATAGTCTCCAAGGTAATTTTATGCTGCAGAATTTTTGATAAGCACACACACACATACATAAATCACACACAACGACGATATGTCGTCGCCAACATTTTTAGATGCTTTAGGTGCGAGACATCATGAGAAGGTTGTTGAGGTTGTTGTTGTTGCCGCTTTTGGCTCTGTTGCTGTTGCTGTTGCTCTTGAGTAGCTGCCACAATTTTTGCATATACTCGTACACACATACTATATAAAAATATTTCATTACCTCTGGATGCTCATGTGGCGATGTTGAGGTTTTTGCGCTAACATTTCAACCAAACCAAAAAAAAAAAAATATGATATTCCAAAGGATATGTCGCAAAAAAAAATTGTGTGTTGCGCTTCTGTGTATTTTAAGTAGGTATTTAATAAAGTATATTAACTTATTCTTCTTCTTTTTCGTTCAAAGTGTTTATGGCAGTGTGTGATATTGAATTTTAGATTTTTCTTCTAAGTAAATGTCTTAAATTTAAGAGGCAGCATTTTCGATTTAAACATTGTCACTTACTAGAGTCATCATCAATCATTACTGAGATAAACTGTATTATTAGAGATAGCAACTATTATATTTATAGTCACATGCCAAATTTGACTTAGTAATCATCATACATGATTTTAAATAATTTTCCCAATTTTCTTTACCCTAGGGATTTTATCAAGAAATTGCTTATAAATGATGTATCGATAACATTAAAGTGAATTCAATTTGTTATCTTATTATATGTAGAAGCAACTGTTTGAAACCTTATAATCGATGACTAAGAAAATGTGAATATTATTTTTAATGCGCCCTTTATTACAATCAGAGCTGTAAAAGAATGCAGTCAATTTAATTGGAATACCTTGAAGTCACAGTTAATAACAGACAATTCATTATTGCAGTAACTGAATAATATATTTGACTCCAGAATAAAAAATGCATTTGTAAGTCTTTTTTGGAGTCGCTGATTGGTTATTCATTTAGAAAAGTCTTTTTTAGAGTCAAGGGAGTGCAGTCTTTTTTTGAAATCATGAGACTGCAAATCTTATGACTCCAAAATCATGACTGCTTTGGAGTCACTTGGAGTCACTTGAAGTCACTTGGAGTCACCTAAATAAACTTGAACTCAATTGAAGTCATTTGGAGTCAATTGCAATTTGCAGTCAATTGGAGTCACTTGAAGTCTTTTGGCGTCAATTGGGATTTTTAAGTCAATTGGAGTCAATTGAAGTCTTTTGGAGTCAATTGGAAATTTGAAGTCATTGGAGTCATTTGGAGTCAATTGGGGATTTGAAGTCAATTGAAGTCACTTGGAGTCAATTGGGGATTTGAAGTCAATTGGAGTCATTTGGAGTCAATATATTAAAATTGACTTCACATTCCATTTGATCCCAATTGACTCCAAATGACTCCAAGTAACTCCAATTGACTTCGAATTCCCAATTGACTGCAAAAGACTCTAACTGACTCCAATTGACTTCAAAATCCCAATTGACTCCAAAAGACTTCAAGTGAATCCAATTGACTGCATATTGCAGTTGACTCCAAATGATTGCGTTTGAGTTTAAGGTTATTTAAGTGACTCTAAGTGACTTCAAAGCAATCATGATTTTGGAGTCATAAGATTTGCAGTCTCATGATTTCAAAAAAAAAACTGCACTCCCTTGACTCTAAAAAAGACTTTTCCAAATGAATAACCAATCGGCGACTCCAAAAAAACTTAGAACTGCATTTTTTATTCTGCAGTCAAATAAGTTATTCAATAAGTGCAATCAAAAATTATTATTAATTTGTGACTTATATCCTCAATTGATTGCAATCTTTTACAGCTGTGATTACAATCACAAATTTAGTTGATTGATAGGAATCTTATTAATTTTTCTCAAAGGAGACAGACGTCATTGAAGTTTCACTATTGATACCTAAAAAGGTACAGCTTTAATCAATGATCCCAATTGGAACGCTTGTTTCAAAAGAGTTGATTTTTCTTATATGCATAAAGAGAGAATTTAACTTTCATTGAGATAAAAAATTAATGAAACAACCGCAAAAACAACAATTGGAAATTGAAAGCTCTACCACAATAACAATAATGATGAAAATTGAGAACGTAAAAAAAAAAATAAATATAATCCTGTTTTGGATTTTGCAATGAACTATAATCAAAGGTTTATTTTAACAGAAAAGCAAGCGTTTTACGTCATCTCTTTATATTCTAGGCAGGAAGCAACAAATGGAAAGCAAATATTAAGAGGAAGTATTATTATTTTTAGTTTAATGACAAAGATCGAATAGACCTAAACATCTTTTATGCCAAACACCAATTAAGGTAAAATACGCACTGCTATTCTAATAAAGGATAGAACATTTAGCTGATCTTATTGTAGCGATCGGCAAAAATTAATTTCGAGAATATTCTCTTTCAGATCCGTGCCAGGGTATTCATTCAGCTAACTTGTAATTTTTCATGTAAAAAGGATGCCCTATCTCCTTGGATAGACCGCACTTACTTAGGAGATATCTGATCACATAAGTTATATATTTATAGTCCCCCAACAGTCTAAAGTCCACTTTTCTACAAGCGATGGACCGGTTACAGACGAGGGGAGTAACAAACTATCTGGCTGATTTAATACTTGGCAAAAATTCCAAATATGTTAGTCATTTTTGATCGTCCTCAACGATCGATTTGGAAGAGACCCGGCCAAAAGAGAGAAGTAAAAAGAACAATTAAGTTACCACCTTGGAAAATTGTAATATTCGTTCAAAAGCAGAGAAATGGAGAAAAACTAGAATGAGTCTCTTCTGCACTCGTCACATGATGTGATAATTTAGAATTATAAGGAGGAGGAGCATATATATATTTTTCGGGTCCAACTCCTTCGTTTGTCTTGGAGCTATCTATATACCATATATGATAGTCCCCTGTAAACTTTGGCCTGACCTGTTCCCAGTTATCTTTATCAGGAAATGTGACCTTAAAGTTATGGCAGAAATTGTAACGCGGAAGGCATTTGTCAGTAGTAAGAATACTAAAATTTTTCAACCAAGTTAATTTCTTGGATTAGATCCGGGTGAATAGTTTTACCCGCAGTTCCTTCTGATTCAGAGATGAGCTTACAGGTGAACTGTAGAGCTTCTTTTTTTAAGAATAAGTGTAACGGTGGTAGGTTTAGCAATGTATTCAATGCCGCGGAGGGCGTTGTTCGCATTGCTTCTGCAATACAGACGCTAGCTAGTCTTTGAAGTTGGTTGTGTGATAACTTACTTTACGCGTTCTCTTTTTAATGCAACACAGTGTTAGTTTAAATTATTCGTCTTTTGATTACACTGTGAAACAAAATCAGAAAAATTTGGTAATCCCTAGGTTTTGACAACAGTTTCGGAAAATAAATTGAAAAAAATGATATACGTATCTCGGTGTTTAAGTGGAAGTGTACTTTTTCCATGCAACCCACTTTTATATAGTTTTCGTATAATGGCCTAGTTTTTGGGTTATGTCTAATGTTCGTATCTTCTCTCGGACCAAAAACTGTATATTTCTACCAAAAAATTTTAAAAAACTGTAAATCGAATTGAACAAACTGCTTATTTCGCGGTATCAATTTTTTTCAATGAAAATTGACTATCTGAATCGGAATATCTCCTTCTGTAGTTGTATTGAATTTGTGGTTTGAAGAAATTTGACGAACCGATTCCGGATTTGCTGTGAGGTATTTATAGTCGCAACGAGTTGTCATTGTTCTCTCAGACGTTTTGCATTGGGATTGATAAATTTGAATTTCGTATTAACGCGGTATCTTGTTAAAAAAAAGGCGGCTTTTGAGTCTAAAAAACCGTATAACACCGCGAAAAACTGTATAGATACGAGCCTTAGTTATGTTACATATAAATAAGTGCAACTTTAAGCCTCAAAACGGCGGAATTCGTTTTCAGTGTGAAACGAAAATTCAAATGACAAAATTCAGTCTTTTTTTTAATGGTAGCAAGGATCAAGAAAGCAGGAATGGCATGAAAGCCATGAATAGAAAAAGCAGAGAGAACTAGTTCTAAATTTTAACTTATGTTGCCTTTGCTTTTGCTTTTTTTCAGAAAACTAAAACTTGAAATTTGTATTCAATTGCTAACTTTTTATTTCCACAATATTTTTATTTACATTAACAACTTGTAAAATTTGTCCAAGTTCCTTAGTTCAATCAAAATTGTTATGTGCTAAGTGCTAAGAGCATATCTGGAGATATCTTGCGATTCCAAACAAATTAATTCAATCATAACTAAACTGTATTCTGAATTAAAGTTCTGAAATCGGTACTTAAGCTTCTCAGTAATCCGATAAGAACCTTGAGTTCGGTTTATTTGAAAACCTTTACGCGTCACTGTAGTTATTTACTTGATCGCGCTAAATTTATATATATTTTTTTTTTTTGCTTATTTTCTATTTTATTTTTTAAATCTACAATAAATTCAATTCAATATTTTTTCGGTTACTTAACTGTGTACAAAATTTCCCTAGAGAGTTTTTTTTTTGTTATCTTTTTGCAATCATTGTGTGCAAAGTGAACATGAAAGCAGCAGTAAAAGCAACAACAATCGATTTTGTTGCCTGCATGCGAGTGTTTATATGTGTATGTATATGTGTTCATCGACGATTTGCAATTGTTGTCAACGTCAACTACACAAAAAAAAGTAAGAATTAAAAAAAAAAAAAAAAAATGAAATGTTCCCAAATGGAATTGGCATGTGTTCAGGCTAAATTCATTGCAAATAGTTTTGCCTTTTATTGTGCAGCAATAAAGCATCAAGTAAAGTGAGAGCGGGATAAAATAAAAGAGTGGAGCGAACGGGAAAATGAACGACGAAATTTAAAAATAGAGGAGGCAGCAACTAAAAATGCAAAAACAAAATGTGCGCATATTTGTTGTTTATATTTTTTGCTGCTTCTACTTCTATTGCACGCAAGCTATGCTGAAATATAAGCAACAGTTTGCAATTTTATTTGGTGCCATCATTGAAGCATTAAAATTAAATTTTTGGTTAGAAATAGAAATAAAATGTTTTATTTAGAATATACATACATATGCACTCAAATAAATAGCAAATGTGGGAAATCTTTCAATAAATATTTGTATGTATGTATGTAAATACCCAACGGGAAAGGAAGCGCTCCAAAAGCGCTTTTTTACCTACAATGGAACGCTCCTCTGCCAGCACTAAGCGCTCCGTCTTTATAGTGCAGCTCATATACTTTTTATATTGCATGTCATAGGAAGTAAGCACTGACATCCTGGAAGCGCTGACATCCTGGAAGCGCTGAAAAAGCGCTCCTAGGAAACGCAAAAGGAGCACTTTTGGAAAATCTTTTGGAAGCCTTTTGGGAAGAACGATTTTGTGAGCTCTTTCATTTTTTTATTAACTACATATACTATAACTACATATTTATTATATTTACATATTGGGAGTATGAATATATAAACTCGTAATTGTGACTAACTTCATATCTATCATTCGCGCCATTTTTTTGACATTGACAGCTATTCTATCTCGAAGAGCGCCAAAAATAATATAAGAATTGATCTGTCAAATAATTTTCATAATTTTACAAAAGTGTTTTACTATGGTATGCCCGTTTCAAAAGTGGTGATTTTGATGTTGAAGACAGGGAACGTTCAGGCGGTCCGAAAAAGTTCGAAGATGAAGATTGAAGGCATTACTCGAAGAAGATTCATGTCAAACGCAACAAGAACTTGCAGAATCTTTAGGAGTTGATCAATCAACCATTTCTAAACGATTAAAAGCATTGGGAATGATTCAAAAGCAAGGAAATTGGGTGCCGTACGAATTGAAGCCGAGAGACGTCGAACGACGATTTTTCACATGTGAACTGCTGATTGAACGACAGAAAAGAAAGGGTTTTCTGCATCGTATTGTGACTGGCGATGAAAAGTGGATACGTTACGATAACCCAAAGCGTAAAAAATCATGGGGGCAACCCGGACATGCATCAACATCAACGGCAAAGCCGAACATCCATGGATCATGCTGAGTATTTGGTGGGATATGAAAGGTGTCGTGTATTATGAGCTGTTGAAACCGAATGAAACGATCACTGGCGACCGCTACCGACTACAATTGATGTGTTTGAGCCGAGCATTAAAGGATAAGAGGCCAGAATATGAGAATAGACACGACGAAGTTATTCTTCAGCACGACAATACTCGGCCGCATGTTGCACGTCAAGTAAAAACATACTTGGAAACGCTGAAATGGGAAGTGCTACCCCACCCGCCGTATTCTCCATACATTGCTCCTTCTGATTACCACTTGTTCCGATCGATGACACATGGCCTGGCTGAACAGCACTTCCGTTCTTTGGAAGAACTCAAAAAATGTATCGATTCGTGGATAGCCTCAAAAGATGAGGAGTTCTTTCGACGCGGAATCCGTATGCTACCAGAAAGATGGGGAAAGGTTGTGGCTAACGATAAACAATACTTTAAAGAATAAATTTATAATCACTTTTTCACAATAAATGTCCAAATTAGGACATACATTCATACTCCCAATACATATAATCAAATATAAAAAAAAAGTCCAAGATAATGCCTCACCAAATATTGGTGTTTGGTGAAACCCAAAAATGTATCAATGCCAAATCAGCTTACATTTACTTTCATATTAACCATGTGAGAATTATAAAGTACAAAAATCATTCAATATTTTTTTCTATTCGTTTGAGTGCTTCTCCTAACCTTCCTTGGAAGCGTTCTTTTGCATACTTGAAAGCGCTTTCGGGAAGCTCAATGTGAGCGCTTGCTACTAGCTTCTACGGGCGCACTAAGAGAACACTATCAAAGAATTTTTTTGAGTAGCGCTCTAAATTTTCCTGTTGGGTAGTGAACATTTTGTAGAATTTTTAGTTATCGAAAAATATCACAGCAATTACAAATAATAAAATCGCCAACAATTAAAAGTTTAGCATTTGCTATTTGTTTTTTAAATATTTTTGCGTGATTTGTTATTGATTTTGTAGAATTTTGATGTAAAAAAATATATAATTTGTAAATAACTTTATTCTTGCATTTAGCTGACAATCAGGAAAAAAAACTTTAACCTTATTTACCATTCTTGGGTAAGACTGAGAAAATGGATAAATATTGTAGAAGAAGAATGTAGGTGTGTGAGTTGGTGTACGTACATATGTATGTAACATATATGGATGAAGTAGATGTAGGGCACGGATGAAACGGAGAGCGATGTTGGAGAGGGGAGGGGCTTACGCGAACAATGGTTGCGTTCAGAAGATGCACAAAATTTTAAACTGTTGCTCGTAAATTGCCAACAGTTGTTTTTAAACTGTTGTGTCTTCTGAACGGCATGATGCATCATCTGTCCAATTTTGGGGAAATAACATGTTGGCATGAAAGAGCGGAAAAATAATATGACGGAAAAATGGCGTCCAAATGCCCACAGTTGTGCTGGTCAAAAACACACAACAACGCGTTCAGAAGACAGGCTCTCCTCTGCTGTGTTCTGAACGCAACCAATAATATAAAAAACAAACAGCAAAAGTTTTTGTTTTTTTTTTCTACTTAACTCATGTGAGAGTATCATGTCCTTGTTATTCTTTAAAAGTTTATGTTTTTTGTTTGTTTCTTCTGTTACTGCCGGTGTCGTTGTTTCTGTTGTCTTTATTTAACTTTCGACTATCATGTCTCTGATATTATATCTGTAAGTTTTTCTATTTTCTTTATGTGACCTTAAGTGTCACTTTTCCCATGGGATTTTTTTTGTTTTTCTTCTTTTGTAAACATTTTTCTCTTAGTTTTTCTTTATTTATTCTTATTGATGATTTTAGTTTTATAGGTTTTGATGAGTTGTTTGTATGTGAAAAGTAAAATTAAGTTCATGTATTGAAAAAGTTTGTAGTAATCAAAAACTGAGAGATCTGTGTTTAAGAGAAAGAAAAAAAGTGAGAGAAGTAAAGAGAAGTAATTGTTGTATTTACGTATAAAATAAGTATTAATAGATAAAGACCATTAGAAAAAGAAACGTTGAGAAGGAAATATCCATTTGTGCGTGTGAAGAGAGCGTGTATGTGAGATAGATCTCAAAGTTTGCTTTGAGACTAACAGCCATTTGCAAATTTTTCTATCAAAATTCCCTCATGTACATACCAAAATATACAATTTTGACAGATAAACGACGAATTTAGATATGACTGTAAATATTTCAGATTGACAGAAAAGTCAAAGAACTGCGTAAGAGAAGAAGGAATACGACTTTAATTTTTACCAATTTTTTTTTCTTTAACGTTACAGTTTTTTGAAAATATGTCGAAAATATCCCATGAAACCAAATTTTTTTTTTACATGGACATGAAAAAAAACCTCAAGGCCTACATTTCGGGTGAACAAACTTTTGTTTTTTTACTTGTGTCGTTTCGAAGATATAACCAGTTTTAAGTGGTCTTTGATATTACATTTTTTGGAAGTAAGTTTCGAGGTAGCTCTACATTTTGAAAAATATTAGCAAAAATAGCAATGAAAAAACCTAAACTAAGATACTATATCGAATATGAGGGATCCAGTAAGCTATTGAAATTAAAATAATACCAAAAAAATATTTCTCTTGCACTTCAAAGATCCAAAATGTCCGGTCTTTAACGTTACACGAAAAAGTCTATAACGTTACATAGCGATTTTATTTTGAGAAACAAGAAAATATGATGCAATAAAAAACTAAAAACTGCTAGAAGGTGAAAAAATTTCATCGTTCTGTTTGTTTTTCACTGGTTTCCAAAAATCAGTCTTGCAATATCACATTGTAGTGCTCTTAATTCGCCGTCACTCGCGCGGGGTGTATTTAGCACCCCACTACTTATAACAATGTAGAGCATTTCGGGTTTTTTTTTTCTGGGGAATTGATGAAACTAAGTTCTTCTGAAAGCTTTGGTTGTATATAGAAAAATAATTTCTCAGTTTCCCTAGGTTGGCGATTTTAAGCAATTTTTTTCAATTTGAAGTTGCTGCTTAAGTCTATGGTCGCGCTGGAGTATTATCATTCAAATGCAAATATTTTTATCATCAAAAGGTCTTTTCGGGGGTTTTCGGGTACGAGGAATCTGAATCTGCAGTTTATTTTTACCAATAACGGCCACTAGGGTGCGCTTTGGTGCAAAAAACATGAAATTCCATATTTTGTAGGTTTTTTCGGGCAAGAAGGTCATAAAATCAGATTAAATGTACGTGGTATTCATTTATTTTATTCTTTTCATTAAGTTAGACAACTTTCTAGAACACGTCATTGACGTATTTAAAAAATCAATAAACTGGACTTGAATTAAATACAAAAATCAGTACATTTTCAGATATATATATAGATTTTTACTTTTGATTATAAGCTCACTTTATAAACTCATTAAGCAAAGTCTGTTTCTTTCTTTCCTCTAAAAAGTGAACAATAAACTGAAAGTTCTTTCAGTGGAGTCGAAGAAAATTTACATTTTTTCTACAGTTGGGAATTTTACAAAACCAATATTTCTATTTAGTTTTCATTAAAAAAAATTCAAAATAGATAAAAATTTAATAAAAAGACCAAAAATGTTATTAATATTACAAAACTCAGTACTAAAATAATGCAAAATCCATCCAAAAATAGCTAGGTTTGTGTACTGATTTCAGAATTTTAAAATCACTAGTTTTAAAATAAAAATCCAAGAAAATCAGTACATGTACTGACTAAATCAGTACGTCTGGTTACTCTATGCCTGGCTCAGTGGTTTCTGAGGACAGTAAGTTATGTTTTTATGCCGAATCACGAAGTACAAATTTTTCAGCGAAATTGGTGTTTAACGTTACATAAGTTTGATGGTCCATACAGCAAGGAAATTTAATAATTTAAAAAAATGCATTTGTATTTAGAACTTAGGTCAAAAGATCTCGAAAAAAGAAGGTCCTTTCCAATTTTCGTTTTGTTAGATTTTTCAGAAAAAACTTTGTGTAAAAAAAGTCTTTAACGTTACATGAAATTTGCGGTGCATTTCAAAGCCATTCCAATCATCAGAAAAAATCAATTAAACTGTATTTTGAATTTCTTTATTAGTTTAATTCCTTTTCTACTACACAAAGTTAATTGCATGAAAAAAAAAACTAGAATAATATAGTTATTTTTACGTTTTTGTTCCGATTTGAATTTTGGCCCATTTCGATCAGATGCGCGACACAAGTGAAAGGAACGTGCACAGTGAAGAGCGAAAGCAACCGATTGATTTGACATTTGTGTTTCCCGATGCTATGGGATATATATGAATGGAATTTAGTCGACATAGTGCAAAATTCAAAGATTTTTTTTTGTTTTTCGTGCGTTAACCCTACAGAAAAAATTGGCCATATATATCTGACTCCTTTCATGTATCAGTGCAAAACAACTCAAAAGTTGTTTAAGTTTTTTAAATATTCAGGGGAAACTAAAACAAAAAACATCGTGAGGAAAAGAATAAGTGTAAGAGATTTTCTCTCTGCTTGTGATTACATAACGTCGCCTGAGAATTGATTTGGCGTTGGTGTATAAGTATTCCTATGCCTATACACCAAATCAATTCTCAGGCGACGATAAACTAAACCTTTTGAAACCATGTACTTAGTTTCTTATTTACTTTTTAATCTTTTTAATTATTTTAGAACCGGTGCATGATATGCACTCAATGTTAGATTTTACAAATTTACACAAGAGACAAAAACTGCAGAAATTAATATAAAATTTTAAAATAATTCCATTTTTAATTACATTTTTTGCTTGAAAAAAAAAATGCAATTGCATAAATAATTGAATATAAATGAAAACGTGCGATTATTTTTAAAATTGAAATTTACTCGCACACAGTAGAAATTTGGAGAGAAAAAATCCAGGATTTAGGTCTAAAGGGTCACCTCCTCCCCTCAGTCCTCGGGGTTGTATATAACAAATTGAGAGGAAAAAAATTTGGGCGTATGAAAAAATAAATTTTTTAATTTTTTCTAGCTTTTTAGTGATTTTGGTGGGAGCGCACAATCCCATAGCTTCCCGTTTCGTTCTACCTCTATACACCCATACACACACACACGTGGCATTAATGTGATAGTGGACACGTGATAAAATAAATATTTATGTAGCATACATTCATACTTATGCACACAATAGACACAATTGCAACAAAAGGCTCAGGTTCAAAATAAATAAAAGCGTAAATTTTATGTGTTGTTTTCTTTTCATTAAAATTGTATGGTGTATGACAAATTATGTAATTTGTAAAATTATTTTCCTTTGTTCGTATTTTTGACTGAATATCTCTCTGCCTAGAAGATTATTCGCAAGCATGCTGGTGTTATTTGTGGGGTGGAAACAAAAAGAAAATGTAGTTATATTTTGAAGCATGTGATCCAAAATTAAAAACTTTAAGTAATAATTTATATTTTGGTTTTTCTACTGCGGGTCTCTGAGTTAAGAAAGTCATGTACGTGTGAATCAAAATTGATGCTTGCACAGAAACAAATAAACTTTTTAATACTCATTGAAATCTTATGTAAGCTATATATTAAAAGCAGGGACGTAACAGTTAGAAGTTTTTCATGAAAAATGTCACAATTTAACAATTACAATATAACATAAATATTTTTCGTTGACCATAATTATTATTTACTAAGAAATATTTTTTACGTTGATTGATAAGTATTACGAAAGAGAATTATTATTTACGTTGCCGTTAACTTTTATTTTATAAGAAATATCGTTTCCGTTGCTTGATAAAATTTTTTTACTTTGCCGGTGAGAAAAAGATAAATATCAGGTCAGAAAGAGGCAGATATTTTGACAGAATGACAATTGACTGACGCTTGAACGTTAATGCTCACAACGGCCTCCAGACGTAGTATCAGTAGTTGCCCCAAGAGGGTTACACCAAAGATCTTAATAATATAAAGATGTCTCACTCCCATACATTTGCTTGTCCGCATAAAAATTTCTATTCGGATTTATAATAAATCCATATAAGAGTAACATATGAAATCAAAACAGCAAGAAAGCCAAAGCGAACATTTTTTTCTTTTCTGTTGTTGACGAAAGCGCGACGCTGCAAAAAAGTAAAACAAATCATCGTAAAATTGTGTGTATTCGTAAATACTCACGATTACAAACGAAGTGCAATTGTACCTACACACACACACACATTTTTGTGAAAGCATAAGCAATGAAATTTTGTGTTTTTGGAAATAAATATTTTCTGGTTTCTTTGTGCAAATAGCGACAAATGTGTGTATGAACGGCAATGTTATGCAAAATATGCATTCGTGACAACTGTAGAGTAGATTTTATGGAATTTTTAAGAAGAAGAAGAAAAATAATAAGCGGTCATGTGGACATAGTAATTATTCTACGATTCTACGTTGAAGTAGACGGGTCGTATTTGTGGGTTTAATAATAATTTAATAACATAAAATATTTTATTAACGATTTTAAGATTTATTTTTCATAACAAAATATATACATAAATGGGTTATATGAATTATATAAAAATGAATGAAAGTAAAACAAAAAACAAAAAAAAATAACCCATCAAATTGGATGATTTAACTAATTAATTTTTTTTTTTTCGAAAACTTAAGCAAAGGCAATAAAATATATTCAAAAATACTAAAATTAAAAAAGATTATTCACATACAGCATCTATTAAATACCTACCTCAACTAATTTGTTTTTCGTAATACAGTAGAATTCCTGTAATTCGTAATCACAAGGAACCAGCAATTTTTTACGAACTACGGGGGTTTTCGATATAATGAGGTTAAAATAAGAAAAATACGAATTAACGGGATTTATTTAATGGAAAGAAAAAGAAAAATAATTATTCATTTAGCTGAAATATGATCTAAGCCTGTAATTTTGTGTAATTCTGGTAAAGCAACGAACAAACTGTACCTACATGGATAGAATGAATTGAAAAACTCGCAACCGGAAATTCCACCTCGTGTAATAAAGAAAATGAGTTCTACTGAAAGGATGTTTTAATATACGAAGTTGTAATTAGGAGGAATTTGAGTTATAATATTTCAGTCTATGTTATAGATTCATTGGAATATTTAAGCTACAAGCGAACTAATAAAGGTTTCGGTCAAGTCTGCACTTTTATGCTGAGGGGCTTATTTTACAAAAGGATATTTGTTTTTGATTATGTTGTTCCAGAAACTTCCATTAAGGGCCATATTTAAAAAAAAATTATACTTGCTAAATAACACACAGATTGCAACAGAAATGCATTTAAGAATACGAGTGATAAATTGCGATCAAGGCCCAAACAAACGAAAATATTTTGATCTCTTGGGTGCATTAGTGGAAAATATATCTACATATTATTTTAACTAACTTTATGAGTCCTGATGGTACAATTCCGATTGACGTCAAAAGAGAAATTTTTGAGTTAGAAAGTATAAGTTTTTTGTAAGTTCAATATAATGGCAATTCCCCAGTAATCAGTGCTTCCTCAGTACTTACGAATGCACACGATAATTTTACGAAGATTTTTCTCACTTTTCTTCATTCGCGTAAAATCGCAATCAAGCGAACAACAACAAAGAAAAAACTAAATTGTGTATTAACTAACACAAGGCAGGAGTGAAACTTCTTACGAACTAAACGAAACACAATCGATGCTTCCTCCTTGTACAAAAAAAGTTATTATTTGTTTGTCCTTGATGGCCAAATGTGCTCTTTTTCCGCATTTTTCATCGTTTTAGTCAATGATTTGGCCGATATGTCGGCTATTTCCTGACGGATATTGGCCTTAAGTTCATCTAGGGTACTTGGCTGGTTTACGCAAGCCTTTGATTTCAAGAAGCCCCCGAGGAAAAAGTCCTGCAGTGTAAAATCTGGAGAACGCGGAGGTAAGTCACCATTTTTCGCTATCGACAGACAATGGCTTCAAAAAGTTGATTGGGCTACAAACCAAAAATGCTCCATATTCTTTTCATGAGCAATCGGCTTCGAAACATAGAATATTTTTCACTCAAAATAGTTATGACGTAAAAAACTTAACGTAAAAAATATTTCTTACAAAATAAAAGTTGCCGACAACATAGAAAATTATTCTTATTCATAATACTTATTTATCAAAGTAAAAAATATTTCTTATGAAATAATAATTATCGACAATAAATAAAATTGTTCTTGCTCATAATTATTATGAAGGAATTTTTATAAAAATTTCTTAATTTTGGGCAACGTTTTCCATCACAAAAAATGTCTTAACAGCTATTTTCCGTAGCATACTAGAAATCGGGTCTATCACAGTGATTGCTTCTTTGAAATCGGGAAATTGTTTGATATTAAAGAGAAAATCAGTTGTATACTTCTATTCATTGACTTGAGCCAGTTCTACATCACTACTCAATGGTATCAGATGGTTAAATGTTTCTAATCGTTAGTTTTAACTATTCAGATGAATTTACTCGATGATTTTAACAAGGCTAACGCTTTTAGTCATCGCCTTCAGATAGTTGATTACTCCTTCTTGTTGATTTAAACTAGTAATACTCCTAGTCTTCCATTTTAACTAGTGATATGCTACTAGTCATCGGTTCTACACAACTAAATGGTCTTGCTCGTCTAATTTAACTGCTCATACACCTTTAGTAATTAGCTCTAAATAATCGAATGCTCCTTCTCGTCGATTCATTCTAAGCGTATGCTACTTGTCATTGGCTTTAGAGATTCGAATATTCCAACTCGTCGACTTTAACCAGTCACATGCTACTAGTCATCGATTCTAGATAGTTCATTGCTCCTACTTGTCAAGCACACTACTTCAAGGTTCTAGCTAACGCTGTTACTCGTAGTCTTTAATGTTACAGATAATTCCAAACATAACATTCCTAAATCTCATACTTTATATCTCTGAACTTTTCACTATCTATGAAATAAAATTTTACAAAATGAGAAATGTGCATAATTCAATTAGAAAATAATAAATTATAACTTCTTCCGTTTTTTTTTTGTGATAAATATCTGTATAGAAAATTAATAATAATAAAAAATTAATTACGTAGCAAATTGCTTTTTCTATTAAAAAGAGAATTATAACCTTCGAAGAAGAAGAAGAAAAAAAAATGCAAAAATTTCTATATTTATCCCTATTTTTTTTAGTTTAGTTTTTCTTTGTTATGTTTGAAAAAAAAAAAACTAATAAATTTAATTTTTGTGTGTGAATTTGGTTTGGGTTTTTTGCGTTGTCTTTTGTAACAATGAAAATGATTTGTGGCATAATATGTCATTGGATGTGTGTATGAGAGCATATCTGTATGTTTATATGTATAGTAGTAGTAGTAGTAGTAGTAGTGTATATATTTGTTTGTGTGTGTGCATTTTCGTTCGACATTGAATTTATGGTTTTTCTGTAATAAGTTGACAATTGTGTTTGTTTAGCAAACAACAGCAGCAAAAACAACAATAACTGCAATAATAACACAAACAACAACAGCAGCAAATTCCAACAACAACAACAACACTCAGAAACCAACAGTCAGCTGTCAATATTTCACGAGCCATCATTTCTGTTTTGTACCTACATACTTGACCCATCTCACTATCTCTATCTGACTATCACATCCAACGTAGCAATAAAATACACACTAAAATAGCATTAATATTTTAGTTATAAACTGAACTGAACTGAATGAACACTGTAGTGCAAATACAGCATCATCAATCAAAATAAAAATAAAGTTAGTTGCGGTTATATACGAGTAATACAGACACGTGATATTATATGAGATCACATCGCATCACATCACATTCCACCACATAATATCAATAATAATATGCTACATGTTGCCTGCTGCTAGTGTTGCCAGTTTGTGTCCACCACGTAAACACATTTTGTTTCATTTGTTCATGCTTGCACTTGAAGTACCCTACACTCAGGTACATATGTACCCAATTTCTCAAGGGGGGTTATAAATATTCTCTGCTCTAAAATGTATGACATTTTCATTTGGGATTGAAATCCCACTCCCCCACCCCCTTTTGGATTTGCTAGTGTATATGGTATACCTATATTTTAGGTTGGGCAGCTGAGCTATTTACTTCTCCACTCGTGGCTCTGCCTTTTGTGCTGAATTCACTGTTAAATTCGATTTTGGTTTTTTTCTACCGTCCACAAAATATAGAATCAATTTTTTAAATTAATTTTGATTTTCATTATGTACAATATTTAGAACTTTTATTAATAAATGAAGTACCATTTTTCAGTAATTTTTCCCTGCATTCGGCTTTGCATTAGAGCATTGGTCTTTTCTGAAACTATGCAAATTAACGGCAATTTTAAACTCTCACATATCTGTTGCATTTTTAAGCAAAGATCTACGCTATTACATGTAGATCATAACATTAAAATAAGACATTATAGAGCCCACTGTAACAAATGACTTGCTTCTTTTGCCGAAACTGCATATAGCTTGCCATACCAGGAATTTTTTATGAAATTTTGTCTGCTTTTGGATTCGAAATTGTTCTTCGACATTTCCTCGAGCATCAGCAACATAAAAATTTTGACCCGGAAGCTGCGTAAAATCTGCCAGTACATACGTTTCGTCGTCCATTATACAACATGAATGCCAAATTTTTGTATGAAATTTGATTTTAATTTCCGAGCCCTACTTTTGGCGTCTAAATTTTTTGCAGCATTCCTGTCTGGAACTTTTTGGACTTTATATGTTTTCAAATCTGCATTGGCTTTAACTTTTTGCACCAAATAGTCAGAGCACTGGGCTAACTGGGCAGCTTTTCTACCGGATGTGTTTGGAGATCTTTTCAATATGCTTTCTATTTTCTTGGTTTTCCCAATATCATGTGGTCCTTGTTTTCTTCCCGAACCAGGTTTCCTATCGATGGTCAAATTCATTTACTTGTAGATAGGACTTTAAGATCAAATAAGTTTTTTAATTTGTATAAAAGCCCTAGATGCCAAACTCTGTTGAACGCCTGTTGAATGTCCAAGAATATGGCAGAGCAATATTTTTTGCGTTCCAGAAAGTCAGTGACAATATTCACTATGCGATGATATTGCTCAGGAGTACCGTGCTTATGACGATTGGTGATCCGGATCTATATTCTTATTTTCTAGTTATATTAGTAATCTACTCAAAAGTTTTATTTCGCATATTTTCGAGAATATTGCCAGCAAATTTATAGGTCTATATGAGGACAGTGAGTTTTCAGGTTTATTTGGTTTAAGCACATTTTAATTGAAAGGGAAAGTGGTTTAATGAGCAAGATTATTCCTTATTCTTATAATTGAAAGTAAATCGTAATAACTAAAAACAACAATAACTAAGTATGTTCACGTTTTTGTCTGTTTAAGTTATTAAATTTGTAAGTGTTTGAAAATCTTTTGGGGAGAGAAATGGAGAAAATTTCCCCCTGTTCCCCCCCCCCCCGCCCCCCTTGTATCCGCGCCTGAATAAGGTATATTTTATACGATAAACTCGTAATAGTTTCAAAAGTCAACCACATAAATGAAGGTAGATTGTAATAAATGGAATCACAATATTACAGAGACAAATAGCAACAGTTTTCATCCAAAGCTAATAAAACCAAATAATAAATCTCACATAAGATGATGATCATAATTAAATAGAATATCTGCCAACATGCATGCACATAGTTAAAACCCAATTTTAAAATAATATTTGCTATCACTAAACTCATAAGGTATGCATTCGATATTCATACACACATTTAAACGTACATTACACTTCCTGGCACAGGTAGTAAGAAATAAAAACAAAATGGACATGTATTTTACATTCTCCATTTTATTCTCAAAAGAATTTTCCAAGTTTATAACGTGCACCAAATATTATTTTTAATATGGACATGCCGGCAGGTAGACTGACAACAGGTAAATAGACAGAAGGACAATCAACAGATATACTAATTGTAGATTCGTAACGATTCCGGTAACTATTAACTATTTGCTGAAGATTCGTCATGTAAATGAACTGATGGAAAATTGTATAACTATCTTTCTTTGAAACATTGCACTCTCTTTTCTCCAGAAAATCAAACTTCACATCAGCTTCCTTCTTTGTCTTTAAAAATGCTGGTTTAAGTTTAAGGTTAAGTTCGATTTTTATAGCATAAGTACTAGTCAAGATGGCTTGAGATAAAATTCAGTCCCGCTTAGACCGGAATTTTAAACTGAAACAGAAAATAGTTCTGGCCTCCCTCACCTCCCTCACCTCCTCTAGACTTGATGTCTGTGGAATGAAATAATAAAAAATTTAAGCCTCTTTCACTTAGCCTTGAATTCTAAGATGCAATCAGAAAAAAAATTATTTTTTCTGTCTCCCCGATTTTCAATCAAATTCCCCGCACCGGTATAATTTATATATATTATAACAGCAACACACGCTTAAAATTGATCAAGGTTAATGTTATTTTAATGCGTTCCAGAACTGGTAAGTTGGTACTTTCTGACTCCGGAATTCTTTCAATACATGGGGATTTCATCTCAAGGGACTCACTCTTAAAATCGATTGAGCTCAAATTAATCCGGTGTACCAAGCTATTTGACGTTCATTTTGATAAGAACTCAAAGGAAAATAGATGGGCTTTCTTTTGACTCAAATAAAAACAAAAAATGTTTCCTTTGAAGATTTTTTTTTTCATTTTTCGAAAGATTAAATAAAAATCGTGTTCGATAAAAATGTTCAAATGCAATAGGTGATTAGTTACATAGATCCAAAACAGGGGCTGCTAGACCAAAATATTTAAATTCTAATGCTCTCCAACTACACGAAGAACTACACGGCAGACAGCCAAAATTAGTTTTTTCAAAAATTGGATTTTTTTCGAAAGTACAACGTTGCAAATTGAGGAAAAAACAAACCAAACTTTTTTTTCTATTATGTCCTGGGGCCATTGTTGTATAGAGAAACATATTTAAATTTTAGACCGTACAGGCCAATGGCAAAAACCTTGCTTAAAGTTTCGGCTAACGGTTTTTAAATATATTGACGAATCTCAACGGACCTTCCTCCCGCCCAATATGACCAAGAGGCGCATCTGCATTACGCACAGATCGGTGACCGATGTAATCGCAGTCCAGAATTATTAATCAGGAGGTGCTGGGCGAAGGCATAGCTAGACCTTTCTGAACAGCCGAAAGTAATGCCGAAGCGCTGAGCGACTGTTTTGGCCTGACTGACACTCGCCGCTATAATCGTGTATATCTACTAAAGCACTTCGAGTTTCTCTTTGAAATTTTTACAAAATACTTTTGCAATATAATTCTTTCAAATTACACACTTTTTTAAAAATCGATTTCTCTAAACCAAGAAACCAAGGGCCCTTTTAAGAAGAGATGAAGATAATAAGACCCAAAATATGGAGTATTGCAAAAGTTAAACGATTTACATTAAATAAAATTTGATAAAAAATATTCTACGGACTTTATTAACTAAAAGCTGGACGGTTTCAAATTCCCCGCAAAAAACAGCTCACTCCCCGATTCCCCGTACTAAGTAAACTTACCCACAAATCGGGGAATTCCCCGCAAGTTGGCATCGCTGGTCTCCACTCTTCTTTACTCTCTCGAACACAAAACAAATTACACTTACTCTCTCATACTAGCTTTTCTTCCTGCTACTATACCAATACCGTCGCTCGTCCAGCCCATACTAGTTTAAGATTATATCTCTAGACCAAGTATGCCCAACGACAATGAATGCAATTTTTGCGATTGTGTTGGGTACGCGTACGATCGGTCGTGTATGTGTGAAAGCACATAACCCAGAAGGAAAATGGAATGTATAGGAATGCACGTTGGAATGCATAGCTCTTATAGGCAATAACTTCCAGAATACACGATTTTTAACTCGACGATATCATACGAAAAGTTATGCTTTCTACTTTGCAAAAAATAGTTTTCATTACAATTTTATGCAATAATTATCGTAAATTCGATATCATTCGCTGCCAATATCATGCATCAAATCTTGGATTCCAATAGAGGAATAGCAAAAAATTTAATTCAATAGAAAATTTGTACTTTTTTTCTTCTGGGAAAAAATTTTTTCACCAATATATTGTTTTTAGCCTGAGTTTTAATGACCTTTTCTAAAAGAATTTTGCATTCATCCACATTTCCTGTAAAACAAAACATTGCCAAGTATTTAAGAAGAATAAATTTCATATAATTATTTACTTCCTTTTCAGTGAATTCAAATCAGATTGCAAAACCTCAATTCATCTTTTTTTTAAATTTTCCGATAATAATTTAAAGTTGAAGACGTGTAATTCAACCTTCGAAATGACTAAGTTACTGTACTTGCGACAACGTGTCGCCAAAAGTAAAAAATTGGTTTAAAAAAATCAAATTTTCGAGGAAAAACTCTGTTATTTAGTTGCTCATGGCTGCTGTCTTTCATACATTTCAAGCTGCATTGCTGGGTAAGATATGTTATCTCTTTACTATTTTTGATTGTATAAAAACTGAAGCAAAGCTATACAGTTCAATTCATCTTTTCTTAATGATTTTTTCATGACCGAATTCGTTTATGATAAAAG
The DNA here is from genome assembly GCA_963691655.1 of Toxonevra muliebris. Classification (NCBI taxonomy): domain Eukaryota; kingdom Metazoa; phylum Arthropoda; class Insecta; order Diptera; family Pallopteridae; genus Toxonevra; species Toxonevra muliebris. The sequence continues at coordinate 52,280,310 of OY829329.1, forward strand.
TCATGCATTCCTCATATTCCTTCTGGGAAGCTCCATATGTGTAAATGTGAAAGAACAAAAGCTGTTTTCGCTCGCGAGCTTATGGGCTGGACATACCTGCTCTAGACCAGAGATGCACATCCAAACATGTACAAAGATTAACCTTGCCGCCCTTTTTCTATATTTTATGTGGGTGATTTCTTATTAACTTGTGTACGTGTGCTATTCTTTTGCCCACACTATTTCAGATTATTTGAAATGCTCTGTGGGAAAATGTTGGAGTCAATGGCATTTTATGTAAATGCAAAAATAAAAACTTTCAGTGCTATAAGTTTTTTATGGCACTGACTGACTCATTCCCCCGCCCTCCCTTCCCGCCTTTCACATATATGTACTAATACCTACTTGTAACAACAATTTCGTAGAACTTTCAACAGTAACTACGTGCACAAGTAGCAAAACATTTCACATGATTCCTGAGTTGAAACTGTTGCTTCAAATAGCAATAGATTTCCTCTGAAAATAAACTTTTAATTGAGCTTGCCATAAAAAATTATGAAATATTTAAGAATAAATATATTAAGGTAGATACGAAAACACATACAAACTTTTTTTTTTTTTTTTTTTTTAATACAAGTATATTATGTGAAATTAAGCACACTTTACTTTTTACTGAAGATGAACTCAAGGAAGCCGCAAGCACTCTGAAGAACAACAAAGCGCCCGGCCCAGATGGAGTTCCAGCAGAAGTCCTAAAGATAACCGCGAACGCGCGGGCTCAGGTACTACTTGACGTGTACAATGCTTGCTTGACAGAAGGAATTTTCTCAGAGGTGTGGAAGAGACAACGACTAGTGCTCATCAGCAAAGGGAAAGGCAATCCAGAGTCCCCGTCAGGAACGCTTTCAATAGCGCCAGATGGACGGATATGATCGACGCTCTGGAAAATCGATTTCGAGTGCCTGCATACTTAAAAATCGCTCAGGTAGCTCCGCTACGAACTCATTTACGACACCGCAGAAGGAACCCAAGTAAAACAAATCACGTCGGGCGCAGCACAGGGGTTTATCCTTGGCCCTGACCTTTGGAACGCCAGTTACAATGAGATACTACGCATAGAGATGCCGGACGACACATATCTGGTGGGATATGCAGACGATATCGCGGCTGTAATCACTGCACGCAACACTGAGAAAGCACAGAGGAAGCTCAACCAGGTCATGCTGAGAACACAAGCGTGGCTTGACTCACATGGAAGAAGCACATCCTACTGGAAGTTGAGATGCGAATATGCCACGATACTATAAGTACGAAGAAGGTGGTAAAATATTTGGGATTAAGACTTGACAACAAACTGTCGTATTGGGCGCAGATAAAACACGCGGAGACCAAGGCGGCACAGGCGACAGCTTGGCTCAGCAGATTAATGGCTAACGTCAGAGGGCCGGCGCATGGGAAAAGGAAGTTGCTGATGTCAACAACACAATCAGTTTTACTGTATGGATGTGAGATATGGGCTGACGTGTTAAACGTGAAATATAAAAGGAGGGTCTTATCGTCGGTACAGCGGACTGCAGCACTACGGGTAGCCTCAGCATACCGCACAGTGTCGGAGGCCGCAGTACTGGTGATCAGCGGAACGACACCTATTGACCTACTGGCTCACGAGCGTAAGGAAATATGGGAGCAGAAGAAGACAAGCAACGACATGAGGACAACGGCACAAGACGTAAAGCTGGAAACAATCAGAAAATGGCAAGAACGATGGAACACCGATACCTGAGGAAGGTGGACAGCCAAGCTCATTCCTGACTTAGACATTTGGCTAAATAGACGATTTGGCGAGGTCAACTATTACCTGACGCAATTCCTAACAGGACATGGTTACTTGCGCAAATATCTGAATGCCATCGGGAAAGCAGAGCGACCTGATTGCGTATATGGCGATTCGAAACTGGATGGCGCAGAACACACATTCTTCCAATGCACGAGGTGGCAAACGCAGCGCGAGGCCTTGGAAAATGTGACTGGAGTATTCACAACTGACAGCGCAGTTGAAACCATGCTGGTCAGCGAAGACAGTTGGAGACACGTAGCAAGATACGTCGAAGACGTGCTACGTAAGAAGAAGCGGGACCTGGACGCAGGTATAACGACGAGAGTCTAGTAAGGACAGAACGAGACTCCACCCTGAAGTAATGTAGCAACGGTTCCAGGGTGGAACCAAGTCTCAAGAGAATGAGGAGGATGTTTTAGTGGGTGCAACCCCCACATACCAAGCTGTGATGACAGTTTGATGATGTGTGAGACATTTTTACCTTCTCAACCGCAAAAAAAAAAGCACACTTTATTACAATAATTTTGTGACTAAATGAAGGCACATGTAGCTACATATTTTATTAAAATTCCCTTGTTGATTGGTGAATAACAAAAGGTCAACAAATTTTTTGCATAACAAATATCAACAACAGCAAGAAGCAAAACAATAAAAATCATTGGGGAATTGTCATATCGAAATGAAAAGAGTATGAGAAAAGGACACATAAAGCAAAAACAAAAAAAAAAAAAACATCTTTCAATGTATTGGCAAAACTTCATTACAACAACAACAATAAAAGCAAAAAAAATAGAGCATAAGCTTTGGAGACATAAGTTTTTGCGGAGAATCAACAAAAAATGTAATGGCAATGACAATAACAGCAATAAAATAAAAACCAACAACAAGTAAGTAATGCTATAAAAACAATGCGTACTGAAAAAAAGGAGAAAGAGTGAGAGGTAGAGAGAGATAGAGTGTGAGTAAAAATAAATGAATGTTAAAAACAAATCAATGGTTATGAATGTTGCTTTTTTTTGTTTTTGCTGTTGCAAATGAAATGTGATTGACATTGATTTATGAGTGTGTGTGTGTGTGTGTGTGTATGAGAGTGCCAAGATTGTTGATGTTTAATATGTGCAGGGTGCAGGGAGAGTTAAGCATTATTTGAGAGAAGGAGTGAGATACTTATTAGATAAGAAAACAGGCACTTCAGTTTTTTTAAGTGCTTTAGCATAATTACAGGAATGAAGTTTTGAATAAATTGTTGAGATTTTTGGTATTAATTAAAAAGACTGGGATTTTAGTTTGAAAGTGGTTAAGAAGATGTAGGCCAAAGAGTAGCACGCTTGCATAAGAGCAAAAGAAACTCTGTTCACAGGGTTAATTTCCATAGAAAGAGAGCACAGTCAATCATTGTGCTTATCATAGTAAAATAAACAAGTAGGCTAAATAGGTAGAGTAGTATTAAAGTGTTCCGGATTGTCAAAAAATATGTCAAAAAAAGTCATCGAAAAAGTTGGAGAAAAATGTATTCCATATCCAGAGTGCTATAAATTTTTTGACAATCATTTTTTTGAGAACCATTTGATATTAAAATCAAGTGAATCTCAAAAATTTCATTCATTTAAAGAGGGGAGAATTCGGCTTAGCATACTTCTTTATTTTACTATGGTACATATGTAGGTGACCATGGCTGGTTTATAAGCCAAAGGAACACTTTAATGCAAAATGAAACGCTCTATTGACACTAGAAAAGAAGAGAGCTTGTAACGTTTATCGTGTGAGTAAGCAACAGGGATGCCAACTCATTTTTTCCCTGTCCCCGATAACCCTCGAGAAATTCCCCGATTTTCGATCGAATTCCCCGCATTGGTATAATTTCATATTATATATGCGCATATTTCATATGCGTGTAGCAATTTCCATATAAACATTTGACAAAAACGAAAATAGCCTCAGTGAGTGTTATTTTAAGGCGACCCTAAACTTTCTCGGTCCAAAACCAAACAAATTTGTATGGGACTGGAAGACTAATAGAAACGTACTTTCTGACTCCGGAATTCTTAACATATAAGCTTCAGTCCACTTTTGGACATCAAAGTTCTCAAAGGAGAAGACATGGGATTTCTTTTAACTCAAATAAAAAATGGCAAAAACTATATTTTGAGAAAAACGAGTTCAAAGTTTTGACTATCGGTTTTTAACATATAAAATATACTTCATCTTCTTTATGATGGCTGACCGTAATTTGTAAGTTTACAGATTAAGAGTTAATCAGGAGGTGCTGGACGAAGGCATAGCTAAGTCTTTCCGAACAGCCGAAAGGGAAGTCGAAGAGCCGAGCGACTGTTTGCCCTGACTGACACTCGCCGCTATAATCGTCTATATTTACAAAAGCACTCCCCGTTCTCTAAAATTTTTACAAAATACTTTCGAAATATAATACTTTCAAATAGCACAGTTTTTTAAAATTGATTTCTCTAGACCAATAAATTGCAGGGCCTGCTTAAGAAAAGATGAAGATTTTAAGACCCAAAATATGAAATATTTCATACGTTTTACATTACATAAAATTTGACAAAAACATTCTACAGACTTTAATTACTAAAAGCTAAACGACTTCAAATTCCCCGCAAAAAATAGCTCATTCCCCGATTCCCCGCACCAAGTAAAATTCCCCACAAATAGGGGAATTCCCCGCAAGTTGGCATCGCTGGTAAGCACTGTAAGGACTCAAAATATTAGAGTTATTTTGACCCCACAATTTAAATGTAACATATGTATGAATATATAAAATGAAGTAAAATATATACATACATATTACAGTACGATAAAACGTGTAAAAACTAATATGAACAAAACGGTACAACAGAAGGAAAATTAGTATAAAAGGATATGCATTAAACAGAACAAGACACTCAGACTCAGACTTAGATCGTGGTCTAAGGTAGTAGCTTGGTGGTTCTATTGTTCTCTATTCGCTAGATTATATGTAATAAACCAACCGATGCGTCCGCACGGTAGGCTAGTACAAAAGAGTCGTTAGTTTATATCAGCAGAGCGCCCGCATGCTAGGTTCTTCATAAGACATTATTCATTCGTGAGGTATTAATTGGATCTTGGCGTAAGTCCTTACGTCAAGATTAAGTTTCCACTGAGGTATTAATCGGCATCAGGGGGTCGTATCCACGTACCCTGGTGTAGCGAACACACGTAATTGCCACGGACCATACAACAAACGACAATGACCTAACCATCGTATCACGCACACAAAGGAAACATACGAACGCAAACCGAGCGCCAAGGAAGGCAAACGAGCGCCAAGGAAGGCAAACGAGCGCCAACGAAGGCAAACGAACGCCCGAGAAGGACGATTGAGGGGCTGCAAGGAACAAACAAAGACTGTACGAAGTACCAAGAATAAAAATAATCATGTGTATTTAAAACCAACAGTGAAGAAAATAAATAAACAAGTGAACAAAGAAAACCGAAACGAACTATCGTGAGTTATTATTTACGCACCCTGGTTACTCGCTGAGTATACCCTGACGAAAAGAAAAGGAACCAGGAAGGTTCGTTACGGCACACACTTCATATAATATTCTTTCTTTAGTCTCTCAATTGATTACGACTTTAAAGCAGCGTAAATCAAAGATTTGCACGCAGGCAAATGAGCAGAAAGAGTGCTCAATCGATCATTGTGTATGTATAGGTGACCACCGCTGCCCTGCAGTAAAATGAAGAACTAGAAGCAAAAAGCAACTAGTTGTATGTATAGTGCAAAAAGAGACTGGTTCATAGACTAGGACAAAAGTAATGCAGCTAGCAACCAGTTCAAAGAAGAAAATGTGCTTTCTGCTTGTATTCAATTGAAATTAGGGCACAAAGTATACAGCAAAAAGAACAAGGACAAAGTTTGCAAAAACAAATCGCAGTGGAGTAACGGTAATTTACAGTTATGATGCGATGCTACTTATTTTTCGTTTCATTGTTTGATTTACTTTAGTTAGTTTTATTGTGCTTGCTTGCAGTGACGCGCATGTGAAAGAGTGAAGTGAATAAAAAGTAAGTGTTAACAAAAATATTATTTATTAATAATAAAAGAGATGAGTGCCACAAATAGCAAAATATAGAAGATTAATTAACTAAAGAAAAAATATTAAAAAAAAAAGTCATTAGATTGAAAATCAAAATGTTTTATTCGTTTTATCATTATAACTTTTTTTGAAATGTTTTATCTACATATGAGTACACCCAAAAAGTAAAATCGACAACTAGTTCTGATTTGCTCCAAATTTTATTAGTTCAGTAACTAGATCCGACAGATACTAGTACTCTAACTAGTTGAAAGGTAGTGCAGTAGGAGACAATTGTCTTCTCGTAGGACATTAACATTGTAAAAGAGACAGTTGACAGTATGTAAATGGGGGTTGCCGTGGAACCAGTACTGGCTATTTCGCAACTAGTTGCTATACTATTTATAGAATTAATCGGCTTCACTGAAGGAATGCTTTAAAGTATCCTAGGAAAAAAGCAAACGGTAGAAAAATTACAGTGCCGATGAACAACGAGAGAACCATTTGCTAAGAGTAGCTTGATTTCTGCTATAAGTAATAGAAGACAGTGGAAGATACTTTTGTATAATGGTATTAGTTCTATTTTGTAACACGTAAAAATAAGAATAAGGAACTAAGTATAGAAAGCTGGCAATGCAATGGAGCCATATGCAGAAGCAAAAATGGGAGAACAATAATAATGTAAGGAGTGAGATCGAAAAAATCTTAACATATATAAAATTCAATAATTTTTAAATGGTTGATCTTAGAGTTTTGATGTATATTGATAATATTTTACAAATTACAGAAAAATATACCTTAGTTCTAACCACTATTTATGAACTCGTGGACCTTTTTTGGTAAGCCTTCCATTAGAGATTTGATTGTTGTTTCAGACACCTTTTTGGAACAGTTTGCCCATCTCCCTTTAAAATCTTCGATATTTTGGGACATCTTTTTGGTGCTCTTTAAGTTTCTTTTCACAAGAGCCCAAGATCTCTCCACTAGTGTTAGCTCCGGACAATTTGGAGGATTGGCCTCTCTTGGTACAAAAACTATGTTATTACTTTGGTATCACTCCAGAGCTTTTTTGCAGTAGTGACCGTAGTGACATGATGCCAAATCGGGCCAAAAATATGTGGACCTATTGTGCTCTCTTATGAAAGGAAGAAGTCTTTTTTTCAAACATTCTTTAATGTATATTTCGGTATTTATAGAGCCCACTGTAACAAATGACTTGCTTCTTTTGCCGAAACTGCATATAGCTTGCCATACCAGGAATTTTTTAGGAAATTTGGTCTGCTTTTGGATTCTAAATTGTTCTTCGACATTTCCTCGAGCATCAGCAACATAAAAATTTTGACCCGGAAGCTGAAGCTGCGTAAAATCTGCCAGTACATACGTTTCGTCGTCCATTATACAACATGAATATTTTTGTATGAAATTTTAATTTCCGAGCCCTACTTTTGGCGTCTAAATTTTCTGCAGCATTCCTGTCTGGAACTTTTTGGACTTTGTCAGTTTTCAAACCTGCATTGGCTTTAACTTTTCGCACCAAATAGTCAGAGTACTGGGCTAACCGGGCAGCTTTTCTACCAGATGTGTTTGAAGATCTTTTCAATATGCTTTCTATTTTCTTGGCTTTCCCCAATATCATGTGGTCCTTGTTTTCTTCCCGAACCAGGTTTCCTATCGATGATCAAATTCTCCTGAAACTGTTTAATAACATTGGAAACAGTTTGACGACAGACCTTCAATTCTTTGGCCAATTTTTTGTAGGACCAATTTGAATTTTTTTTGAAAATTTTTAATAATTTTGAGACGTACTTCTTTTTCTTCACTCATTTTGATCAAACTCACAATAAATCAACATGTTTGTCATTAAAAATAACAACTGACATATTTTCAAAGATAACTAGATCAAAGAAATTTTTAAGTTTTACACCCAAAAAAACTTATTAGGTAAAACGAGTGTTAAGATTTTTTCAATCTCACTCCTTAGAACAATGTCAGCCATACCATAGGCACATTTGCACATTTTTTCTCAATGTTTGTTTCCGCATGTATGCGACCATAGCTGTGTGGCTTTCACACCGACACTAGCGATCGTTCATAGTAAAAGCATTCAGTCAATGTTGAATGCACTGAGTGAAGGTTTAATATAAATTAGGAAAAATAACTTTTATTTATATCACAGAGAAAAGTAATTCCTTTCATGGCAACTTTCAAAGTGTGCGGCATATAGAAAATTATATTTCGTAACGCGTTCTCTTAGCGCTCACACAGGCTCAAAAATTTAATTGTGTCTGTTTTAGTTAGCACTGGTGTAGAAGATCAAGAATATCAAATAAATTGCAACTCAATCCACGCTAAACAACGGTTTTTGAGACCGGGTCATGCTATGCTTATTGACAAGTCTCGTCATGCTACAGATATTAACTGCGTATTTAACTTTAGCATACATAAACAATCAACTTAAATGCATATAATAAACTTGTAAAAATATAGTAAAACACAAAAAAAAAAATAAAAAAAAATGGTAAGGAAATTTATATGCTATACCTACAAACTCAACTTGAAATACAATACAATAACTTTGTTAAAATTTATCATCATAAGTTCAATAAAACTGTATACATGTACGTGAAGTAAATAAATTTACCCACTCATGTGCGTATGTGTGTTTGTCGGTAGAAATACAAACCCCTACACTCTCATGAAAACATGCATGCTCGCAATCTTATATTTCAGGTGTAAGCAAACGTGCGGCACCGCTTTCGTTGTTCCACTTTATTTAATATTGTTCTTCATATTTTATTTCAGGTTCTGTTTTATTCTTACGCTGTTGCTGCTGCTGCTCTAAATATCCACACGATTAAATGCAATGATGTGAAACTGAAAACCTGAAAACCTGCAAACCCCAATGGCGCAATGTGTAATCGCAGAGCAGCAAGCAAGAGCATGAAAAATTATATAAAAAAAGAAGACTAGCAATGTTGGGAGGGAACATGCTGACTGCGCAACTTAGACAGAGAGAGGGAGACGCTGCCACCATGCTGTAACATAAAATTCACTTAAGACATCCATTTTAAGCCCCAGCATGCTTGCATGGTTGCATGCATGAGTGTGTGTGCATTCCATTCATATCTTATTCACTTACTACAAATTTAAATTGTTTCACTAAATTGGCATTAGATGCAACAAAACTAGAGCTCCCACTACAACAACAGACATAGAAAGATAAAATAGCATCTTGTATAATTGTGAGGTAGGTATTCGCCTTCTTTCTATCTTCCTTACTTGTGATAACGTCGAAAGCTTTCAGGTTAAGCAATTGCTAACGTAATAGGAAACGACGTCGCGAACCGACAATTCAATTAGGTAAAAAGTGTAAGCACTTTTGAAAAAAGAGGGTCACCAGTACTCGTTATTTCTCTCTCTCTCTCTCTCACTCTCACTCTCTCACTCTCTCTCTCTGAGGGAGTGCTATAAAGGCGTAGTAGCAAATTATTTGAATTGAGAAAAATGCTAAGTACGATAAGTAAATGGTTAAGTCTGAAACATGCCATATTTGTGTGCTGAAACAACAACAACAAGAAAAAGACCAACAACAAGAAATCGCAAGCATTAAAAACGTCTTAAATCATTATATGTACATAAGCAGGCAGTCAGTCAGGCAAAGAGTATAGCAGCGCAGCGGAATTGCTGACAACGTAGTGGAAGAAAGAAAAGGACAAGGTTTTGCTTACTTCCTTCCTTGGCACTGTGTGTGTTTCTTTTTTTTTTTTTCATTTTCTACCTTAGTGCCTTAGTTATTTTATAATATTTCCATTATCGCGTGCATAAAATTCACATCCGTTTAGTTTTTTTTCTTTTAGTTTCTGTTTTCTTCTCATCGTTTTGATTTTCTTTTTTCGCCTTTTTTGTTTGCTTCTTGTAAGTTTTCTTGGCGTTGTCATGAAAATTCTTTTAAACGCTTCGGCGGTTATGATGAAAAGTGTTGATTGTTAAGGTGACCAGGTAATTTCATTTCTGATTTGCCCGTCTCCATATACACTGTTGTTGTTTTGACTACATTTGTTCATTAAGTCTATTTATATATAACTTAAAATTTTATTTTTAATTTGATTCTTGTTGTTACTTATGTGAAATAAAGGCCAATAAGTAGTAAAGAGAGTAAAGTGATTGCTCCCTTGGAGTAGTTAGTGAAAGTAGGAATGCTCGTAAGCTTTTGAGTTTAATAAATTGATTTGATTGATTGAATTATAAAAGCCGATAAAAGCTTTAAAGCTCAAAATTTTGTTGATCATAAAACATAGGAGTTAACATTAACATCAGCAGCTGGCTTGTCAACAGGGAGATAATAAGAGCTTTATGTAAGCTTATGAGTGTCATATTTTTCTCTGGCTTCGACAATTTTTAAGCTGTATACAGCATACAGAAAGACAATTTTAACTTTTTGAATTGCTAACCACAAAACAGCACTGACTCTTCATAATACTTCTAAATATATGTGGCTATGCGAATTTTCGAGCCTCCATACAAAAACTTGTTTACAGAACTTCACCAGTAAACCCAGGAGTTGTGGAATGGGAAAAAAAGATTAAAGTCTTTTCGATCCTTTAAAGCAACGATCATGTTGGCTGCGATATTTGTCGGGAATGTAGTAGCTTTAAGTCCAAGGCTCTCAAATCCGTAAATGAATCATACTATAAATTCAACTCAAACATATTCACATTAACTTTTTTCATTTTCCTCCTTTTTTTCTAGCTTCCCCATTCCATTCCTTTTTCATTCCTTTTTCCACTTTTCTTCTTCTCTCTTAGCCCCCTTCCGTTTTATGCTTCTCTTTTTCCTATTTCCCTTTTCCGCTTGCCACTTTTTTTATTTTCCAATTTAATTTTTCCCTTTCACCGCTTCCTCTTTCTTCTTTTCCTTTTTCTCACTCTCTAATACAGCCTTTCCTCTATCTTCTTCCCTCTTTTCACTTTTCACCTTTTCTTCTTTCTTCATTGCCTCTTTACTCTTTCCACTTTTCATATTTCCTTTCCTCTTTTCACGTTCCAGTTTTACTTTTCCCATTACTTTTTTTTCTTTTTCTTTTCCCCCTTTCTACTTTCCTCCTTTCCACTTCTTCTCTCACCTTTTTGCCCTTTTCTCCTTTTCTCTTTTCCTTTTCCCCCTTTTCCTCTTTCTCCTTCCCCGTATTACACTTTCCATTTTTCCTCTTATCCTCTTTTAAAATTTTTCTTCCTCCATCGCCCTTTCACCATGATTTCTTTTTTTAATTTAGCTTCAATACTCTTTTCATTTTTCACTTTACACTTACCTCTTCTCCTATTCACCATATGCAGTACAACAAGATGAGTGACAACAATTTGACAGCACCGGAAATTTCGAACTACTTTCCTCATAGAAAACTCTTCTCAGTTAGAAACTTTAAACTTTCTTTACAATTTTCCTATATTTTTATTTTTTTTTTTTGCACTACATCTGGTCACACTGGAAAGTGAAAAACTTTTATATGTAGGTACATGTATATGTATTTCTCATGTGCATAAGAAAACACTTTTCAAAACTTCAAGTTTATTGATATTCCTGTTCATTGAACATAAACGCTGTAAAGATATCAATTTGACACATTTTAAGTATGAAGAAGTCTATGCACTAAAGTGAAGGAAGGCAGCAGCAAATAAAAAAAATGTAAGGCAAACAAAACTAAGAAAAAAAAAAAACGAAAGCAAACTAGAAAAAGTTGAACACTTGAAGAAGAAAAGTTTGCATTTAACGTAACGATGAAGAATAAAAAAGGAAACAAACGAAGAAATAAAAAGCGAAAATAAATGCATAAGAAAAAGTTTTTCGCTAAAGTTTTAAAAAGTATTTTAACGCTAATTAAAGTTAATTATTACTGTAATTAAATATTAGATATTCCAACAAAAATAGAATATATACCCAATACAAAAAAAAAAAAAAAATGCTAAAGAAAAAAAGAAAAACTTGACAAAACTGCAATTAGTCTAGAGGCTCATTAATGTGAAGCAACCAAAAGCGAAAAAGCTACAAAGAAGCAAAAAAGCAACAACCAAAAAATTTGTAAGAAAAACAAAACAAATGAAGCTCGTGCCATAAAAATAGCACAAATTAAGCTCATTGTAATGGACAATAGCAAAAAAAAAAAAAAAATACTGTGCTTGTTTGCTTGTATGTCTGTGCGTATTTGTGGGTGTTTGTGTTTATATGTAAATGCAAGTCAAGTCGAGACTCGACCCGCTATACCTTGACTTAATTTTGGAAGTGCGTGTAAAAGTGTAACAAACAAAAAATCAACAACAACAAGAAATGAGTGTAAAAATTATTTCATCGTACCTAATGAGATGAGAACTAAAGCAACAGAAGAAAAAAGGAGAAAGAAAGAAAACAAGTAGACAAACAACTAGAAAAAGACGAAGAATAAGTTCATTACCCTTGGTTACTTTTTTCCTTTCCAGCACATAAATAATACTGCTATCTTTCAACCCCTACATTCAGTACATTCAGCTACTATTTTATATGCTATAATTGGATCTATCGTATGTTCAAAGACGTGTGCAAACAGAAAACGTATATATATGTATTGGACAGAACCCAAAGACAAGACCAAAAACTAGACCAAAGACCAGACCAAAAGCCAGACGAAAGACTAAACCAAAGACTAGAACAAAGACCAGAACAAAGACCAGACCAAAGACCAGACGAAAGACCAAACCAAAGACCAGACCAAAGATCAGACCAAAGACCAAACCAAAGACCAGACCAAAGACCAGACCAAAGACCAAACCAAAGATCAGACCAAAGACCAAACCAAAGACCACACCAAAGACCAGACCAAAGACCAGACCAAAGACCAGACCAAAGACCAAACCAAAGACCAGACCAAAGACCAGACCAAAGATCAGACCAAAGACCAGACCAAAGACCAAACCAAAGACCAGACCAAAGACCAGACCAAAGATCAGACCAAAGACCAGACCAAAGATCAGACCAAAGACCAGACCAAAGACCAAACCAAAGACCAGACCAAAGACCAGACCAAAGATCAGATCAAATACCAGACCAAAGACTAAAGATCAGACCAAAGACCAAACCAAAGACCAGACCAAAGACCAGACCAAAGACCAAACCAAAGATCAAACCAAAGACCAGACCAAAGATCAGACCAAAGACCAGACCAAAGACCAGACCAAAGATCAGACCAAAGACCAGACCAAAGACCAAACCAAAGACCAGACCAAAGACCAGACCAAAGATCAGATCAAAGACCAGACCAAAGACCAAAGATCAGACCAAAGACCAAAGATCAGACCAAAGACCAAACCAAAGACCAGACCAAAGACCAAACCAAAGATCAAACCAAAGACCAGACCAAAGATCAGACCAAAGACCAGACCAAAGGTCAGACCAAAGACCAGACCAAAGACCAGACCAAAGATCAGACCAAAGACCAGACCAAAGACCAGACCAAAGACCAAACCAAAGACCAGACCAAAGACCAGACCAAAGATTAGACCAAAGACCAGACCAAAGATCAGACCAAAGACCAGACCAAAGACCAAACCAAAGACCAGACCAAAGACCAGACCAAAGATCAGATCAAAGACCAGACCAAAGACCAGACCAAAGATCAGACCAAAGACCAAACCAAAGACCAGACCAAAGACCAGACCAAAGACCAAACCAAAGATCAGACCAAAGACCAAACCAAAGACCAGACCAAAGACCAGACCAAAGACCAAACCAAAGACCAGACCAAACCAAAGACCAGACCAAAGACCAGACCAAAGACCAGACCAAAGACCAGATCAAAGACCAAACCAAAGACCAGACCAAAGACCAGACCAAAGATCAGACCAAAGACCAGACCAAAGATCAGACCAAAGACCAGACCAAAGACCAAACCAAAGACCAGACCAAAGACCAGACCAAAGATCAGATCAAAGACCAGACCAAAGACCAAAGATCAGACCAAAGACCAAACCAAAGACCAGACCAAAGACCAAACCAAAGATCAAACCAAAGACCAGACCAAAGATCAGGCCAAAGACCAGACCAAAGGTCAGACCAAAGACCAGACTAAAGACTAGACCAAGGATCAGACCAAAAGCCAGACCAAAAACCAAACCAAAAACCAGACCAAAGCCCAGACCAAAGACCAGACCAAAGACCAGACCAAAGACCAGACCAAAGACCAGACCAAAGACCAGACCAAAAACCAGACCAAAGATCAGACCAAAGACCAGACCAAAGACCAGACCAAAGACCAGACCAGACCAAAGACCAGACCAAAGACCAGACCAAAGACCAGACCAGACCAAAGACCAGACCAAAGACCAGACCAAAGACCAGACCAAAGACCAGACCAAAGACCAGACCAAAGACCAGACCAAAGACCAGACCAAAGACCAGACCAAAGACCAGACCAAAGACCAGACCAAAGACCAGACCAAAGACCAGACCAAAAACCAGACTAAAGATCAGACCAAAGACTGAAATATCTAGCGTAAATTTTAAAGTAGAAATTATAATTCAAAACGAAAAAAGTTTTTGCAAATCAAAATTTATTTGAGCCAGTGGCAGTTTAACTCCCCGCCAACCCATTTTGATCGTTTTTTTTTTCATCGTTTTGGTCGCAAACATGTTCAAGGCTACTACCGTGTTCGACTTGTGAGAGTAGAGCATTTTATATTAAACCCTTGAGCTTACATATAACAAAAATGTTTAGTATTGTTTCAGAGTATGAATAAATAAATAAGTACGTAGACTCGTGTTTTTGAACATGTATGCACATAAATGGAGTGATCAAGAATATTCTGTATATGAGTGATCAAATCTGAACACTGAAAATTACACAAAATTGATCAACTGTAGCAGCTTTTATTAATTGTTTTTTGTTTTCGATAAACATTTCCACCTTTTTCCAAACATTTTTTTTTTCTTCTACTTAATTTTTTGTTGTCTACTTTTTCTAGAGCATTTCAACAACTTTTCATTTTTTGCTAATATTAAAGTAAAACACGAAAAACACAATAAGGGAGTTGCATTAAGTATGTTAGTTATTTTTGTTTTGCCAACTACTACAAGATACAAAAAATATGTTACTTGTACCTATATTTTATTACTTTTTCCTCTGTTGTAGTAATTCTCGAAAACTTTTATTTTACATTTAGTTGTCATGTTGTTTTAGTTCATTTATTTTTGAAAAGGAACAAAAATTAAATAAAAACACACCAGAACACACAAAAAAAAAACCAACAAACACACGCCTCATTAAAAAAACTAAACTACACGAGCAAAAAATTACAGAAATTTTTGCATATTTTAAGGCGACCGGCATTGTCTTTTTTTTTTTTTTTTGGGTAACATGAACATGTTTGTCTTATACACATTATTTATTTAAATGCTTTCATTTTATATATTTATGTAACATTAACGTAACTAAGGGGGAGAATTTGGGTATAAAAAACCCCCTTATTCATTTACATATCTCAGTCATAATAATAATTTCTTTTGAGGTTAGTGACGTTTTGAAAAAATGGCAGGAGCTTAAGCTCTGACGCCGCCCCACCACCACTCTCTCTTCCTGCAACCTCTGTACTTACTTGAGGCATGTATTTTTGAGGCGCTTATAATTTATATAATTTTCGTAAGTTTTCTATGTTTTTCATCTTTCTTTGTTGTTTTTGTTTTTTGCAGCAATTTTCTTTCTTTTGTCTTCGCTTGTTAGTAAACTTTCTTCTTTTTTCATATTTTTTTTAACAAAAGAAGGACAGGCATGTTTTCTTCGCTCGTTTGTTAGACCGGAAGCAATTTTATATTATCAAAGTCTTTAAACTGCTGCGCTTTAATTGAGGAGAAATTTTATTTTATGAGTTGGTAGTGTTAGTGTTAAAGAGAGAACCTTAAGTGAACTAGATTGCTTATTTAATATATGCTTGTAACAAATATTTTTTTTAAGTTTCAATGTAATTCAATATAATCGTAAGTACCTAGTTACATGTTATGCTACGCATGCTAAGAAAGGTTTTTTATTTACAGACATAGAGATTGCCATAGCATAAAATAAAAGTAAAGTATTTTAAATTTGATTGAGTAGAACTGAGGCAAGATTGCATTTCATTAGAGTGGATTGGCATACAGAAGGCTTTTGTAACCCTTACCGTGTCAACATTTTTGGATTATTATTATTAAATTTTGTTAGAACCTCTTTTGGAATATTTTAAAATAAAGGCAAAAAATTGATTCCTTTACCCAAAAAATTCCGTCGCATAAAATTTCAACAAAATCGGTCGGTCTATAGATGGCGCTCTAAAATATTGAAAAATTCAACATTCTCCCTTTGAATTATTTCTTGACCAAAGTAAGAAGCAAAAATGAATTTCTTGGTGCGAAAATCCCGTCGTATGAAATTTCAAAGAAATCGGGCTTCAGTACAAGAAAAAATTAAGTTTTTCCTAGTTTTTAGAATATTCGTATACTGGATATGGTTTCTAAAGTTTTATAGCAACAGTCAAATAAAAAATTTTATCTGAAAATAACATCAAATTTCGGATCACTCACATTGTCTGACAGTAGTTAGTTCTGATCTCTACACGGACAGTCAAGCAGCAATCAAGTCCCTTGTCGATATTTTCACTACATCAAAGCTTGTTCTTGACTGCCGATCTTCACTCAACATTTTGTCGAGTCACTCGCAGGTCCCCTTATATTGGGTGCCTGGACATATGCATATTTCAGGTAACTGCAATGCCGACGAGTTAGCTAAACAGGGCTCTCAGCTTAGCAATATATCACCTTCCTGCACCATTGGTGCCCTTCTTACGTCTATTAAATTGGATATTAAGCAAAACTACCTTGAGGAAGCAAAAAGATCCTGGGTAGCGGAGCATACCTGTGGTATTACCAGGCTAACATGGACCACTATGGACAATAGACGGACTAGACAGCTACTCAACCTTAGCAGAAACTCCATCAGCATCACGACTTCGGTGCTCACGGGACACTGCATAATGGGGAGACATGCTGCAAGACTAGGACTGCCACTCAATGACTTCTGTCGGGGCTGCGGCTTCGAGGAGGAAGAAGAAACAGTCCTCCATTTCATGTGCGAATGCCCATCCCTGGCTAGGAGAAGACTAAAACTCCTGGGCTCATCTTTCTTCACTAGTCTGTCCGAGCTATCATCTATAAATATTAAGGACATAGCCAGATTCATTATGAAATCCTCATGGTTCTCCAATCAGTAAATGGGGGAGTCGCGCCGTACTGTGGTAGTGTACTTTCAAGCAGAAGGCTGCCACTCCAACCTAACCTAACCAAGTTCTGATTTCTTACTCATGATAAAGATCTACAAATGTGAAAACAATTATATTGTATATTGTACTCTAGTATAGTCTTAAGTCTTCCCGAACAGTTTTATTGTTTATCTTATCCAAAACATATCAAGGATGGTCAAAACTTATTTGTCAAGAAAGGTTTAATGGGATCGCATATCTGCAAAGCAAAGCCAGACAAAGCATATAAAAGGACCTTACATTTTATAATCTTTCAGGCATGCATAATATAGCAGCGATTTTGCAATGCCGAGACTGCCAATGTATCTGCGAGCCACTGCATTCTTAGGCTTATAGGCATTATCCAAATTTTCAATAGGATTGACCGTAACTGCCGAGATTACAGTCAGCTTATGCACTGTTTAGGATCAGTTTTATCTCCAACGATCTCGTTCAGGCACGCTAACACAATAGTGGGTTAAGGCAGCATCATCGATTGTGGTTCCGGTGCTTACAGCAGTTACTAACTCACTGTTACCTGGCAATAAGTTTTCTACTGAATGGTTAAGTGAACTCACAAAAGACATCACATTCGTGGGCAAGATGCCTTTTTTCAACAACTGGTAGCTTCATTTCTCCGAGGCCTCGATTATTAATCTCGGTCGGAAAGAGAAATAAGTTTTCAATTTGAACATTCACATCATATTATATAAGTGCAAAGTGCTTAAAATTGCAAAATTATCTCATATTTGGTTACCTATAAATTGTCTGAAACACAGTATTTTTAATATAAAAAATTGCTCTAATATTGCAGAATCGAAAAAAATTTGTTCCATGTTTTTTACGTTCTTAGAAATTAAAAGAAGCTTTTTGTATTGTGCAAATGAAAACTAAAGTGTTTTTGTGATCTGACAGTGTGAAATACTTCGATTGAAGTGATAGCGATAGCACTGCACAAGGGTTCCAAAACAACGGCAGCCTAAAGTGAATTGGGAAAATGTAAGGTATGGCGTCAGCGGTAAATACCACCACCTGAAATTTGTATAAACCAAATAACAACAGTATGAACAAGAATATAAGTATTTACGCGAGTTTTCTTTCAATCTCTCTCCCTCTTTCTCTCACTCATGCATCAATCAATTGGGGTATTCACAGTTGATTGTACATCTGTTAAGAGAGCTTATAAAAAACTTTTTGGGTTTGAAAAATTTAAGACTATTTAAAAAGTATGATGAAACTGCGAAAAAAAGCGAACTAGAATGAAAAAAAATAAAGCGCGGTTCACGCAAAATTGGCACGTAGGAAAGTTGCTGTATCTTTTTAACCAGAACACTTAGAATAACAAATAATGCATTAAATGATAAGTTTAATATTGTGTTTTAATACTATAATATTAAAAGATTTCAATTTCTTTGTTGTGCAAAAAGTTCCGGGTATTCCTTTTAATGGACCCCATCAACCTTTGAACATTTTTGACAATACCTGCATTTTTCTCCAATTTATATTTTGTAATAGCCCAGTATTTTTCGATCGGTCAAAGCTGGGGGCAATTGGGTGGATTCATATATTTGGGCACTACATCTAATTTATTTGTCTGATACCAATCCATAGTTTCCTTAGAGTAGTGGCAACTGGCTAATCGAGGCCAAAACTTCACTGGCGAATGGTGGCAATAGTCGTTTCGAAAGCCACTCTTTGATGTAAATATCAGACGTCATAGAAGAGGATGTCACAAATGCCCTGGATTTGAGACCACAGCTGCAAATAGCCTGCCACACCATTGCTTTCTTGGCAAATTTATCCATTTTTATGTACTTGAATTTTGAGGGTACATTACCACGATTCGTTGACATATAAAATTTTTGACCTGGAAGCTGTTTATGATAAAATTTTACGTATGATTCGTCATCCACAATAATGCATCCATTGAATTTGGTCAAAACATTATTATAACGAGCACGTTTTTGGGCCAGCAAATTCTGTTTGTCTGTTCTATTTGGATATTTTATAGCACGATAGCGCTTTACTCCAGCTTTTATGCGTATTCGTCTAGCAATACTTTTGCTGGTATTGAATTTTTTGGCACAATCGCTATCCGATAGTCCGGGATTGCTTTTGATGGACCTCAAGATCTTTGTCTTTAATTTTAGGTTGGTGGTTCCCGTTTTGTTCACAAATTTTTGAGCTCTTTCAATACTAAGAGTTTCTTTATATCGTTTTATAACTATACATACCGTTCTTTTGAAGATATTTAACACTTTCGCAATCTTTGAACCAGACCACGACGGATTTTCAATAAATTTGTTCACAATCAATTTTCTATTTGCAGCTTCCATTGTGCACACAATCACCAACTTGCGATCAATTAATATGAAAAATTTATAAACTAACGGTATTGTAAACAAATCCCATTAAAAAAATTTGTTGTTCTTATGACTAGGGGCGACGAGGTGACGCCAATTTGGCGTGAACCGCTCTTTATTAAAGTTAGCGTATAACAAATCAACCTAGGAGTGTCCTAATTCAAATTTGTTTATATATTTAGGCATTAAAAGTTTTTTCGTTTCCCTTGCAAAAATAAAAGAAAATATAAAAATTATTAAAATCCCTTAAGAACTTCATAACTCAACAGATAAATGCGATAAGCTACGCTAATCACAGCACTGCATTTCATATTCCAAATCAAAACCGATAATTGGGATTTAAAAGTCTAAAATTTAAAATTATTGATACTCTACATAGTATAATTAAAAAATCTACGTAATACTTTTGACTTCTGCATTTCAACAAGTAACTATTTAAGTACATACATACAAACATATAAAATCCATTTTCATATTATGGATTAAGCCGACAAGCGCATAATTGTATTGGTGAATGTGTATACGTATGTGTGCGTATAAATGTATTTGTATAATGCATTATTTAAATAATTAAAATAATTCATACATGAATACCAATTTAATGCAAACAAATTAATATAATTTCCGATTGATTAAATTGAAAGCCCAAATATATATATATACACACGTAAGTATACATACACAAACATAGATGCAAACACATGTGTGAGTGTCATATGCGTATTGACAATAATAGTAATGAAATAATGAAATGTGAAAAACACATTAGTGCATATTGAATATAAAAGCTGAAAATGACAAATCAAATCAGATGCAATTGGAATTGCAATAATAGCAGCAACAATTAAAGAGCAGCAGCAGGAACATGACACATGCAATGAACAGCAGCAGCAGCAGCAGCAGCAGTAGTAGCAAATACACTAAAGTATCTAATGGATGAAATTGTGTGCTCAATGTTGGTTCCATTTTGTTGTTGTTATTGCCATTGGTTGCATGTCTGCATGACAAATGCAATTTGCATGACAATTTTACTTTGCCAATTGCCTGTGTGTGAGTGTGCATAAATGTTTATGTCTATGTATGTGTATGTGTATTTGCTTCATATATATGAGCATGCAACTTTTGTTTATAAACACATAGCAACTATGAAAACAAATAACAAATTTTGTTAACTGGTAAATTTTTGCAATTTGCATACAAACATGAAATTTGTTTATGTCTTGATTGAGCGATAAATTGAAAAGTTTATAACGTAATTAAATTTAATACAACAAAAACAAAAGCAACAGCAAATATAATGAAAAATAACAAGAAGCAATTTTCAATTTAAAATTAATTGCTATTTACATTTTCTCTCCCTTCATGTCTACACATAAAAGTAAATAATTTTTTTATACTGTTGACAGAAGTAAGAATTTTGTTAAAATACTTTTCACCTCTTAGTTATTTATAACTAAGTACTTGCGATTTAAATATTTAATTCCTTCACACTTAGATACATCCAATATATACAAAACATTTTAGAGTAGATAGTAGTTTAGTACTTACTTTATACGCCCACTGTTCTTTTTCACCTGGTTGGTTGGTGAGTGTTTGTATATAACTGAGCGAGTGAAATTAAAAGTAATTTCCTTTGATGAAAATGTACCTACCCATAAATAAATTAAGAAAATGTTAAAAATGTTAGTGATTGTGAATGCGCGAAAATTGTCTGAAATTTAAGCAGCTTAGTTGTGTGTGTAATCAACCAAATGAATTATAAAATCCATACCGAATTCCCTTCAGATTCTTTTATGAGAAACATTGAAACTGAATTTAATTCTGGAAATTTTCAGTACCTTCACTAAATAAATATATATATTCCATAGCATCGCTTCAAAGAAAGTATTTAGGGATTTAGTACTTGAATCACTTATCTACTATAATCCGTAATCGGCTCTTAGTGAAGCTTAGATTGGTCAAAACAATGGAAAAATTATAATTAGAAATAACAGAATAAAATGGCGCAGTATAAGGCAGCATACATTTTTTATATGAATTACAACGAACAGAAAAATATTCATAATCGTAAATAATATTTTTTGAATTAGGTTGTGACGGCACAGTTTTGGGTCAACCAAATTGTCCACACAACGTAGCATCGTTTCCACTGGGTGGAAACGACATAGCATTTTCCCCCCTGGGACAACCGTAAAATATTACAGCATACCCAAACCAACAACAAATATTATGGTTTATGCTGCAGCAGCGCACACACAAGTAACGGGATCATCGTACCATGTAGACAGCCTACTGATGATAATTAAAAAATTTGAAATTAAAATAACACGCGATCGAGCTAGCCAATAGGAGCAAGTCAGCGGCACTTCAAATTCCAGTAGCGACAGCGTCGATTGGAGTTTGAGGAAGAAGAAGCAGATTGTGTATGAAAGCAGCTGCACAAGGCTACTCACTCTCAGATTACGCAGACTGGCAATGCGTGAGATTACGCATTCGGGTGAGTAGAAGACATGCAATAGGAATAGGAATTGGAATAAGTATCCAAGTATTTGATACTGTATAGCTGGCTTAACCCCACCATACAATACTGAACACTTTAACCCGACCGTGTGGTGCCACTTGGATGGTATAGTCCCTACCATATGACCCCAGATGGACTGTTATTATGTTTATGATTCCCAAAATATTCTAGCTTTACCGATTACCGTTCCATTTTGAGCAAAACTCTAAAAAATCGCATTATCTCTAGTCTACTAGCAAATTTAAAAAAATTTGTATGCAGAACCCTAGCATTTTTCAGTATCTATCATTTGTGAGCTTTTAATTGGCCAAAAAATTGTCCCTAAGTCAGTGTGGCAAATTTGAAAATAGCAATAAGCTTGTAAAAAATCTTATAAAACGACAGTGTTGCAACTAAAAAGTATGTATGTAATTAGTGTTGTGAACTTTCAAGTTAAAGGTAATGGATTTTTCGTATAATTTCATAATTTTGCAAAAAAGTTTCAAAAGTTGCAAGGATTTTAAAAAAGTCTCAATTTTTGGGTATTTTTGAAAAGTCGTGTCAAAGTCTCGAAGCAGTCAAAAAGGTTGCAAATTGCAACTTTAGTCTCATAACGGCCACACTGTTGGAAGCTTGTGGCAGCGTAGAAAATAGTAAGACGCTCTACTCTACCCGCGCCCCGTTGTCGCTGCACCGCCAGTATACGGTACATCCATCACCGTTATACGTTGAAGTCAACGCTCAGTACGCTTGCCCTATCAGGCGTATTAGACATTGTAATCAACGTTAAGCGCGCTCGCCTTATCAGGCGCATCTTGGAAGAACGTTACAAGCTCCAGTTTTAACACCACTATCTAGAGTAGTAATATCAATTATTCTTCCAATTTAGTTTGGAAATCGAACCTGAGGCAACTGACACTCCAGGGTAGCTCTCTGTGATGACGAAATTTACCGCTTCAAATTCTAAAGTTCCGTTGCTTCACTTGAGAAGCAAAATATAAAAATTGAATTTCCCCTTCTTTTGTGATGGACCACTGAAGAGCACAACACACATAGGCGGTAGTTCAAGAATTATCATAAAGTCAGCAAGTACAAAGGGATTTGGGTTTCGAGGAAAATATCTCGAAGGAAGATACTGTTAAGAAATTACAGGCACTGAAAATTGGCAAAAATTCAGGTGTATACCAATTGTCCCATGTTGTAAGTAGCCTCAATAAGATTCAGGTGCCCGAAATCTATGAACAGCAAGAAGATCCTCAAGACTCGAGGGCGACGGTTAAAATCTCAGTCTCAGACCGGCTGCCTCACCATTGAACGCGTCGGCCAACTTCCTCGAAGCTCCTTGAATGGTCAGCTATAGTGCTGCCGAATCCACCGCCATCACGGTGGTGAACATCCATAGACAGCATAGGTACTTCATTGGCCATCATCGTGACTAAGCTCAGCCATAATTATATAGTTAGTTATAATAACCACCAAAAAATTTAGTTGTCAGTCATTCAATCATAAGTTTTAGTCATATTAACAATGTTATAAAAAATTTTAAATTTAAGCTAAAGCTTATTAAATAGTTTAACATATCGTCGGGTATATTCCAAACCCACGAATGTGCTGAACTAATGTTTGAATAAAAATCGATTATAATGTTTAACCATTTGCTATAAATACATAATCCGCCGATCTCGCTTTATAAAACTTCCTATTCCTCACTTAGGTACTAAAACACCACCAGCTATTTCCCTGGTACTTCCTACTGAAAACAAATCAAATCGTAATCATCATTTTAGTCACAGCTACAATTAAAATTTGCAGTTATTACTCAAAAAGACAAGGATCCAAAAAGTTCGGCCTAGGGTCTCCATGAGTTGTTGTGCCATGAAAGAAGAAAAAAAATAAATCATCGAAACTAAGAGATTAAGTGACTAATAGAAATTAATCATTAATTTGAGATTGACGATTGATTTTTTTAGTCATTACCTTTCACTCATTAGTCAGATTGAATTTTAGCCAACAAATGAGCTCAAGTCCCTTGAATATACATACAAACATAAAAGAAACTAGTGGTGATGTATCGGAGTCAAGAACCACACATTGACGACCTTTGGGAAAGACAATAACAATTTTAAAAGCGAATACTCCATAGGTGTATAAGTCAAATTATTGAAATATGTTCTAATAGTCAAACGACCTTTATCTTTATAGTTAGTAGAGAAGTGTTCAGGTCTACTATTGTGCGGATCTTGTAGACAAAATTTTGTTTAAACATCTTGAATAGAACTGTTTTAAAAATTATATTTTGCTCATTTTTTCTACTTAGTTACCAGTTAATATTTAAGCCCTTATAGTATCAAAAAAAAGTGCAAACATAAATCTAAGATCCTTGCGATCTAATTGAAAACTTCCCAAAATATACTAAAAGTGCAACATAAGTAATGAGATTGAAAAAATCTTAACACACGTTTTAACTAATATTTTTTTTTGGGTGTAAAATTTAAAAATTTCTTTGAACTAGTTATCTTTGAAAAATATGTGAGTTGTTATTTTTAATGGCAAACATGTTGATTTACTGTGAGTTTGATCAAAATGAGTGAAGAAAAAGAAGTACGTCTTAAAATTATTAAAAATTTTCAAAAAAATTCAAATTGGTCTTACAAAAAATTGGACAAAGAATTTAAGGTCTGTCGTCAAACTGTTTCCAATGTTATTAAACAGTTTCAGGAGAATTTGACCATCGATAGGAAGCCTGGTTCGGGAAGAAAACAAGGACCACATGATATTGGGAAAGACAAGGAAATGGAAAGCATATTGAAAAGATCTTCAAACACATCTGGTAGAAAAGCTGCCCGGTTAGCCCAATACTCTGACTATTTGGTGCGAAAAGTTAAAGCCAATGCAGGTTTGAAAACATACAAAGTCCAAAAAGTTCCAGACAGGAATGCTGCAAAAAATTTAGACGCCAAAAGTAGGGCTCGGAAATTAAAATCGAATTTCATACAAAAATATTCATGTTGTATAATGGACGACGAAACCTATGTACTGGCAGATTTTACGCAGCTTCAACTTCCGGGTCAAAATTTCTATGTTGCTGATGCTCGAGGAAATGTCGAAGAACAATTTACAATCCAAAAGTAGACAAAATTTCCTAAAAAATTCATGGCATGGCAAGCTATGTGCAGTTGCGGCAAAAGAAGCAAGTCACTTGTTACAGTGGGCTCTATAAATACCGAAATATACATCAAAAAATGTTTGAAAAAAAGACTTCTTCCTTTCATAAGAGAGCACAATGTGTCCACATATTTTTGGCCTGATTTGGCATCATGTCACTACGGCAAGAAAGCTCTGGAGTGATACCAAAGTAATAACATAGTTTTTGTACCAAGAGAGGCCAATCCTCCAAATTGTCCGGAGCTAAGACCAGTGGAGAGATATTGGGCTCTTGTGAAAAGAAACTTAAAGAGCACCAAAAAGATGTCCCAAAATATCTAAGATTTTAAAAGGAGATGGGGAAACCAAAAAGATGTCTGAAACAACAATCTAATCTCTAATGAAAGGCCTACCAAAAAAGGTCCACGAGTTCATAAGTAGTGATTAGAACTATAAAAGTTATACAATATTTTTCTGTAATTTGTAAAATATTATCATTTACATAAAAAAAATCAAAACTCTAAGATCAATCATTTAAAAATTATTGAATTTTTTAGATGTTAAGGTTTTTTCGATTTCACACCTTACTTTATTTTTTACTAATTGGATAAAACAAAATGGTCACTTTAAAGCAATTGAACTTTTGTGTTTTAAGTTTACTGGAGATAACAGAAGAATTACATAAAATGTATACAGTATTTGAAAAATATTTACCTCATTTAACTAAAATAACAACAACAATAACAATGGCAAATGACCTTTTCCTCAACTACAAATAACATAAACCATAAAAGCGAATAAACTTTATTAGAATTTATAAGCATTTGCCAACCTCATAAACTTTGGTTTGGTTTGGTTTAGTTGAGATATTTCTACACTTGTCTCTATGGTAAAATAAATATTAACTGACTTTATCCACTTTAGAGTCTTATTTTACTCTATCTTCAGTGTAGCTGTTTCTGTCTCTGTTTGCACACACTCTATCTCTTTCGTTTGTTCTTTTGTTAGCTTATTTGTTTGTTTTTTTTTTTTTAAATCTTTTGACATTTTCTACATACTGACATTGCTAACAATAATAAACAAGGAGAAAAGGAAGAAGATAACAAAGGAGTAGAACAATAATAACAAATGAATATATGTGTACATACATACGTTTCTATGTATGTGTAACTAATATCAAAAGACAACAACAACACCAGCAGCAGAAGTTAATAAACAAGAATTTATATTTTAAACAAACAGAAAAAGGATTTGCTTTGATATACATACATCTGCACACAAATATATGGTTATGATTGTGTGTGTGGGTGTGTTTGTAAAATTCTTTACAATTGCTTTGCTTTGCTTTGGTCACAATTCATTTTGTTTAGAAAGCAATAAGGCAAAATTGCTGTTGAAATTTGTATGTGGGTGCATGTATTTGTAATACATACATATGTTCATTCTTGCATTTAACCACTTGATGATTGAAAATTTAATTAAAAAATCTACAAAAGAAACTTAAATTTGTAAGTCTTATGCCAAAAATTCAAATAGTACAGCATACTTTTAGGCGCGTAGCCATATAAACACCAGCTGCTTAAACCACCAATTTGACGGCATCTTAAGATATCGCATTTACGTTTAAATTAACGACAGAAGACAAAGATGCTTCTGCAGCAGACAATGATGCAGTTTTGTTGTTGTTGCTGTTCCTGCTGCTTGCTGCCAGATGGTAACTTGGCAAATAACTTGCGTGCAAACAAAAATCCATGCCAAAATTCGAAGGAACAAGACTCTAGAGAGTAGTAGAAACACAGTAAGCTTAAATGCAAAGTTAATTGAGACGTGAAATGAAATCTGGCACAAATTCCAACCAATTGAGAGGAAAAAGGTAAAGTAAAACCTATATAGAAAATGAAAATATGCGGTAAAAGGGAAAGAAAAAAAAAAGGAAATACTTAAAAATTAATTTCTGACCGAAATGTAACGTGACGTGGAGCCACTGCCAACTCAAGTAAAAGTAAATATTGGCATTCAAATTTCTAGAAAACACGCTTACAATTAAAATCTACTCAATACTTCATTTCATTTAAAAGTTGCTTGTACATGAAGCAGCTGCTGCTCCTTGCAATTCCATAGAGAGCAGTGAGAGTGAGTGAGTGAGTGAGTTTTCTAAGTTATATAGTTACAACAGTGTAACAATCAACAAGAACAAAACAATTTCAGCAGCGGCAGCAATAACAGCATTGCAGCAGCTTAAAAATATTGTACTGTTTGTATAGTATATTCGACAGTACAATTTCATTTATGCTAACAATTGCAGCTGCTGTTGCTGCTTGTTGTTTCAATGCACAGTATCAGTATGTGGCACTTTAACGATTTCACTAAGAAATACTTTGCTTCGGTTCCAAGTTTATATTCGGTGTAGTAGCTATAAGATATATAGCTGAACAGAGACGTTTCAAGGTAATGTATCGTTCTAGGCGCTTTCAACAATTACTGGTAAACATGCAGTTTTTCTGAAGCATGCTCTTCTATTAATCTAATTAATTACTTTGAAGGTGAAGATTTAACTTTGAAGGTTCATAGTTTCAGTTTGTAAAATATTCAAGACGATGCCATCGAAAGCACACACCTTTTCGTTTGTGCCTCTCGTGCTCATTTCATTTCTTGCGGTTCTATACAAAAAATCATTAAGTTTTCGGTAACAAATTAAACCGGCATGTTTGCTGGTATTGTTTTATGCTTCATTTATTTGTAACCGAGACTGCACGACTTAACCAACAAAATAGTACGTTTTGATTTTTGGTTCCGTAAGGTATTTTCATATTAATATTTCTGTCATTCCATTACTTGTCGTATTTTGCTAGTCAGTTCAGCCTCCGCTTCTCTTCTTTGATTAATCTCCATCGCTTTCTTTACAACACTATTTCCCGTTTTCTAGTACCTGTTCTTCCTCTTTGTTTTTTTTCAATTTCTTTTCTGCATTTCTTCCATCCCTTTTTAAGGAGTGAGATCGAAAAAATCTTAATATATATAAAATTTAATAATTTTTTAACGGTTGATCTTAGAGTTTAGATTTTTTTTTTTATTTAATTGATAATATTTTACAAATTACAGAAAAATATAACTTTTATAGTTCTAACCACTATTTATGAACTCGTGGACCTTTTTGGTAAGCCTTCCATTAGAGATTTGATAGTTGTTTCAGACACCTTTTTGGAACAACTTGCCCATCTCCTTTTAAAATCTTTTGCGATATTTTGGGACACTTTTTTTGTGCTCTTTAAGTTCTTTTCACAAGAGCCCAATATCTCTTCACTGGTCTTAGCTCCGGACAATTTGGAGGATTGAGATTGGCCTCTCTTGGTACAAAAACTATGTTATTACTTTGGTACCACTCCAGAGCTTTCTTGCCGTAGTGACATGATGCCAAAGCGGGCCAAAAATATGTGGACACATTGTGCTCTCTTATGAAAGGAGAAGTATTTTTTCCAAACATTCTTTGATGTATATTTCGGTATTTATAGAGCCCACTGTAACAAATGACTTGCTTCTTTTGCCGCAACTGCATATAGCTTGCCATACCAGGAATTTTTCAGGAAATTTTGTCTGCTTTTGGACTCTAAATTGTTCTTCAACATTTCCTCGAGCATCAGCAACATAAAAATTTTGACCCGGAAGCTGCGTAAAATCTGCCAGTGCATACGTTTTGTCGTCCATTATACAACATGAATGCTAAATTTTTGTATGAAATTCGATTTTAATTCCCGAGCCCTACTTTTGGCGTCTAAATTTTTTGCAGCATTCCTGTCTGGAACTTTTTGGACTTTGTATGTTTTCAAACCTGCATTGTCTTTAACTTTTCGCACCAAATAGTGCGAGCACTGGGCTAACCGGGCAGCTTTTTTACGAGATGTGTTTGGAGATCTTTTCAATATGCTTTCTATTTTCTTGGCTTTCCCAATATCATGTGGTCCTTGTTTTCTTCCCGAACCAGGTTTCCTATCGATGGTCAAATTCTCCTGAAACTGTTTAATAACATTGGAAACAGTTTGACGGCAGACCTTAAATTCTTTGGCTAATTTTTTGTAGGACCAATTTGGATTTTTTTGAAAATTTTTAATAATTTTAAGACGTACTTTTTTTTCACTCATTTTGATCAACTCACAATAAATAAACATGTTTGTCATTAAAAATAATAACTGACATATTTTTCAAAGATAACTAGATCAAAGAAATTTTTAAATTTTACACCCAAAAAAAAATGATTAGGTAAAACGTGTGTTAAGATTTTTTCAATCTCACACCTTACTTTCTTTTTGTCTTACCATTTAGTCTGCTCTCTTTCTCCTCTTTATCTCTCCTTTTCATCTTTCGTCTTCATCTCTTCTCTTTTTATTTCACATCTTCACTTATCTCTTTGTCCTCCCTTCTTCTCTCCGCTTCTTCTCTCCCCTTCTTCTCTCCCCTTCTTCTCTCCCCTTCTTCTCTCCTCTTCTTCTCTCCTCTTATTCTTCCCTTTTTTTCTTTACTTCTTCTCTCCGCTTCTTCTTACTCTTCCCTCCCCCTCTATTTTTCTCCTTCCCATCTTCTTCCACTTTTTCTCTTCCATTCGTCTCCCTTCTTCTCCCCCGCTTTTCTTCTCCCCGTCTCTTCGTCTCCTTTCGTCTCCCTTCTTCTCCCCCGCTCTTCTTCTCCCCGTTTATTCTTCTCCTTTCGTCTTCCCCCCTCTCTTCCTTCCTTTTCTCCTTTCCCCTTTTTCTCCCTGTTATTCTCTTTCCTCTTCTTCTATTCGGTTCTTCTCTCGCCTTCGCTCCTGCCCTTCTTAGTTTTCCTTCTTTTCTCTACCCTTCTCTCCTTTCTTTCTTCTCCCTCCTTCGTCTCCCACCTTTCTTCAATCTTCCTTTCCCCTTCCAACTTATTGTTTTTGATATTTCTGCCGCCGAGTTGATGTGTCCAAAGTAAAGATGTTTAAAATAGACATCTTAAACTAAAGGTCTCGAGAAGAGAGGTCTTCAGATTAGAAGCTCCCAAAGTAAAAGTTTGCAGATCATAAGTCTCCAAAGTTGGAGATTTTTCGGGGAAAACGCCTCCAGAGGGTTCAGGGTTCACAAGTAAATATTTTTAAAGTAAAGATTACCAGAATGGAGGTCTTCCAAGAAGAAGTTTCCAGATAATAGGTCCCCAGAGCAAAGAAGCTGAGTAAAGATTTACAGCAGAGAGGAGCTTAGAGGAGACATCCCTAAAGTAAAGATCTCTGGAGTTGAAATACTCAAAGTAAAGATTGAAGTCCCCTGTGCAAAAATACGCAGAGTAGAGTCTCCATGTTTTACAGCAACGTTTCCTCCTGGCATGAAGAACTCAAAACCATGAAAGGATATAGAAAAGATTTAGAGGATTCTGAAATAGAGTCTCCAGATAAGAGCCTCAAGACCAAAGGTCCCTAGAACTGAATATAGATATATTATTTTTAATATGAAATCATAGAGAAACTTTAAGGTGAAATCTTTGAGCTTCTATGCATCAAATAATTGGCTGTAAATTCACGTTTCCGTTTGATTGCAAGTCTAAATAAAATGCAAAAACATTCAATCTTTGTGCACTTAAATAAATCTCAACCCAAATGTTAAATTATCCATAAGACCACAACTAATTTTCCACCTTGATACATACTCTACCATCTTTGGCGTTCTCTACTCTTAAAGTAATTAAATTTTACCATACACAAAAAAAAAATAAAGAAGAAGAAGACCAACTACTTAATTGTTAGTAATGCAATGTAGTAAATTGCAGACATTCACCAACAAACACGCACACATACATAGACAGATGTTTATGTTGACGACAAATACACCTTGATATTTTAGTAACAAATAACAATAACAAAAAGAGGAATAACAACAGCAAGATGTTTTTGTCAACAACAAGAAAGAAAACGATGCTAAAGGTATAGCTGTTGCTGTTTAGTTGTTGTTGTTCAGTTGTTTGGTTGCTTGGTTGGTTACTGTTGCTGCTGTTGTTGTTCCTGCTGCCATACAAATTAAAATTAATGATCAAAAACAAAAGTGTACATACATACATACATATATATGTATGTGTGTATGGAGAGCAAGTAAATTTCCTTCTACATGATTGCAGTAGAAAATGTGTGCTAAAAGGACATTTCTCTTTTTTCACATTTTTTTTAAGCATACATTTAGGTGACAGCCAGCGTGACTGCTGCTGCTGCTGCTGCTGTTGTTGCTGCTATTACTTTGCTATATTGCTGTTGGTTTTTGTGGTGAAAGTCAATAATGGTGACATAGTCGTGCATACAACAAAAACAAAACAATATTTTGTGGCAACGTTTTGGGAACGTTTTCTTTTTTATTTTATTTCAATTGTTTTGCATTTGAATTTTCATTCATATGTTCATATGTGCATGTATGTATGAGTATGTATGTGTGTGTGGTGTGTGTGCTTGTGTATATTTAAGTTCAAGCAGAGATATGCGAAATTTTATGAAGACATATTTATATACTAACACACATGCACAATAACAAATACATAGGCATGTGCATAAGGACATGAGAAACAACGTAGAATAAATTGTTTTGTGTTGTGTTTTTGTGGCATAATAGAGTTTAAGTTTACATTTGTGCTTGTTTGTGGCATACAAGAAATTTTGTGCCAAGACAACCGAACCGAACTGCTCCACATCGCTTAGCTCATCTCAGCTTCTACGCTGCTTTTCATCCTCTTTAGCTCTTTTACATTCCTGTGTGTACTAATGCCTGGCAGCATATAACCGGAAGGCGCCAAATGCCTGTGTGTCAGTGTCAGTATGTGTGTGAGAGTGAGTGTCTGAATATGTGCGCTTGTGTTTGTATGTTTGTTTGCGTTTGTGTTTGTTTTGTTTACTAATGGTATTTACGGTTTTGGCCTAAATTTTTGGTAGGTCATAAGTCATGCCATTGTTTGTGTTTCTGTTTGTGGTAGTTGCAGCTTTTGTTTGTTGCCGTTACCATCATTGCTGCTGCTGCTGCTGCTATTGCTGTTGTTTATTTACACCGATTGTTAATACATCGCCGACACGGTCGACAGAGTGAGTGGTGTTAGTTTTAGGTTTGCGGTTATTTAGCACCAGGTAAAGCTCTAAAGCGGAAATTAAAAGTGAAAACGGAAACGGAGCGCTGGCGCTGGCGCTGGCAATGAAAATTTATGTTGCATCCAACTATTTGTGTATGTATGTGTATACAACAAGTTTGAAATCTGTGTATTCGTATTCAAATTCAAAATAATATTTAAAATATTTTCATTTTATTAAAGATACTTGCGCATAATTTTATTTTTTTTTTACCTCAGTTATTTTTTTTTCACTAAAGAAAAAAATTTAATTTTGCAGCAACTTGGCAAAACTTTTTTTTTAATAACAAGACCAACAAAACAAAAGCCTACAAAAATTTCGCAACAACTTACAGTCTATCGTTGTAGAGCTTGCATATTGGTCAGGGTCGATTCTGAATTTTTAAGGTAATACAAGGCGAATTGCTGTTCAACGTTTGCTTAGTGTTGAGTGCATTAAACTTAGCCTCAACTTTTATTCTGAGGATGCCTCCACTTTGAAGATCTGCACTCTTCTCTTCCATTTTTAGGGGTCTCTATAGTTAGAGCTTCTGCCTTCTGGAGATTTTTTCTTTGGAGAACTCAATTTTGGAACGTCTATTGTGGAAACGTCAACTCTGAAAATGTCTGGTCTGCTGGTCTCTACTTTGAGATTAATAGCCTCTAGAAACTTAAACTTTGGATCACTCTACACTAAAGATCTTTTCTCCCTCTAAACTGGAAATCTAATCTGAACACTTCAAAAAGATGACACCTACACAAGGATTATATTTACTTTAAGGATATCTAGTATTAGGATTTATCGTGGTTTCAGAGGCTAAGATTGGGAGAAAGAGAGAGAGGAACGGATACACGCAAGTTATTTCTTTCCAACTTTTCCATGATTTCTTCGAAAACATTGGTAAGGGGAGAAAGGAGGACAAGGGATAAAAAAGAAGAAGGTGAAAGAATAAGTGGAAAGAAGGAGAATGAAAAAGAGGAAAGCAAAAGAGGGGAGAAAAGGGGAGAGAAAAGGGGTTGGGTGAGAAGAATAGGGGAAAGTAGAAGGGACGCAGAAGGAAGGGTATAAAAGAATGTATAAAAAAGAAAAAAAGAAAGAAAGAAAAAGAAGAGAAATGAAGAAGGCGAACGAATAAGAGGAACGAAGAAGGGGCACGAAGGTATGGAACGAAGAGGGGGAGAAAGAAGTTGGGAAAAATGGAAGAAGAGGATAGAAGAATGGAAACAGATAAATGAGATAAAAGAAGAGGTAGGATAAGGAAGAATCTGAAGGAGAGAGAATAAAGGAAGAGAAAACAAGGAGAGTGGAAAGGGAAGAAGAAGAAAGAAGAAGTGGAAAGGAATAGAGGCAAAAGGAGTAAAATAAGACATATAGGAAAGATAGGGATGAGAAAGCGAGTAAAAAGACGGAAGGTAGTGAAAAAGAGAGACGAAGATTGTGGGCGAAGGGAATTGAATAAAGTAAGAAATGAAGATGAGGAGAGGAGAGAAGAGAAGAGAAGAGGAGAGGAGAGGAGAGGAGAGGAGAGGAGAGGAGAGGAGAGGAGAGGAGAGGAGAGGAGAGGAGAGGAGAGGAGAGGAGAGGAGAGGAGAGGAGAGGAGAGGAGAGGAGAGGAGAGGAGAGGAGAGGAGAGGAGAGGAGAGGAGAGGAGAGGAGAGGAGAGGAGAGGAGAGGAGAGGAGAGGAGAGGAGAGGAGAGGAGAGGAGAGGAGAGGAGAGGAGAGGAGAGGAGAGGAGAGGAGAGGAGAGGAGAGGAGAGGAGAGGAGAGGAGAGGAGAGGAGAGGAGAGGAGAGGAGAGGAGAGGAGAGGAGAGGAGAGGAGAGGAGAGGAGAGGAGAGGAGAGGAGAGGAGAGGAGAGGAGAGGAGAGGAGAGGAGAGGAGAGGAGAGGAGAGGAGAGGAGAGGAGAGGAGAGGAGAGGAGAGGAGAGGAGAGAAGAGGAGAGGAGAGGAGAGGAGAGGAGAGGAGAGGAGAGGAGAGGAGAGGAGAGGAGAGGAGAGGAGAGGAGAGGAGAGGAGAGGAGAGGAGAGGAGAGGAGAGGAGAGGAGAGGAGAGGAGAGGAGAGGAGAGGAGAGGAGAGGAGAGAAGGTGAGAGCGGAAAAAGAGAGGTGAGTAGTAAAAAATTGTTTAATCGAAAAAGAAGAGGCGGACAAAGTGAGCGGGCAAAAAAGAAAGTGTGAATAGGGGCAAAGGACAAGGAAATGGAAAGAGAGAAGAAAGAAATGGCAAAAAAGAAAAGAGATAAGGAATAAGTTTTTTTTTTTTTTGTAATAGCAAAAGAAGTATTCCAGAAAACAGCACTCAGACAAGTTTTACGTCCATTGTACTATATCCCATGTTCCTTTTGGCTGTTCTTCAGATCTACTAGATCTACAAAATCTAAGCAGATTCTGTGGTGTTAAAGAGCTCACGTGATCGTCTCCCAAGACTCCAGTGCAATATATGCTTACTCTGATCTGGCAAAAAGCGGGGCAAACACTAAGAAAGTGGTCTGCCATCTCTTCACATCCTTCCTCCAAACTACAGAAAGCACAGAAGGCACTAGCTCCCAGGCCAATCATATTCGAATATTTGGCCCAAGAGAAGTGACCTGTGTATATTCCCACCAGCTGCCTACAGCTCTTTCTATTAAGTGATAACAGAAAGTCCGTATGAAGCTTCGAGATAACAGGTAACATGGCCTTTGTCTGTCTAAAACCCCTCAGTTCCTCCCATTTACGATTGTGGGTCGAATCGACCCATTCATTAATGGTGGTCTTGATGGCTGTAGACGACAAAGAGAGTACAGGTTCTGGGCTCAGGAAACCAGTTTCCGAATAAGTTACTTAGGTTACTACCCGCAGAGATTTCAAGCCATTCAGTCTCTTACATAAAAATTCAATGTGAATTTGAATGAGATTAATTGATGCTTTGAAAACTCGAACCTGCTTAGTAATTCTAAGGTAATTCTCGACACAAAGTGGCGATTGGCTCTCAAAAATCGCGTGTTCATTGTCATTGTGATAGCAGTTGCGTTACCGCAACTACACACAGCATGAAAGTTAAGTTAAATCCCTCCGGCCAGTTGAATACATAGTCAGTAATGGTGCAACGTATAATGAGTAAACTTGTACGAGGAATAATTTTCTGGAAAATAATAACTTTAATATTTAAGTAGATTATATTTCTGTTCAGAGTTTATTTGAACATAGCTTAAACACACTTAAAATATTAATTTAGTTAATGGAGAGAAGTATTTTAAAGAAATATTCCTTATGAACTTTTTACCATAACTGATGGAATACAAAACATAATCGCAGATATGAAATTTTAGAATTTATTATCGATATTCAACGGACATTAAATGATCCAAATTTGGTTGAATATAATTTTTAAGTTTTTTATTCAAAATTACCTGAAACTAATTTCAGACTTTTAAGGCCTTAGTTTTTCAGCAAAAATTTCAATGAAACTTTGAGTTCAAATTCGAAAAATCAATTTTCCTTTAACTATAAATTATGTTTAAGCATTTAAAGATAGCGTATTAATTTTTATCTCATCAATTTTCAATGTCACAGACAACTAATAAACTTTTATCTTTATCTTTTTCATATCTATGTGTATGTATGTTTTTATCTATGTGTTACAAAGGTTTCCATTAATTAGTATAAATTTATTATTACTTAATATACAAGTATCTAATCTGATGCGCATGATGCTATATTTAATTAATAAACTTTTCAATGTAAACCTACGCCATAAACCAGATACATGCTCACACACATAAACATACATACATGCACATATTAATGCATGCAGCTTTATATACACTCACAAAACATTATAATATGTGATTATTTCTGGTTGGTTGGTAGTTGTATAACGCTGCGTATACGTAACATTAATTATAACCAGTCTGTGCATGTAAAATGTATAATTACAACAACTATAGAAGCAAAGAATATCCAGCATAAAAAAAAAAAAATGCAACTAAAAACTAATGTAAGCCTAAAAGCTTACAACGAAAGTAACTAACAGTTTAACTAATAAATATGTACATTTTGTATGCATAGATGTAAATGTGATGCATGGGAGAGAACGAATTGTATACGTGTATTGTTCTACAGTAATATTTTACAGTACAATGTAGAAAATGTAGACGTAGAATATCTAAACTTTTTATTATAATTTTTTGTAAATTTATTTGGCCAACTGCATTTCAGAAAAAACTCAACGCTCGTTGCAAATTTCACATTTTTGAAAAAAATAATTGTAAAACCATTAGGTCGTGGGTCTTTGTGTCCTTTGGAATACAATAGATGAATAAAAGAGATTCCTATTAAATAAACAAAAAGATTTTTGGAAGCTGCAGACACTGCCTCTTTTTGAACCTCTTCTTAGCTCTCCTGAACCTTATCCCCCTCTCTCTCTCTTCCACCTGTGATGACATTCAATTAAAACGCAGACTTCTGGAACTGTTCTCCAGACACTGCTTCTTTGAAAATCCTTCTCTGAAACTTCTGTACTATTCCATTCAAATTCTTTTCGTTTTGGTACCCAAAGGACAAGACTCTCATTGTTTTAGACCCATTTTTTGGTACTGAAACAATATAAACACCGCGTGACGGTTTTTCTCAATTTTAAATACTTTTATTTCTAGTTTTCTACACTAAAGTACATGAAATGTTTGCTAATCGCCTATATTCTTATGAACAATAATAAGATCTACATAATCTACATAAAGATAATGCGGTTTTGTATTAAAGCTATTTGTCTTTATTGCTTCTTCCATTCTGTTCTGCCTTGTCCTGTATATGGATCCTGTATTGATGGATTGTATATGGATCAGCGATGGGCAATTCAATTCGCATCACATAAAATATGTGTTCTTTATAATGTTATTTTCAACATTATCGTAATGTTTAATAATGTATTTTTAGACATTGCTTACATTTTCGACATGCTTTTAACTTCCCTTAATGCTTACATTATTTAATTGATTTTTGACTCAGTGTTTGACATCGTGCACTTGGTTCAAAGCATTATTTGTATTATTGGCATGATTGTCTACGTCTTATACATACTATAACTGCTTATATGGCACCACTGATCATGGAGAGCTTAGACCGAGCTTTTTACATACATATTTTCTACATAATTTACAAACTATTGAGATTAATTTTGCATAGTTTTACACGTTTTCTACATTATCTACATTGAAATGTAGAAAATTGAGATATTCATGGTTTCAGCCTATTGCGCAAATAGAATATAAAGATCAAAAACAAAAACGCATTTTCGACATGATTTAAGATCCATTCGTCCGATATTGCTTAAATTACATTATCTACATTTTTGACATAGTTTTTCTCTTTTTTTCTGGAGCTATTAACATTTTGAATTTAGTTTTTTCTTTCTGGTTATCAACGTTTTCTATTCACTTTCTGCTTCATCTACTCATTTTCCATACCACAATGTAAAAAATTAGATCCTACCCTGGAAACATCAATACGGCAGCAATAAAAGGCGACGTCTGGCTCCTTACATACATACATATATGATGTATGCATCAGAAAATATAAGTTATAAAAACAACAACAATTTACAATGTTTGTTGCTGTTGCTTTTGTTGTTGTTATTATAAGCAGCTCAGGCTTTTCGGATTGTAAAATTAATCCAACAGTGCAATGGTGCAACCACTTTGTTCCATTATCAGCAATTGATCATTACATACTACAGCAGCAAAAGTAGCAACAGAAGCCGGATTCAAAAGAGCAGCAGCAGGGAAGCAACAACGGCTACAGTACGAACAACAAAACCAGCAGCAGAAATAGCAACATCAGTAAGCCATTGAAAGTAAGTAGTTGCAAATAGCAAAACACAGGCCTCATTACCTCATTCAGGCTTATTCATTTGCTACTTTGCTACTATGCCCCACTACAAACTTTACATATCTACATGTTTGTGTAATGTTTATTGTTGGTAACGCTAATATCTGCTGACATAACATTCAACAACAGTAGCAGAAACAGCAGCACCAGCGGCAACAACAGGACCAGAAGCAACGAAAACACCAACAACGCCAACATGTTGCTAAGGTGGCAAAGCAGTAAAGTGTGAGTGAGTGAGTGAGTGCTGTAAGTTGTTTGTTGTGCAGTTGTGTACAGGTCATTTGCTATTTGAATTCCGTTTATAGTATGGCAGGCATATTAAAATTTACTATAACTCGGTATGCATGGTTTAGAGCGTATGAGTGTGTGTATGTGTGACTAAACCACATACATTTCCGCTTGTGTTGCTTGCCATTAAACATTGTTAACAATGCAATTTGACATTAACGTTTTAACGTTGTAGCTATTTTGCAAGCAGAAAAATTGATTGAAATAGAAATTTAAAGGCACTTATTTTCTATGAAAATGTATTGAATTTTAAATTGCCCCTCTTGCTACATGGAACTATATTTATTTCTGTATGAGTGTGTGACAAATTTATATCAATTTATATTATCAAATATATACAAACGCAAGGAACCAAACACCCAAAAATCCATTTAAGAAAATAATTTTTTAAAAATTAATTGAGAGGAAAATCCCTTTTCAATTAAGCCCAGCAACAACAAAACCGAAAGACTCAATTAAGAATATTCCAAGAAGTTACAGAGTGAGTGTGAGAAAAGAAGAGCGTAGGAAAGAGAGAAGGACAGAGAGAGAAACGAAAATTCAGCTCTGCTAATGTCTCTATAAATGGCTGCTGTGTTTGTATGTGAATATGTGCACATTTTAATGCTTTTATCTGGCAAGCAGACACACACAAATATACATACATACACAGCCACACAAAAGCGAGTGAACAAACAAAAGCCAAAAATCCTTTTCACTTGCATTTTATATATGTTAGTATTAGAACAATAAACCAAAAAATAAAAGAAAACCATAGAATGTGTGCGTGTTTAATTCATTATAAAATCCTTTTCTCTACATATGGTATATAAACACACACACTAACATAAATGCGTACATATGCATAGACATATACATAAACACATAAGTTTTGTAGCATGTCTGCTTAGCATGCGATTAAGACATTAAATATGTTAATACATTCATTCCAAAATCACACAAGAGTAATATAAAAAAAAAAAAAAAATAAATAAATAAAATCAACTTATTTTAACAAATTTTTGAATAATTATTTCAAACTTTAACTGCTTGGAAGAAATTTGCGTTTTAATGATTTAAAAGCAATGCATTATAAACCAAAATAAAATATAGAACAAAAAAAATATCATGAAGAAGTATCATCCGTAGCAGAAGAATTAAATAAATCGTGAGTAAAAAGGATAATGGCTTTTAAATGTTGTAAGGATAAAAGTACGAAAAAAACCAGATGCTGTCTTCATTTCTTCACATCCTGATGATGTTGACGTTGCGCTGTTGTTATGGCAATACAGCATGTTTCGCAAAAGCAAATTATAATCTTTCAGCATACACGTTGGAAAAGAATATATTTTTTGTTATATTTCAGTTTGTTGAAAGTAAAAGTTGTTGCATAACTCATACTGATTTCATGCGAGCTTGCAAAAAACTGAATTTGCGTGAAATGACACCGACGCATTCACTATGATGACAAGGGGGATACATTAGTGCTAATTTGTTAACAAATAAAATTAAATTTGAAGTAAAAAAATGTCATTATTATTTGAAGAGCTAAATAAATCTCATAACTAGATGAACGTTATTACTTCTTGAAAATTGTTTTTCAATTTTCGAAGAGTTATGAACCTCACTTTGGATAGCCTATTTTTTCGAATACTTTCACTTGTCTTATTGACTACCGTAATATCGAAAAATTTTCGATAAATTTTTGCAATAGGAAACTTGAAAGCAAGTTTTTTTTTTTGTAACTAAACGTAATTAATCATGTTTCAGTTGACTGTGGGGTAGTGACGAAATAAATATTTCTCAAAGCTTACAGGGCTCAGTTACCAATCCTCTTACAATTTCTTCTCACCCTTCCCGTTGCCCTTTCTCTCGCCCTTTCTTTTGCCCTCTCTCTCTTTCTTCCCCTTGCCCTTCATGTCACCTTTCCCCTAGCTCTTCTTTTTGCCCTTTCTCTCGCCCTTCCTTTTGCCCTCTCCTTCTTCCTTCCCCTTATCCTCCCAGCCACTTTTCCCTTCACCCTTCCCCTTGCCCTCCCAGCTACTTTTCCCTTTACCCTTCCCCTAGCTCTTCTTTTTCCCTTCATCTCGCTTTTCCACTCGCCTTTCCTCTCGCTCTTCTTCTCGCTCTGTCTTTCCTTCACCCTCCCGCCGTTCTCCTCCCCCGTCCTCTCGCTCTTTTATTTGCTTTTTATTTTCCACTTCTTCTCTGTCTTTCCCTCGCTCTTTTCTTTGCCCTCCTTCTCAACCTTATTCTCGGCATTCTTTCACCCCATTCTTCTTTGATTTACTCTATCCAAATTATCTTCCACTCCCCCTTTCTCTTTCGATTCCTTTTCCCCATACTGTCCTCGTCCCATTCCTCATTCATCTCCTTATTACAATCTTTTCTTCTCGTCGTTTTCTGCTCTCCTTCCTCTTTCCTCTGTCTATTCTTTCCTATGCTTGTCTCCCTCTTAACGGGGTTACAAAATATTTCTTATTTCCTTGATAGTTTCCAGTTAGATTTTGTACCCCCGACAATTAAATTTGCGTATATTTAAATTTGTATCGGAATATTCGGCATGATAAGGGATTTGAGTCCCACTTTCCCCCATACATACATATTTCATAAAACGAAAGCATTTACATTTCTGGTTCTTTCTATCTATTTGTTTTACTAGATCCGCGGAATTTCATCTGGGGCTTATGTAAAAGAGATTTTTAAAGTTTTCAAATGTTCTAAAACATCTACAGGGTGAATACCGGACTCATAATATTGTTATATGTGATAGGATCAAAATTCTATATGTTATTATTATTTAAAGTTTCAGATGAATAAGTTGATTTGAAAAAGTTTGCAAACATGTTTGCCACAAGAGTTTCATCATCCGATACTTATATATCATTGCGGACTTATAATAAATGATAAGATAAAGGATCAGATATGACGGACCTGTGAATTAAACTTATATTTTTCCAAATCTATCTATAACTATATAATCTTAGAATAAAATAGAAATAGAAAATTTAAGAATCACTCACCAAATTTTACATTGTTTAGTAGTGCTGAAACGATAAAAGAAAGCTGCATTAGAATCCAAAAAAGTGTTACTGGAACTCGTAAAGGAATTGCATCCTGAATATTACAGATTCCCATAATATTTATGTAGTTAATGGCATTATATGGAAGCTATGCATAAATATCCGCGATTAAATTAAATCTTAATAGGGAGCTTGTATGGTATGTAAAATAAGTAGAGTAGTCTCCATTAATTCCGCTAAACTTGCCAATTGTCGTAAAATGCTTCTTTTTTTTAAAACAAAATATCTTTTTTTATGTAAAAGACTGTAACTTTGAATGGTTGTATCTTCATAACTTATGCACAATTTAACAATTTATTTCCAAATAGAGCGAAAAAAGATATGCTTTTGTTGTGCATTAAGGTTTCAACGCATACAAACAAAATACAGAGCCACTTACTCAGACACACATACATACACTCACTAGAACGCTGAAGCTATTTATAATTCAATGCAACATAAAAGAATATATGTGGTGTGTGTGTTGGA
The DNA here is from genome assembly GCA_963691655.1 of Toxonevra muliebris. Taxonomy (NCBI): domain Eukaryota; kingdom Metazoa; phylum Arthropoda; class Insecta; order Diptera; family Pallopteridae; genus Toxonevra; species Toxonevra muliebris. Next base: position 52,322,255 of record OY829329.1, read on the forward strand.
CTAACTATCACACTTTCTTTCTCTCTCTCATGCAAGCTCACCCTCTTGCCCTTCCTGAGTCATTTTCACTAAACTAAATATATAAATATGATGATGATTTTTAGCATATTCATGCTGTTTAGCGGAAAATTCAAAAAGGGTTTTCTTTTTTGGTTTTGTAGTGGGCTAAGATGAGCATGACTTTAACAACAACAACAAAGCAACTCAGAACACACATTATAGCAACAAATATCAGCTTGGGTCATTTAACATTGTTGGGCTACTTAGCACATTATTTGTATCCTTTTTTTTTGAGCTGCAGAGTAGCAGCAAAAGCAAAAGAAAAAGCAAAACATTTTGTATTATGATTTTATGAATAACATTCTCTTTCTCCTTACACAAATATTTAATATGTTTACTTAGAGTTTGTAAAAATCTGGCAGCTTAATAGAAATATTAAATCTGTTATTTTTTAAGCTAATATCCTTTTTGGCTTTAACTTTTATGGGTGTGTAGCTAATTTTGCTTATACATACTTATTTTTCGTTTCATAATTTAATATTTTTTTTAATAAAGTGTTTTTATTTTAAGCTATAAGTGTATAAGTCTGTGTGTGCGTGAGTGTTTGTTTGTGTATTTAACAAAAAGCTGCTAGCATAGATAGACGTGAGATTAAAGGGGAACAAAGAGCGCTAATACTTTCACTGAGAGACTTTTCATTTTATAAAACAGGCGCAACTAATACGCGCTTAATTTAGACTTGCCCACTGCGCCTGGCCTGTTTCTGCCTTTCGCACATAAATTTTAATTAAAGTTTTATGCTTTTTTACTCTTTGCTGTGTGTGGTAATCTTTATTATTATTGTTGTTATTATTGTTATTTTGCTTTATTACTCATTTGGTTCGGTTGGTTTAATTTTTGATGTGTAAACATTTTGGCTCACGGTATGGGCAAAATTTCAAATGTGTAAAATGTAAGAATAACTGTATCGTAAGATGTAAGATAACTGTAACGTCCAGTTCCCGTCTCGCTCACACTACTGCGCGACATGACTGTGCTACTCTAAACAACAAAGAGAAGGGAGAAGAGAGGGAGAAATTAAAATACGAGCGGAGTTTGTTTGTTTCGATCAATTTACTCACACATATATGTACATACGAAAACAAAATGTGCGTGTACATTTATTCGTGGCAGAATTATTTGTTGGTGTTAAACGTGTGGAGATCGACCATACCATACAAGCAGAGAAGTCGCCGTAGCAAACACAGGCGTTTGATAGGTTTTGCATTCGGTTAGTTAGATTGGATTAAAATTAAATATTCTTTAAAATATAAAAACAATACAAAATGATAAGTAATAAGGAATCTAGGTTTCAATAAATGTATAAACAAAATGTAGTGATAATGATAGCAAACCACAGCATTATAAAAATTTTGCTTTGTACATTAACCTTAGAAAGGCAACACTTTTTTTATCTATGTAAATAGCAAAAATGTTAAACAGTAAAAATCAAACTTATTTATAATAAAATCACTTATTTACTTCAAAGAAAATACATTGTTTCTTAGTTTTATTAAATGCAGTTAAGGCAATCTCTTTGCGGTGCTTTTAAAAAGTAGTGAGGTGACTGGTCAACCCTGTTGCTTTTCTAAGGTTAAATGCGGAAAGCACTTATCGTCGCCTGAGAATTGATTTGGCGTATGTGTGTACAAATTCATATACCTATACGCCAAATCAATTCTAAGGCGACGTTAAGTAAAATTTTTACGTCTAATAAAATTTCAAATCGACAAGAAGAAAAACTTAAAGCGCGGAAAAAAAGATGCAATTGTATATATACGAGCATATCGTGCCCGATGCATTGAGTAAAAGAAAAATGATTCAAATTCAACATATCAGCCCTATTCACGATTTGGTGCAAATGCAAAATATTTCTGTTATCACAACAACAAATACATACGAAATGGAACACAAATTTGCATTTGCATTGATGCAAGGTCATTTGCAATTTATAGTGAATTGGGCTATTACAAATATATAAAAGATAATGATATCTAATAAATTTTTAAGTTTATAAAAGAATTCTTTTAATTTGAATTATTTACCTAAGCATATAGATTATACATCAAATCCCTATAAATGGCTATACATATGTGAGCTTATGTATATGGCATTCAGTTGGCTTAACTGTTTACACATCAAATATCTTGCGTGCCTTGCACACATCCATTGTTTTTTTATTTGTATTCTGGTTTATTTTGTGTGGCTTGACAATAGGTGCAGTGGAGCAAATATTAACAAAGAATAGGAAAGAAATTAAAAATAAAAATAATAATAATAATAGAACAAAGTGTGAGTATCACCAAAATTTGAGAATTTTTACCCAAATACTCGTTTTAGGTCAACATAAATATTGAAGCTTGTCACCAAATTCCAAATACTTACTAGTTTTAAATACATATTCTTTCGAATATTTTTGCTTGTAATGCAACTCGGCAAGTAAAAAAGTGCAAACAAATATGTTGCATATTTTTGGGAGAAAAAAATTAAATAAACTTTTTAACAAAACTCATTTTCTATTATTTCTAGTGATACCTTAAAAATAAAAATTTGCAAAGAATGGTTGCAGCATACTTTTAGATGTACATCAATACTAAAGCTCTTAATTAAATAAATTAAATGTTTTAAATGAAAATAAATTTTTTATAATTTTTGCTAGTGATTTAAATCAGCAAAAAAAAAAAAACAAAATCGACAACAAAAAATCATTGCATACTTTTAAGCAAAAATTGTAATTTATAATTTTAAAGACACAAATTGTTTATACCATTTTTTGCTAGTGTTCCAATTCAACAAAAATAAGTATTTAAAGATAAAAGATTTTTTTTACACAAAGCTTACTTTTACGCTTCCGCCATATTTATTACACCTTCTTCATTTTTTGTTTGCGTACTTATTTATATATATGCTGTAAACGCTCTGCTAGTTCGCCACCTGCTTTTTATATTATTTTCAACCCCACCATAAAAAAATCAAATTGGTATAGGGAAAAATTGCGCTGTGACATGCCACAGCAGCATTAGACCAGCACACACACATACATAATCGTAAGCATGTACCACATTTAAATATGTGTGCCACATTAATGTCAGCATACATTTAGGCGCGCACAAACGAAATTAACAAGGCACATACTTTTCCATGCATGGATGGCACTGTTAAAAGGTGAAAAAAAATTGCAAATGCAAAAAAAAAAAGAAAACCAAAACAAAAACAAACACAAACAAAAATATGGTAATTTTTTTCCATGCAAAGACAAATTGAAAATAAAATGATTATGCCTCGAGTAGCATTTCCCATACAGTGATGGGAAAAATAAAATAAGCAACATTTAAAAATGTTTTCAGTTTTCACTGCAAAAATTTTAAAATTTATCAATAATTTCAAAATTATGTATCTGTGAAGTGAAACTAGGTTGTTTATTAGAAAATTGTTAGAAAACATTTATAAAACATTCTGTTGAAGTTTTTGCAGTACTCTTCTCTCTTTTTTGTTGTTGCTTTTTCTCTACACTTATCGGCACAAACACGACTTAGTACATGTAAACAACACATGAAAGGAAAGTTCAGTTGTATGCAATCCAGCCGAGACTTCAATATCGACTCTCTCACTAAAACACATGCGATAAAACTGCGAGATGTCGTCTCTCTGCTTGATTGTATGTAGCCGAATAACAACTGCATAACTTCGTTTTTTACTGGTGTCGTTAGAGAGCAACAAAAAAACTGAACATTGTTGTTGAGGCTTTTGCACTCTTGCTCTTTCAATTTTCTATCGGCACCAGGGATGCCAACTCATTTTTTCTCTCTCCCCGATAACCCTCGATCGAATTCCCCGCATTGGTATAATTTCATATTATAATAGCGCTACACGCACTTTCCATATAAACATTTTACAAAAACGAAATTGACCTAAGTGAGTGTCATTTTAAGGCAACCCTGAACTTTCTCGGTCCAAAATTTAACAAATTTTTAATGGCACTGGTAGATTAATAGAAACCTACTTTCTGACTGCGGAATTCTTAACATATAAGCTTCAGCCCACTTTTGGGTATCAAAGTTCTCAAAGGAGAAGACATGGGATTTTTTTTAACTCAAATAAAAAATGGCAAAAACTTTGTTTTGAGAAAAACGGGTTCAAAGTTTTGACTATAGGTTTTTAACATATGAAATATACTTCATCTTCTTTATGATGGCTGACCGTAACTTGTAAGTTTACAGATTAAAGCACGGTTCATGCCAAATTGGCACGCTTTGTTGTGGTCACCACGTCGCCCCTAGTCATAAGAACAACAAATTTTTTACTGGGATTTGTTTACAATACCGTTACCGTTAGTTGATAAATTTTTCATATTAATTGATCGCAAGTTGGTGATTGTGTGCACAATGGAAGCTGCAAATAGAAAATTGATTGTGAACAAATTTATTGAAAATCCGTCGTGGTCTGGTTCAAAGATTGCGAAAGTGTTAAATATCTCCAAAAGAACGGTATGTTTAGTTATAAAACGTTGAGTGTTGAAAGAGCTCAAAAATTTGTGAACAAAACGGGAACCACCAACCTAAAATTAAAGACAAAGATCTTGAGGTCCATCAAAAACAATCCCGGACTATCGGACTATACCAGCAAAAGTACTGCTAGATGAATACGCATAAAAGCATGGCTAAAGTGCTATCGTGCTATAAAATATCCAAATAGAACAGACAAACAGAATTTGCTGGCCAAAAAACGTGCTCGTCTTCTTTATAATAATGTTTTGACCAAATTCAATGGATGCATTATTGTGGATGACGAATCATACGTAAAATTTGATCTTGAACAGCTTCCAGGTAATTATATGGCAATGAATCGTGGTAATGTACCCTCAAAAATCAAGTACATAATGTGTACATGTGGCAGGCTATTTGCAGCTGTGGTCTCAAATCCAGGGCATTTGTGACATCCTCTTCTATGACGTCTGATATTTACATCAAAGAGTGCCTTTCGAAACGACTATTGCCATTTGTTCGTCACCACCATTTGCCAGTGAAGTTTTGGCCTGATTTAGCCAGTTGCCACTACTCTAAGAAAACCATGGATTGGTATCAGACAAATAAAGTAGATGTAGTGCCCAAATATATGAATCCACCTAATTGCCCCCAGCTTCGACCGATCGAAAAATACTGGGCTATTACAAAATATAAGTTGAAGAAAAGTGCAGATATTGTCAAAAATGTGAATTCAATGTTACTAAAATGGAACCAAATAGCCGCAAAAGTATCCAGAGCGGATTTTCAAAGGTTGATGGGGTCCATTAAAAGGAATACCCGGAACTTTTTGCACAACAAAAAAATGTAAATCTTTTAATATTATAGTATTAAAACACAATATTAAACTTATCATTTAATGCATTATTTGTTATTCTGAGTGTTCTGGTTAAAAAGATACAGCAACTTTCCTGCGTGCCAATTTTGCGTGAACCGCGCTTTAGTTAGCAATGATTATAAGTTATCAATCAGGAGGTTCTGGACGAAGGCATAGATAAGCCTTTCTGAATGGCCGAAAGGGAAGTCGAAGCGTCGCTCGGCTGTTTCGGCCTGACTGACACTCGGCGCTATAATCGTCTGTATCTACGAAAGCACTCTGCGTTCTCTGAAATTTTTACAAAATATTTTCAAATTACACACTTTTTTAAAAATCGATTTCTCCAAACCAAAAAATTGCAGGGCCTGCTTAAGGAAAAATGAAGATTTCAAGACCCAAGTTAAAAAATATTTCATAAGTTAAACGTTTTGCATTACATAAAATTTGGCAAAAAATATTCTACAGACTTTAGTTACTAAAAGCTGAACGACTTAAAATTCCCCGCAAAAAATAGCTCATTCCCCCATTCCCCGCACCAAGTAAAACTCCCCGCAAATCGGGGTATTCCCCGCAAGTTGGCATCGCTGATTGGCACTAACATGACGTAGCACACGTGTCTAACACATGAAAGGAAAATTCAGCGATATTGAATCAAGCTCTCTCACTACAGAAAATGAGGTAAAACTGCAAGAAGTCGACTCTCTGCATGATTTTATGCAACCGATCCCCATCAGTGTTGTCAACTATTTTTTTTTAAAAAAGCTAGATTTGGTTTAAAAACCCGCTAAAAAACACTAACTGACAACAAAAAAAAAGCTAGAGAAATTCAGATAATATGAATGAAAAATTAATTTAAAATATCATTGAATATTATTAGGAATGCTGGAAAATTTGTTTTGCCCTTCGTTGTATAAGTTATGGATTGGAGAATGTGCTGGCGTATGTAAAAGAACACTGAACTAGACTTTTGGCGTAAAAACAAAAGAAAAATCCGCAAGTTTAGGGTATCGATCGATGTTTTTGTTTATTTGTTTATTTTCTTATAATGTATGTATAATATAACTATAACTTCAATTAAAAGAAAGAAAAAAAAATATTTTTGGGTGTCTTTTAACATACTGGAACGCAACCTCCGTGTGAACCCTTAAATACGCAATATGTTCGATTTCAATTAAAAACATATTTAGAGGTAGTATTTTTAATTCCGAACAAAGTTTGTTCCTCGAGTTTTATAAATTAGTTTAAGGTGCCGTAATTTCGATTTACATACGTCAGTTGCCATTACCCCATTCTTTGAATTGAATTTGTAAAAAATTATATTTACGGTTCAAAATCAACTTCTTTTTAATTTGAGAAACAGTTAAACTTTTTGTGAGATTTTTCTCATACGATGCAAATATGCATTACACCCCATTTAAAGGTTAAGGTTTACCTGTAATGAACGCACAGTTGCATTTACTTTACACTGTAGGAGTAAAAACATTTTTCGATTTTTAAAGGCACATAATTAATATTTGTTTTGCCGGATATTTAAAAAAAAACCGCTGAGATTCCCGCTAGCGGGAATCTCAAATGTTTCCCCGCTAAATTAATCAAAAAACGGCCAAATCTGGCGGTAAAACCGCTAAAATGACATCACTGATCCCCACATGACTTCGTTCGCTAAACACTAACAACAGCATAACTTCAATTCTTATTAGTTTTATATGAGTGCAACAACAGCTCGACTTCCATTGAAAAATTTTCGATTTACCCTCGCTAAAGAAGTTTCACTTCAAAAATTCTTAGGAATTGAATATTTAATTATTTTCATTACACAGACTAATTAGCACTACGGGTTACTTTCGCTTCGATTTTGTTTTATTAAACAAATTGTTTAAATTATGGATTCTTTTTTTTTGTTAATTAATGTAAATGAAATTGTTAACTTTTGGCAGTTTCCATTTTGCTCAACACTGTTCTCGAACCCGTCCCTTAATGTAAAAAGGTTCATATGTGAATTCGTGTGAATGAAAGTATGTCTGTTAATGCTCGTTAAAGTTTATTCTAGAAAGGCAACGAGGCATTTGTTGATATTCACATTATCTTAACGTGAATGTGTGTGTCTTTTTTAATAAGTTTATGTAGGCAGCTACTCTTAATATTTTATTTAAATTACTTTTTTTCATTTTATTAGTGAAATAAAAATTTAATTTTATTCACATTTTAGTTTAAAATATCATTACGTTTGTGATTGCATCATTTGATGTGTGCCATTAGATTTACTTATAATTTTTTGTTGGGTCAACAATTTTTAAGAGTAGATTTAGCTGGAAGGTTAATACAGTGTTAATATTAGCTGGAGGGTTACATAAACTATGTAGAGAATATCCAACGTTGTGCGTGAATGAGGAAAAATTCATTCTGTTAATTTAAAAATTTATTGCTTCCCTGAATTCCTGCCTCTTTGAATAGATAGGAACGCGCAGAAGAGGAAGACCTAAGCTCCGTTGGAAATACCAGGTACAGGGGAACCTGTCTGCACTTGGCCTTACTAACTGGCGTCAGCGCGCGCATTGCAGAAGCGACTGGCGAGGCATTATAGAGGCGGCCAAGACCTATCATCGGTTGTAGAGCCAACTAAGTAAGTAAGTAAGTAAGTTGAATAGTGAATATTACAAAAATATTGATGGAATTTAATAGTGGTTTAAATAATTTATTTCAATATTTTTATTCTTAATTGATGGATTCTAACGAAACTAAATCAATACTAAGTCCAGTTTGACTAACTTATCCAAATCAAATCAATACTTTTGATCAATTTTAAATTCACTCTGATCAAACTTAAATCAGTTTTGATTAACTCAAATAATTTAAGACCAGTTTGATTAAATTTAATGCAAATCTATCGAAATTTAATCAGCATTACGTCTATTTTAATCAATTCTATCCAAATCAAGCCTATACTGAATACAGTTTGATCAATTTATCAAAATCAAATCAATACTTAGTACAGTTTAAGCAATTTTGAATTTGAATCTGAATCAATTCCATGCCCTGTCGATCAATTTAATAAAATTCAATTCACTTCAAGTTCAATATTAAGTCCAGTTTGATCAGTTTTAGACAAATTAAATCAATACTTGGTTTAGTTTGATAAATTTGAAATAGTTTGAAATACAGTTTGATCAAATTTAAAGCAACTTCTTAGTTCAGTTTAATCAATTTTCAGTTAAAGAAATTTTAACGAAATAATTTGAAGTTCAGTTTGATCAATCAATCAATAAAACAATTTTATTCAAGCAAAAAAGAAGTTTTTTCTCTTGGTTTTAAATCAGTGATGGCCGTTTTAAGCCATCACTGATTTAATTAGTATTTTTATTAGTACTTGAAAAGCTTTGTCAATGGAATATGTGCAAAAAAAGAGACTACAACAACTGGACAGCTTTTTGCAATAAAAGAAATGTGCTTAAAACATTTCAAGTTTTTCGTTTAGATTGAATCAATGAATGCTTTAATCAGTCAGTGAATCAATCCAAGTTCTTTTACATACATGAGAACTAAAAAATTACCGAAAAATGCAAATGACAAGCTACAAAATAAGCACAATATTAAATAATGTCATCAAACCTCTCCGCTTCCATCGGTTCAGTTATAATTCGCAACACTAAATTGACATATTTTTAAATAGCATCAATAGACTCCCACGCAAATACATATAAACTGACATTGCATGCATTTGACATACATAGTTAGTTATTGCATGATGCAGGAAAATGCATGCATTTGCTTGTGAGAGAGTGTGTGTTTATGTGTGTGCGTGTCTGGGTGACAACATGACTAAATGACAAATATAGTGTATCGCATATATACTTTCTAAGCTACTTAATAAAAGTAGATAGTAAAATCAAGATTACAGTAAATGTCGCTTAAAGCGAACTTTGAAGAATCATTTCAAATTAAAAATGGTTTGTTATAAGTGAAAGTTCGTTTTTGTCCGACAAAGTTTGAGTGAAAGGGAATAGTATGAACTACTACTTTCCAATTCAATCGAAACTTTTTTTCTAATAAATTTCGTTATAAGCGAAAACTACTATAAGTGTGTGTGTGTGTGTGTGTGTGTGTGTAAGGTTTAGTGTCATATAACATAATGAAAAGTATCACACCAAAAGCTGTTGAAGTAATAGCAGCAACAACAACATCGTGAAAATCAACAACATTAGTAATATTAGCAAACAGCAAATGTTGCTTCGTTCAACACTGAAAAACACTGAAATATTAGACACACAAAAGTGTTGCACAGATGCACTCAAGTGTTGCAAAATGAAAGTAGTTTTGAGACCGACATTTTTTTTTTTAACAACTAACCTAAAAACCTACTAAATTAAACATAACTAGTAAGTTCTTATTTACAAAAAAAAAAACAAAAACAAAAAAAAAACAAAAAACTAACTATATTCATACACCTCAAAAAACTACTCGAAAGCACAAAGAATTCTATGTAGTTGTAAGTATAAATTTAATACAGTGAAAAGCGAAATATAGCACGAATATCTTCATTGAAAAACTTGCAACTTCATAGTAATATCCTTCAAGCCACCACTGCTACTTTTTTTAAGTACTTTTTTTTTTACCTAGCTATAGCTTTCCATTAGATACAAAAGAAAACTTTTCATAAACATAAAAGTGAAAGTTTTTGACAATTTTATGACATTTTTCTTTGTGCATTCAATTGATGTGCCAACTTCATGAATGAACGGAAAGGCGAAAAAAATGTTAGAAAAAAAATAAAAGAAGCAGTCTAACCTCTTTTCAGCTGCTGTTCGCTATTCACTATTGCTGTCACACGGAGCTGTTGCTGCTGCTGCTGCCGTTACTTCTATTGCTACATGCAACAAAAACAAAATCACCAGATCCTTGAAATACTCTACTCACTGCTCGTCGCTTCTCATTCAAACTTATTTATGATGAACGGATATGAATGAAGAGGTTTTCAAATGTACCCACATCAATGTCATCCATCTTCATTTCCTCTCTCTCACACTCAATCGTTTACTTACTACCTCACTTCTTCACTCACTCCGTTTCTGTTTTCCTTACTCATTCTCTATTTAAGAAACTTTTTCAAGGATGAATGATGCAAAAATAAGATTGGGGGGGGGGGGGGGGAGAGAAATAGAAAAACGTTGCTTGAAAAGGGTTAATAGAAATATACGCTGACAAAATAAAAAAAAATAAAAAAAATGACGAAAAAAAAAACACAAAAATGAATTACTATGGAATGTGGAATTGAAAAAGGTATGAAAGTAAAGGAAAATTGAGAAAATTGAAAAACAAAGTTATAGCAGTAACGAAAAGAAAAACAAAAACTGATGATGGAGAGTGAAGGGAGATTTCTCTTCTTCCTTTTTGGGTTAAAGAACTTTAATTACAAAAGATATCTTGATTTGTTACGTATCTAAGAAAGAAAAACCTTTTTTTAAAAAAAAATAGCAAGCTTTAATGGCTTTAAAAAAAATTAAATCGTGCTACAAAAATGTATTAAAATGTTGAGAGAGAAAGAGCAAGTTTAGGTAATTTTATTGCATCTTTAATGTTAAAGAAAACTAGTTTTATTTATTATGTTTTTTTGTAGACTACGGAAATAGTTTTATTTACTTTGATTTGTTAAAGAAATGAGAATTTTAAAAAAGAAATAATTCTATGTGCAAAAGCTAAAATTGCTTAAGTCTGTAATCCACATTTCGAATATGCGATTTAAGGTAAATGCAGATAATTGATCTCAACTCCACGAAAGCGATAATATTTGTTTTTTCATAACATTTTTCTCCAAAAAATACATTCATTCAATTCTTTTTAAAACAGACTTACGTGAGCAGGGCCGTAGTTAGAAATTTTTTTCGGGGGAGAGGGGGGGTTTTCGTTCGAAGAAAATATTCATAAATAATTTTTATCAAACTGATTTTCAAATACAATAAATTAAATGTATACATTTGATGGACCCTATAAAATTAAAATTTTAGGACAAATTTTCCGATTTTTTTTAATCTTAACCTCAAAAAAATGGCCAAAAGTGACAAAAAATTCACAGAATAATCAAATTAAATTTTTAAATTTTTTAATGCATTTTTTTTATCGTGAAGGACATAATTTCATTAACTCATTGACTTCCCACTACTGATGATGTACTCAACCTCAAAAAAATTACCAAAAATAGTAGAGGCTCATTTTTTTCAAATGATCATCATTGAGAACTTGAGCCATTATCAATGATAAGGAACCCGAATGAGGTTGAGATCTTTCGTGGTGCTCTAACCAATAATGCGTTAAAAAATTAATTATATTTAAAGAATGCCTCCTAAACTGCATGGGTTTTGCTAATAAGATGGAGCTTTTGCGAAAGAATTTTTCACGTTGAACACGAATCTGAGGTCAAAAACTTCCCATCACGTCACGTTTTAGGAAAAAAATGGGGTTCAAGCAAGTCTAATTTTACAAGGATCCGATAATTTTTTCTATTTTTATTAATTTTTAAACTTTTCAAACTGATTCAGGACGAAACTTTAAATCAAAAACAGTTACTGAAATAGAAAAACTATGAATGCAGGAGTGCTCAGTATCACCTTCTCTTTTTGAATCCGTAGTCAAACATCATGTCGAAGAAAACAAATCGAATTTGATCGCATAGTGTAACTAAGATTTCGAATTTATTTTTTTTATATATGACTTTTTAGAAAAAAAAACTTGACGTTTTTTTTCCATCCATTGGCAATTAATCTCTAAAATTAGAATAAAGTTTCCACATTTTGGGGGGAGGGGGGGTGTGGTCAGAACCCCCAAAACCTCCCCCCTAAATACGGCCTTGTACATGAGTATTGCTATTGACCACAGAATTTGACTACCTCCCACCGTCATCCCGGAGGTCATCATTCCATTGATTACATTCGTTTGCCTTTGACTGCCTTTGACCGCTTCTGACTTGAGATGTTAAGTCCGACTATCCCTGATTGTTTGTAACTGCCTCTGACTTTGACTATCTCCAACGACCTCTGGCTTTCTCCAATTGCTTCTGATTGATCGCGTTCAGAAGACGCCTCTGCTCTGCTCTAGCTGAGTCAGTGCTGTCGCTGTCACTTCAATTGAAGTTTTTCACTTCACTTTCAAGCCTGACACTTCGTTACTTCCTCTTTCATAAAAACACTTCGGTTTCCCAGTTTCAATGAAAGACTAAAATCGATAAGAAAAAATAAATAAATATGCTCATCTCTGTAATATTCTCCGACTGTAGCCAGATCGGTGTGTTTGAATTTATATCCCCTATAAAAAGTAAAATGATACCATTTGGCATACATCCTTTAGTATATTCTGAGACCTTTTGTGTTTATTTAAATAGCAATGTAGCAACACTGATGACGCACTGTCATATAATTTATTAGAATTTGGTTGAAAATGAAGAGGTAGACGATTTAGAAGGCGAGTGGAGGATTTTATTTCTAAATGATTTTATGCATAGGGCGACAGTTTCGAAGAATTCTGCCATTTTGTTTTTGGCTTGAAAAATTCCCTAAAACAAATTATGTACCCTCATTCAAAAAGTTTTGTCGGAGCCTTATTTTGTCTGCCACACGGCAGCGCTCCACCAAAAGTTTTTTTTCGCAAAGCACATAAAACCAGATAAATTGTGCAAATATGCCAATTTCTTATTACGCATCAAAAAACACTTCACTCTTTTAAAAATCACTTCGATTTTTTAAGAATTTCACTTCACAAAAAAATTTCAAAACGACAGCCGTGAGCCACAGCTTGTGTTTTATGAACGCAAATTGATCACGTTATCATCAACAAAAATTACATTGCGCAGTCGTCATTTAATTGAGCCTATAATTTTCTGATATTTCAGTTCAACATGTTGCTAAGCAGAAGGTCGTCTTCTAAACGCAACCATTGTCTCCGATTGCTTCCGAATGCCTGCGGAAACCATTGAACTGACTGCCTCTCACTATCCACGACTTCCACTGACTAAAGTCCCGACTATATCTGACTGACTGTAACTGTCTCCAACTTGCTCTAACTATCTCTGGCTGCTGCCTCCGATTGCAATTCGGAATAGTCAAATTTAGAAAATAACAAACTGAATTCTCGAAATGTCAGATCTCAATTCGAAATTATCAAATTGCGCGTAGAAAGTGTTAATCCAAGTTCGAAAATGAATTTAAGAAATATCAAAATATTCCGACTGGTCAAACTAAGTTCAGAAATTGAATTGAGAATAGCAAAATCAAAATGAACAAATGCTAATTTGATTTCAGAACAGTTTAGTTGAACTCAGAAAATTTTAATTAAAATTTAGAAAATATCAATATGAATTTAGAAAAGTCAAATTGAACTCAGAAAATCATTATTTGAATTCAAAATAGTAATATTAAATTCGGATCAGTCACATTGAATTCCAAGAATCGCAGTTTGAATTCGGAATAGTCAATTTGAATTCGGAAAGTAACAATTTTAATTCGGAATAGTCAAATTGAATTCAGAAGAGTCAAGTAATGTTTCGAAAATGGCAAAGTAAAATCTAATTCGTAAGAGTCAAATCGAAAAAATTCTGAATGGTGAAATTGAATTCAAATGATGTACACCTAAATTTTTATAGTTTAAACTAGTTCAGAAAGCGTCCATTTGATTTCGGAAAAGTAAAATTTGTTTCCGAGAGTAAAATTAAATTCAGCTTAGAAAAGGTGCAATTATCTACGCATAACTTGCGGCGCATGCTACATCCCCCGGCTATCAATCGACACATTTAATTGGTTTTGCAAAGCAAACTGCTACCCCTTGCCATTTATATCAAATAAGAATCTAACACTGAATATTTAGATGTTGTTTTAAATATATAATATAATATATATGAAATTTATTTAAAAAAAAAAATATTTTTTGTAAAATAAATTCACTATTGATTTAGTTTTGTTTCTTTATTTGTTTTCACGTTTAATGTTATTTTCATTTTCATTTCCTCGTCTTCACAAATCAATTAGTGCTCGTGTAAATCTTTCTTTTCCAATGCCACCACTACCTTCACCTTCATTTTTCTTTAAGCTAATCCCTTTGTCTTCATTTCATTCAACAGCATTACTCCTATTCTTGTAGGATTATCAGCGACAACGACACCAGCATCTTCAAGTGCATTAACTTTATCTTGAGCACCTCCTTTGCCACCAGAAATAATGGCACCAGCATGACCCATTCTTCTACCTGGTGGTGCTGTCATACCCGCTATAAATGAAACCACTGGTTTTGCATTCTCGCCGGAATTATGTTTCTTTAAATATTCGGAAGCTTCTTCCTCAGCCGAGCCACCAATTTCACCAATCAGTACTATAGCCTTGGTCTCGGGATCAGCCAAAAATATCTCAAGGCAATCAATAAAATTTGTGCCATTGAAAGGATCACCGCCAATGCCAACAACTAAGGTCTGACCCAAACCGGCCTGTGTTGTTTGATTGACAGCCTCATATGTTAGCGTTCCCGAACGGGAGACAATACCGACCGAACCAAGTCTATGTATGTGACCGGGCATAATACCGACCTTACACTTTTCAGGCACAATAACCCCTGGGCAATTAGGACCGACCATACGACTTTTCTCCTGTGACAATAATGCTTCCTTCACACGTACCATTTGATGTTGTGGTATACCGTCTGTTATCGTTACGACTAGTGGTATTTCTGCTGTGATTGATTCCATTATGGCTTTGTAGCATGTGGCTGGTGGGACATAGATAATTGAGACATCTGGATCGAGCTCTTTCTTTGCTTCGGCAACGGTTGCAAACACCGGCAGGTCTAAATGCTTGGTACCGCCTTTCTTTGGATTTATGCCACCGACTATTTTGGTACCATAGTCCAGTGATTGCTGGCAATGATAGGTTCCCTGCTTACCGGTGAAGCCCTGACAAATGACAGTCGTGTTTTCATCCAACACCAAATTACACCTTGTTTTTGTGTAATCAGCCTTACAGCGACGGCACCAAGCAGTAGCATTTAAGCCAGAACCAATACATTCTCGTATTCGTAATAATAACCGGGTATATAGCGACATAATAATAGTATATGCAATTGTTTCTTTCCTTCAATACTATTTTTGAATTTTCAATTTAAATCAATTAATAAATTCTTTGACAGAAAAAATTCTGTTACTTTAAACAAATAATGATGTGAAACATAGAATCGGAAAAACTGGACAGTAAAGTTCAAGTTAAAACAATGTGCAAGATCAAAAATCGGACAGGCATTTTTGCATACACTGTAGAGTAGGGTCGCTGGGCTCGAATCTGTAAACCCTTTTGCTCCATCACATCAGGTTTTCGAGTAAACAATTCACCGACCCCAAATCATCTAGAATACATGTGAAATCGTTAGCCCGATGTATTATTTGTAGGGCTGTGCGATTAATCGTTTAATCAAGAAATCTGATTAATCATCAAAATGCTCGATTATTCAATTAATTAAGATTTTGATTAATCAAAATGCAAACTATTCGATTAATTAGGATTTTGATTAATCAAAATGCAAAATTATTCAATAAATCAAGATTCTGATTAATTGGAATAAAATTATTAGAACAAAATATTCTAGCAATTTCCTTTTATTTCTTTTTGTTGGATTTTTTTTTCAATACTTTTTCTTTGCACCATCTTTTGCCCAGCTTTTTTTATTTGTAAACCACGGTGCCACGCCGGTAATATTTTTTGCTTACGATCATAACATACTGTGCTTTGTAAATAATTCAATATGTAATATAGCAATTATTCACTGTTTGGGAATCGAACCAAAGGAAGCTAGATCACCAATCGTTCAACTGTTACCGCTGAGCGTGGTTGGGAAAGGTGCCACAGTTGCAGATAAAGCACAAAGTGATCAATACTTCAAAAATCCAACAAATTGGAAATAAAAAAAAATTGTTTAAGTATTTAGTTCGAATAATTTTATTACAACTAATTAAAAGCCTGATTAATCGAATAATTTCAATTCGGATTAATCAAAATGATTGATTAATCAATCATTTTGATTATTCAGAATTCTTCATTAAACGATTAACCGCACAGCCCTAATTATTTGTATTCCTTCTTCTCTCTTGATAAATAGGTGACTGGCTCCCTCCTCTACCACAATCTAATCTGATGAATATTTTAATGCAATCTTTTGATTCGAGACTTAACTTTCATTGATTTCAAATGCCTCAAGTAAACTGAATCATTAATTAAGTGAAAGAGACTCTAACTAACAGAGTGAAATCAATATATCAGTGGATTAGACTGCAATCCGTATACCATTAGTTTTGAAATCAATGAACGGAATTCGAAATGATTACAATCTCTTACTATGGTGATGTAAATCAAAAGCATTTTAAAAAACAGAAACTCCCTTATAATTTCACCCAAAATTTTATGTCAATATATACATTGAAAAATCTATCACTCAAAATTTTGGAAGAAAAGAAAAAATTAATAATCAAAATAATATTAAAAAAATCAAAACCTCAAATAAAAAAATTATTATTTTTTTACGCTCCATAATGAGTTTTAATATATTCGATATGCTTTTACTATTGCATGTGATCATGATCACGCTCTACTTATATCTAACCTGGAATTTCAACTATTGGCGTAAACGTGGGCTACGCACAGCCTTACCGGTGACAATTTTCGGAACATTTCCGAGCATTATTACGCGTAATCGAAATTTAATTTTCGAAGTGCATTATGTTTATTTGTACGTTAAATAGAAATTTCTTAAGATTTTCTTTTTACTCTCTTCAAATGTATTTATAGAAGATATAGACGCTGTAATCGTGCTATTGGTATTTTTCTAACACGTAAACCGGAAATTTTTATATTGGATCCAAAATTGGGTAGAGAAATTTTCATTACAAACTTCAGGCATTTTCATGATACAAATGTAAGTGAAATTTTTTAAAAGAGCTGTAAACGAGATTGCAGTCATTTGGTTGAGTAGCATTCATTGAAATCACTGAAAATGAATGGATTCTTTTAAAAAATTTTGAAACCATTGTGAGTAGTGATAACTGAGAATACATGCTATATAGATTTCATTAATATTTCTTAATTAACTGATAAGTAAGAATGACCTGCTGAATGTAGTCTCATTCATTCTTTTAGAAGAATGATCAATGACTGGATTTCAAAAAGAATAATCAGTTGATTCAAGTCTGCTTCAAGTTTATACCCAGAAAAATATTATTAAATGTTATAAAGCATTGTATTCCCGAACAGATTGCATTCTTCTAAGTCTACATAAGTTTCGACTGATTTTAAAAAGGTTTTTTTTTTATATTTGCTCCAGATTCATAAGTGGAATAAATACAATGATCGAAATAAGTTTCATTGTGCAGCTGAAGAGTGGAGATTATGTCGCATAAACAACACAGAAGCATTAACCTTCGAAAGCGTAAGCAACTAAATCTTTTGACAATAAAATTATTTTAAGTACACGTACTTCTACTGCAGTTAGAACATAGTTATAGCATCTGGCAAAATAATTGCAAAAAGCTCACACAATTTCTTGAAGAAAATCTTTCAAACGAGCCAAAGGCAATTGAAACCAAAGAGGTAAGTAAAAGTTCAAATAATTTCAAGTTTTTAAGCTTAAAGCTTTTCGTAATATAGTATGTTAAAGGTTGAACATGGTTTTAGGGGGAAGGGAATAGGTTCTGAAATGGACAGGACTGGTATAGTTGTAGTTTGTAGAAAAATATGTTTGCAAATAAATAAAGTAATGAGGGAAGCTCAGGGGGAAAAGAGTGAAGTTTCCGAAAAGTATAATGATACTCCGGTTTTCATGATTCTAGGAGTTGTGGGAACTTCGGACTTCAAGAGGATGTTTCCGGTAGGTCTGGTGGCGCAGTTTCCAAGAAAATAAATTGAAGCAAAATAAGGACAAGAGAGGTGAGGGGAGATATGTTTCCGGAAGGCCTTGAATCCCGACTCCCATAAAAAAAAATATATAAAATTTTTCTCTTGTATTTTGCCACAAGGTTTGAGCTTTCAAAATTCCATGAAAAACTCAAAGCTCAAGTATAAATTTTCGCTTATTATATATTTTTGGATATTCATGCTCTCTTTTTTTTTCTTCTAATAGTTTTCAAAACGTTTTACTGCAAGCATCATATGCGAATTCATTTGGAACATGGATGCTGACAACGAATCTAATGAAATTGTAAAGTTATTAGATAATAACATTAGGCGAAGAAAATACATGACAATCTATCAACTAATGACAACAATTTTGCCTCAAACGTGCACAACAAGCTGGCCATTTCAATTATATACAACAAAAACTAAAGAATATTTTACAAAATTAACAAACGAAGCAATGAAAGTTCATAAAAAAGCGACAGATGGTTCAAAGCGTTTAAGCTCCAGTTTTCTAAAACATCTAATTAAGTTAGAGGAGAAAAATAATTTAAATCAAGATGATTTACTCGAACATGTGCTAGCATATTATGAAGCTGTATGTAGCTTGCTGATGCATACGCTCTTTTATGTAAATATAGGAGAAAGTTAACTTCAAAATATATAAATTAATTATTTTTGAACCATTTGCAGCTCGCACGTTATTCTCAAATTCAAAAAAATTTACGCTCCGAAATACTTTCGCATTTTAATATAGAAAAAAGGGATGAAGAAAAGTGTAGCATCACTTTTGAAGATCTCATGCGCTTATCATATCTAGATCAGTGTGTTTATGGTAAATGTTTTTGTATTTTGTAATGAATTTATTATTCAATATTTTATATTTGCAGAAACTTTACGCCTGGTCACTATACTGCCGCAATATGCGCGCACCTGCACTAACTCTATTACAGCTCAAGTTTCTTCGAAAAAATCCATCCAGATTCCCGCAGACATGGTCGTTATAATGTCCATTTATTCCTTACATCATGATGAATGTTATTTTCCAGATCCTAATTCATATACACCCGAACGCTTTAAAGAGGAGAAACATAAGAAACTTATAAGGGATGGCGTATTTTTACCGTTTGGCATTGGTCCACACATATGCGAGGGTATTACATTTAAGATTAATACTAGCGATGTGACTTGGGAGTGTATATGTGGTGATACAAAAATCAGTTCCAAAATCATGATACGGTGGGCATTGGCCACTTTTGCTATACTTTAGGCTAAAGCCTCCCTCTTCATCCCCCTCGTCGTTTCGGTGGAAATACTAGACATGAAAGAGAAATGAAAGTTGAAAAAAGCTCAAAATCACGATGTTCTGAACACGGGTAACTTTTGGAACCCTCTTCTCCTGAAATTCCGACCTCTCTCCTCCATCCGCTGCCTCCTCTCCTGAAATCACCTTCTTCGCGAACTTCTTTTCGAAGAAAGGTCTGCCCAAAATCAAATGAGTGAACTCTTTAAAACTGTACTTGATATATGGAATTCACTTTCCACTCGATGAACGATAACCAAGTCATAAATTTCACATTTAAGATTCCAAACACACCCCGGACAAGGAGGGGTACAGAAGTGAGGGAGTTTTTTGGAAGGTTTGATACCCTCGTCCTCACAATTTTAAGACGTTTGACTAAATTATAAAAAATATGTATCCACAGAAATAATGAAATGCAGAGAGGGATGGAAGGTCTTCGTTACGTCCCATTTAAAGCCAAATTAACATTGTAAAAAAACAAAAAAAAAAATGTAGGTCGCAGTAGTAGATATATTCATGGTTTCCATGTTCATCTATGAACTTCATCTATATTATGGGGAAAATACTGTAACGCAATGTTCTTCCACAGGCCGGGGTAGAGCTCAGTGGGCTCCAGTGATTCGTCGGTTACAGAAATTTAGTATTTTGCAGGGGAATCCTCACTTTTTATTGAAACACATTTCAATTCAATAGTTTTTTAATTCACTTTTATTTTGTGTTAATGTTTTACAATAACGATAATATATACACATAAACTGATTGCACTATACTCTCGTGTTCGAGCTTGCTGTGCGTGAACGACGATGGATGATACGCCTGATGAGGCGAACTTGCTGTGCGTGGACGACGATGGATGATACGCCTGATGAGGCGAACTTGCTGTGCGTGAACGACGATGGATGGTACGCCTGATGAGGCGAACCTGCTGTGCGTGGACGACGATGGATGATACGCCTGATAAGGCGAACTTGCTGTGCGTGGACGACGAACTTGCCGAGCGTTGGTGACAAACTTGCTGAGCGTTGGTGACGGTAACGGTTAATTAGTACCGTATACTGGCGGCGCAGCGCCTACGGGACGCGGGTGGAGTAGAGCGTCCGTAACTGTCCTGTTATTTTCTCTACGCTACCTCAAGCTTCCGATAGTCCGTCTGGGGTCATATGGTAGGGACTATACCGTCCAAGTGGCACCACACGGTCTGATCGCAGTGTTTAGTGTTGTATTGTGGTGGTTAGGCCAACAATACACCACTAAACACTCGGTTACTTGCTCCTACGAACTATTACGCCACCCCTGTGAGTTTCCAACCGGACATCTGGGGTAATATGGTAGGGACTATACCATCCAAGTGGCACCAGATGGTCTGGTTAAAGCATCTAGTACTGTATTGTGGTGGTTAAGCCAACAATACACTACTAAATGCTTGGTTGCTTATCCCTATTCTTATAATTTTAAAATGTTTGTCTTCTAATCACCCGTACTATGTTCCCACGATGTAGTCGCCTTGCCGGTCTGCGTAAACTCTCCGAGCGATTGGCCTTGCGCAGGTGCTTTTATAAGCAGCCTGCTTCTTCTTCGTCGAATTCCAGCCGACGCTGTCGCTACTGGAATTTGCAGTGTTGCTGTCTCGCTGTCTTGTTTTCATTGGCTGGCTCGATCGCGTGTTATTGCTAATTCAAATTTTTGAATTATCACCGCAGTATGCCGTCTACATCGTACGATGATTCTGTTATTTTTGTGTACGCTGCTAGCAGCATAAAATATTCCATGGCAGTGTTGTTGGTTCCTTTTGGTGTACGTGACTTATTCTTCGTGGTTATCCCAGGGGGAGAACGCTGTGTCGTCCCCTGCCCAGTGGGAACAATGCTACGTTGTGCGGTACAATTTGGTTGGCCCAAAATTGTGCCGTCACAATACATATAAGGGCAAAGAAAAGAGATATCCAGTGACTAAAGAGGGAAGATAAGAAAGGCTTACCGAAGGTCTGATACCTCGGTTCATACAATTTTAAGCGTTCCAACTTAACTTGAAGGGAACGAAATTGCTAATGTACTAGCAAAGAAAGGAGCAATGACTCCCCTTGTAGGTCCAGAACCATTCTGCGGAAAGGAAAAAGGAACTTTCGCTCTATTGGTTAGAAAAGAGGAAGAAAAGCAAAGGGAACTATACTGGGAAAATAGACCAGGTTTAGAACATTCAAAGGCACTGATGAGGGCATATAACCTAAAACGCTGTAAAGAATGTATGAATTTGTCTAAGAATAGTTTAAGAATCATTACAGGATTTCTAACAGGCCATTGTTGATTAAACTATCATCTAACAAAACTGGGAATTATGTCTAATGACTCATGCAGTGAAGATAAGGAAACTGCAAAGCATGTATTAGGACAGTGCTTAGAACTTATGTGTATCCTCAAAAGGAATCTGGGGGATCATCAAATACCAGGTGTTAATCTAAACTCCATAGAAATAGGACTTATACTAAAAAAGTCCGGAGGCCGGACTTATGGAAAAACTACAAGTCTATGAAGGGGCACAATAGATCTCAAGGTCGCAGTGCATCATATATCGGTTTAGAAAGTGTACACGCACCTTAAATTTTCTCCGACAGTTGTGAGCAACCAGTCTATGAAAATTTTTGAATTTTGTTATCTAGTTAAGAACTTTTATTCAGGTCTCCTTTTATTTCTAAAATAAAACCATAATTTTCTTTTCTTCCCATAGGCTCCAATCTGATACTTTTAACAGTTAAAGCTGCTCTAGTGGAAATATTATCACAATATGAGATCAAAACTTGTGCACAAACGCAACATTACGAAAATAGTGATGCCATTTCATTTTTATTAAATTTAAATGATAATCTTTGGTTAGAATATAAGAAATTGTAGGTTTCATTAAAAATTTTAGATTTTATGAATTAAAATAATTTAAAAATAAATTTTCTAACTAACTATTGAAACCTTAGAGTGATGAGCAAAAATATGTTTAAGCTTTTAAAACATTATTCTTGTATACAAAAATTAATGTAATGCTCATTACCCGCTACTGTTTCGGTAACCATATTTTAGATTTTGAATCACAAATTAAGGCACGAAAACTTAAATTCAATAAATTTCGGCTATTTACATATTTTCAAGTGATTGCAAGTTTTCCTTAAAAGTGACGCTTACAATTTAAGTGAATTAAATTTTGCATTCAAACTTTTCAATTATGACAAATAGTGCTTTATGAGTTTCTCTGCTCTGGCATACAAAAATAAAAGTTATTGCCTTCTTCTACGCTGCATGTTTGGCATAAGTTTTACTACAATTTCTTCTTTTTTTTACTAGTAGAACACAAAAACAAATATAAACTTTCGGCCATTGAATTTTACTGGCATTCCTTTTTTTAATATTTTTTTTTTTTTTTTTTTTTTTGCAAACTTTTGTCAAACATTTTTTCCTTACAAACGAACAAAAGAAGAAAGCTCGATCGCTTTCACAACTGATTTCATGTATAACTAAGTTGTATGTATGTGTGCGAGTTACTGTATGTGTGTGATGTGTGTGCGCGTGTAGTTGAAAGAGTAAGTAGTGAAAGTTTTGAATGACAAAATTTTGTGCGCGCCAAATTGTAAGGGAAATTTTTTAGCTGCTACGGATATGAAAGAATTTGGCACTTAAAGTCAAAGCTATAAGAAAAACACATCCAGCACAGTGTGACAAATTACAAATTTTTCTTAAAATTGTAACTTCGAAAATGAACAGTTTTTAGGATGTTATGCTCAGAACTTGGCAAATTGTGCATTTTTGAAAATCGTTCCGACTTAGAAATCTTTAATACGAGTATTAAATTATAAAACAATTTCCTTAAAAGTGCAACTTAAAAACTGTACAGTTTTTGGAATTAGAAACCCAAAACTAAGAAAATTTGGTATAAAAAATTTTAGAAAGTTAATGAATAATAACTCGTATGACTCCATGAAATTAAATACAATTTGTTTTGGCAATTTTGACTTTTAAACTGTGCAATTTTTGAAATGTGAAACTTAGACCTAAAAAACTAACGCTTGCCATCATTTCATGATATTAACAAATTTCAAAATTGTGTACGCTTTCAAATTTTTCGACTTTTCAAAACTAAAGAGAATATACTCTTGGAATTCGGGGGTTCAGTAGAATGCCAAATTCGATTCCTAAAGGCACAAAATTTAATCTGAACATCGAACAAATATTATTCGAAAATGTTTTCTAGAGTACCAATCGTTCGAATTCGAGTAAATTTTCTTTGGAATCGAACAAAAATAAGAAAATTTATAAATAACCAAAATTCTGCAAATTTTCTCAAAACTTTGTCTTTAGTGCTGTACAATTTTCAAAAATGTTTAAAAACGGATGAATCTCAAAAGAAGTTAAGATAAGTTATTGTAAATTTTTAACTTTTTAAAACTGAAAATAAAATATTATATGAGTTTTTGAGATGTATAAATTAGAACTACGAAAATAAGCACTTGGAAATTGTTCCAAATCCATGAAATTCAAAACTATATACGATTTTGTAAGTTTTATAGACCTAAAGAATAACATTCTAAAACTTGGGATTTCAAAACTGTATAGTTTATCTCAAGAATAAAATAAAAAAATTACACTATGCAACAATTTGAGGGTCAATGTCTCGAGACAAAATCAAACCAATCTCTAGCGATAGTATTTGACCTCAGTAACAAAAGCCCCAATCACTTTTTGCTCCACCAAGTCACAATTTTTTTTTTTACAGTGGTTTGAAATTTGTATTTTTTGGTCAAAAACCGAATCAAACAATGAGAAGAATCATATCAAAAATTGTCTTCGGTGACCTATATTTAAATTTTCCACGTAATATTTCCTTGGAACATTTTAACCCTTTAACTCCCACAGTGCAATATCATTAAATGATTTTCTCCAGCCAAAGGTTCCATACTTACAGAACATATTACAAGGATATTACTAATCATACTTAATAATGCACGTTGCAATATATGTTTACAAATAAATTAAAATTCCTTTTTTATGTGTTTCTTCTAACTCCTAGAGACTACTTGTCTTTGGTGGCCCTTTATGAAATTTTGTGGAGAATATTTTTGTGGAATGGTTTAATCCTTAAACTAAGCTTTTAAAAAAGTTTTTAAGAAAAGGGCCCAAAATGACCCCTTTTCGTGGGAGTTAGAGGGTTAATATGTTCCAAGGAAAAATTTCTCGGAGAATTTTAATATGGGTCGCCGAAGACAAGAACCACTTTAAATAAAATTTTTTATATGATTTTTCTCAATGTTTGATTCGGTTTTTGACCAAAACATAAAAATTTCAAACCACTGAAAAAAAAAAAATTGTGACGTAGTGGAGGAAAAAGGGATTGGAGCTTATGTTACTAAGGCAAATACTATCGTTTGAGATGGGTTTGGTTTTGTCCCGAAAATATGTGTTGAACTTTGTTATTTGTAAACGAAAATTGTATGCAGTTTTGTAAATTGTACAACTTTTTTATCCAGAATGAAAAATATTCGGGGAATCGTAACTTTAAAACTGTACAGTTTTTGAGACTAAACAGAGATTCGGTGTTTGTATAAAAGCACAAAGAATTCAAGGTGGTCGGGAACCAAAAATTATTTATGTATTAGAATTATCTCAAATGGCTGAAGAATAATTCTTTGCCTAGCAATTGTAAGTGAAAAGTAGGTGAAGTGAGGGCAGAGATTTAAAAAAATAAGGATATTTCATTGAATCCGCTAGTAAGCCATACCTAAAATCAAGGATTATAAGAAAATATGACGTGCGTGCTGTATAATCCGTCAAACCAACTAAATGTCACACACATGCTACGTTGTGATCGAGCTTTTTCCATATGAACCTATGGAGTCGGCCACATACAATACAAGCAGAGACGTCAACGTCGGTTCTCTTAGTGCGAATTCATGTTGTCAATAGTTCATGTAGCACTTTCCTGCCACGCAAGTGTTTGAACGAGGCGGGCACTTACACCAACTCGCATTCCATCACATTATATATATTTGACCAAGAATATACATTAACAAACATGTTCTACTCAATTTTATCATAAATGTTTAGGTTTATTCTATCCCTGGATTTGGAATTTAATTGTTGATTGTGTATCGATGTAATATTTGAATACTTAAAACCTTTTTGCTGCTTTCCTTGTTTCAGTAACTAGGTTTTGTCTTCTTTTTACCCATTTCTTCCCACATTGCACAATTTATCGACAAAGTAGTAGATGCAGAGTTAAAACGAAGATCGAAAAGTGACTTAAGCGAAAGTTCAATTGATGATTTTTCTCTTTTTTTTCATACTATCGCAGAAACTAAAAGTTTGTTTAGAAAATAACAAAGAAAAGTGAATTATGCTGAAAGTTTTTGGAGGGGTAGAAGAAAGGTGTAAGCAAAAAAAAAAACAAAAAAACCGACAACCAAAAACTACTTAAATTTTTAGCACATGCGTGCCAAACTGTAAGTATTTATAGTTTTCTCCCCTCTTTCCTTTCAGCATATAATATATATGTATTTACTAAATTGGTACTTAATAGTTACTAAGCGTAAAGTAAAACTTTTTCTTTTCGCTATTAGCAACGAGAAAAATGCTTGACTTGAAGGCAAACCCGCATATATTTACAAGAAAGTTCAAATTATTCATTATAATCTTTTAAAACTTATATATTAATAACTTTTACGAAAAACTTATTAAAAGACATTACCTGAAATGCTGCTGCTGGTTATTGTTAAGGATTAATTTTTAGATATATTTGCTACCTGTTTTTACCTACAACATTTTCATCTCTTTTTCTTTGGTGCGTTTTATATGCTGCATTAAACAATTCCAATTAGTAGTAAAAACTAAAACCAGCAGTAGCACTTATTTACTACGTCACAAGAAGAATTTTTCATTATAATCATGGAAATCATTATTTTGTTAGTCTATGTGTGTGTGTGTGTTTCAGGCATTACCAACATTTTAGTGCTGAAAAGTAGTAATAATAATACATAATAATGTTGATAATGATGATGATGAAAAAATAAAAAGTTTTTATAAAAAATTCTACGTGGGAAAATGTTCAAACTTTGAAGCACTTTTTTTATTGTAAAAGGTTATTAAAAAGTTTTATATGCTTTTTTTTAGTTTTTGTGAAAATTATTATTAGTGGCAGTTGTAAAAGGATTAGAGCGGAAATGTGCAATGGCAATAACAAGAAAGGTGGCAACAGCAAAACCGAAAAAAAAAGAAAAAACTGTGGCAATTTTATTATTTCATTAAATTTTTAGCTTTTAAAGCAGTCAGGTTGATTCCTATGGACGTGAGTGAAAAGCTTTTAAGCTTACTAATTAGATTTTAGTGCTCGTAAGTGAAAAGTTTTAAGCATTAAAGCTTTCCTCGGAATAACTATTTCAAAGCAGTGACGGCCATTCTATATCATTGAAAAATTACATATGTGTTAGTGCTTAAAAGTGTTTGCATTGAAATGCTGGGATAAAGACCACTGAGAAGATTTTCGCAAGTACGAATTGAAAAGTTTAAAGCTTTTAAGAAAAAAAAATGGAATGATTTAAATGCTCGTAAGTGAAAAGTTTTGCCCTTTAAAATCTCAATCGACAAATATATATAAAGAAAGTGTTATAAATGAAAATAAATTTTATAATTCAAAGTAAGTATTGGAATTAAAATTGCAAATATTCAATTTAGAAAACATTCTTTAGAAAAGTTATAATTTGAACAAAAATATTTGTTTCTTCTTACTCTATGTTTTTCTTTTTGAAATGACAAGCAAAATTGTTTTTCAATATTGTTTGTGAGTACCATAGATACAACTGCTGTCAAACTTTCTAACATATTGCAATTTCAACATAAACGGCAATGTAACAATGGCAACAGTATGAAAATAGCAATAGTAGTAGCAACTACAACTACTAACAAAACAATTCTTCAAGGGATTACAAGTTATCGAGGAATAATAACAACAACAATAAAAAACAACATCAATTGCAGTTAAAACTTTTCTGTCTTTTGCATGTTAAAACAGTTTTCAATTTACTCAAACAGACATGCTAACATAGAATTTTGCTAAATTTAGCATTTGAAGTACATTTAGTTTTTACTTACGGCACAACAGGAAACTGAAAGGGAGCTCCTGGTAATAGAAAACACAAATTATTCATACCAAATATCTGTGAACGGAGGAAAAAACTCCTAAACTGAAACAAATCAGGATTTTCATAGATTTTCTCACTAAGTATTATAGGCTTGAGTCGGGTTAACCCTTTGACGGCCGCTCCTAAACCGAAGAAGAAATTCGTAAATCTGACACCGGATTTGTGATCAGCGACCCCGAATTATCGCGGGAACTATATGTCCCAATGGTCGTTAACGGTAAAAAACAGTTCTCTAATTTTTTTTAATTTGAAATAATTTTTTAAAAATTTTTGGCAGGAAAATTTAAATTTGGTAAGATAATTTGATTTTGCATGCTGTCAGCAATGATGCTTTAATTTGATGGCTACATGCAGCGCAGCACTGCAGTGCAGAGCTTACATGTGCTTATTGCCATAGAAGTGCATATGGTCAAATTCAATGGACATAACATCATGAAGCAGTATATGAAGTATAAACCGATTGCATGGGTATACAAAATGTGGTGCCGATGCGACTCGCAAACTGGTTACCTAGACAAATTTGACAAGAAAGAGCAGAAGGAAACCGGTGTTGGCGAATCGATTGTTCTAGATATGGCAGAAGGTCTCGATGGTATGGGTATCGAATTGTATTTGGTTAATTTTTTTAACAATAAAGTTTTTTTTTCGCTGAATATGATTGCAATATTATTTTTCACGGGGAATGTTACATGTTGTCCCTAACCTCAAAAAAGGTCCAAAAAGGCTGTTCTTCGTGTCTCACGCCTACCCAAGCCATCATAAAATGACGAAAAAATACTATTTTTGTGTAATTTCAGCTGATGAACTCAAATCTAATATTATTTTCCACGGAAAATGTTGCATGTCGTCCCTAACCTCAAAAAATGAAAAATCTCAAAAAATTTGTTTTCGTGTGTCACGTGTCCCAAATCACCAGAAAACTTCCCAAAAAACTTATTCTTCATTATTAATTTTATTTTCACTCTAATAAAGCGCCACAAAGAAAACAGAGATTTACTAAGTTCACGTCGTTGTTTCTGGGTAACGCTAAAAGTATGTTACAGCCAAGTTAAGGAATGAAAATTGGAAAATAAGTCTACATAAGTCTGAAACTACACAAAAATAGGCTCTTTTCGTCGTTTTACGATGACTTGGGTAGGCGTGAGACCCGAAAAACAGTCTTTTTGGACCTTTTTTGAGGTTATGAACAACATATAACATTCCCCGTGAAAAATAATATTGGAATCATATTCAGCGAAAAAAAATATACGAAAGAAAACTTTATCTGTTTTTAATGATGACTTGGGTAAACGTACGCTTGATAAAACTATTATTTTATGGTGAGGTAGTAGACTTGCAGTCGCCATATTGGTCCGCCATTATGCAAAACCAAAAAGGGCCTTGTTGCATTCGAAACTAGAGATAATAAGCTTTCGTTTGAGCGCAAACATGCCCTAAAATACCTTAACCAATTTTGGACAGGGGGGGTCTCCCATTGACAGATAATGTCCCATATATATATATATATATATATATATATATATATATATATATATATATATTGGTTTAAAACAAACAAAAAAGCAAAAGAAAAGAATAAAATAAAATGACGCAGCAATGAAAAATTATGAATGCATGAATCGATACTCGTTATTATTTTTTCTCTCCTCTCTTTCTCAACTAAAGTAAGCACGAAGCAGCATGAATGAGCGGAAGTGCCTATCTAACGCATTCTTTCTTGCGCTTATTTAGCGCTAAAAGTACTGCACTAAACAATTGCTTGTCTCCTAGGACATGCAATGTTAAAATTTATATGGAACACATGTGCTTGTAGTGCACTTAAGTGCTTGCAATCAAGCACTTGTTTAGCGCTATTCTAGTACTTCCATTTACCGCTGGGTAGTCAGGATAACCGTTAGTTATTGAAAGTGTATATATTTGTAGAGTGTGTTTGTTAAGCCTGTTATACATTACCTAAATTAACTAAAAACATGGAACAGTAGTCAAGACTTTGAAATATTAACGCTTAGATTTAATTTTCATAGTCTACTAAAAATATAATAAATATAAACTATATTGAATTTTTATGAGGGTTTTGTGTCTACTAATAAAAGAAATTTAATATTTTTTGTAGTATCCTTCAATAAAAGTGAAGTCTCAATTGACGTCGAGACTTCAACTAAATTTGAAGTCATGACTGCGACTTCAATTATTGTGACTTATTTTAAAAATCATAAGTCTCAAATAGAAAGGAAGACTGCAGCCAGAAAATGTAATTCATTCGCAATGAATTATTTGCACGAAAAGCATATAAAGGCAATATGTGTCTTTAGAGACTACCGAAGGTAGAGCCTAAGAGAGAAAGTAAAGAAGTCCGAGGCAGATAATTAGAAGTAATTAATGGCACCTAGACACCCCCACAAATAGTGTCTAAAGTGCAGGAACAGGAAAAAGCAGTAAAAAATAAAGAGACAATTAGTGAAACCTATAGCCTACCAGACGTAGAGGCTACAAGGAAAAAAGCTATCCCACATAGAGACTATCACCGGGAGAGTGTGAAAGAGAAAGAAAAACAGTCAAAAGCAGATAAAGGCAATTAGTGACTACCAGTGTAAAGCCTAAGAGAAAAATTAAAGCAGTCGATTGAGTCAGTTACCTCAAGAGAAAGAAAACAGTCAAAAGAATATAGTGGCCCCTAAAAACCGTCAGTTGCAGCACTAGGAGGTAGTCAGAGATATATAAAAAATGTTGAATATGTTGTTAATTCATAGCAAATCAAAATTTTGAGTTGCCAAACACATCCACACATTTAACGTTCATTTCCTAACATATTGCGTAAAATCGATTTTTGTGCCAATGAAACATACACAAAAGCTCAAAATAGCTTCCCCATATATGGAAAATTTAACAGACTATCAAATGAATATTTGATGTTATAAGCAATAGGAACATTCCCTTACATTCCACACCAACATTAACATTGTAATTCCATCATCATCCTGATCATCATCATCACCATCAACTTTAGTACCAACTTTAGTTTCAGTTACCATTTCTGTTATGACTGGTTACTTGCCTTGGATTCATTTTGATGCATGCATTGCAATGCAATTTCTTTTATTTTTCCCTGAAATTTCCTTAAGTTCTTCTTCAATATCCGAATAGATATAACTAGAGCCAACAGCTGCTGTTACTGTTGCAACTGCATATTACTATACTACCACTGCTATTACTTTTCTACTTCACTCATACCCAACTGCTGGGCACAAAATCCAATGAATATAAAATGAGTTCTCGCTATTTTTTAAAGATATCATCACACCTGTTGAGAAAAAGAAGAAAAGAACGGAGAGGATTCCCTTGTGTTTCTGCTGTTGTTGAGATTACATTTGCACTTGCAACATTTGCCACATACAAATAGAAGAGTTGCTACTGGTGCATCAATCTGACCTACAACTCTTCAAAAAAACATAGAAAAATCTCATACCGTAAACAGATTTCAAGTGTTGTTTTTGTAACACTTGTAAGTTTTAGATTGTTTTAATATTATTTTTGTCGTTGTTGTTTGGGTGTTGTAATCAACGCATTCATTTGCATATGCTGTTGCTGCACGTGCTTCAACTTAAAATATGCAAATCTACATTATTCTGGTTTTTATTTTTAAGGTTTTTGAGTTTGGGTGTTTTCTTGTTTTCTTTTTGTATATAAAATAGATGCAAATTTTGGATTTGAGGCTCGAATTTTTTTTCAAACAAATTTCTAAAATAAAAATTATAATTTTGCTTGTTTTAAGTTGGTACTTGCATATGAAATGAATTGCTGAGTATTATTTCGAATATATTAAAGTTTATATGTGAGGAATATTATTCAGTTTTAAAGCTTTTAAATTCTGCCAACTGTAGCTGCATACCATCAACAGCATAAATTAACCAAAATCATGAATGAAATGAAATTGTCAGCAGCAATTGAAGCAAAGAGGTTTCCTCTTTCAAAAACTCAACCACACGTATGTATCCATTCAACTACGTGGAGACAGGCATATATCAAGTCATACACTTGCAGCAACGGCATAGGTTTAGATATAACCCAACAAGCAAAATAATAAATCAAATTGAGGTACCTGAGAGGGTGCTGTAGTAAAATATTCAACCTTTTTTTCCTTTTGAACTTTTTCAATAGTCACTTCTATTTCATCCACAATAAAGATGAGAAGAATCCAGAAAATTATGCATTTCGCTTCAAAAGAGCTGATATTTACCGTTATGAGTAGAGAGAAAATATTTTACAATTTGTATTCAATTGTCCAATTACATTAATTGATTCAAAATGAGCGAGTGTAACATGCTGTCAACACGAACAGTGGGAAAACGCGTTTTTTTTTTACTAGCAGAGATGAAACATGTATTCCAGCGAACTATAAATTTTGTCCAAACCTTAACTTCGAGGAAATTTAAGTGAAGCAACACCGACTCAAATTTTATTTACGTTTTTCTTATTTTATTTTGTATTTAAAATTATCCTGGAGCGAATTTTTCAATATCTTAAGAATATAATGAAATCATAAAAAAATTCAATTCAAAGGCAAAAAAACTTGATGGGCGTAGTCGAACTTCAAATACCCTATAAACCATCAAATAATAATAAATAAATAAACGTGGATTTTGTCCAATTTTGCTGGTTTTTGGATTTTATTGGATATTATGGATATTGTTTATCAGACTAACCATCAGTACACCGAATTTTTACCGATTTCTTCCATTTCAAAACTTTGTTTGGTTGGGAATTCTGAAATTTCATTTAAATTATCGTGTTCACATACACGCAAAGAAAAAATTCGTTTCTCAGAAATGAAATTTTCACTAAACGAACTTCGTTCATGGAATGTTTTCATGATGAACGAACATTTATTTATCATAAACGACTGTGTTCGGTTGCCATGAACGAAGATTTATTCATCATAAACGGTTCAATTCTTTCATAATAACCGAAAAATGTTTTCCACAAACGTTTCTATTCAGTTGCCATGAACGAACATTTATTCAACATAAACGGTTCAATTCTTTTACGATGAACTAAAAACGTTTGCAATAATAAAATGCAATATTTCTCTGAAAAATATAAAAAGAAAGCAAAGACAATTTTCATATATACATTAGCATTTCATTGTGGTTTTTGTTTAAATAAAATTTTCTGAATAAAAACTAGAAAAAGTGTATGAAATTTACATAAAATTATATTATTACAATTTTTGTATTATTTATTATAAATCACACACTTTTATTTGTTTTTTATAAACACCACGCACTTTTTTATAGACAAAAAGAAATGTGATGAAATAATTTCAATGCACAATTAAAATTCTTCAATAATGCGTTGACAAATGATACTTCCCGTTATGTTGTGTTGATTTGTTGTTGTGTGGAGTTTGAATGTAAGCGTCGCTGCTCCTTTTTTTTGCTACGAGAGCGAAATGAGAGGAAAACGAAAATAAAAAGAGAAGAGAGTTGTGGACTTTCGTTTAGCAGAAACGTTTTTTTCATTTGCCAGAAAAGAAAATTGCCTTAATTTTATCGTGAACGAATTTTCGTTCATCATAAAATTGTTAATATTTTGCAGAAAACGGTTTTTGTTTCTGCAAACACGGCAACGTTCCTCAGAAACGTTTTTGTTCAACGTAAAAATAATATATTCTCCACAAACGGGCGATAAACGTTTTTTTTCTTTGCGTGTACTGACGGTCAAATGGCAGAGATTTCACTTAAATCAAAGGTAGGCGTGGTTACTGCCCGATGTTGACATTTTTCACAATTGATATTTTAGATACTCTTTAAACAAAGTACAGCGTACATATATGGTTTGAAATATTTCGATAGTTTTTTAATACCACTTTTTGAAAATTATATTTATATGGGAGGCACCACGCCCACCTTGATTTATACCTAGATATGAAGAAACTCTGTACCAAGTTTGGTTGGAATTTTTTTTTGACGACCTTAATAGTCTAGTGCACTAGACTTTCATCTGGGAGGTTCGGGTTCGATTCCCGTCTTCGTCTGGTGGTTGATTTTCATTACTTTCTTATATTCACTATCAATATGAAGTGTATGAGAATTATAAGATAGTGTACAAGTACACACATTGGTTGGCAATGACAAAACCACCGAGCCGATAAAAAAATTGCCACACCGCCGCACAGTGCGTCGACAGAAGGTAAAAGTCCAAAATTTTGCGAACCAAAATTCCAAAAATTTGATATCATTTTAAAGGTAATAATTCAGGCAAGTAGGAAACAATAACAGCTTTGGTAAAAACACATCTTGGGGACCGGTGTAAGCCGTCAAAGTGGAGATATTTTACTCAAAAATCAATGCCTAATATAGTTGAGATTTAAAGCATTTTACAAAACAGTCTACTACAAATTAATTATGAGAACTTTTATAATAAAATTTCAATTATTTATTTCTAATTAAATTAGAGATATATCCCAGCTATATTTTTATTCCTAAGCTTTTTACGCTCTATTTGTAACAGAAGCTTAAAAATTAAAATTTTTTTATGGAAAAAAACAAAAATTCTCTTAAATCAATGGACAAAAAAAGGTCACAAAAGTTCACAAAAAAACAGTTTATTTATGTATGGTACATACTTTCGACTATCAGGATTAAAAAAAAAATTCTGCGCATTTTTGTGCTTTTTCCAAAAAAGTTATTTTGAAAGTAGGTCCAAAAGCAATATGTCATGTTTGGAAAATGCGAGGCTCTTTTTTAAGCTCTAACATTATTCACATATATGACATATAAATATTTTTTGCTACTTTGTACAATTTAAAAGCAATTATAAGGTAGTAAATAGTACTAAACACCTTTATACATAGTACATAATTGCGATTTTAATTTTGATTTCTTCATCTTTCTGGTTAGCTTTATTTACATTTACAACAAATTGAAAAGTTAATAATCAAGTGTGCAGCGACATCATTTTATATCTTTTTAACGAGTTTTACTTTGTAAAACTCAATTGAGCCAAAACGACAAATAGATTTTAAAAGCTGACTTCATATTCGGATTTGGCGTCCTCGAATTAACTTATGTACAAAATTTCATAAAAATCGTTCAACTCCTTCGACTTTCGTCAAATTTTACACTCCGTCGACGCACTGTGCGCCGTTCGGAATCGGCGTTAAACTTTAGGTCCAACTATATGGTATCACAATGGGCCATTCAGGCTTAAGTGTGTCTCTCGACAACCACTCCAAACTTTCCAACCCAACCTTGGTTGGAATTTCATAAGTTCAGTTTTAATTGTCGCGGCCACGAGCTGGCGGACAAACGGCCGAAAATTTTACTTATTGAGAGATAGGCGTGGTTAATGACCGATGTAATGTAATGTAATATGGTATAATTTTTGTTTTACAGACTATGCCAATTAAGTGGACTGTATTTTATTTAATTTGATTTAGTATATCCTTATCACTTTTACAAAAGTTCACTTGTATGGAAGGCCGATCTTCCCATTTCGGAATTTGATTTGTATCGGGCTATAAAAAGTGTTTGTTCCATCTTTCAAAGATAGTTTGATAGAGACACACAAACTCTTCATTTAATATTATTTAATTATTTAATATGTAATTAGCAAAAAGATTTAATAAATGAATTATTGAGAATAGAATTTTAAGCTGTGTGTCTTCACACGTTGTTTGCTTCGCAGCTCGCTGACGACTCCTCGTTCTATTATTAACACATCTATGGTTCGGATTATTCAAGTTTTGTTTGAGTTATCGCGGTTTCGCAATCAGAAAAATCTCAGTTTTTATTCACAGTTTTTTTTTAGAAGAAGCTGATTTAAAATTTCCCATAGTTGAGTGCAACTGCTGTGGATAGAAATAAGAAAAGGCGCTGCTATTTTTCTTCAATTTCTGCTCACTGGGTTATACTCTTAATATCTCTACACATGCAATGAAACGCAGCATCTGTATGCAGATTTCACATAGCTTCGTCACATCGTATCGCAATTGATCATTTTGGATTCTATTTAATCGATTGCAAAAGTTTTGTGGCCACTAACGTGGATAGATATCTATGGTGTATGCTATGTGCATGTGCATGAATTGCATTCCCACATATCTTATGTGTAGTATTCTGGTTGTCAAGCAGGCAAGCATGAAGACAAGCAGCCGGGTTGACAAACAGGCAAGCAAGCAGTTAGATATGCTGTCAAGCTATAAGTCTTTGCCTCTCAGCATAGTCGTATTTCTTTCTCTCTGCCTCTCTCTGTCTCTCTTTCGTCAATGTTCATTTATCTTCTTTATGCCTTTAGGATTTCATTGAATCATTATTGAGGTGATTTTGCACATGTCATTGTCATTGAGAGATTACGTAAGGCATGGGCATGGGTATGGATGCATTTGTTTAAAGGTTAGAGTTTGGGTTAGATGACAGTATGTCTCTGTCTTCCCCACTTTTCTTATTTATGTATTTAAGCTGTAGAGTTTATATCCTTCAGAATTGTACTTTGATATATTTGAAAGTTAATTTAGATCAATTTAATTAGTTTGCTTACACTTAGTTTGCTTTCACTTAGTCATTTATCATTTATAACTAATAAAATTCTAAATTTTAATTATAACAGAAAATAATTCAAAACCTGCATCATATCAAAAAGTTTGGTTTGGCTAAGAAAAACCACTGAAACTTGGAATTTGCCTTTTATGTTCAATTTAGTAATATATATTAGAATCTTTGACCAGGTTCCTGTTACATACCCAGCTCTTGTAAAAATAAAATTAATTTAAAAATTTTGAGTCTTTTGTAACTTCACAGTTTGCTAAGCAATTTCTAAATTAATAGCAGCAAAAATGTATCAAAATTACGGTTGCCTATTTATCCATACAGCTTCGACCAAAACTATCTATCAAAACTAAACTAAAAACAATCTTCTGTACTTCACACATTTCACTACTAAAATCAAGTGTCAATTTTACTAGGCTGAAATTTTCAACAGCATGAATCCTAAAGCTACAATGAAAACAACTCAATTTCATTTACGATAACATCAAATTCAACCATCGGCAATAACAGCAGCAGCAACAACAAAACAGCTTCCAACATTGAATGCCGGTCAGGAAACTGTTGTAATAGTATTTCATCATTATTTTTCAGAAGGGGATCCATGTGTGTGTATGTGTGTATATGAGTAAGTGTTTCAGTCTACCCATTTGTAAAATGTGCCGAATCTTTTCAAGACTTTCTATCACATTGTGTAAAAAACATTCCATAAGTTATTCTTGAAGAAATTTTTCTAAAAATCACTAGTTTAGGAATTCATTTAGAATAGTCTAAGTCTATGAATCGAAACTGTTTGGAACCTTCTTGTGTTTTTTTTTATGTATTTCATCAATGAGATTTTTCTAGAAGGTGCAGACTTAGTGCAGACTTAGACTTAGGAATCCAATCAGTAAGATTTTTTTTAATTTCACTTCCAAATGAAAATAAAGTTGCGTTTAGATTAAATCCTTCTAGAATCACTACTATTGTAGACTACCAAAGGCAATCAAATCACTGGACAACATAGTTGTAAGATCCCAACCAGAATTAAGCTACTTTAAATGAAATAAACAGCAACTGAAGTTAACTAGTATAGCTAAAGACACTTATAAATAGAAAAAGTGAAATCAAAACTAAGGGTAAACAAACAGAAACAAAAATAAAAATATCAATAAATTTTGTCAAAGTAGTCTCAAGTTTATGCTCCATTTTTCATAAGAAATTAACAAAAAGCTTCTTTCTTGAGAAGAAATCAGCTTGAACTTAAATTGTGATACTCAGAGAGTATCTATAATATACTAATCATTTTATGTTGTTCAAAAAAGTTTATTTACCTGGCTCATAACAAGGAAGTCCCTTCAACAACTCTTACACTCTCCTTTCCCAACTGGGTTTAACTGTAACATACCCATTTAAGTATGTATGTGTGTGTATGCGTGATTTCTCAAATGAAGCAGTAAAAAGTGCCTACCTCCGTGTCTATCTCACCCTCATTCCATAATATTTGAATTGTGGTGTTAATTTTTGTTGTGTGTGTGTGTGTTTATTTTTAGGTTAGGTTATAATGTCCAAAATAAGTAGATATGGTATTTCTAATTTTCGATTTTGTTGTTGTTACTGTATTCGAAGGCAGCAAAAGTTCACACAAATAGAATAAATTAATTCCTTTTATGTGTTTTTTTTTTTTTGGTTTGATTTTCAAGGCAGGCATGGAATTTTGTTATATTTTGCTTTAGTTCTATACATGTTTGTTGAAATGTATGAATGTGTGTGTGCGTATATGTCTGTATTTGTTTGGAGTAATTTATAAAATGGACATGTGTTGTACACGACTAGATTCGATTTATTTACTTAAAATGAGTTCATTAAAGTAAATTGATGGCATTAAATGAGGTCTTTTGTGTGACTGTGTGCAAGTGTGTGTGTGTATGTGTAACAAATTGTAGTTACTATGTTATTTTTTGTTTTGCATTCTGTTAGTGTTCAATAGAATTCATTATTAACTAATTTTTTCACTTATTAGCTTAAAGTTATTGTAGTTTAGGGTAATAAAATGAAATTGAAATGTTGGATTTCTTTAAATAGTAAGCTGTACCTAGGTTTTTAGTTCATTTACACATACATTCTTGACGTTTGACATTTCGACATCATCTTGTATCTTATATAAGACACAATTTGTTTGATCTCGTGACATTATTAAGTTTTGTCTTATAAACATTTACAGTCTTCGAAAACTTACACAGGATTTCTATAGTATTTAGTACAGCCTTTGATTCCCGAATTTTAATAGGGTTTAATAAAAACATTTTATGACGAAAAAATGGTTATTTAGTGGTTTGACCATCAGGACACAAATTTCAATCCTCTCCTGTCTCAAGAGCGACTGCTAGAAACGTGGTTTTAAAATTTTTAAAAGATAAGACTATCAAACAAAAGAAAGGTGGAGGTAGAAAAACTCGATTTCAAGATCCAAATTTAGTGAAGAAAGTAGTGAAGTGGTGTAAACAGGGACCAAACCAATCAGAACGGAATATTGCAAACAAAATTTAACATATCGAAATCTTTCGCACATAAAATTAAAGTCCGACAAAATCTCCATTCGTATAAAGTACAAAAAGTGCCGAATCGCAATGATTTAAGTAACGAAAAAGCAAAATCAAGAGCAAGTAAATTGCATGACGAACAAGGTTGCGTCATTATTGATGACGAAACTTATGTAAAAGCAGATTTTTCACAATTACCCGGAAAAAAATATTATGTTGCATACACCAAAGGAGGTGTAAAGAAAATTTTTAAGCATCAAAAACTGAAAAATTTCCCAAAAAATTTATGGTGTGGCAAGCTATATGTTCCTGAGGCCTTAAGACAAAACCGTTTATAACATCTGGTACCGTAAATTCCAGAATTTATATTGCTATGTGCCTCAGTCTTGCTGCCCTTTTATAAAAAGCATACAGTTCCAGCTATATTTTGGCCTGATTTGGCGACTTGCCATTATTCTAAAGAAACGTTGGCATGGTATAAAAACCACAACATCAACTTCGTACCAAAGCAGTTCAATCCGCCCAACTGCCCCGAACTGCGGCCGATTGAAAAATACTGGGATATAATAAAACAAAAATTGCGATAATATTACAAACCTTCAAAAAATATATCAGACTTTTCAAAAAAGTGGCAGAAAGCACAAATAATTTTGGAAAAAAACTGTGTCAAAAACCTAATGGCAGGTCTTAAAAAAAAAGTGCGTCAATTCGCTAAAACACCAATGGTTGAATAAAATCTTTTACGTTATCTCAAAATAAATAAAATTAAAAAAAAAATCTTTATAGTTGTTTGTTTTTTTCATTTTTAGTAATATAGAAATAATGTAGCGTTGACTTTGTAAAAATTATTTCGTGACCATACTTTAGAATCGTGTACGCCTTAACTTACCAAGTCCACAGATGCGTGCTTTATGGACCCAAGGTTCTTGGATTGTTGTTATGTGAGGGAATGTATGCAACATGGATTAAAGTTGACTTGATTTTTTTTTGCAAATAAATGCTAAGTAAATATAATAACTAAAAATTTTTTCATAACCAAAAGAGTCAGAAGCTCGATACTATTTATGAATAATGTCGACTTTATTTCAATTTATTAGTCTGGTTTATTAATATAAAATTTTTCAGAATATGTGAGCATATTTGCCCTGGCTATCAGGAATGCTTGAAAATTTCTTAGCAGAACTTAGTAAACTCTTCCTGCTACTTAACAAACACGACGAGGCATAATATTCATTTAACGACATGAATGTTACTTTAACTTTTATGAATATTTATGTATGAAAATGACTTTTTAATGGATTTTACTAAGTCGACTTTAAATATACTTTTATATATTATATATATATATAGGTGCTATATGAAAGTGAACGAGTATATAAATTACTTAAAAGTTTATGTGCATACAAAGCTAAATGCTGCAGATCATAACTCACTACATTAACTCATAAAATCCCCAAAAACGAAAGAAATAAAGTAAACGTAAAGTATTTAACTTGAGCTGCCATTAAACACTTGGCAGCATTTTACAATTCACATTTTAGGTGTTTTTGTTTTTTTGTGTATTGTTTATTTGTTTGGGAAAGCCAATACACAAAAAAAAACAACCACTCCCACTTTTTCCTGTTTTTTTTTTTGGAGGGAGGAAAGGCATCATGCACACATAATAAAAAAAATTTGCGACAATAAATTTTTAGTTGACTGTACATAGTAGTAAACCAAGTTTAAGGTTGTTGTTGTTGTTGTTTATTATACAGAGCTATGCGCTTATAATAAAATACGAAATTCCTTGCATAAGCACACACACATATATACAAATTCACTGTTGCAACTCGTACGCAATGAAAAATTTCATTTACTTGCGAATTTACGAGTTTTAATGCTCAGAAATATGCATAAATCAACTGAAAAATTTTACAACGCACAAAGCTTCAACAAAAAAAAAAAAAAAAAAAAATACAAATTTCACAATTTAATCTCCGTATGTGTATATTTGTATTTTTGCAGCATACATATCTACGTTTCTATGTGTGTGCGTATGAGTTTAAGTGTATTTCCTGCTGTATTGCAATATGTTATTGGTGTTGTTGTTATTGCTTGTTACTTGTTGGCAATAATATAGAAATAAATTTAAAAACGATTTCAGTGTGTCCTTTTGCTCTCAATTCAAAAAAGCATCCTTCTCTTCTCTTTCTTCCTCTACCCTCACTCTCTCTCTCTCTTCACTTGTTGTTTTCTATACAATTATTGTACTCGTATGTGTGTGTGTTCGGAGGGTTGTCAGGAAGAAATAAAATAAAATTCTATTTACTCATAGCAATACACTGAATATGCATGTGTGTGTGTGTGTGTTTATGTATTTTTGTATGCCTGTGTGTGCATTGCTGTAATTTGAAATTGCCAATGTGTGCATGTGTAAATATTTTGTTTGGCAATGAATTTTATTGGTAGCGGTGGTTTTTACTGGTGGTGGTATCTCTGGTGTTGATGATATTGTTGTTGCTGTATTCGTGTTTGAGCTGCACTTTTATAAATTGGAAAAAAATATATAAGTACATAAATATGTATGTATGTATGTGTAAATGTACTTCAAAGTAGTACCAAATACTAGTACGTATGAGTAATATTTATTTGTTTGCGTTCTCGAGAATTTTATTGAAAGTGAATATGGTTGATTTATATACACAAAGTGCAACTTAACGCTTCTTTGTTTAACTTTTTTCGATCTTTCACGTAAATGAACCGCGAAAATTGTCTATATTAACAGTTTCTATTCATCATTTATGACTTTTTGGAAGAGAGAGAAATATGTTTGTTAACCCTCTCTCCCCCTCCGCGCGTCCCTTGTTAAAACTAGAGCTAAGTGAAGGTTGCTATTTAGTAAATGCGTTGGATGGGACAGGACTGAGGGGATTCTGTGTTATCTACAACGTGATCAGAAGAACGAATTCGGTATTGAGTTTATGGTTGACAAAAGACCAGTCGCCAGTGGCTGAGCGACTATCCATCATCCGAATCAGGGAAATATTTGTCAATATCAACCTAATTTCTGGCTATGCTTCGAGGGATGAGAACCTAATCTGTGATGGCCAGAAAATAATGAAATAAATTCAAATTTCGTTTAACAAAATTATTGTTCTACGTTTGACAGTTGGAACAAGAAGAAAGAATGAATACAAAACGTCATACTACTACACCGACAAAGCCCTAAATTTACTAACACAATGGCAAGCCTGAATGCGTTCCGCTATTTACTCACTAACATATGAATGTAACCCGAACAAAGTTGGGCCATGCATCTGTCATCGTATTCATCATTTGACAAAATACTTACAAATCAAAGATTCATTCTATTATCTTTTCGATAAAACATATGAGCTCTGTCCTCTAAATAAAACGAAATAACCGAAAATACCATGAAACCGATCGATTTCGCAACGAACTTGTTAGAGATCAGGCTAATTTCAAAATCAACGCAATTTTGTGGATTAACCATTCACTCCGTTATAGGTCGTTCGTTTTACCTTGACCCTTCCCCCTGCTTTATTATCAATTCAGTTGAGCTCTAGTGCAAGAAAATCCATGGAAAGCTTACCCGGCTTCCTATATAGTTCATAAAACACTAGAAATTTTCAATGTGCCTAGCGCTTTATGGGTGTATAATTTTTCTGAGCTTACTTAAATGGACGCAGCCTTCAACACTACAGAACTCATCACTGTGAACAGAAGCTACCATTTTATTGTGCACTGCACACAAATTTTCAGCATTCTGAGCATAATTTTGCTGTTTGCCTTCGTTTTTTTTTTCTGACTGCCATTTCCTGGTGTTTGAATGGAATCCTCGTGTTGATGAGAACACCTATGTTCTCCCATATTCACCACCAGCTTTATTGACTTCCTTCTTGTACTCAGCAGCATGATTTTTAACTTTTGAACTGTCATCCACCTGCACACTCTGAAGATTGTGTAGTAGCAGAATAGATCCAAGAATGAAAATGAAGATCAGCTTTTTCAGTCTACAGTCAAAATAAATCCCATAGTAAATCAAATTTAGATTTTATTACTAGAATTCCAACTCTTTATCCAACCAGAGAAGACTGGGAGACGGGTTCGGTAACAGGTAATGCTGGTATTACCATCTTTACCGATGGCTCAAAGATGGAGAATGGAACTGGAGCTGGTCTCTACTCCGATGACCTGCAGCTAAGGCGGTCGTATCGTCGTCTTGACAGCTGCAGCGTTTTTCAGTCAGAGATTTTTGCTATTGAGAAAGCAGCTCGACTTCTACAAGACAGTACGATTCCGATTTCGAATATCACTATCTTTACTGACAGTCAGGCTGCAATGAAGGCAATAGAATCCAAAATAGTTAAATCGGAGATTGTAGAGAAATGTCGTGCTTCACTGATGGCCATTGAGCACCATAAGGTCACTCTCTGCTGGTTTCCTCAACACAGCAATATCGAAGGGAACGAAATAGCGGATGAAATGGCCAGAAGGGGCTCTGAAATGGACATTAACGGGGCGGATACCTCTATACAATCTCCGATGTGTGAACTATTTAGGAAAATAGACGAGTATACCATAGCGGTGTCAAATGACGATTGGACTAACCTAGATGACTGTATAGTTTCACGGGCTTTGTGGCCAAGGTTAGATAGAAAGGACACCAATATTCTCTTAGGGCACAACAAATCTGCAGCACGTCTGCTCACAGGAGTCATAACTGGACATTGTGCTATTGCACCAATGCTTCAACGGTGGCGCATTCCAACGAGCGGACTGTGCAGAAGTTGTCATGATGAAGAAGAGACAGAATCGATTCTTCACTTTCTATGTCAATGTCCAAGGCTGCAGATGAGCAGATTCCAATGTTTGGGGTCGCGCTTTTTCAATAGTCTAACCGAGATAACGAAAGTGGAACTATCAGATCTTCTTACCTTCATCCGGAGAACCAAATGGTTCAATAAAGACATTACCTGGACTGCTGACGGAAACTGTGGTTAGAGACGTGCCTCATCCGGGCAATTAAATGGACAATTAAGTCTCCGAGTGGAAGTGCGGGTTTATACAGATATATACATACATGTATATATATAAATATATTTTTTATTTTATTTATTTAGAGAGTATTCGCATCTAAGACATGATCTTTTACATGCGCAAATTATTATAATATAACAACATATTTAGTAAAGTTATTAACAACAAATTGCTTAATATAAGATAAATGTCAAATAAGATGATGAATTTAATAACAAATTAATATTAAAATTAAATAGGGTTAAAAGTGATCTAGAGGAAAGGAACAAATGAAGAAATAAAGTAATTAAAAGAAGAAAAAGAG
Source organism: Toxonevra muliebris (assembly GCA_963691655.1). Taxonomy (NCBI): domain Eukaryota; kingdom Metazoa; phylum Arthropoda; class Insecta; order Diptera; family Pallopteridae; genus Toxonevra; species Toxonevra muliebris. The sequence continues at coordinate 52,366,427 of OY829329.1, forward strand.
AAAAAGAGAGAGAGAGAGAGAAATAGACTAGGAAAAATGTTGAAGAACTAAATGCTTAAAGTTTTTGAAATTAGAAACTTATAGCGCTAACAAAAAATAGCCTACTTGAATTTCTAAAGTTATGGCTATGGATTTGAAGGTTTATACTTCTGCTTGATTTACAGAATTGAAGCTTTTCATACAAATAATTGGGGCTCTGTGTATAAATGAGCCTATGCAAAAAGATACAGTTCCTGACATCAATATATATATACATTGGCACACGCCTTCCAAACCTAACCTAAACTGTAAGATAATTTTCCACAGAATTCCATGTAAAACCATTCAACCAACCATTCAACCAACCATTCGATGTTACCTCATTTTATGAATTTGGGATAAGTCATAAAATGAGGGGCCGCATAAACTTTCAAATAGTAAGAATAGTAAGATTCAATAAAGATTTGATGTCTAGAATTCAATTTTGTCTCAAATTCTGAGTCATTTTTTAACCATATCAACGTTTAACGTTCAACAACAACAATTTAGTCCAAATGACAGATCATCATAGCATCATAAGGATGGTTTTCACCTCCTTGAAATATTACTGTGGGTTTTATTTAGGTTCTAAGTGATTATGTCTAGTCAATGTCTAGTCAATCACAGAGGAGTTTCATTCCAGGAAGACAATGCTCGTCCTCATAGAACAAACTCACTTGCGACCAACTGCTAACGTTTGAGAGAGGAATCACCTTAATCAACGCATCTAGAACCACAGTACCACTCCATTCCCATTTTGGTTTGCAGTGTCTCCAGAATTCCCTTGATGGCTAAATTTTTGATCTCGAGATGATGTCCAGTGCACAAAAGTGGGCAAGCTCATGGGTTGATCTGATTCAGACTGTGTAAATTTTTCAATCTAATTCTATTTTTCAAATAAAATTAAAGCTTGGGACTAACTACGATGGTTTTCATTCCAAAATTAAATGTAAAAGTAAACCCTAGAAGCTAAATAGATAAATTGATTTGAACTGCTACAACTGATTTCGGGAACAAATGACTTTTTTTGTTATAATTTCCTTTTCTCTACACTTAAGTTTAAATACATTTGTTGCCTATTTCAATTAATGACATTTTTTTTTTGTACCCTGCAACTTGCCAATTCTTTTGTAATTTATCATGTTCACATTTAAACACAATTCTATCTTCTATATTTGCTTACTTTTACTGTTACATACTTTCCACACCCGATTTTTTACAGCTCATTCTTCATGTTTTTGCCTATAACTTGTTGACATTGATATGGGTAAAACATTCATTTAAACATTATGGAATTCTAGCAAAAATTAAATTATAAATATATAGAAACAAATATAAAAAAAAGTCATCAAAGCGACAGTTTTCAAGGCAATTTACATAAAAATACTACCGCCAGCTGTAACAGCTCAAAGACATAAACACATTTTAATGGAATTTTGTTGTTGTTAAATCAGAAGCGCCTAAAAAATAGTTTACAAATTATTTATAGTCAAACGCATATTGTAATCTCTTTTCAAATGATACAAAAAACTGTTTACTTACAAATGTGCTGTGAAAAATTTGCTGAAATGACAATGTATCATAGTAAAAAGAAATTTTTTCATACAAAAAAAAAAAAATAAAAAAAAATATTTAATTAAAATTTGTTTTCTACAAAATAAAAATATAAAATAAAAAAAAAAAAATGCACTAAAGAGCACAATGAAAAAGAATAACAAAACGAGAATTGCATTATTTCAATTAAATGCACTCACTTGCTGTGGATGCTTACAAATGTATATATGTGTATGTGTGTAAAAGTTAGTGTTTGTATATTGTTCTGTGTGAGTGCAACGGAGCGTATGAGTAACATTTAAATCAAAGTAAATATTGAATTAAATGTTACACACACATACACACACATTCATCATCATGCTGAGTAGCAGAACCAGTAACAGCAGTAGCAGCAACAACAAAACAATTGTTGTTTATATTTCATTGTTGGCATGTGGCCATTGTTGCAACAACAACAACAACAAAAAATGTAATTGAATTTTATACTACAAATGCATGTGTGTTGCAGCAATTCTCCTCTCATGTGTGCATGTGAATTCGTGTCTATATGAAAATATGCACGTGCCCCTCTCTCTCTCTCTCTCTGGAAAAATATGTGCCGTGTAATGAATCATAACAATAATAAATTATTTACAATGTGTTTCATGGAAAAAAAACTTACGTACTTATTATTTAACAATGGTTATAATTATATAATTTTACACTTTTTCACTTATGAAACTCAATTATTGTTGGCGATAAAAATAATTAACAATTCCATCATTCAATTACACATACACACATTCATGCTATTATTTGAATAATCAACCCTCTCAGTTATCAACGCTCTCTTTCGATTATATATTTTATTAACTCGTACAGTTTAGAGCTATACGCTTACCACATTTAACCTACTTTTGGCCTGAATAACTTGCATACCTTGACTTGTTAAAATATATATTAAAAATTCTTCCTTATGCTACAAAACTTATTCAAGCCTGTGCTTGTCAGTAGGTCTGCCTATGCTAATCATTCGTTTTACGCACATAAATCGCAACTCTATATGTGCACATTTTTTAAAAAAATTATTCTACTATTTTATATCCTTTTTTAGTTAGTAAAAATGCGCACACGTTGATTTAAATATATATATATATATATATATATGCATATATAATGTGAGTACTTTACGAATGTTCCCACCCTGGCTGACCTACATAAATATGGTAGCGAACGAGTGGTGGCTCTGAATATTCTCAAGTACATTTAATGTACACTAAACTTAAGTAGCTGAGTTGACTGCACATTTCTAGCACATTTTCAATTTATTTAATTATGCCATTTTAATTTAAATTCAATTGGTTGCAAATTTATACACCAGTGGCTCTTAAATGCATCTTTAAAAACCTCATTTAATTTCAACTTTTGCATAGAAACATTAAAATAAATATCTTGGCTTGAAAGAGAAAAATAATGTAGATTGTCTGTGTTGTTGTTTGGTGTATAGAAATTCTGTGAGCAGAGATCAAAAACGATGGAGAGAGAGAAAGAGAAAAAAAAAAAGATTACAATCACATACTTCTTTGTGTTTTTGTAGTTTGTTACTTATCAATTTTCTTATACAACTCAGGTTAAGGCATCAATCCACTCTAGTCTGCCAAGTGTCTAGTATCTTTGCATACAAATAAACGGTTTTCCATTAAGGACCTAACAATTTTATCTATTAATAAAACACAGAATTTTTTAATATATTGATTACATTTTATGAATGAAATTCGTTTTCGGTCATATGACCACCACGAACCCGTTTACAGCGATTGATTCTGAAAAGCACCGTAATGTTATCGTGTTATGTTGTAAGGTTATTTGTGACCAGAACTGGATGAGCTTGACATCATAAAACAACATTTGATTGCTTTTTATGGGGCTATATCAAGTCACTGGTCTATGCCAACAAGCCAGCAACTTTAGACGAGCTCAAAGACAATATCAAACGCGAAATTGCCAACGTTCCGGTCGAAATGTGTGCGAGAGTGGTGGAAAATTGGGTCCAAAGAATCGATCGCTGTAAACGGGCTCGTGGTGGTCATAGGTAAGGATAGATTGGAGTGACAGCCTTCTGCTTGAAAGCACACTTAAGTACATTTAGGCTCATTGTGATACCACAGTATGGCGCGACTCCCCCTTTTACGGATTGGAGAATCATGAGGATTCCATAATGAATCTGGCTATGTCCTTAATTTTTACGGATGATAGCTCGGACAGACTAGTGAAGAAAGGTGAGCCCAGAAGTTTTAGTCTCCTCCTGGCCAGAGATGGGCATTCGCACATGAAATGGAGGACTGTTTCTTCTTCCTCCTCAGAGCCGCAGCCCCGACAGAAGTCATTGAATGGCAGTCCTAGTCATGCAGCATGTCTCCCCATTATGCAGTGTCCCGTGAGCACCGAAATCGTAATGCTGATGGAGTTTTTGCTAAGGTTGAGTAGCTGTCTAGTCCGTCTATTGTCCATAGTGGTCCATGTTAGTCTGTTAATACCGCAGGTATGCTCCGCTACCCAGGATCTTTTTGCTTTCTCAAGGCAGTTTTGCTTAATGGCTAATTTAATAGACGTAAGAGGGACACCAATTGTGCAGGAAGGTGATATATCTGTAAGCTGCGAGCCCTGTTTTGCTAACTCGTCGGCATTGCAGTTACCTGAAATATCCATATATCCAGGCACCCAATATAGGTGGACCTGCGAGTGACTCGACAAAATTTTGAGTGAAGATCGGCAGTCGAGAACAAGCTTTGATGTAGTGAAAGCACCGGCAAGGGACTTGATTGCTGCTTGGCTGTCCGTGTAGATGCAGATATTCTTATCGAATGAATCGTTGCGAATAAGCCACTTGGACGCTTGATAGAAAGCCATTACTTCCGCCTGAAAGACGCTACAATGGTCGTGAAGTCGGAAAGAGAGTCTAAGATCCAGCTTGGTAGAGAAGATGCCGCAGCCGACTCTTTCCTCCGATTTGGATCCATCTGTATATATGTCAATTGAATTGTCAGTGACCACCTCGCCATTAATCCATTTCTCTCTACTGGGGATATGGGTGAAGAACGTGTGGTTTAAATTAGGGGTAGAGCAAATGTAGTCTACGTTAGTTGGTACGGACGTATCGTGGATTAAAATCTTGGCATGGCCCAGGTTTGACCTGGTCCAGCGAGTTAGGGCACTGAGTCTGGCAGCAGAGCACTTAGCTTGTTGCTTAACCAGAAGTGAAGTTGGCAACCAATGAAGGATTGCGAAGAAAGCTTTTGTAGAGGTAGTACGGAGAGCCCCAGTAATCAATATGGCTGCCATTCTTTTAAACTTATCCAGTGGTTTAAGGTTGACCGCCTTTGCAGTAGCTGGCCACCAGAAGACGGATCCAGAAAGAAGATTAGGCTCGACTGCTGAATAGAGCCAGGAAGTGGCTCGAGGTTGAAGACCCCATCTTGTTCCTAATGCCCTCTTACAGCAGTAGAGAGCGCAAGAGGCTTTCCGTACTCTCTCTGCTATATTAGCTTTCCATTGAAGTTTAGGATCAAGAACAAGTCCTAAATATTTGACGCACTTGCTAAGGCAAAGCGAGGTACCATTAATTTTGGGTAGGGCAAAAGTTGGTATTTTATACTTTCTAGTAAAAAACATGACCTCTGTTTTGGCAGGATTGACATTAAGACCGAATTCACGGCACCAGTGAGACAGAATGCTAAGTGAGTGATTTAGCCGTTCTGAAAGAGTAGCAACGTATTTGCCGGATACTGCAATAGCAATGTCATCTGCATAAGCTATTATTTTGCAGCCGGTTTGGTCTAATCTGTTTAGCAGTGTGTTCATATAACTGAAATCGAATTTCATTCATATAATGTAATGCTTGCACTACACCCATAATAAATTTGTGCTCAATATTTCAAAAAATTCTGTGCTTTATTAATAGATAAAATTGTTATGTCCCTAATGGAAACCCCTTATTTATACATCAAAAATAAACTAAATGTTTACCATAGTCAGTAATCAAAGTAAGGTAAATTTTGAATGTAATATTCTCTCAAGATAATATTATCACCGTCTATAGATTAATTGCATCCCTACAGACAAGAATAATAATTCATTTTTCTTAAAGACTAGGTAGAAAAATTAGAATGAATAAGTTAAATCTATGAAAGCAACATATAATACAAAAATAAAACTAGATAATTTCAATTTAAAACTAAAAAAGGTGACGTCATTAATAAACTCCAACAAAAATTTAGTGTGGTCGTTCCAATCAACCCCTACCCTCCTCTTCCTGCTCTTCTTTCCTGCCACGACTACGCAATTTCTTCGCCTTCAAAGAAAATACTTTCCATTTTCCACAAACAAACATAAAAGATAATATGAAACCAAAGAAACCAAAAAATGTTCCATATCAAAGCAAAAATATTTAAATCAATTGAAAGATTATATTTAAATAATTCTAAGCAGAATTTAGAATTACATAAGGATTTGTTTTGTGTGTTTAGCTTTAGAAAAGGGTAGTACTTTAGGTGAATCAGATATTTGTTGGTTGGCTTTTCAACTTAACTCAAAATACTCCCCTAACTCCAAATGTGGTTCGTTGCTATAGTAAAAGCGTGCAATGCTTGAAAAAAGAAATCATATCATTATATGAAAAATAGCTTTTTCACTTTTTGAATCGAATTATGAATAACATCATGTAAAATGCCTTTGGCTATGAACAAGAGATTGAATATAAGAATGAGTATGTGTGCTAATATTTCTCTTCCACTCTCTCTCTCTCTCTTCCTTTCTCTCTGTGTATGAGTGTGTGTGTATTTTCCATAGCAATCTTTTAAGCTGGAAAAAAAGCACGATAAAAAAGGGAAAATGTATGGTAGGAAAAAAAAAAAACCAAACCAACCCAAAATTTGGTTACGCCAGTGTTAAATTGTGCATAAATCGAATATGGTCGTTTTCAGCAGCAGCAACATGAGCAGTCCGTATCAGCATCAGCTTTGTAGAAGTACGTGGAGAGTAGCAACAGTTTATTGTTTGGAGCAATTGTTTTGCAATTTTTATGCATTAAAATGATATTATTCTGTTTGACTTTTTGTTTTCTGTGGGTGAATGTAAAAACGTGCAGTCAGTTTCAACAAAATTTTTTGTTTTATTGTATTTTGTAATCAACGTAAAATTAAAAAAATATTTAAATCTGTTTCATTTTTATCAACGTTTATTTAAAGAATTTAGAACAAGAACTTTGTACAACACTCAACATATTTTCTTAAGAATTCTCATTCAAAGCTTTGATGCTCTTTTGATTAACAAACCTAACTATCAATGGCACAAAATATCGAAAATATAAAAATACCGGAGATGCCAAAGATATCAATAGTATTGAAAAATCTCCAAAACGCCGAATATATAGAAATTCAGGAAATTTGATCAAGTTCAAAAAACTCAAAGAAAGGTCAAAATATAAAAAATTTCCAAAAACTTTCAAATATACTAAAAAGTTTCCAAAACATAGAAAAACTTAAACACCAGAAATCGGAAGAAACTTAAAAACTTTGCAATATTAAAAAACTTCAAAATCTTTGAAAATACAGAAATTTCGAGCCAATTTAAAACACCCATAAAATTTAAGGTATCAAAAATATAGAAATCCTGGGCATGTCAAAAATAATAACACATGGAAAAATTTTCAAAACATCGAGTGCACAAAAAATTTCCAAAATTGTCAAACGTAACAAATATAGAAGCAGTACCTAAAGAGTCAAAAAATATATCCAGCAATAGTAATAGAGAAATTTTGTCACATCATATTTAAAAAACTTAAATTATCGACAATTTCAATAATCACAAAATATTTCTAAAATAAGAAAAATTTCCAAGATATAAAAAAGAGATACAAGAAATAACTGAGACGTCAATTCATATATACTAAAATGTGGAAATTTTATAAAATTCAAAAATTTTAAAAGTACTGAAAATGTATAAAAAACAAAAATATCGAAAATACAGATAAACCAGAAAAATTAAATATATCCAATATTCAAAAAATATCGAAAATATAAACAGCCCATAATTCTCGAAAATATAAATATTTTAAAAAGCTTTCAAAACCCAGAAAAGAATTTATAGAAATTTCAAAACACACAAAAGAAAAAAATTTTAAAAACATCGCATATATATTTACCAGGAATATTAAAAAACTCTAAATAAAACTCTAAAATTTCAGTAGCATTCCAAATTTATATAAATTTGAAAATATGGAAACACCGGAAATGTAAAATATTCCAAATTTACGTATATATAAATTTGAAAATATGGAAACACCGGAAATGCAAAATATTCCAAATTTACGTATATATAAATTTGAAAATATGGAAACACCGGAAATGTAAAATATTCCAAATTTACGTATATATAAATTTGAAAATATGGAAACACCGGAAATCTAATATATATATATATATAAAAAAAATACAAAATTCCCATAACACCGAAAATATAGAAATACCAGAAATTTTCTGATATTAAAAACATTCAAAATTTGTGTAAAACCAATACTGCTAAAAGAAAAGTAGAAATGCCGAAAATTCCAAAAAGCCCAAAAAATTTCAAAAATTTGTTTAGTGTCAAAAATATGAAAATACCAAAAATGTAAAATTATTAAAGATATAGAAGTATCAAAAAAGTTTAAAATATCAAGATATCAAAAAATTCGCAAAACATCGAAAACATCGAATTTGGAAAACTTGAAAAATAAATTTAAAAATTTATGAAATATCAATATAAAATTGCGGGAAATATCAAAAATGTTATAACATAAAATATTTAAGATACCGAAACTAAAGAAAAACCTAGGAAATTTAAAAAGATTTTTAAATATGAATTTGTGAATAATATGTAATGTCAATTTATCAAAACAGCATTGTTTTTAATAATTTAGGAAAAATTTGAAAATTTCAGAATATATCGCTCATTTGCGATTTAACATAATATTTGTAATTTTTAAGTTATTAAAGGTCGTTTAGAGGTGTTGCTTCAACAGGCAAAATCTCGACGTTATTTTTGCAAAATCCACAGCTAGAGAATAAATGTTTCGTTATTATTTTCAAACAAAACTTACAAAATTGTATAAAAAATTTCTAAATAATTTTAAAAATGCACAAAATAGTTTTTGTGATGATTTGATTTCTTTAGTACTCTATAATAGATTTGATAGTTGTAGGAGTGAGCGCTCGTTGCTGAGACCCCTTGTTACTGCGACCCCACCTAAAACCTATTGTACTGCCCCTGAATAAAACACCTACCACTATGAGATCATTCCTTGTGAGGTTTTCAATTATTTGTTTAGGCAAAGTATACGGTACATTGTACTAATGTAGGTCAGTATTTTCTTACAAATGATGTAATATCGCGAATATGCCCTTTACAGTGGCATGAGATATTATCTAAAATTTCTTTCGCTTCGCTATATATTCGACACATATCGTTCTGTACTATGTATCCCCAGAGTAGACGACCTAGTGCACTAGACTTTCATTCAGAAGGTTCTGGTTCGATTCCCGTCTTCGTCTGGTGATTAATTTTCATAACTTTCTTATATTCACTATCAATATGAAATGTGTGAGAATTATAAGATAGTGTACAAGTACACACATTGGTTGGTTGGTAATGCCAAAACCACCAAGCCGATAAAAAATTGCCACACCGCCGTTCGGAATCGGCGTTAAACTGTAGATCTAACTATGTACTATCACAATGGGCCGTTCAGGCCTAAGTGTGTCTCTCGACAGTCACTCCAACCTGTTTTCTGTATTTATATTTACACATAGACATTTTCTTAGTTTTCTACTACCTATTCGCCTCTCTTCAATGAATATGAACTTGAGTTACTTTATTTTTGAATATTATTATTTTCACCTTATACAAATCTATTGGACATATTAAAGCTAACGACGCCTATAATATTTCGTTCCCCAAATAATGGATATAACTACTGCGCCATTTTGTAACAAGTGTTAAGTTTAAATCCTGCGCACGACAATATCGTTGTGAAATTTGTGCTAATGATGCTTATGTATAAATAATTTATTCTCATTTCATAAACAAAGCAATATTTAATTAATACTCTTCAATACACACATGAAACGTACAAATAAGTCACTGTAAGCTAAATAATAGACATAAATGGTGTATATGAATATTAAGTACACCAGCGCGTATACATAACATTAATTAACTTCAATAGCAAGTAGTGAAGTAGCGACATAAAATACGATATTGAAAGCTGCTGTTTGCAGTTATAGTAAGTACATATTTGCAAAATAAATGTTTTTTCTTTTTCTATTTGCTTAAGCTGAAACTATTTCTTCTGTTTCTAATTTCTTAGTAACCGTAAGGTAGAAATAACACAATGCCTCATTAGTAAAGTGTTACGTTATTTGCAGAGTGCCTCCGGGAAATGGAACCGATTCTGGAACTTATCACGTGACTGGTTCTTTAATTTAGAAACCGGTTCCAGGTTTCACTCTTTTATATAAAACGAACCGGTAACTATAAGACGGCGTTGTCATTAGAAGTGATTCATACACCGGAGAAGAAGGCCCGTTTTGCCCAAGATGCCCAGAGAATCGGGAGAACGCGCAGCAAATACTTTTTAAATGCCCGCGTTTTAACAAAAACGGAGATGAGCTGGAGAAAGCCTTTGGAGAACCCCCTACAGAAAGGAATCTGACGACACAGATGTGTAACACAGCGGAAAAATGGAATGCAGCATGCAAGGTTGCTGCAGATATGATGACCACTCTCTATGATGCAGAACGTGCGCGCAAAGTCGAGCGCACGGCAAATACTACAAATATGGAGCCAGATATCGTCAACCGACTATAAAACCGAACAGAATTGGACAGAAACTAATACTGATGATTGAGCACTAAACTCATTACGGCCTTCCGACGTAATACCTAGCTGTGGTTCCGGGAGGAATATCCGTGGCTTTAGCGTGAGAATGTCACGCACTGACTGGGTGGCTTTTTATGCTTTCCTCCTCGTTAAAAAAAAAAAAAAAAAAAAGGTTAGGTTAGGTTAGGTTAGAGGGGCTGTCTGGGGACACACTTAGGCCTGATTATGATGCTTATGATTCCCAAACACACCATATCGATAATGAATATAAGAAGGTTATGAGAGTTAACCACCAGACCAAAACGGAAATCGAAGCCGAACCTCCTGGGTTAAAGTCAAGTGCACTACTCAGTTGAATGTCCAGTGTGTACGCAAGTACAGGTTCAAACACACAAACCTACTGTGAAATTTTTAAAGAAACACAAACGAATTGCCCCTCTCTATATCATCTTTGAACCAATTCGGTGACCGGTTGCTTTGAATCAGTCACGGGACTTATCACTTGATGATAATTTATCTTCAATTTCCCATAGGTGTTTGTATTGTGCATTGTATGTGTGCATAAATGTACGTATGTATGAATGTATTTGATTTAAGTGTGGTATTGTTTACGAGAAGGTGTTGGGTTGAACTGTTTTCGTTATTATATACTTACGTAGTTCAAATAATATGAAATTGTAATTGTAACTATTGCATTTGAGAACATGTGTAGGCTGAAGCTTTCATACCATTAATTCGAAAGTAAATAGAGAATATTAAAATTGAAATATTTTTTTTTATTTATTAAAACTGATATGAATAAGGGTAGTCTATTTTTTTGAGTAATTTAGACACTTATCGCTAGATTATTTATAATTTTTGAATTGTTATAAATTGAGCATAGAAATTCAGAAAAACATTTTTGATTCCGATTTTATGGTCTACTTGTTTTAATTTCAGGTTTAATTTTTGAGCAGATTTTTAGTCTGAACTTATTCCGTTTATGAGGCTAAATTTCCTAAATTTCCGATTTAATTTTCGGTTTTACTTTAGACATGATTTTTTGTTTTGGATTTTTGGTTTAATTTTTGAACTGTTGTCCCTCTGAATTTTAGTCTGATTTGAAATTTTGCCTATATTTGATTTGAGTTTTGGTTTACTTACGGTCTAATTTTTGGTCTAATTTTTAATCAGAATTTTGATTTGTTTTTTTGGCCTAAAGGTTGATTTGATTTTTGGTCTGAATTTCGCTTAAAATTTGGAACTACTTTTATTAGAACTGAATAATACTAAATTTATATTAAATTTGGGCTAGTTTTGATAGAAGTTTTGGTGAAAAATTGGCCAAAATTGTGGTCTGAATTTGGTCCCCTTCTCGTTTGAGATTTGGTCTAAGTTTCGGTTTAATTTTGATCAGAGTCTTAATTTAATTGATGGTGTGAATTTGGCTTACTCTATTTATAAGTTTTGGTCAGAATTCGGTTTTCTTTTTGGCCAGAATCTGGTCTCTTTTTTTTAAGTTTTGGTTTAACTTTTTGCCTGTGTTTTAATATAATTTTTAGTCTGAACTTTTGTTTAATCTTTGATCTGAACTTTTATTTGATTTTCGGTTTGAGCTTTGTTCTGGATATTGGATAATTTTACGGGCTAAATGTGGACTGAATTTCATTCTGAATTTGATATAAATTTCAGTCTAGTTTTGATACCAGTTTTGGTCAGAATTTGGTTTCATTTTAGACTAAAATTTTATCTGTCTTTGGTATGTGATTTAGATTTAGAATTTTAAACTATTTTTGGTTTAAATGTTGTTGCTTTTTGATCAGAGTTTTATTCTAATTTTTTTTCTAACTTTACATTTGGATTTTTATCGAGAATTTTGATTTGATTTCTAGTCTGAGTTTTATATCTTTTTTTCTGAATTTTGGTCTAAGTTTTAGTTTAATTTTATGATCTAAATTCCATTTTATTTTTAAAGTGAATTTAGTTTTGGTCTAATAATTATATTTTAATTTAACAAGACCAGCCCTCCCCAAACCGAAACGATTTTTTCTAGTAAAATTCTTCAAACCCTCCCTGAAATCCTTGTTTAATTGATAACAAGATTGTATTAAGTTAAAGTAGAAAAATAGCGTACTGCAAGATCACAGTTAAAAGTTTTTCTTTCTTTTTCCCAAATTAAAGTTTTCTTCTCATAGAGTTAGAGTGCATAGTTTCCAGCATTAAATAAACATTCGAATTTGAATAAATATCACACATTTATTTTGAAAATTCCTAATTACCACCACATGTGTTTAAGCCTCCAAATATTATTGAATTACAACACATTTTCAAATTTGGCTCCTTCTGGTTCTATGGTTATACTATAAGTTAAGCTAATATTGACATTTATATAATGATATTTAAATATTTTTTTTTTTTTGCATTTATTGACAAAATTTAATTGTATGCATTAATTTGGAAATGAAATATACGCATACAAAATATAATTAGCATACAAATGCTAAATAATTTTATAACCAAAAACTTCTCATTAAATTTAAATCAATTACTAACATTTGTTTGCATTTGCATTAGCGGCACATGCACAATCACACTTTTAACTAAATAAAACAAAATATATTTTTTGCTTCAGTGCATTTTAGTTGTATGTATATTTTCTATATTATAATTATTAAAATTATAATACAAACGATTTAGCATTCGTAATTTTATCTAAATATATGCATAGTTTAATTTATAATGAGCTTGACATTGTGAATAAATAATATTTTGTATTTAGGTTTATTTAAAGTAAATTGTTTCAATAATATGTGCATGTGTTGATTATAATGAAAAATACAAAATACAAAAATATTATACAGAGAGCCTGTAATTTGCGACTGGTATACAAAAAAAGGGAGAGCCATTAACTATCTTCAATGTAGGTTTGAAGAATGGAATAAAATAAAATAATAGTATAAGTAATTCCAAACAGAAGTTTTTAGCTGATACATCATTTATATATCCCTCAGTCAAACGCTTCGATTTTCACAAGGAGATTCCTGTCATAACAATATCATACTGACATCAGCTTATGTGAAGTTAAACGATTTTGCCGGCTAAAAATCTATGGGCCTATAGCCATACTTTCCATTTTCCGATATGATAAGATGGACAGCTTGAAAGACACGACTTCTAATAATGCAAGATAACGTTTATGAACTCTAGCAGAATAATTCAACTCTCAACTGAAAATAAACCACTTTTTGTGGAATATATTGAGCCTCAGATTCCTCTGCCATAACATAAATACACAGCCTAAAATCTGAGGAGCTGTAAAAAACAAATATCTGTTCTGTCTCCAAAATGTTCCATTACAGCTCACATAATAAATTCTATACATAAGAAACAGATCCACATATTTTATGTATATGCCCTGCATTGGGCAATACTTTTTCGACTTTTTCAGCTTCATCAGAAACTCAAAACGAATACTCCATCACCAGCGGCGAATCCAGATTGGGGTCAAAGGGCTACAGTTTCTCTCTAAATGGCTTTGGTCATATCAGGATGATTTTTAGTCAGCACTTGGTTTAAATTTTGGCCAAGTTCTAGTCTGAATTTGGTTTGTTTTCTATCTAAGTTTTGATCTCTGGTTTTTAAACTGAAATCGTTTTGATTTTCGTTCTGAACTCTTATCAGCTTTTGGTCTAAGTTTGGTGTAAATATCAGGATGATTTATAGTCACAATTTTGATTCTTAATTACTCAGAATTTTTGGTAGAAATTTTTATCTGAATTTTTTGTTTGAATATGGAGTTTTTGACTTAATTTGAAACATGGCCTTAATTTTATTTGAATTTTGATCTGCTTTTGGTCTAAATTTTTGCAAACTAAAAATATTACTCTGATTGGAACAAATATCATATATTAAAAAAAACTGAATTGTGTATTAACGAACACAAGGCAGAAGTGAAACTTCTTGTGAATTAAACGAAACACAAGCAAATAACAAGCAAATGAAATTTTTCAATCGCTAAAATTTTTACTTCATTGGCTTGTGTTTTTTAATTTCATTTGCTTGTGTTGCGTTTAGTTCACAAGAAGTTTCACTTCTGCCTTGTGTTCGTTAATACACAACCAATTTTTTTTTTTTGATTAATGCTAGAACAAAAATTGCAACTCTGTACCGGTAATTTCGATGACAATTGTAGACGAACTCTTTTTGTGTGCGACATCTTCATGTAATTCCTTGGACATTAGCGCCATCTGTATGTGAAATGTATAACTGTCATAAACTTTAAGATGGCGACGCTACACATTGTTCTTTCTGCCAAACGGGTGTGTGTGTGTGTGTAATTAATATGTTATATTGAATTAAAACTATTTATGAATCGTTTATTATATAGTTTGCTCGTGATTTCAGTTACGGAATATTGATATTTAGCCCCTCATGCACATTGCTCGACAAAATTATGTCGCATTGCAAACTTACGCGCGACGTCACATCCGGTTGGTTTTACTCTAGGACAAGAGAAAAGAAGTTTCACTTTAATAATTGAAATTATAAAGCGGTTTCTACTAGCACCATGTAGTTCCTAATAAGAGCGGAATGATGTAATTTTCTCATTTCGTTTCATTTTTTGAAATGAGCAAATAGTTTCTAGTTCAAAATGAAGCAAAGTGTTACAAGCATCTAGTATTTTGTTTATGGCTGAGTCGGAACAACTTAATCTCCCCAAATAGCTCTTTTATTTAGTTTAAGTTAGAGAGAAACCTTGGTAACTTTTACATTTTGTCTAGTTATGTATCTCTGATTAAAAATATTACTCTGATGGAGTAGCTGCTTTTTTTTTCATTTCACCAATGCTACATTCCTGTTTAAAAATATCTTTTCAATTGGAATATTTCTTCAATTCTTTAGGCATAAATTATATTTTCAACTAAATTTTGTTTCATTTCAGAAACTATTTCGAAAATAAAAAAAACAAAATTAAACTTTATTTGTATTTCCCCTTAATGCTGGAAATTTTTCATTTCCACTAGAAAATTTATGTTGCCTAACTTTTTTCAACTGCATTTAATTAATTAAAATTTATACTACACATTCGCTCCTTCAATTTTCCACTTTTTTAATTTTTTTTTTTTTTTTTTGCCTCCCCTTTTTAAGAAATAAATATCAAATGCATAATCCACGCTAATAAAACGCAATAAAATTTTTATTACAAAACCATATAACTATAAGCCACTTCCCTTTCCACTTCCATTTCGACTTGTATTTTCCACTTTCCATTTTTACTGCCACTTTACATTTTACTTCAACAAAATATTTACTTGGTACTTTTTTGTTTTTATTTTACACCCCAATTGCTACTACTATGTATGTGTTTGTATTTGTCTACGAGTATGAACGTGTGTATGTATTACTACCTCATACAATAACATCAACTACGTATGTATTGTATGTAGTATCTATACAATAGAGGTATTTCCCAGCAACTACTACTACTCCTATTTCTACTACTAATACTGCTACTAAATGCACAACACGTTTCTCAAATAAAAGTAAAATTCAATTAATTTATTTACACCCATTTGCCCGAACGCTAAAACGCACGCGTCCGTCTGGATTTGGTCCGACACTCTCTCTATATTGAGTGGAGTGTATCTGGCCAAGTGACCAACGGTGGTGCTAGTGCAGAGTGCATGCATTTAAAGCACTTTTGTTTTTAGATTTTGTTGTTATTGCTGTTGTTTTTATTTATCAGGGAGAGCTACAGAGCTGCGCTGCAATCAACAAAAGGGACAAAGAAAAAATTGTCGCTTGCTATTGCCGTTTTGAACTGTTAATAAAGCTTTGGAGCTTTCCGGTGACCAAGTATGTGTGTGCGTGTGTGTGTTTGCTTAAGTGTATATTTCCCTTGAAAGTATTTGTGTACTCAGATAGCCATCGCTATCTTTTAGCTCTAGACTTTGTATTCATGGATTGCGACAACATTTTTTTTTTCAAAAACGATTTTTTATAGCGTATATTTAAAGTTACAGCAATTAAGTTTTATTATTACATTGGAGTTTATTGTATTAAAAAATTATTTAAGCGAACTTTCTCATATATGAAAGTGTGCAAATAAAACTATATAGAAAATGCTTTAGCATTAGAAAATAAATAAAATTGTGAATAAACTGTAAAAACTTGTAATATGATTTAAAAATATTCTGTTGAAATAATTTTGTAAATATTTTAAACTACAATTTGCAGGCATGGAATTGAAAAAGTTCCCAATCCGTTGAGTTAAGAGAAATGAGGAGATATATACAGATACAAAAACTACTCCCAATCCACCAAATCCATTCCAGAAAATCGAATCCATATGTCTTAAATGCTTAACTTATATAGCGATTCGCATTTTCGCTAAATACACTTCTGAAATTGTTGAAATCTCTTATTTATTTAGTATATATGGTAATTTAATCATTTCTTTTGTGAACCACTGCTCTTGAGCTCTGAAGTCAAAGTAGTGGCGGTTCTGGGATCAATCAATAACTAGATCCAGATCCAGACCAAAACCAGTCCAAAATCTAACAAGTATTCATATCAAAATTCAAATAAAAATTCGGGTCGAAAATCAGACCAAAAATTCGGACCGAAAACTCTTTCGAAATTTGGATAAAAAATCTGATAAAAATTCAGACCGGAAGGAAACTAAATTCATACAAAAAAATTAGACTAGAACTTAGAACAAAACTCATACTAAACAATTCCAACTTAAGTTTAGAACAAAAGAAGACCAAACTCAGATAAAAATTCAGACCAAAGCTCGGGAACAAATTTAAATCAAAATCAAACCAACTTTAAACAAAAATTTTGAGCAAAAATTCAGACCATAACTCGTATATAATTCAGACAGAAATTCAGACTAAACTTCAACAGAAATAAAACTCAAGGCAAAAATCAATCCAAAACCCAGATCAAAATTTTAACGAAAAATCACACCAAAATTAGATAAAATTTTGACTAAAAACACAGACCAAATTCAGAAAAAAAATTTTACCAAAAACATAGCAAATCAAAGCAAAAGTGACCAACTTCAGACCCAAACTCAGATTAAACATTAGGTCGAACATCAAACCACACATCAGACCAAACACCAGACCAGATTCAGACGAAAACTTACATAAACCACAAACCAAAAATATTCCAAATTTAGATCAAAAGTCTGACCAACCTAAGCTACAACTCAGACCCGACCAAAAAACAGATCAAATTCAGAACGAAAACTCAGACCAAAATCAAACTATAGTTCAAACTAAAACTTAGTGTGAACAGAGAGTGAATCCAGATCAGAAGTTAATCTAAAATTCGAATCAAAAGGACACTAAATTCAAACCGAAAACTAAACCAAAGTCAGACGTAATTTAGACCAAAAATTCAGACCAAAATTCAGGCAAAATTCAAACAAAAACTCAAGTCAAACAGAAACCAAATTCAGACCAAATATGAAGCCAAATTCCGTACAAAAATCAGACGAAATTTCAGATCAAAACTCTGACCAAAAGCAGCCTAAATTCATGCCAAAAATCAAGAGGAAACAAAAAATCGGACCGAAATTATAGATCACAACTTCAAATAAATAAAAATTCAGACAACAAGTAGAACTAATTTAAGCCAAAAATCGGACCGAAGTTCAGACCAAAAGGAAAACAAATTCTTTTCAAAAGCTAATCAAACCAAAATTCGGTTCAAAAATTTAGGCAACTCTCTGGTAAATAAACTGACCTTCAAATTTTAGATTAAATGTAATCCAACCGTTGCACTATAGAAAGGGTTTTTACTGGTTATAAATACTCATAGCCTCCGTACCCCCGGTCTGGATCCACCAGCCACTGAGTATCAATGCCGATGTTTTCTCTATTTCTCCTCAAACTAAGCTTAAGCTTACAAGTTTTATTGCCTCTCAAATAAATTTCTGAGTTAGTTCCATCTTCTGGAGTAATTTTTTCTATAAGCTTATTCCTCTACATTAGATTAACTTGAAAAAAATACAACTGGATCTGAAATGCTAACTACATAGTTCACATTGTTTTCTATAAACTGATTTCACAATATTTTTTTTTTTTTTTTTTTTTTTGATTATTTCTTTTAATTATTTCAAGTAATATCAGAGAGAAAACTCACTCTTTTCTTTTTGATAGCTTTTAACGTTTGATAGCTTTGGAGTTTAATTGGCTATCGTAGAATACTCAAGATAAGTTCCTGATTTGAATTATGAATCATATTCCAGGATTAGAATTTTTAATAGATTAAATTACATTTAAAAAAAAATGAAGTAATTACTATTCTCTCCGGTCTTATATAACAATTCAGCATTGGTTGTTGAAAGAAAAACTTTTCCCTTAATTACTAAAACTGGAAAACTCAACATTTCTGGATTTAAAATAGAAAATAAAATGAAAAAATGGAAAACATTAAATGCAATGTCATTTAATATTATCATTTCAGCATGGTATCATTTGGCATTAGTTTCTTCCAACTACTAAAAACTTACAGCACAGAAATATAGCAGCATATAGCCAACAAGTGTTGCCAACTCAGCACTGCTGCTGGTTTAATGATGCAATTAGAGAGCAAGTGAAAAAATGTGCAGCATAGTTTTAGGCATTAAATATATATTTTTTTTTTTTTGCTTCTAATTAAGAAAAGAAAATCCTTTTTCATGTAAAAAATTTCAGCAAATTAAATTAAGTTTAATGAAAGAAGAAAGTAGCAATAGTAAAAGTTACAGTTGCAACTTGTTTTCTGCTTACTACTAAGTAAAAAATAATTTTACATGCACGCCGAGTGGACAAAGTAAATAAAAATGTTAGCATATATTTAGAAAAATACATACCTACATACTATATGTATGTATGTATACAAATTTAATAAAAGAAAAAAACAAAAAAAGAAAAAAATGATAAAAAATTTCAGCACAATGTCAAATTGAAAACAAAATGATTTCTGCTACACAAAATTTTATATTTACTTTTATGAAGGATTTGCTGAAGAGCTAAAAAAAAGAGAAAAAAGAGAGAAGAAGAGGAGAGTAAAACTCCTTAGTAAGTATAAAAAAAGAAGAAAATTGTAGTATCTAGCGAAGCCAAAAAGGTAACGAGGCGTTATGAATTTTATCTGATTTTATGCTTTTGCTTTATTTGCTTATTTTTTATAAGCCTTGTGAGAGTATGTGTATGTGTGTGAGCATATATGTATGTGTATGTATGTGTGTTGGCATAAACGAACGAACATGAGAAACGAAATGAAAAATGACATTAAATGTGGTGCCTTCTGGCAATAATAATGCTATATATTTATTTATGTGTATATGGGTAGAGTGTGGATGTTTAATTGGAGTATGGGTGTTTAGGTGTTGCTAAAGTAATAGATGTGTTTGTATGTGATTATGTTTGCTTTTGGTCAACAATTAAGCGGATTAGCTATGCGGGCGAATTTTTCAATGCTTGACTGAGTTTTCAGCTACTGCGGTGCAATAATTCGTTAATTTTTGATTGTTTGTGTTATTTTTGATTTTAAATTAAACTTTTAATAGCTAACGATTTTATCATTAGTGAATACTAATCAAAGAACAAAATTCATAGAAAAAAATTTTAAGCAATAATCACACTCAAGATTAGAGCTTCATCGTTATTAAGATGGCTGCATCTTGAATCAAATTAAATTAAATTGAAAAGAGAATTGTATGTTCGATAGATTTAAAGTACTTTTGTGTCTGCCCAACGAGATATCTCCGTTCTCGACTTTGCTACATATTTGAGTTATTGATTCGAGTTTCTCTTTCTATTATTTCTATATAAAACGATGAAAGAATCTAGTGAGGGAGAGTCCATTATGGTATAGCAGCACCTAGAGCACAATTGGAATTTTACTTGTGAACTACGATTTATTGAGTTGTTTACATCTCGGCGTAAATTTCACGTAGAGAAATGTAAACAATGTGCAAAATTATAAACAAAGTTAGGAAAATAGCTGTTACAAATGAAATCATAAGTCTTATTTATCATTCTTGCTTTGAACGAAACAGTTAAGATCTTCAAACAACACACGCCCTCTTCCGAAATATCTAAATCCGCTGGTGTGTCAGACGTTCTTTTTGGGTACTCCATCTGCTCCTTTTATTTCGTTAAGTTTATTCTGCAAAGTTCAATTCTCTCCAGTCAAGTTTAGAATTATGACTTAGTTTTGTATAATAACTCACTTTGACCTGAAATTTAAACTAGGGTCTACAAGTTTCTTCTGAGTATTTAGAAAGGATTTAAAGCGCGGATCATGCCAAATTGGCACGCTTTGTTGTGGTCACCACCTAGTCATAAGAACAACAAATTTTTTACTGGGATTTATTTACAATACAGTTACCGTTAGTTGATAAATTTTTCATATTAATTGATCGCAAGTTGGTGATTGTGTGCACAATGGAAGCTGCAAATAGAAAATTGATTGTGAACAAATTTATTGAAAATCCGTCGTGGTCTGGTTCAAAGATTGCCAAAGTGTTAAATATCTCCAAAAGAACGGTATGTAGAGTTATAAAACGACATAAAGAAACTCTAAGTGTTGAAAGAGCTAAAAAAGTTGTGAACAAAACGGGAACCACCAACCTAAAATTAAAGGCAAAGATCTTGAGGTCCATCAAAAGCAATCCCGGACTATCGGATAGCGATCGTGCCAAAAAATTCAATACCAGCAAAAGTACTGCTAGACGAATACTCATAAAAGCTGGGCTAAAGTGATATCGTGCTATAAAATATCCAAATAGAACAGACAAACAGAATTTGCTGGCCAAAAACCGTGCTCGTCTTCTTTATAATAATGTTTTGACCAAATTCAATGGATGCATTATTGTGGATGACGAATCATACGTAAAATTTGATCTTAAACAGCTTCCAGGTCAAAAATTTTATATGGCAACGAATCGTGGTAATGTACCCTCAAAACTCAAGTACATAAAAATGGATAAATTTGCAAAGAAAGCAATGGTGTGGCAGGCATTTGTGACATCCTCTTCTATGACGTCTGGTATTTACATCAAAGAGTGCCTTTCGAAACGACTATTGCCATTTGTTCGTCACCACCATTCGCCAGTGAAGTTTTGGCCTGAGTTAGTCAGTTGCCACTACTCTAAGAAAACCATGGATTGGTATCAGACAAATAAAGTAGATGTAGTGCCCAAATATATGAATCCACCCACCCAATTGCCCCCAGCTTCGACCGATCGAAAAATACTGGGCTATTACAAAATATAAGTTGAAGAAAAATGCAAGTATTGTCAAAAATGTGAATTCAATGTTACTAAAATGGAACCAAATAGCCGCAAAAGTATCCAGAGCGGATGTTCAAAGGTTGATGGGGTCCATTAAAAGGAATACCCGGAACTTTTTGCACAACAAAGAAATTTAAATCTTTTAATATTATAGTATTAAAACACAATATCAAACTTATCATTTAATGCATTATTTGTTATTCTGAGTGTTCTGGTTAAAAAGATACAGCAACTTTCCTGCGTACCAATTTTGCGTGAACCGCGCTTTAGTAAGAAAAGTCAAATTTTTTCTCTTTTCTTTCAGTGGCTCCCAACTCATCAGACTGAGTAGGAAGGTTTACAAATTTCTACGAAACATTTTGAATGAATTTAAATTCAGACAATCTCTCTCTTACATAGTTCAGCTATTAGAGTAGCAGATCCACAAGTTTCAATGCCTTTCAAATTAATCTCCTAATTTTATCCATGCTTTAAAATAATGGGTTGAACCCTGTATGTCATTTTAAAACCTGAAAATATCACTAGAAGACCCAAATATCAGTAGAAGATGGATGGACATTCTCAATGGGGGCTGGACAAAATAAATGTTTGGTCCCTTACTCGCCAATGCATCATCAAAGATTTTCTGAAAGAAAATTGCTGCAAGTTGCTTTCAGAAAGACTTTTTGAGAGTAAACTGCTGACGCCAATAAAAAAAAAACAAAAAGAAACTTGCGATTTTTAAACTCTGCCTTAGATTTCATAATTTTCCTTTCCTCAAGGATTCATTAAGTCTATGTAAAGATGTGTTGTGCAAACTTTGCTAAATTTTTAGATTATATAATTATACAAATTTTCAGCAAACAATTTTCTTTCACTTTAAAATTAAATTACTCTTATTTTCCCCCCTTTATTGCTGCATTCTTTTGCGTTATTGTTATTGTTGTGGTTATTATTACTCCACTCATTCATACATATACAAATATAAAATTATTACTAGGGCTATTATTTACGTGCCATTAACAATTTTCCAGCAATTTGCATGCATAAATAATAAAAATAAAAATTATAGTAGATATCCTTCCCAGAGAATCTTTTAACTACATACAACTTCAAAGTAATTTTGCTCACTCAAGTGTTTTCTTTATTTTACTCTTGGCTCTGTGGTTTGGTTGTTGTTAGGTTTGTTGTGGTCATCAAAGCTTTTTACTGGCGTAATTATTTAGTAAAAACTTGGCAAAAATTTATATTATATTGCTGGCTGCCCTTGGTATATGTATTTGTGTGCATATTATTTTATTTATATTTTCTACCCAACTACCCAATCGGAAAAAATTAAAGTTCTTTGCAGAGGAGTGGCAAAAATAAGGATTTTTTTCTCTCTCTCTCTCTTTATAATTGTAATTCTTCTCTTCTTTTCGTACAATTTTCTTATTAATGTGTAGTTTATTTTTGCATAAAGTCGGGTGTGAGTTAAGCCAACAAAAATTTATTGAAAGAAAAATCAAAACAAATTTTATGAAAATTAAATTATGAATTTAAATTATTATTATTATTATTTATTAATTTTAGTTTTTACAGTTAATTAAAATTAATTTTCACTTCCTTCTTCTTTCTATGCACAAAGCATTTTTAAATGTCATTGAGTAAATTTTTCCTAGCAGGTTTCCTCTAAGAAGGTAGATGGTGTGTTTTTGAGAGAAAGTGAACACTCGGTGGGTATAGAACAGAAAAGAGCAGTGCAGAGAGAATATGACTTAAGTATGCTAATATTATAGTCATTATTTTGTGCCTTATTATGTATTTATGCCATAATAACGTATATAGGCATATCTAACTATATACAAATATGTTGGGGCAACAGCAGCAGCATAAAGTAGTTAAGTGATTTTCTCTCTTTCAAAAAATTATTACTAAAGATATTTATATTTACATAACACTATTATTCTTACAAAAGTCTCAAGGATAATGATACAAGATTGTATCGTTATCATTTGCATAAATTTTGTAAATATTTTTAGTTAAAAATTTACTTAAATAAGTAAATTATTCATATATTTTATTCGGGAAATAAGAACTGTATTTCTAATTCGTGAATAAATTTTCACGGCAATCAAAACTAATTTTTTTCTCATGAATAACGATTCATTTTGAGTCTTTAGTTGTTCATTAAATACATTTTTTGCAATTAGAGTTATATGGAAATGTCAAATTGTGGACATTGATATTTATTTAAATACTTCTCTCCCGATTGGACTCAAACTTGCACAAAGTTTAGGCCTATTGGGTAACAGTTACCGCATCAAAACGAGATTGGTCAAAAATTCGCCGAATTGGAGGGGGTAGAGTTTTGACATTTGACAGTCTCTGTTTCGGATTCATGTAACCAGTGGCGGATACAGGAAACATTTTTGGGGGGGAGGGGAAATAAAAAATACAAATACTCCATATGAACCAAAACGCGGGCTGGAGCGTTTTTCTTTTTTCGTTTTTTTTTTTTGCTCATTCATAAACTTTATTTCGATGACTAACAATTTTAAAGGTATAGCCATGTGAAAACTTACTTGTACGTTATGCATTTTGGGCAAACTCTGTTCTTATAGCAAAGCATTTCACAATTTCTATGATCTATTTCCAAGGTAAAGGATCGTGGAAAATATAATAATAGGATGCATTTAATCAGTTTTCGGTTTTAGATTGATTTATAATGGGTCTCGAGAATTAGTAGAATTTTAAGAATAATTTAAGGTCACTGATTCCTACCCTGTATTCAAATTTTCTCTTTCCCATCTGGGATTTTCTTTATATCGACCCGAAACCTATAATTTTGTTTTTTTTTTTTGTTGGTGAGTTCAATTCTCTACCTGAGAATAGAACCCGTTGAACTGGTACTTGAGTCACGTATTTAAGAACTAAATCACCGAAATGATCCATTTTATTAGAACAATCTATTTGAACATTTTTTAAGAATTCAACCCCATCTGGGAATTGAACCTGAGGCAGATGGAATTCCAGTCAAGCACTCATCCACGAAGTAACTATTGTTGAACGTCGTCAAGTTGTTTCTGAACTAGATTAGCAGCTTCTGTAGAAGATTAATTTGACGCTAAAATGGCAGTATCGTCTGGATAAGTAGCCATAGTAACACCATCAGTTTCAGACAAGTCGCAGGTAAAAATCGAATAAAGAGCAGAACCCAGAACACTGCCCAGTGGTACTCCGGCTTTCACTTGACATTTGGCTGATGTTTCATCATTTATTTTGACATAGAATGATAGGGCTTTAAGACCAAATAAAATAGAGCTGGGAATAAATTTTTTAATTTGTATAACAGCCCTTGATGCCAAACTTGTTCGAACGCTTCTTGAATGTCCAAAAATATGGCAGAGCAATATTTTTTGCGTTCCAGAAAGTCAGTGACAATATTCACTATGCGATGATATTGCTCATGAGTACCGTGCTTATGACGATGTGTGATTTGGAACTATATTCTTATTTTCTTGTATTGTTAGCAATCTACTACTTCGAATATTTTCGAGAATATTGCCAGCAAACTTATAGGTCTATATGAGGGCACTGAGTTTTCAGGTTTATTCCATAGAGAAGGAAAGTGGTTTAATGAGCGACATTATTCATTATTCTTATAATTTAAAGTAAATCGTAATAACTAAAAACAATCATAAGTAATTATGTTTACCTTTTTGCCTGTTTAAGATATTAAATTTTTAAGTGTTTGAATTTTTTTTTGGGGGGGGCGATGGGGGTTTAACTCCCCCTGTCTCCCCTCTCCCCTTGTATCCGCCCTAATGTAACTAATCACATATTACATTCGAAAAATTTTGTTTAACATGTCTTCAACAGATTTTTATTAAATCTTTTGAAAATAAAAAAAGTTAAGAAATCCAAAATTCGATCTTTGTTTTCAAAATCCAAAATTTTTTTTTTCAAAAAATATTAAAAGAAATTTTTTTTATGAAAAGAAACCTCAGGTCTTTTTCTGTGAGAGCTTTGAGGTCCAAAAGTGGACTGAGACTTGTTTATCTATCAAAATAAGCATCGAGTAACTCGATACACACTGAGTATAAGATAATTTCTATGTCTAAATTTATATAGGTCGTTTTCATGCCGATATTTTGTGACTATCTAAACATTAAGGTCATCCATGATCACAGAATGAACATGGCAGTGAGAGAGCCAATGTTGGTATCGGGGTTTGCTCACATGAACATATTGGGATCGAACATATACAAAGCATAGACGTTAACTTCGGGTTTCACAGCGCCATCTCATGTGTTCTATGCACACTTATTTTATAATTAAAGTTTAGGTATGAACAATTACAACAAAATAAAGTCACGTTTTATGCTTTTTGAATCAAAATTCAAGGGAAAACACATTTAGATTTTCTCCCGAAAAATCTAAAATAAGAGAGACAAATTATTAACCCTTTGGAGCTCGTATGGTGTGAAAACGTAATCCTCGGATTAAAAGTCATATTAATGAATGCAACTTTTGACTGTTACACTTTTATTCATTTTTCAGCATGATTGCATACTTTTAGAGGTTTTGTCGAAAAAATCCTATTCAGACCTATTTTCAAATTGAATTACTTCCTGAGAGCGTGGAACATGTTTTCACATATTTTTTAGATTTTCTTTCCCAAAATTCGTCAATTTTCAGTTTTCGTATCTTCAAAAATACTTAATTTTTATTTCTCCGAATCTTGGTTAATAGATAACGCCAGAAAGTTTTAAATGTTTTTTATTCAACGGACTAAAAAACTAAAATCCAACGATCCAACATTTTTGTGAAAAATTTTTCGACTTTAAGCTGCTCTTGCACCCACAATTTCACTAATTATTTTTCCACCAAGTATTCCTAGTTTTTTTTTCAGGGGGTACCCCTATGAATGCAAAGCATTGCGTTGATTAAGGAATGAAGATAGATTAGTGGTAGGAGGAAAGAGGGAGAAAAAGTTGTAAACGTTTGTTTTAAATTTAGAAAGGTCATAAAGCCAGGAAAAACGGTTCCAGGGAGCTTATTCCATATACGAGCGGTAAAGCAGAGAAAAGAACTATCTCTGTAATTCGTAGTGCGTTGGGGTACCATATCCACGTGGAATGCGTGACTACCGCTTGCAGTGCGTGTTGTTCTGCTGAACACATTAACTGGTGGAATCAAATTCCGTATCTCAGCGGAACATCTACCATGAAAATACCGGTAGAACAGAGTCACACAAGCCACGTTTCTACGGTGCTCCAAGGAGTCAATAGAGCTGGAAACCCTACTGTCTCCTATTGGCTTTATCGCCCGATGTTGAATACGGTCCAGGGACTCTAGTTGCATTGGTGAAGCTCCTGCCCATAAGTGTGAATTATTCTCTATTTTGGGGCGGATATAGGTGGTGTAGATCAGGCGGAGATCAGTCGGAGTGAAGTTTTAGAATTTATTTTATTTATCTCTTTATATGATTCAATTCATTTTGTTTAAATTCTATTTTATCTTATACTTTAATATTTGTATGTTATTTATATTCTTAGTTTTTATGCAAGGTAGAGAGCGCGTGTGGTTGTATCAACGATCGGCACGGAAGAGAGAAAACTCAACTTTTTTGCTTGTTCGAATGCAATTGCCACCGATCAGTGATCGCCAAACTGTTTTTTATCGCGTTCAGCGAGTGTTGCCACAAAGTAGTTCTTATACCGCTTTAGAAAGCCGATACACTTGGCTGCTTCTTTCTACACGTCAAAAATATGATTATTCCAGCGAATGTCACATTGGATCGACATGCCCAGAACATCAAGAGTTTCTGACTCCGCAATAATCACCCCACCCATAACCAAGAGATTAACAGAGGGTTGGGGCACTCTTTTGTGAGATAACAAACAACATTGGGTTTTACGCGCATTACAACTCTGTTTGTTAGACCCCACTCAGAGATTGATTGGAGATCATTATTGAGTTAGCCATTCATAGCATGCCGTTTACTCTCAATCTCCAAAGAGTTAGGGCGTTTTGAGCAGGTGTATGAATGACAAATAGTGCTGTCATCCACAAAGGTGTGAATGGGATCCTAGTCAATGACAGAAGGTCATTGATAAAGATAAGGAAAAGGGTTGGGGAGAGGACCGAGAACGGCGGCTCTTCAGCACTGATGGCACGATCCCCCGAAGTAACACCATCTATCACAACACGGATAGAGCGGTCACTTAGAAAACTCGTGATCCATTGGGTGAAGTTATTGCCGACCCCATACGCAATCAGTTTTGACACCAGTGCTTTGTGCCACACTCGGTCAAACGCCTTGGAAATATCCAGAGCAACCGCTTTGCTTTCACCTAAGCCATGGACACTATGGTTCCAGTAGTCGATAAGAACCGCCATGAGATCGCCCGTTGGGCGATTACGGCGAAAACCGTTTTGGCGGCCATTAATCAACTCATTTCTCTCTAAATATTTGACCAAGTGAAAATTAACTACACTTTCCATGACCTTGGCCAATGTGGCGGTAATTCGCAGTGTCCGTAGTCTTACCCTTTTTAGGAATAGGTTAAACGTTTGCAACTTTCCAACAAGACGGAAATACACCTGCAGTGTTTGTATGGTTAAAAAGATTGCGTAACGGTCGCGCCAGTGTTGTCGAGCATGCCCGCGATACGTGGGCTGGAATGCCATCGGCCTCCGAAGCCTTATTAGTGTCGAGATTCGTGAGCACTCTTTTAACTACACGTGTTCGAAAATGTATCGCAGGCACAGCATAAGATACAGGTTCGATAACGGGTAGTGGCTGATTGCTATCTGGCAGAGAAGAATTCTTTGCAAAAATGTTAGCGTTGGATTATTATCTTTAAAATGACACCAAAGTTGTTGGGTTTTGACCTAAAGCATTTTTTTAATTTTGTCTACGGAATTCCCCAAATGTGTAAACTTTTGTGGCTTTTCAAAAAATGAAATAAAAAATCAAAATTGTTTTTATATTTTAGGTTAAATAAATTGTGGTTTAACACTCAATCGAATAGAAATTTTTAGCACTGAAATATTAAAAAACCATGTTTTACACTATGATATTTCAGCTTTTCCCCCTTCTACTTGCACACTATTTCAATTACTCTATTTCGCATTAAACTTAAACCAGATTTATAACAAATTTAATTTTAATTTTCTACCGCCCACCGCAAAACAACTGCTGTCAGGCACTATTAGATTTGCCACTTTTGCTATTGCTACTGGTAATGTTGGTATTTCAGCTACTGCTGTTGCCGTATTGCAACTGATTTTCATATTTGCTGGTAGCAATTTTAAAATTAAGCGGTCACATTTGGTGTGCACCGCTTTTTGCCTTCTCCCTCCAATACATTTAAAGCCACAAAATTCGCGCTAGCTGCCGAAGCAACAGCAGCAGCACATTTTATTGGTGATATTTATTATTATTTATTTGGCAGGAAGCTACTTTTTGGGACTACTACCATTTTGCAATGAAAGCAGTGTAGACTATTTTATACACATTATTAAAGACTGAAATTTTAGTAGCTTTTTGAGTAAAATTTTACATTCCATTCAGATTTGAACACTTTATTTAGGTTCAATGTGTAAACACCAATGTGCGAGGGTACCCGAAAATCGACAGGTGAAACTATAAGGTATGACAATATATAACTTGAAATCTATTTAGTTCACTATTTTTGCGTAAAAATAATAAAATTCCATTTTGCATGGATATTGTAATTAAAACAAACATGTGATTAATTTTTACTTAATTAATATTATTCACTGCCTACAGCGAAATCAAATGCAATTAAATATTATGCAAAACAAATTGTTGTTATTTTTAATTTGTTATTTTAAATTATGTATTTTAAAAATATGTAAAGTATTTACTCCTCATCTTGGAATAGAACCAGCAGGACCTGATAAAAATTTTATTACTGAATTTGCCTACTTAGTAATTGACGACCTCGGTAGTCTAGGCGGTAGTGCTCTAGACTTTCACCCGGGAGGTTGGGAAGTGTATGAGAATTACAAGAAAGTGCACAAGTACAAATCTTGGTAGGCAATGTCAAAACTATTAAGTGATAACGAATTGACACAACGCCGCACTTTGTAACGAAGGTGGAAACAATTCAAAAAAGTCAAATTCGAATATTGATAAAATTTTAATGCAGTTCAATTGTAGATACTTCAATTAGATAAGTTTAAAAAGAATTTTGGAAATTACTTTTATTTTGCCATAAAAAAACGTATTGAAAGTCAAGCATTTGCAACAATTACATTTTTCTGCAGTAAATACTACTTTGGTAGGTTCACTTCTAACTCCTGTAACTTTTTTATTTTTCTTTTAAATATAATGAAATTTTTTCCCAATGTTATTTGTATTATTCTTTAAGGGCATACCCAGTTTTGATGTATATTCATTTTTCGTTTTGAAGTACCATTACTAGAAAAATCACCATCCTAAAACACAAAAAAAAAAAAAAACCCAAAGTTTAAAGAGCTTTTAAAAAAATCGTACAAAAACGTCCTCTCTAATTTTTGTTTATTTCTTTCTTTCAACAGATATCTTCACATAATAAGAAAAAAATTTCAGCTGTATATGCTTGCATATTCAAACATAGTAATCAGGGCCGTAGCCAGAAATTTTTTTCGGGGGGGAGGGGGTCTTCATTCGAAGGAAATATTCATAAATAATTTTTATCAAACTGTTTTTTAAATACAATAAATTAAATCAATGATACATTTGATGGACCCTATAAAATTAAAATTTTTGGAAAAATTTTCCGATTTTTTTTAATCTTAACCTCAAAAAATGACCAAAAATTTACAGAATAATCAAATTAAATTTTTTTAAATAAATATTATTCAATGTCCATTCAAATGAATTTTTTTTTATCGTGAACGACATAATTTCATTGACTTCCCTCTACTGATGATGTACGCAACCTCAAAAAAATTACCAAAAATAGTATAGCCTTTTTTTTTCAAATGATCATCATTGGGAATTTGAGCCATTATCAATGATAAGGAATGAAGTTGAGATCTTTCGTGCTGCTCTGACCAATAATGCGTTAAAAAATTAATTATATTTTAAGATTGCCTCCTAAACTGCATGGATTTTGCTAATAAGATGGAGTTTTTGCGAAAGAACTTTTCACGTTGAACACGAATCTGAGGTCAAAAACTTCCCATCACTTCACGTTTTAGGAAAAAAATGGGGTTCAAGCAAGTCTAATTTTACAAGGATCCGATAATTTTTTCTATTTTTTATTAGTTTTTAAACTTTTCAAACTGATTCAGGGCGAAACTTTAAATCAAAAACAGTTACTGACCTAGAAAACCTATGAATGCAGGAGTGCTCAGTATCAACTTCTCTTTTTGAATCCGTAGTCAAACCTCATGTCGAAGAAAACAAATTGGATTTGACCGCATAGTGTAACTAAGATTTCGAATTTATTTTTTTTATATATGACTTTTTAGAAAAAACACCGATGGAAATAAAAAATATCGTTAAATAGATTTTATTTTGACTTTTTTTCCACCCATTGGCAATTAATCTCTAAAATTAGAATACAGTTTCCACATTTCGGGGGGAGGGAGGGGGGGGAAGGTTGGGGGGTCAGAACCCCCAAAACCCCTCCCCCCTAAATACGGCCTTGGTAGTAATCAATTTCCTAGCGGAACCTCGAATTAAGAAGCAATTTTTTGAAAAATGTGAACACACCAAATTTAAGCGGTATCTAAGTTGTACTCCACGTATGTACTTATACATACATATATAAATATATATATATTACATAAATAAATATACTTGTATATATGCATATTAGGGCGTACCAATTTTTTTTTAAATACTCAGACAAAAGATCTATAGGTATTAGATCCTGATCGAGTATGAATAAAGTTTGGTAAACAAATTATCCTAGCCGTAAAACTCGCAGAAGTTTCAAATGTTTTATATGAAACTAACAAATAAAACAAATAAATTCATATAGAACAATAGAAACTTTTACGAATTTTACGGAGGGGGGAGGGGTAGGGGTGGGATAATGCCTAATTATTTATGTCAATTGAATGAATTACACAAAAATCATAAAAAATATAAATAATCATTGAAGCTTTAATATATGCTGTAAAATATTTTAACTATATTGGAGATGCCACGCCTACTTTTTTGGTTTAGATAATTTTTATAAATTGTTATCGTACTCCAATTTTCAAGGCATGAAATTGGGTTCTACGACAATTTGGAGCCAAAAAAACTGGTTTAGGCGCTTCCTTTGTATGGTACGTGCCACGCTCATATTTCCAATCTTTACCATTTTCGCTTTAAGAAATGCTTACAGTATCAGTAGCCACTGCACAAAAATTCAGCTTTATTACTTCAAAAGTTTTTGAGATATTGTAATTTTTTGATTCAGCTTATATGGGAAGTGGGCGTGTCTGCTAACCAATTTAGTTGAAATTCGCAATATTTCTTAATATTTACCTAAAAATATCTATGCAATATTTCATTGGTCCACCACAACTCCTTCTATTTTTGTCCATCGGTTGTATAGAGACGCTACACTGTGCGCCGTTCGTAAACGGCGTTAAACCCCAACTGGCCCGATTGTCAGCAGCTCGCCTGAGGAGTATAAGGTCAGCACTTGTTGTTTTTGTTTTAACAAACAGTTGCTGCGGAAAATCAATCGTTTCCGAATTAAACGACGACAAGATAACATAAAAAAGATAAAATAACAAAACTGCCGACGCAAAGATTTCATGAGAGGTCTTTCGAAACACTCCATAAGGAGCGTTAAACGGAGTGCTTTTTTCCAATGACATGCAATATTAAAAACGTAATGGTGTGTCATACGGAGAGGAAGCGCCTACAGCTGACTTGTCAGCACTCCGAAAGGCCTTTTGGAGTGCCTTTTTCCCGTTGGGACTGTAGGTTCAATCATGTGGTATCATAAAAAAATTTGTTGTATCTATTCTTCTGTGTATTTTTTTTTTATCGTTTCTGCTGCTTTCACAACACAACAGTAACAAAGCTTATCATCGCGGTGTTAATGAAAATTAGTAAACTTAGCTTACAAATGCTATAAAGAAGTGACAGATCAAAGATTTGAGTTTAATTAACCCTATTCATCCCACGCAGTGACTTTGAGTCACTATTGAAATTAAAATCGTTATATTTTTCAGATTTCTTCTTTTTTTTCGCGGGAAGAGCCTAATGTATTCATTTATTTACCGGTTATCTTTATAAAAATGGAATTTTTATTTTGTTTTGTTTTTATTTATTAGTCAAAAATCATTAAATAAACAAAAAACTGCAAAAAATAAAAACCCTCACTTGGGAAATCTCTGGATCTGCTAGTGAATGTATCATTCTAAAACAACAATAATAGATAGAGGATGATTGAGAGGCATCTTGCTATGACTTGACATAAAAAGACTTAGATTCTAGCATCCACTAGGGGACTACAATATTATGCTCGAAAAAATATATGTATGATGATGCCAAGAGTGCGAATCAATGAAGCTAGTACTCAATTCTCCACCTAATGCATCTTTGACATTGCATTAAATTGCTTCCAATTTCCTTAACCAAGCTATCCAAGCTATTAGGCATTAGGATCCGCAATCGGCTGGATTTCACAAGTATTTAAAGCTCCAATATTAAGTTTTCTGGGCTTACAACGTAGGTTATAAATTCAAAAAAAAAGATTTAAAACAAGATTTGGTGTAACAATTTTTTTTGTTCAATGAAATTGATTTGATTAATTAGTAAATTTTTGTTGTTTTTATTTAGGGGGTTGTACTTTTTATGTGTATTTTTATAATATTTTGTTTTTTACCTTCACCTACTTAAAAAAAAGTTGGTCAGTGATTTTTTTTTGCATCATTAATATGTTATGCAATTTTGAATATTTTCAAAATAGAAGTATTTATTGTTGCCAGACTAAAGAATTTCGAAATTAGTTTTTAATATCAATTTAAAATTTCAATTTATAGTTCGTTAAAAACTAAAAACTATCATTGAAATTTCGTTTTAACCAGATTCAGTTTAAGTGAAAAATTTTTATGGAGTTAAGTAAAACTAAGTTGGTACTTTTCGAATTACACTGTTCTACAAATGGAAACTTTTAAAAACGAGCAGAGACGGGTCAAATGCATTTGGGGTAATAGGGGGTCGCTGAGACTAAATCCGCGGTCCGTTTTACTTTGCTGCGTCACAATTTTTTTTATTGGCATCAAAATTTTTAAAATTAAAAAAAAAAAAATAAAATTGTAGTTCATATTTTCTTTCATCAAAAAATCCATTTTTACAAAAAAAAATTTTTTCGTTTTGTTTTATTTTTTTATTTTTTAACTTTAAAAATTTCAAAAAATTTTTTTTTTTAATTAATTTATTTTTTCGTAATATTTTTCATCCGCGTTATCATCGTTCACTTTTATTTCGTTGTTAGCTTAACCCAGTAATGCCTAGGGGTGCCATATGACACCTTGTCGCTGAGCCGTTCCTGAGCCAGGTTCAAAAACAATTTTTTCTCAAGTTACTTTCTTGATCTATCTACTTTGGTTCCCGCTCGTCCTTAATGGGTTAAAGCAAAGATGTCCAAACGTACGCCAAATCAATTCTCAGGCGACGATATATATGTAAGAATGCGATTGGCGTACTTGAATAAGATGTTCAGTACGTAGTTAGAGAAAGAAACCAACAACAACAGCATAAATTGTACCGTTTTTTAAATGTTTAAAATCCACTGCGTTTGCAAACTACGTCTCCACAACCATGCCTTCGTTTTCGCTAAAAAATGCCGTTGTAACGTTGAAAGGCAGAGTATAAAAGTTTGACTTTAATTTAATGTGTTCTTGAACAATTAAATCCTAAAAATTAATTTAGATTTTGTTGTTAAATTTCGAAGCAAGCTTGGAGTAGGCTGTCACTGGTTTTATTTTTGTACAAACTATTTGTTTCCGATAAGTGTTTTGAAAATCCAGCAAATGTTTTGGAATCCAGCGTGTATGAACCTCAAATAAAACATCTTCGACAAATTATGAATAATATCTAAAATTGAAAAATAAATCTTTCTCTCGCCAAAAACTATGTTCGTAGGCGCTTACTTACGTACAATGTGGTCAAAAATGAATACGTGAACGTGTCAAAAAGGAAACAATAATATATAAATTTATTTGTAGGTATAAACAAAGAAATTATTAGGATTTAATTGTTCAAGAACACAAAGTAGATCATGAAAGTAACTTGAGAAAAAAAAACAGTTTTTGAACCTGGCTCAGGAACGGCTAATCGACAAGGTGCCTTATGGCACCGCTAGCCATTACTGGGTTAAGCTAACAACGAGATAAAAGTGAACGATGATAACGAAGATGAAAAAAATTACGAAAAAATAAATTAATTAAGAAAAAAAATTTAAAAAATATTTTTAAAGTTAAAAAATAACAAAAATCGAAAAATTTTTTTTGTAAAAATTGATGTTTTGATGAAAAAAAGTATGAACTGTATTTTTGATTTTTTTTTTTCAATTTTAAAAATTTTGATGTCAATTAAAAAAATTGTAAGCAAAACGGACCACGAATTCGGACTCAGCGACCCCCCATTACCCTAAGGACACTTGTCCCGTCTCTGCTCATTTTTGGCTGTTGAACAGTGTTAGTTTGCTATAACCGGAAGTTCAATTAAAGGGGGGTATGTTATAAGCATAACGCACTGTATTTCCTAAAAAAAAAATCATTTAACTCTCAGCAACTACAAAGAAGGTGGAGCTTAAGTGATAGCAAAACTTCTTTAAGTTTTGGTTTGAGGCATAATGCATAAAATGTTGCTCATATATTGCGCTACATCGTAGAAATTCACTTGAAAATGTTCAATTTCATCATTGAGCAGCATTTGATTATCATTTATGCAAAAGTTTAGCAATTCTTGCCATGATTTTTGTACAAGTGCTTTAGAAACTCTTGAGAGTTTTTGCTAATATTTTTCTTAACAATTGCCGGAATTTTATTATTTTATTTTTACCAACATTGTAAAAACTTTAAACAACTTTATCTTGTATAAATGTTTTAGTTTTTGTGGTGATGATGAAATAAATTTAACAAGGATTTATGTTAAAAAGTTTAAAACATTGAAATTTCATATAAAATATTTGCCAAAGGTAGAAAAGTTGAAAGTTTTCTGGTGGTAGAAAAAAGAAAAACGGAGATGCAAAGAGAAATTTTCGAAACAAAATATTTATGAAAGAGAAATGATGATGGCAGAAACTATTTTTAAATCCACATATGTGTGCAGAAATTTAATATTCTCTTTGCTTTTTTATTTATGCAAATTTTTTTAAACAAATAAAAAATATTTGTTTGAAGTTTAAGCTTTAAAATCGAAAGCAAAAAAAAAAAAACAGTAACTGCATACCAGAAAAAAAATAAAACTAAAAGAAAGAAACTTAAAAGCACAATTGTGTTGCATAATGAAAGTACAAAAGCACAAGGAAAAAATAGTAAACAACAACGGAAACGGAAGTAAATATCAAAAAATACGAGAAAAGAAGCGCGACGCTAGACAAGCGCGTGAGCGCACAAAAACACTCGCTGCGTACACACATATACACACACACCAGCGCACATATAATTCCGCCGAGTGCGCACTTAACTCCTTTTGAGTTTTTGCAAGCTTATTTTTTTCTGTGTTTTTTTTTTCAGCTCCTTGTTTGTTATGCTGTCACATTTACTAATGACAAAGTCAAACAAAAGCGGATTTCAAGTATGCAACGATGCGGTGCACTGCGGTATGGTGAGGTGGCATGATAGTACAATGAAAAGTTGAGGAAATGAGTGAAGTGGGTGGTATGGCTAAGTGGGTGGAACAGTGCCAAAGAAGTGCAGTAGCAGTAGTAGTAGTAAGTAAGTGTTAAAAACTAGAGGGTGTAGCAGTCTTAACATTAGTATTGTTGTTGTTGTTCTAGCAGGACGAGCGTGGCGAGCTATTGTATAACGCTTAAAACCAAAAACTGAACTGAAAACTAAGTATGTAGTACAGGAAATAATGAAAAAAAGAATGAATGACTGAGTGAGTGAGTGAATGAGTGAATGAGTGAGACTGTGTGTGTGAGTTTGTGACAGAAAACACACGCGATGCCAACAAATTGCAACAATACTCATACTCGTTACATACTTGCAAAATAACAACAACAACGATAATAGCAACAACAAACAAGAGCAACAAAAGCAGCAAGTGTCGAAATCACGTTAATTGCTTACAACAACAAAATATATGTATTTATACATAATTGTAGCTGCTGCACTACACTGTAAAAAATTAATTAAATTAATTGGTACGCGAGAGTACCAGAAAATCAACAGGCAAGAATGAAGTTGTGAAAGTGTAAGGGATGATGTAAAAGCTAACTTAATATGTATTTGCTACAATTTTTTCCCCATAAGCCCAACATAATTTTTTCAAATCCGCACTTTGGGAAATTTATCCGCCAGTAAGAACAAATATAATTTAATTTTTAATTAATTAAATTAAGTTTAATTTCAATATCTCTACTCAGTGAAGATATTTGGAATCAAATTCGTAATTCTGGGTTATGATTTCAAATATTAGTAGCTTATATAGGATATTGAAAGATTAAGAACTATTACTAAGATCACTGATGAGGAATTGTGGCGGATTCCGAAACGGCCGTCTGATTTGCCCTTCTCTATATACATTGTTGTTGTGATGACTACATTTGTTCATTAACCTGTTTATATATAACTTCAAATAACGAAATTGACATGAACTTAAGTCATGACTTTGAAAATTAACCTCTAGGTTTAATTTTCATAGTCTCCTAAAAACTATCAAATATAATTTATATCAATATTTTGTAGCTGAAACCCCAAGATTTTTGCCGGATCCCCACTCTGTATTAGCTTTGTCTCAAGAAAAGCCAATAACACAGAAATATGTACAAAATCCAGATTTGAATTAGCTTTGTCTCAAGGAAGAGCAATTGCTTTACAGCGGTAATACCGATTCCTATGCTCATGAGCGAAAAACTTTTAAGCTTATTAATTAAATTCGAAGCTTTAATCTGAAAAGATGTAATCAGAATTATTCTTTTACAGAGTATAGTTACTAGAGAAAGTTATCTAGGAATGAAATTTTTTCTCAAAAAATAAAAACTTTTAATAAATTTTATTTTACAGTGTATCCCCATATGCAGCAGCAGTAGTAGTAAGTAGTTAAAGAAGTAGTCCGTCCGGAAGTGACAACAAAATAGTAAAAACATTTTGTGCTTTTTGCATGCGACAAAATTGAAACGTTACGGAAGTGTTTATAAGTACTTTTTTGTTGTTGTTCTAGTTGCTGTTGTTGCTCTGACATACTTGCGTGTTGAGGAAGCGTTCAATTTATGATGATTATTTTGATATTTTTTGTTTTGTTTTTTGTTTTTTTTTGGTAACAACTTAAGCAGAGTAGGTTGATGTATGTAGTAACATGGTATAAAAAATTATGTGTCAAGAAGTTTTATATTTGTGTCACTTTTATATCAATAACAATTAACATAGAAATAAAAATTTAGAAAAACAACAAGAGAAAGAAAAATTATCATAAGTGAATGCTAAACTTTTTTGCATGCTATTCATAATTCATTCATTCATCTTCATGAATTGTGTAGAATAAAGTCTGACTTATATTTTTCTACAAGTGGTGGTGGTTTCAGGAGGTGGTGCTGGTTGAATTGGTGGTAGTAGTAGAGAAATGGTGCCGATGGAGGTGGTGATGTAGAAGATGGTTGTGTTGCCAACCGCGCAGGATTTGTCATCATAAGCTGCATTTATATATGCTACATTTCTTCTTTCTTTATCTTCATCACTTCAGCTAATGATTATGATGAATATAGCAGCAGCATCAGAAAAGTTTGGGTAGGTGTGGGGGAAAATGATATTTTCATCTGTCTACTTTTTTTTTTTTTTTTGAGGAATTTATTCAATTTGAATGTCATAAGGAAAATGAAATGCAGAAATATTTTCACAACAATGTAATTTTATTCATACGAGTGTGGGTACGATTATTACGAGTATATTTAGAATAATTTATAAGTAGCAAGGGTAACAATATTAAATAATTTCTAGTTTTTATTAGTGCAGTCACACAAAATTGCTAGATTAAATAAAATTTATTAAGTTGTGTGGTTTCATTTAGTTTGTCATTTTTGAAAGAAAAAAAAAAACAAAAACAAAAAGAGAGAGGGAGAGAAAGGGTTGATGATACGTCATAAATGAATCGTGTGTTTTCAATCTACTCATCTTATGTATTAATTTCTCTTCCTCTGCACTCCTTCCTCCTGAAATGCATTCCACATAAATAAATGTGTGTGTATATGAGCATGAGTTCATAAATCATTGAGATTAAATTATGAATAGAGTTACATAAGAGAGAGCAGATTTTGCATAAGGTCTTATACCATTGTATTGTATTATAGAGGTTTCTGTCGTTGTACCGCGACCTATAAGATCTATTGTACGTCCCTCTTTTCTTTCTAGTCTAATCTGCCTAGAGTACCTCATCCAGTCCAGTCTCCCTCAAGAATTTGAGTATTGCGCCCGGATCTATGGATGCCAGTTCTGTGCTGGGCACTTGGTGCATGCCCAGACATTTCCTTCTTTTGTGGATCAGTGCTCCACATTGAGCTAAAATATGTTCTGATGATTCGTCTTCCTCATTACAAAACCTACAAATTGAGCTTTGCTCAACCCCTATCTTGCAAAGGTGTTCTCTGAGCCCGCAATGCCCAGTCAGAATACCAGCTAATATGCGCAAACTGTTTTTGTTGAGACCAATGCAGAATGCGTATCTACTCTTATTATAATTACCTAAAAGCGCTTTGGATTGCCTCAGTCCCGTAAGATTGGTAAAGAGCTCTTGCCTCTTGTTCCTCTCTTCTTGCCTGAGTACTTCCCTGATTACGCTATCTCCTATTCCACAGAAGGGTTCAGGTCCCACGAAAGTGGTTGCTGCCCCCTTTCTTGCAAGCTCGTCTGCCTGCTCATTACCCTCAATTCCTGCGTGTCCAGGGACCCAACATAGAGCGACTTTGTTGTCATTGCCCAGTTGATTGAGCTTGCTCAAACAGTCCCACACCAACTTAGAGGTGATCTCAAAGGAGCATAATGCTCGAATGGCTGCTTGGCTGTCCGACATGATAGCGATATCTTGCCGTTTGTACTTTCTATCCAGGTTGAATTGCACACATATGCTAATTGCATGAATTTCAGCTTGGAAGATGCTAGGATACTTCCCCATCGGCTCAGAGTGTTTGATTCTTGGCCCAAATACTCCTGCCCCAGTTCCATCCTCGGTACGTGACCCATCTGTATACCACTTAATCGTGTGTTCTTTGAGTGTGTAGTTATACTCTACACCCTCCCATTCGTTCTTACTACTAAGTTTTGCAACGAAGTGTTTCTCAAAACTATACTGTTTGTCCATTCTGTCCTGGGGACAGTCCAAGAGATAGTTGTCTTTCGCCGGGTTATCTCGGTCTCCAAGCCCTATAGATCTCCTCGTCAACCTTTTATTTCTTGTTCCTCTTACGATTGCTGCCTTGGAGGCATTCTCTATCACGAGGTGTAATGGAGTGAGCTCCAATAGTACCTCTAGTGCAGCAGTCGGACATGTTCTCATCGCTCCTGTTATACAGATACATGCCAATGCCAATGTCTTATACCATATGCAGCACAAACATAATTAAGGCGACAACGACGACGCTCAGTTTTTATACACATCTTTATACAGTCATGGACATATAAATGGCACATATTTTTTATTATATGCTGCATTATCGTAAATATTGTTAGTAAACAACAAGTGTTTGGTTTTTTCCAAAGGTTTATTTTTCATATTCAATAATAATACAAACTTAAGTTATAATTCATTAATAAAAAACCAAAATGATCAAAATTAAAAAGAAAACAATTAAATGAGCTGAATACATAAATGGCACAACCTGGTAGAAATAGAAAAAAATCATTTTAAAATTGCATTTGTTGATTTTTGGTATGTACAAATTTTTAAAAAATTAATATTTTGTGCTGTAGCCTTTGCTTCTGATGACAGCTCCACACCTGCGAGCCATACTCTCCACGATTCTTTGGCATTTTGCTTTGGATATGGCATACCAAAGATCGTCCATATTTCATAGTTCTCCTTTGTTCCACAGGTTCTCTATTGGTTTTAAGTCAGGGCTCTGGGCTGGCCAATCGAAAACGTCGATCTTCTCCGCATGAAACCAAGACTTTACCAGTTTGGAGGAGTGTTTGGGGTCATTATGTAGCTTTTTCCTCGAAATGATCTCAAACAAATTTGCCTCACTCAATCGCCTTCTGACAAGCCTGCTGGATAATTCTAAGTCCAATGACTGATTAATATTGGATGCTATCTGCAGTGATGACTTGAATGGATCCTTTGTTGACATTATTACTATGACTGCATCTGTACTTCCGAATTTTGCCTTTGGTCAGTACATCTGGATTCTCTACGCATGAATTATTGGCATTGTACACTTTTTTTTCGAGAACTATGTACAAGTTTAGCAATTTCCGCCACTTTTTCCTCTTCTTCATGCATTCTTCATATTATCCGTCTTTCCTCTACTGTGGTATGTTTTCCTGATCCAATTTTCAGTTAATTTTCACTCTATAATACTTTCAATAACCTATTTTTAAACTACTCAAAATATCATGTGATTCTTCTGAAACCTTCGAGAGTACTGCACATTCCAAGTTATTTGAGCCATTTATATGTCCACTTAAAATCAGCATTGTCTACGCAAAACTAATAACGGTAAATAATAAGCAGAACATAACGGAACATTTGTACGCGGTAGACACCAGAGCTATTGCAGCATCAAGCTGAACGCAGAAAACTTATATTTTAATAAAGTTTAAGTTGAAAATGTTCAACATTTATTCGAAATATAATTTTGTGCCATTTATATGTCCATGGCTGTATGTATAATCGTAGAGTTTTGTGTGTATGACATCGTGTAACTTCTGAACGACTGGGCCGATTGAAATCAAATTTCCAGAATATATTTTCTTGGACGGGAGGATGAAACATAGCCATTCATGATGACTTTTAGGAAAGTGGTCGTGGCACTTCTCATACAATCGTAATAGTTTTTTGGGTATGTCTCAAGAATCTTTTAGAGCACAGTACAGAAATTTGGCACAATAACGAGAATTGACAATGCCATGCTACAACAAAAATATTGGTGGGATTGACAAAAGGGGTGTGAAACCTTCCATATAACTTGAATTTTCATTACGAGATAC
Source organism: Toxonevra muliebris (assembly GCA_963691655.1). Lineage (NCBI taxonomy): Eukaryota > Metazoa > Arthropoda > Insecta > Diptera > Pallopteridae > Toxonevra > Toxonevra muliebris. Next base: position 52,408,464 of record OY829329.1, read on the forward strand.
ATATCATAGGAGCCATTTATGGTACGGTACTAAAATTTAGAATCTTTCAGTTTGTTGAATTAGTGGGTGTGGCACCATGATCCTTTTTTATTTTCTACTCTATTTCTACTACTAATTCGACTATTATTTTCTACTACTTTTAGCCTTCTTTTTTTCTACAAATTTTTCTTATTTTTTACTACTAATTCTACTACTATTTCTACTACTATTTTCAAATACTTTTAGCCTTTTTTTTTTCTACAAATTTTTCTTATTTTCTACTACTTTTTCAACCAATATTTTCTACTACTATTTTCCTACTTTTTTTCTACTACTTTTTTAAAACATTTTTTCTTATTTTCTACTTTTACTACTTTTTTACAGTTTTTTCTATTACTATTTTTTACTATTATTTCTACCACCCTTTCTACTCCATTTTTACTATTTTTGTACTACTATGTTTAACTATTTTCTACTACTTTTACTACTACCTTTTTACTACTTCTTTACAACAATTAGTAGTACTATTTTCTATTCTTTTCCTACTACCTTTTCTACTACTATTTTTTCTACTTTTTTGCTGCTATTTTCTACTACATTTTACATTCCTTTTTCTATTATTACTTCTACTACTTTATGAAATATCTTAAGACCCTGCCTAGCTATTTTAAAATCCGATAGATGGCGCTGTAAAAAATTCTATATTTATAATAAATATGAAATTGGTTTAAATTATTAAATAATTTCAAGAATGGTCTTTGATACGAATATAGAACGTCCTGAAATATTGTTTCTATAATTTAACTGAACCATAATAAAATTGTTCAACAAAAAAATACACTAAAAGTTATTCCTTTTTACTAAAAAATGCTGTAATTTCTATCTAACTGTTGAATGACTCCGTTAGCATCGACTGGGTTAATAGTCATCACCATCATATCTTTATATAAATAACCGTAGTTTTGTGTGCATGTATGTTTTCAAACGTGTAACTTTTGAACGACTTGACCGATAGAAATCATATTTCCAGAATATGTTTGATTTGACAAGAAGATGAAATATAAGGCTAAGAGGAAAAGTGGTATAACTTCTACGTTCAGAAAAAATTGGAAAAATTTTACTTAAGAGCAAAAGCAAAACGAAATATGTTCAGAGCAAAAGTGAAACGAAATATGTTCAGAGCGAAAACGTAATAAAAAACTATGCTGTTCTTGCTCTGAAAAAATTGCTATACCATTTCTGTTCTTACTTTTAAGGCGTTTCATTTTCACTCTAAACCATATTACTTATGCCATTCTTGCACTGACACACTAAATTATTTCACTTTTGCTCTTATATAAATTTTAGCTCGCTTTTCCTCCCAACCTGTCATTTATCATTCGAAAGTGATATCAAACCGTATCGTCCTCATTTGAGAGGCTGAGAGGAAAAGTGGTATAACTTCTACGTTAAAAAAAAAATGGAATAATTTTACTTAAGAGCAAAAGCAAAACGAAATATGTTCAGAGCAAAACTGAAACGAAATATGTTCAGAGCGAAAACGGAATAAAAAACTATGCTGTTCTTGCTCTGAAAGAATTGTTATACCATTTTTGCTCTTACTTTTAAAGCGTTTCATTTTCACTCTAAACCGTATTACTTATGCCATTCTTGCACTGACACTCTAAATTATTTCACTTTTGCTTATATAAATTTTAGCCCGCTTTTCCTGTCAGCCTGTCAAATATAGCTATTCATAAAGGCTTTTAGGAAAGGGGGCGTGTCACCTCCCATACAATCCTAATATTTTTTTTTGGAATATCTCAAGAATCATTTATAGCACAGTACAGAAAGTTGGTACGAGAACGTGAATTAACAATGCCATGCTACAACAAAAATATGTATGGGATATCTTAGTATGGAAGTATTATTTGTCAATACCGGATTTAAAAATTCTTTTATTTTGTTGGATTAGTGGGTGTTGCGCCATGCTCTACTTCTATTTTCTACTACTATTTTAATTTGTATTTTTTCAACATTTTCTTCTTATTTTCGACTACTATTTTCTATTAATTTTTCCATTCCTTTTTCTACTATTATTTTTACAAATTTATGAAATATCTCAAGAACCTGCCTAGCTATGTAAAAATCCGATAGATGGCGCTGTAACAAATTCTATTTTTATAATAAATAGCAATGGGTCCATATTTTTAAATAGTTTTTGGAATTAGATATAACTTCTAGAACGGTCTTTAATATTCTTCAGCAAATTAAAATTGAATACTTTTAAAAATGCCAATTTTGATGGCTTATTTTTAAATCTAGAATTTTTACCAAATTCAATATATGTCCTTTAAACTTGAATTGTCATTACCAATGTTCAAATTTAAACACCAAGAAGCTTTATTCTTCTTCATTGAAATAAACTTCAATATTTCCGCTTCTTCGTAGAAAGTGCAGAACAACGTCGGTCGGGTCAGCCAGTAACCTTATATTTTTTTAAGTAAAAGTATATTATAAATACAGAATCTGAGTATCTTATAAAAGGAACTTACCAATATATAGCAAAAAGCTGAGAAAGACCAAAAAAGCACCTTGGAGAGAGTACTGTAAAAGTTTTGAACGACTTCGCACAGCAACTATACCTGTGTCGCTAACTATTAACAAAATCTTCAATACCACATTAGGACTCACTAGTGGGCACAGGGCATCAGGCCTTTAGAAACAAACACGCGTCTTATATATAGATCTGGCGAGTAGGATTTTTCACTCCAACAGATAAAATGGGCTATTCCCCAAATCAGCTCAATGAAATCACCGCGAAAAACGAAATTCACCCATGTTTACTACATTCTGATGAGAATCTACATATATGTTGTGTAGCTAGACTCAAATCAGTGAACTGAAGTCCAGATTTCTCATACAACGCGAATACAAGCTGCCCAAATATACATTCTCTTGAATACTCAAGCAGCACTAAAAGCTTTTGACTCATACAGCATAAAACCCATAATCTTTAGAGCTCCTTTCAGCTATTTTCAACCGAAATAAAGGAATGTTGTCTTTGATTTTGGACCAGAAAGGAAGCGGTGGTAACGATTGAGTGGACTGGCGAACGAAAAAGAGAAAAAAAGGTTTTTCATTGGTTCCCAATATTTTTACGGTTTAGCTTTAAGTCACATTCAATCCGTAATAAAAGATTGGGGAAAGCTTCTAGAAAGTATTAGGTAAATCGCTATTAATTTTATGTGCATAGTCAAAATAAACTAAATAGAAATTTGTATCCTGACGGAAATTTTCACTGTCCTCTTAAATATCACTTTAAGAAATAGGGTATAACTCAATGCGATTCCTGTCGACCATGCATTGAAGACATGGATACAGCTTAACGCATACTATGTGAATGGATGCCTACCGCTCTAGACCCTTAGCAAAAATTGACGTCACTTAGAGGAGTGTGCATTCAAAAAAATTAAATATTTATTATTATTAGAAGAAAAAATAAATTAAATATTGTATCAATACTAAAAAATTTATTTTTCTAAATCACTCACCCAAAAAAGCATTTGCATTTCCAATAATAGGTCAATGCAATGGTATGATACTGACCTCATCCATACATTCAACATAAAACGCCTAAAAGCATGCAAATATTGATATATGAATTTGAAAAGTTTTCAATAAAGCATTAAATAATAAACTTCAACAACTGTCAACAAGCTGTCTCAAATATTGATCAGCGATGTACGAAAAAAAGAAAGAAAAATATGTGTACCCATTTTCAAATAATAAAATTCAATAAGGAATTTTTGACATTGAAAAAAAAAAGATAAACAAAAACAAAAAGATATACGACATTTATGAGGCCTAGCTCTCTTTCTCTCTCATTCCCTCTCTTTTTTTCCAGCTCTCTTTCTACTACATCCTTACCAAAACTTACTTAAAAATTCCAGTTTATATTTTATTTATTGCTGAGTGTTCATAAAATATATATGCAAAAAATATAGAAACATAGAAAACAACATGAAAAAGTGAAAAAACAGAAGAAAACTTTTGAGAAAAAGTTAAAGTAAAGTGGAAGGAAGAAAGTGACAGGCACAAAAACACAAAAAGTATACAAATAAAGTGATTGTCGCTAAGAATCACTAAGAATAGAAAGCAATATTGACAACACAACAAAAATTTAGATTGCCAATAAAACAAACTTCATATTATTTATATTACTTGAAAACTTTTCAATCACAAACTTAAATAAATTCTTCTTTAAAAAGAAAACATTGACTGAATATGTACAAGTAGAAAGCCAAATTAAACCTTTCTGCACCCAGAAAAAAAAACATCCCAAAACCTATTTTCATTAATAATTTATCAAAATGCCGCATAAGAAGAAAAATAATCTAAAAACTCATAGTATAAACAACTTGGCTTTCTACATTTTCTGCTATTTTGTGCGCACATAGCAACTTTCAAAGGAGACCAAAAGAGAAAAAGAAAAAAATTGACGAAAAAAGCTAAAACAAAAAGAGTGAAAAAAGATGGAAAAAGGGGTGCTTCATTATTTATGACCTTCGAGCATGAGATTTTCCACTTTTGTGATTTTCTTTTCTTTTTTTAAGTTTCTTTAATTTTTTGTTTGTTTTTCTTTTCTATTTTTTGTACCATTTTTCTTACTTGCTCTTTTAGTCACCAGCAGATTCAGACTTTACCGAAGGGGGTTTTAATTTGTTCATCGTTTTAAGATTACTTTTCGTTTCATGAGAAACGATCCAAGTCTAAGAGAAGTTCATCGTTAAGGGGGGGAAGGGGGGGGAGGAGAGGTATCCTCCAAGCCCCCCCTAGGATCCGCTGGTGCTTTTACTATTTCATTTCTACTTTGCTTTTCGTTTTGTTGATTTTGTGACTGTGTGCAATAGGAAAAATGAGGCTAATCAAAAGGGATTAAAGTTGTAAAAATGAACATATTTTTTTCAGAGTGTATGGGCAAGAGAGACGGAGAGAAAGAAAGAGGAAAGTTGGAAAACAGAGAGTGTATATGTGTAAAAAGTAAAGCAGAACAAAAATAGCATGAAACGACAATGATATTAAATAAACAAGAAGCCACAAGAGTGATGAAGTGAGCGTGTTGTGTGTTAAAGTAAATAAAGCAAAATAGTGAGATAATCTTTTAGAAATTTTGTAGTAAGGTGTAGTGTTAACTTTTTTCGTTAAAAAACCCAATCGGATCGAATGAAAAATGTTTAATGTCTAAAAGTATACTTTAATTTATATAAGTTTAAATTATAATAGAAAATTTATTACAAAAAATTTAATATTCATTAAAATTTTCTATTAATTTTTTATTAGTTCAAACCACAAACAAATTTTCAACCACTTCTTTTCCTCTCTTCACTCCAGTAGTAACATTTTCTTACACATAGCGCTTGATGCAATAACTAATTGTTATTGTTATATGCATATTTATATATTCGAGACATATTTTCTTTGAGAAACACACATATACATACATTTAGGTGCAGAAAGAGCAAGTGCTTACGAAAACAAACAAAAAACAATGATGCTGCAATACATAGAAACTGACAGTCTTGCAAAATAAAATTAATGAATGTGAGAGAAAGAAAGAGAAATATGTAAGTATGTATTAGTGTTAGTTGAAGCCACCCAGTTGAACTTAGGATGATCGTAGGAGTAATCATCGAGCGCTCCAAAGCGAGCAATGGATTACTCCCTATTGCTCCAGAGCTCATGCAATTCGTACTCCCCTTTTTAACATTGCATGTCCTAGGGCACGAAGTACTCGTTTTAAACCCCAAAAGAAACAATAAAGGAGGACACGATTACAAGCATGAATTCACTTCCATCTCATAGAAAAACAAAACCCCAAAATAGTTGCTGACAAAATTCATGACACCATAGACACTTTTCATTTTTATGCTTTCTCTTTGCTATTATCTTTTAATTAATTTATTATTTGATCTTCTATTGAGTTGTATTTTTGAAGACTTAAACCTGTGGCCGAAGATCCGCATCGTAAATGTTAACTGAACCACATAAACAAATTTAATTTCCTTGAATTTTGGTTTTTCTACTCTTGCAATGTTTCCAGCACTGTTGTACTGTTTTTTAACTCTTTGAGGCACACGATTTTAAAATAAATAAAAACTCCAGTTGCACAGAGTTCTTTTGGTTTATAGCATTGCCAACTGAATGATAAACTGTAAATAAAATATTAAAACATGATTATAAGTAATTTTAACCTAACCTAACCTAACTTTCTGGAACATAATCCTAGATGATTTATTGTCCTTGCCTCTACCCAGTGGTTGCGTCACACAAGCTTTTGCTGATGATGTGCTTCTAACTATTAGTGCTAAAACAACCGAGCGAAGCACCAAAATAATACACACTACAGCACTTCGTCTAATAAATAAATGGGGTGTTGATGTAAAGCTAGTGTTTGGTAAAGCCAAAACGCAAGCCATGGCGTTCACGCAAAGAGACAAGCTGGCAAAAATAGAAATGAATGGGATTGCTTTAAAGTTTGTCAACGAAATAAAGCTGCTTGGTGTCGTAATCGACGAGCGACTAAAGTTCACAAGCCATGCGCGCTACATAATTGCAAAAGTCCAGCGTATTTTCCGCAATCTGCACAGGTTTGTGCGGCCAACATGGGGCGTGCATGCTGAAAATGTCACCATCATATACCGGCAAGTGGTCGAGCCAACAATTACTTATACTGCTGGCATTTGGGGTAGAGCAATAAAATTCTACTACTTTCGCCGACTACTACGCTCATTCTAACGATGTTTTGCCATCCGCGCAATCAAGGTGTTTCATACAGTTTCGGTCACCTCTGCGTTGGCACTCTCCGGTTTTATACCGTTACACCTCAAAGTAGATGAAGCTATAAAAATAGATGAAGTAAAAGCAACCGGCACTTTTACAGCGCTCCCTAGAGATATTACTCTTCAACAGCGTATACACCCACGTCATCAATTGCACCCAGCTCAACGCCAAACTATTGAGTACGGGACTGTAAATACGCACGAGCAACTAAGTAACACTATCAACCCAAATACCGACCAGATATACACAGATGGAAGCAAATATGATACCGGTGACTGCGTCATCATGGTGGCAGCTGGGAGGAACACAACTATAAGCTTCATAACGCGTGCACAGTATTCTAAGCAGAAGCACTTGCCATCGACTCTGCCTTGGCGAGGGCTGAAGAAAGCCTGACAACGACAAATTTGCTGATATTCTCTCCTGTCTCGAAGCCATTAAAAATCGAAGTAACAACATGCCTTTAATAGCATCAATCCACGAGCGGCTTTTTCGATTTAATCAAGAACATTACATAGAGCTCTTTTGGATTAAGGCACACTTAGGGTTTGAAGGCAGTGAGCTTGCCGACCAGTATGCCAAAGAAGCAGCAACTCAAGCAACAAACCTGGCTTATGAAAAATTCCCAATCAGTTACGCAAAACGACAAATATGACTAGAAACGGCAGCAGCATGGCAACAGGAGTACCAAGAAGCAACGACAGGTTCAGCAACAAAAACATTTTTCCAGTCTCCAGAAGAGGCGAAAATGTACATTGAAAACTTTGGCGTCTCATTCGAAATGACCCAACTTCTCACCGGTCATGGTTTCCACAAGAAATACCTAAAACGCTTCAAAATCATAGATAACGACGTCTGCCCTTGTGATCAGGAACGTGTCAAACTCTGAGTTATCTTCTACGAGATTGCACACGCTACGCCATAGATCGACGCATTCACATGCTGCTAACCTAACCTAACCTAACCCAACCTAACTTAACCTAACCTAACCCAATCTAACCTAACCCAACCTAACCTAACCTTTTTCTTTTTTTTAACGAGGAGGAAAGCATAAAAAGCCACCCAATCAGTGCGTGACATTCTCACGCTAAAACCACCTCTCGTCCGTACGGATATTCCTCCCGGAACCACCGTTAGGTATTACGTCGGAAGGCCGTAATGAGCTTAGTGCTCAATCGTCAGTATTGGTTTCTGTCCAATTCTGTTCGGTTTTATCGTCGGTTAACGATATCTGGCTCCGTATTTGTAGTATTCGCCGTGCGCTCGACTTTGCGCCGCACGCTCTACATCATATAGAGAGGTCATCATATCTGCAGCAACCTTGCATGCTGCATTCCATTTTTCCAACCTAACCTAACCTAACCCTAAAGAGTTAACTAGGCAAGAAAGAGTAAGATATACAAATTTGAGCTGCTTAATAAGGCTGTCTTTGTTTATCATTATTTTTAAAATAGTCCATATAAAATTATGAAATTGTGTTAGTGAAGGCGAAAGAAATTTTGCTACTGTATTGGAGTTTCTCGTTTATTGTTCCTTTTGGATTAATAAAATCATTGCACTTTTGAGGAGTACTCACTATTTGTGCAACTGGGCATATAGTCACATACACACATATACATATTTCTTATTGCATACTTTAAGGCGCCTGTGTTGAAATGTTTATGGTAAATTGTGAAATGTTACCATTGTTGACGACATTATACTTACATATCTTCATAATTCTTTTTTGATGCCTTCACTTCGTAAAAAGTTTTTTCTTTTTTTTTTTTTTACCGTACTCAACAGTATAGTATCCCCAATCATCTTAATAATTCAAAGAAGAATATTCCCAGCTGTCTTATATTGAGTTTATTTTTTTACCTATCCCTGTTTAGTCTTTACATACGTTCTGAAGGTATTAAAGTATTGTTCTGTATTTATTATTCGGTAAAGTCTTTTAAATATTCCCAATGATCAAAAATTACGGTATATCCTCGAGAACAGTGTTTGGCAGAGAAACGAGTTTGAGTGGTTTAAGTAGTTCGATTGGTAATTCGTGATGTAATCACTTATGTTCCAGAAACCATCGAAATATTTACGAATTTATATCTGCAGTTACTAAAGCATCTGAAAAATTTTGAAATTCAAAACGAAATGAATGGCGAAAAACGAATTCATTTTTAATAAGTGCACACCAAATTTGACTCGAATTGAACTTCAGCACACAAACTATTTGAATTGGTAAGCGTAGCTATTTAGTCGGATTTATTACGACGGATTATAGAAATGAAAATTTTCCGAATATTCGTGATGATTTTTATTTTTTTTAAGGACTAAAGTATCTACACATCATTGTGTTGAGGTCGGTTTAAAAATCTGCCTAGCTTTATGAATGGTGTTCGGTAGCAAAATCAATTCCCAGTGACTAGAGTAATCAGTGCGACATTATGTAATATCGTAACTCAGTGACTACTGTGGCTGGGCTATATATTATATTCGGTGAATCAATTGCTAGGTGGCCATTGAGTGCAGTGCTCGACAGGATATTTGGTAAAGGAATCATTACCTTCAATAGTCAGATCAATATTCGATCGATGTCGATGCTTTCGTGGTTAATGTTGTTCAAGGGGTAAAAGAGTCATAGGTTATAGACTGAATCCATATTTGGGGGAAGAGAGTAAACCAATCATTACCGATTGTTTAATGTTCTAGTCGCAATGATAATCCATAGAAAAATTAGTTTTCACTGTCTTCGATAGACTAAATGACATTCTGTGGTTGAATCAATCGTTGATGAGAGTGGTGAATTGATCGTGAATGGCCATAATAGTTAAGGTAATATTCGATAAATGAATAGGTTTTGACTAGCTTCAGTCATCGGATCTATATTCGCTGGAAAAATGGGTTTGGTGTTAGAAACGATATTCCCCGCCAACGGCAGTTTAAGCGATATTCTGTGGTAAAATCAGCCGTTAGTCATTGATCAGTTTCCGTTCAAATTGGTGCTCGTTGAACAAATTGGGCGTCGGTAGCCACTGGCAGCGGTAGTTAAAATGATATGGGATACAAGAATACATTTCTAATTTATACAATAGTTGGATCAATTGCAGATTGATGAGCGCGGTACCTTCATGGTTGATTCGAAGTAAGGCGGTGGAAGAATAATATGTTTTCTGATCGAAGAGATAATATTAAGAACTAGTGAATCCTAGGAGGAATTTTACAGATAACCTCCTCTCCTTATCGATGGAAATCTCATACATTTTATTAGCTCCAGTCAACGGTTCGATATTTTGTGAGCAAATTGAACATGGCGACTGCTAACGTCATCAATTTAAACGATATACAGAGATCGAATCATTTTAAGAGGCCGGTGATGATGTTGTGTAGACAAATTAGTTCTCCCTGACCCTAATAGTAAGACTGGTTATCCTCGTACTGATCGTTGGTGAGTGAAGGTAAACCAATCGTATAAAACGATTGAAATTCTGATCACCATACCGATTAGGAAATAGTAATTGAACGGTCACTCGACTGTGACACTGACTTCTTGAGGGAAACGGGGCTGAAAGAAGTAGTCTAGGTAAGAGAATAGACAGAGATGAGGCCAATACTGCTCATGATCAATGTAATCAAACACAGAACATAGAACTGACTACTGAAGGTAGTGGAAAGCGTTTTCTTTACTGAATATCATTTCGACTCAGGTGTGAATTCATAAAAAAAATGTTGGCTCTTGTGCAAATTTATATTTGCTTGAGAAAATTTCGCAAGCAACTAAAGGTCGGCTATGACCTAACTAAGCTATGAATATATTTGGTATTTTTGAAGTATGTGTATGTATGTATGTGAGTGCATAGTTGTTGTTTTCGAAATTTTTTGGCTGACTCCAGACTCAGGCGCCAGTTTTCCTCCCTGTTTGGGAGGAAACAAACAAACAAACAGTATTTATGAACATGGAAAGAAAAACTAGTAAACTTATGATGACACTACACCAAACACAAACACACATACATAGATAGGTGCACACACAAACGAAATATGAAAGCAACACAAACAAAAACAACAATGAAAATGAATTGTTTTTATCTTGAACTAAGCTGCATTTTAGTTTTCGACTGTGTGCAAATGTGTGATTGCGAAAAGCTAAAACGGAAGCAGCCAAATGTGTTTCTATCTCTTTCTGTTTATGTTTGTTTTACACTACTGCTGCAATTTCTTCTTTCTTTTTTTTAGCCTAAATTGAAAGTGGTACACAATTTTAGTTGCTGTTGTTTATTCATAAATATTTCTCTATTGTTATTTTTGTTTTTTTTTTTTTGTGTTATTATATTTGGTTGGTTCTATATACTTGCTCGAACTTGCAAAATTTTGTGTTTGCCACCACAGGAAAATTGTTTTGATGGCTGACTTATATACACACTGAATGACCGGAAATTGAAAATGAATATGGAAACAGATTTGGAAATGGAAGCTGAAATGGTAGGAAATGCAAACGTAAGTGAGCATTATTAAGCAGACACCATCACCGGTAATAACAACAACAGCAGCACCATCCTCATCGTCATCATCACCAACGGCATCAATTTATCCGTTAATTGATGATGTACTTTGACCATGATTAAGTTATTTTCCATGTTATTGAGTTGCTTAATTTAATGGCGAATAATTAACTCAATTAAAAATAAAAAGTAACTGCCGCCAATTTAATAAATGAACTTGGATTGCAATTAAGTGAAGAGTAAAAAACATATAGAGTTGTATGATGTCACAGAAACAAACTATATCAGTTCAATTGCAGTGACATTTCTGGGTTCCAGTGAATTGACCTTCCTATAAGAATCGTGATGAATTTTTGTCTTACACTCAAAAGGATTCGTTCATTAATATGAGGGAAAGCGTTCATGTACGTCGCATTGAAGAGGGACATGTTCGAGTGGGAATATCTAATGGGTTGTCGTGGGAAGGCTGCCTATAAACTACAATGCGACGGAGCTCTAGAGGTTTTATAATAAAAACAGAGAAAGGCCCATGGGAGTGGAAAGCAGTGCCGGAGATGCTACTCAAAAGTTGGAAGTTTACATTGTGGATAGGTGTTAACGGAGACATTAATGGCGGCATTGGGATCCACATAAATCTTTATCTTTTGACAGTCTCATGGTTTCACTCTAGCTTAGAATCATAGAACGAGCTACGGTTTCTAAAAATTATCACGAGGTATTTGCTGGTCTTCCTTTCCTTGGACTCCTTGAGGATTCCAGTCAATTACAGTATTTGAAATATAAAAAAATTTCGTAGGTACTCAGAAAATATTCCCAAAAATCATCAATAATGGATAATTTTGTATAGAATCAATTCCAATAGAATGGTTTGTAAGATATTTCTCCCAGCCACTAGTAGATCTAAACGGGTGTTTACCGAAACTATTGCTTACTAGCACATGGATTGCGATCCCCATAGTCAGAGACCAGAGATCATAAAGGCTGATATATGCATCAGAAAGTGAAGAGGAGAAGGTCCTTGAACTTCCCTTTTTGTTATATTACGATATTACAATGATTACTCTTTTTTATGAAAACTAGAAAACTTTCCCGAAATTGACCTTCACTGAACTTATCTAATATAGACATTAGATATCAGCTATGATAAAACCCTAATCAATTGACTAAGAAAATCAATACGTTAACCTTCTTTTATCTTGAACCATTGATAGCGTAATTTTCAGATGCTGATGGTATTCAAAAACAGCGGAATTTGGTTTAACTCACAAGGTATGCCTTGAACTTGATCTGCAGGCTCAGCTTTGAAGAAGATGGGACCTCTAGTCACAGGTTAGGAAGGGATTGAGGGTAATTTATAATATGGAGGAACATTTTTGAAAAGAACCTGCAAATGAAAGAAAAATGCTGAAATACAATTGAAAATGCAGAATGAAAACCTGAAAAAGAAACAAATTGGATTTTTAAACAAAATTTGATTTTAAAAATTACCAAATAAAAAAAAAAAAATTAAATTTGGCCAAGCTTTCTTCCGAATTGGAATTCTTACAAACAAAAAAGCTTGTCGTCGTGTTGGCGCATTTCAAGTGCACCTCTCTGTGGCAGTCGATGAATGTGTCCACACATTCATCAAATTCATATATTTATTCTTTCATAAATCACATTCAATGAATAAGGTGCAGGTACACCACGTTACAACGCCGTATTTAGGGGGGGTTTTGGGGGTTCTGACCGTCCCCGCCCCCCCCCGAAATGTGGAAACTTTATTCTAATTTTAGAGATTAATTGCCAATGGATGGAAAAAAAAGTCAAAATAAAATCTATTTAACGATATGTTTTATTTCCATCGGTTTTTTTTCTAAAAAGTCAAATATAAAGAAAAATAAATTTGCAAACTTACACAATGCGATCAAATCCGATTTGTTTTCTTCGACATGAGGTTTGACTACATGATTCAAAAAGAGAAGTTGATACTGAGCACTCCTGCATTCATTGTTTTCTAGATCAGTAACTGTTTTTGATTTAAAGTTTCGTCCTGAATCAGTTTGAAAAGTTTAAAAATTAATTAAAAATAGAAAAAATTATCGGATCCTTGTAAAATTAGACTTGCTTGAACCCCATTTTTTTCCTAAAACGTGACGTGATGGGAAGTTTTTGACCTCAGATTCGTGTTCAACGTGAAAAGTTCTTTCGCAAAAACTCGATCTTATCAGCTAAACCCATGCAGTTCAGGAGACAATCTTTAAATATAATTATTTTTTAACGCATTATTGGTCAGAGCACCACGAAAGATCTCAACCTCATTCCTTATCATTGATAATGGCTCAAATTCCCAATGATGATCATTTGAAAAAAATGAGTCTCTACTATTTTTAGTAATTTTTTTGAGGTTGGGTACATCATCAGTAGTGGGAAGTCAATGAGCTAATGAAATTATGTCCTTCACGATGAAAAAAAATGAATTTGAATGCACATTGAATAATATTTATTTCAAAAAATTTAATTTGATTATTCTGTTAATTTTTTGTCACTTTTGGCCATTTTTTTTAAGTTAAGATTAAAACAAATCGGAAAATTTGTCCAAAAATTTTAATTTTATAGGGTCCATCAAATGTATCATCGATTTAATTTATTGTATTTGATAAAAATTATTTATGAATATTTTCTTCGAATGAAGACGCCCCCGCCCGGAAAAAATTTCTGGCTACGGCCCTGCCACGTTATATTATTTTAAAAAATATATAAATTATTTCACTAAGCAAGAAACAAAGTAGAGAGCTACTTATATACCAGACAGGTAGCTTTTCCTTAACGCAGCTTATGTGTTTTAAAATACTCGTGCATATAATTTATAATTTACAATCAACCTGTGCCTGGCTGATGCTGCTACTGCTTCTTCTCCTTATGACACCACATTCATTTAATTTCCTTGAACTTTCTACGCTAACTCAAATAATCTCTCTTGAATAATCTGTGTCTACAGCAACAAAAACATCTAAGCTTTTCTTCACGCTAGTAAATAATACAAAAATAATATACCGACTAATACATAAATTTAAAATGTTACTAACATGAAACAATTGTTCCTGCTGACAAATAACTGAAGCCATAAGAATATGTAGAATGAAGAAAATCTAGTCACGTGACATTAAGCCGCGAGAAAAATATGAGCATTTCCATTAAAGAAGCATTAGTGAAAAAAGTGAAGAGTTTTCTGTAGTTACGAGAGGTGGAAAGATATTTGAGTGATGGGTAATTATTGCTCGTCCGCTCAGATTACGCGCTATCACAGTACAGAGTTCATAAGCTTTAAGTAATACTGAAACTTTGTAAAATACATCACAGATATTTGCTACACACATTTTCTACCAAGTAACTTGCAAGACCTTCTTCGCGATCTAGTTCGCCTGTTAAATCTTTGTATAACACAAGACAAATTTCATTAAATGAGCACAGCATAGCTTAGCTGAGTGCTAAAACAGATTAAAATTCTTGTAGTATTCGTTTAAACTTCTATCTCTAAGGAAGAACTTGCGAGTCCTTAGGCATTCATCGGGAGTTTCTCAGCTCACTCACTGCCTGTCACTGTACAGTTTTCGGGTTGTACAACATTTTCTTCACACATCTAAGGTTGAGCGTTCGTTCTTGGATATGATCGCTGGGGAAATAGCAAGGCTTAAGCCATTCTTTGCGAGTACACAGAGTTTCGCAGATTACTGAAAAGGTTAAAAGATTTTAGATCTACGGTTACTCATATAAAGTTTCATGTTCTTCTGTATAAAACTTCGATTGCTGCCCTAGTGTTTACCACAACTTTTTTCTTTTTTCTTCATAGATCTTAAGTATCAGTTTGATCAATCACAAAGAATTCCTACTAAAAAACACTTGCATATAAGATGCACTTCTTTGTATTTACGCAACGTTGATCTACTGGATCTCGGACTCGATTCCCAGCATGGACATAGTATCTTATCTATATCTCAGCGAAATTTAAAGATATCTTCTTGGAATTCTGAATATAACATTTTTATACTTTAATTAAAAAGTATGGGTATTCGGGAATAAACCCCCCGCCCCCCCTCTTGGATTCGTTAGTGTCTACATTAGGGTGGCCTTTTTTTAGCAAAAGTCAGTTTTTTTTTGTCTCACGGTCCAAAAATATTCGTTTCGATAAAAAAAAACTAAGAAATATAAAGTTTCATGCCGATCGCAGAAAATTTAGAGGTCCCTCACGAGCCCTAAAGTCGAAGAAAAGTGTTTTTCAGCATTTTCCTAATTTTAAAGCGATAAAAATAATTTAAATTACTCTAAAAGTCTAAAATAGCTAAGTTACTATAAAACTGTAATTTCGCCTTTCCAAAATGGGGCTTAACCTTTTTCTACATGTATTAATTATCATTTTATTGCTAATAAAAGGCAATTATCTCTCTTTTAAGGTGAAAAAAAAGTATGTAATATTTTTCATATAACACAGTGTGACATAGCTCAAATTGTTGGTATAGTCAAGCAAAAAAAAAAACTGCATACTCAGAATTTTAAATTGACCCTCAAAATCTGGACTTAGACCCGAGAAGCCCATTTTTGATAGGTTAAAAAAGCATATAAGGAGCGAGATTGAAAAAATCTCAACTTACGTTTCACCTAATAATTTTTTTTGGGTGTAAAATTTAAAAATTTCTTTGATCTAGTTATCTTTGAAAAATATGTCAGTTCTATTTTTAATGACAAACATTGTTGATTTATTGGGAGTTTGATCAAAATGAGTGAAAAAAAATAAGTACGTCTTAAAATTTTCAAAAATATCCAAATTGGTCCTCCAAAAAATGGCCAAAGAATTGAAAGTCTGCCGTCAAACTGTTTCCAATGTTATTAAACAGTTTCAGGAGAATTTGACCATCGATAGGAAACCTGGTTCGGGAAGAAAACAAGGACCACATGATATTGGGAAAGCCAAGAAAATAGAAAGCATATCGAAAAGATCTCCAAACACATCTGGTAGAAAAGCTGCCCGGTTAGCCCAGTGCTCTGACTATTTGGTGCGAAAAATTAAAGCCAATGAAGGTTTGAAAAGATACAAAGTCCAAAAAGTTCCAGACAGGAATGCTGCAAAAAATTTAGACGCCAAAAGTAGGGCTCGGAAATTAAAATCGAATTTCATACAAAAATATTCATGTTGTACAATGGACGACGAAACCTATGTACTGGCATATTCCGGGTCAAAATTTTTATGTTGCTAATACTCGCAGAAATGTCGAAGAACAATTTAGAATCCAAAAGCAGACAAAATTTCCTAAAAAATTCCTGGTATGGCAAGCTATATGCAGTTGCGACAAAAGAAGCAAGTCATTTGTTACAGTGGGCTGTAATGGATTTTGGTGACTCAACAAAGTATTTTAACAAAATCGTATGAATATCTATTGTGAACTATAAAATACTGGTTATATCAAAACTTTTGACTATTGTGAATGATAGTGTTTCGGATTAATTTCCACAGAACTTTAAATTTAGAAAAACCACGCTGTTCTACTTTCGAAAGACGGAAACGCCATTCAATCGGTCTATTCGTTCCAGACCAGCATACGAACCAGTTCAGTTTTTTTTTAACCTCTAATTAAATTGCTATAGTCAGTGTTCTGAAATATATATATATTTTCCAAAAAAATATTAAAATAAAATTGCAATAGCAATTTTACTCACTTTTGGATACCTTCAATAATCATATCATCAAGCTAAATATCACCCAGAAACAGCACATCAACCAATTATCCAATCCAGCTAGTTGGCCATAAGAGCCATAAACTAAGCTTAAAAACTGCAGGATTAGGTAACTATTTCCATTCAAAATTTCGTTCATTTCATCATCTTCAATACCTCTAGACAAGCGTTCATTTGCAAAGGCTTCAGGCAATTTTTACCATTTCATCGAAGCATTAATTTCTTAATTGCTAAGACGCGCTGGTCGAGAGTGGATACAGACATACACCATATTCTAAACAATCGGACATACCATAACAATTTTCTTTTTTTTTTGTTACTCTTTTTTTTATACTAAAATTAATTTTTAATCATAACTAAATTTAAAAGAAAGAAAATAATAATTTTTATGTACAGTAGTATTTAAAATCAGTAATCACAATAATATAAGTCTTGAATTTTGATAAGTGTGGAAATTTGGTGTACATAATTTGAAACAATTATAAACTAGCAAGTCGAAACACCTACAAATCAACAGCAACATCACCGAGCTTGTTTGCGCAAACAACGAGGGATATCGCCTGTGTGAGTAATCTTGTATTTCTGTTTATATTAAATTCATTAATTGTTTTGATAAAATTTACCTAAATTTCATACACTACTTATTATACTAAATACCTATACCTAAATTGATATATTACTATTTTTACATACTACTATTTTTAGATACTACTACTTTTTTTGCACAAATATTTTTAAGGGGTAAATTAAATATAAATCAATGACTATAATTAAGAGTAAGCAAGATGAGAAAATAATGAATATTCGCCTCTCTTACTTTACGTCATTGATAAAACGTAGGTTAATGTAACATTAAAGTTAATATGAATAAATTGAATTAAATGTAAAGCGAATGTGGATAGTGTTGGTTTAGCATACATTGGTTGGGATGGGAGAGTGTATCGCGCTCTCATTATTAGGTTGGGACGGGAGAGAGCTGGAAACTTAATAACACCTAACGTTTCCACTCGTGTTGTTGTTACACTCCGTTGTCTTATTCATGCGTTATACTTTGGCACCCTACACCTTGCATTTAGCATGGTGTAGGTCATGTCAGTGGTATCACTCGTATGTCAATCAAGTGTTTGTGAAATTTTTCGTGTTTTATTACACACTCAGTGCATGAATATTTTTTTTTGTATCTACATATGTATATTAGTAGTGGCGTAATCATTTGAGTAAGATCCCCACCCATATCCGAAGAGCATAGACCTGGAACCGCTAGCATGCACGCCCTCTCAAATTATCCCTACTTCAAAGAAATATACAGCCAATCTTATCTAAACACCTAAGATTGGTATGCAGCGCAGAAGAGGGTTAGGTGGTTATTTTATTACAAGAAAATGGAGCCTAACTTGAAGCTGTGACGTAGTCATTACAATAAAAATGGCGCCCAACGTGGGGCCCACAAATTCAAGTGGGTACCTAATATATTTTTAAAATTCAGTAAATTTTGGACGGTGTCGGAATTAGTCGTGAATGCTTCTTAGACGTTCAACTAACCAACCTGAAAATTTTTACAAACTCCCTTTTAGCATTGTTTTGATTGTTTTAAATATTTAGGAATAGAGTGTCATTGCAATCGTATCGATGTACCCTACCAGTATTTTATTCAATTCAAATTATGTTAACATTGCTGATATACTTTTATGACGACATAGTTGATTTGTGCAAATTGATGACGTCATGAATAATAACAGCAATAATTGTTCACAAACAAATAAATTTTACTCTTTTTTTTATTACTCTTAATAACATCATTAAGGCAGCGATGAGAGATGACAACTCGATCTCATTTGCTAAATCAACACTGTTAATCACACATTCGCAAGACAACACGTTTTAGATTTTTCTTTGAGAATTTTTTTTTAGTTTTTTTTAAGTAATAAATATGACTGTTCGTCACAGTGAAGAAAATTTGCATCAGCTGGTTAATCCAGAAAATATTTGTTCTATTTGTAATGAAGAAATTATAGAACCAAATAGTACTACAACTCCATGTTTACATGTTTTTCATCGCACATGTATTACATTGTGGTTACAAGATAATGACACGTGTCCACTGTGCCGTCGACCATGCGATACTCAATCTTTGAAAAGTTTTAATGAGCAGGGTCAACATCCTGAATTATTGAATCCTATTGCAACCGGTGCTATACCGAAAAGTTTCAATCCAGCAAGAGGACCCAACACGAGGTCACGAACAGCAAACCTCAATCTTTTAGATCGTCCTAATCTAGAACTAAGGTACATATCATCTGCTACACCAGAGGTCGTGGTCGCAATACGCGGAATTCTCATACGCGTAAACCAAATCAGAACCATACAAATGTAGACTTAGGTCACATTCAAGATATTGTAGAGACTGCTGTACAGCGTCAACAAGAATCTACTGTTCGTGATATAAGAACGTCACTAGATAGAATAGTGGCAAATTCTTTAGAGCAATATTTTCAAACTTTAAATATAAATCGCTTACAATCAAATAGTAATCACTCCAGAACTAGAGCTGAACCAAATAGAAACGAGCAACACTCTCAACCAAATAGCCAAGAAAGTCGTGAGCAATCAGAAAGTCAACAACCACATTCAGTCGAGAATAGTAACTCCCCAGTACAACAAACAGAAAGAGAGGCTACTGCTCACTCACGAGAGTCAGTCGCTAAAACTATTTCAAACTGGAAATTAAAATTTGATGGGTCTCCAGAAAATATTTCGGTAAATGATTTCATATACCGTACGAACGCTTTAACTGTCTCCTCTCTTCGTGGAAATTTTACTGCGCTATGTCAGAATGCACATATACTCTTTGAAGGCAAAGCCAAAAGCTGGTTTTGGCGTTACCATCGTACTACGGGCTCGTTAGACTGGTTTGACATTTGCGAAGCATTACGTAGACATTTCAAAGACTATCGTACAGACTATGACATTAAAGAATCCATACGCAATCGAAAGCAGAAAATCAACGAGACATTTGAAAAATTTTTAGAAAGTGTCATGTCGATAAGCGATGCATTGAATACCCCTTTCACTGAACAAGAGTTAGTGGAAACTCTTATACGAAATTTACGTCCTGAAATTAGGCTTGAAATACTACACCTTGACATCACATCACTCTCCGATTTACGCCGTGTTTGTCGTCGTCGAGAAAACTTTTTTGAGAATATACAGAACGCACATACCAACTTTAACAGAGCACTGAACGTTTCCAAGAGACATATATCAGAACTTGAGCATTTAGAAATAGAAGAAGAACATACAAGTGAAATTAGCACCTCTGTTACAAATGACTTGATTAATAGAAAGTGCTGGAATTGCGACGAGTCTGGACATATTTACAAACAATGCTTAAAGCCTCGCCGCGTATTTTGTTATGGGTGTGGGTTAATTGCCTTCTTCCTACCAAATTGCCCAAACTGCAACAAGCAGGAAAACAAGCAAAGGGATGTCTGCAACAACACCAGCAGGCGTCCAAAACAAAATCCAATAAATTTCCAACATCAAAACAAATAACTATTCTTAAACCACCAAATGTGACACAACCACCTGATATTACAAACTTACATCCGATACGACCTTTGCATCAACGAATAAGTGATTACAAAACCATACGTGAGCAAATTTTTAACACATCTCGCTCCGCTTTACGAGCTAGAAGTTTTTGGTCTAAAGTAAACTCCAAACGCAATGCAATATTGTCATCAATTTTATGTAAACCTGGCGACATTAGGCCATACGCATTGATTCGTATAATGAATATCCCAATGTTAGGTCTGCTAGATTCAGGAGCAACAGTTAGTTGCATTGGCGGGAAATTCGCCAAAAATATTATTGACAATAAGCATAAGTTAGGTGTAAAAGAAATTAATGCACAATGCGCTCTGCGTACTGCAGACGGAACTTTACAAAATATTGTAGGAGTGGTCGTATTAGACGTTACATACCAGCAAGACACTAAACCGATTGAATTTTACATTATACCAGATTTATCACAAGATATTTTTCTTGGAGTAAATTTTTGGAAACTATTTAAAATAGCTACAAATGTTATAAGTGAGATTAGCGTGCAAGATCAAGATCCAAACATTCACAAATTGACAACTGAACAGAAAGGAAAATTAAATGCTGCAATTAATTGCTTTCCTTCCTATGAAGAAAACGGTCTCGGCAAGACTGCGCTATTGGAACATTTAATTGATGTAGGAGCAGCAAGACCAATTAAGCAACGTCATTTTCCAGTCTCGCCAGCTGTGGAAAAGCTAATGGGTGAAGAAATAAACCGCATGCTTAAGATGGGAGTAATTGAAGAATCTAATAGTGCTTGGTCTTCCCCTGTAGTGCTAGTTAGGAAACCAGGAAAGGTGCGATTATGTTTGGATAGTCGTAAAGTAAACTCATTAACAGTAAAGGATGCCTATGCATTGCCTCATATTGAAGGGATCTTAAGCCGGCTTCCTCGTGCAGAGTTTATTTCCAGTTTGGACCTGAAGGATGCTTTCTGGCAGATTCCGCTGGAGAGGGGTTCTCGCGAAAAGACGGCTTTCACAGTGCCAAATCACCCTCTTTACCAATTTACAGTTATGCCGTTCGGCCTGTGTAATGCTCCCCAAACGATGTGCAGGCTAATGGATAAAGTGATACCTTATAATTTAAAGGAACGTGTATTTGTCTACCTGGACGATCTTCTTCTTGTATCAGAAGATTTTTCATCTCACGTAGAACTTTTGCAAGAGGTAGCATACCACATCCGAAAAGCCAATCTAACAATTAATATCCAAAAAAGTAAATTTTGTATAAGACAGGTTCGTTATCTTGGGTATATAGTTGGCCACGGTACATTAAAGACCGATCCTGAGAAGGTTTCGGCGATTAACGATTACCCACCTCCAAAAACAGTACGGCAACTACGTCGCTTTTTAGGGATGGCAGGTTGGTACCGCCGCTTCATTGCCAACTTTGCTGATATAACACACCCTCTAACGGATTTGCTTAAGAAATCACGAAGTTTTGATTGGACAATGGAAGCGCAGTATGCTTTTGAATTGTTGAAAGAACGTTTGACGTCAGGACCTGTTTTAGTCAACCCAGATTTTAATAAGGCCTTTATTATACAATGCGATGCAAGTCAGCATGGAGTAGGAGCGGTGCTAGCTCAGTTGAATGAAGAAAACGAAGAAATTCCTGTGGCTTATATGTCTCAGAAACTCAACAAAGCACAACGCAACTACTCCGTGACTGAGCAGGAATGTTTAGCTGCGGTACTGGCAGTTAAGAAGTTTCGACCTTATGTGGAAGGGCTTGAGTTTAAAATAGTTACGGACCACGCTAGTTTACGTTGGTTAATGCAACAATCAGACCTTAGTGGACGCTTAGCGCGCTGGGCGCTTAAGCTGCAAGCATTCAAATTTACAATAGAGCACCGCAAAGGTAGTGCAAATGTAGTTCCGGATGCCCTTTCACGTGTAAACTCAGATAGTATTGAAAAGTTAGCTGTTCTTCAAATTGATAATGTGCCTGATATTGATATTTTATCACCCAAATTTGATGACGCAGACTATGTAGAATTAAAAGAGAAAATAAATGACAATTTAGATAAATATCCAGACTTCAAAATATGTGACAAATATCTATACCATTGGACAGATTACTACACCGGAGATAGCGAACAGCAAGACTCAGCATGGAAGTTAGTAGTCCCAAAAGCATTGCAGGCGGAGGTCATACACAACGCTCATGATGTTCCAACCTGTGCACATGGTGGTATAGCCAAAACAGCTGAACGTATTCGTAGATTCTTTTATTGGACGGGTCTTTTAAGGTCAGTACGTGACTACGTTCTGAATTGCGAAGTCTGTAAATCTACTAAACATCCAACAAAAGTTCTTAGACCACCAATGGGAAAATTTGTGCAAACTGAAAGGATTTTTCAACGGTTGTACGTTGATTTAATTGGTCCGTTTCCGAGGTCTAAAAATGGTCACATAGGCATTCTCATTGTTCTAGACCAATTGTCAAAATTCACTTTTCTTTTTCCTTTAAAAAAATTTAGCTCCACACCAATTATAAATCTTTTAAAGCAAAATGTTTTTGATGTTTTTGGAGTGCCAGAACAGCTGGTAAGTGATAATGGTAGCCAATTTAAATCTGGTGAATTCGAATCGTTTTTAACCAGATGTGGAATTAAGCATGTGTGTACGGCGGTATACTCACCACAGAGTAACAGTTCGGAGAGAGTAAATCGCTCAATCAACGCTGCCCTTCGCGCATATATTAAAAATGATCAGCGTGAGTGGGATGTTCACTTGAGCAGCATTAATTGTGCACTGCGAAATTCTTTACACCAATCGATATCTCAAACTCCATACTTCACCGTCTTTGGTCAGCATATGATTACACATGGCAATAATTACCAATTATTAAAAAACATCAATATGTTAGAAGAGGGACGAGATTTCAGTCACCAACAAAGACATAACACCCTTGCATTTATTCGTGATACTGTGCGTAGTAACTTGCAGAAGTCATACGATGCAAATGCTAAAATTTACAATCTTCGGTCGAGTCCTATAACTTACAAAACTGGACAGGAAGTTTTAAGGCGAAATTTTGCACTAAGTAGTTCAGCTAAAAACTTTAATAGTAAGCTAGCAAACACATTTCTCAAGGCGCGGGTTCGAAGTAGAGCAGGTACGGCTTATTATGTTTTAGAAGATTCTTCAGGAAAACTACTAGGAACCTATCACAGCAAAGACATGCAGCCTATGTAAAGAAAATTAATGCATCCATTTTTTTCAGTTCATAAATTTCAGTTAGTAATTTTCAATCCTTCAATTTCTGATCTGTGTCTGTAATGGATTTTGGTGACTCAACAAAGTATTTTAACAAAATCGTATGAATATCTATTGTGAACTATAAAATACTGGTTATATCAAAACTTTTGACTATTGTGAATGATAGTGTTTCGGATTAATTTCCACAGAACTTTAAATTTAGAAAAACCACGCTGTTCTACTTTCGAAAGACGGAAACGCCATTCAATCGGTCTATTCGTTCCAGACCAGCATACGAACCAGTTCAGTTTTTTTTTAACCTCTAATTAAATTGCTATAGTCAGTGTTCTGAAATATATATATATTTTCCAAAAAAATATTAAAATAAAATTGCAATAGCAATTTTACTCACTTTTGGATACCTTCAATAATCATATCATCAAGCTAAATATCACCCAGAAACAGCACATCAACCAATTATCCAATCCAGCTAGTTGGCCATAAGAGCCATAAACTAAGCTTAAAAACTGCAGGATTAGGTAACTATTTCCATTCAAAATTTCGTTCATTTCATCATCTTCAATACCTCTAGACAAGCGTTCATTTGCAAAGGCTTCAGGCAATTTTTACCATTTCATCGAAGCATTAATTTCTTAATTGCTAAGACGCGCTGGTCGAGAGTGGATACAGACATACACCATATTCTAAACAATCGGACATACCATAACAATTTTCTTTTTTTTTTGTTACTCTTTTTTTTATACTAAAATTAATTTTTAATCATAACTAAATTTAAAAGAAAGAAAATAATAATTTTTATGTACAGTAGTATTTAAAATCAGTAATCACAATAATATAAGTCTTGAATTTTGATAAGTGTGGAAATTTGGTGTACATAATTTGAAACAATTATAAACTAGCAAGTCGAAACACCTACAAATCAACAGCAACATCACCGAGCTTGTTTGCGCAAACAACGAGGGATATCGCCTGTGTGAGTAATCTTGTATTTCTGTTTATATTAAATTCATTAATTGTTTTGATAAAATTTACCTAAATTTCATACACTACTTATTATACTAAATACCTATACCTAAATTGATATATTACTATTTTTACATACTACTATTTTTAGATACTACTACTTTTTTTGCACAAATATTTTTAAGGGGTAAATTAAATATAAATCAATGACTATAATTAAGAGTAAGCAAGATGAGAAAATAATGAATATTCGCCTCTCTTACTTTACGTCATTGATAAAACGTAGGTTAATGTAACATTAAAGTTAATATGAATAAATTGAATTAAATGTAAAGCGAATGTGGATAGTGTTGGTTTAGCATACATTGGTTGGGATGGGAGAGTGTATCGCGCTCTCATTATTAGGTTGGGACGGGAGAGAGCTGGAAACTTAATAACACCTAACGTTTCCACTCGTGTTGTTGTTACACTCCGTTGTCTTATTCATGCGTTATACTTTGGCACCCTACACCTTGCATTTAGCATGGTGTAGGTCATGTCAGTGGTATCACTCGTATGTCAATCAAGTGTTTGTGAAATTTTTCGTGTTTTATTACACACTCAGTGCATGAATATTTTTTTTTGTATCTACATATGTATATTAGTAGTGGCGTAATCATTTGAGTAAGATCCCCACCCATATCCGAAGAGCATAGACCTGGAACCGCTAGCATGCACGCCCTCTCAAATTATCCCTACTTCAAAGAAATATACAGCCAATCTTATCTAAACACCTAAGATTGGTATGCAGCGCAGAAGAGGGTTAGGTGGTTATTTTATTACAAGAAAATGGAGCCTAACTTGAAGCTGTGACGTAGTCATTACAGGGCTCTATAAATATCGAAATATACAACAAAGATTGTTTGAAAAAATACTTCTTCCTTGCATAAGAGAGCACAATATGTCCACATATTTTTGGCCCGAATTGGCATTATGTCATTACGGCAAGAAAGCTCTGGAGTGGTACCAAAGTAATAACATAGTTTATGCACCAAGTTTTTGCCAATCCTCTAAATTGTCCGGAGCTAAGACCAGTGGAGAGATATTGGGCTCTTGTGAAAAGAAATTTAAAGAGCACAAAAAAGGTGTCCCAAAATATCGAAGATTTTAAAAGGAGATGGGCAAACTGTTCCAAAAAGGTGGCTGAAACAACTATCAAATCTCTAATGAAAGGCTTACCAAAAAAGGTCCACGAGTTCATAAATAGTGGTTAGAACTATAAAAGTTATATTTTTCTGTAATTTGTAAAATATTATCAATTAAATAAAAGAAAAAATCAAAACTCTAAGATCAACCGTTTAAAAATTATTGAATTTTATATGTGTTAAGATTTTTTCGATCTCACTCCTTACTTGCCAGTAACTTTATTTTTATTTATCCCATGAGTAAGTTTTTACATGTAATTTAAAAGAGGATATTTAGCTGCTTACAGCGATATACAAATTGGTAATATATCTTAAGGAATACTGGAGTTAGAGGGAAAAATAAATGGAAAATTGAAAAATTCGACTTCAAGCTTTATATACTAGAAAAAACGCATACATTTTTAAGTTGCTGTTTTGTATTCTTAAATAGTTGGAGTATTACTCGAATATAAATATTTACGTATTGAAATTTTTTGTGTCGTCAAACAAAAAAATTAAATAAGTCAGTCAACTTCAATGGATTTTGAAAATTTATAGCTCGTTGGAAACAAAATAGAACGTAGTTTATTCTTATATACTTTTCTATTAACACTGGTTAACCAAATAGTAGTTTAAAACGCTATTCAAAATGAAAAAATGTAAAAAAATTTTAAATTTTCCGTATATTTTGCCTTAAGATATATTACTAATTTATACATTCTAAGCAGCCAAATGTCTTATTTTGAATGACATATAAAAACCTACTCCTCGAATAAATAAAAATAAAGTTACGCAAGTATATGCTTTAACCTAGCAAAAATGGGTTTTTCGGCCCTAAGTCCAGATTTTGAGAGTAAATTCAAAATTATGAGTATGCAGTTTTTTCTGCTTGACGATGCCTACAATTTGAGCTCGGTCTCGTGGAAAGTATATTTTCACTGTCACACAGTGTTACATGAAAAACAAAAATTAAGTAATTTTTTCTTCTTTACAGAGAGATAATTGCCTTTCACTAGCAATAAAATGATAAATAATAGACGTAAACAAATGTTAAGCCCCATTTTGTAAAGGTGAAATTACATAAAATAGGTCAGTTTTGTAGTAAATTAGCTATTTTAGATTTTAAGAGTAATTTAAATTCTTTTTATCGCTTTATAATGAGAAAAATCACTTTTTTCAACTTTGGGTCTCGTGAGGGACCTCTGAATTTTCTGCGATCGGCATGGAACTTTATATTTCTTAGTTTTTTATCGAATCGAATATTTTTAGACCGTGAGATCGAGAATACACGTTCAACATTTTTTTCCAATATATTATATGGCCACCCTAGTCTACATATCTACATCAAAATACTAAAGTACCTATTCTATTTTAATTTTAAAATATTTTATATTTATTTATTAGATTCATCTTGGTACCCACAACACAATGAAACTCCTGTGCAAAACGACCACTAACAAATTTTTAGGTTAAGATTTCTCCCAATCATAACTAACCCAATTCAGATTCAGCGTTTAGGGTAAAACTGATTGTTTGCAATCATCTAAAACCTCGCATTCCTTTGTTATTAATAATAGTATTTCTCTTTTTGGCAGCGGTATGCATATGTGTATAAATTACATAAGGGAAATCGCATATGTATGTGTGAAAATGTTCAAAGCACAAATGAAAATACGCTGATCTTTTTTCTGCGAAAATTTCTAAATGGATTTAGTATTAGTTCGTAAATAAATAAAATTGTACCTATATACAAACGTAATAAATCTTATTTTTCTAACTGATGTCTTTGAAATCTATTTAAGAATATTTTAAAATATAAGTAGCGAGAAAAACACATTAGAATACGCACAATTCATTGGGTGTATGTGTACGTGTGCATGTGTGTGTGCTTGAATTTGTGTATTCGAATCTGTGTCAAACTAAATTTATACGCTCATTTGTGGTAAATTTGGTTGTGTTAGTGTTTGTTTATGACACTGCTGTTGATGCTTATTGTTGTTGTTGTTCTTGTTGTTATTGTTTGTGCTATTAATGCGGTTGGTGTTGTTGTTGTAGTTGTTGTGACAACAAATGCGCTTAAAATGTTTTGCAAATATATTATCACAGCAACATCAATATGAACAAGGAACAAGAACAGCAACATAAACATCATCAACATATAGCAATAAAAGACAAAGCAACAACAATAACAACAACAACTGAAACATCAACACAAACGACAACAACAACAACCATAAAAGATAACAACATCTGCATGCATACTTATATACAGCGTGAATATCCTTGTCTATCCTTAACGAATATATGTTTGTGCATAGCTAAGCATAGGCTAAAATTGTATTGCTGATGCTATTAAAATTAATTTAAATAGATTAAATTGTTTAAACAACAACAGCAATTGAAGTGCTTACAAATTTCGCATTTTTAATGAGCATCATTAAAAAAAGTAACAACCCAAATTAATTTGATTAACATTTAACAGCTAGAAAAAAAAAAAAATATTGAACTTTTTTTTCTGGTTTGCTTATTTGTCTGTCCATTTGAAGGTTATATTGTTTACATTTAATTGCCCATCGTAATTTATATTTTAATTTGTTGTTTTTTATTATGTACTTAGGTTGGAACGAACGAAAAATATTTTAAATTTTTTTTCATTAATCAATTGCAGTCATATTTAATGGGTATATTTTCTAGAATGAAAGTAGAATAGCTAGCGACATCATTCTCACAATGCAATAAAAAAAACCAAACTTTTCAGTAATCAATTACATGAACTCTTAACCAGATTTATTCTACCTGCCATACAAATTTAAGTTTTTATTTGAATTTCTATTTTTAATTAGCAATGACATAAAATTAAAATTGGTAGCTTTATTTATGAGCACATACATACATATATTAATATATTTATTTTATATAGAAAAGTAAACGTAAAACTAAACGCAATTGGACCACTGCAGAAAAAAAATTCCATGGGAGAGCTTACAAACCATATATAAATATAATCAGAAACAAGCAAAATGACTGGAAAATTATTAAAAAAAGGAATATGCTTAGGATGGAATAAGAAGCTATTGCTATTCGGTACCGGATAGTTTACCGCTTTAATTACAAATTGAGCTGTGATTTTACCAAACCTATACTGACGATAATAGTCTTCGTTCCCCAAAGTCAAAAGTGTCGAATCTTTTCGATGTGTAAAACATCCATAGCGGCGGTATGAACAAATTTTACATGGGAGTGTAATGAGAGATTATTTCATCCCATCCCTAAAAGCTCGCTGCATTTTACCACCTTTATATCAACTCGCTTTCAATGGTGTCTGTCTGTCAGTCTGTCTGTCTGTTCGGTACAAATTTTGCAATCGATTTTAAACTAACTTCCCGATGAGCTAGAGACTTGAAATTTTAAATATAGTTCAAAACTGGAAGACAATGCAATGTGAAGTATCTAAAATATATATAAATATAATAATATTTAAAATATTAGCATCGGAAGTTTTTCCATTTTTTTCATAGATCCAAAGCATTGAATTCATCGTTGTTAAAATCATTACTTTAGCGGGAGTAGAATATTGTGTATATGTGTATACATACACAAATTCAAAGACAAATGAGAGAGAGAACAAAAACAAACAATAACGAACTTTTCTTTTCGTTTTGTTCCGCTTACAAAGAGTATAGATTGTAAACAGATCGCAATTTGCTCTGGCTGAAATCGAAACAAAAAATCATAGAAACAGCAGCGAGGGTTGTCAACACATCCAGCAGACAAAAATGTTTGAATGGATGAGTTTGACGTGTTTGATGAAATAAATATTTAACATTTCTTTTAGCAAATAACTTTCAACATTTACAGTATTTATATATTCTTTATATACAAATATGGAAATGTTTTGTTTTGATTTTATGAATTTTATATAAGTACTTTTAAATCTTTTTCTACTGATTTCATGAAATCAAAATGCGAAGAAATATTATCACTATTTTCAACATTGTACCTAAATATATGTATGTAAATAAGTATATTTAGCTAAAATATTAGAACTTTTCATATTTTATATTTTAATACAATATATAAATAAATTATTCTTCTTGTACATTTTTACATCCATAACAACAAATCTTCTTCTTACTAAGTATTTGGCAAATGCCTTTATTTCATTTTTGTTTCAAAATGTAGAATCACAACGAGGTGCAATGTAAAAACAGTATTTATTGAGTACCCATTTATGTGAGAAGATATAATTTGAATTCTGTTATATTTAATGAATATGGCTATTCGCAATCTGGGGAAAATGATCTTGCACGAGTCCAATAATTAATTGTGACATTGCTTAGACAATTGGTTTTGATTCAATGTGTCAACAATTTCAAATTCCACTTGAGTTCAAGTGACTTCAAAACCTCAATTGACTTCAAGTCACTCCAATTTAGTGCAAATTGTCGGTTATTAACCATGACTTCAAGGTATTGCAATTAAATTGAATGCATTCTTTTATACCTCTGGTCTTTACTTAAAATCGTTTGCAAAATTTCACACACACAAGACTAAAAAGTAAAAAATAATAATTTAATTAAAAAATATTTTTAATATACCACGTTTTTAAAATGGACTAAAAAGTATAAAATAATTTCTCCTAACCCCATACAGATTCACAATTGTCTTGAAAATTTGTAACTGTGAATTTTAGTAGGACGAAAATACTTGTATGATTTAAAACGAAAAACGTGGGACGCATATGGATAGAGATAAAATTGCTAGCCATTTAGGTGAACTATTCATCCATCAATTTCCTATTGCATGCGAACCACGTTTGCTGTTTTAAATCATACAAGTATTTTCGTCCTACTAAAATTCACAGTTACAAATTTTCAAGACAATCTGTATGGGACAAGGAATCTATATGTGGTTGTGAATCTGACAATTTTAAAAGATAATAAGTGTACAACAATAAGTGTATAGCAGGTGGCACTGCTATTACGTATGGTTTGTGTCGAAGATAATTATTATGGCTTTTTGGAGAGTAAATATTTGTCAATAAGATCCAGTATGTCATACGGTGCTATTATAGAAGCAAAATATATATTTATCGCTTACAAAATTTCGAATCTTTTATCAGAAAAAGAAGTTTTGCGGGAGAGTTTAATAACCTTCTTTCATTTGAAGAACCGATAAAATTGTTAGTAGAGGCTTATGGTGAACATGCTCCAAACTAAGACACTTGTGAACGCAGATTTAAAAAATCTAAAAGTGATGATTTTGACTTAGTAATAAAGACCGTGGAGGACCGTTGAAAAAATGAACTGCTAAAATTTGGTAAAACGATTACTGCTAAGCGATACCGATAACAACTGATCATATTGAACTAAGCATTGAAAGAAAAACGACTAGAATATGCCCAAGGTTACTTATACAAAGCACAGGACAAAACGGAGATTTCTTAATGGGCGTGGCACTTCCCAACAACTTAAATACTTAACAATGCATGCATATCTTGGTAACTATTCTGTGAACGAACACAAAATTTAGGGCCAACATGCAAGTTCTTAACATCAATTACTGAACAGAAAGCGCGCCTGGCACCAACCATACAACTAAAATATTTACTTACATAGCGTCTCGACTAGCTATAATTCATAGCAATGTTCATGTTCGTGTCAGAGCAGCTGATAGCTGTCAAAATATGAAATGGGCAAATTATGTTTAGGCATTTCATTTTACAAAATGCTTTGAACAGTAAACAACAAATATGCATTGAATTTGTTTCCCATTTTCTCCCACGTACTTCTTTTCAATTCGATTATTTCATATTTTTCTTTTTAAAATTTCAAAAACACTCATATTCCTGATATATATTTATGAAATTAATAATTTCTCTTCTGTTAAGTTTAACTTGCGCCATTTTTAAATACACAAACGTCAAAAACGAGTGAAACTTCAAATTTATGTTATGGTGGATAGCAGCAGTACTGTCTCGCCTAGACATTTTAATGGAAAGACAGGAACATGAATTATAGCTAGTCGAGACGATATGTTAAACCTGAATATCTTGGAGATTTTTTACAGAAAATTCGCAAAATTTTATACGAGGATGCAGTTTATTAATATCAATTACTCGACAGAAAGTGAGAGAGATTCATCGACCTCTCATACAGTAAAACTATTAAATTCTGAATATCCTCGAAATTATTTTTAGAAAAAGCACTAAATTTGGTACAGGGATGCAGCTTGCAAATATCAATTACTTTGCAAAAACCGGACAAAATTAGACTATTGGGCGTGACACCTCCCATTCAACTAAAATACTTAATACTGAATTTCTTGGAAATCATTTAGAGAAAACCCACTAAATTTTATTCAGAAATTCAGTTTCCTAATGCTAATCATTGAGCGGAAAGCGAGCGAGATTCACCTTCCATATAAGGTTAGTTATGCCTACTTATTTTCATTATAAATCGTTAAATGCTATTGCCGAATATAAGTATTCATTAGGCCAAAGCACATTTTGATGATATTACATAGACATGGCTAGATCAACTAAGTTTTCGATACAGACCAATAACACTGCCCTGCATTGGTGTTGCGAAAAAGATGACTCCTGGTGTTACGTAATGAATTTTTCATGCTAACACGAATAGGGGCTCAAAAGCTTCCCAACACGTAACGTTTTCGAAAAAAAAGGGGTTGAAACCCTGAACTGAAGAACCAAACCCTGATGTGCTATAAACTTCGCTTATATCAGAAATTAAAGACTGAACCATGCCCATTCAAATGAGCCATAAGCCAAATTGACCAGGGGTGTGTTTATGTGTAGGGGTGCATCAAAAAGAATTACGCTGAACGGATTTTATTTGACTTACTCCCACAGCCAGACATAATGAAAAGTGCAATGGTCTGATATGTTTCAAGAGTCGCTGGTTACAAATCTACAACTTTGCATTTATTGATATCAAAATCAGTATGTAAGTTAACTATTTCTTGAATTTGTACTGATTTAGTAGTAATTTTTTTATAATTTATTTGTACCTTAATTTGTACTGATTTTTCAATTCAATTTAAGTTCAATGTACTGGTTTTTCAGTTCTTAAATGTAACTAATCTACTCTTTTAGCGTATATGTATATTATTTATCATAATTCATGTTGGTATTATATTCTAATGTGATAAATTTGCATACTACCTCCCCATAATTTTTACATTTAATTATATTCCCTTTTTCATACCTCGTATTTTGCAAATTATAAACACGTGTTTTCAGCATGAATGAGACCAATCAAATATAAATATCATATTTATGTCATCAAAAAAAAAAAAAACATTAAACTTACCAATTATTTACGTACGTGCTACATTAATTTCACAATAATTTAGCTTCGCGTTGTTAAATTTCGTTTGAAAATTATTATACATTTTTATATTTGTGCATTTCACTAATATCACATAAATGTCACGTGTCGTTATCGATGATGGCATATTTCAAAAAACCAAAACTGTGAAAAAGAGAGAAAGAGAGAGAATGAATGAAAAATATGACAAAATAGTGTTACTTAAGTCGAAAATAAAAAAATATTTATATGTGATATAGCAACCTACCTACTTCCATACTACTTAATATATTTTTAACTTGATGGAAAACTAAGTTCAGAAGTTTCCTTCTAGGAAAATAGCTGGTTGCTCAAAACAGTAAGTGGGAGTGGTTATTATCTAATAGTATGTTCACATGGCGGCTGAAAATTTGATTTTGGTGCCCAAAATCGATTTTGGTTGAAAATCCCTTAAAAATTGAATTTTCGTCATATAACAATTGTCAAATGAAAATCAGATTAGCCGATTTTCAACGAAAAACGTTTTTGGCTATGATTTTTCACAATGCAACTCTGTGTTTCTGAGAGAATTGATAGAATGCTACTACAATATTCCATCTATTACAATATTTATTACTTTTTTTTGGTACCTGCCAAACATGATAAAAAGTGTGTCAAAAGTAAATGATCTCAAAAAAATGGAAATAAAAATTGACAGATGAAAAATCAAGTGCCGTCTGAACGACTTTTCTGAATATCGAATTTTGGGCAACGAAAATTCATTTTCAGTTTCCATGTGAACACACTATAATATGAATTTTTCAACAGGACTCAGATGAGCGATAGGAAAATGGTGTCTATGCTCACCGATACAAGAAAACTCATTAAATAAAACACGTAAAGGAACTCAGTGAACTTATTACGAGTACCTTAAGGATTTGAACTACGCCTACGATATATGTTTCGAAACATTCCGACGACATACAAAGTAAGTTAAGCGACATCCAAAATGCAGACTTAAAAGTATACGTTCCGAAAGAACAACTTTTACGTCTGCACCCATCCGATCATCGCAAAAAATTCAATGTCTATAGAATCTATAGACTGACGAGATCTATTAGTTAAATGCAATACAAAACCGTAAGTTGCCAAAAAAATGGAAGGGTGTTGAAATGGAGAAGAGAGAAAGAAAGAAGTGAGAGGAAACATAAAAAGAAGACGGTGGAGAAAAAAGGAATGAGGGGTAAAAGAGTAAGTTTGTACCCTTGATTTCTAATCGCAAATTCCAGTTTTCTCAATATTTTTATGTCTGTTGAAACTAAAACTTAATTTGGTTTGTCTTTTTTTTTAAAACAGAGGGGAGTAAATGAGGATGACTGCTAGAAAGGATAAAAATAAGGGGGGAACAGAGGTAGAAAGCAAAATATCAAGAAAAGAGAGAACAAAAGAAACAGTGAAAAGGAAGAAGGAAAATTGTGGAAAGAGAAGGGATATGTAATAAAAGGGTATAAAAAGAAGGTAGATTGAGTAGAGGAATAGCAAAGAAAGAAGTGTGGGGAAAAGAAAAGAAAAATTAGGTGGCAAAAAAGAGGGGGAGAGAGAAAATAGAGAGAGAGAGCTAGAGTTCTCAATCTACCAACCATAACTTTTCTACGCATAACACTGTGTGACAGTGATCTGGCACTTTTATGGAGACCTAGCACAAATTGTAGGTCTAGTAATGCTAATAAAAATGGTATGCGGGAAATTTCCCATGCACCCCCAAAATCTCATTTAATGGTCAAAAAGCCGTTTTTGTATAGGTTCATATGAACAAGCGCTCATAGCTTCGCTAATTTTTATCTGATTTACAACTTTTGTTTTAGTTTGAAAGGGGAAAAACAGTCCTTTCCGACCATGTATTGTTCATTTCCATGACTGACGAGTTTTAATAGTACTATTACATTTGATTTTTCTTTATTTTATGAATAGGTATACAGTCAACGTTCGATAACGTGAACATCCACTAACGTGAGCAAATTTTTTCTTCCATTGACTATTCTAAAACGTGAACAAAGTCTGAAAGCTCTAAAACGTAAACCGAATTTCTTTGAAATTGTGCATCAATTTTTATGATCTTAGTAATTTTGGGAATCCTTCGGTTCAATAATCAATAATCGCAAACGTGAACAATCTCTTATAGGTGAACACCTATGGTTTTTATTAGTTCACGGTTTCGAGCGGTTACTGTATTCTTAAAATTCTACTGATTCTCGACCAATTTTAAACCAATCTAAAACCGAAAACTGAATAATTGTTACCTTGGAAATAGATCATAGAAATTGTGAAATGATTTGCTACAAGAACAACAGGTTTTCTCCACAATGCTTAACGTTCCAGTGCATTTTCACACGGCCATACCTCCGATATTATTAGAAATCGAGATAAAGTTAATGATAAGCAAAAAACAAAAACGTAACGCTCCAGCCCGCGATTTGGTTCATATAGAGAACTTTTATTTTTTTTTATTTTCCCCCCAAAAATGCTTCCTGAATCCGCCACTGATATTTGGTACTGTAGTGTTGGGAGACGAACACCTGAGCTTTTTAACACCTCAGAATCAGCTAAGATTTATAAATAAATCTGATGGATTTAAATAATTGCAAAAACGAACACAGGACATAGTACAATGGACGTAAAACTTGTCTGAGTGCTGTGTTTTTGAATACTTTTTATGCTGTTCCAACAAAAAAATTGTGTGCACAACAGTTGTCAACATCTTTTGTTAAAAAAAAATTCATGAAATATCTTGAAACATCTACAAATAGTTTTACGGTGACTTATTCTGATAAAGTTGTATTGCATTGGCAATTGAAAATACCATTTTTTCTGACAACAACAAAGACTTTCAGGCATTTAACATTTCCGGCTTCATAAAACCACGCCCATTAAATTTTTTAAGGATTTTAAGGCATTTAACCTTTCCGGCTTCATAAAACCACGCCCATTTAAGTTTTAAGGATTTGAGATCAAATTTATGCTTTTTACATCAAAATTTATCAATTCCAATTTTTTTAAATCAATGAAAAGCAAAATCATTAAAAATAAATTTCAATTTTCGTGGAGTTTCATTAGTTTGTCTCGCTATTTCAAAAGCAGGTTCCATTCGTTACAGTCATGTCCCTATATTTGACTACAATCAAATACGTGGTAATTTTTTTGTTTCTCTATACTGTAAAAACATTTAATTTCCCTATTTGATATTTTTACCCTAACAATTTATTAATATCCATTTTTAAATTTTATTAATTTTTTTTTTTTTTACTGCAAATATTTACGATGACTTCATGCTAGTAAAATTTAACTCATAATTTCAAAAAATGCAATTACACAAAGATCTTCTACTTAGATTACACAATGTCGATTACTTTTATTGAAAATATTTTCCATAAAGAATTTTAGTAAAGGTACAATCCAAATTTTTTTTTTTTGAACTTAACAAGTTGCAAAAATGTTGCTGTTCAAAATCGATAAGGAAAAATTTATTGAAAATATTTTTCCAAATACGTTTAACAAAAAAAGGATGTAGCAATAATAGTAATAAATACATGTGAGTATGGTAACTAATATTAAAAGTTGATTACACACATATAGAAAGAGAGGGAGAAAAAGAAAAGAGTTTACACAAGCACACAATTAAACACACACTCACCCATACATATATACATACGTACCTACAGGAGCGGATTCAAAGGGGCTGGGATGGGCTGAAAGCTGGCTGCAGACCCTGCCAAAAACAGTAAATTGCTTACTAGTGTGGCCCTTATATTTTAACTTTTTAAAAGTTTAGCTCCCAGACCCTGATCTTGTTTCAATAAAGAAACAATCTGTGCAAAATTTGAGCTCAATCGGACAACTGCTAGGCGGCCCGCATCGACCATGAAGTTGTACATTGTAACCCGGAAAATCATTTTTTTCAGATAAATCAAGTTTTTGTTCTTGGATTTCTTGAACAACACCTCTCCATGAAGAAACAAGATGAGAGATGATTAGCCAGAATTGTTGGAGTTAACAATGATTAATGCGTTCAAGATATACCTCTCTCAAGACCAGTTTCAGTATCTCATATGGGAAAAACTCTTAAAAAGAATTTTTATTTTTCTTGCTCCGGTGTATTAAATTATTAAAGCATGTTTATGAGTCAATTGATAAATTATTAGGATATTGATCGAGAAATCAGAAGGGTGCTGCGGACAAATTTGTCATCCACCTCGAGTGCTTAGCTCCCCAAACTGTGGCTCTATCATTATTTGATGAATATGTTCTAACAGCGGTTAAGACAAATAAAACTTAAATTATATTGGAAGTAGGCTACAAAAAAATCATTTTTCTTCGTTTAGAAAGAACTTTCAGCATGGAAAGATGATCTAGGTTACAAAAATGGAATTGAAAAACATGAGAAGAAAGCTGTTGCAGAAAAAAATGGGAAACTCATTGAAACATCATGAAGCTGAGAAACAATTTATTACACAAATCGTTGCCGAACACCGAAAAAGATACCCAACTACTGCTAAATCCTTTTTTTATTTTGAATTTCAAATTTATGTGGACATACGACAAAAAAGGATTTTCATTGAGAATCGAATTTCTTTTTTGACTGATTATAAGTTCGGAGATGAAGAAGAATTTTTGTGTGTATTTTGTGAAAATTAAAATAAATTGTAATGCTGCCTTTCAATTGAATTTTGATTGCAAGAATTTATATACCAATTATGGTTAATTGGAACAATAGCAATGAATTGCTCTCCGGCTACATTATTTTATTTATTCACTCTTACTTTTGCTAATAAATCTGGGGTAAAAACGAACTACAGCTTAAGTTTATTTTGATGTCAGCCAAGTTTAATAGTTTTGAATAGAAATAATAGAGAAACTATAGCATTGTTTCAAATGACTTTATCTTAAAATTAATGATCTTTCTGAAAACGATATATAATTCTAAAAATTATTTAAAACTTCGCATCAGTTTATTATTTGTAGACAAAAATTTGTGATAAAATATTTTCCATCTTAAGTTGAGTTATGCTGTTTTTCATTTTTAAAACAGAAATATTGCAGGAGCAGCTGTTGTGAAAACAAAATGCAAAATGTCTAAAAATTTTATCCTTTTCCCTGTTTTTTATAACCTTGTGTTTGAGGGCTGCTGAGTAACTTTCGGCATTTCAAGGTAATTTCGTTGAAATTCTTGTGAAATCCAGAATTGATTCTAGATACACGCAAAGAAAACATTCGTTTCTCAGAAACGAAATTTTCACTAAACGAACTTCGTTTAAGGAAATGTTTTCATGATGAACGAACATTTATTTATCATAATCGACTATATTCGGTTGCCATGAACGAAGATTTATACGTCATAAACGGTTCAATTCTTTCACAATAACCGAAAAATGTTTTCCACAAACGTTTCTATTCAGTTGCCATGAACGAACATTTATTCATCATAAACGGTTCAATTCTTTTACGATGAACTAAAAACGTTTGCAATAATAAAATGCAATATTTCTCTGAAAAATATAAAAAGAAAGCAAAGACAATTTTCATATATACATTAGCATTTCATTGTGGTTTTTGTTTAAATAAAATTTTCTGAATAAAAACTAGAAAAAGTGTATGAAATTTACATAAAATTATATTATTACAATTTTTGTATTACTTATTATAAATCACACACTTTTATTTGTTTTTTATAAACACCACGCACTTTTTTATAGACAAAAAGAAATGTGATGAAATAATTGCAATGCACAATTAAAATTCTTCAATAATGCGTTGAAAAATGATACTTCCCGTTATGTTGTGTTGATTTGTTGTTGTGTGGAGTTTGAATGTAAGCGTCGCTGCTGCTTCTTTTTGTGACGAGAGCGAGATGAGAGGAAAACGAAAATAAAAAGAGAAGAGAGTTGTGCAGTTTCGTTAGCAGAAACGTTTTTTTCATTTGCCAGAAAAGAAAATTGCCTTAATTTTATCGTGAATGAATTTTCGTGCATCATAAAATTGTTAATCTTTTGTAGAAAACGGTTTTGGTTTCTGCAAACACGGGAACGTTCCTCAGAAACGTTTTTGTTCAGCGTAAAGGTAATATATTCTCCACAAACGGGCGATAAATTTTTTTTTTCTTTGCGTGTATTATTTCTGTGAATAAAAATAAATATCTGCTATAGAAGTTGTATGCGATATTAAAAAAAAAAACCAAATATTTCTTATATTTTTCATATTGTTTCAGGAATTGTGCGATTTCACTTTTAAAAAATTTTATTCAGAATGTGTTCACACAATTTCCCGGATGTGTCCAATTAAATTTCTCTAAGAAGAAACAAGAAAATGGTTAAGATAGGAAATACTATACCGCTTTTGAACGGAGTTAATAGTTGCGTATACTATCCTTCAACTTCAAGGCGTTTAAGCGTCACCTAGAAGTTGTCCGATGGAGCTGAAGTTTTTCACAGATCGGTTTTTTCTTGATTGGAACCAGATTAGTGCAAGGGAGCAGCAACATTTTTACTTCTGAAAAATTACTTACAGCTAAGGGCCACCCCCCTATTGCTTATAATTTTCCCACAGCTTAACTGTTTATCGTAAAATAAATCTGAAATGTTTGTTAGGGGTATTTGTCTGAATTCTGAGCCAGAATTTTTCTGTAAGTTTTATTCTGCTTATTTAGTCGGAAATGGTTCAAGTTTTAGTCTTAGTTCAGATCCGAATTTTGGTATGAATTTTGGAATGATTTTGGTTTTGAACTTTGAATTTTTGAATTTTGGTCAGAATTT
Organism: Toxonevra muliebris; assembly: GCA_963691655.1. Lineage (NCBI taxonomy): Eukaryota > Metazoa > Arthropoda > Insecta > Diptera > Pallopteridae > Toxonevra > Toxonevra muliebris. The sequence goes on from OY829329.1 coordinate 52,448,527, forward strand.
TATGCAAATTTTAGTCTGAATTTGGTCGGGGCTTCGATTTGATTTTAGGACTGAATTTTAGTCTGATTGTTGATCTGAGTTTTGGTTTCAGTTTGGGCACGCTTTCGATCTCAGTTTGGGTCTGTCCAAATTTCGATTTGAAATTCGCTAATACTTTTTATTCGTCTGAATTTCTGTCAAACTTTTTTCCGTCTTTTGGTTACTAAAATCAAACCCCCTTTCTCCCCTGGATCCGCCACAGTATATGTATGCATGAATATGCACATGCAGATTTTCCTCACAAATATTCGTAAAATGGAATGAAAAATTATATCAACAGAGATATTTTTGAAAGGAAAATGTATAGTGTCATATAAAAACATTTCTATTTATTTTCTTTCTCACTTTTTTTCTTCTCACATTTTCTTTCTTTCTTTCTCTTGCTCACCCACACACACAACCCAATAGAGGCAATAAAGTTTACATACATTTTCAAAGTAATAAAAAGAAACGTTAAGTCTCGATGTGAGGTATGAAATTGTGATGTGATAACTGCAATTTTGCGCAGACTCAATTTTAAACCTGCTTTTTGTGTTAGCAATGAACGCAATATATACACACATTCGCACACACGCATCACAAGCACTGTATGTGTAGAAAAACATGCATGCATGATATCAAAAGATCTATCGGTATACATAAGTCTGTAATATGCAATGATATGATTTTTAATGCATTCAGACAAGCGGACGGACGGACAAAAGTAAACACACACGCGCACAGAAACGTACATATGTATGTATGTTATGAATGTTCGTGCATATGTTCGATGTACATAATAGTAAAAGGAAGTCATGAAAAATACTAGCAGCTACCTACTAAGTAGAAGTAAGAGTAGAGGATGTGCAATAAATAGAAGTAAAAAAAAATGCAAACAAATCTCAGAGAGATTTTTATTACACGTTACAGAGAAAGTGATTTTCCAATAATCGATTTTCTCATAAAAAATGATGAAAAAATGCAAGTATTCTCACAGTAATCTGTTGCATAAAAGTATCAAAAGAAAACAAAAAATAAAAAAAGAAATCCGTTTGCATAGACGAGAATATTAATACGAATTTTAAAAGTTAACATTCGCGAACGTGAATGTAGAATTCGATACTATTTATATGTAGTTATTTCGAGATTTTTTAAAGAAAATATTTGGAACAATTAGAAATTCTTTTTCGGTTGCAAAAATCATAACATACATGCTCACAAACATGATGAGTGAGAGCAGTTTCCCAAATTCAAAACATTCATGCGTTTGAACTAAATTTCGAAGCACTTTTTCCACTCCGAATGTGGTAACTCTAAAACATGTGCTTTGAACTCATCAACCGCTTCTTCAGGCGACGAAAAACGTTGATCTCACAATGCCCAAGCATGCCTCAATCTCACGATAAGTCACATGCCGATCTGGCAATATCAGTTCACGCCAGGGGTAGATACAGGGGGGGCGGGGGGGGGAGCGAAAGAGGGAAATATCCCTCCCCAAAAGATTTCCAAACACTTAAAAATTTAACAACTTAAACAGGCAAAAAGATTAACATAATTAGTTATTTTTGTTTTTAGTTATTACGATTTAATTTCAATAATCTTGTTCATTAAACCACTTTCCTTCTCTATGGAATAAACCAGAAAACTCAGTGCCCTCATATATACCTATAAGTTTGCTGGCAATATTCTCGAAAATATTCGAAGTAGTAGATTGCTAACAGTACAAGAAAATAAGAATATAGTTCCGAATCACCAATCGTCTTAAGCACGGTACTCCTGAGCAATATCATCAATATTGTCACTGACTTTCTGGAACGCAAAAAATATTGCTCTGCCATATTTTTGGACATTCAAGAAGCGTTCGAAAAAGTTTGGCATCAAGGGCTGTTATACAAATTAAAAAATTTATTTCCAGCTCTATTTTATTTGGTCTTAAAGTCCTAACACTCTATGTCACAGTATAAATGATGAAACATCAGCCAAATGTCAACTGAAAGCCGGAGTACCACAGGGCAGTGTTCGGGGTCCTGCTCTTTATTCGATTTTTACCTGCGACTTGCCTGAAACTGATGATGTTACTATAGCTACTTACCCAGACAATACTGCCATTTTAGCGTCAAATGAATCTTCTACAGAAGCTGCTAATCTAGTTCAAAAACAACTTGACTATGTTCAACAATGGTTACTTCGTGGATGAGTACATGACTGGAGTTTCAGCTGCCTCAGGTTCGATTCCCAGAGGGGGTAAATTCTTAAAAAATGTCCAAATGGATTGTTTTAATAAAATGGATCATTTCGGTGATTTAGTTCTTAAATGCGTGACCCAAGTACCAGTTCAACGGGTTCTATTCTCAGGTAGAGAATTGAATCCACAAAAAAACAAAATTATAGGTTTCGGGTCGATATAAAGATGGGAAAAAGAAAATTTGAATACAGGGTAGGAATCAGTAACCTTAAATTATTTTTAAAATTCTACTAATTCTCGACCTATTAAAACCGAAAACTGAATAGATATTTTCTATTGTTTTATTTTCCACGATCCTTTACCTTGGAAATAGATCACAGAAATTGTGAAATGCTTTGCTATAAGAACAGGGTTTCCCCAAAATGCGTAACGTACTAGTAAGTTTTCACATGGCTATACCTTTGAAATTGTTAGTCATCGAAATAAAGTTTATGAATAAGCAAAAAAAAAAAACTATACACGAACGAGAAAAAAGAGCGCTCCAGCCCGCGTTTGGTATTTTGGTTCATATGGAGAATTTTAATTTCCCACCCCCCCCCCCCCCCCGCCCCCAAAAAATTTTTTCCTGTATCCGCCACTGGTTCACGCACAGCCTCGATGTTTTCTGGCACAACAACCGATTTTGGACGACCTTCACGAAATTCGTCCTGGAGCGACCCTATGACCACGATTGAGTTCCGAAAGCCAGCGAAACACGGTGGCTCGGAATAGTGCTTTATCAGCAAAAGTAGAAGAGATTTGATCGGCTGACTGTTGTTGAGTTAATCCACGTCGAAAATCATAAAAAATCATCGCACGAAAATGTTCACAATTTAAATCCATTTTTTGGCCGAGATGAATTTTTTCAAGTTACGTTTACCATTAAAAACGTCAAAATTTATGATGCTGATGACAGATTTGACATACCTACACTGGTGTTGCCATATCTCAAAACTTATGTAGCAACCCTCGTACATTCGCAAAAAAAAAAATTGCTAATGCGGGTGCGAATTTCAAAATTATGCAAATGTTTCGCATGTAGCGAATGCGATTGCAAACATCCGTTATATCACAACACTGAACCCAGTAGTACTTGGGGCAATTCATTTCTTCCTATTAAAAAAATACAAAATAAGTCTGAAAGTAATCTAAGAATTTTATTGTTGTAGAATTAGATTGCAAAAGGTTTCAGGTTTTCCAATCCTGTAGTAAAATAAACCAAATTAAATTTTTTATGGACAATTCAACAAAGCTTTTTTGTGAGTGTAATTAGTAATGGTATCTCATGCAAAACAATTGAAGAGAAAAAACCTTGCAACAAACCAACATTTTGTTGTAACTTTTCTCTAATTGACTTTATAACAAACAAGCATAACAAAAAATATTGCTATGGCTCAAAAGTGAGTTGAACTTTCTCAGACAAATAAAAAAACAGCCAGAATAAAAAAAAAACAACATATTATTGAAGCAAAATAATAGGAACGAAGAAGCAGGTATTTCAAACGTATCTAATGGCAGTTGAAAGGTAGTGATAGTTAAAAGGTAGAAGAATAAACAAACAACAAATTCCTAAAGGCTTTATAACGGAAACAAACGTACATACATATGTATATGGCAAAGCAAATAGAAAAAAAAAAAAACAAAAGAAAAATGGTATCTACTTGAGATTAATTGAAGCTTGATTACTTTGTGCAAACTAATTTAAGTTTAAAATTAGTTGCTTGCTTGTTTTCTAAGGTTATTAACCGATTAAAGAATCCTTGTGTTTCGTTCAGGCGATTTGCAATTAAGGGCCTATGTTAAAAACAGGAACAGATTTTGAATACTACTTATATTTAAAATGTATTTAGTAATAGATTTCAAAGTGTGTAAGAGTATTTTTTACCACAAGCTTAGTTCATTATTTTACTAACCTCTAAGTTTCAATTACTCAATATCTGCCAATCTTGCTTATATAATATTTATTATAAACTTGCACCTAACCTGACTCACAAACTTCACAAATCAATGTCAATCACAAAATTTTTTTGTATGCAAGAATTTATGTAAAAATATTTTTAGGTTTATTGATTTATTTTTTTGGCATGTCTACTTTTCCCTTAAAATTTATTTCTTGAATAACTCTATATATTTATTATTTTTTATTGCTGTTTCTTAACTTCAATAAAACTTTTTGCATTTTCTCCTCTCTATTTTTTGTCGTTCGTAATGAAATTATTTCTACCTATAAGCAGAAAAAACATATTGAATGTTTTATCTATAAATTTTCCATATTTCATGCTGTTCTTTTCATGCTACCTACTTCCTTACCATTTTTTCCATACACAAATGTTTTATTCAATTTTTTGTTTTCTATTTTTCTTGTTTTTTTTTCTTGTTATTGGCAATTGTCAATGGAGACCGCAGCCCCATCGCTTGTAGGTTAGCTTTGATATGGTAACATTCTGTCCATCTACTCAAAATGATTGCCTGATTTGAAATGCAAATCATGTTTTGAACTTTGAGTTAAATTTATTATAGATACTCTTAGAAAAATCTGCTTGAGATTGAATTTAATGTATACAAATCGAAGTGTGGATTGGTATACATGCCTAAAAATATGCAGCCATGTATGGAGAAATAAATTAAAATTTCGAAGGTATGCTCACTGATATTGTACTTGAACTTGTACTTGTACTTGTACTTGTACTTGTACTTGTACTTGTACTTGTACTTGTACTTGTACTTGTACTTGTACTTGTACTTGTACTTGTACTTGTACTTGTACTTGTACTTGTACTTGTACTTGTACTTGTACTTGTACTTGTACTTGTACTTGTACTTGTACTTGTACTTGTACTTGTACTTGTACTTGTACTTGTACTTGTACTTGTACTTGTACTTGTACTTGTACTTGTACTTGTACTTGTACTTGTACTTGTACTTGTACTTGTACTTGTACTTGTACTTGTACTTGTACTTGTACTTGTACTTGTACTTGTACTTGTACTTGTACTTGTACTTGTACTTGAACTTGAACTTGTACTTGTACTTGAACTTGTACTTGTACTTGTACTTGTACTTGTACTTGTACTTGTACTTGTACTTGTACTTGTACTTGTACTTGTACTTGTACTTGTACTTGTACTTGTACTTGTACTTGTACTTGTACTTGTACTTGTACTTGTACTTGTACTTGTACTTGTACTTGTACTTGTACTTGTACTTGTACTTGTACTTGTACTTGTACTTGTACTTGTACTTGTACTTGTACTTGTACTTGTACTTGTACTTGTACTTGTACTTGTACTTGTACTTGTACTTGTACTTGTACTTGTACTTGTACTTGTACTTGTACTTGTACTTGTACTTGTACTTGTACTTGTACTTGTACTTGTACTTGTACTTGTACTTGTACTTGTACTTGTACTTGTACTTGTACTTGTACTTGTACTTGTACTTGTACTTGTACTTGTACTTGTACTTGTACTTGTACTTGTACTTGTACTTGTACTTGTACTTGTACTTGTACTTGTACTTGTACTTGTACTTGTACTTGTACTTGTACTTGTACTTGTACTTGTACTTGTACTTGTACTTGTACTTGTACTTGTACTTGTACTTGTACTTGTACTTGTACTTGTACTTGTACTTGTACTTGTACTTGTACTTGTACTTGTACTTGTACTTGTACTTGTACTTGTACTTGTACTTGTACTTGTACTTGTACTTGTACTTGTACTTGTACTTGTACTTGTACTTGTACTTGTACTTGTACTTGTACTTGTACTTGTACTTGTACTTGTACTTGTACTTGTACTTGTACTTGTACTTGTACTTGTACTTGTACTTGTACTTGTACTTGTACTTGTACTTGTACTTGTACTTGTACTTGTACTTGTACTTGTACTTGTACTTGTACTTGTACTTGTACTTGTACTTGTACTTGTACTTGTACTTGTACTTGTACTTGTACTTGTACTTGTACTTGTACTTGTACTTGTACTTGTACTTGTACTTGTACTTGTACTTGTACTTGTACTTGGACATGACTGTACTGACTAAACCTTTCTCTACTGTTGAATTAACAAACTTAATTTAACATTTTTTCTAAAATGTACATTTTTTCTTTGAGTATATAAACTTACGCTGCCACGCAACTTATTTTGTTACAGATAATTTACACACTTTTGTTTTGGTTCTTCCTTTCTTTTTTATGGTAATTTAATGTTACACATTTTGTTTACATTTCAAAGAAAATCAGTAAAATTAACACCAACAACAACAACAAAGAACTAGAAAAAATAACTTACGTGCGTCTCATTAGAATAAACCAAAAATTTGTTTTCTTTTAATATTATTTTTGGCATTGTCTACTTTTAGGCGTTAGGCGGCAAGAGACAGCACTCATTAAATATGCATATTTTGGGACGCATAATGTGTGTAATTTTGTAGCTACTGTTATTGTTAACTTCTATATGCGGAAATAAGGCATGAAAGTAAGTAAAAGAAATAAGTAAGAAAAAAAGGAGACGAAAAAAAGTAGAAAATCACGTTCCTGTTGATTGCACAAAGCTTAAGGCGGGCAAAGAGGCTGAAAAGCTGGAAAGCAGACTAAGAAGCAGGCTGGTTGGCAGGCAAGTAGACAAGCTGGCTGACTGTTGCTTTTGCTAGCTCTTAAGTATATGCGATTTCGGATACAAACGATTTGAACGCTCAAACTTTCAATGTTATTTTCTTGTTGTTTTGCTTACTTACTTGAAAGTTTAAGTTCAAGCCAAAAAAGAAAAATCTTAGCAGCAGAAAAGCTTGATTACTGTTTATATGCTTTATACATATAAGCATATATTACTTTATGACCGGGAAAGTTAAGGTAAGGTATAGGTAAGGAAAAGATAAAGGTAAAAGTAAAGAAAGGTAAAGCTAAAGTACAAGTAAGTTTAAGTTAAGTAGAAGCAAAACACGAGTGTGTATATGCTTTAATGCACATGTTTGTGAATGTATGTATTTAACTTCTTGGAATTTGTTATTTTTACAAATTATCGGAAGTTGTTTAGATTAGAGAGGTATTAGTACAACAAATTATGAAGGCTCGAATTGTTTTGCATTGTGAAAAGTTTCTTTCGATTTTCCTTTTTTGAAGGTGTACAATAAAACAGGAAATTAAAATTAGATTTTGTTAATCTTATGGAAAATTATTTGTATAAATTGAAGCTTATCGATAAATATTACTAAACGTCAACTTTAATTAATAATTTTATAACATCTTTAATAGTACATGAAACATAAAATCCAATTACCTAATGATATTCAAATAAGCAAAAAAAAATAAACAAGTGTAAATATAAAATCTCATAAACGACTTTGACAATGTCATTTATTGCATTACATCTATTTATGTAAATAATATTGAGCAGTTGACATTAATTGATATTGAATCTCTATTATTTGACAAATAAATATATTTATGAATAAAATATGCACAAATATATATTTATGTATGTATATATATTTATTGCAATCGTTATGTTGTAGCTTCATTTAAATTTCAGAGAAAATTTAACAATTGTTTTGCATATATGAACTTTTCATGCTTGTGTATTTTATTTTATTTTATTATTTCCATCTATTTAAATATTTTATATGCAAATTTTCTGTTTTTTTTTGTCAATTTAAATGCTTTATTTATTTGTTTGTGATAGCATATAATCAAAAAAGTTGTAAACAATATTGTTATTTAAACAAATATATATACAAACACATACAAACACACACACATATGTTTCTTATATTTTATATAAATATTTTAAATCAAATTTTGCTATTGCAACTTTTAAATATTTTATTATAATATTTTAATATTGACAAATTTTCAATGCAATTGTTTTAATTTTATTTACTAATTTTTTTTATTAAAGCTTCAAAGCAATTCAATTTTCATGTTTCAATATTACGGAAGACTGGCGTTTAAGTGTAGTATATAGAACTGAAAACTAGATACTTTGAGAAAGCAACTTCATCAGTGAGGAAATACTCTCAAGTTTAGTAATCTTCTTGATTCAAACAAGCAAGGAAGCAAATAACGAGACTGCCCGAAAATCAACTGGGGATATTTCACCCTTCAAAAATCATCTCAAGCCAGTAAAACTGCAAACCCTAGTCGTTTTAGGTTGGTTGGTTTCGTTGTAGTGGCTGTCGAGAGACGCATTGTGATACCACATAGTTGGACCTACAGTTTAACGCCGATTTCGAACAGCGGTGTGGCAATTTTTTATCGGCTTGATGGTTTTGCCATTACCAACTAAGGTGTGTACTTATACACTTTCTTATAATTCTCATACACTTCATATCAATATGAATATAAGAAAGTTATGAAAATTAACCACCAGGCGTAGACGGGAATCGAACCCGAGCCTTCCAGATGAAAGCCTAGTACACTATCCACTAGACTATCGAGTTCGTCTGTAGTTTTTAGACTTAGTTACTTTACTTTACTTTGAAGTCAACACTATATAGATTTATGATCATGATAGAAAGTGATCCGATGGCTCAAATGTGAGTACTGAACATTGCAAAAATAATACTCTACTAGCAAGTACACTACGCTAAAAAATGACAGAAAACTTTTGATTAATTCTATTGCAGTAATGGACTAAGAGAAGGAAATAGTATAACAAGTTTCAAGCTTTGAATGGCACGCCCAAAAAACAAAAATAGAAAATACAAATTTTTCTACACGGCACCACCTCTTGGCTGGCAATGGCAAACCTCCAAGAGTAAAAAATGTCTTTGAATAGCTTTTCACTTCGCCGTTCTGATTCGGCAAAAAACTGTAGGTCTCTTCCATTCGCCTATAAATATAACTCACACAACATGAATGGATGCGAAAAGCTCGGCCTTGGCCCTCTAGGGGCTGTTGTGCAATAATAGTAGTAGTAGCAGTTTCAAGCTTTTGAAGTACTACAAATGAGAAGCTTAAAAGCTTATTGCAAGCGTGCAAACATGATGCTCATCATTGTACTATAGTAAAAACACTTATTTAAATTTTAAAATTCAAAGCTTTTCGCTTGCGAGCTTTGGTATCTGATTAGCAGGGTAAAAGCTTTTTTTTTTGGAACATAACAATTGCCATCACTTCGAATTTAATGTCAGGGTATTTTATTATGACGGTGGTGGATCCAAATGATCCGAATGACTTCATTTTTCTTAAAAATTAAAGAAAGATTGAGTCCTGGCTAATGGAAGTTCTTCTTCCAGTCCTAAAGGCGCATCCCGGCAATATTCTTGTTTGTATCTACCTGCCAGCGGTGAATAAGCTTCTGCAAAATCGCTTCGATAAGCTTGAGGAAATTTTTGGGAAAATCTGTTTTCATAACCATGATTCTTTGTATTTTCACAAGACGAACAGTCAGAAAGAAATTGACTCTGTTTTTGAATGTTGTAACGACGTGGCATGTATATGTGTTCATTACAAAGAAAATATTGAAAAGGGGGAAAAGAAAACAAAGATTCCCATGCTGAATTGATTGCAGCCTTACGAACCGATCAAGAGTTAAGAGTAGGAATGGGTACTTCAACTTCTCGCAGTAAGGTGCTAAACTAGAAAGTAGTAAAGCAAGGGACAGTGAAGTAACAACGAATCAAGGTGTCCTGGACCAAAATTTTCAAATATATACATCCTGAATTAATCAAACAGAAATAAAGAAACTATTGAAAAATATAATGAACATAAATTTTATTCACGCTTCTATCGGTTTCAACAAATCAAATGAATAAAAATGTTTGTTGATCTAATTTTTAGAATTTTTAGAGAACACTTAAATTAATCAAGGGTTCTTGAGTCATACTTTTTATTAACTGGGATAGTCAGAAACAAAAATTAAAGCTCCGCAAGCTTCTGAAAAGCTGGCAGATAAAGCAGCGTTCTCGATTATCAAAAGATTCGACTTGTTTACATACAAATTAACCCAGTAATACAATATGGGCATTGAACATTCGCCCTAAAAGCGTCATAAAATTTTAATAACAAATACACCGTTGCCAACTTTTAATTTAATGATTTATAATATTGGGGCCCCCCAAACCAGCTATTGTTACGCCACTGGCGAGGGACATTAACGTTTGCACATGCGTGGTATAGTTCATTACAAAAATCTATAAATTCAAATATGTGCAGAGAACGAAAATTCCCATTCTTGACTCTTGTTGCTTTTTATTAAACTTTGATTACAATCAGTGGCGGTTCTAGGATTTGGTTTTGGGGGGAGGGGCTGATTTTATTAAATTAAAAGATAAATATCAGACTCACTATCGACCAACACCCAGACCTAGAACAAAAACTAGTGCAAAAATTTTACCAAAAACAGGTCAAAAATTAAAAGATAACTGGAACAAAACTGAGACCAAAATTCAAACTAAAATCGGATAGAAATTTAGGCGGGACTTTCGACCAAATTTCAAACTAAAATTCAAATACTTTTTTCAAACCAAGAAAAAACCAAATTCAGATCAAAAATCTAGATCAAAATGAGACCAAATTCAGATCAAAATCTTGATTATGACTTTTCTCAAGGATTTACATTGTTAAATGATCTATTTTAAGAAAACAATTTGAAGGAAATTTTAATTTTCTTTGAGAAAAAATTTTGATATTTACATCTCCATTTTTTGAGTCATTTTTGCTCGAAACATAAACTCGAAAAGAATTAAATTAAGATAACAGTTGATTTGGATAGTACTTTAAACGAATTTTTAAAATATATATTCATATCACTCTTAGCATAGACATCACTATTAATATCTGCCTGATGGGGAGTTTACGATCTCAAAACTCCATAACCAAGCACTTCATTTTTATAAAAAAGTAAATACGTTCTTTAAGCCTGTTATGCATTACTTAAAATGTAAATATATGTACATTTGACCAAACCAATACATTTTAAATTTCAACGAGATCCGTACACGCTTTCGGGTACCGGGCAACAACCGGTTAAAAAGAAAACAATGGTCGCGAATCGGAATGGGAGATCGAATTCAGGTCAAAACACAGACTAAAAACCCACAATTCAGACCGAACCAAAACCAAAATCAGTTTTAAAATTCATGCCAAAATTCAAAAAAAATTTAGACCCCAACTCAGACCAATAGTTCGACAAAACTTTAGGCCGGCCAAAAGGACACCAAATACCAAACGAAAGTAACCCAAAACTCAGACCAAAAACTAGTGGGAATATCTGATAAATATTTACATCAAAAAATTTTAACTTCAATTAAACAAAAACTAGACCAAAATTCCAGACCAAATTTTAAAACAAAACTCAGAACGATTTCGGACCAAAATTTAGACCAAAATAGTATCAAAATCAAGCCAATTTAAAGGAAAATATTGACCACCAAAAAACTGAGTCTAAAAAGACGCCAAATACAAATTAAAAGAAAACCAAAATTTAGACCAGAAATCAGATCGAACGCTGGTCTGCAAACGCGGGAAAGCAAATCAAAATTTAGAACAAACATGGATTAAAACTCAAACCAAATTCAGATTAAAATTCAAACTAAAATAAAACAAAATTCTGACTTACAATCAAACCAGAATTCAGATCAAAAACGGGCCAAAACGGAAAAGTTAAACCAACATCAGACTAAAATTCAGTACAAAATTCAATCCAAAAACTAGACCATTGTCAAGCTTTCTAAAAATAAGACATTTCTAAGCTGGCGTTGAAATTGTAGATTTAATGTAGTCTGAATATATTTAATAACCAGTTGCACTATAACGTGCATCCCAATGGCATCCGCCCAGTATGGCGGCTAATCAGAATTGATTCAAATATATGACACCATTTTAATATTTATATTAAATTAATATTATTAAAATAAAATATAAGGAGTGAGATTGAAAAAATCTTAACAAACGTTTTACCTAATAATTTTTTTGGGTGACAAATTTTTTTGATCTAGTTATCTTTGAAAAATATGTCATTTGTTATTTTTAATGACAAACATGTTGATTTATTGTGCGTTTGATCAAAATGAGTGAAGAAAAACAAGTACATCTTAAAATTATTAAAAATTTTCAAAAAAATCCAAATTGATCCTACAAAAAATTGGCCAAAGAAACTGTTTCCAATGTTATTAAACAGTTTCAGGAGAATTTGACCATCGATAGAAAACCTGGTTCGGGAAGAAAACAAAGACCACATGATATTGCGAAAGCCAAGAAAATAGAAAGCATATTAAAAAGATCTCCAAACACATCTGGTAGAAAAGCTGCCCGGTTAGCCCAGTGCTCTGATTATTTGGTAAGAAAAGTTAAAGACGATGCAGGTTTGAAAACATACAAAGCCCAAAATGTTCCAGACAGGAATGCTGCAAAAAATTTAGGCGCCAAAAGTAGGGCTCGGAAATCAAAATCGAATTTCATACAAAAATATTCATGTTGTATAATGGACGACGAAACGTATTTACTGGCAGATTTTACGCAGCTTCAACTTCCGGGTCAAAATTTTTATGTTGCTGATGCTCGAGGAATTATCGAAGAACAATTTAGAATCCAAAAGCAGACAAAATTTCCTGAAAAGTTCCTGGTATGGCAAGCTATATGCAGTTGTGGCAAAAGAAACAAGTCACTTGTTACAGTGGGCTCTATAAATACCGAAATATACATCAAAGAATGTTTGAAAAAATACTTCATCCTTGCATAAGAGAGCACAATGTGTCCACATATTTTTGGCCCGATTTGGCATCATGTCACTACGGCAAGAAAGCTCTGGAGTGGTACCAAAGTAACAACATAGTTTTTGTACCAAGAGAGGCCAATCACCCAAATTGTGCGGAGCTGAGACCAGTAAAGAGATATTGGGCTCTTGTGAAAATAAACTTAAAGAGCACAAAAAAGATCCACGAGTTCATAAATAGTGATTAGAACTATAAAAGTTATATTTTTCTGTAATTTGTAAAATATTATCAATTAAATAAAAAAATAATCAAAACTGTAAGATCAACCGTTTAAATATTATTGAATTTCATATATGTTAAGATTTTTTCGATCTCACTCCTTAATATAAAATAACATTTTAAATCCTAAAGTTTTTCGTTTGTAGAAAGTTTATACTTTTTACTGCTGATGGCTTTTTTTTGGAAAAATCTAAATATTTTTGATTTCTCAAAAATTACTGTTTACTATAAGATTGTTGGGTTCTGGGGGGAGGGCTTTAGACCCTATAGCTCCCTCTCCCTGGATACGCTACTGATTACAATAACAGTAAAATCCTCTCAATAGGTGGAGAAAAATTATCAACCCAGCTGAAATTAGCACATCTAAAGAATATGTTAAGTGGAGAGCAAGTAAATATAAAATAGCGAAAGCGCGAGAGAGACAACAGTTAGATACAGTTTCATTTGCATAAAGAATAAACACTCCGATATTAAATGTATTTGCCGATGCTATCTTCTTTGCTCTCAAAAACACATAATAAATCACATTTATTCTTTCACGCTACCTCTTCACTAGCTCTTCAATACCCCTCATTCACCCTTTGATCAAGTGCTCATCGCTAACCTAGACACACTTAGCCCTATTCTAAATATTCCCCCGAAATTAAATTCACGGGTTAATTTTTTTGTTTAACTTATTTTCCTATAGGAATGTGGGAGAAAACACACAAATTTTCCCGGTGATTTTATTTCGGGCTGCATAATACTGAATCTATGCTAAAAAAAATTCAAATTATAAAAACCACCTCCATAACATTGAATACTTTATTTACAAATTAATCTAAATCTCTTTATTGTTTTCCAACACACTAATCTATTTTCTTATTTTATTTCATTTTTGTAGCACGTTGTGCTGAAATATTATTAAATATGTATTTTATTATCAAAACGACTGCATCTTCATTTCTTTTCTCTTCTTCGTAGAGGCAGCATTTCCGTTTCCGTTTACAAAAACTTCCGTTATATCCGTTATATTCGTATATCACGCCAACCACTGTAACCACTGTGTAACTATACCTACAAGTAAATTCCATTTAAAATGCAAACAAAAAAAAAAAACAGTAGAAGCAACCATAGCAAACAGAAAAAAGTGCGGTTAAGGTTAGTTAGAAAAAAATGTATGTAGCAGAAATAGTATTTGTGTTTTAGTACCTTTTTCCAACACTGTTCAGCTTTTTTTTGTGTGCCTCCTTCCTGCTACTGCTTTGCGAAAGGTAAAACCCATCCAGCTGTAGTACAATCAGCTTAACATGGGTAACGTTAACTAGAAAATAAATTGCATTCGATTGCATTGTGTAACAAAAGGTTAAATGAGGGCGATTTAAAAGGGGCGTGGCAGTTGGCAGAATAGTTGGCAAGTTACCAACAAGTGTGGCACTAAGAATTTGATACGGTTTTTCTTTCCTCTTTTTTTTTTGCTCTAGCTTGGCGAGCACCTTTAGCTTCGCTCTCTTCCTCTCCCTCTTACTCTCTCTCTCTGTCCTTAACAATTTCTAACTTAACAATGTTTGTTACTTTGACACTAATACTCAATTTTTTTTTTGTCACTGCAATTGCTGCTGGTGCTGGTTCAACTTTCTGATTGAATGGGTGTGCTTCAATGAAAAAGTAGTGGGAAAACGCAAAAGGCAAAGGGAGTGTTGAAAGAAATGTAGAAATTCAAAAAGTATTAAATGCAACCAACGATTGTGAATTTCCACATTACTTTAGCGGTAATAAAATGATTATATACTAATATAATATATAAATTGCAGAGTTTAGTGCTGGGGAAAATGGAAAAATGAAAACTTGCTTAAATTTTGCTTTTCATTGGTCACTGCTGTTGATTCAGCACGTAGCAAAAAATGAGTTTTTGAGCCATAATTGCTGCATTTTGCATAAATTAAGTTATTTGCTAAATGGTATCCTTCTCCTTTTTTTTTTTTTTTTTGTATTTGTTTGAATGTGTGATTATTTTGTGCTGCATCATGCTTTTTCAGCGGTTTATTATTTTGAAAGGGTTTTTTTTTTGGTGTTTGTATCTGCTTGTCTGTTTTTTTTTTTGTGTGTAAACCAGTTAAAAAGCTATTCAACAGCTGCATTATTATTATTATCCTTTTTTTTTTGTTCGATGTTTACTTTTAATGATTTGCAGAAATTTCCTTCCCAATTTTGTTGAATTTTGTTACAAAATTCGAGTCACGTTTATTTTGGAGTAATATTTTTTTGTCTGTATCCGTATCTTTAAGCAAACAATTTTGTTAGTAAAAATGGAAAAAAAACCTTTTTTTTCAATTGGATTTATTTGTTTGCTTCAATGTTTGCCAATTATTTTAGATTTTGTATACATTAATTCTTAAGGTTCTATATTTTTTTGTAGGTATTGATAAATCTCCATAGGCTTTGGGCTAACGTTGCGTATGAGTGACTTTTATTTATCTACATATTGAAAATTTTGTTTTCAAGCTTTGTGAGATTTTAAAATGTTTGTTAAGCTTATAGCAATTCGCATGCTTTAGTTTAGGAGGGACTAAATAAAATTTGTTCGACGTTTTAGGAGCTCCTGACATAGTTACATAAGTGAGGCCCATTAGAATCTGCCAAGAACAAGATTTCGAAAAACAAAATGTTAAGTACCTAAAGTACCGATACATAAAGCTATGCATTATGTAGCCGAGTTCAAAGATCAGCCCGCATTGGTATTACATGAGCAATCCGTTCATGCCCAACGGAGATTCTAAATGTGCTAGAGCATCTGCTCTCTATTGGACTGTATATATATTAAAGCCTTGGCATCGTCAGGCGTAGAAACATAATTATATTCTATGTACCTTTCTTAACATAGACTATGTACCTTTCTCAACATAGACTGAAGAATTTCGACACATTGGTTTTGAACCTGGCGCTCAGGTTGTTGCTGTTGTGCAGTGTACTATACTTCATACCAAAGGATGTTCTGGCTTAACTAATTCGTCAAAAAAGCTCCGTTGTCTGTTGTTACTCTGTACTACTACTGTTGAAAAATGTAAATCTTTCAAGGATGACCAGCCATCTAGACACTTTCATAGATGCCTGAGAACTTTCGTTTTTTCGTAAATTTGATCTTAAGGTCTGCTCACCTCCTGGCCTCCGTGCTTAAAGTATTAACCAATCTCGACCGAGATCAGTTAACCGAAGGTCTAAGAAAGGAAATGTTATAGGCGTAGTCAATTTATTGCAGTGAGCTAGTCAACGTCCAACTCAGACGAGCTGTTATAAGAACACCCTCATTTACTAGCAAACAGGGCCGTAGCCAGGATTTTTTTTCGGGGAGGAGCGGGAGGCTTTTCATTCGAAAAAAATATTCATATAAAATTTGTATGAAACTGATGTTTAAACACAATAAATTAAATACGATGATGCATTTGATGGACCCTATCGGACTAGGGAGAAAAGTGGATAAATGTGTTAAAGCTTTAGGAAAAATTTTTGTTTTCGAGTTTTCTTAATCTTAACCTAAAAAAATTGCCGAAAATTACCAAAAAAAACACAGAATAATCAATTTAAATTTTTTCAAATCAACATTATTCAATGTGGATTCCAATACATTTTTATCGTGCAAGACATAATTTCGATAACCCATGACTTGTCAATACTGATAATTTACCCAACCTCAAAAAAGTGATTATAAATGCCAAAAATAATCAGAGACTAATTTTTTCCAAATGATTATCAGTGGAAATTTGGGCCATTATCAATGATGAGGAGCCCGGATGAGTTTGGCATATATTCCCTAAATTCTTGCAGTCACAGCATTGAAAGAGATCTTCCGAGTCGGGGTGCTCTGGGCAATAATGGGTTAAAGGATTAATTATATTTTGAGATTAAGAACTCTAAAACTGAATCAAGTATACTGATTTGCATGGGTTTGGAGAACAATATGGTTCCTAGTGTTTGCGAATGAATTTTGCATGCTGAACACGAATCTGAGGTCAAAAACTTCCCATCATGTCACGTTTTAGAAAAAATGGGGTTGAAAACCCTGAAAATACCATTTTTGACCATGACGTGCTACAAACTTCGTACGATTTCAATTTAAATTTATTTTTCAAATTTTTTTTTATGTTTGACTTTTTAGAAAGAAACCGATTGAAGCAAAAAAATATTTAAAAATCGTTGAATAGATTTTATTTTGACTTTTTTTCCATCCACTGGCAATCAATATCAAAAATTAGAAAAAAGTTTTCACATTTCGAGGGGCGTCAGAACCCCCTTGCTAGCAAATGATTCAAACCGAGGCAGTATACGGTATATAGGTCTAATGTCGAGTTCCGCTATGACCTGAAGTCCACAGTGGTGTTCGACAGGGTCTCACCACTGTGGAAAGCAATTAATATTATTTGCAAATCCGCTTTATATTCAGCACACTGCAAGCTGCCTACAACTTCGATCAAGAATCGTCGCGCACTTAACAGTAAACTAAGTACAACAACAATATAATAATTCATTCTGCACAAATGTGTTCCATATATGATGAACTCCTGAAGAAGCCCACAGGAGCCATGCCCGCATCGAATATAGATTTTGCTTCAAGCAAACAAAAACTACTTTCATTCCTACCTAATTTTCAAAATAACACACAGATGTTTCACCAATTATTCCAGTCCTTCAGAAAGCGCTTTTTTGGGATCTGAATGAGCCTGCCGTCAGTCCAATGGCGTAGATAGAGGGGGGAGAGGGATAAAAGGGATAAAAATCCCCTAAAATAATTCTTTTAAAAGAAATAATCTGAAAATGGCCTAAAATTTTGTTACTACATATATATTTCAAAATAAAAAAAATGGTTAAAAAATTGAAATTTAAAAAAAAAAAAATTTGAAAAATTCTAAACCACATGTTAAAATCCTTAAAATTTATTTATGTTGATTGCTAGTGCTTAATTTCATTTTTTGAAGTCACAGTTAATGAACACTGACCAATTTCAAGTTATGGTTTCCGGCGTTATTGATTCAAGCATCAAATGAAAGAGATATTCAAAGTAATCAAAAGCCAAAAAGTGTTAGGTCTGGTCAGTTCAATTTTTATGACCACTTGAAGTTTTTGATATTCAAGGGATTTTTGTAACATTCTTTTAAATTTTATTATTTTTTCTAAAGCGGTTACGAATTTTTTCATGCCGTCTTCGCTAATGGTACTCAGGTTGAATTGCTTTACAGCTACGCTGATTATACTGTACGTTTGCGTGGACTACGAAGCAAAATATTTGAACATAAGAGGAAAAATTACAGTTTTTTGGTTGGAAGTGGCGAATCTAATCAATCACCGACATGTATGTAACTGGAAATTCGCTGTATTTAAAACTAATTACGGTATATATATTGGATACATATACATATTTTAATACGTAATATAAAAAAAAATTATATCCCCCCTAAGAAGAATTCCTACCTACGCCACAGCATCAGTCTATTCCTCCGAGCAGCTTTCATTATCCCAGGCGTTGCTAATGGGTGGTTACTCTAAGTTGGGTTTTAAAGAATTTCTCAAGTATGCCATCAGAGGCTGCTAGGCTCTATGAAATATGGCCCCAGGAAAAATAGCCCCAAAACCAAAAGCGAAAAATCGCCACAAAATATCCTATTATTTACAACAACACCAAAATTTGGGGCCATAGTTCGAATTGTTTTAGGGCTATTTTTCCTTTTTGCTTCGGGTGATTATTTATTTTTCAAAAAGGGCCCAAAGTCTAAAAATATCAAAATTAAAGGCCATTTTCATAATGCCCATGGGCGTTGTGACCGGTATTTATAGCTTCTAATGAAATTTTGTTTTTCCTATCGGTAATGCATTGAATGAGTTTCAAACAAGCAACATCAGTGAATCAGTGCGTTTAAAAGTGTTGATCAACAAACGTTACCAAGTGAATTAAAAATGAAAAAATGATGAAGATAATAATGAACAAACAAACTTTATTTACAAAAAAAAGTCGCGAGGAAAAGATCATTTAGGAAGAAATCGCGCGATTTTTTCCTAAATAAACTTTCCCCCGCGACTTTTTTTTGTGGAAACAATTTTTGGCTGCAAGTGTTTTTTGTTCATAATTTCCTTATGAATATTTTTGAATAAAAATGAAAAAATGATTGTGATAATAATGAACAAAAAGCTTTATTCACAAAAAAAAAGTCGCGAGAGAAAGTTTATTCAGGAAAAAATCGCACGATTTCTTCCTAAATAAATTTTTCCTCTCGACTTTTTTCTTGTGGAAAAAATTTTGGATGCAAGGGTTTTTTGTTCATAATTTCCTTATGAATATTTTTGAATTAAAAATAAAGATAATAAGGAATGAGATCGAAAAATCTTAACATATATAAAATTCAATAATTTTTAAACAATTGATCTGAGAGTTTTGATTTTTTTTTTATTTAATTGATAATAATATGGAAAGCAACAATTCTGCTGCAACAAACCTGTTTATATATAACTTCAAATAACGAAATTGACATGAACTTAAGTCATGACTTTGAAAATTAACCTCTAGATTTAATTTTCATAGTCTCCTAAAAAACTATCATGAACTGATCGAATGGGGACCGTTTAGAAAAAATGACACCAAGAATCATTTCCTCACAAACACACACACACTCTCATGTACTAGACTTTCAAATAACGAACTGTTATGCAGACTAGCTACAATGGGAAAAAACAACAACATAAGTGTATAGAACGGTAGTGGTAGTTTCTTTCAATATCTCTATTCAGTGAAGATATTTGGAATCAAATCCGTAATTCTGGGTTATGATTTCAAATATTAGTAGCTTATATAGGATATTGAAAGATTAAGAACTATCACTAAGATCACTGATGAGGAATTGTGGCGGATTCCGAAACGGCCGTCTGATTTGCCCGTCTCTATATACATTATTGTTGTGATGACTACATTTGCTCATTAACCTGTTTATATATAACTTCAAATAATTCTGCTTTTTGTTAATGTAAGATAGATGATGCAATTAATGTTTTTGTAAATTTTTGGAGGCATTTAAATAAAATTTGAGAGAAAAAAATATTGGGGCCTTTTTTCATTTTAGTTTAAGGCCATATTTCAATTTGTATGTTAGGGTAATATTACATATTGGAAAATGGCCCTATTTTTGGGGCCATATTTCATAGAGCGAGGCTGCTACCTTGCTGTTGGTGGGTGACTTAATGAACTATTTTGTTACGGATATCCTTGTTTAATCACATCAGACATAGGAGGTGTTTTAAGATCGATAAGAAGTGATCTTCTTATGTGAATAGTTGTATTCAAGAAACTATTGTAAGTATCTTTCACTGGATGTTCTACGGTGAGGTTTCTACAACGATAAGTTGCTGGAGTATCTTGTTCACAGCATCAATGTCACAGTATTAAGTGGTTGCTTCAGTTTCGACGGCTTAGTCTATCAAAAGGATTCGTTTATTGCGTATAACTCTACTTTCTATATCATAGGATACTGAGACATAAACTTACTTTTGTATTCAGAAGAAAATGATAATTTATCATTAGAACAAAACCTTTCCTCCTCGAAATAAACTCATTTCTTTCATTTAGGTATACATAAATCATGATTTCAGGCACATCACAAGCGACGACAACTAATTTTTTTGCTTAAAAAAGCTCATATAATTTTAAACTCAAAAACTTTAGCACATTAATTACTCCTCTACTTTAAAATTTATATTTCAACGAAAGTTTCAATTGCCAACACATTGCTGCCATAATCAAAGTGATGTTTTGACAGTTAAGCTTTTCGTTTGAGCATATTAAAGCACCTTTTATTTAAAATATATTTTCTATATCCATGCTTACTAAAATAAAATGAATTCCTTAAATTCCCTTTCACACCCTTTCCCCCATCATTACCATCGCCATCACAAACACTTCTGCATAGCAGAGCATACCATAATAATAAATATCAATTAAATTTCATTAGATTATTTCTGAAAACTTAAGGCAAACATAAATTTTCATAAAAAACAAAAAAAAAAAAACAACAACAACAACAAAAACTTTTCAACTCTAGTTGCATAGCATCAATTAATCTCAATTAAATGAAAATTCTCCCAAAAGCCACAACAGAAAAGTCAAGTGAAATTGGAAAGAGTACGAGTACGAGTGCGATTGCTGTTGCTGCTGCTACCGCTGCTTAACTATTGCCAACTTTAAAGTTTTCATTGCCGTTGCCTTTTTCACTGTTGTCTACATTCCTATCCATTTATACTTTCCTCCGAATGTATGTATGTAAGTATGTTGTACCAGGGTGTAATTATACTTTTACCTAATTATTATCGCGCATACTTATATATATTTAACCACAAACTGATTTTTTTCCAACCTACATATAGATATATTTGTTTGTGGTATTTACCGCACAGTTGGGCGAACTAAGTCGGCAGTAAGTAGTAGCAGCAGAAATAGCAACAAGAGTAGCAACAACAATGCTTATTTAAAGTTTTCAACAATTCTGCAATTTCAACGCGAACATCAACTCTAGGGCAAGGGTATTATGAAATATGCTGTACCCAGTAGTAAAAGTGCTAAATCTATAGAGACGAATTTAAAGCTTACGAGTGAAGAATTCTTCCGTGGGGATTTGACGAAGACTCGACCCTACATATAGATATTGGGACTATGAATGTATAAACTCGTAATTGTGACTAACTTCATATCTATCATACGCGCCATTTTTTTGACATTGACAGCTATTCTATCTCGAAGAGCGCCAAAAATACTATAAGAATTGGTCTGTCAAATAATTTTCATAATGTCGAATTTCGTGCCAACAAAAAAACATTTGCGGGAAGTTTTAATTTGCTTCTTCCATTTAAAGAAAGCGCAACTGAAGCAAATCGTTTACTCACTGAAGCTTATCCTGACTGTGCTATAGACGTTAGAATGTGTCAGGTGTGGTATGCCCGTTTCAAAAGTAGTGATTTTGATGTTGAAGACAGGGAACGTTCAGGCGGCCCGAAAAAGTTCGAAGATGAAGAATTGAAGGCATTACTCGAAGAAGATTCATGTCAAACGCAACAAGAACTTGCAGAATCTTTAGGAGTTGATCAATCAACCATTTCTAAACAATTAAAAGCATTGGGAATGAACGACAGAAAAGAAAGGGTTTTCTGCATCGTATTGTGACTGGCAATGAAAAGTGAATACGTTACGATAACCCAAAGCGTAAAAAATAATGGGGACCGCCCGGACATGCATCAACATCAACGGCAAAGCCGAACATCCATGGATCCAAGCTCATGCTGTGTATTTGGTGGGATATGAAAGGTGTCGTGTATTATGAGCTGTTGAAACCGAATGAAACGATCACTGGCGACCGCTACCCACTACAATTGATGCGTTTGAGCCGAGCATTAGAGGATAAAAGGCCAGAATATGAGAATAGACACGACGAAGTTATTCTTCAGCACGACAATACTCGGCCGCATGTTGCAAGGCAAGTAAAAACATACTTGGAAAAGCTGAAATGGGAAGTGCTACCCCACCCGCCGTATTCTCCAGACATTGCTCCTTCTGATTACCACTTGTTCCGATCGATGACACATGGCCTGGCTGAACAGCATTTCCGTTCTCTCGAAGAACTCAAAAAATGGGTCGATTCGTGGATAGCCTCAAAAGATGAGGAGTTCTTTCGACGCGGAATCCGTATGCTACCAGAAAGATGGGAAAAGGTTGTGGCTAACGATGGACAATACTTTAAAGAATAAATTTATCATCACTTTTTCACAATAAATGTCCAAATTACGAAAAAAAATACGAGTTTATACATTCATACTCCCAATAGTTTTTACCATATCGTTTAGATCGCTATTGTAATTGATTAGAAATAGAATTGGTAGATTCTCACTATGCTCAAAGGATAAAGTAGTATTCTAGATAGGTCGACTTCCTGGAAAACAGATGCTAATTGCAGTCTCCCACTATGCTTTAAGCGCTGCTTAATTATGCACTTTAAGGGGCCCTTAAACTGACGTCTTCAGAATAACCTCCCTAAAGAGCCCTCTCTCTCGTTTACAAAATTGACTTCAAACCACACTGGGATTTGGTACCCAGTTTTCAGTAAGGTTGCTCAGGTTTAGCCATGATAGTGGTCCTCGTAGCTGGATTATTATGCAGGGTGTCCAGGTATAAATAAAATAAAATGTGCACTATATCTGGAAGGCAATGGCAAACCTCCAAGAATAGAAATTATCTACGAAAAGCTCTTCACTTCGCCATTCGGATTCAGCATAAAACTGTAGGTCGCTTCCACTCGTGTACAAATATAGCTCATACAACATGAATGTATGCGAAAAGCTCGGTCTAGGCCCTCCATGGGCTGTTTTGGCCCATAACAGAGAAAGAAGAGACTTTGAGAGGAAAGGGTTTTGAGACAGGAGAGTTTTCATGTCGTCGTACGTACTTTTTGCAACCCAAACTTATGATTTAGTTTGGCATAAAATTATTTTGGTTGCAGACTAAGTCCATAAGGCATCTCTAAAAAATCCTTAAAAATTCCACTGAATATTTTTTTTTAAGAGTCTCCCCTCCCTCCTCTCCTCCCTTCGTTTCCCCCTTCTCCATTCAGCTGTCTCTCCAAAGTTTTTCTCATAATCAACCCTTTTCCATTTTGCTCTGCTATTTCCCTTTCCTCTAGCTGTATTTTCTTTTGCAGCTGAGACCCTTTCACCACCTTTCTTCTCCAGTCGATTCCTTTTTCTTTAGCTATATCATTCTTTCCAAACCAAGTTCGGCCTCTTTTTTATCCAGTTGAGTTTTTTTCTTCAGCCGGTCCTTTTTTTGAGCCATCTTCGTATTTGCAGCCGTCTTGCTTTCTTACAATTTTTTCCTCTTGTCCAGAAATGTGTCTTTTCTCCAACCGATACGTCTTTTTCAAGTTAATCCCTCTCCATCAGCCATTTACCTTTTATTCAGTCAGTTTTTCTTTTTCACCCCGACTAATTTACCCAGCCAGGTGCTTCTTCCATATCTTCTATTTCTCCAATCATGTCCCTTTTCTTCAGCCACCTTTTTCTTCTTCATCTATCACCTTCTTATCCACCTCCACCTACTCCCTTTTCTCCCTCTAAATAACTACTTTTGTTCATAACTAACTATGAACCTCCTTTTGTGTATCATTTAGAATCTGAAGACCCCAAAAAATTATAACCTTTTCAGATCAAACTTCGTTCATTTAGCTTACATTCCCAAATAACAAGTTGCTTCGACTCTTAAAATTATTCAAATATTATTAAAAATATGTCATTTTATATAACTAACAAAGACAAATCACTCGCCCTATTGTAGTCATACATATTTGGTAATTTGTATTAAAAAAGTATTTTATCTTACAAAATTCCATCAATTTTCTGCACAATTACACATTTCTAATCTAATTCGTTCTGCGAATGGGAAGAAAGTTCAGTTCCTAAAAATATGCAAACATTTTAATACAATAGAATACGAACTGGTGTCGCTGCTGATATCTGTGGCTATGCAAATTACACTTGTGACTTTTCACGAGCAGTATCTAGTATCTCTTATTTCATAAATATTTCTCTACTCTGTATCCTGCTTTCCTCAGCAATCCCTCTGCTATATTCCCCTCATCCTTTTATCTCAAACTACCCACCACCACCATCAAGCAAAAGATATGAAAGGCCAAAAGTTTCATAACACCCAAGCCATAGTTGAATAAATTTTAATTGAAAAGTTGCACCCAAAAACTGTCTTCATTTACGCAATATCCTTGTAAAAGGATACTACTTCTCTGCATACTATATATGTAAGTAACGCGTAGTTTTCACCAACAACACCAGAACAGTAGTTGAAATCGTTGATATTTCATTGTAATTTGCATTTAAATTGTGAATTTTGGAATGCCATAAGAAAAAGTTTATATTTTGTTTTTTATTAAACTTCAACGTCACACTGTAAGTTGCAAGTCGACATGGATTATTGTCATCATTTTGTTATAGTATAAGGAAGTGAAAGAAGAGGAGAGTAGGAAGTGAGACAGCAGAGCATTTAAGCTAATTTTAATGAAAGTTTAAACGGTTTCAATTTATATGTAGGCATTGGACAATTGGTAAATGGTAAAGAGAACAATTATTTTACAATTAAATAAGCTTAAAAAGTTGATACAATGGATTTTTGAAAACAGTTGGAGATTATTCTAATGAATTTTTATGCTCATACTGGAGCTATGAAATTTGATATTTGAAACAAAGTGAATTCAAATGATTTGGATTTAAAGCGGGGTTGGAAACGAGAAAGAAACAACAGTTCGAAATAGGGCCAAGACAATCTAGAGGAAATCAATTGAGGGCTTTCAATTTCACAAACAGCGTCGTACAAAGAAATCAAATGTGATTAATAGTTTTTATGTTGTTATATTATATCCTTATACAATTATACAGTGTTTACAGTTTCCTCATATCGGGTGTCATATCTCTCTTTTTTCATAAAAATTCTACATTACTACAAGCAAGCATATTTCCATTGGGAGAAGCTCTAAATTGGTTTGAGCAAGCTTAATCAACTGGGCAAGTCGCTCTATGTTGGGTCCCTGGACACTTAGGAATAGAGGGCAATGATTAGGCAGACGAGCTTGCTAGAAAGGGAGCAGCGACCACTTTCCTGGAACCTGAACCCTTCTGTGGAATAAGAGATAGTGTAATCAGGGAAGTACTCAGGCAGGAAGAGAAGAGCAAGAGGCAAGAATTCTTTAATTATCTTCCGGGACTGAGGCAATCCAAAACGCTTCTAGGTAAATATAACAAGAATAGATACGCATTCTGCATTGGTCTCAACAAAAACAGCCTGCGTATATTAGCTGGTATTCTGACTGGGCACTGCGGGCTCAGAGAACACCTTTGCAAAATAGGAGTTGAGGAAAGCTCAATATGTAAGTTTTGTAATGAGGAATCATCAGAACATATTTTAGAATAGTGTGGAGCACTGATCCACAAAAGAATGAAATATCTGGGTAAGCACGAAGTGCCCAGTACAGAACTAGCATCCATAGATCCGGGCGCAATACTCAAATTCTTGAGGGAGACTGGACTGGATAAGGCACTCTAGGCAAATCAGACTAAATGGAGAAAGGGGACGTACAATAGATCTTATAGGTCGCGGTACAAATACATAAACCTCCCTAATACCACACCATACAATACAATGCAATACAATACAATACAATACAATACAATACAATACAATACAATACAATACAATACAATACAATACAATACAATACAATACAATACAATACAATACAATACAATACAATACAATACAATACAATACAATACAATACAATACAATACAATACAATACAATACAATACAATACAATACAATACAATACAATACAATACAATACAATACAATACAATACAATACAATACAATACAATACAATACAATACAATACAATACAATACAATACAATACAATACAATACAATACAATACAATACAATACAATACAATACAATACAATACAATACAATACAATACAATACAATACAATACAATACAATACAATACAATACAATACAATACAATACAATACAATACAATAAGGATATTTTTTCTTCAGTCTCTTTTGTGCCTAATTTTCTAGTTAGTTTGTCTAATTTCTAATTAAATCATTGTTTGGAAACAAACGTTAAATGCACATGCTCTAATTTAACAACGTCTTTAATTAGCAATGCTGTCCTCTAGTGAATATACAGTGCTCTTCTACTTTTTATATATATGTAAACACAACTTTCCTAATCGAATTAAAAGTGCTCATCAAAAATATATCATAAAAGTGCAATCACCAAGGAGTATGTAACTAAATATGTAGAATCAATTTGAAAATCAACATTAACAACGCTTCAACAGCAAACCAAAAAATAATAAAAAATAACATCACAAAAACATAACAACAATAAAACATGCAATATTCAAGCGTAGAAAGTATTCGCACTATTAACATGACCAAACAAAATTGTGCAAAATCCTATAGTGGTAGCAAAAGTAGTTGTAGTAATGTGGCTAATAATTCAACCACACAAATCAACTGCATGCGTTATGAGAGCTATAAAATGGAGGACGAATAAAAGTACACAAAAAAAAAAAATACATACATATAAAGAGAGAGGAAGAGAAAGAAAAAAACAGATAGAGAGAGAGAACGACAACAGAGCAGCAACACATCAATGGAACGAAGCGTTAAATTAATATGTACATACAGACATACATGCATGTGTGCATATATGTATGTGTGTTATAATAACCCACTTTTTTTTTTGCTCTCCTGTTATACTCACACTTATGTAAATGCACATACATGCATGTGTGTATGTGTGTATTTTTATTACGAAAACTTTCAGCTACATGTGCGACCTCAACACTCAGCCACCATACAATAATTGCTTTTGACACATGCAATTCAACACCACCAAAAAAAAAGAAAAACAAAAGAGGGAAAAGCTGAAAAAAGAGCAACTGAAACAACGTTCGACTTGCACCCATACACACTCACTTATACTCTCATCACATATAAATACATTTGCAAGTATGCATGTATATTAGGCCGGGGCTATTTGTATGGACTAAAATTTTTCGATACCGCGCCGTCGAAATTATGATTCCTCTTGTCAATACGAAGAAAAAGTTCTTCCATAACATAGGTCTAAAATGAGTTTCGAGTCTCCAGAATTTGATTTTTATGGAAAATGTTTGGTTTATATAGAATTTTCAAGGCACTTGGAATTTTCGTAATTTCAAATGTGGAACGGATAACTTTTTAACAATAATTTGGGGTCGCTGAATCTGACCGTGTACTCAGATTTTCTCTATAACGTCTGAGCTTCCCGGTATTGGTGCCGAAACCCATAATTTTGGTATACGTGCGACCAATAAAATTTTTTTTTATTTTACTTTGTACATGTCTCATAGCTAAGAGAAAGTTGTTTATTATGAAAGGGAGGAAAAAATTACTTAGACAGAAACACTCCACCAACCCTCCTTACCCACTCTTTGGGGTGTTATATGAAACCTCTATTCGATATATGACTATACCGGGTAAACGATCGCTAAACCTATTATTAGGTTTTGGTGAAAAATGTTCCACATCGAAAAGTAGTTGTGGTTACCGAAGGCCAAAATTACCTAGGTCCAACATTTTTAAAAAAATTAACTCTTGAAAATTTTTTTTTTTATAATTCCTTTGTACTGGTCATACCCTGTGAGGTCATTTTGTTAAGAATAAGGGGTGGAGGGTGTTTTGATATTCTAGGACTTCCCGATACTTTTTGATAAGCAAACTTTTTTTCAAACACACTATAATACTTTTATCATTTCTTTAGTCTGTAGGCAATATTGTTCAAAGCTGTACTTAAAAAAACTCTCAAAATTTGCGGTATGGAGCTTAGATAGATGATTCTTGTATTCACCAAAAATGTGCTTCTTTTTCTACTGAACAACTTTTTTATAGACATCAACAACGATAAGACATAAATTAAGAATGTCCTGGTACAGTCTTATTAAAGTCATTTTCATGATTTCATGTACCGTTATCTCGAAAACTTGACATGATGGAGCAAAATGCTCTTCAGATTCGATATCAGCAATCTCAAATTGCTCAAAACTTTATGTCAAATCGCCAGTCCGATTTTGGCTGTTGCACGGCGTAATAAATGAATTAAGTGTTGTATTGTATTATAGAGGTTTCTGTCGTTGTACCGCGACCTATAAGATCTATTGTAAGTCCTTCTTTTCAATCTAGTCTAATCTGCCTAGAGTACCTCATCCAGTCCAGTCTCCCTCAAGAATT
Source organism: Toxonevra muliebris (assembly GCA_963691655.1). NCBI lineage: Eukaryota > Metazoa > Arthropoda > Insecta > Diptera > Pallopteridae > Toxonevra > Toxonevra muliebris. The sequence goes on from OY829329.1 coordinate 52,477,558, forward strand.
TGAGTATTGCGCCCGGATCTATGGATGCCACTTCAGTTTTGGGCACTTGGTGCATGCCCAGACATTTCCTTCTTTTGTGGATCAGTGCTCCACATTGAGCTAAAATATGTTCTGATGATTCGTCTTCCTCATTACAAAACCTACAAATTGAGCTTTGCTCAACCCCTATCTTTCAAAGGTGTTCTCTGAGCCCGCAATGCCCAGTCAGAATACCAGCTAATATGCGCAAACTGTTTTTGTTGAGACCAATGCAGAATGCGTACCTACCCTTATTATAATTACCTAAAAGCGCTTTGGATTGCCTCAGTCCCGTACGATTGGTAAAGAGTTCTTAACTCTTGTTCCTCTCTTCTTGCCTGAGTAATTCCCTGATTACGCTATCTCCTATTCCACAGGTCCCACGAAAGTGGTTGCTGCCGCCGTTCTAGCAAGCTCGTCTGCCTGCTCATTACCCTCAATTCTTGCGTGTCCAGGGACCCAACATAGAGCGACTTTGTTGTTCTTGCCCAGTTGATTGAGCTTGCTCAAACAGTCCCACACCAACTTAGAGGTGATCTCAAAGGAACATAATGCTCGAATGGCTGCCTGGCTGTCCGACATGATAACGATATCTTGCCGTTTGTACTTTCTATCCAGGTTGAATTGCACACATATGCTAATTGCATGAATTTCAGCTTGAAAGATGCTAAGATACTTCCCCATCGGCTCAGAGTGTTTGATTCTTGGCCCAAATACCCCTGCCCCAGTTCCATCCTCTGTACGTGACCCATCTGTATAACACTTAATCGTGTATTCTTTGAGCGTGTAGTTATACTCTACACCATCCCATTCGTTCTTACTACTAAGTTTTACAACGAAGTGTTTCTCAAAACTATGAATTAAGTAAGAAAATAAACAAAAAATTTGTGTTTTTGGATAAAATTAGTAAAATTGTGTAACCATAGAATAAATTTTAAAAAAATGTTCGATAGCGCCCCCTATCGGACGCTTGAGTTAAAATAAATTTCAAAAATGAACTTCTTGCACAAAAAAACCCCCGAGTACCAATTTTCACCGAAAAAAATAATTACAAAAATTCCAAGTGTCTTACAAATTTTATATAAAACGAACGTTTTCCATAAAAATCAAATTCCGGAGCTTCGAAATTCATATAAGACCTATGTCGTAGGATTTTTTGTTCGTAAGAACAAGAGGAATCATAATTTCGACGGCGTGATATCGGTTGCCCAATCGCCCCGGCCTAATGTATATGCATTGGCCTGATGCTAAATGTTTGAATGTTCTTTTTATATTGGGGCCACACAGTCATCACCATCACCATTGCTATAACCAAACACAATCACACTATTCACCAGTGTAAGGCGCTACAAAAAAAAAAAAAAAAAAACAAAAACGTAAAGCAACAACTACAACAACACCACCAGCACCATCAATTACAAATAGCAATTGTATGTTAATGTGTGCATGTATACTTGAATATATATATATATATATATCTACATATGTATAGGTAAACGCTACTTGTAGTTAAGTATGTATGGTCGTACGATTTCTATGCGTTATTAACAAACAGCAAAATTACCAACATCGTCGTCAGTCCACGTCATCATCATCAACATTTGACGGTGCTACTGATGGTGGCGGTATGTTATGGTAATGTGTTTTTCAATGCAGCATTAGATTGACCAATGCTAAATATTATGCAAATTTTAATGTTCTTCCCCCTCCCCAGTTTCAAAATGAACCATACCTATAGTATTTGTTTATATCTGAAAACTTTTTTAATGTGCATGTTTATAGCTGCAATTAAAATTGTTTTAATGGCGCTACTCTAAATGATAGCAATAAACTATAGAAAGCATATTTAAAATGTACAATATTTTGATATCTTTCAGACTCGTATATTAACAGTTACATAACAAGCAAGGAAGTGAAAATGTTATGATAACTTGGGCTGCACATTTTAACTAGAAAAGATCAGATTTGGATAGAGATAAGGGAATCGAAAAGTGTTCGGGTATGCCGGAGTTTTATACCCCTTTATTGTTGTTTGTTTCTAGATAAATATAAAAAAAAAGAATTCTTAGAAATACATTTTATTCGATAAATTGGAAATACAAAGCGAAAGTTATCGCTACGCAACCAATGTTGCTAACAAAACAAAATGGAAAGAACTGGAGAGTTGAAGTTAACACTGCGCAATCAGTGTTGATAATGAATAGAAAAGAAAATGAATAATTTTAAATGCGAAAGGATACAATATTCAAATATATGTAAAATTTCAAAAACACAGAAGTTCAATAGTTGTAAAATGTGCAAGGTTCAGTCGATGAAGTTTTGTGTCCATGATGCGCAGTCGAATTCCAGGAGATTCATGTCCTCAACAAAAAGAAATAGATGGAATTCATCGCCGTATTGTTTCATCTTTTATAATATCGACCATTCAAACGGATTAAGTTATTACTAATGTGGGCGGGGCAATGGTTGCGATATTTATCAAAAGTGGGGCAGGAGGGGGCCAGAGACTGTTTATTGCTAAACCATATTAATAATGAATAAGAAGCATTTCATGTGAAGCGGACAACGAAAAAGTAGTGATTGAACCTGTAGAAAATATGAATATATATATATATTTATTCCTATTAATCCATTAAGGAGCAAAGGGCCGTTACAAGATTATTCCAATCTACTCTATCATTCGCGCTTCTTTTAATCTCATTCCAAGTTAAGTTAGCTGGGTGTTTTCTAGCTCCGTTTCAAACTGCCTTCTCCAAGTGTGTGCAGGGCGACCTCTGCGTCTGCTGCCTTGAGGGTTCCACATTATGACTCGTCTGGCAACGTCGTCAGGTGGTTTACGTAAGGTATGTCCAATTCAGCTCCATTTACATTTCAAGATTTCCTGTTTGATAGGAAGTTGTACAGCCAAAGACCATAGCCGGGCGTTTGTAATCGTGTTTGGCCAGAATATTTTAAGAATTTGGCGAAGGCATTTGTTAATGAATACCTGTACTGCTTGTATTGCTTTCGTGGCCGCATTCCAGGTCTCGCAACAGTAAAGCAATGCCGGTTTTACGTGCGAGTTGAACATTTTTAGTATGGTGCGGTGGGAAATGACATTCGACCTCCACACTGGGAACAAAGCGCCAAAAGCTTGCTTACTTTTAGCTAGTCGGTTTGTGATGTCTGTAGACGAACCGCCACTTTTGTCAAGCATGCCACCTAGGTAACAGAAGCGGTCCACGTTCTCCAGTGGTTTGTTTGTTGTAGATGAAAATATGAATATAGACACACAATTTTTTTGTTTTTGTTTTTTGTATGAAGTTCATTTGCCAAGTTATGGGTTTTTAAAGAGTTGACATAATTGAAATATGGATTTTTCAAAAGTGATTTTTAGAATTAAGCAAATTTACAATAAAATATTTAACATAGTAATTTAAATAGAAAATTTACTGTTCTTTTCAATTATGGAATCAGACTGAAAATTAAAATTTTTTATGAAGTAACTTATAGCCAGGCTATAGGTCTGACCACAAGATTATTTTGTCCCATTGCTGATGTTTATGAATAAATGCTCCAAGCACTTCCAACGAAATTCCTTGTAGTTAATGAGTTAAGCGAATTAAACTATATGACCTCTATTGCAGAATTTGACCTCGAAAAAATCGCTTATTTGACCTAAAGTAGCGAAACGCCATGGGAGTATTATTAAGTAGGCCTAGTGCTATTGGAAACCGTTGAAAGATTTGGATTCATAAAAATCAACCTTCATTTTGTAGCATAGTGTTATTATTGTGTAGTCTTTGGAACGCATATTTTTACTTTTCGTTGAATATACAACAGTTTCAAATATTTTTTAATTGTATTTTTAGAAACTTCGTATATTTATGCAATCTGCCTATAAAATGGCAATTTCCGACATAGTGTTCCATTTAATGAGATTTTCGCAGTTAAATTTTTTATGACAAACTTGAAAGTATTTGGAAAATAATTAATAAATTTTACGGTTACTTTGCTAATTCCTAATTTTTGAAAAGGAGTTGCACGTTGTTTTGCACGCCCTTAATTCTTAATTTATTCACATTTCATTGCTCATATGTTAAAATATCGGATAGGGAGCTATGGACAATATTCAAACAGCTCCCAATTGTGAATAAAGTCAAAAGAAAAAATGGATCGGCTATACTCAAAGAAATTAATTTCAAGGAAACTCAATGAAAATGTTTTATCTTACAGAGACGAAGGAGAATAAAAAAAGAAGAAAACTAATGTAATAAAATGCATGACTATAGTCTGAGTCTTGCTTTTTGCAGTAATAGAATATAGTTGGGGAAAGGCATGCAGGTTGATATAGTCTAATATTTTTGTTTTTTTTCCACTAACGGTACGAATATTTCTGCTGTCACATTTATATAACATCAGTAGTAAATATTTCATTACAGAGAGACCTACTTGTTCCCATTCCTTATATTTCAAACAGAGTATACCAAACAATTTTTGTGAAAAAAGTGAGTTTGAGAATTTTTCAAACGTAAAAAAGTGTAGTTATTAAAGCCGTACAAAAATGTTAATATAACATTCGTACCACAGTCTTTGCTTTATTTTAATGTTCCGAAGGAATTTTGAACATGCGATGCTTGCGGATTGAGACACATGAAGGCATGCAGGTTGAGACACTATGTGTCGTTTTATGTTTTGGAGGGAAAATGTCAGAGACTTCATTTAAATGCTTGTTTATGTCCAGAATTACTATTGAACTTTTATAATAAGCGAACACGGGCAGTCGAAAAAAAGAAAACGTCGCCTTCAGATGAAGATGTTGATTGTATGAAGAATTCACCAGCCAAACTAACTAACTAACACGAATTCCGTGGAATGCAACAAATGTCAACCACCATTTCATTTAAAGTGTGCCAACATAACGCGCATTTAAATCACGTGCCGAAATTGCTACTCTAATGCCGATCTTTCTGTCGAAAACTAATGAAATTTCTTATCTTTTTTCTCTTTTTCGTGGCTGAGGACTTTATGATAAATAAATAAATAATTATACTTTGAAATTCATCATCATGATTTTTTTTGTTCCAACATTTTCTCAATTTCTTTGACTCTCTCAACCTGCATGTCAACAATTTTTGTTGCCAAGAAACACATGTTCGGAAAATTGGCCATAACTTTTTAATTTTTCAAGCAATGCAACTATTTTCTGCAGCCAAGGTATAGCTAAAGACATTACAATTGCAACGGTATATAGTTTTTTGTAATATTTTTTTTAGTACAAAATTTTGAACATAAAAACCAAACCCGCCTCAATCTGCATATATGGGCAAAACAAAATTCCAATAATTTTCATTTCGTCCAGCGAAAGGATTTTGATTGATCTACACGACGTTTATGAAAGTAATATTCATTATGGTATCTTGAAAATCATTCAAAATAGTCACAGTGATTGACTAAAATCACTTAAAGAAACTACTGAATAATGAAGATAGCGTTCTAAATTTCACGAATGAATTTTTTAAGTTCTTCTTTGTGATTTTCTATTAAAACTTCAAGAAACTTTTCATCCCGCAAATAATTTAAATATGATAACTAGTCAACAATATATTGTAATAACCTGACGCTGCTAGATCACTCTAAAGCTTTTGACACGGTAATTCACGAGATTTTGTATAACAAATTTGAACATCTTTTCAACTTTTCTAAATGTGCCCTTGACCTTCTGAAATCTTACTTATCAGACCGCACTCAAGCCGTAAGGGCTGGAATGCGTTTCTCCAATTTTCTACCTGTACCAAATGGAGTTCCTCAAGGTTCAATTTTAGGGCCTCTGTTCTTCACTCTGTATATTAATGACTTACCCACTGTTTTAAAATTCTAAATTCTGCAAAGTGCATATTTACGCAGATGACGTGCAGTTGTTTACTAGCTGTGTGCTGGACAATATTGACGCAGGAGCTGAGAACTCAATGCTGACCTACGCTCCATTCATAATTGGGCGTAAAATAATGGTTTGTGTCTTAACGTAACAAAATCGAAATGTCTCATAATCCACAAGAAACTACTTGATACCTCCAATCTACCTAAGATCATGCTAAATAACTCTGCACTTCTTCTAGTTGAGACTGCAGAAAACCTGGGTGTTATCTTTATTAGAACGCAGACGTGGAACGATCACATTTATGCAACGATCGGTAAAGTATATGGCATGTTACGCACTTTATGGGTAACGCAACATTTCACCCCACAAAAAATTCGATTATTGTTAGCTAAAATATACCTCATACCGACGCTGCTATATGGCTGTGAATTATACTCTAACTGTAACTATTCCTGTAAGGCCAAATTGAATACTCTAAATAACAATATTACAAGATACATATTTGGTCTAAAACGCTACGCTACACGCTAAAAATATCTTTTCTATTACTTTCAATAACCTGTTAATCTTCCGGACCATCTTGCAGCTACACAAAGTAGTATCTACAGCAGAACCAAACTATCTGTTTAATCACCTCCGCTTCACCCAATCAAAGCGTTTGAACTAGATTATTCAGTACAAATATCAAACTCTTACATCTGAGCGACATTTCTGTGGCGAAGTCGAATAAAAACCTACTGCGTATTTTATATTAAAAATCCCAAAATGTTGAAAGTTTTCAAAAAATTTTTCCAATTTAGCAGTCTCCATAGTTTTTTATTAATTAAACTCCAATAATTATTTAAGAACTTTCAATATTTTGGGTTTTATAATGAAAAATATGCAACAGATTTTTAGTCGACTTTTGAGTTTAGCTGTTATTCCTTATTGCCACAGATTTCTACATCTTCTCTATTCGTCTTTGGATTAAATTGCAGTCATGTTTCTTCTCAATCTGCAACGCACTGCATTTCAAAAATTCGCTTTTAAAATATCTCGCAAACCAACATTGAGTCAATTTTCTTCTTTGCTCTATGATCCTTCTCTTAAGTTATACATATACAAGTACATACATCTGACTCAACTCTCAAGCCTGTTTAATCTGTTTCAAAATTATATGTTTCACTACCTATATTTTTTTTCTGTTATATTTCTCCATTTAATCTTTTGTTTTAAATTTTCATCATTTTTCCTATTTTAAATTTTATATATGCATAGTTATTGATATTACATAGTTGAAATTAAGACCTGTTGTGACTAATGTTAATTATACTTAAGATATTATATCCTGTAGCATTAGGATAATTGAAGAAAATAAATAAATAAATATTCTCCTTACAAGTAGAAAAGTAAATATTTATTATTTCCAAAGAAATTTTGTAATACCCATGCTAATTTGCACCACTAAAAATCTTAAGTAAAAACACAATAAAGTAATAACAAAATCAAGTCAAATACAAACAGCACACATACATACACGTATGTGCATTTAGGCACACAAACACCATATATACATGTATGGTATATACATTCCGAGAAACTTACTCATAATCATATAGAAACAAGTAAAAAAAAAATAACTAATAACATACTGCTACATTGTACATGATTTAACGCCACATCAATTTGTGGCACATATATTCAAGCTATTTAAGTTGCTCATATATACATTTGCAATATTCATACACATCTACACACACATAAAAATATACATACATACATACATACATATTTACATACTTCACATACTCGTATGTTTTGTTACAAGTTTCTGTTGCTAATTTAACTGTCATAAATCAATCATTGCAAGTGTTTAGCAATTCCCTTTTTGTGTCAGTATTAATATGTGTGTGTGTGTGTGTGTGTGTGTATGCATAAATATGTGTTGTCTATACATTTGCGCTTCTACTGTTTGTTTGTTAAATTTTATTTATGCTATACAACAACAGCAGCAACAAAAACTAAATACAAAAACAATTGATGTTTCCGTACTTACACACTCTCAAATACTTACATACATAAATGCGCATGCACACATACACACATTCAAGCAAGCAATGACTTCCGCCAAAGTTTTTGCAATTGTTTTTTTTTTTTTTTTTTGTTTTGCTGTTGTATTTTATATTTACATATGTGTATATAAGTGAGTGTATATGTATGTGTTTCCGTGCGATTTGTCAGTCATGATTGTTGAAGCAATAAATTTTACTTATGTTCCGCTTGTTTATTGTTTCAATAAAGTATTTCTTAGAATATATACAAACACACACACACATACACACACTTGCTTATAAGCATATATACTCATTCATCTATATACATACATATATATACAGTGGTGGAAAAATATTATACTTATATGTATATGAATTTCTAAGGAGGAATAAATTGTGCGCAACGAAAATCGCCTCCATTCGAACCTCTTTTAAGCATGCCCAGCCTCTTAACTTTGTTTCAAGTTAAGATTTAGAGAACCAGCTTCAGTTTTCAAGAGGCATCTACATATATTCTTCGGCCTCCCTCTCTGTCTTTAAGGAGTACGATCAATAGAAGTACTTGAAGTGTTATACAAATTTATATCAGAATATTCCCTCTTATAAGTAAAAAACAGCTTAAGTAATTTTATCTCTATCTCATTTCCATCGTTCACTTATAGAGAAACCGACACAAGCTCAAAAAGTACAAAACTAGTTCCAATGCTGTCAAATTTATGGGTTGGAGCAGCAAAAAGTATTAAAAAAGAAATTGGATTCAGCCAAACTCACAAATTCATATTTCAAGTATTTTTAACCCTTTCTTCTCAACTTTTTTATTGATGGGTAAAAAAATTTGTTCTTGTTTTATATTCGTAGATTCGGACTTTGTTAAGAATAAAAACCAAAAAAATTATGAAAGAAGTTTTTGGGAAAGGCTGTAGAGTTTTTGGAATTTTGTACATTATAATGACCAAAATGCATGAAAGGAGTAAAAATTCGAGAAAAAATTTTTAATTTTTGAACTTTTTTTTGTGGAAAAAACAACTAAGACTTATTTTGCAATGCACAATAAACATTTAGTTTAAAAAATACTTTTAAAAACACACTTGATCATTAAATATAAAAGGTGAAAATTTGAAACATTTTTAGAATTTGGGTTTATTTTTACTAAAGTCAAGTATACAGAATTTTGTTATTCAGTGACCTATAATAAAATTTAATGGGCAACATAGTTCTTGAATATATTAACCCTCTATTAACCCTCGTAATGGGTCAAAAAAAAACTTTGTTGAAAAAGGCAAAAAATACCCATAATGGTGGGTACCAAAGGGTTAATATGTAGGAAGAAAATATTCTACAGAAAATTCTACTATAAATTGCTGAACTTACAAACAAGCTCTGATGCAAAACTAACAAGTTATGTTATGGTTTATTATACTTAATCTTTGAGAAATGGGCAAACTTTGGGCCCACGTAAAAAAAAAATTAGACGTTCTCGAGTTTTATCAGCATACTCTTCCAGAATTTTTTTATTTTTTCGTTTGTTGAACAAAAAACAAATCAACACTATCACAATTTTTTTAACACCCGCAGAAAATAATTCAAAAATCGTCAACCTTTCATGTCTTTTGTACACAATAGTAACCAAATTATTTATTGTGCATTATATTGTGCATTAGAGCTGCGTGAATTTGTACATTATACTGTACAATTTTTTTAAGCGTGTAAAACATTTTTTTTAACATCTTTTTTTTAAGTTATTAATTTTGTTTTATGAAATGGAGTTTTAACTTTCGTTTTAAACTATTATAATTAAAACAAAAATTTATATACTTGCTCAAAATTTTAAACTTAGTACCTTCACTTCGTAAATTTACACAAATGTAATTTGGACTGTTTTTCAAAATCAAACAAAAAAAAACTGTACTCCCGTTTTTGCTCAAACTTAAATTATAAAGAGAAAAAACATGCTTGATTTAAAAAATAATTTTTTATTTTTAAAATTCCCGATTGGTTTGAAATGAGAAGTAGTGAAATATAAACATTTTTTATTTTTTTGTACAATATAAAGCGCGGTTCACGCAAAATTGGCACGCAGGAAAGTTGCATTATCTTTTTAACCAGAACACTCAGAATAACAAATAATGCATTAAATGATAAGTTTAATATTGTGTTTCAATACTATAATATTAAAAGATTTAAATTTCTTTGTTGTGCAAAAAGTTCCGGGTATTCCTTTTAATGGACCCCATCAACCTTTGAAAATCCGCTCTGGATACTTTTGCGGCTATTTGGTTCCATTTTAGTAACATTGAATTCACATTTTTGATAATACCTGCATTTTTCTTCAACTTATATTTTGTAATAGCTTAGTATTTTTAGATCGGTCGAAGCTGGGGGCAATTAGGTGGATTCATATATTTGGGCACTACATCTACTTTATTTGTCTGATACCAATCCATGGTTTTCTTAGAGTAGTGGCAACTGGCTAAATCAGGCCAAAACTTCACTGGCGAATGGTGGTGACGAACAAATGGCAATACTCGTTTCGAAAGGCACTCTTTGATGTAAATATCAGACGTCATAGAAGAGGATGTCACAAATGCCTGCCACACCATTGCTTTCTTTGCAAGTTTATCCATTTTTATGTACTTGAGTTTTGAGGGTACATTACCACGATTCGTTGCCATATAAAATTTTTGACCTGGAAGCTGTTTAAGATCAAATTTTACATATGATTCGTCATCCACAATAATGTATCCATTGAATTTGGTCAAACCATTATTATAAAGAAGACGAGCACGTTTTTGGCCAGCAAATTCTGTTTGTCTGTTCTATTTGGATATTTTATAGTACGATAGCACTTTAGCCCAGCTTTTATGCGGATTCGTCTAGCAGTACTTTTGCTGGTATTGAATTTTTTGGCACGATCGCTATCCGATAATCCGGGATTGCTTTTGATGGACCTCAAGATCTTTGCCTTTAATTTTAGGTTGGTGGTTCCCGTTTTGTTCACAAATTTTTGAGCTCTTTCAACACTAAGAGTTTCTTTATATCGTTTTATAACTCCACATACAGTTCTTTTGGAGATATTTAACACTTTCGCAATCTTTGAACCAGACCACGACGGATTTTCAATAAATTTGTTCACAATCAATTTTCTATTTGCAGCTTCCATTGTGCACACAATCACCAACTTGCAATCAATTAATATGAAAAATTTATCAACTAACGGTAACGGTATTGTAAACAAATCTCAGTAAAAATTTTGTTGCTCTTATAACTAGGAGCGACGTGGTGACCACAATAAAGTGTGCCAATTTGGCGTGAACCACGTTTTATTAGCCAAAAACAACGAATCGGTTAAGAATTTCAAGTATTTAAAGCAACGCCAAGAATTTTTAAATATTCCCCAGTAATTTTAATTTAATTTTAAGCATTTTTTAGAATTTTCAAGTACTTCTAACGATTTTTACATATTATCAGAAATTTTTTTGAAGTACTATCAAGTACTATCATGCATTTTTACGATTTTTTTCAAGAATTTTTAATTATTTTTTTTAAATTTCAAGAATTTTTAAGTATTTTAAAGTGTTTTTACAAATTTCCAAGTTTTTTATTTCAAGTACTCTCAAGTATTTTCAAGTACTTTCAAGAATTTTTAAGTTTTTTCAATTATTCTAAATATTTTTACGTATTTTTAAGAATTTGTAAACATTTGCAACTACTTTAAAAATTTCAAGTACTATCTTGAATTCCAAGTATTTTAACTATTTTTAAGTGTTTTGAAGTTAAATTTTTCAAGTATTTTGAAGTGTTTTTAAGTACTTTCAATATTATTCAGGTATTTTTAAGTATTTCCACGAATTTTAAACTTTTTCCAAGCATTTGCAAGTACTTTCACGTATTTTGCAGTATTTTTAAGAATTTCAAATTCTTTCTAGTATTTCATGTTTTTTTAAATTTTTTTTTAAAGGTTTTTCAAATATTTCAAGTATTTTCAAGCAATTTTTTAGTTACCTAATCATTTCTTAATATTTTTCAGTATTTTTTAATATTTTCAAATATTTTTATATATTTTCAAGTATTTTCAATTATTTTAAAATATATTTTTCGACTATTTTTCAACTTTAATTTTAAGTTAATTGAAGTATTTTTAAGAATTTTAGAATTCCATGTAAGTATTATCAAGTATTTTCAAATACTTTCAAATACTTAAATAATTTCAAGTGTTTTCAATTATTTTCAAGTAATTCAACTATTTCTTTTCTTTGCTACTTACTGAATATGTAAAAATCAAGTAATCCTCAGACATTGAGAAAGAACAAATCGCTTCTAATATTCGTTCAACCACTGTATTCCACCACTCGTATTGAAACACATGAATGAGTTTGCAATGAACGCATCAAGTAAAGTAAATCATGAATTTGTTTGCAGAATTAATGTGCAGTACTTAAGTGTGAAGTGTTTTTCTGTAAAAACGATTTTCAAATTTAAATAGAAAAACAAATAAACAAATAAATTTTCTATGTAATTTAAGGTAAAATATAATCATTAAATCCATGCAAAGTATATAACTTGAGCAATTCTAAGAAATTCAAACTAAAATAATTTCAATATACATTCATTCAAGCTTTACAATTATTCTGATTATACAAAATATACTCTATTTAAGTAATAAATATAGTTATCTTCCTATTTTTGTCAAATCAACTTCATATATCAAACACCAGCACATACGCACACTTGAGCGTATACGTAACATTTAATTAAAACCACATTAAATGTTTGTGTCATACTCATACTCATACATCTTACAAATTGCTAATTAAAAAACATCCAATTTGCCAACTATGCACAAATATAAGACCAAAACAAATTACCTTTTAAGATTGTCATTTTAACTGTCAGGACGTTTCCGCAATGCGCACATTATGTTCAAATGTAGGTACATAGAAGTATGAGTTCTAGCAAGGAACAAGTTAAGGTCAACTAAATTAATGTCATAGAAAAAAAAAAACAAAAAAAAAAATAAAATAAATAAATAACAGCAAAATACGAAAGTTTTTTGTTTGGTTTTTTTTTTTTTCATACATACTTTTGCTTTTTGCTGCTTTTTGACATTTTGCTAAATTACATACACAGCGTATATTTTATGGCTTAAATTTTAGTTATGTCGCTCCGTCGCAGAAAAATAGAAAGTAACAGAAGCGACTTTAGTTTCATGTCACGTTGTTACTGCAATATGATTTACTTTTTTACCTTTTGAACTTTAAAAGTAATAAAATTTGGCACACAAAATTTATGATTATTTATACGAAAGGAAATATGAAAGCGACAAAATAGAAACCAAAATAAAATAATAACAGGAAGTAATAATAAGTAAGTATTCATTTTGGATCGTAGTGTATTCTATGACAACAAATAACAATTTCAAGGGAATATTTACTTTATTGAAGCTGAAAGTATTTGAATTGATTGCTTTAATAAGTAACTAAACATATAAAAGGGTGAAAATTAAATTAATTGAAAGCGGAATAAAGAAAGTTTCTATTATTTTCACAAAGATTTAGCCGCGCTTAAGTGTCACACATTTGACGTCATAGATACACGCACGGCGTAAACTTAATTTCTTATATGCTTCCTGAATAGTTATAACCTTAAAAGAAAGAGTTAAATATTGTTTACATTTTGTTAGAGAATATAAAATAATGTCGAACAGAGAGAGAGAGAGAGAGAGAGATAGAGATAAATTTAATATCTGCACATAAATAAAAGTAAGCTGTGAAACACACTCAAAAATGAGAAGGTAGATTAACTAGAAATCACATCGTATAATCGTTTTGATATTTGAATGCATACAAGTAAAAACAGACTTTTCATGCTGTTTCATAATGTACCTGAAAGAGTGGATAGCATTAAGTGATATCACTATATTAGCTGCGTTTTATTCACCACTTGCTTCTAGTTATCTATAACTAGCAGCTATAATTGTATGGGAAACCACAACAAAGCCGCAGAGATAACACGTATAATTATAGCTGTTATGTGTACTTAACGAGTAGTTTAGCTACCAGAGCTGTAAAAGAGTGCAATCAATTGTGGATATAAGTCACAAATGAATAATAATTTTTGATTGCAGTTATTGAATAATATATTTGACTCCAGAATAAAAACTGCAGTTGGAAGTATTTTTTGGAGTCGCTGATTGGTTATTCATTTAGAAAAGTCTTTTTTAGAGTCAAGGGAGTGCAGTCTTTTTTTGAAGTCATGAGACTGCAAATCTTATGACTCCAAAATCATGACTGCTTTGAAGTCGCCTGGAGTCACTTGAGTAACCTTGAACTCAAATGCAGTCATGTGGAGTCAATTGCAATTTGCAGACAAGTGGAGTCTTTTGGAGTCAATTGGGATTTTGAAGTCAATTGGAGTCAGTTGAAGTCTTTTGGAGTCAATTGGGAATTTTAAGTTCATTGGAGTCACTTGGAGTCTTTTGGAGTCAATTGGGGATTTGAAGTCAATTGTAGTCACTTGGAGTCTTTTGGAGTCAAATATTGTTATTTAATATTTGATTTATATCTTCTGTCATAAACACTCAGGTCTCTCATATTGATTTTTTCATAAATACTCAGTTTTCCACAAAACACACTCCACAAATAATATAACAATATCACAAATTATTCACTTCAAAAAGGTTTGCACTTTTTGCGGTAATTCCATGCAACTCGGGTTTCAATATAATAATTAATACTTTTTACTAATTTATTCAATATTAAAAAGAAAATGTTTTGATAATAATTTCTGCCAAACTGACATTAGAGTATTGTAAATGAAATAACAAGGTTTATTACTCTAAAAATGTATTAAAAACAGTGACTCCAATTGACTTCAAATCCCCAATTGACTCAAAAATACTTCAACTGACTCCAATTGACTTCAAAATCCCAATTGACTCCAAAAGACTTCAAGTGACTCCAATTGACTGCAAATTGCAATTGACTCCAAATGACTGCATTTGAGTTCAAGGTTACTCAAGTGACTCCAAGTGACTTCGAAGCAGTCATAAGATTTGCAGTCTCATGATTTCAAAAAAAGACTGCACTCCCTTGACTCTAGAAAGTACTTTTTTAAATGAATAACCAATCGACGACTCCAAAAAATACTTCCAACTGCATTTTTTATTCTGGAGTCAAGTCAAATACGTTATTCAGTAACTGCAATCATGAATTGTCGGTTATTAACTGTGACTTCAAGGAATTGCAATTAAATTGATTGCATTTTTTACAGCTCTGTTAGCTACATCAAATTCATTTGTAAACTGCCAATAGTGAAAGAAGAAGAGTTTGCAAAAAAAAAACCAAAAAGGAAAAGATTCGAAAATATCGTTAAGTATTCTTAAAAACAGTGCCCACGATTAATTGCAATGACTGGGATGGCTCTATGCAATATGGCTCTAGAAAAAATAGCCCCAAAACCAAAAGTGAAAAATTACCACAAAATATTCTATTATTTACAACAACACGAAAATTTGGGGCCATAGTTCCAATTGTTTTGGGTACATTTTTCCTGTTTTTGCTTAGGGTGATTTTTCATTTGGCAAAAAGGTCCCAAAAGTCTAAAAATGTCAAAATTAAAAACTATAGGCCGTTTTCAGCGGTCATAAAGCCCATGGGCGTTGTGACCGGTGCCCACGGTATTTATGTATAGCTTCAAATTAAATTTTGTTTTTACTATCGGTAATGCATTGAATGAGTTTCAAACAAGCAACATCAGTGAATCAGTGCGTTAAAAAGTGTTGATCAACAAACGTTACCAAGTGAATTAAAAATGAAAAAATGATGAAGATAATAATGAACAAACAAACTTTATTCACAAAAAAAAGTCGCGAGAAAAAGTTTATTTAGGAAAAAAGTCGCGCGATTTCTTCCTAAATAAACTTTCCCTCGCGACTTTTTTCTTGTGGAAAAAATTTTTAGCTGCAAGGGTTTTTTGTTTATAATTTCCTTATGAATATTTTTGAATAAAAATGAAATAATGATTGAGATAATAATGAGCAAAAAAACTTTATTCACAAGAAAAAAGTCGCGAGAAAAAGTTTATTTAGGAAAAAATCGCGCGATTTCTTCCAAAATAAACTTTCCCTCGCGACTTTTTCTTGTGGAAAAAATTTTTGGATCCATAATTTCCTTATGAATATTTTTGAATTAAAAATGAGAAAATGATTGAAATTATAATGAATAAAAAAAAACTTTATTCACAAAAAAAGTCGCGAGGGAAAGTTTATTTAGAAAAAAATCGAGCGATTTCTCCCTAAATGAACTTCTCCTAGCGACTTCTGCAATTTTCCCTTGAATATTTTTACCTCTTTCGCCTTTAAATTGCAGTCCACTTCACTTGCTAATAAAGATATGGAAAGCTACGATTCTCCTTTTTGTAAATGTAAGACAGATGATACAATTAAGGTTTTTGTAAATTTTTAGAGGCATTTAAATAAAATTTGAGAGAAAAAGATATTGGGACCTTTTTCATTTTAGTTTAGGGCCATATTTCAATTTGTATGTTGGGGTAAAATTACATATTGAAAAATGGCCTCACTTTTGGGGTGATTTTTCACTTTTGATTTTGGGGCCATTTTTCCTGTGGCCATATTTCATAGAGCCGACTGGGATCATTAAAATGTTTCTTCTCTATCTACTGAACGGTTTCATTGTGAATAACAATATAAAGAAGAAGAGACTTAACAACTTGGTCGTTTTATTCGCCTATGTTAAACTAGCTGGCGGTATGTTCTGCAGAGAACATTTCATAATTTTATATTTCAATCATTTCCGATACAAAATACAAACCTAAACAATTGCGGTTGCATTAACTAAATATTTTATGATTATCATATTAATCACACAACACAAAATTATTGCATTGTTTTTTGGAGTTGACATGCGCTCCTCGGTTACGGTTAAATATAATTAGGAGATATGTGGTCAAATCAATGTACAATAAGTTAATATATAGTAAATTACAACAAAATCACTTAATTAAACAATAGTGCATACACACATACACGCACACACAAGCGATAATGTTTAGGTGTATGTGGAATTTAATATTTTGCATCATACAAACATATATACATACATATCAAAAGCTCTTGCAAGAAATATTTTAATTAAATATTTTACTGCATACTTGTCGCATATGCAAGTGACACACTTAATTTAGTAGACGTGCTGTGTAATTCAAACAAGGCAGAGAGAGATAAAGATTCTGCTACAGAATGCTTACCACTTATAAACACAGCTACAGTAGATGCCCAAGAATTGATGGGTATTTAAGTTAGATATGACAATAGCACAATGCTATTTTAATGTTTTTTTTTTATGATAAAAATCTATTAAATTTCATTCAATATCAATTACATCGGTATATATTTTAGTTTGAGAACGAAAACTTATTTACTTATCTACGTAACTACTAAAATTTATTATTATTATTCTAATTAATATCAGGTACTCATACGAAATGTTATACAACTAATAGATATTTATGTATCTACGTATAAAGTAATATAAATTTCATGGATTTCGAATTATTTATGTATTGTACATATTTGTAGTTAGTAAGTTTGAAATTGGATGGCATTTGCATAATATTAATTACAAATTAATTTGCTTGTCATGCAAATACGGTGACATAATGACATTATAACTCAAATTCAATTTCCATTCAAAAAGTATCAAAATTCTAAAACTAAAGCAATTGAATCAAGTCAGTAATACTGATTAAATATTTAAAGTTCAAAGGTATTTTTTCCTTCCGAGCATTGAAATGTCATTGGTTATTTAAAAAACTTCTAGCGAACATGTCAAGCATTTCGGCATCTCGGATTGAATTTAGAGGTAGGCCAAGATGATCACGCAAATTTTTTTTTTTTTTGATTTCTCTTTCTAATTTTTATTAATATTTAAATACTGCGAGATTTTCTTGCCGATTTTTATGTCTAGTGCGAAATAGTGTCAGCGATTGTCCCGTGGCTCGCCTCTTCTCTTTTTATTTGCTTATTGCATTGTGTTTTTCACCTCGGCCTGTTGAAATTCACACCAAGCTGCTGTTTTTCTATTGAATTTGTGGTAACTATTTGCTAATGCCATTTCTAATCGAACCAGTTGGAGCTGATCATTTAGATTTTTGTTAATGGAATCGTAATGAAATTTATGCGTATTTGTTGCAGTTTTCCCTAATTGAGAAAAAGTGAGTGAGCAACAATTGATATAGGTATCAGGGATGCCAACTCCTTTTTTCTTTCTCCCCGATAGCCCTCGAGAAATTCCCCGAAAAATTACCTAAAAAATTGACTTCAATGAGTGTTATATTAAGGCGACCCCGAACTTTCTCGGTCCAAAACTTAACCAATTTTTACGGGACTGGTAGATTAATAGGAATGTACTTTCTGACTCCGGAAGTCTTTTGGCACATGGGAGATTTCACTTAAAGGGAACCCACTCTCAAAATCGATCCGGCTCATGCTTGCACAAATCTTAATCCTATTGGGTAGTAGTTCCCATGCCAAATTTGAACGAGATGGGGTGTTTCGAGTTACTAGACGTTCATCTTATTAGATAAACAAGCCTCAGCTCACTTTTGGATATCAAACTTCTCAAAGGAGAAGACATGAGCTCTATTTTGACTCAAATAAAAATTGGAAAAAACCTTGGTTTGAGAAAAAGGGTTCAAAGTTTTGGCTATCGGTTTTTAACATATAAAATATGTTTAATCTTCTTTATGATGGCCTATTGTAATTTGTAAGTTTACAGATTAGTCAGCAAAGATTAAGAGTTATTAATCAGGAGGTGCTGGACTAAGGCATAGCTTTCTGAACGATCGAAAGGGAAGTCGGAACGCCGCGCGACTGTTTTGGCCTGACTGACACTCGGCGCTATAATAATCTATATCGACGAAAGCACTCCGTGTCTCTCTCTGAAATGTTCACAAAATACTTTAGAAACATAATACTTTCAAATAGCACTCTTTTTTAAAAATCGATTTCTCCAAACCAATAAATCGCAGGGCCCACTTGAGAAAAGACGAAGATTTTAAGACCCAAAATATGAAATATTGCATAAGTTAAACGTTTTATACATTACATAAAATTTAACAAAAAATATTCTACTGACTTTTATGCCTAAAAGCTGAACGACTTCAAATTTCCCGCAAAAACCAGCTCATCCCCCCGACTCCCCGCACTCAGTGATGACAACTTGCGGGGAATTTCCCGCAAGATAAGTATATTAGTTTGCGTAAGTTTTTGAAAATATTTCTACTGACAAAGAAAATGAAAGAGAGAGAGAGAGAGAGAGGGAAAATTACGACTGGGATAAAACCCACAATATACAAGGCAGGCCATTTAAAGTCGAATCATCTGGAAACCCTACAACTTTTCACAGCGCTGCCAGATCGACTAATGGTATACCGCGTTGAAAGCGTCCGTGGAACAGTACACTCTGAAGGATCGCGCTGAAGTTCTTCAGTTGTACATTCAAAATAACTTCTCAATTTTCCCATAGAGAAGTTATTTTGATGTTTTGAAGCCGATTGTTCATGAAAACGGTATGGTGCACTTCTGGTTGCAAAAAAACGGCGCATCACTTCACACAGCTTGTGCCACAATCGATTTTTCGAACCCATTGTTTCGCAGTCGGTCGATAACGAAAAATTCTGATTTTAACTTGCCTCCTCTGATGCTACTTGAAATCAAAAATTTATATAAACAAGCCAAGGACACTAGACGAACTTAAGGCCAACATCTACCAAGAAATAGCCGACATATCAGCCGAATCATTGGCAAAAACAAGGAAAAATGCCGAAAAATAGCACATTTGGCCGTAAGGTCAATTGCCTGCCCTGTAGTATGAAAAGGGCTTGAATTCCTTTTTAAATTATTCTGCCCGATTTGCGGGGAATTTTACTTAGTATGGGGAATCGGGGAATGAGCTGTATTTTTGCGGGGAATTTGAAGTCATTCAGCTTTTGGTAATTAAATTCTGTAGAATATTTTTTGTCAAATTTTATGTAATGTAAAACGTTTACTTTATGAAATATTTCATATTTGGGTTTTAAAATCTTCATCATCAGACCCTACAATTTATTGGTTTGGAGAAATCGATTTTTAAAAAAGTGTGCTATTTGAAAGTATTATATTTCGAAAGTATTTTATAAAAATTGATGAAGATAAAGTTAATTTTTTCTATGTTAAAAACCGATAGTTAAAACTTTGAACCCGTTTTTCTCAAAACATAGTTTTTGCCATTTTTTATTTGAGAACTTTGATGTCCAAAAGTGGGCTGAACATATAAGCGTTAAGAATTTCGGAGTTAGAAAGTACGTTTCTATTAATCTACCAGTCCCATACTAATTTTTTAAGTTTTGGACCGAATTAAAATAACACTCACTGAGTTCAATTTCGCTTTTGTAAAATGTTTATATGGAAACTTCGTGTAGCGCTGTTATAATATGAAATTATACCAATGCGGGGAATTCGATCAAAAATCCGGGAGTTTCTCGAGGGTTATCGGGGAGAGAGAAAAAATGAGTTGGCATCCCTGTTTCTTTTGCATGAGTTTTCGTATATTATTCTCTTGTGAGAGACAGTGAGCGAGAGAGAGATAAACCGAAAACTATGCATACACGCATTATGATCGTCCAAACTTGGTGGGTTTTTTTTTTACATGTACAATTTCAAAATCTTTACTGCACGTGTGTTATGGCGTGAAAACAAAGCAATTTCAAATTAATGTTGATTTTTTTATACCTTGATGTTAGTTCTTGAAAACTCGACTGCTGATTTAGAGTGTGAGAAAGAGAAAAGCGAAAACCATGAGTTAAGAATAAGAGAATAAAAAGGACTTCGAACTGTTATTGTATCTTATTTCTTCACGTAAGTTTTTGAAAATTCTTTTGCTGGCAGAGGGAGAGTAAGAAAAATTGCACAGTGTGAACAAAATCAAATTTTTACATAGTATTAAATAAATAAAAAAATTTCAAAGAATTTAGTGTGCTGCTTTTACTTTATATATGTTATGCATGTACGAGTATGTTTTATATACAAAATAGTAAAACAAAATTCACACACCTTCGTAAGCACAAAATACCAAACATTCATAAATATTCAATTATTCATTTGTAAAACTTACTCTTCTGAATCCTTTTTCCTACAATTTATCCTTAGCTCAAATGTACAAATATCACGAATGCCAAAATACAGCAAAAAAAAAATACAAAAATAAAACAAATAACAAATATCAATTTGCTTAAATACATACAAGGATTGGAGTGTATCTACTATTATAACGGTTTTATATATGAACATGTAAAAATACAAAACAAATCTCATATATTTTTGTATGATTATAAACGTGTATGTATATGTGAATGTGTATGCCACACTTATATATACTTAATATATAACTTCAAGGCACTTAGCTTTTGTAAGGCACACAAATAAATGTTAAAACGAAACTCATGAATTCGAAATTGAGAAAAGGATTTATTGCGCAGACCTACACATACTTGAATGGTAATTTTTGCAGTTACGTACTACATATAAAAGCAAACATACATAAGTACAAAGTGTTATAAGCTGTAGATACTTTTTAAAAGATTATACTGCAATTATTACCATTAATTTCATGTGTAGGCCTTGTATTTTTGAATAGCGCTACAATTTCATTCATCGAAATCATTTTAAATTAAAATTTTCTTATGCTTGAATGTACTCATTAAATCATTTTTTAATTTAAGATCATTTTGAAGCACGCACTTATATGAAATTAATTGCGACTACTAGAACTTTCAGCTTATGCATTCATTTCTGTGAATGAGTTGGTTGCATTATTTTTGTTCATTGATTTACTGACAACGCATTCATTTAAGTGATTTCTTCATAAAGAAAATATAACACATAATTTCCTTAATTCTCATTCATAAAAATGAAACTGACTGCACTATGTAACATTCTTGCGAATAAGGGGATAGAGGTGTTTGAGAATGCAATACCCCTTTCCTTAATTTATAATGAAATCAGTGATATACGATCCTGTTTTTAAAACGACTCCCCCCTACCCTTCTCTCTATTGCAACTTCAGGACCTACTATAATAATATTATTCATGAGCGAACAAGGAAGGCAATCCCAGTTTGTTAAACTGTGATTTCACTTTATTCTTATTGACTACTAAATTTTGTTTAAGTGATTGAGACCTTCCTGATAATATTGATGAGCCTTCATTATTAAATACTTGCAACTGAGATTAAAAGTGATAACTGCGATTCCTAATTAGATAAGCCACAATTCAATTTGTCTCGATGGCACAAGTTCCTAATACGCTCAACTTAACTGATTAGACTTTGGGAATGTTTACTTTCTATCATAGCTGAGGTGAAACCGAGGTCCTCGAGGCTTGGTTGGTTGGTTGGAAGGGCTGTCTAAAGTAACACTTAGGTGTGAGTTATATTTGCACACGAAAGGAGCAGACCTACAGTTTCCGAATGGTGAAGTGAAAAGCTTTTCATAGGCAATTTTTACTCTTAGAAGTCTGCCATTGCCAGCCAAGAGGTGGTGCCATGTAAAAAAAATGGATTTTCTATTTTTTTATTTTTGAGCGTGCCGAGATTTGAACCCGGGCACTTTTACGTAGCAGTCCAACACACTAATCACTAGGCTACGACGACCTACTTTACCATTGCCCACACTTTCTTATAATTCTCATACACTTCATATCGATAGGGAATATAAGAAACTTATGAAAATAAACCACCAGACCACGATGACATGCAACTATTTGTCCATTTTAGTATCGATTGTTTTGGGTTATACCCTTTTTATTTTCATGTTTAAGGCTATTCGCAGCTTCTGATGAATGAAACTCAGGAGGCAGAACTATAATTCATCTAAGTGAAATTTGTTGTTTTAGTTAATATTGCGCGAGTGCATGCGAGATGAGAGATCGATTCTATATCAATTCTTTTTTGTAGCTTCTACAGAAGTTATTATTAAAAAAAAAAAACAATTTTCTTTCAAGCATTCCAATAGTGCATACAATTATCATCCGTTTAAAGAGAGTCATTAATTTACAAGTTTCCTCTGGTATACTATGGCAGGTATTTTTTGATAGAAGGGATTTGGTTGAATCATTCGTCGCCAGCTCAGCGGCCTTTCTGTTTTCCGGTGTATCTTAGTGTCCGGAAATCCAGCAGAGGTGGATATGGCATAGCTTGGTCATCTTGTCCGATAAATACAAATATTCTTAGCGCCGAGCTTTCTTTACTTTTAACCAGTTTTATTGTATAGCTATGACTTTTTGCCTAGAGAACACTATACTGATCAGAAAGACTGGAAGAAGGGATCGTAAATATGAAGATGTTTAAAAAAGACTTCACCATCAATTCTGTTAACAAATTTGTACCCCGCCCGAATATATTTGAATTTACTCATTTTAAGTTATATTGCCTGTGGTTTATACTTCCTTAGGCAGAGCTTAAGTTTCCTATCTAATAAAAGACCCTTACCTTATTTACCTTACTTTGTTAAAGAAAAATTATCAAGAAAATACTCAAAGCCTTGGTATCCCCTCTCGCTCTTCATTTAAAATCTTCATTCTAGTCTAAGAACCCTATTTTACGGTTCTTACTTTTCTACTAACGACTGACTAAGCACTGGGTAGTATATGCTAGAGTGACTTGATCAATTAGGACCTAAATTAAATTGAAAACAACAAGTGCTTTTTAAAATAAAACCAACAATAATTAATTTTAAGATTACTCAGTAGTACAATAATGTTCCTTTTCCAATTTTCATACCAATCGCTACTATTTTTTTTACTGTCAAAATCATGATTATTGAATCTTTTATATAAAATAAAAATTAATTAAGTTATATTTACTCAAGTCATCAAGCTATATATTATTCATCATAAATAAAAAATATTAAAAAAATTATTAAAAAATATTAATTGTGTTATATGAAACTTGTTTTTTATGTCACTACTATTGTAACAAATGATTTATATATAATTACCAATCCCTTTGGACCTCTCTCTTCAAATGCATTCTTTAAAAAACCTGACACCTCAAGTCTGTCATTGTAAATCAATCAAATATATTTTAAAGTATATAAATAAGCTCAAGTGATGTGAGATTTAAAAATCTTTCATAATTCATGTTTTTAATACAATTCATAGTCTATAACCAGTTTACAAACTAATAAAAACTATATAAATCAGAATTGCCTGGCTCAATTAAGCGTTTCCCTTTCTTTTTTTTATCAAATAAGTAAAAGCCGCTTTCTTGTGATAATGCGAGATAATAATAGCACATTACACAAATTCATTAATTAAGTTTCTGTCTTTCAGTTGTTTGTTTTTTTTTTTTAATTACAAATTTTTGTATTAAAATTACAAATTTATTTATTTGTTTACAACAATTGACAAAGTCTACATATTAAATTGCATATATTCTCTTCAAATTTAGCACACAAATCAAATATTTTGTAGAGAGTGTATAACTACATAGTTTTTTTTTTTTTTTTAATTCTGTTGCAAAGAAGTTATAATAAATTTTATTTATGTAATAAACCCACGGCTACTTCTACTGATTCCAGCCAAAAAAAAATCATAAAAAAATAAACAAAAAATAAAGCAGCAAAGTCCCCATTAATTAATATTAATAACAAAAACAAAATAAAAAAAAAGTGAAAGAAAACTTGTGTATAGAATAGTAGTTAATCTCTCCAAAATGAATGAATCAAAAATATTCATATTGAAAACACTAGCTTGTCTTTTCATATTTGCAAATAACCGCAAATGTATCACCGCCCAAATGTTGCGCCAACCATTTATTCTTGATAACAGCCAATTTGAGTGTCTCACAATTGAATTTCGCGTAAAGATTTGTATGCAGTGCCCGACCCATTCCTTCAATTACCAGCAAATCAGTCTCATTTGTCTTAATGGCTTCGCATAGATCCGATGGCAGCGTACGCATATCCAAGCATGGACCACGTTGACCATTACCATAGACCAGCAAACGTTTCGAGAAAGTCCAAGCATGCGAGAGTACACTGCAATGTGCACTGCACTGTGTAATGAGCACCGTCAATTCACTGCTGGTTACATCATTTAATGAAGGTTCAGTGTTAGCGCACAGCAAAACTTTAGTACCACGTTTTAATAGTTCACGCGCAAAGGGCAGAATACCAAGTACAACATCCACTCCACTATTATCTACGAATATTATGGCACATTTGTGTGGTTCGATTTGCTGCTGTAAGCGTTGCAGCCAATTATCCAAATTATCCATGAGCCAAGGTCGCTTTTGTATTCGTTCGAGTGCAGCGTGTAATCCGAAATTTGAATCGTTCTGTAAAATGTTCGCTACCGCCTGCGCACCCCAATCGAACATATTGCCTGCAAGTACACCACGCACCAGTTCAGTCCAGCGTTCCCGTTCGCATTCTATGGCATCGATTTCGGAGAGACGCTGCTGTAGCAATGACACTGCCGCTATATTTTCTGCTTGTTTCTGTTGTTGCCATGGATCGGGAAAGCCAAAATGTCGCAGCTGCGTTTCATTTAGCTCCAATAGTTCACGTATTCCTAACACAATATTTGCAGCTGCATTTTCCGCTATTTTACTTTGGTAATTCTCCAGTTTCTCTAGATAAGCGATTCGGAATTCCTCTGCACGCTCGACGGCAGTAGGATCTTGTTCCCTTTGACTGTCGGCTGCTTGCTTGGCAAATTTCGCGATCATGTCTCGAAAGCAAGGAAACCAATATGCAGCCGCCTCCGCATTCTTGTTTAGATCGAGCGTGTCCGGCAGGTATGTGCCAGCGTCCTGCAACAGTGCACCACACTGCCGCTCGCTCATTTTCATAATATTCCTGTGTCGGTGTACAAAAAATTATTATTATTATTATTTCATTTTCCGACTGACTTTCTTCTCCAATAACACACAAAAATAACAATTACCTAAAATGTTTGAAAATGTTAAACAACTTTTCAATTTGCTTGCTTTATTCTGCTGCTGCTTTGCTTCCACTGCTGCCTGCTTCTACTGCTTAAAATTTCACACTATTTCTTCCGAGTGCCCGTTTGTGGCTTGTAACCTTTGTTGAAGCTAATTAACAATTAATCGCTTTTCTTCACGTTTTATCAATATTTAAATAGAATTTCTTTGTACAATCACTGTGATAAAACGAAAATAATAATGCAATAACAACGAAAACAAGAGTTAACTGTTCGCTGGTGTTACCAGATGTATTTTGAAATCTTTACTTGGAGAGTGTTTAACTTTTACATATGTAGATTTGCATAATTTACTAAAAAAAATTTATGAAAAATATTAACATAATTTATGTAAACAAAAACTTTCTATTTACAATTAACAATTAGTAAGCGGCATGTCAGACGCTAAAATACACGGCGAACGGATTAGTATGGCAGCACCACTTACGCTATCAGCTGTTTACAACTGTCAGCAACCGTAGGGTTGCCTTTGTTTTATGGAATTCTTATTGGAAAGTAGCGATGGAGAAATGGAAGCAAAAAACTAGAAAGTTATACTCGAATTTTATAACAACCGCTAATGTTGATGAGCCTAAACTTTATTATTTACTAAATTAATAAACAAAACTCACTTAAATAAACAGTTAATATATTTTCTTCAAACACTTGATTAAGTTAGCGCATTAACCTATTTAATACAAGATTATGAATATAGAAACCATGATAAGATTATTGAAGTAGCTATGTAAAATTCTTATCATTGTTTATTACAGCAATGCTAATTAAAGAAAACCACATTCAAATGTTTTATCTTTGTTTATTTGTGTAGCAAAATAAAATTTTCTCACGCAGATAAAGAATACTATGAGGCAAATATACAACTTCATGTTTGAAAACTGGGGATTATTTCATATTAAGCAAAGGAAGGAAGGATTGCTCAGTAGGAGCAATCGTCCAGTTTTTAATAGGTTAATAAAGTTAAGAGAATTTTTGGGGTGTGTTATTTTTGTCCTAGCGTTGAGTTTAAGAATAGAACCTTATTTATCTGATCTTTGACGACCTCAATAGTCTAGTGGGTAGTGCACTAGGCTTTCATCCGGGAGGTTCGGGTTCGATTCCCGTCTTCGCTTTGTGGTTAATTTTCAGACCCTTCTTATATTCACTATTAACATGAAGTGTATGAGAATTATATGAAAGTGCAGAAGTATAAGATGGTAACGGCAAAACCACCAAGCCGATAAAAGATTGCCACACTGCAGTTTGAAATTGCCGTTAAACTGTAGGTCCTAAGTGTGTCTTTCGGCAACCACTCCAATCTAACCTTGTCTAACCTTATCTGATCTTTGCAGATGTAGGCTTATTTGAAAGTCATTTTGTAAAAGTAAATATGATACTGATTGAATATTTTCCTAACTGGATGGAGCCGTAGATATGGTTCGACTATGTTGAAGTGGACTTAGCATTTTGAGAGAGGCACTCTAACAACGTTTGCTGCAATCCAAGATATATTCCATATTATTTGAACTGCGTACATTTTGCGGCAGGTTTTTTTTTTTTTTTTTTTGTTTGGCCGGCTAATTTTCTATCTAGAAAATACAGACAAAATTTTAGTCTACATATACAGAAAATTTAAATTTTCTACACATTTGACCTAGAGCGTATTTGCACTAGTCAATACAAATGATATGAGGATCTTGTGAGCGTATACGAAATTGCTTTCGACAAATTGTCAAAGTACCATAGTTGTTACGTTATTTTTATAAAAGATACCACGTTTTTTTCTCCAACAATGTCAAAAATTTTGTTAACTTGTATAGATGTACAAAATTTCATCATTGGAACTCTTATAGTTCATTTTAAAATTTTTTACGAAACGATTACTGATTACTCGTATTAGCAGATATCAAATTGTCAAATGTAGTATTCACAGACGCAGCCAACTTCACAACATTCACATTTTCTTTCCGGTTGAAATTTTGACAGATCAACAACTAAAAAATGGTACGAATCAAAAAAATCTACTATTTTTACAATAATCTCAAACAAAAATGTAAAGATAATGCAAGAAAAATGTGAAGTAAAGTTTGAGCAATAACTATGCACTCGAATTTAATAAATACAAAGTGAAATTGAATGCAAAAATAGCAAATGAAATTGACGAAATTTCTGTTTATAGTGCTGAGAATGTAGCTATAGAAGAAAACCAATACAAGTGAATAATCAATTATTTTCTACTCTTTTCTGTAATTTGTCTAGGCCAAACGCACCAAGAAGGTTGGAATCGTAGGTAAATATGGTACCCGTTATGGTGCCTCACTACGTAAGATGGTGAAGAAAATGGAAATTACCCAGCACAGCAAATATACATGCACATTCTGTGGCAAGGTAAGTGAAATGCCAGCTCGAGACCAAATTTAAACAACGATTTGTTTTTCACGCTCAGCTTTTTTGGGACTAACTTTTGATTTTGGAATTGGTGGATACCCCGCTCTTTTCTCATCTATCAAAAGAATGTAATAAAAAAGTTTGTTCAGTGCAACAATTTGTTGTCTATCTTATGCCGTTTTTATAATCTGTATTCGTTTATTAACTTCAACTCTTTTCTCTCTTTCTATAGGATTCCATGAAACGCGCCTGTGTTGGCATCTGGTCATGCAAGCGTTGTAAGCGTGTTGTTGCCGGTGGTGCTTGGGTGTACTCAACCACTGCTGCTGCTTCCGTGCGCTCGGCTGTCCGTCGTCTACGCGAAACTAAGGAACAATAAACTATTCATTGGATTGATGGATGTGATGTTTCTTTAGTTTTGTAAAATTATAATTTTAATTAATTTTGGATGTGTTGTTTGGCCGCCCGCTTACAGAAAATAGTTGAAGAAAAGATAAAATAATACGAAATAAAAGATAAAAACTTTTATAGTAAAAACATAAAAATCTTAAACCTGTTCGATTCATTTGAAATGTGTTAAAACCAAAAGTTTATATTGGGAATCATGTGTTGTGACTTTGAATTGAGTAACTCTAGCGGGAACTTGGTTAGTGTCAAGAGGAGGAACGTTGGAAATCGTGTGTTGTGACTTTGAAATGAGTGACAGTAGAGGAAACTTGGTTAGTGTCAGGAGAAGGAACGTTGGAAATCAACTTTCTGCAATATAGTATTGAATAAAATCTTATAATTTACGGCAAACTTCATCCAACATAAAAAAAATGAAATGAAGAAGGGAGTGTGAGCTCTAGTGTTACATCCGTCGTACAACTAGTTAAACGCATATTGGAGAATAAGATCGAACCTGGGAATCCAATCAATATTTTCAATTCAGTTGAGAAAACCGCATTTTTGTAATTCCTACGTCTTAGGGGGTGGGATTGGGGAATATAAAAAATCATAATCCCACAAAATAAAAAACTTAATAATATTTATATGATAAATTACTTCATAAAATTGCCTTGCAAACTTACCGAAAATGTAGAACAAATAATTGGTAATATGTGCAAGTGTAAAACTGCGTTGAGTATTGAGGACATGCGCAATATCGTCAAATATTCAGAGAATCCATTAAATAACTACTGTATTACCGGCATTTACTTGAACATTTTCCGACACACTATCACTTCCGGTTTAAAAAAAAAATCATATTTTAACTTTATTTTTTTTTATCAAAATCTGATATTCTTTATATTCTTGCACTTTTTATCTATCTTGGCACGCTTATAAATCTGGAAGATATACCGAAATGACCCTGCACGAACTTGGAAAATTGGTCCAGAAAGTCGGTGGAAAATTGATATAGAAAGCCGGTGCTCACCATCTCTTCTTAATTCCTTTCGCAATCCCTGGTGCAAGCGCCCGCGAGTTCACCATAATCAATACTAAAACTGATATATTACTCTTTGCTTGAGAGGTGAAATGGAAAATAGTGAAACAAATTCAACTTTTTAGTTATGCAATCAATATCTTCAAGACTGAAATATCTGGAAGTGAAGCTGGATAGCAAACTAATGCGCATGGTTTATAAATTTTTTTGGTAAATATCTTATGGCAGATAAAACCATATGAATCTTGCATATGCTCTGCAACTCGGAAAATACGTGTATCAGCAGAATATGTTTGGAGGTTCCATAAATGTGCCCGCAATTGCATATCTGGTAACTAAAAGGATGAGAGGGCACGCCTTGGCCTTGGCTAACAAAGAAACAAAATCCATTACTTAGAGTTTGAGACTTTCCGAGAAAAGTGTGAAAGGTCAATATTGTTGTTTCACTTAACACTTGTAACTAATTAGTACTTAATTCTTATACATTATAATCATTTCATATTAATTTTAACTTATTTTAATAAATTATTTACTTTATTCGCAATTTTAAACTCGACAAACATTCTTCATTACACGGCCCGAACTGTCAAAGTGCTGTATATTTCAAAGTGTTCTCAACTGAGCGTGCTCATTAGTTTTGACGTAACTTCGCTCTCTCTCTCTCTCTCTCTCTGACTTCCAAATTAGATTTCCTCTCTTGAATATTTAATTACCTGTATTTTTTAGTTCATTTTGCATGCAAAACAAAAACAGCAAATGTGATTATTGTCTTTGCGGATTGAGTAGAATAATATACACACTGCTATTGGTTTCACTTTGAAATTAATTCAAAATCTTTTCTATTTCCTATAATAAAACAAAAGTCATTTAATTTTTTTCTTATATTTTCAAATTATTTTATCGATATTTTATTATATATACTTGTGTATATATATTTGCTTCAAAAGTATTTCGTTTAAAAGTTATCAGCCTAAATTTTGGAAATTTGTTTCTTTTTTATAATAAAAATTACAAAATTTTATTAATATATTTAAAAAATATTTGTATATAAAGAAAAGAAAAAATGCACGCACACATTTACAAAGTCAAACAAATATTTATAAACTCATTTATGTAAATATAAACTTAATATATAGTGACAGTATCATTTATACATAAACATATTTACTTTTTTACCTTAAACTTATATTATAGTAACAAATAGTTATATAAGAAAACTATGAGGATGTAGGGTAGGGGGTAAAGAAAAGCAGCGCCTCATATAACGCGCATTGATTACAAAACCGTCGTTGAACGAAATTTAGGAATCGAAATCTTTAACGCCATTTAATCCGCGAACGGCGTATAATGCAAAACCCCCAGTTTTAATTTGAAGCACATTGTGGCTAAAAAACTTTGCTGGTGTATAAAAACTTTGTAATTCTTGTAACTCAAGGATAATTTTTATGTATAGTGACGGTTCGGAAATATGTGATATATTTAGAGAAAATTAAAAGGAGGAAAACAACTCCTACACCAAATAATGTCTTAACAATAATAATAATAATAATAATACAAATCTTAAAATTATGTAGATATTTATATAAATTTTTAAAATATATTTTTAGTAAAATTTATTTAGCTAAATTAATTTTTATTGTTTTACAATTAGTTGAATTAGATTTTCGTTTTTTTTTCTATCATTATTATTAAATAAATTCATATTCAGTATGTTTGTGTGTTTTGTTGATGTTGTTGTGAAGTTTATTTCTTGCAATTGTGGAAAATTTAAAATTTTCTAATATTAAAATATTAAAGTTTATTTGCGTTTGGTGTTTTTTTATGTAGTTTTGGAGCCACTTCGTTTTTGTTATTTTACTTTGTTTTCTGTCTTTATTTTTATTTTTTATTTACAATAAATTATTTATGCAGCTAAGTTTTTTAATTAGATTTTGAACGAAATTGAAGTCGAGAACGACGGGAACGCTTTCGGAATTAGGCAATCGAGAAGGCTTAGATAGAAAGAAATGCCAGAAAAGGCAAGAAAGAGAAAAATTTAAATCTCCAACTGTACTCGATGTATCTCAAAGGGAGAGAGAAAAAGGCGGAGAGTTTTTCTTTGCTGCATTGGTTTAGACTACGATCAATGTGAGGTTAGAAGGAATCTGCTTTGAAGACGGCACCAAGTCCCAACGTTTCGTTTCCACTTTCGTTCTTTACCGAATTTCAAAACAAAACTTATAATTATTATTTAATTTTTGTTTTTTATTTTGAGCAAATTTTGTTATGAAAATTTAAGTTTTCTTTACCTTTTCTTGCTTAAATTTTAATGATTATGTGTAGTTTTATTACATTTATTTCTTTTATCATTATTAATAAACTAATTTTCCACAGAAATGAAATGAAATTGGAACAAACTGCAGTTTTAAATTTTAAAAGATGAGAAATCTAATCTAATCTAATTTTTTAAAATTCATTTTCAACAGCTTAACAGCTTAGGTTGTTTTGCTATGAAAGGCTTTCCATGGAGTAATGTACATAGGTCCACAGCAAGAAATTCTGAAACAGTTCGAAATTGTTGAATCATTTTCAACTAACCGTTTTAGTAGTCAAATTAGTTGCCCTAATTCAGTTTGGAGTTACTCAATTTAATTATTTCTATATTGCTTTGAACCTTCAGCATTTTACATCTGCTAGAAGTTAGTTAATACGAGTCATCATTATCATTGTCAATCCTCCATTGGAACATTGGACCTCGATAAAGTACTTTCATTAATTACTTAATTAACATGAGTGGCAAGTTATAACGCTAACATGATATAAAGAGTTTGAACATTTTAAAAAAGGGCCAAAAAAAAAGATGACAAAA
Organism: Toxonevra muliebris; assembly: GCA_963691655.1. Taxonomy (NCBI): domain Eukaryota; kingdom Metazoa; phylum Arthropoda; class Insecta; order Diptera; family Pallopteridae; genus Toxonevra; species Toxonevra muliebris. The sequence goes on from OY829329.1 coordinate 52,510,165, forward strand.
ACTACAGTAAATATACTATCAGCTGTTAAGGTCGTACCGAGAGCTAAGTGGGAAAGTGAGGAAGCGGTTGCAAGCTGATTTACATACACATTCCCACGGTTCCAAGAATAAACAGAAGGTTGGCTTTACTTCAGCTAAGATCCATAGAACGAACTTGGTGATTAACAGATATTCACTGCTTTCACTCCCCTTCGAATTCCTTGCGGGTAAAAACTTTATTGGCACCTATAACTAGGGTCCTTCATGGACCGGATGTTGGATCTCATCAGATTTGTGGTACAAAGGACCGCAATGGTCGATTTGATTCGAATGTCGTCGAGTTGAAAGAGAATGTGATAGTGGTACTGCCAAGTTTTACTTGGATTACACCGTTAGGTGGGTGGTGGTCGACGTAGCGTATGATTGCTTGGGTTCGATACACGGTTCCAACGAGAAAAAAATATAAACTATAAAATAAAATTTTCTACGCGGCACCTACTCCTGGCTGTGAACGGTGAACTTTTGCTTCGCTTTTTGGATTCGGTATGAGACTGAAAGTCTCCATTCCATTCGTGTAGAAATATAACACGCATAACATCGATAGGCGGTTAAGCAGAAGACAAATTTCTTCTGAACCAGTTTATTTAATAGTTGAAATGTTGTCGTTATTGATTGTGGGAGGGGTTAGGGTTTAGAAGATTCTGTTTGTCTGAGATGTTTATATTGTAGAAACCTCAATTTTTTAACTTTCAAATATGCAGAATGGTTTGATTCACGGTCTCTCTGAACCACTGGATATTCTAAAACTAATTCTTTCACACCTTCTGGTTCTGTTAAAAAATGGTTTGTTTCAAAACGGCCTCCCATTCTTGCTTGCTATTAAATGCACGTAGAGTTCATTGGATTTCTACAATCAAAACTTTTCGGAACCATTTCGGATTAAATTGAATAATTTTCAGCTAGTTGCAGTTACCATACCAACTTCAGTAATATATTGAATTTTTTTCTCTAGTTGTAGTGGAAGTCATATGGATTCCAACAAAGCATTTCTTTTGCATCACCCAGTCAGTTGAACTTTTTACAAAATTGGTAAGTTTGGAAAAGATTGCTTCCTGTACAGCATTTTGCATCAATTCAGAGGCTCTTAACCGACATCTCTCTGTATTAATTTGAATGAACTCTAAGTTAATTGGTTCGCCCTCATATTTTAAACTTGTAGTTTATTGGCTCCTCTTCTCCAGCTTACCAGCAGACAAATTGTACTCCAAAATTGGACGAAGAAGAGATTTTTAAAATCTCTTGTTACTGTTTTACATAAATAAATAATTGTTTGTCTTCAAGAAAAGAAAAAACAAACACATTGCATTAGTTTCATTTCCATTGCACTCCTTTTGAAAAAACAAATTTAAAAATTATATTTGAATGAGAAAACACGAAAAGAGCATATTGCATTTAGGTTTTTCAATATAGAGAAATATGCCACATTCGAAATTTCTCTTTCATTTAGATTCAGTACGATATATATGTATATTTCTTTTTAATTAATATCTTTTAATAACATTTATTCTTTATAGTTTATTGTACAAATTTTTATGCACGCATATAAAATAGAAAGAATTATTTATTAAAACCAATTTTTTTTTTTTTTTTTTTTTTGTAGTACATACAATTAAAAATTATAATTTATATAAATTTATGTGTATATACATTAATATGCTAAATTATAGTAGGTAATATATCTTCTTCATTTGCAATTACAGGGTTTGATAGTTTTATTTATATATGTATGTTTGTAAGATGAAAATTTATATACTCGATTTGTTTTAAATTTAATATTATTTATTTTCTTTAATTTTTTGTTTTTACTAGAAATAATGATATGCGCATTTTTTATTTTGTTTTTATTAATGTAATTAATGAAGCGTTAGTTTATTAGGATATATTTATTTATTCTCTTTTAATATTTTATTTAAATCAAGTTTCTTTAGTGTCTAAATAAATTTCAAAAAAAAAAATAGAAAAAACTTTCTTTATTAAATTATACAAAAATTAAATTTTCTACAATAAGTCAAAAAAAAAAAAAAAATAAGTAGTAATGTTTATATTTCTATTAATAATAACTTAAATTTTTTCTTTTACATTTACAACCATGATTGTTTTATATTTTTCTTTTTTTCTCTTTTTCACTATGTTTTATACACACAAATTCAAAGCATAAACTCTAAAAAATAATAATAATAATATTAATTATTGAAATAAAATGTCCAATTTTTGACATACATGATTGCATAGTTTTAATAGCGACTTGTATTTTGGAGCAAAACTTTGAATCCAGGACAAATTCTTATATAATTTATTTCTTGCGAACTAGAAAATAAAACGATAAGTTTATGACACACACACACACAGTAATAAACACTTAATTAACAAAGAAAAAAACTGAACATAAATACAAATATTAAATGCCAATGTATTGGTACGTTTTTTCTAAGAACAAACATAGTATAATTTCATTTAAGCTTAAACAAATACTAGGAAATTGCATAGAATTTGTAGTTTCAGATTAATTTTAAACAATTAATAACAACAATTCAATTAGTTGTGTTATTAAAATGAAATTAAGGAACAATTGCAATCAGAGAAAAATAATAAAATGTACTCATATATGTATGTAAAAAGTCCATTTCAATTTTTATTTTATTTTCTTTTAAAACAGATGTGGGCAAAGAAACAATAGCGTTCAATTAGAATGAAGGAGGAATGGTTGTGAAAACTTAAGTTTCATTGGATCAGCATTGAAAATTGTTAGTTCTATTATATTATTATTGAAAATCTGAATGCAAATGTTGTTTCAATTTTAGTGACATTGATATTTTAATGCTAATACCAATTCTATTTCGTATTGCATATTTTGATACGTTATTTCCATTCCATTTCACTCATTAATATTGAAAATTTTAAAGAAAATGCTATTTTTTTATTTTATTGAACATTTGAATATCAATGCTAGATTTATTTCATCGGCATTTAAATTTTCGATTCTAATGCTTGTTCAATTTTATTAGCTTCGAATATTTTTACGCTAATGCTTTTCATATGCCCAACATTAATTTGAGCCTTTATTTTTAAATGGCTTAACATATCGCAATTAATATATGAAGTTTGAAGAAAAACCAAACATTTTGAGGCTATCGCCTAAATTCAAATGCTAATGCTCATTTAATTTTATTAATGCCAATTGTGTTTTTATTTTCAGTGATAATTTCAATGCTAAAGTTATTTTTATTGCTTTAGCATGAGAAATTAATTAACTAATAAGCACTGAGGTATTCAATGAGCAACTAAAATTTTCAATGAAATGAAGCTTTTATTAGCATTGCAAACATTGTACCTAACATTAATTTGAGCCTTATTTATTTAAATGAAAATGGTCAAATGTATTGCAATTAATAAGGGAAAACAATAAATTATATGAATAAAAATCAATTTCTTGCTCAATGCACATATTTCTATGTACATATTTTCTATGTATATGTATGTATGTATATATCAATGCCAATGTTTATGTTTGTAAATTCATAAGTGTATATGTATCTACTAAATAGGGAAGACTTTTATATATAGATTATGAGTTTCTTATCTATATGCTATTTTCATATTTTCCATTCATTTATCTTTCATTTTTATTATTTTGTTTTTTTTTTCGTCATTATTTGTGGTAATAACTATTTATGGATGTTAAGTGTGTATGTATAAAAATTACAAATTTTAAAATAAAAAGAAAACAAAAACATTAGTTATTAAATATAAAAATGCAATAAAACTGCGATGTTGAAAAAATATAATAGAAAAAAATATCCACAATATTGTATAATTTTAAAAAATAAAATCAAAATATTTATATATGCAAACATTGATAAATTAAAGTTCTAATAAAGTTAAAATAAAACGAAAACGACAAAAAATTTGATATACGCAAATTGAATTTGGAAAAAAAAACGAATACAATTTAATATAGCAACTAACTAAATGTAAACAATAATAATATTTATATTGTATCGCATATGAGAACAACAACAACTAATGAGCTTGCCACTTAAATTTTGACTCCATTAGCCATTGCTGGCCTTTCGTATAATCGCATGGACGCAGCAGCGGCGTTGTAGCATCCTCGCGTGAAGGACGCTGCAGACAATTGCCAGTGTTTGTGTGACGGATTGATTTATCCTTTAGAAAAGAAGAAAAGAGTTATAGTGTAGAAAAATAATAAGCATTAATTGTTAATTTGCTAATACCTCTGCATCGTAGACCCATTCCTGATTGCCACCCATATTATGGCAACGCACCATATTCACTGGACCCGTTGCACTCGATGCATCCATACACAAGTCATCAGACATGATTTGATGACGTTTCGTATACGCAAATACCTGATTGCCACCCATACCATGACAATAGCTTACGCCGATTTTCTCACCATATTTCCGTCCCATGGTGTCGAGACAGGTTTCCGTTTCCGAATTGCGTATCTGTTTGTGGGTGTAAATTAAGTTATGTATGCAGCGCGATTATTATCATGCATTATGAAATCAAATGGCGAATGGATAATTTTTTAAGGATAAAGTTCGGTGTAGATTGCGGACTGGTTTACAGATTTCAGCTATCACATCTGGGATTCACACTATAGAGTTCATCCCAAGCTTTCATAATTTTAGATTTTCAGAGAGAATTGAGTGGAGGAAACAGCCCATTCTCTTACTCTTAAAAAGTTACTCATTCACCATTTTTTTTCTTTTTTTATACATTTATTAACACTTACCTCTCCCAGGTAGTAATAGTCCAGAGGCATTAAACTTTCTGGATAGATATTTTCCAAATACCAACGGAAGCTTTTACATTTTAGACGCTCACGGAGCGAACGTCGATCGCTTACATCACCCGCCGTAGCTTTTCGTGCACCTGTGTTTTTTTTTTTTTTTAATGATGAATTTTGGGAAAATTTAATTTTATTTGCAGCATAAATTTGTATGTATATTAGTATGGTTAATTTAGTTTTGGTTAGATATTATTAAATTATTTGTGAGATGAGTGTGGGATTGTGAATTTGAGGAATAGGAAGAACGAACACGCGTGCTTTTTTTTTTTTTTTTTTTTTTTTTGCTATTACTAACATTTGCTAATATGTTAAAATGTAAATGTACGTGTGTGTGTATATGTTTTTGTGCGAGTGTGTGCATATATATATTTATCACGCCAACTAAAACACAATTTTAAATATTACGAAATATTTGTAACAATTTAAGACAACAATTTTTAAAATAGATACTAATGTCTGGTTTCCAATATGTCAAATTCAATCAGATTTGCCAACATGTTGATCATTTTATATGAGAAACTCTTTCTTTGTCTCTCTTTACCATTGAATATGACATAGTGAAAGCATAGCATAATAATAAAATATGACTCAAAACACGAAATGGCGTTTATCGAAATTTTAATATTCTTTTTGGATAAATTAATCTCAAACGGCATGTGCTCTTGCTGTTGGTTTTTACTCTCTTGAAATGAGAGTGCAAACGAATAGAAACCACTAACAATAGCACCGTGGAGAGAATGAGAGTGTGAGAGATACATAACGGAAAATGCAAATATTCTCAATAAAAAGCCATTTTGATTTTTGTTACTATTAAAATTAAAAAAAGTCTGCAAACTTTTACATAGACGTTTGTTTTGTGCTCATATGTTAAAATAATTCAAGTAAAAAATTATAAATTTTGACAAAATATGTATTACAAACATTGTAAAGCCAATTAACAAGGATATATATTTACAATAATAATACCGGCACACATAAGTTTATATTTTTAATAAACTTTTAAATTGATCACATTTGAATTTGCATCAAACTTTATCTACTTAAGCATGCAGAAAAATTAAAAAAAAAATCTAAAATCAAACTACATACTATATACAACAACAAATAGTAAAAATAGTTAAATTTTTTGAAAGAAGTTAACAAAAATTAAGCAATGAATTTCAAACACCATTTATAAAAATAACAGATAAATACAAGACAAAAAGAATAAATGTGCCTTGTTCTACGAAAAGGGACCAACAGATTGAAAAATAGATTTTCCCTTTTTTTTGGCGATTCTGAGTACGCTCTTTTTAATGAAACAAACTGCAGATTTCTAGCTTAAAAAAAGAACGATTGATATATATAACGCACAAGCACATCACTATCGACTTGTTTTCGGATGATAAGGACCCTTTTCGTAGACCAAAACACACATATATATACATAAAAAAATGTCAGAAGAAAAGCAACAACAATTGAGGCAAAGCTAGAAAAAAAAAATTTCACAATATGACACCAAACAGGGGTAAGCTAAAGAATGTTTAAGAAATAGAGAGAGATAGAAACAGAAAGAGCGCAAAAGACAATCAAAATATTGGCATTGCAAAACAGAGAATCAATCTTCATAATAAAAAAAATGAAATATTTAAATTTTTATATATTTACAACAACAAAAATTATCAAGAAAAAATGGAAAAATTCTTAAATGCACAAATGCACTACGGAGACAGAGGAGGATTTATATTGTACGAGTAGGCATATTTAATAGAATATATATATATATATTGATTTTCTATGAAGATCAAGAAAATATGAAGAAACAATAAAACACAAAAAAGCGCTTAACCTGGATAGAAACTGTAGTAAAATTCTTTCCAATCATCCAGCCAAACCTCAACCAGACGCGCATTGTTATGATTAACAATTTCTGTAGTGCCGCCAGGAAATGTGTAAGGCGTTGATTTGCGAAAGACATGACCGACACGAGAACAGGGCGCAATCTCAAGTATACCGCCACACATCCAAACCTAAACTTTTTATGAATCGTTGGTCGATTTTGATTGTTTAGTTAGTTTTTTTTTTTTTTTACATGTTGTTAGCACAAATGAGTTTAAAGCGAGTGTGTCAGTGACAGATGGAGAGAGAGAAAGACAGAGAGAGTAAGAATGAAGAACCCATTTTTTGTTTTTTTTTTTTTGCGTAAAAAAAGCGAGTGAGAACGAAAGAAAAGAGAAGAATTTGAAGAACATTTTATTTAAAAATATGTAAATTATTATTTATTCAAAAATATAAGTTATTTCTTAAGCTATAATAATAATGACCTATAAATGTTGTAACAAGTTTATTCTCCTTTTTCTTTTAGATGAGTCTTTGAAAACCATGCTCAAGTATCCTTTTAATTACAACTTAAACGAATGGTATACCAAGTGCTGAACAATTTCAAGTCTTAACCCTTTTGGCTTCATTTTTTTTATCAACTTTTTCATCAAGTCATTTTTATGAAATTTTTTTTAAATATTTAGAACAGAATAGAAGCCACAATTAAACCTACTCTCACTAAAATGACCTTAATACAAATACTCTCATTAAATTCTCGAGACCACAATTTTAATTTGTTAAAACAGGAAATCAGGTTTAAAACAAACCATTTTTACAAAATAGGACTTTTAAAAGTATTCATATATACAGAAAAATATGCTAAATGGTCTCGAATATGCAAACCAAATTCAAAAATCTGAAATTTCGAACAGATAAAATTAAAAAAATCTGGACCACCACAATTTTATACTCGAAAGTGCATACGAATTTGCAATTAAAATGTAAAAATTCAAAATTTTGAACTCAATAAGACTTAAATTAATGGTGGTAACTTAAAGAAAAAAGAGACGTATTAAAATCATTCAATGCACTTGATAAATGCTACCTAGAAAAAAAAACATTAAATTATGTACGAAAAGTAATCTTTCCTACTAGAACTAGAGCCTATTTTAATATTTATTTGAATCCTTTTACGGCATCATTTAGCAATAAACAAAAATCAAAAACAACATAAATATCTCCTTTTAAATTACGTCAATTAGCACAACTTATAAATAAAAAAAAAAAAACATTTAATTTTAACAGAAAAACAGAATCAATACCAACCACACAAATTTGTTAGCTTAACAAATTCAAATTGTTATTTTTTTATACATATATATAAATAAAAAGTGTTTGAAAGAGAGAAAATCTGTGTGTGTGTCAATTGAATTCTTAATAGAAAATAAGAAATATCTGTAGAAAAACAACAACATGAAACAACAATGATTAGAATTAAAAAAATAATATATATTTTAAAGAATAGTAATCGGGTACAGCAGAGTTGAGAGAGACGCAGCGCATATTGAGAATAACTGGAGACAGTTATTGCGCATAAAACTTAAAGGATGGCAGCAAAGAAGTCTGTCTTTTTTTAGTCGGTTGGTTAACCAACATTTAGTCTACATTTACAAACGATTTCTCTCAGCAATTTTTTGTTCGTACGCAAGGGAAGGGAGACGAATGCAAACGAGTCATAAAATACAGAAGCTCAAGTAATAAATGAGACGCTGAGAAGAAAAGTGGTATAACTTCTACGTTCAGAAAAAAGTGGAATAATTTTACTTAAGAGCAAAAGCAAAACGAAATATGTTCAGAGCAAAAGTGAAACGAAATATGTTCAGAGCGAAAACGGAATAAAAAACTATGCTGTTCTTGCTCTGAAAAAATTATTATACCATTTTCGTTCTTACTTTTAAGGCGTTTCATTGTCACTCTAAACCGTATTACTTATGCCATTCTTGCACTGACTCTCTAAAAAATTTTAGCCCACTTTTCCTCTCAGCCTGTCAAATAGAAGAAATAAAATATTTTAATAGTTTGTTTTAAGTTCGTCTCCCTCATCCTCTAAGTAAATGCAAACTAAGAGTGACAGTTAATGAGGGCATTGCGGCCTAGTATATCTCTTGCTGCTTAACCTTTTAAAGTAAACTACTCTTGAATATTATGAAAAATTTTGTTACATAAAAATAACGACATTGTATGTATGTGTGTGTGTCTTTTCTTGGGGTTTAGTGTTTTTTTGTTTATTTTTTTTTTTTTTTTTTTTTTTGTGTAGCAACTTAAACTTTATTAAAACAGAAATACGAAACAAAATGTATATATGACACGTTCGATTCACTATTTTTTAAACGTTTAAAGCGATTTTAATTTCAGATTTGTATCGCAGTATTTAACAAGTTGGGCAAAAATTGGCTTTCTCTACCCATGTAGTCACGAAGACAAAGTATTTATTTTGTTTTTTTAAATGTTTGAAGCAATTTTTTTATGAATTCTATATAAATTTTGCAGAATTACTTTTTTATTGCTCCCAAAATAAGAATCGGAAGAATAACTTTAGTGAAGCACCGATTCTTGAGTGAGAAAAAAACTTTACTTTAAATCTTGATTTTCACTATAATTGCTACAGTTCAAAATATTACACTTCATTTTTAATGTTTTTATTGCCTTTTGGGAATATACTACTATGATCAAAAAGTAAGGAGAATTAATCATATCGAGTTGAATTATTTTATGGGTTAGCACAACTGTTCCTGATATTTGTCAAAAACTATACGTCATTTGTAGCGTTGGTTTACGATTTATCGCATGAAATGAAATAAATGAAAAATGTACGTTTTATTTATATCATTAGTTTTTGATCATAGAACCATAGTGAAATATAACAAAAAATATTGTGCAGATTTTTTCAAAATGCATACTAGCACTTTGTGTTCAGCATTCATCAACTTCGACAGCTTACCCACAATTATTTAATGAACTAGTTCCTCCAATTTTTTTTCAATATGCTAATGAAATATTTATGAATATAAATTAAGAAAAAATTTTCTAATATCGTTGCGTCGTTGATTCTTTTCCGCAGTCAAACCACTGTGCGGCGTAAGGCATAATCTTGTATTTTATCGTTTTAGAATATTTACTGTGGTAGCAACCTGCTTTTTATTTGATCCTATATGCATTTTAAGAACAAACAGCTTTAAGCGAGCAGAAAGTGGTGAATCGATTGCGCTCATAACCGTATTTAAGAATTTCGTCAAAAAAAAAGTAAGTAGTACGTGTAGCAAAAAAAAAAAAACTATGTTTTTGGTTAGTTCAAAAAGTAGTAAGAAAGAAGTAAAGAAGTTAAGAGTAGTAGTAATAGCACTAGAAAATGGTAATAAAATGAACTCATTTTTTGTTTTTTTTTTTTTTTTTTTTTTTTTTGCGAACCTGTGCTTATTATTGCAAAATAAAAATCTATCCACTCATCCAGCCACACTAGGGCAACGCGCGCCGCATTGTGATCCAAAATTTTGCGAACACCGCCCGGGAATGTATAAGGAGATTTATCACGGAAAACATGACCCACACGTGAACAAGGTATTATTTCTAAAATGCCGCCACATTGCCATGTCTAATATACATGCATATAAATAAGACAATAAATTAAATAAATTAAAAAATTAAATTAAATTTATTTGATGAATTTTGAAAACTAAAATATATACATACATACAGTGCCGTGTACTTTAAATGACAAAAAAAAGTTAATATGGAAATTAAAGAAAAATCGAAAAAGTTTTCAAAACTTTGTCGCATATCCATTATTAGCGATCATTGTTACATGTCTACGTGGCATTGGCTCTATTAAATGTTTCGTCTGATCGATTTGAACTCGCTTCTATTGCTTTTGAACATCCTCATACAGATCCTCCAGTTTCTTAAACGTATTCGTGCTAATTTTTCGCTTCACGAGCGTGCAATGGCTCTCAATTGGGCTTAGATCGGGTGACTGTAGTGGATAAATGACATTTTTTTTACTACAAGGCAAGATTTTATCAATTTAGACGTGCGCTTTGGGTGAAGATCCTGTGGAAACGTCCAATTAGGCGGAATTTTTAAGCTAGCCTACGAAAGTATAATGTCTCTTAAAATGTTTTATAACCGTTGTATTTCATAGTTCTCCGAATGTGATGCGTTAGACCCATACTATTAGCTGAAAAGCAGCCCCAGACCAGTGCTTTATCGTACCCGGTGTATGTCTGTATGTATGTATTTGTGATTGTGTTAGTTTTTCCACACGTTTCTTTGCGAAGTTTTCCACCTCTATGACGCAGATCAACGATACCGCTGTTAACAATTCGCGAAATCATCGACTAGTATATTGAATATTTTATCAAAATTTCTTTTTGAGATAAACTATTTTCCCCCTTTCAATATAAGGCCAATTGAGAGTCATTGGGTGCTCGTGAAGCGAAAGATTGGCACGTATACGTTTAAGAAACTGGAGAAGGGTGTTCAAAAGCAAAGGAAGTGAGTTCGAATCGATCAGGCAAAACATTAAATAGATCCAATGTCACGTAGACGTGCAAGAGTGATCGCTAATAAATGAAAACTTTTACGATTTTTCTTCAATTTTCACATTAACTTTTTCTAGTTGCAAATTCTTTTGACCTCTTCAATTCAGACTTTAATTTAATATACCTTCTTTCTTTTTTTTATTTGCAACATAATTTTGTATTTTTAATTTTTTATAATAAATGACAATAAATACATTTTGTTTTGAATAAAAAAGATTTTTGATAAAAATTATTTTAGAAAACTTAAGAAGTCATTTAAAGTACAAGTGATTTTAGTTGCAAATGAAATGACCGGCACTGTACATATATAAAACTAAAAAAGGAAAAGAAATATTAGCTGTGTTTCCTGTGTCGTCGATCTAGATCTGCGTAACGGAACGAGATTGGATTCATTAAAATAAATTTGGCAACACTGTTTTAAAATTAACTGTGAGAATATAAGCAAAATTGAATTGAAATAAAATTAAATTTGAATTTTATTTAAAACTCAATTGTGTCCTAAATTTCTTTTTTCGGTAAATGATATTGATATGATATTGTATAAAATATAACTACAGTTACTAACTGCATATTTATATTCAGTATTTACCTTAGTATTTAAAATGAATCCGAAGATCAAGATCAGTGACGACGGGAATACAGCTATTATTTAAACAGAAATAAAGCGCCTGCGCTGAGTTATTCTTAAAATAAAAATAATAACACAGTCCAACAAATTAAGACTTTATGGCTGCAAGAGAATAGCCACCCTATAATCCTGAAAGGGAATGTTGTATAGACCATTTTTGTAAAACAAACTTATAGTCCAGCACGTCTCAGTTTTTTTTTTACATTGGGTCAAAGTTTTCTTATTTTGGTCGAAGAGAGCTGAATACTAAGTGCAAATAGTGTTATAAATTGATGTCTGAGGAAAATCTTATTGGCAAAGTTGTAGAGTAGAATTTTACAAGGGTCATTTCTGTAGAACATTTAAACCCTTTAGTTCCTCTTTTTATGAAACAATTTGACCCCTTTTTTGATGAAAACCTGAGAAGTCCTTTCAAAACAGACATTTAAGGATTAAAATATTCCACAAAAATATTTGCCAGAAAATTTTACTAGGGGTTACCGAAGGCATAAAAGTCATATATATAACGGTTAACGGCTGAAGGAAATATGTAGTTTTTTAATTCTATCAAAATTGTAATTTAGAAACTAGCACGCGCTTGGTATGTGATCTGTCGGTTCAATCCAAGTCATGAACGTAGAAAATGCCAGTGTTCTGTCATCGCCTTTATATCAGGTCAATAGCCCCCTTTCTCAAGTTGTACATATAACCTTTATATATATGACTTTTATGTCTTCGGTGACCCCTAGTGAAATTTTTTGGCAAATATTTTTGTGGAATATTTTAATATTTATATGTCTCTTTTGAAAGGACTTTTTAGGTTTTCATCAAAAAAGGGGTCAAATTGTCCCATAAAAAGAGGAACTAAAGGGTTAAAATGTTCTACAGAAATTACCCTTGTAAAATTCTACCATACAACTTTGCCAATAAGATTTTCCTCAGACATCAATTTATAACCCTATTTGCACTTAGTATTCAGCTCTCTTCGACCAAAATAAGAAAACTTTGACCCAATGTAAAAAAACAAAACTGAGACGTGCTTTCAATTTTTTGAGACCAATTTGGCACTAGTAAGTTAGTCGTGGACTTTTATGATGTGACATGCTTTTATCGCAAGAAATATTATGAATATTATAAAAAAAAAATGTGTTAAAACACTTTTTTCCATTCAATCAAAGGCAGTCTTTAAATGAATTCAGCATTTGACAAAGTCTACCTAGTAAAAAGTAATTTTTTCTACTGAAACCGCAGCCTATTTTTTAATAAATTAGTTGAACCAAATTACGGCATTATTTAGCAATCAACAAAAATCAAAACAACACCAATATTTTCTTATAAATTACGCCAATTAGCAAAACAAAATGTAAAACAATTTATGTAAATATAATAAAAAAAAAAAAATCAAAATCAATGTAAGTAAATACCAACCAAACTAATTTGTTAGCTTAATGTAATTATTATTTTTTTTATATATATAAGAAGTAAATCCAAAGAGCAATATGTGTTTATGTGTGTGAGCGAGAGAATTTGTGTATGTGTTAATAAATTTGATTGTTGAAAAAAAATGTATGTAATTTAAGAATATGAAAAAAAAAAAACAACAACTGCTTGCGAATCTAAAGTGTGTGAGAGTAAAAAAAAATGAGCACAAAAATCAACGACGACGGTGAACAACAATGCTTAGAATTAAAAAAATAAATATTTAATGTAATAGTTCGCTACAGCGGGGTTGATATTTCTACACATTGAGAGGTGATTACTGTTTGCTGTTATTGACGGCAATTTTCCAAAAAGCGGTCATTTTTAAACAGTTTTCAATGAGAAGGAGAAAAAGGGAAAATTTAATATGAATTACAACTAGAAAATGCATATTCTTCATTTTCAAAACTTCTAACTATAATGGTCCGTATTGATTATCTTTATCAATTAGCACTTCGATTGTGATCAAAATGTGAAAACTTCAAATTTTAATGAATTTATTGAGTTTGACACTATAAATTTTCCAATAATCCTTATTATTATAATAGTGCCAAGGATACTGTGTAATCGAAGTAAATAATCAATAGACAATTCGATGGAATAATCACATTTTTATTATGCAAAAAGATCTCCGCATAATTTCCATCAATTATATTCTACTAAAAAGGGCAACCTCAACCTCACTGACTTTTCGATACTTAATCGAGTCTATCGATATTTTCATGAATATAGATATTTTTGTATATTGTATACAATCTGCTTAGATGTGTGGTTGTATAAATATGAGATTTTTTCAAGAATCTTAGGGGAAATGTAAGAAAATGATTTAGCAACATTGAATGCAAACGAGTAAATGAGGGCAAGGCATCATGGTATATTCTCCCTCTCTTTATCACTGCTCATGTTTTACAAATATCAACTCTTCTGAAGCAAACTACACTTGAATAGTATTATGAAAAATTTTGTTACAAAAAAAAATAACGAGATTGTTAATTTGGTGCGTTTTGGTAAAAAACGAAAAACGAAAAAAAAAAATATATAAATTTTTTTGCATTTGAAAAATCACAAAATGTTGGTGGCATTTATAATCATATTTATAAATTTCGTCAAAATAAAGTACATAGTACGTGTAGCAAAAAAAAAAAAACAACGTATGTTTTTGCTTAGCTCAATAAGTAGTAAGTAGTATTAATGTTAAATAGCAGTAGTGGTAGTAATTTTGTGGTAGTACATTAGTTTAGTAGTATTTTAGTTTTTGATAAATTCGTTTTTTGGTTTGTTTTATTTTTTGCGAACCTGCACTCATTGCAAAATAAAAGTCTCGCCACTCATCCAGCCACACTTCGGCAACGCGCGCCGCATTGTGCAGCACAATTTTGGCAACGCCGCCCGGGAATGTATAGGGAGATTTATCACGGAAAACATGACCCACATGAGAGCAGGGTATTATTTCTAAAATGCCGCCGCATTGCCATATCTAATAAAGGGGGTTCAAGTAGTTAGTTGTAGAGTTTATATATGTAAATTAGATAATAATTGCAATAAATTTTGATTGAATTTTGAAAATAAAAAAAATAAATTAAAATTTTCATACATAAATTAAACTAAAAAAAAAAACAAAGAAAAGAAATATTATTTAAATAGGAATAAAACACCTGCACTGCTGTAATTATTAAGAACAACTTTTCTAAATCTGTAAATAGTTTTTCTTCACTGCTTTGCTTGAAGCTCAACTGCGAGCTTCATTCAGTATGTATGTATGTGGATATTTAAATAATGACAACTCTTTTCTTACCCTAAATGACATTTCTAAATTTTCTCCACCCCAAATATCCATGCCCTCATCATATGAGCCAATTTCATAAAAATAATCTTTATCGATTGAGAAGAGACCGCCTGCCATTGTCGGTGTACGCAATGGTGCAGTACGATCCATATTGCGTCGCTCCATTTCACGTTGAGGAACACGATACCTGAATATATATGTAAAAAGAGAAGATCAATATTAATTTATTATGATAATAAAACTTTAAGCAAACAGAGAGTAGCCAATCGAACTAAGCAGACTATTTTTTACCATCTAAAATTTAATTTCCAATTGAAACCACCCCACGTTGAATCGGATGCTGTTATATATTCAAATGTTTCATCGCTAATCACATCAATTATGGGGCACACAACGGTACGTCGATTTTGTACAATGCGCGCAAGAAGCGGTTCCAACCATCCTTCCGTGCATTCACAATGCGCATCCAGGAATGTAATGACTTCACCCTAAGTTGGGGGAAAGAAGGATTAGTAAATTATTACCTGCATAATTAAAATTAAATTTTTATGTGAAAATTTATATTCTAATTCCTTACCGTTACATGTTCAGCACCAAGCAAACGCGCACGTATTAAACCCGAGCGCTTTTGAGTTCTTAACACAAATGTATGCACTGGTAATGTAGCAACATAGTCTTCTAGTTTTTTACCCAAGAAATCTGTAAAAATTGAGGAATAAAATTTTATATACAGATTTCTTATTGAACTACATCATTGGGAAAAGATTGTGAATAAACGTGTATAACTTGCTTAAAAAACTTTTCTATTTCTAAACCTTTTATCTATTTTTTTTAGCTTATTTATCGATGCCAATAACAGTCATGTCTGAAAGTATACTACAGAAGTTTGCAAGGATAAAGGAATTCGACAGGCATCAAAAACTAATAATGAGCATATTTTAATAAGTCAAGAGGAAGAGAGGGAGGAGGAGGTCCTTGGAAAAACATAAGAAAAAAAAGGGTTAGATGAGAAGGGGTGGAAGGGAAAGGGGAGGAAGAGAAGAGAGTGGGGGAAAAGAGGATAGAAAGAAGTTAGAGTGAGGACAAAGAGAGGAAAGAGAGTGGTAGGAAAGCAGAAAGAGGAAAAAGAAATACGGTTTCTATAGGAAGAGAGAGGAGACAGAGAAAGAGAGGAGAGAGAGAAAATGAAGGGTGAGAAAGAAAATTGAAGGTGATAAAGAGAGATGGAAAATATAAAAGGGAGATATAGGAGAAGAGTGAAGGCAAAGGGAAAGGCTGAAGTGAAAAGAGAGGGAGGAAAAGTTAACTTTAAGATAGGAAGAGTGAAGGGAAGAAAGGAGGAGCGAGGGGAAGAGAGAAACGAAGTCAGGGGAATAGTGATTGGCGACCTCGATAGTCTACTGGGTAGTGCACTAGACTTTCACCCGAGAGGTTGGGGAATCGATTTCCTTCCTGGTTTGGTAGTTAATTTTCATAGCCTTCTTATATTCACTATCAATATGAAGTTTATGAGACTTATAAGAAATTGTGTTGCATGTATTGGTATACAATGGCGAAACCACTAAGTGATAACAAATTGTCACACCACCGTTCGAAATCGGCGTTAAATTGTAGGTCCAACCATGTGGTCTCTTTGACTCTTTCGATGTTACGTAGACTTTGGACGAGGTAGTATCCCTAGTGTCGTTCCGGGACGAAGACCCATTTGCAAGCGGGTGTCTCGAGACAACCACTCCAACCTAATCAACCTAATAGACAAAAAGGAGTAAGGGAAATAGAGAGAAAGGAATAAGGGAAATAGAGAAAAAGGAGGAGTCAGGAGAAAGTAGTAGGGGGAAATAGATAGAAGGTAAAAGTGAGTGGGAAGGAAGGAGTGAGTGGAAGGGAAGATTATGTAGAGGAAATAAAGGACCTCTAAGGAGGAATAGGTAAAGAAAGAAAGGAGGGAGAAAGGGGGAGCGTGGAGAAGAGAGAAAGGAGGAGAGGAGGGAAAAGAGAAAGGAGTGAGGGAAAGATAGAAAGAAGTGAGGAGAACAGAAGGCTGAGGTTAGAGAGAAAAGATTGAGGCGACTAGAAAAAAGAGACATGAATGGAATAATGACAGGGAGAAAGAAAACATGAGAGGAAGAGAGAATGGAAAAATGAGGGAAGTAAAGTAAGGAGAAGTCAGAAGAATAGTGAAGTGTAAGAGTACGGGAAATTAGGACAAAGGGAAGAGGTGGGGTCAAGGGAAAAACAGGGTGAGGGGTAGGGGTAGGAAGAGAGATATATTGACACAAAAGTGAGAGGAGAAAAAGCGAAGATATAGTGAGAAATAGATGAGGAGAAGGAAGATATAGAATGCTTCTGGACATCCATCTACTATTTTCGACACATCCAAATCCGTGGGGCACAATTTTAGCATATTTTTCACCAATTCAATAATAACTTTTCATTACTAGGGATCCAAGGGGAAAGGAAAGAGGGGTTTGAGAGAAAAACCGCTGCAAATATCTCAGCTATTATCATTGTTGCTCTTAAATTAAAAGAAGAGGGTATTTTTAACAACCCGATAGATATTTCAGACACTTTTGCAATTTCTGTAATATTTTTAATTAAAAACTGCTTTAAGGAACAAAAAACCACTGAATCTAGTGGTAGTGTAGTTAGTTAGTTAGTAGTAAACATAATATGTAGAATTTGTAATATGTGTAGAATTTAAACTTCATAACAAGTATCACAAGTATCAAAATCTATGTAAAATATGTTTGTAATAGAAATCTGCTGAATTTCGAAACATGTGGGAGCCGACGACAAGAAAAAACTGTATGAAATAATCAAGAAAAAGTCAGGAACGCAATTTATGGTGTAGGGAATAGGTTTTTAAGATCGGTGAACAGTTAATTATAAAACAATTAGCTCTGAAAGTATAAAAAACAAGAGAAACCAAAGCGTGAAATAATAAATTTTCAAGTGAAACAAGCTTCAAATATGGAATCTAGGTTTGTAACATAAGAAAAAGATATAAAATATGACACGCATTGTTTTTTGTTATAAATATAATATATCAAAATTCGAAATCTAATGAAAACGTTTAAAGGCACAGGCCTATGAAATCATGGTTTTAACCGATAATTAAGAGTAAGGATTGATTTTTGCATTGGCAACAGCATTTCCACAATTTCCTACCATATGGGGAAATCATTATTTTTGCACTTTAGGGTTAAGATTTCTCGCGATGGAAAAGTTTTTGCCAGATTCACAGAATTACATATTTACATTTCTTAGTTATAATTTATACTATGATGATTGTTATCATTAGTAACATCAATGATAAGAAAAAGTTATTTTTAGAGTTAAACAGAAAAATGCTTACATTCCTCATATTACAGTCAACTGAGGATGGCAACTATTAATATAAACACATAAAGTGTACAAATATGATATAAACAAATCAAATCAAGAAGAAATGTAATTTATTACATAGAATAATAACTTTGACATTTTCGTTAATTTATGAAGAAATAAGAAACGAACGTTAATTTTGCTTTAATGCAAACGTACATAAGTAATTACGATAGTGCTAATGAATTTCATTATGCCAAGCATATGTGCGGTGGTCAGTCAGCAAACTTCAACATCAACTTGAACAAACAAATATAAAAAAAGAAAAGAAACAAAAGCTGTCCCGCTGCCATACTTAAGTATTAGTTATGTTATGTATGATAAATTGAAGAAATGAAGGTCGAGTTAGTAAAGTAAAAAAAAAAACCTTGTGACTTTCGCTGCACTAATCATTTCACACATTTATCAATTATTGTACACACACACACACACGCACACTCACCTCTTTCACTGGCATCATCCACTAAAATGATTTCTTTGAGTAATGTACGCGGCGAACGATTTATAACGCTCCATACGGTGCGCAGTAATGTTGTCCACGCTTCATTATGGAATACTATCACAATTGAGGTTGTTGGCAGCTTTGAGGGGTAGTGTTTCTTTTTGCAGCTAAACAATTATACAATTAGTGAGGTAAAGTGAAAAGAAATTAATTGAAATTAGATAACATATGTTCAGTAATACTTACTTTTCATGTCTCACATCTGTTAGCGAACGATTCAATGAGATCATATCACTAGCCAATAAATTAAATTGATTCTCTTTGAATTTCTCCTTCATTAAATCTTTCATTTCTGTTGGTATTTTTACGGGTTTACCCATTTCACCGGGTTTACCTTTGGCCTCTTTCACTGTAGGCGCTGAATACCATTTTTTCAATGTCAAACTACGATATGTCATTGAAATGCCACCGGGTGCAAAGCCCGCACCCGGCACACCGACACCGACAATACCACCGCTATCATCTAAATTTTTCTCTGTATTTATTTCATTGTCATCGACTATACTCTCATCGATGAGTTTCTGTTGTTCGGATACCTGTAAAGAAAAATATAAATATATATAAAATTAAATGAATTGATATTTTTGAAGTACATATCTTTTTGTTTTAATGAAAACTTATACATTATACAACAACAAAACGTTTTTCTTTTTTTGATTTTTGTTTTTTTAATCTGGGTATATTAATTATCGCAATTTTTATTTTTTATTGCAAACTTTTGTTTCTTCTTCAATACTTATGCTACTATATACGTTCAGCGAAGTATGAAGGGCGCCTGCAACGTAGCTATAGCAATGTACATCATACTGACTGACGACTTTCTAGTAAAACAATGTCGCACGCAACAACTGTTGCTGCTGCTACTTTTGCTGCTACGCGAGGTTTCTATGGTGTGGTCAGTCAGTGGCGGATCAGCGAATTCAACTTTGGAAAGGGAGCTGATTCAATATAGCGAAAAAAAATACAGCAATAAAAAAAATAAAAATGCAGACTAGGGACAAAACCGAAAACCAGACACAAAAATTTAATCAAAACCTAAATAAAAATTCAGGATTATATCGTGATCAAAACTTAGATCAGAATTCAAACTAAAAAGCAAAATTCAAACTAGAAACCACACCAAAAATCAGATTTAAACTCAGAACTTTTACGGAATAGACGTTTCGGCACCAGATAAAAAATCGGACCCAAAACTCAGACCAAAATTCAGATTAAAAGTCAGACCAAAACTCCAATCAAATTCGGTCTAAAAATCAGACAAAAATTCTGATAAAAACTTACAGCGAAATTCAGACCAAAGCTGAAGCCAAAACTCGGACCAAATTCGACAATAGATAAGACTCTGTATATGTCAGACTAAATCTCCGACAAAAACCAGGCACAAAATTCAGACCAAAAATAAAACGAATAATTAGTTGAAAAACAGATTAAAAAATCAGACTAAAAAACTATCAGAATTTAGGAGAAAGATGAGATCAAATTTTAACCAAAAATAAGAACACAACCTAGACTAAAATTCAGACTAAAAAGCAAGCCAAAAATTATACTAAAATTAGGGTCAAACTCGCACTCAAAATCAGAACAAAACTCATACCGTAATTCGGACCAAGAACCAATTCTAAAATTAGTCAAAAAAGTAGACTATAAAATAAGAAAATAAAAAACCAATATCAAGTTCTTCAAATTTCAAAACAGACCCCATAGCCCCCGCCGCTGATCACATACCACTTGCTGTGTGCACCAAGCTACCGTATAGCTATAAAGCAATAGCAGACATGCGAGTAAATCGAACGGACTGACGGAGAAATATATGGCCATATAGCCGCAACTATACTATAGCAGGAGAAGCAGCAGATTGCTGAGTCGACAACAATATTGTTACAACAGTAAAAGCAACAACAATAACAAAAGCAAGAACAACATCGAACAACTAAAAGAACTCAAGTTCAACATGGTAATTCTGATTTAAAAGAAGATTTATTGCGTAATTAATTATGGTAGCTATACATATATATGTATGTATGCAACAACTACACGAGTATGTAGATCTTCATAGTGTTTGCCTGGTATGTACAATGTGTTAATTAAAATGTTACACACCAAAGTTACGCTATCGTTTTTTCACTATACCAACCACTACCACCAAAGCCAATACCATCATCATTACCACCTCTAACAATATCAACAATTTTGTTGCGCTCTTGGGTTGCGAACTTTTTATTTTGTTTGATTTTACAGTAATTTTGTTTCGCTTTTTTTTTTTTTTTTGCTTTTAAGCTTTACATTGTCTTGATAATTTTCATTTAACTTTTAAAATAATATATGAAGCTATGAGGAAAAACCTACTAGTTATTCCTATCAATCAATGATAAGCTATTGATAATCTTCTTTTTTTAAATTACACTTAAAGGCAAAAACCACGAATGAGAAACTTTGGAAAGTACACAAATTAAGTCTAGAAAAGAAAACTTATTCAATATTATTATTACTTCCATGACATACTGAACTAAAATACAAATTAAATAAATTAACTAATATACGCAATTCACTTGTTGCTTTTAAGAAGAGCATAGAGCGGAAACAAGGTGTCTCCATTGCAGTCTGCCTTGGGCCATTCTTCTGATGTCGCGCCATGAACCAAATTGTTGATGTTTCGCATGCACCGATCTTATTCACGTCATCCGCGGACGATCGGGTCTACGAGATCCCTTTTTTTTAAAGGCCATTTTTGCATATTCGGTGTTTTCTCTGCGAAGCGTGTGTCCAATCCACCGCCATTTCTTTTTCTTGATTTCTGCTTCGACTGGTTCGCTAGCAGTCATAGCTAGGAGGTCAGTGTTTGATACATGTCGAGGCCAGAAAATCATGCATAATGCCCCGTAAGCATTTGTTGAAGAAAACTTGCGTTTTGTATCTAATCCTTCCAGTGACTTTCCAAGTCTCTGAACCATATATGAGGATGGTTTTTATGCTGGCATATAAAATCTTGAGCCTCGAGCGGGTTGACAGTGCGCTTGAAGACCAAACTTTGTTTAATGTGTGAAAGGCATGGCGGGCCTTGCATATGAGTGAGATAACGTCGTCATCCGCACCTCCATCTCTGGTTACCATGCTACCTAGATAGCAGAATTTATCGACATCCTCAATCGTTTTGATGACACCATCTATTTCGACAGTAAGTGATGCAAGGTTAGTTGTCTCCAGGCGCAATATTTTATTTTTTGAGAAATTGATTTTCAATATTAATATATTATTAACATAAATAGTAGCAGAATTAACTAATTTTCATTGATAGGTGCTCAAATCAACCAACATTTTCAGCTCTTAGAGTTTTTCTTTTAGTGTATAGAGCAAAAATATTGATAAGAAATTTAAAACAATCAATGCTGTAAAACAACAATAATAACATTTCCTAATTAACTTTGGTTATTTATTTTTTGAATAATTTAAAGTTTTCCACGATTTGGTTAGATTTGAAATTTAATTAACACAAATAGTTAGTTGATCAATTTGATACCACAAACTTTTTTTGGCATTGTTTATGTTAGTAAAGAGCTGGATGTTCAAATACGTTTTGTATGTTCAAGGAAGAGTATTATTTCAAAAGAATTAAAAATGAATACTTTTTGAAAATCTTTGAAGAATGACAAATTTTTCGGATCCGCTTTGCGTTACTTAGAAGAATAGTAATTCCTCAGATTTCATATTTAAATAAAGTTTATTCGCTGGTATAAGAGTTTAGTTCTTAGTTCATTTAAACTTATCTACTTAATTATATTAATTATGTTTATTAAAAATTCTGTCCAGCAAAGATATATCAGAATTTTCCAGTTTACAGGCAGCAATTACTTGCTTAGTGGATATAACAATGCCAGACCTCCTATTGTCGTCCACGCACACAGGACCATAGATCTTGCGAAGTATCTTTCTCTCGAACGCTTCCAACAGCCTCTCATCGTTGGTGGTTAATGTCCAGGTCTCAGCGCCATACATTAGGGTGGGAAGGATGAGTGACTTGAAGAGCGTTATTTTCGTACGTCGAGAGAGGGCCCTACTTCTCAATTGTCTACTGAGCCCGTAGTAACACCTGTTGGCAAGAGTTATTCTTCGCTTGATCTCAAGGCTGACATTATTATAGGTGTTGATGCTGGATCCAAGATAAACGAAATCCTTGAAGACTTCGAATTTGTAATTGTCAACAGTGACATTTTGTCCAAGACGGCGTGAGTCTTTGTTTGTTGACACAAGGTATTTCGTTTTGTCCTCGTTCACCACTAGAACCACTCGACGAGACTCCCTCTCCAAGTTGGAGAAAGCTGCACTGACTGCTCGCGCGTTGTTGCCAATGATGTCAATATCATCAGCATACGTTAGCAGCATGACACTCTTGTAAAAGATAGTGCCAGAGATGTCGATGTTCGCAGTTCGAATTATTTTTTCCAGCATTAGGCTAAAGAAGTCGCAAGATAGAAAATCACCTTGTCTGAAACCTCTTTTGGTATCAAATTGCGCGGAGAGGTTAGTCCCAATTTTCACTGCGCTAGTGGTGTCTGTCAGTGTCATTTTGCAAATACGAATGAGCTTTGCAGGGATACCAAAACCAGACATTGCGGCGTATAGGTGATCTCTAATCGTGCTGTCGAAAACGGCTTTATAATCGACGAATAGATCGGGTCTTTTCCAGGATTTGGCGTAGTGTGAATATCTGGTCGATTGTGGATTTACCAGGCCTGAAGCCACACAGATAAGGTCCAATCAGTTTGTTGACGATGGCCTTCAGTCTTTCACATAGTACGCTCGATAGAACCTTGTATGCGATGTTAAGAAGGCTTATCCCACGGTAGTTGGCGCGAATCGTGGAATCACCTTTCTTGTAGATTGGGCAGAGTACGCTGAGGTTCCAATTACTGGGCATGCTTTCATCTGACCATATTCTGCATAAAAGCTCGTGCATGCGTTTGGTGAGCTCTTCGTCTGCAGTCTTAAACAACTCAGCAGGCAGGCCATCTGCACCCGCAGCCTTATTGTTTTTCAGCCGAGTGATGGCTGTTAAGACCTCGTCATAGTCGGGCGGCGGTACTTCAACGCCGTCAGTGATTGGGTTTTGACAACTACTACAAAATATATGAAATCGTATGTAGTGTGGCCCATACACAACGTATACGTTGAAGTAACGTAAAAAGGTGGCAACTCTCAACTTTGCCGTACTTTGAGAGAGAGTTGAGTGTTGCAGCTATCAGCTGATTAATTTTGTGTATGATTGTGTATCCGTTGGCAACGTATGCTTTGTGTCACCTATCTCCTTCGCTTACTTCGTGTCAGTTGTATACTTCGCTCTCACGTACACAACGGACTCTATGTGCCAAAGCCTTAACACAATTCAGAGAGAAAGAGAGGAAATGTGCTTTTAGGCTGGAAAAATAGTGAAGTGAATAACTCTGTGTTATTTACACATACTGAAGAGAAAAACAGCGAAAACAAATTTTCTTGAAATTGGTCGTTGCCCGTTATTACACTTAAGGCAGATTCGCCAACTTGTTCTGGTTTTTTTTTTTTTTTTGTATATAAAAATGTTTGCTTTCTTTCAAATTAAGAATTAAGCTACCGCGCATTCTTTATTATTTACCGCACAGTTTTAAGATGAAGCTGCCATATTCGTATTTGTTGTATTCATCGTTGAGAAATTGGAAAAGCAAAAAAAAAAGTCATCTGAACATGGCATACTCTCTTTGCGAGAACGAGTAGAAAAAAAAGGAGAGAAACTCGGTCGGTGAGTCCACATTTAAGAGTTTGAAAAATGTATTGCTGTCCTCAGCTTTGCTGCGGAGAACCTCTAGTTCGCAAAAGAGAGTTAGTTGATACTTTACTGCTCTTGAACTGATCGAATAGCACATGCAATGTTAACCCTTTGACGCCAGAATTTTAATGGGGCTGGATGGAAACCATTTGTGTTTATATTACGGTTACTTAGGTCTGCCACAATCATTACACCAAATTTTTTGCTTCTACATTGATTGTGTACGAAGCTGTGTACAACCACTGGATAACTCTTTTTCTCCAATTTTTTGATTTTCATATTCTCTTATCTTTTATAAGCATATCTGATAAAGAAAATTTCCGCTTAGTGATAATTAAACATATTTTTTAAAAAAAAAGTGCAAAAGATTTTAATACAAAATTTTGAAGTTAGGTTTTTTGCTGCACTTCAAAAACAAAACATTAAAAAAAAATTACATAAGCAAAAAATTTAAAATGTTCGGCAATCAGCAAACGTGTAGAATACATAACAGAACTGAATGCATATAGGTATTATTATTAGTGAAATTTGTTAAACACCTATTTTATGCCACATTAAACTGAATGTTGCATATATGCAGCATTGGGTATGAAAAAGTTAAAAACGCAATGGTACATAATTTTGGGTCCAAAGTCATTTTACTTAGTGCAAAGCACTCTCAAGGCCTTTTTGAGTATTTGTTTTTCTATTTCATTACCATATAAGTCCAAAGTCTATGTAGGTAAATCCAAAAACTAAACTAAAATATCCTTAATATTATCACAAGGAAGCCTTCTAGTTCTTTTTGTTATATCAGCATACATACTTCCCATTTACCCTACCTAATTATAAGTACATAGTTAAGTATGTAAATTCATATTATAAGTAATAAAAATATTATATTACAATGCTAATCTTAATTAAGAAAATCTCATTATAATGACACACTTTATTGAGGTTTTGTTGTTGTTTTCCTTTCCTACTTACTAAGATAAACAATATAAAATGATAGATAGATAGTTAGTTAAATAGTTATGCATACTAACCTCAACATCATATTCACCATTACGTTTACACCGCCAACCATCTTTACCGATGCAATCGGAGTAATGAGCGATTAGCACAAAATCAAATATCACCCAAACGAGCGATGTGAGCAAAATGATGCGGCATGTATTGGAACGCATGCGACCACGCAATTTACGTGTTAAACTTAAAGTTGACATAGTTGTAGATGTATGTATGTATATGTGTGTGTATGTGTATTTGAGAGAGTGAATCACTGCAGCTTTAAAAGTACTTCAATAAATATGTGACAGTATGTGTGTAGGTGCAATAAATTGGCGCGAAATTGTGTGGTAAAAACTTTTGTGTGAATGTGTTTGTATATGTGAATCCAAACAAGAAATAATCAAAAAAACGAAAAAAAAATCAAAATATGTTTTGAAACAAAAATTTATAAAAATCACGAAGTGCAAAAGTTTGTTTGGCTTGGTGTGTTTGAAAACGTTCTCATCATTCTTTTGTGGTTGTTGTAGTTGTTATTTGTTTGTTATTATTTGACAACTTGTAGCTTGTATCTTTCAAATACGTAAACGCTGTGAATCTATGGTGTATGTATCAGTAACTGTGTGTGTTTAGTGAACCGTATTATTATCTGTTTCAGCTTTTTCTTTTTCTGTTGCTTATTTTTCAACAGTTTTTGTTTTTGTTTTTCTTATATCTCTAAGATATATCTCTCTGGTTGCACGGATATGTTGATGTTGATGACTTCCTTTGAGTGTAAATTTTAGTTTTTCCTTATGTTTTTCTCCCCAAATAGTCGTTAAAATTACAAAAATTTGCTTGTGGTTGTATGGAAAAAAGAAAAAAAATAAGTGTTCTTTTTGAATTAATCGTGGGAATCAGCGTTTATATTTGTTGCGGCGTTTGATATTTCGATGCGTTATCGATGATGGTGCTCTGTCAATAATAAATCGTTGCCTGATTCCTCACTAAATCAGTACTTCATTGTTTGTTTACTTGTTTCTGCTGGTTGAATTTTTGATGGTTTTTATTTTAGTTTGCTGTTTTTATATTTTCTGCTTTCAATTTCGTGGTGGTTTTTTTTTTATTTAAAAGAAATAATAATATTATAAAATATTGGTCGTTTGGTCAGTGGGTAAAAGTTGTTTATGGATTGTTGTTGTTATTTCTTCTTCTTCTTTTTTTCTTCCAAAGTCATCAATGTAAAAAGTTGAGAGTGTTTGCTGATTGTTGTTGTTGTTGATTGTTGGTTATTGTTTTTCTTTCGCGCACACTTTATTCATTCACAAACACTAAACAGCAGCAACAGAAGCTAAAGCTACAGCAGCATATGTAAATGGATGTTGTTGTTGATGTTTTTCTTGTTGATGATGATAATGATATTTTCTTGTTGGCATAGCGTTGTTTATTGGAGGGAAGCAAATTGTTTCGCAAAGGCCTTGAAAGTTATTCAACTGCAAAAAAATAATAAGAAAAAATAAAAGAATTAAAAAAACGAAAGTAGTTATTAAATAAAAAATTTATATTAAGCTTTTTGGCAGTAAATAGTTGGGTCAATTGTTTAATTCAGACAAAAATAGCTCATTAACATGACGCCGTCATTTATTCATTCAATCTGTTATTAACTGAAGCACTCAATCATACATTCATTGTTGTTGTCAGTTTGCTTTGCTTGAAACACTTGTTGTTTAGTTTGGTTCAATGTAGGTAATAAAAATAATTGTTGCATGACATTTTAAACAAATATTTAGTTTGAATTTTTGACACTAAATTTTTTCGTTATAAATACGTATGTAAATATTACATCATTTGGAAAAAAATAGTGGAAAAAATTAGAGTTAAGTTGCAGTAACTACACGATCTCTCACATACAAACACATACAGAAAGAGGGAGTAAAGAAGTAGAGTAAATTTTAGGTTAAGTTGACATAAAGAGAGAGTAATTGGGGATATTGGCAGTTCGAACAATGAATTTTTAACTCATAATTTATAATGATTTATAATATATATATGGGGCATTCTCTGTTAATGGGAGACCCCCCCTGTCCAAAATTGGTTGAGGTATTTTAGGGCATGTTTGGGCTCAAATGAAAGCTTATTATCTCTAGTTTCGAATGCAACAAAGCCTTTTTTGATTTTGCATGGTGGCGGACCAATATGGCGGCTGCAAGTCTACCACCTCACCTTAAAATAATAGTTTTATCAAGTTTACGTTTACCCAAGTCATCATAAAACGACAGGAAAAGCCTATTTTTGTGTAATTTCAGTCGATGAACATGAATCTAATATTATTTTCCACATGAAATGTTATGTGTCGTCCCTAACCTCAAAAAATGAAAAATCTCAAAAAACAGTTTTTCGTGTCTCATGTGTCCCAAGTCATCAGAAAACTTTCCAAAAAACTTATTCTTCATTTTTCATTTCTTAACTTGGCTATTTTACAATACTTTTAGCGTTACCCAGAAATAACGACGTGAACTTAGTAAGTCTCTGTTTTCTTTGCGGTGCTTTATCAGAGTGAAAACAAAACTAATAATGAAGAATAAGTTTTTTGGGAAGTTTCCTGGTGATTTGGGGCATGTGAGACACGAAAAAAAGTTTTTTGGGATTTTTCATTTTTTGAGGTTAGGGACGGCATGTAACATTTCCTGTGAAAAAAATATTAGATTCATGTTTAGTAGCTGAAACTACACAAAAATAAGCTTTTCCCGTCGTTTTATGATGACTTTGGTAAGCGTAAGACCCGAAAAACAGAATTTTTGGACCTTTTTTGAGGTTAGGGACAACACGTAACATTTTCCGCGAAAAATAATATTAGATTCATATTCAGCGAAAAAAAAATATACGAAAAAAAACTTTATCTGACTTTTTATGATGACTTGGGTAAACGTACGCTTGATAAAACTATTATTTTATGGTGAGGTGGTAGGCTTGCAGGCGCCATATTGGTCCGCCATTATGCAACATCAAAAAAGGCCTTGTTAAATTCGAACCTAGAGATAATAAGCTTTCATTTGAGCACAAACATGCTCTAAAATACCTTAACCAATTTTGGGCAGGGGGGTCTCCCATTGACAGTGAATGTCCCATATATATTTATAATAGTAATGGACGATATTTGATATTAATTTAGGTTCTACTTCCTTTTGCAGAAGATATTGAGGAAAGAACCAAACCCCGATAATAGAAAAAAAGCGACATTACATTCAAACTTACGGAGGGCTTAAAGGCTTTCCAAAAAATCTATAAGCAAATGCATGAAGATGCTATTGGATTTTTGTAAAATTTAATTTTTTGATTTTAGACTTTCTTCTCATCTCTATAGCTTTGAAAAGAAAAAATTGAAGAAAACATGCAGTCCCTGATAATACAAAACATCAACGTTTCACATAAGACCAAATTTTTAATTTCTGGTATCCGGAGCAAAAGCATAAAGTTAAAATGGCCATAAAACGTTTTTTTTTCTGAGTTACGATGCAATTTACTTATAAAACCTGTGTAATTCATCAGCGCATCCAGTCTACTAAGTAATTACCTACCTACACTTAAATAAATTTAATTCATTAAAAATTAAAAGGTATCATAGAAGCAAAAAAACAAATCACTAGAAATCAAAGGACGATGGCGACTCCTTTGTTTTACAACTTCACCGAAATGTAAGGAAAAATAAATAAGTATGTAAGTTAGTAGGTTGAATTATCACCTTATAAAACTGGGAATTATTTTTAGTAACTCATGTGGGTTATACAGAGATGATAAGGAATCTGTAAAGTGTATTTTAGGACAATGCCCTGCACTTATGCATACTCGAAAAAAGCATATGAAAGACTATAAAAATACCAGATATCAATCTGAACTCCATAGAATTATGATCAGTATCTAAAATTAGGTCCATGAAGGGAAAGACTTTATAGGTCACAGTGTACTCCTCAACAATAAAAATAATTAAACTTGATATTAAAATTTTGAGATAATATCACAATAACAACATACATATCGCACTAGGTAAATTTAGACCAGACGAAATGATTTATATAATTTCAAAATATTTGTTAGAATTTGCTTAAAAAAAATATATAAATAACCGGATATTTACGAGTGCATATCTCAATATCTATACAATTTTTTGTATAAATTTCATTTTTATTCGTCAACATTTTACTTGGTCAAAGTCTCTAACAAAGTTACCCAACAATTTCCTTTATGTTTACCAAAAAAATGTATGCTTTACATCAAGGCCGTATTTAGGGGGAGGGTTTTGGGGGTTCTGACCCCCCCCCCCCCCCCGAAATGTGGAAACCTTATTCTAATTTTTGAGATTAATTGCCAATGGATGGAAAAAAAGTCAAAATAAAATCTATTTAACGATATTTTTTACTTCCATTGGTTTTTCTAAAAAGTCAAATATAAAAAATAAATTTGAAATCTTAGTTACACTATGCGATCAAATCCGATTTGTTTTCTTCGACATGAGGTTTGACTACGGATTCAAAAAGAGAAGGTGATACTGAGCACTCCTGCATGCATAGTTTTTCTGGGTCAGTAACTGTTTTTGATTTAAGGTTTCGTCCTGAATCAGTTTGAAAAGTTTAAAAATTAATGATTGAACCCCATTTTTTTCCTTAAACGTGACGTAATGGGAAGTTTTTGACCTCAGATTCGTGTTCAACGTGAAAAATTCTTTCGCAAAAACTCCATCTTATTAGCAAAATCCATCTTAAAATTAATTTTTCAACGCATTATTGCTCAGAGCACCACAACTAGAATGATCTCTTTCAATGCTGTGACTTCACGAATTTAGGGATTATAAGCCAACCTCATCCGGGTTCCGTATTATTGATAATGGCTCAAATTCCCAATGATGATCATTTGAAAATAATTAGCCTCTTCAATTTTTGGTAATTTTTTTAAGGTTGGGTACATCATCAGTAGTGGGAAAAAAATGCACTAGAATGCAAATTGAATAATATTTATTTGAAAAAATTAAATTTGATTATTCTGGGAATTTTTTGCCACTTTTTGCCATTTTTTTGAGGTTAAGATTACAAAAAAATCGGAAAATTTTTCCTAAAATTTTAATTTTATAGGGTCCATCAAATGCATCATTGATTTAATTTATTGTATTTCAAAATCAGTTTGATAAAAATTATTTATGAATATTTTCTGAAAATCCCCCCCGAAAAAAATTTCTGGCTACGGCCCTGCTTTACATATACATTTCCAAAACAGTTAGCTAAATTTTATTAAATATACTTTTTTATTATTAATATGTATTTATGATACATTGTAAACTGAATCATGCACGTCACTTTACTACATATCAACATATCATATTTCTAAGAATAACCACTAATACAGAAACAAAAAAATAACAATATTCAATACAAAGAAAAAAAAAATACAAAAAAAAAGTGGACAGACGTGTTCAACAACTCTACCATACCATACCAAAATAAGAACAACAACTATCCAACACTACATACATACACGACTAACCGATATTCATGTTCATTGATGCCGGTAAATACAAGTACACACATATAACCAAAGTGCTTAAATATGCGAATAAATGCTATTTAACGGTATTTCTTAAATTGAAATTCACTTGCTCTCTCTCTCTCTCTCTTGCGGTCTATCTTTTGATTTATACGTTTATGTGGCATCAAAACAAGCGTTAGAAAACTAAGAAGCTGAAAAAAATTACTTGAAATGCAGCAGCAACAATTACGGGTACAACAGCTACGAATACAACAACCATGACAATTGAAACCAGTTTCATATAAAATGCGTTCAGCATTCCGTTTAGATATCCATACAAAAATGTATAAGTAAATGTATACGCTTGTGTGTTCGTGTAGCTTACAATGTATTCTTGCCAATATTGGCAATAACGACCAAGGAACCAAAACTTGAACTGAACAAATATTTGCAAAAGAAAAAATAAATCTTAAACCCAATAATCGCCTTGAATGAACTTCAAATGGTTTTGGGTTGTTAGCGTGAATGTGATACCATCACTAAAAAAAAAAACCAAAAACAAAAAAAAATTGAATCCGAAACTTAAATTTTATATGATATCTTCGCATGTGTTACGCTATTGGCAACTTAACAATATATTGCAGTTCTTTTTTGGATTTTTTTTTTTTTTTTTTTTTTGTATTTGCCAAGTTCATGGAAGTATGATTTCAGCACAACATATGTTTGTTTATTTTCCATGCCACTACATTTACCTTGTGCGTACGTATTAGTTTTGCAGCACATGTTACCACAAACAAACACAAAGAAATTAAAGGAAAAAAGTCTATAAAATATATGCTTAATACTTGTTCACCAGTTCTTTCCTCTCCCACTTTCTCTTTATATAAAATCCTTTCTTGAAGAGTTTGTAATTTGACAACTCATCAAGTACCTAAAGTATAAACACATAAGTAAGAAAAAAATAATTAACTCTCCCTTTACCTTAATTTTGGAAGCAAAAAGGATTAGTCACTCCGCAATGACGAAGGCATGGTGAAATCATTTGTAAGGTGATAGCAAGACTACAGCAATTTCATCCTGGCAAAAACAACATATCTTTGTAGTTGCTTCAGATACTATAAAATGTCTAAATTAGCCTACAACAAAACAATAATAACATATCTTTGTTGTTACAGCCAAAATGGCGGCATGCAGAGAATGTCAAAATTGCAATCACTCCTCATTGGCGACGGTATTCAAAAGAGAGAAATTCACAACTGCAACAGCACGCGGCATCTGCCAAATTTCAAAACAAAATGACAAATTTTTTATTTCATTATTTTTTCTGTTTTGTATTTCTGCTCTCACTTTTCGCTTTTTTTTGCGGCTATCAAATTAGCAATAAATTATAATTACATAATTAACTACAACTGCAAATGGAGGAGGTGGTGGAGCCGTGTATTTGTGAAATTGTGCAGTTTCATTAGAATCTGTCGCACTTTATGTGTTTAGAGCTTAACATTATTCCTTGTAAGAAAAAAATAATTATCTCTCCCTTTAAATTGCAACAAAAAGCTCATGCAAGATTGATGAGAGTTTATTCTTATATATTTTTTAACTTTTGAAACTCTCTTGCTAATGCATCTCTTTTTAGCATACGTCATTATACAAAATATGCAGGAGAGTTTAGTATATATCGCTCATTTACTAAAAGACTGTCATAAGTCAAAAAAACACGATTATTGAGTTAATGATGCAGAATTATTCATTATGTCACGCTTCATATTGTGTAAAAATTTCATATTAATGTCTTGTATATTCAGCGCGTGAGAACTATAAGATTTCTTCTTTTTTCTGCAAAGTGGGAGTCAATTAAAAACTTTAAATGCGTTTTCTGCAAAATCGCGTTTTTTGAGTTATGACAGTCTTTTAGTAAATGAGCGATATGTTGAGTAGTTCCATGGCGGAATGAAGAGGTCAATCATATTGAGACGGCTCTCTTTTCGGTACTCTCTCAAAACTCAAAAGCACAATTGGTTTGCATTTAGACAGCCAGACTAGTCTCATGAAACATTTTGACATTCTTTTTTAAGTTTCATGCATTGATGCCCGCGATATTTTCTATCCCAGTCGTTTCTCTTCCCTACACTTATGACAATTTCATGCAACTAGTCTCACCGTCTGAATGCAGACTAATACAATTAACCTCTCTGTTTTCCTAAGGAAAAATCACACTTGTGTTCCTAAGGTCACGAAATGACCTACTATGTATTTTTCATTTCTTTCAAAAGAAAATCGATCGTTTTCAATACATTTTTAAAAATAAATTAATTGAAAAAGAACTTTCAGGACTTAAATTTATATAATAATATAAAATAATAATAAAAAATATATTTTTTATACATTGAAGGACATAAGTCTTCGTACAGCATAAGAACCAAATAGTCTAAAGCAAAAATCAGGTTTGCAGTTTGACTATTTATTCTTAAAAAAAAGCAAGAAAACATTTATTTCGTGACAACATAATGGTAAATTCACAAGCATTGCAAAAAATTAACATGACAAAAGTCTTCATTTACTACGAATTTATCGAAGGACCAGCTATTTAGTATTACCAAAAACATTATATGCTTCTTTCAATATTTAGTGGGTCTTCTTTGGGTGTCAATGTAGTCATCGTGATATTGAGGCAATCAAGTTTTGGGCTCTCTTTAGAAGCTTTTATGCTATTGAAGTCAATTTTTTATTCTTCCTTTAAAAATAAATAACCCATCTTTATGAAACTGCAAACCTAATTTTCCCTTTAGATTTTTATGGATCGTTGAATTGCTTCTCTTTTGTGCATCATCTATCGAATCGCTGCGTTGCTCAGTTTTTTTCACAAACAAGACGAGCGATTCTCACCGATGACTGGGATCTTGGCTAACCTTGATTCATTCTAGCATTCCATTGTAGCATAACTCACACGTGTACTTTTCAACTAGTTGGTCAATTGTATTAAGCCCAAATTTTGTTCAATTATAAAACTTGATAATTTTTGTCAATTTTTTCATATGATTTTTAAGATTTATTTTATCGGGATGTAATCAAATCAAACCCGAACCATTTTATACATTTTCGGAATGTACTGAACAATTGTAATTCGGTCATTGAAAAATTGTCAACTGATAAACATTGGTAAGAGTCATAATTTGTCCTTACTACAACATACAGGTCGGTTGTAATATTCTGCCCCTGATACTCGCTTACCAGATCTAACACGAGTCTTTGCTGACCTTTGGTTTCGTTCTAGTGATAAACTTACGCATACTATTTTCCCAAATAAACATAAAAACTCAAGCAGAACTTTTGCGAACGCCCGCAGCTTTCAATGTTTTTTTTTTCGAACTTACATACTTGGCATGCAGACCTTGAATGGGCATCTGCCTCTAATGAAATAAGCCGTTAATCTACGGTAATATTTTTACATGGAGAAAACAGTAGAGATAAATTATCCATCCACTTTTCATACAAATGCCAAACAGGAACAAGCTTGTCTGCCAATTCTAGGGCGAGAACAAGCGAAAATTATGCTATGGTCACCAGATGACCTTAAGGTGTGTTTACGTAAGTTTTGATTTTGCCACTTATTTCAGAATGCAAAAAAGTTATTTTTCATATTTTCTTACGTGATAGATAATTATTAAAGATATCGTGGAAGGAAATGCCAGAATTCTGTTTACTTTAGAAAATATGGGCAATTAAAGCAAAAAAAGGTTACGAAATGACCTTAAGATAACAGAAGGGTTAATAAATCAGTCAAACTAGTAGAGCTTTTCTGAACTCTACCTGGACCCAAGTAAAAAACTAGAAATTGTAATTTCGCTTGGTAACAATCAGACAAACTTATACGACCAACTATAAATTCCATGACAAAAATTCTTCATCTTTTTTTATCGAAAAACCAGTTTTGTTTGCTTTTGATTAAAAAATAAATTTACGTTTTTTTTTATATAGAACATACATACTTACATATATTTGTATGTTTATTTATTATTTGCTTATTCACACTTTTGGTATTTTCTGATACAAGATTTGAAGTAGGTATTTATATATTTTGCAATATTTATATTTAAGTTAAGCACTTGAATCAATTTTTAACATTTTTATTATTTATTGGGCAGATATAGAATTATTAATTCATTTAATATAGTTTAGTTTGGTTTTCTATTGTATATGTGCTTAAAATTGTTTGAATTATACACACGCTCGCTCACACTTTGCTCATACTGTGCCAGACAATAAAAAAGTTTTTTTTTTTTGTTATTATATCTTAATTGATTTAAAATAATCAATTATCTTTTATTTTCAACAACAGTTGACAATTTATGAAATAAAACTTTTCATTTTTTTGTAACAATATTAAAAATTTATAGTATAGCGTTATTGTTTGCTTTGAACAAAAAATGCTCGGACCACCGTTCTCACATTTTGTACATCGTTTCATTAAATAAACTTTATTATGGTTTCATATTGTCATTACGTTTTTTTTTGTTTTGCCTTCGAGAATTTATTTGTATGTTTAATGTAGCGATTTGATGTCCAATATCTAATTTGACAACATTACGCCATTGCCGGCAGTAGTTAAATTTTATAAACCACATTATTATTAATTGTTTATTATTTATTTATAGTAATTATGAATGACGGGACACATTTCTGAGGTGTAACTTTCAAATTATTTATTATTAAACAAATTTGAATTTAAAAATAATTGTTTGTTTATTTTTTATCGTTACCTCAAAATATACTATTATTATAAAAAAAAAAAAACTAATTGTACAACTAAATATTTTATGGACACTAGTGTCCGACCGAATATTTGGCCTAAAATCCATCTTCGGCTACGGCTTCGGCTTCCGAAGATTACAATCATTTCATTTTATAATAAACTAGCTGACCCGGCAGACGTTGTTCTGCTCTTTCTACCAAGAAGCGGGAAAATTGAAGTTTATTTCAATGAAGAAGAATGAAGTTTCTTGATGTTTAAAATTGAACATTGGTGATGACAATTCAAGCTTAAAGGATGTACATTGAATTTGGTAAACATCAAAATTGGCATTTGTAAAACTATTTAATTTGCAGAAGAATATCAAAGACCGTTCTAGAAGTTATATCTAAAAGTAGTAGAAATAATAGTAGAAAAAGGAATGGAAAAAGTAGTAGACAATAGCAGAAAAAATGAAGAAAATAGTAATAGGAAAAAGAATAGAAAACAGTATTACAAATTAATTGTAAAGAAGTAGTAAAAAGGTAGCAGGAAAAGTAGTAGAAAAATAGTTAAACATAGTAGTACAAAAATTGTAAAAATGAAGTAGAAAGAGTGGTAGAAATAATAGTAAAAAATAGTAGTAGAAAATTTTTTAAAAAAGTAGTAAAAAATAGTATTGAAAAATATTAGAAAGTAGTAGTAGAAAATAAGAAAAAATGTATTAAAAAGTAGTAGAAAAAAAGTACTAAAATAGTAGTAGAAAATATTGGTTGAAAAAGTAGTAGAAAATAAGAAAATTGCAGAAAAAAAGAAGTTTAAAAGTAGTGGAAAATAGTAGTAGAGCTAGTAGTAGTAATAGCAGTAGAAATAAAAGTGAAGCATGGTGTCACACCCACTAATCCAACTAATCCAATTTCTGTACTGTGCTATAAATGGTTCTTGAGATATACCCAAAAAACTATTAGGATTGTATGAAAGGTGACACGCCTACTTTTCTAAATGCCATTATGAATAGCTATGTTTCTTCCTCCCGCCTAAAAAAATATATTCTGGAAATATAACTTCAATCGGTTCAGTCGTTCAGAAGTTACACGATGTCATACACACAAAACTCTAGGATTATATATATGGCCAATTTTTTGGTCTTTAACGTACGACTGGTACGCGAATATGTCGAAAATATCCCATGAAACCAAATTTTTTTTACATTGACATGACAATAGACCTCAAGGCCTACATTTCATGCGAACATACTTTTTTTTAAACTTTTGTCGTTTCAAAGATATAGCCGTTCTTTAACGTTACATTTTTTTACCGTCTGAACCAGGATCATTGTGATATCTCTCATAGTTGTTTATTTAATGACAAAAATCTAGTATTTGTTTTAAAAACCAAACAGATAGATAGGTATTTCATTTGACATTTTTTTATATAAAAATTCAAACTTTCAATGACTTAACTAAAAGAACATACTATAAAACTAAACCAAAAATTTAAATTTCAATATTTTTACTTAATTCTGGTTTCGGCTGTAAGCACAGGTCTATCGGTCTTCGGTCTTCCGCTTCGGTCGAAGGTTAGAGATATGGCCGAAGTTCGGCTTTGGCTACGGCCAAAAAATCACCTTCGGTCGGACACTATTGAAATGTGAATGTTTTAACGAGTGAATGATAATAAGAGGTTTATTGTACTTTCTAAATGTTGACGACGAGCGATGTCGGTGTTCAATTTCGTAATTCAAGAAATATGATTCAGCTCTATTCAATTTTAACTACATCGACCATTTTAATAGAATTGTCTAAACCATCAATGTATGAGTCCATTTTCTTGAAATTTATTTCAATTTTACTCAAGATATTTATTGGTAAAAACAAACCAGTCCAGACCGTCAATATCAGAATCTTTATTTACTTTAAAGAACTGAGCTAGCGATTTCATTAGGAAGCTTTTATTTAATTTATTAGAACGGGAAAACCAATATTAATTATTCCCTTGGCCGGTTCTAAGTCCAACGAATCATGTGCTTTTGCTTGGTGAAAGTAGGGTTAAGAAACTAGATTCCAATGCTTGAAGTTTTCGTTTCTGTAAGGTAATGAAATGGCGCAGAAAATATTCTACCGGATTATTGATGAATTTTTGTATGGTTTTTCTAGTTTTCCGTGTCTTCTACCGATTTATTCAACAGAACGGTTAATGTGTGAGCTCATTTTCGTACTTTGAGGATCTGTGTATATCTGTATTTATATGTAAAAAAAACCTGAGACCTAAATTTAAGAAATTTATTATTTAGTTCCACCAACAAATTTCTCTAGGTCATAACAGATTAATCAAGGTCTGAATTCATCATTGTATATTTAGTACTTGAGTCAAGAATAACTGGTTGTTGAACTGGATAATACTTACCTATACTAAATAAAATTTAGTAGAAAAATTGGGTATGTAAAATTGTAAAATTAATTGTCATTATCTTTGAGTATTGAGCGCAATCTTTGAACTCAAGAAATTAAAGATGATGGAGCCAAGGAATACTAGTTGTACATATTTCAAAAAAAAGGCAATATTCAATTCTTTATGAAAAAAGTTGTTCTGATTTCCTTTCTTTCATCAGAGACATAAGCAATAACTGTCACAAGGAGTGACTAGAAAACAAGGGATACTAATTAGACACACATATACCAAAAATAGTCAATCTTGAACTCCCAATCGAATGAGGTGACTTTAATTTCACCCATTCCTCAAAAACTTAGGCCAGAATTGACGCGAGGAATCACGAGAGATCTAGCCAAGGGACTAGATATACTAGTTATACATATATATGCCCAAAATAGTCGATTTTCCACTGCCAATCAAAAAAATAACACTGATTTCGATTCCGGTTAATATATTAAAAATAAAAATCCACATTTTAACATTTATCACTTTTGAAATTTTAAATAAAGCAACAATGCTATAATAATTAGTTTCAAAATTCTACAATTACTAGATGCAGCAATTTTAAACTAACATTGTAATGAAAATGTTGAATAAAAATGATTGCTATTAGATAAACAAAACAGAAAATTTTAATATGTAAAATGAAGACTCATAGTTCAAATAGCTAATAAAATTAATGAAACTAATTGATTTTCACTTTACCCATATGTGGTCATTTTGTATTTTACGTACTTTACTTAATTTTAACTTCATGAAATATCATTTTGTATATTCGCATGTACATCCATAATTACTGGATGTATAGATGTCTATCTAGAATATAATTATTGTCAATTAAGTAATAAAAATGTTTTCACTCACAATTTGCTACATTATTATTTTTAAATTATGTATATTTTTAACATTATTAATATTGTATTAAATTAAATTAGCCTGACAAATATTTTTTATTGAGTTACACAATTACGCGGGCATATACATATATAAAACCATACAAATACAGTACTTTCCGCTTAAGGCGAATTTCAGGGGACCAAGAAAAATAAAAGTGTTAATTGTTGTCAAAACAAAATGTTTTAGACTTCTGATTTTAGAACTAATTTGACGGTATATATAATTTATAATTTCAATTCATAGTTCATTGTAAACTATGACCATTTTAAATTCTAAAGTGGTTTATTACAGTATTACAGTAAAAAATTCGCTTATTTTCACTTATATAGAATCTAGTTAAGGAGTCTTTCTACCTAAAAATTTTTGAAGTGAAACTTCTTTTCTCTTGTCCTAGAGTAAAACCAAACGGATGTGATGTCGCGCGTAAGTTTGCAATGCGCCATAATTTTGTCGAGCAATGTGCATGAGGGGCTAAATATCAATATTCCGTAACTGAATTCACGAGCAAACTATATAATAAACGATTCATAAATAGTTTAAATTTAATATAACATATTAATTACACACACACGCCTATGGCAGAAAGAACAATGTGTAGCGTCGCCATCTTAAAGTTTATGGCAGTTTTACATTTCACACACAGATGGCGCAAATGTCCAAGGAATTACATGAAGATGTCGCACACAAAAAAGAGTTCGCTACAATTGTCATCGACATTACTGGTACAGAGTTGCAATTTTTGTTTTAGAATTAATCCCAAAAAAAAAATTGGTTGTGTATTAACGAACACAAGGCAGAAGTGAAATTTCTTGTGAACTAAACGAAACTCAAGCAAATGAAATTAAAAAACACAAGCAAATGAAGTAAAAAATTTAGCGATTGAAAAATTTAATTTGCTTGTTATTTGCTTCTTCTGCCTTGTGTTCGTTAATACACAATTTAGTTTTTCTTTAAACTTTTCTCTGTATATAAAGAAAAAAGATTTTAAAATTTGGTAGACATATTTACTAAGGTTTAAAATACATAAAACTTTTTCTTTTTATTTTGTACAGGGCCATAAAACTTTTTTGAAAAATCCACCAAAAATCGGTGGTTTGATTTTGAAAATTTTTAGGGAGAAAGACCATTTAACTAGATCCGATATAAGACAAAAAAAATGTATGGTATTTGATTCGGTGTAACCAAAAGTTCGTTTTAAGCGGGAACTACGTTATACGCGAAAAGTACTGTATGTGTGCATATGAGTACAATGGAATAATCAGCACATAAATATGTGTAAATACCTACTTATTATACGCATGTAAGCCTATACAAGTATAAATAGAAAATCTGTTCTTTTATATTGAAGTAAAGATATTCATAAGATACAGGTTTATGAACTTGATCTTATGTTTATTACATCAGTGCGACGAAAGGTTGTTTATCTTATTTTTTAAATATTTAAGCATGTAAAGTCAGGAACAAAATTATAAGAAAATAAAAATCTGCAGTTATTCTTTTGCAAACGTGAATTTTAAAAGATGAAAAGACATATCGAAATTACAGAGGATACATATCCAAAGTGCCAAGGCCATAGACGAAAAATTTCCAGATTTTTAATGCAATACACACTGACCGTACAAATAAATAGTTTAAACAAAAAAAATGAGCCTAATTAATGTTAATTAAATTAAAAAACCTATTTAATTTAACTATTTTTTCAAAAGTGACTAAGCCCCATCGTAAGTGTAAATCAAAATTGCTTAAGTCCCTTTCAGCCAATCGCATTCTTTCCTTGTTCTGCTACTGCATTGTAATAAATTCAAATTTTTGGCTTTGCACATGGCCGCATTCATACAGATGCTTTCTGTTTTCTTGTGCGTAGGTCCAGATGGGTTTTTTTTTCAAAACTAATTAGGTCCATATGGTATTTATCAAAAGTGCTTAAGTCCAACGTAAAACTAGTTTATTTTGGATTTGGTTTACTTTATCATTGTTTTTTCTTCGCAAAATGTACAGTTTTCTAAATGCTTTTACTCATGTTATAAGTATTTAGAGGTAGATGCTTTTTTTCAAAAAGTAGCCATTTTGAACATTTTAGAGGTGCATTTTTTTAAATGGATAGAAAAGAGTGAGTTAATAGAATATTATTAATACTACTTTTATTACTTAGTACTAAATTATATATTTCATTTATAATAAAAAACTTATAAATAATGTTATTAAAATTAGTTTTCTTTATTAGGAAATACCTTGAACATGTTAAGAGTAAACAAATAATATAAAAAGCAACATTTATTTCTCCCTATGTTCATGCAATACTATAAAAATTATTTTCTTATACACTCTCACCTCAAAATTTAACTATGAAAGTACAACTCTTTTGCAAAAACAAATATTTTCCCAATTCTCTTACTTGTCAAAATGCATCTACCTTCTTAATTCTTCTGCCATGGTAGAGAGTGTGGATTTTCACGCACACCAGCTTGATTGCTACCGAAATTTTGTTGAGATTGATTTTGCACTGTTTTCTTTTTAATGTAAACGAAAAGGTAGATTCAAATATATTTATATTGTTTATGTTTTCATTGCGCTATAAAAGCAACAGATGACGTTGCTATTG
This sequence comes from Toxonevra muliebris, assembly GCA_963691655.1. Lineage (NCBI taxonomy): Eukaryota > Metazoa > Arthropoda > Insecta > Diptera > Pallopteridae > Toxonevra > Toxonevra muliebris. The sequence continues at coordinate 52,552,114 of OY829329.1, forward strand.
ATATATTCGTATGGCATTGCTATTGATATATGCGTATTTAGGTTTTTCATAGTGCCAACAGATGGCGTTGCTATAGAAAAACTACTTTAATAAAAGATAGTAAATAGTTTTTGATGTACAACACTTACTTGTATTAAATAAGTCACAGCGCGCTGTAACTTTTTTATCTTTTTGGCACACTAAATATTTGCGAAAACGTTTTGCTTTTGTTGTTCTTCTCATTATAGTAGTAGATTCAAATATATTTGAATTGTTTATGTTTTTCATAGTACTATGAAGTCAACAGATGGCGTTATTATTATATCGACTCATCTCTTTCTCACTCATTGCAGATCTGTCATTTATGTTCTATTGTGAAAACAAATATTCTTCTTTGAACACAAATAACGCACACACGTATTCTAAAAAATAATCACTTAAAAAATTGTTTTCAGTAAATTAATGTTTAATATACCAAACCATTTTAAGGGATTTTCAACATTTTTCATTTTTACATTTCTTTTGTTTTTCACTTCGCTATGCAATAACCCCAAATGGAAGCATTGTGGCTGTGGAATTGAATAGTTTCCGTCCTCGTTCTTTTTCTTATTTTAATGGCTTCCGTCCCCACTTTTTATTTCCTGTTCAGTTTACCCCTAAAAACGCCGCCAAAAAATTATATATTTTCGTACCCGAAACATTTAGATACATTGACACAGCGCACAGTGCTTCGAAGCCATAAAAAAAATGGACAAAAATGAAAATTTACATATTTACTTTCAAAAAATTGTGATAAGAAATATTTTTTTCCAAATTCCTAACAAATTGGACTGAAGAGATTGAAAATTAATTTCGTATTTTTTTGCCGATATTTTGACCCATATTCGAGCTATTTTGAAATTATTTTATAATTTTGGAAATTTTTTAAAGATTGCATACTTACTAATTGTTTCTTGAAATTGCTCTTAACTAAATTATTACAACAAAAAGTTTTGAAATTTAATATGTTTGATTTATTTTTAACCACTATCATCTGAAGAATCTTCTGTTGAACCTGTAATAATCACACTATCTGAAGGAGTAAGATGATGTCAGAAAAATTCTTCTGAATTGTCTTTCAAAGTTGAACCAACTTCTTTAAAGCCGGTGGAAAAATTTCAACAATGGCGAACAACGTAGCTCACACTAAAAGTAGCTGAAATTCGCGACAACAGCAGTTATTAACCGACAATGCAAACATAAGACAGACATAACGTTTTATGACGTAGAATTAAGAAAAAAAGAACAATATCGAACAAATAAGAATTGACAATTGTTCAGATTTGAACCCAGGTGCAAAAAGAGCGACCATAATTAGATTAGATGTGTACAACATGAACTATTAGGAGTATGAATGTATAAACTCGTAATTGTGACTAGCTTCATATCTATCATATGCGCCATTTTTTGACATTGACAGCTATTCTATCTCGAAGAGCGCCAAAAATACTATAAGAATTGATCTGTCAAATAATTTTCATAATTTTACAAAAGTGTTTTACTACAGCTGAAAATGTCGAATTTCGTGCCAACAAAACAATATTTGCGGGAAGTTTTAATTTGCTTCTTCGATTTAAAGAAAAACGCAACTGAAGCACATCGTTTACTCACTGAAGCTTATCCTGACTGTGCTATAGACGTTAGAATGTGTCAGGTGTGGTATGCCCGTTTCAAAAGTGGTGATTTTGATGTTGAAGACAGGGAACGTTCAGGCGGCCCGAAAAAGTTCGAAGATGAAGAATTGAAGGCATTACTCGAAGAAGATTCATGTCAAACGCAACAAGTACTTGCAGAATCTTTAGGAGTTGATCAATCAACCGCTTCTAACGATTAAAAGCATTGGGAATGATTCAAAAGCAAGGAAATTGGGTGCCGTACGAATTGAAGCCGAGAGACGTCGAACGACGATTTTTCACATGTGAATTGCTGATTGAACGACAGAAAAGAAAGGGTTTTCTGCATCGTATTGTGAATGGCGGAGAAAAGTGGATACGTTACGATAACCCAAAGCGTAAAAAATCATGGAGGCCGCCCGGACATGCATCAACATCAACGGCAAAGCCGAACATCCATGGATCCAAGCTCATGCTGTGTATTTGGTGGGATATGAAAGGTGTCGTGTATTATGAGCTGTTGAAACCGAATGAAACTATCACTGGCGACCGCTACCGACTACAATTGATGCGCTTGAGCCGAGCATTAAAGGATAAGAGGCCAGAATATGAGAATAGACACGACGAAGTTGTTCTTCAGCACGACAATGCTCGACCGCATGTTGCAAGGCAAGTAAAAACATACTTGGAAACGCTGAAATGGGAAGTGCTACCTCACCCGCTGTATTCTCCAGACATTGCTCCTTCTGATTACCACTTGTTCCGATCGATGACACATGGCCTGGCTGAACAGCACTTCCGTTCTTTCGAAGAACTCAAAAAATGGGCCGATTCGTGGATAGCCTCAAAAGATGAGGAGTTCTTTCGACGCGGAATCCGTATGCTACCAGAAAGATGGGAAAAGGTTGTGGTTGTGGAATAAATTTATAATCAATTTTTTGCAATAAATGTCCAAATTACGAAAAAAAATACGAGTTTATACATTCATACTCCCAATAGATCAAGTTCCTGGGATGAAAAAAAACACCCAGCAAATATTGAAACAGAGTCTAAATTGAATGCCAGTAACAGAATTATTTATGATTCCGGGTTTCTGCCAAATACCTACTTTTAGAACAACCTTTAGAAGTCAATGTTTTTTTGTATGAAGAACTTTTGAACTTTTTTTGTAAGTGATAATTTAGAACTGCGTTTTGCAGACTCATTTCCCCATACAATTTTTAAAAATATACACTTTTTTCACTTTACTGTCACAATTTTTCGAAATACAGATGTGGAAGAAAAATTCTACGGTCAGATTTCAATGTGAAAATGCTATTTTGACTTTTGGGTCTGACGCAATCCAAATTTTCTAAAATTTTTGCTGGGAATATACTGCATAAAAGGGGCGTAAATTAGTCATTTACGCATTTTAACATTTAAAAAAAAGAGAAAATTTTATAATTTTTTACGTACGTAGCAACAATAGCAATAAAACGAAAAATCTACAACGTATCAAGCAGTCTTAGCATTCAAACTATTTAATGTACAAAGTGTGTGTGTTGTTAAATTTTAGCTGCATTTAAATATTCACGTCACGTAACAATCTGTAAATTAAAATTGACAAACAATCAATACGAATGCTATGGCAAAAAAAAAAAAATTTAAAAAAATAAATAAATAAAAAATCCAGTAACAGACAAAAAAAAAAAAATATTGAAACAGCGCGCAATGTCTATGTGTATTTGGTGTATGTAGGAAGAAGAACACAGTAGAACAAACTAACGTTACTATCGACGGAAGTTAAAATTCACAACTAATCGAAAAATTGTGTACAAAAAAAAAAAAAATCTATGAAATGTTCAACATAGGTACTTACACTACACTACGATGCCATGCTCAGCTTTCCACACAATGCGCCACCACCCGCTGCTCTGCTTGATGCCTACAGCGACACAAAGTCATCTCATTTCACGAGTCGATTTTAATCTAATAATTTTTTTTTTTTCAATACACACGATGAGAGTAACTACATACAATTTGAAATATTTTTATTCGTTTTTTTTTTTATTTTTCTATTGTTTTTTTGTTTTTTGACTTTTGTAGAGTGCTTTCACTGATAAGAATACCAATTTTTATACAATTCTATATAGAGTAGTATTGACACTACTCCCAGTTGAACTTTGGATGATCATAAGAGTAATCATTGAGCGCCCCAAAGAGAGCGATCGATTACTCCCTATTGCTCCAGAGCTCTTGCATTTTGTCCTCCTTTTTAACATTGCATGTCCTAGAGCATGGAGTACTGGTTTTAACCTCCAAGAGGAGTAATAAAGGAGGACACGATTACGAGCATGAGCTTACTTGCATCTCATAAACAAGTTTCTCACAAAATGCATGGCGCCATAGACTTGTTGTCTAAGACGCCAGTAAGCACTTGTGTGCCAAGGTTCCCACCACATTTTTTTTTAATTATAATGTTATTTCATTATTTTTTTTATTTACTATTATCGTTTTATAATTTTATTATTTTCTTGAGTTGCCTTTTTCCGAGCTTGAACCTGTGGTCGAAAAATTCGCTTACCAACTGAGCCACACAAGCAAACTTATTGTCATTGAATTTTGTTTCTTTTACTCTTGCAATGATTCTAGTATCAGTTACAGATTTTTAACTCTTTGATGCACATGATTTTAAAGAAAATAAAAACACCAGTTGCACAGAAATATTTTCGGTTTATATCATTACCAGCAGAATGAGAAACTGTAAATAAAATATTAAACTGTGTGACTATAAGTAATTTCAACTTTTCGAGGTGGGTTAAAATATATAATAAAAAAATATGCAAAAAGTGGGGCAGTTTTTGCCCTACCTACCGTAAAGGGTTAACTGGACAAGAGAGAGTAAGATATACAAATTTGAGCTACTCAATCAGGCTGTCTTTGTTTATCATTATTTCTAAAAATAGACCATGTAAAATTATGAAATTGTGTTAGTGAAATTCAAAAATTGTTACTATATTGGAGTTGCTCGTTTATCCCTCCTTTTGGAGTAATGAAATCATTAATCGTTTGAGGAGTACTCACTGTTTGTGCAACTGGGCTGTATCTATTTATGTATTTGTATGTGTAACCAAAGTGTAGAAAATGCCTATGCTATGAAATGTTGTGGTGTGAAGTTTCAGTAAATGAAATTAAATGAAGTGTATGTAGGAAAGTACTTTTCAAAAAATCATTTAGCAACGTTTGTTTTTTATTTGTTGTACAAGCGGCAAAGTGATTTTAAATGTTTGTCAAATTAATAATTATCTCTACTTTTCATGACAGTTGAGAATTGATAGAGAGAGCATAGAAAGCATAGAGAGAGAGAGAGAGAAAAAAAAAATCTTAGTATGTTTCAATTGTTGTTTTTGCCCATAGTAAACAACTTTGGCGATGACTTTTTTTTACATATTTTTTGACAATCCGGAGTACTTTAATACTACTCTACCTATTTAGCCTACTTGTTTATTTTACTATGGTTTTTGCCATCTATAAATAACAAAGTCGAATGGATCCTGACGTTAACCATGCCATTTGTTCTCTTAAGTCGCGCCGCCATGTTAAAAATGAAAGCATTAAGCATTTGAGTAATGAAAAGAAATTGCCGCTGCAACTCGTTCAACTTTATTAAGTCATACTTTTTTGTACACGTATAATGTGCAATATGAACTAAATCAAGATTTTGAAATAAAAAAAACTCGAAAAATGTCTCATGTTATTCAAATTAATCCTTAAGTGGCTGTTCACACGAGCGCAAACATGAACGCCTGTCTAAAAGAAAGAGGTAGGAAAAATAGGAACTTAGTAAAAGATAGGCGATTTGCTATCTCTTTCAAATAGGCGTTGATTGTTACGCCCGTGTGAACACTAAAGGCCCAATATCATATTTCTAACTATACTGTATTCAACAGGTTGCAAGTCTCTCAAAACCTTGTTGGATTTAGCTCAAAGTGAGGAACAGAATGTGAAGCTGAAACGTGAAGTAACAATCTGCTAAAACTAAAATGTATATATTTTCACTCAGCGACGAGTTTCTCAAACACTTTGAAAGCAATTTTTTTTGATTTTGCACCCGGAAAACGCACACATTGTGTTCGATTACAATGAAAATGTATACATTTTACTTTTGACAGATTAGGTGCGTTCCCGTACTTTTTGCGTAAAGTCTGGTAAACTGAGAGTAACCGAAAAATGCTCTCTCTGATACACAAAAATGCACAAAAGTACGGGAACGCACAAAATCACTTTTCTTACACGAAACAAAACGTCAAATTTTAACGACAGTTAAATTCAAAAACCAAAGTTTATGTGATATTTAATAAAATAAAAATTATTAAATCTTACAAGAAAATAAATAAATAGTGAAAAAATTAAATATAAATTGTTCGCATGACTACTTTTGTAGAATCTTCTGGTTCACAATCACCATTTGCATTATTCAGAAATAGCAGAAGCTTCTACAGCGTCAGAAGTTGCACAGACAATTGCGTCATTAACTTGTGGAGGATGTAGTTAAAAATTAACTAATATACTATCAATTAATTTTTAAATGTCTTTCAAAAATTTTCCATTTTAAATAACACTAATTTTTCTAAAAATTCTTTATTTATTTATTAATTTCAAATTTTCAATATATTTTTACAAAAGCAAAACAGCTGATAAATACAAAACAGCTGAGTGTTTGACACTTTTAACATTTTTACCCGAAGAAAAAGTGCGGGCTATTTCGTCCAAGAAGAAGAAGAGGACAATTACTCTCTCTGATCAAACTCACAATAAATCAACATATTTGTCATTAAAAATAACAACTCACATATTTTTCAAAGATAACTAGATCAAAGAAATTTTTAAATTTTACACTTAAAAAATATTATTAGGTAAAACGTGTTTTAAGATTTTTTCAATCTCACTCCTTATTCTTGGAAAGTCATGAAATGAAATCCTCAAGGAAGCAAGGTAAAAGAAAAAAATAGAGTGAAAATAGTAAGTGAAAAGATCGATCAACCTAAACTAAATTGAAGCAGCATTGAATCAAAATGACCAGCAAATTAAAATGTAGCAAATAAACAACATTGCAAAAATAGTTGCAACTTGCAATCACAAAGTGAATTATTTCGTAATTATCTTCACTAACTTTGGGCTAACACAATAAAACAGAGAACCGGAATAAAATAAACTCAAATAAATTAAAACTTGAACGCAATTAAATGAAAATTCTTTGCTTAAATTGAATTAGTTAAAACTGAGTGAGAATGAGCTATGGCAACAAAAAAACAAAGGAAATACGACGACGAAGCACGATAATTATTTATATTAAAACTTTTTACTTATTTCGTGCAGCGGGTGTGGATGAAATTCACTGGATTCATCTCATCTCAAAAAGCAAAACAAACTGAATGCAACAAGACGATATCAGCTAAAGATAGACGGAGCAACAAGAGCGACAGCCAGGCAGAAAGACAAAATTGGTTTGGTGGATTGAATTGGAGTTTGGATTGGTTTTAGATTACAGCCAACCAAGCAAGCAGCATTGAGGGAGAAGTGGAAGGAACTGCAAGAAAGAAGACAAGTGTCGAAAATGAGGCAATTACATTTCCCATTTAAATATCTCTCTCCACTTCTCTCTCATTCTCTCTCGCTAGTATTTTAGAAGTTTTAAAAGTGATTTATTGCCAATAAATTAATGTTAAAGCGTTAAGACTGAATAAAACAAAAACTATGACAAGAAAGAAACCCCAACAAACTGATGGCGGTGGTTATGTGAAACATTCGCATCTACTTGTAAATTGAGTTTAAGTGCGATAATTTAAATTAGCAAGAAGCTTTATCTTGGTGCTGCATTTGACTTATCCACTATGCAGTAAAGTCTTAAAACCATATGCTGTGATTTTTTTGTTTGTTTGTGTTCTGTTTATGTCATTATCGAAATGTAACTTAAATGTTAGTGTTAAAGAAAAATCGTTAAATTTAATACGAGTTTAAAAGCTTTTCGTTTCTCGTCATTGGGTTTTTAAGAAACAAATTGCTTTAATTTGCGGTCGTCTTCATGCACTCAGAATATCATCAACGTGTATGACAAATGCTTTAATTTTCAATTTATGAAGTTGTTGGGTTAATGAACTCCACTACTGCTTCAATTTTAATTTATTTGGTTTAAAGTGAAATAAGAAAAATGTATTGCAATTAAATTTGATTATTTAGTTGAGATTTTTTATTGCTCTTGCTTATTTTATATTCTTAACAGTTAAAACATGTTAAGCTTTTTAATTGAATCGTTTTTCATGTACAAGAATAAATAGCTAGTAAGATATCGCTCATTTACTAAAAGACTGTCATAACTCAAAAAACGCGATTTTGCAGAAAACGCGTTTAAAGTTTTCAACTGACTCCCAATGTGCAGAAAAAAGAAGAAATCTTTTAATTCTCACGCGCAGAATATACAAGATATTAATAAGAAATTTTTACACAATAGGAAGCGTGATATAATGAATAATTCTGCATCATTAACTCAAAACTCGTGTTTTTTGACTTATGACAGTCTTTTAGTAAATGAGCGATAAGTTCTTGTAAGGCGTGACAGATGCAGAAAAATACTTTACAAATTTATAAATAAAGTAAATGAATACTCGTACCGAAAAAACATTCGCAATAATAAAATATTTTAAGAACCGATCGAGTGGAACTATTACACTATACAACACTATTTTTCACCCATCTCCAAAGTGAATGGTTCCTAATATTTTTGAGCCGCTGAATCTAAATCTGCCGAATTAGTTTTGCAGTAGCAACTCAGGTTTCCGAGATATAGCCATTTTTTGATTTTTCGGACATACCACCTTGATCAAAAAGTTCCCGGAATAACCGTATGGAGCTCCCATCGTTCCGATTTGAGTTCTGTTTTTTTTTTGTTAAGTTGGTACATCTGTTGTTGATATTCCCTCTAAATCTTAGCGTCATAGCTTGAAAGTTACGTAGCCAAGAGTACATCAATCTGTGTGTGTGTTGGCGATTTTTTACAATTTTATTAAATTGTATTGTATTTGCGTAAAAACGGATGTAATGGTGCGCGAACGTTGGAAATGTCCGAAAAGTGTTTCGGCAACGATTCTCTAAAGAAAACGGTCGTTAACCGGTGGCACGAGCGGTTCAAAAGTAGTCGTGAGTCAATCGAAAATGATGAACGCGGTGGCAGACCATCGACATCGAAAACTGACGAAAACGTTGATAAAGTAAAAGAAATTTTGGTCAATAACCGCAAATTAACTATCAGAGAGTATTATTTGGGCGTTATGAGGCGTTTGCGTGAAGCAATTCGCCGAAAGAGACCAGAATTGTGGACAGAACACTCGTGGATTTTGCACCATGATAATGCACCGTCGCACAGTGTCATCATTATTCGTAATTTTTTGTCGAAAATTGCAACAAATACCATCCAACAGCCACCGAATTCACCTGATTTGGCTCCCTGTGGCTTCTTTCTGTTCAATCGAGATAAAAAACCATTACGGGGAACGCGTTTCAGCAGCCGAGAGGAAGTAATGGAAAAATCACAGGAAGCACTGAAGGACATACCGAAAACCGAATATAAAAAATGTTTCTAGGATTGTATCAAGCGTTGGCATAAAAGTGTTGCAGCCGATGGGGATTACTTAGAAGGGGACAATATAGATTTAGATGAATAAACTTGTTTTTTTAATTTTCTGAATAAATTCCGGGAACTTTTTAATCAAGATGGTAGGTCGCCATTTTTATCAAAATTACCATTTTTCGAAATGAAAAGTAGAGCATCTATATCTTTTCAATTAAATTACCTTTAATTTAAGAGTTTATTTAATTCACTGTTCCATTTATGTCAAAAGTTATAGAGATTTGAAGTTGAAATTCTGACGTTTTTTTTTCGAATTACCTATTTTTTGCCATTATTAAGTGCTGAAAACGAAATAACCCATCGTTGATTTTTTATGAATCGATAGCTTAAAATTCTTGCGCAAAATTTAAGTACTCAGCGATGGGCTTTCGAACTCTAGTCTTGGAGCTAGATTTCACGATTTCTTAAATTTTAATACATAGCATTGCTTTTAATTAAACAAAGAATTCAGTACAGTTCACATTTTGTGTGTTGTGTGTTTTGGGATTAGTGTCTCTAATGGTCGTCGAACAATAATCGGCTAGCATTTCCCCATTCCCCCCCATAAACCTTGGTACCGAAATTTCATTGATTTTAAGTATCGTGTTCATCACTCACTTCACTTAAATCTGTTGGAAACTAGTTTAGATAAGAATAGACGAAATGCATCTTCAACGACATATTAGCACCAAAAGGGTGAACGGTTGGCTATATCTTAAAAACCTGACCTGCTATGACAAAACTGATGGCAGATTCGGATTCAGCGAACCAAAAGACATTAGGTACCATCAACTTTGTAGATGGATGTTGCAATTTTTTTTATTTTGTTGTATATCGGTTTGAGGGGGAAGGCCGCTGTGACGGCTGGAAAAATTACTGATTTTCGGGAATTTTTTTGATCTGTCAAATAAAGAAATATGGGGATCGTTTTATATTCATTTTATTAAGTGCATTTCCAATAATATTTCCATAAATTTTTATTAAAAAAAAAATATGTAATAGTTTTGAAGATATGGGCGTTCCGTGGAGGCCGAAAAAAATTTCTTCCTCTATGGTCGGTTTTTTTAGTTTTTAATAATTTATATGAGTGTAATTCTCGTCGCACGTAGCGTTTTTTTCTTCTTTTTTCCACCTTTTTGTTTTGTTTCAAAAGAGCTTAAAAAATAGTAAGAATCAAAAATTTGAAAATCGGCTACGCTCAGTTATAGCCACTGCAAAGACGGAAATTGAAAATCGGTTAGTATTTGATCGAGTTATCGACGCGACCAGTTCTAAAAAAGTTGTTTCGAAAAAACGTGTTTAAAGTTTTCAATCCATCTACTTCAGTCGGTCTACTTACTATCACTAAAATGGCTGTAACTCAGACAATTTTTGGAATTATGACTTGAAATTTTGTACACATATTTGTGAATATATAAACTTTAATTTAAGATAATTTTTGACCCGTCACAGTGGCCTTCCCCCTTTATGGCCTTTAGTAATGGTTTTTGGAAGCCATCGATTTCTTTGCATGTAAAAAAGGAAGTATCACTAGCGAATGCAGAAGTTGCAGGTAAAAGTTTAAGGGACTCAGTCAAAGGCAATTGGAGGTAGTTAAGGACAATAAGGGACAATCATAGGCAATCAGGGGCAGCGAAAGGCAATCAGAGGTAGCGAAAAGAACTCAAGGAGTGTCACAAAGGTAATCAAAGTCAGCTGGGGCCAATAAGAAGTAGCCAGCCATAGGTAATCAGAAGCAAACAAAGGTATTAAGAGACAGTCGCTGGAAGTCCAAAGCAACTAGGTGCAAGCAAAGGGCAGTTAGAGAAAATCCAAGCAATCATATGCAAGAGGAAATCAGAAGTAAACAGAAGCCATCAAGTCCCAAATAAAATGAGACAAACAGTCATAAGAAAAAATGAGGCAAATAAAGAAAATTAACGGCTGTCGGGGGTAACCAAAAAGGTAATCAGAGTTTGTCGCAAGCAGTCCATAGCAACCAGAGTGCAAACGAGAGATAAAATCAAGGGCGATCGCAAGCAAACAGGAGGCAAGTATATATAGCCAGTCAAAGGCAATTAAAGGCAGTCGCCGGCAGTCCAAAGCAACCAGACGCAAACAAAGGACAGGCAGAGAAAATCAGTTCAGTCAGGAAGCAGAGAAAGTCAAAGACAAAGAGCTTCTATAGGCTCTGGCGCATAGAGTCCGTTGTGTACGTGAGAGCGAAGTATACAACTGACACGAAGTAAGCGAAGGAGAGAGGTAACACAAAGCATACGTTGATAACGGATACACAATCATACACATCATACACAAAACTAATCAGCTTATAGCTGCAACACTCTCAACGTACGGCAAAGTTGAGAGTTGCCACCTTTTTACGTTACTTCAACGTATACGTTGTGTATGGGCCACACTACATACGATTTCATATATTTTGTAGTAGTTGTCAGTTGTATACTTTGCTCTCACGTACACAACGGACTCTATGTGCCAAAGCCTCAATTATTTCGTTACTTTAACATTTTTGTTGCCCCATGACCAACGATCAAAATATTGGAAGTATGAATGTATAAACTCGTAATTGTGACTAACTTCATATCTATCATACGCGCCATTTTTTGACATTGACAGCTATTCTATCTCGAAGAGCGCCAAAAATACTATAAGAATTGATCTGTCAAATAATTTTCATAATTTTACAAAAGTGTTTTACTATAGCTGAAAATGTCGAATTTCGTGCCAGCATAACAACATTTGCGGGAAGTTTTAATTTGCTTCTTCCATTTAAAGAAAAACGCAACTGAAGCACATCGTTTACTCACTGAAGCTTATCCTGACTATGCTATAGACGTTAGAATGTGTCAGGTGTGGTATGCCCGTTTCAAAAGTGGTGATTTTGATGTTGAAGACAGGGAACGTTCAGGCGGCCCGAAAAATTTCGAAGATGAAGAATTGAAGGCATTACTCGAAGAAGATTCATGTCAAACGCAACAAGAACTTGCAGAATCTTTAGGAGTTGATCAATCAACCATTTCTAAACGATTAAAAGCATTGGGGATGATTCGAAAGCAAGGAAATTGGGTGCCGTACGAATTGAAGCCGAGAGACGTCGAACGACGATTTTTCACATGTGAACTGCTGATTGAATGACAGAAAAGAAAGGGGTTTCTGCATCGTATTGTGACTGGCGATGAAAAGTGGTTACGTTACGATAACCCAAAGAGTAAAAAATCATGGAGACCACCCGGACATGCATCAACATCAACGGCAAAGCCGAACATCCATGGATCCAAGCTCATGCTGTGTATTTGGTGGGATATGAAAGGTGTCGTGTATTATGGGCTGTTGAAACCGAATGAAACGGTCACTGGCGACCGCTACCGACTACAATTAATGCGTTTGAGCCGAGAATTAAAGGATAAGAGGCCAGAATATGAGAATAGACACGACGAAGTTATTCTTCAGCATGACAATGCTCGGCCGCATGTTGCAAGGCAAGTAAAAACATACTTGGAAACGCTAAAATGGGAAGTGCAACCCCACCCGCTGTATTCTCCAGACATTGCTCCTTCTGATTACCACTTGTTCCGATCGATGACACATGGCCTGGCTGAACTGCACTTCCGTTCTTTCGAAGAACTCAAAAAATGTATCGATTCGTGGATAGCCTCAAAAGATGAGGAGTTCTTTCGACGCGGAATCCGTATGCTACTAGAAAGATGGGAAAAGGTTGTGGCTAACGATGGACAATACTTTAAAGAATAAATTTTCATTCGACGAAAATATTCACATACAATTTTTATGAAACTGATGTTTAAATACGATGATGCATTTGACGGACCCTATCAGACTAGGGAGAAAAGTGGATAAATGTCTTAAAGCTTTAGGAAAAATTTTTGTTTCCGAATTTTCTTAATCTTAACCTAAAATAATGGCCGAAAATTTCAAAAAAAAAATTCACAGAATAATCAGTTTAAATTTTTTCAAATAAACATTACTGATAATGAACCCAACCTCAAAAAAATGATCAAAAATTCCAAAAATAGTTTTTTTCAAATGATTATCAGTGGTAATTTGGGTCATTATCAATGATGAGGAGCCCGGATAAGGTTGGCATATATTCCGTAAATTCGTGCAGTTACAGCGTTGAAATCTTTCGAGTCGGGTGCTCTGAGCAATGATAGGTTAAAGAATTAATTATATTTTACGATTAAGAACTTTGAAGCTTATTCAATAACACTGTTCTGCATGGGTTTGCCAAAAATAAGAAGGCACAGCAGCAAAACAGATAAAGAAAGAAGTGAGAGCAGAAGAAGAACTTTAACTTTAAAAAAGTTAAGTCTGTGTTTCACATCCTTTCTTTGCTTAACTATTATTACCTATATAATTTGAAGAGAGTATAATTTTATCAACTGGGATAAAACTTAATAAACAGATAAGTCTCTAAATCTCTTTGCAGTCATAGAAAAATACAAAATAAATAAATCCACGCGAAAAACTGTTGCTTGATCTTTGAAATTTTACCTCTTCTTGTCTACATCACCACGGGTACAAACGACATGTAATTACCTGTAGTTATGTACATCCACCGACCAACATAGTTAACTATATCAAAAGATCATCATTTTAGGTCATTAACCTATAAATTACAACAACCACAATAATAAAGCAACTACAAGCAACAACAACTATAAGCAAATGACAAATTGATGTCACTTTCTTGTTGTATAAATAATATTTGTTTTTGTTTTTGTAGTAACTACTAAATACATACAAATATAATAATAAAAATTAATCATGCTGTGCTTTCAAACAAATAAACGAAATATTAAGTAAAATTTAAATAAAAAACAAAATGTTTTAATTAAGTTTTGCGTGTTTTTTTGTTTGTTTCTGGTTCGACTGCGGTGCGTGTTGATTTTGTTAAAATGAAATTGTTTACGCGTATTTACACCTGTTGACAAATTGTTATTTACATTTCATTAGTATGCAAATCATGCGTGTTTCTCTTTTAACATTTGATTTGGTGCATAAAAGATTTTTTTTTAAATTTATTTAATTCTCGGTTGAAAAATCTCATTATTTTTTATTTATTTTAGTTTCGAGTACATTTAACTCTTTACGTGTTTTTTGTGTGTTTAAAATTTTAAAGATTTGCACTTATTCTCACTTGAATAGTTATCATTAAAATGATGAGTTACTTTAGGAATCTGTGCTGAAAGATAATGATAATCATCACCTCACCCCATCGTATATGTAGAATCATTACTTGGTATGTGTGTCAATGAGCGCACGTGTTAATGTAAATAATAATTAAACTGAAATATTGCGCACACCTTTTGATAATATTTTTATATTAAGTATAGTAGTTAATTTTACAGATTTCGTCTTCCTTTCGGCATAAATATCAAGAGGAAATTTAATTTCTTTAAGCACGAACATGAATAGTTAATAGTTTTTGTGTAACTTCATGAGAAAACCTGTAGATGTAGAACTTTTTTAAGAATAAAACATTTTGATGGCATCTTTTTCTTCAATAGCACAATAGTTTATGGTAGGTCCAGACCGAGTTTTCGCACCAATTTATGTTGTATGAGTTAAATTTGTATATGAATGGAGGGAACCTATAGTTTAATGCTGGTTCAGAATGCCGAAGTGAAAAGATTTTCTTGTCATTTTTAATTTTGGAGGTTTGGCTCGGCTGCACTGCCATCCAAGTGATCACGGCATCACCACAGAAAAACTTTTATTTTCTAGTTTTGACCGTGACGAGCACACCCCGTGAACGCCACAGCGATCACTTAATAGCGAATAGAACCGCTGACCAGGAAAGTATTTTTAGTTTTTAAAGCAACTCGTTTCATTATTACATTTTCAAGGCTGCAGCCCATCTATAGATAAATGGAAAAATTACAGCTAAGCAAATTTTTTTTTTTTACAGGCTTAAAACATTATTATCTAAAAATATAATGTTATATCACGCTTACTAGTAGAAAAAAAAATTTAAAAATTCTCAAGGCCACTCCTCCGGTCTGAAATTAATGAAATAAACTTTAAACGCGATTATCTCAAAACCATGTTTTTTTAAACTGGTCAACCAATATTTTTCATTAATCTCAAAATAAAAAATAATTTTGGACACCTTAAAATATGTGTAATAAACCCTCAAAACTTTAGCTTTATTGCTTTATTAGTAATGAAGAGAAAGTTATTTTTTAGAGTTTAGAGTTGTGGGTGGGCTGGACTTAACCAAAGCACTCAGCCAACGAAGACCATTGTGCTATACCCAAGGATAGAACCAGTAGAAGAGAGTAGAGGGACAGGAAAGTTATGTGGGGATAAATGGAATGTTTTACTGATGAACCTTAGAAGCTCAGGATGAGGGAGAGTATGGACATTATTCATACTCAAGACATCACTACCCAACAGCCTTAACCGGATTCTCGCGAACGCCGGACAGCTACAAAGATAATGCTCAGTAGTATCGTCGGCCTCAAGACACGATTGGCAAATTGGATCGGTGATGACGCCCATGTTGGTCATGTGCTGGCTACATGTGTTGTGCCCCGTGATGACACCCACCAGTAATCTCAGGAGCTTTCTTCGCAGTTTGAGAAGAAATTCCGCTGATTTTCTGTTAGGATGTCTCACGGAGCACTTTGCGGTTCTGCACGAGTCAAGCTCGGACAGTCTTCCTCTATGGATAGAACCCACAAATCGTTGATCCAACGCATGATCTCTCCAGAACTTACGCCAGGAAAAGGACCCCATAGCTAGTTTATCAGCTAGTTCACTCCCTGCAATACCACAGTGTCATGCAACACTATTTAGTTTTGCCTTACACTCGCTGACCAATTTTAAGGAGCTGACAGGGTTAGCAAGGGCCTTCAGTGCAGCTTGGCTATCACTGCAGATACCTATGCACTTCCCATGCCACTTCTTCTCAATTATCCAGCTCACCACGTCTAGGATAGCGAAAACCTCCGTTAGGAAGACTGACGCCATCTTTCCAGTAGAAACAGAGTACTGGGTTTCATCGTCCTAATATCAACCGGATCCAGTACCGTTTGAGGTTTTGGATCCGTTGGTATAGAAGACATGACGAAGACCCCAGAGTACGACCTCTGGGCTTAATCATTGATCACGTTTTGGGAACCTGACTCCATATCTTCTTCCGAAGCGGATGCAAGACACATGATTGTCCATGGGCATCAAGAACAGTGGGCACTGTACTGACAACTGGTGGTATATCATACTGTGCCCTACATCCGCCTCGACATGCCAGACTCCATTTAACCGGAGTCTGTAGGCCGCTCTCATTGCTTCTTTACGGATTTGAAGATACAGAGGAAGCAAGTCAAGCAAGACATTGAGGGCATCACCAGATGTAGTACACATTGCACTAGTGATACCCAGGCATACACTTCTCTGAAACCTGATCAGAGAGGATACTGTGGACTTAATCAAAGTTCGTCTCCACCATACTACAGAGGCATACGTGACAATAGGTTTCACAAGAGAAATGTATACCCAGTATACCAGAGCTGGATTCAGACCGCAAGTCTTGCCGAAAGCTCGCCTGCACTGCCAGAAAACCTTTAGTGCACGCGAGACCTTCAGCTCGACGTGCGTCTTCCATAACAGTTTACAATCTAAGGTTACCCCTAAATATTTAACATCAGAAGACAACTGCACTGTTACTCCCTTCATTGTTGGTAGTAACAGGCCATCTCTCTTGCGTTTCCTGGTGAAGAGCACTAAGGTGCTTTTACCGGTATTCACTGAAAGACCCTGCAGATCGCACCAAACCTCGATCTTGTCCAAGACTTCTTGCATTTTGATGCACACCGTCTGTAAGGACCGTCCCGAGATTAGTACGCACACATCGTCAGCATACGCTTGGATGTGAACTCTAACATTTTTCAAATCATGTAGCACCATAGAAGAGGAGAGAGTACGCTTTCTTGGGGGCATCCTTTCTCATAACACTGTCATCGTTTTCTCCCCCCGTCATAAGAAGCCGTTATTTTTCAGTAATGCCTGGTTTTCAAATGGTTGTCAAATCCAATCAAATTCATATAGGAAATCATTTCTTTCTTTCTCTTTGACATTGAATATGACTCAGTGATAGGTATTTGATTAGTAATTTGAAACATTGCCTTATGGAAATTATAAAATCTTTTTATGAAAAAATTCAACGAAAACAATTCTGTGGTCACAAGGCATAACAGCATAAGTCAGTTTTTTGAATTTTACAGGAGAGCACTTCAAAGATTCAAATGCTAATAGAAATCAATTTGAGTTGTGATATTTTTTCCTTTAATATCTCGCAAACCACTGAACCGATATTCATAAAATTTCGACACAATATGAAAACGGATATGAAGATTTCAATTTTAATAATAACAACTCGAATTCGACGAATCTCGAGTTGTGTTGTTAAGCCTTGTAACCACAGAATTATCAAATTTGGAAAATGATTAAGTCGTAATACCGTCTCTCCTGCGGCTCACGTTTACTTTGAATGGCATTGGTACTTGACTCATGTAAATACATTAATTTTACTTTTATTTAAGTCATATGCTTCCCATCGCCGCATGCCTTCTACATTGGCCCTCCACTATTATAAGCTATAAAAAAAGCAATTATCTACTACTGAGTTATAATCCACTGGGTATGAACTCAAGTGATTTATGTAAAAGGCATTTCGTTGCGGCAATTGTTATTAAACGTTTCATTTTTTTTTTTTTTTTTTAATTTACCTCTCATTTCGATCAAAATTCCATTTCATTTAAATTGCCAAATAAATTACATTTAAATGACACGACAAAAAATGTTAGGAGATTGCAGCATAAAGTTCAAATTGATAACTTTAAAATTAAATTTAACACAAAAATCATGAAATTCCTCGACTCTGCACATGAGAATTCGTTGCCATTTTCATAGCTCTTTTTTTCTTTTTTTTTTTGGCATCAACTTACTTTAACTTCAAGTTAACATTTTGAAGAGAAGAAGAAGAAGAGCTAAGACAAAAAAGCAAAAGTGCAATCTAAGCTTTTCATATACATACATGCATACATACATACATACTTATGTATGTGCATACACTTGTGTGTGTGTGGCTCAAAAACTTTTACGGTAAAATTCACCAAAGCGTACAACTGCCACTTTTAGCATCATCACTTCAGCTAAAGTGCCATCACTAGCACCATTCGCTATCACCAGCATTACCGACCACCATCCCACAACCAACCACAAACAGCTTTAACTTCAAATACAACATCATCATCGTCGTTGTTGCAGTTGTCGTCATCGTCATCAGCGTGTCATTTGTTGCTGGCTGCTTTTTTTCGCTTATTTCTTCAACTGCTGCTGCTGCTTCTTCTTCTCAACTTCTTTTTTTTTCATGATCTTCAACTGTGCACATCATAATAATGCAGTAACATTTTCTGTGCTTGCTGTGCTGTACACTTACTCCGACTCCTCCTCTTCCGACTCTTCCGCCGTTTCCTGCACTTACTCCAACTTCCCTCAATAATCTTCTTTTATTTTATACTTTTTTATTATTATTACTAGGTACTATTGTTATTTTCAGTTGTTTGTGGCTTGTGTTATTTCTTCAGCTTTTTCCTTTTTCTTGTCGTTGTTTCTTTTGTAATGGTATTAAAATGTTATTTCCTTATTATTTTACAAAAACTCTAAATGTTTTAATTTTTTTTTTTTTTTAATCTTTTAAGTTTAATTCATTCAGCGAATGAACGTTGTTGTTGTTGTTGTTGCTGTATGACCTATGTGCAAGAGAAGATTATGGGTAGTTATGATGAATGAGCACGAGATGAGATGAATTAGTAAATAAATAGCCAGAGTTATGGTTGGTCAGGGGAACGTGGGGACACAGTGGGTGATTGAGAGAGAGAGAAGTAACTACGGCTCTAGGAAGTTGAGAGGAAAAGCACAAGAGTAAATAGATAGCCTGCATGTGGTACTAAAGCGAGCAGAGAGAGGAAGGAATGCGAGACGAGAGAGAGAGAGAGCGAGCAATACACGAGCCAACAGAATTTAATTGTTTTACATGTATTAATGTTGCGACATGCACGCCGCAGGCTTCTAGGCAACAATGAAATATAAAAATTTTTAAAAATAAAAAAAACAACAATGTCTTTATGAAAAAAGAAACAATGGAAATTATTACAGTTTAAAAAGTGACATAAAATAAAATAAAATTGCAAACGTAAATAAAATGTTAGTGAGTATATTGATGTAACGTGTTGGCATTAACATTTTACGATAAAAATGTAATTCGCAACGGTTTTCGAGATTAAAATCTGAATAATATTCATTTCGTTATGATAAAGATATGTACTTTCTTTGAAGTTCAAACAAGAATGAGGCACAGAAGAAACATTGAAAATGATGCAAGCTTCAAGCACTTGAATCATTGTAAAAGTGGTTGGTTGTGATTGGTACTATTATTGCTGCTGCCGTTGTTATTATGTTAATTTTACCATGACAATTAACTAACCACATGGCCTTGTTAATAAACAAAAACAAAAAATTCAAACAGCCATAAAAATATAAAAGACATAATAATAATGAAAACTATTAAGTAAACATTTAATGAAAAAAATTGCTTTGTAAGCAATCTTAAGGTTATAATGATGCGATGCGCGTTGATGATGTCAATGATCATGATCATCATCACCATCTTCAGCAACATCTTCAACTTCAACCATTCACATCAGTATAAAATCTTTGACATTAATCATCATCTTTGAAGTGCCACGACTCGCTCACACTTCACTCTCGTCTAATTTTATGTTGTTTAGAAGTACCATCGATATAAAATTTACTTTTTTTTCTTTATGTAACAAGCGTATCTTGATTTGAATTGGAGCAAAAGTTATATAATAACTTCAAATAAGAAAAAAACAAACACTTATAATATTTGCTTTTTACTTTTACTGCTGCACCTTAAAATTTATTATTGAAGTAACTCGTTTACTCTACTTACTCGCTTGGAAGAAAGAAGTAGGCTTATTTACATATTATTATTAATTTTGGGGAAGACCCTATAGCCAGATAGAAATAGTTTATTGAATTCTTCTATTCTTAAGTGTTGAGCCAGGGCTGCATAATCACACAAAATGTCAGTTTTCGTTCAGTTAGACAGACCTAACTAACTTATATCTGTGTTTCGGCCTGATAAACACAGGTCCAAGTGCCCAAAGACGTTCACCTGAACCACAATATATTTTGAAACGTCTGTATATCAATTATGAACTAAGAGACAAAGCAGTTAGGTGTTGTAACTCATATTCTATATAGGGTATACTTATATTTAAACAAATGGCCATTGGAGAGGAACAAATCAAAAACCAAAACAAAGGAGAATAATACTACTTTATTGCTAGGTTTGTATTAATCTTACTGTTTTTATAGACGGTTGAAAGAGACATTTCATTTCGTTTCCTATCAAAACCACTTCTCGATACTCTGGATTAAAAAATTGGGTTGTACTGTGTACCCTACAAAAGAATGATGAATTGATGCACCATACACATAGACGACGGCAGCTACACGACTACATCTGTCGAATTATAAAAACAACATGTTCTTATGGAGGCGATTATTTTAGCGACGACGCGACCACATGACTACCAACCACAATTGTGGCTGTAGCCAATTTTAAAGAGAGAAGAGTGTTTGCTTTTGTTGTTTTGGCTGTGTTTGCTGCAAGTGCTGCCGCTTCCATTGTGTTTAGCAGCTGACTACACGGCGACAGTTGTAGCCGACAGAGTTTCGTAGTCGTGTATTCGTGTCAATGTGTATGGACCATGAGGCGCGACATTTTCCAACGGCTTTATAGCAATTTAGGGTCACTAATAACGACTGGGTACTCTTTTGTTTTATTGAAAAAGGGTAAAGGTAGGAAATGGAGGAAAGATGTATATTCAAAAATGGTTTATCTCTTTGTGCTTAACAACTTTGCTTCAGACATCAAAATCGCTTCTGTTGAAATAAAGAAATTTCTTAATAGTTCCTAGAGATCCATATTGTGAGAGAAATAGATGTGATTGAAAAAAAACGGAGTACGCAGTCGTGATCAGCAACTCTAAATTACTATAAAACCGTTCGAAAATAATCTCGCGCATAAAATTTTTGTTGCACTGTGTTGTTAGAGGCTATGAAACTAAAATTTAATTGATCATATTTCATAGTTTTAACCAGAGCTGTAAAAGAATGCAATTAAATTAATTGCAATACCTTGACGTCACAATTAATAACCGACAATTCATGATTGCAGTTACTGAATAACATATTTGACTCCAGAATAAAAAATGCACTTGGAAGTCTTTTTGGGAGTCGCCGATTGGACATTCATTTAGGAAAATTTTTTTTTTAGAGCCAAGGGAATGCAAACTTTTTTTGAAATCATGAGACTCAATTAACTCCAAATGACAGCATTTGAGTTCAAGGTTATTGAAGTGACTCCAAGTGACTTTAAAGCAGTCATAATTTTGGAGTCATAAGATTTGGATTCTCATGATTTCAAAAAAAGATTGCATTCCCTTGACTTTAAAAAAGACTTTTCGAAATGAATAACCAATCGGCGACTCCAAAAAGGACTCCCAACTGCATTTTTTATTCTGCAGTCAAATAAGTTATTCAATAACTGCAAACAAAAATTATTATTCATTTGTGACTTATATCCTCAATTGATTGCATTCTTTTACAGCTCTGGTTTTAACTTTTACTTCATTGCCACTTAACAGTTAGTGTTGTTTATTCAGCTTAAGGACGTTTCATTAATCCATTAAGGACGAGCGGGAACCAAAGTAGATAGATAAAGAAAGTAACTTGAGAACAAAATTGATTTTGAACCCCTGCCTCAGGAACGGCTCATCGACAAGGTGCCATATGGCACCGCTAGGCATTACTGGGTTAAGCCGTATAAACAACACTTTAACTAATAAAGTAATTTTTAAATAAAAATCTCGTTCAGTGCTTCTTTCACATTTAAAAACAATCTTTTAATTCTTTTTTTTATAAGAAATTAGTTGGGATCTTAAATTTGGGTGGGTGGATTCAATTGGCCCAATAACAATATTTTGAGTGAATTTTGAGCTAATATTACGAATCGTTTTCATATACCTTCAAAATAATTAAAACCATTTTCAACGATTTATGTGATTCACAAATTTTTAACAGAATCTTGAAAACCAAAAACGTGTGTTGTTTCGGAATCAATAAACCATTTCTTATAGTAAAATAACAATGTCATTGATATTTTTATGAAACTTTATTCTGATTATACAATACTGCAATACAATTTAAAGACTAAAGACTATAAATAAATAAAATAATATAAAGCGAGTATGTATTTACTGTGGAATGAAATGCTGAGGGAAATCACTTGCGCAAATAACGTACACACGCGTACACATGCATATGTATGTATGTATGTAGCTTTACTTCATGTGCTTAAAGTGCAAACTTTAAATCATATTTAAGTACTTTATGCCATTTAATTTAATTTACACATAATACATAGTATGAATACACTCCCTTTTTTTTAGCTGTTTGCTCCATTCATTCAGCTAAAATACCATTTACACTTTTCTGTTGTTGTTTTGTTTTGTATGGCTGAAGTTGCTGATGATGCTCTCCTCCTTGCGAAAAAACAGATGCGTGTGTATGTATATATGGACACGTGTGTGTGTCTTTGTCATCACAACGCAATACAATAAATAAAAATAATAATATTGTGTAAAAAGGAACTAAAAAAAGGACAGTGTATTTGCTACACTTTTTCACATTCCCATTTTCATTTACTACACATTCTCATCACTTCCCACTAACTCCTCTCTGTCATTCGTTATACCGTCGCAGGATGTCACACATGTGCTGAGAACAAAGACTTAAAGTACGGTTAAAAATGTGTGCTGCAAATATCTAAATATTGAAAGAAAGAAATGAACCTAACATAGTTTGCTTGGGTTGAAAGTACTGAAGAAGAAAAAGGTACTGAAAGTGAGGGAAAGCGAGGGCTGGACGAGAAAGAATGTCTGAACTATTTTACAGAATGCATAAAAAAATGCTGTGTACTAGTAACTTAGCTAGTTATATAACATAATAATGATGACTCTAAATGTTGTTGACTTCCTTGGAAAATTATGTTGGCATTGATAACACATAGACACACACACACATCAACTACAACTAAACAACAAAAGCAACAACAACAACAACATCAGTTAAAAGACCGCACTAGTTATTTGCTGATTTGAGGATACAATTTAGTTGGGTGATAAATGATGTCAACGGGAAAAAAAGTGTTAAAATGTTAAAAAGCTGATAAGCTTTTTCTTCAAAAACTGCTGTTTGTTAATGGCAAAAAAGAAGGTAACAACAACTAAATTGTCCTAAGTACAAGGTGATGTTTGATGTTCTTAATTCTAAAAATATTTCTTCAATGTTACATAAAAAACCAAAACCTTTTTACTTAATTATAAACTATGGCTACATATGTTTGCACCCACACCACATTATTGAAATTGTTGCTATGGGAAATAGTGAGAAAATGCACTTAAATTAATTAGAAAAAAACTAAAAAACTAACTAAGAGTAGATAGACATACATACGAATAATCATTAAACAACGTTTTCTTATTATCATTAACAAACAATATCAATAGCAACAAAAAAAAAAAATATTTTTCAACAGATATTCTCACTCCTGCCTACAAATATACATATATTCGAAAACTGAAATGAACACAGTTTTGCTTTCAAATAGGAAAATGTTAATATAATTATTCCCACGTTGGCAACCAAAATAAATCGAATTTTCAACTTACAAACAAATGATGCTAAATACACAGGCATATAGTAAGGAGTGAGATCGAAAAAATCTTAACATATATAAAATTCAATAATTTTTAAACGGTTGATCTTAGAGTTTTGATTTTTTTTTATTTAATTGATAATATTTTACAAATTACAGAAAAATATAACTTTTATAGTTCTAACCACTATTTATGAACTCATGGACCTTCCATTAGAAATTTGATAGTTGTTTCAGACACCTTTTTGGAACAGTTTGTCCATCTGCTTTTAAAATCTTCGATATTTTGTGACACCGTTTTTGTGCTCTTTAAGTTTCTTTTCACAAGAGCCCAATATCTCTCCACTGGTCTTAGCTCCGGACAATTTGGAGGATTGGCCTCTCTTGGTACAAAGACTATGTTATTACTTTGGTATCACTCCAGAGCTTTCTTGCCGTAGTGACATGATGCCTATTCGGGCCAAAAATATGTGGACACATTGTGCTCTCTTATGAAAGGAAGAAGTCTTTTCTCAAACATTCTTTGATGTGTATTTCGGTATTTATAGAGCCCACTGTAACAGACGACTTGCTTCTTTTGCCGCAACTGCATATAGCTTGCCATACCAGAAATTTTTTAGGAAATTTTGTCTGCTTTTGGATTCTAAATTGTTCTTCGACATTTCCTCGAGCATCAGCAACATAAAAATTTTGACCCGGAAGCTGCGTAAAATCTGCCAGTACATACGTTTCGTCGTCCATTATACAACATGAATATTTTTGTATGAAATTCGATTTTAATTTCCGAGCCCTACTTTTAGAGTCTAAATTTTTTGCAGCATTCCTGTCTGGAACTTTTTGGACTTTGTATGTTTTCTAACCTGCATTGGTTTTAACTTTTTACACCAAATAGTCAGAGCACTGGGCTAACCGGGCAGTTTTTCTACCAGTTGTGTTTGGAGATTTTTTCAATATGCTTTCTATTTCCATGGCTTTCCCAATATCTTTCGGTCCTTGTTTTCTTCCCGAACCAGGTTTCCTATCGATGGTCAAATTCTCCTGAAACTGTTTAATAACATTGGAAACAGTTTGACGGCAGACCTTCAATTCTTTGGCCAATTTTTTGTAGGACCAATTTGGATTTTTTTGAACATTTTTATTCATTTTAAGACATACTTCTTTTTCTTCACACATTTTGATCAAACTCACAATAAATCAACATGTTTGTCATTAAAAATAACAACTGACATATTTTTCAAAGATAACTAGATCAAAGAAATTTTTAAATTTTACACCCAAAAAAAATTATTAGGTAAAACGTGTGATAAGATTTTTTCAATGTCACTCCTTAAAGCCCAGTAGGAAAATTATTGTATGCCGGTAATATAGAAAATGTTAGTAATTTTTTGGCCTAAAGCGAGTAAATGGCCAACACCAAGACCTCACTTTTTTCCCCCTCCGCTCTTACCGATGAAAATTTTATTAATTTTGAACGTTCGTCATGAATAAAAAAAATTAAGTCCCTTTTTTAGGAAGTTTTTGAGTGCGCAAAAGGCAACTTAACTTCAGATTAGCCAAAGCATTTCGCCCGAAAGATTTAGAGGCTCCAACACCGTACCTTAGATGTGAAAATCACACCACAAGTGAATGGTATTCCAAACAGTGGCTGTTAACAGCCAGTGGATCTGCTGAATCGAGGACAGAAGCTGACTAAACTGACAATCAACTGACGATTCACGAAATAACTTAACCCTCTCGTTCCCAAGTTTGCCTCTTGACGGCTTTCGCCAAAAAGGGATGGAATTGCCACCATAACAGTTTTCTGTTGCTACATTTTAATATATCGTTTATAGAATTCGCCAACCTTTTAAAAAATGCATTAGTTACAAGTTATGATGCGCATTACAGAAGTTAACGACATTCAAAGTCAAAAATTTGTGAAAAATAGAAAAATTAATTATTTTGATTGCATTTGAGATAGAAGTGAAAAAAATAAAAGAAAATAAACGAAATACTTCCCGTCATTGTATCCAGATAAAAAAACTAGCTATTGAATTTTTTATATGCAATTCATTAATTTTTTTTTGGGTTTTAAATCAGTTTATGATTTTTACGCCAATATTAATCAATTCCGATTTTTTTTTATCAATAAAAAATCTGGGAACTAGAGGGAGGGACCTCGGAAGAGATACCAGCCGGATTGAGAAGAGTTTTAAAACTTGCTCAGACGTAGGTTCCCTGTAAAAAAAAAATTTAAATAATAATATTCTATAAAAATGTATTCAACACTAACACTATTCGAGAATTTTTAATTTAAACTAAAAGAAAAGATCGTAAGTTTTTGGCACAGACGAAAGTGGGCACGCTTTATCATAATCCAACAAAAACTCGATATTGAAAAATTTATCTTAGGGCCTTAGCAAATTAAGGCAGCGATATATAATTCTTCATAACTTCATTCTTTATTCATATTTATAAGCTCAAGTTAGGTTTACATCAGAAAAATTTTCTTCAAAATGAGTGAAGAAAAAGAAGTACGTCTTAAAATTATTAAAAATTTTCAAAAAAAATCCAAATTGGTCCTACAAAAAATTGGCCAAAGAATTGAAGGTCTGCCGTCAAACTGTTTCCAATGTTATTAAACAGTTTCAGGAGAATTTGACCATCGATAGGAAACCTGGTGTGGGAAGAAAACAAGGATAACATGATATTGGGACACCCAAGAAAATAGAAAGCATATTGAAAAGATCTCCAAACACATCAGGTAGAAAAGCTGCCCGGTTAGCCCAGTGCTCTTCTATTTGGTGCGAAAAGTTAAAGTCAATGCAGGTTTGAAAACATACAAAGTCCAAAAAGTTCCAGACAGGAATGCTGCAAAAAATTTAGACGCTAAAAGTAGGGTTCGGAAATTAAAATCGAATTTCATACAAAAATATTCATGTTGTATAATGGACGACGAAACGTATGTACTGGCAGATTTTACGCAGCTTCCGGGTCAAAATTTTTATGTTGCTGATGCTCGAGGAAATGTCGAAGAACAATTTAGAATCCAAAAGCAGACAAAATTTCCTAAAAAATTTCTGGTATGGCAAGCTATATGCAGTTGCGGCAAAAGAAGCAAGTCATTTGTTACAGTGGGCTCTATAAATACCGAAATATACATCAAAGAATGTTTGAAAAAAAGACTTCTTCCTTTCATAAGAGAGCACAATGTGTCCACATATGTTTGGCCCGAATTGGCATCATGTCACTACGGCAAGAAAGCTCTGGAGTTGTACCAAAGTAATAACATAGTTTTTGTACCAAGAGTGGCCTATCCTCTAAATTGTCCGGAGCTTGTGAAAAGAAACTTAAAGAGCACAAAAAAGGTGTCCCAAAATATCGAAGATTTTAAAAGGTGATGAGCAAACTGTTCCAAAAAGATGTCTGAAACAACTATCAAGTCTCTAATAGAAGGCTTACCAAAAAAGGTCCACGAGTTCATAAATAGTGGTTAGAACTATAAAAGTTATATTTTTCTGTAATTTGTAAAATATTATCAATTAAATAAGAAAAAATCAATTAAAAAAGAAATGATCAACCGTTTAAAAATTATTGGATTTTATATATGTTAAGATTTTTTCGATCTCACTCCTTAGCTGCTATGAAATTTAGCACTAAGATTGTAGCTGTTAATATTAGAATACACTGGCGAAAACACTGTCATGCATTTCGGACATTCTAGTGTAAAATCATGCAGACATGTAAAACATTTTGAAGACAATATTCCCTAGCGACAATGATTCTATATGTAGAAGTTAATATAAAAATTTCCTACAAGGTAGCTACATACATTCTCTCACAAAATAATACAATTTTATTAAATATGAATGCTGACACTCATTTCGCATTTTGTAGAAGGATGTATGTGTGTATGTGAAGAGGAAAGCCAGAGGGTGGGGGGAGGAGTGGAGCGAAGAAATTAGCATTTTATAAAATTACAAAAATAAAGAATGAAATAAAAAAAAAAAACAAAATATATCAACTTCAACTCAATTAAAGTGCGCAAAAAGCAGAAACAAAAATATGTACTTTTTGAATAAAATTAGTACATAACTACAAGCAAACATGCAGAAAACAAGAAGAAAATCAGCCAATGAATTGTGGGAGACGAGATGAATGAGAAAAAAAAAAAAAGAAATAAATAAAGAAGAAATTCTGTACTCTAACTAACTACAGAATAAAATGTGCAACAGATGTGCTACATTATACAACCAACTACAAGTTCATAGTGAAAGTTTTAACGTTTGGCTGTAGTAGATATAGTATTAGTAGTAGTTTTAGAAGGTACCATATTGCACAAATGTTATTCGTACAATGTAATTTATATTAAAAATGGATTTACATGTAGAAGGAGTAGCGATAGCAGCAGCTGAACACAAACAAAAAGAATAGTTAAATATTTTGACAACAGCAGCTATACATGCATAAAATATCCACCTACTCTAAAGAAAAAACTATATATATTACTCATTTAGTAGTTACAACTATGTAAAAGTGTAGTAAAAGACCGAAAAAAAGTAGTATGCATACTAAATTAGAAATTTCATTCAAATGCGGTTCATTCCTTTTTTTTTTGTTTTTTTTTTTTTTTTGTAGTAATTTAGTTTTGTTTTCTCTCTTGAGCTCTCTCTTTCCTTTTTTTCTCTGTATAGGATGTGTTTGTGTGTGTTCTGTGTTTTGCAATTTGATGAATATAAAGGTTTAGTAATGCATGCGAGAGAATTTTTAATTTTAATCACAAAAAAAAAAAAAAAAAACTCATAAAGTGTTGAGCGATAGAAGAAAGAAAAACCAATAAATATTTAAAATTTTTATAGGTTTATATTGTGTAAAATAAATTTAGTTTCTTTAATCTTATGTATATTTTTGCAAATTTTGAATTTGGAGAGATAAGCATCCTTGGATATAAATAAATATGATCGTCACTGCAGAATTTGTCGGAAGAGAAGAAAAATTAAAACACCAGAGATCGGCTCTAGACATTTGGGAAAAATGACAAATAGTCAAATGACCATTAATCAACAATTTTTAAGATCCCTTTGAAGTAGAAGCACGAATGTCTGGGTTTTAGTCTCAAAAATGAACGTAAATATTTTTTATGGAATTTTAACGCCATATCAGAATCTTGCTGCAGATTTTTCTATAACGTCAGGATTACGCGATATTCTAGCCTAAAAGTGGGTCAAATTGAGGCTTAAATTTAATCTTAATTTTCGCTGGTTCTCCATTAATTAGGTGCTACAGCTAAAATCTCCGAGGCCTTGAAACTTGAAACTCTTAAAAAAGAGCGGATTTCTCAGGAAAAATGCTTTAATTTCTTTGTGGAACGCCTGAGTATAATAAAAAAAACGCTACTGTTTGAGCTTTGCAATGTGGCAATGATGCTGACAACTATAAAAATAAACAAAAGCAAAAACAGCTGCAGTAAAAATTGATAAAACACGTACACAATATACGCTTTGATTGTAATATTAAAATTTTTATAGTAATGTACACCTAATAATAATAATAAAAAAACAAAAAACAAAAAGAAAATAATTAGGGTTCCGGCACTTGTGGTTTAAATTAGATAAATGTATCTGTTTCTTTCCGTTTACAATACTAGGTTTGTAGGAGGTTTTTGTTTATTATTTTATTATTATTATTGGCTTAAACATTTTCATGTTTATCTTGGCACATTTTATTTCGGTAACCATCATATTTCAAGTTATACATACATAACGCCCGATTGCCTTTCAAAACAGGTGCGAATTCAAATCTATGTACATAAAGTAAGTAGTAAACAAAGTTTTTAGCCTGGTCGCATGTTTATATTTATCTATGTATGTAAACATATGAAAGTTTGCAAGTATATAAAACATGCTCACAGCTAATTAAATATAAAATCACTTCTTTTTTTTTTGCAATTGTAATTTGTGCTATATTTTTTAAATAATTCTAAAGCTGTTTTTTGTATGAATACATAAATTATAGGACATTAGGACAAATATAAATTACTAATGAATTTATGTGGGGTGGAAGAATGATTTGAGATTAGAGCAATTAAGAAGTCATAACTTTTAAAAGAGCTTCTTCATCTGGAGGAATTTTATCTCGAAGAGTTGCTTCATAGTTTTCCAAGTCTACCACTGGCTACAATATTAGGATTTTTGAAGGCATGATTACTACATTGATTTTTTTATAAATTAAATTATATAAAGTTTGCAACTTATTATAAAAAATACAATTGAGCTGATTATGAAAAAGTAAGCAATTCATTACACTATATTGATATAATTTAAAGCTAACGTTTGACTAATTAAGTATATTCACTAATACAATAATAACAAATATGATATAAACACGAGAATTGATGAGAACTTGGTAATATTAAGTACAAAACTTACTCAAAAGGATTAAATAAGGTTCACGGACTGAACAGTAATGATGTTTAATCATAGCAGCTCTCCCCTCCCGTCAATACAAACTGGTGGAACACATAAAAAATTCAGACATAGGACAGGACAGAAAATGAGACACCGAAACATTCTCCTGTACTGCGAGGCACTTACTCGTAGTAGAAAAAAATATTTTGGGGCATTATTTGCAGATAGTTTTTACAGTAATACCTTAGAGCCAAAACTTTTACTAAGATCTGAATAGTAATGATTATTTGAGGCTATAATAGACTTAACACCCGGTGAAATAATAATAAAACAAACACCAACATTTTTCTTTCCATTTAACATTGATGAAAGAAAAATCAATATGAAGTCCATTTTTTGATTAGTTTTTTAGTTTAGCAGTTAGGTGAGAAGAAATGAAAGGCTGCCCTGATGCGACCTTGCGGGTTTAAGCCAAAAAATCTTTATATATATAATCGTAGAGTTTTGTGTATATGACGTCGTGTAACTTCTGAACGACTAGGCCGATTGAAGTCATATTTGTAGAATATATTTTCTTTGGCGGGAGGATGAAACATAGCTATTCATAATGACTTTTAGGAAAGTGGGCGTGGCACTTCTCATACAATCGTAATAGTTTTTTGGGTATATCTCAAGAACCATTTATAGCACAGTGCAGAAATTTGGTACAATAACGAGAATTGGCAATGCCATGCTACATATGCTAAATATGGGTGGGATTGACAAAGGGGGTGTGGCACTTTTCATATAACCTGAATTTTCATTGTGAGATATCTTAGTAGCCATTTATGGTACGGTACTAAAATTGAAATTCTTTCAGTTTGATGGATTAATGGACGTGGCACCATGCTTCACTTTTATTTTCTACTACTAATTCTACTATTACTTCTACTACTATTTTCTACCACTTTTAAACTTCTTTTTTTCCACAAATGTTTCTTATTTTCTACTACTTTTTCAGCCAATATTTTCTACTACTACTTTTTTTCTACAAACTTTTAAACTTCTTTTTTTCCACAAATTATTCTTATTTTCTACTACTTTTTCAGCCAAAATTTTCTACTACTATTTTAGTACTTTTTTCTACTACTTTTTTATACGTTTTTTTTTCTTATTTTCTACCACTACTTTCTACTATTTTTTACTACTATTTTGTACTACTTTTTTACAGTTTTTTCTACTACTATTTTTTACTATTATTTCTATCACTCTTTCTACTCCACTTTTTTTATTTTTGTACTACTATGTTTTACTATTTTTCTACAACATTTTCTGCTACCCTTTTATTGCTTTTATTACAACAATTTGTAATACTATTTTTTTTTATTTTTCCTTCTACCTTTTCTACTACTATTTTCTTTTACCTTTTTGCTGCTATTTTCTACTACTTTTTTCATTCCTTTTTCTACTATTATTTCTACTACTTTATGAAATATCTTAAGACCCTGTCTAGCTATCTTAAAATTCGATAGGGGGCGCTGTAACAAATTCTATATTTATAATAAATATGAAATTGGTTCAAATTATGAAATAACTTCAGGAATGGTCTTTGATATGCATATAGAGCCTCCTGAAATATTGTTTCTATAATTCAACTGAAATCTAATAAAATTGTTCAACAAAAAAAAAAAACTTAAAAGTTATTCCTTTTTACTGCAGATATGCTGGAATTTCTATCTTACTGCTGAATGACCCCTTTAGCATCAACTGGTTTAATAACTTTGCTCAAACGATATCATCAGCCCATATGGCTTTGTTTTTGTCGAAGGTCACTCACTGGTGCGCCTAACGGTCTTTTGTTTTTGTAAATATGCACAATTTTCTTTGCTATTAGACTTCAATTGTTTTCGTACACGTCGTTGAGTTCACATCGGTGATAATACAATAAAAATGTTTCATTTTCTGGTCGTCCAGACGCAATGTAAACTTTCATTTCTAAAATTTAATTAACACAATATTGATTTGACATTTTCATTTATAATGATTGGACTTGTGTCAGACCTCCTTACTTAGGGAATACTTAGTTACAACCACAGAACCTTGCAAGAAATTCGCTCAAAGACTGAAGTAGTGGTTAGTGTGCTAAACTGCTACGCACTAGGTCAATACTCAAAAATTGCTTTAAAAAAGTTTTTCACTTCGCCCTTCGGAATCAGCATAAAACTGTAGGTCCCTTCTGTTCGTGTACAAATATAACTTACAAAACAAAGCTTGCTCTTATGTCTTCCGTGGGCTATTGTGCCAAAGATGTTTTTAAACAGGACGGACGAATGGGGGCATTGACTTCCAATAGCGCTTACTTCATTGGAATATTGTAGAAATTTAAAAGGAAGAGAGAAAGTACAGCGAAGGTAAAAGACTTTCCTTAATTTCTTTTTGAAATCCAGGCGAAGGAAAAGTAGATCTCATCAAGACATCACTAACTAAAAGGCAACTTCATCTTCTTGCGAGGACTGGACAATAACAGTCACTTTCCTACTGAAGGTTAATTGTAGTTCATGAGATCTTTCGTAGTGTCTTGGCGCATCATAGTGTCTTGGAACCCATGCACAACTTTTTTTAGGCCTCGTGATAATATTCATTTTTGTTTTACAATTGCAGCCTGATTGTCACTGCACATTTCTTTTCGCCGACTATTTAAAATTATAAAGAAAGTTTGAAAAACCGTCGCTATTTGTCCTGTAGCGAAAAAGTATCTGTCTTCATCGCCTATGTACCAATCAGAACGATTATTGTTTTAGAGAATTACCTTTAGATATCTTCATTGGCTCCACTTGGCATATTTGACATATTTCCCAACCATTTGATGTAGGGCACAATACGGTAGTTACGGGAAAGAGTTGATTGGTGGATTGATCGCTTCACTGGCTGATTTTCATACAGATAGTAAGAATTTTTTTGTATCTAACAATGAATTAAAAATTTCCTTTTTAATTTTTGGTCACTGTTCACCGACTGAAGCCAAAACTCGGAAACTCGGGCTGGTATAGAGTCGATATCAAATTTCTTAGGTTTAACTAATTTCCGAAGTAGAAGAACGGTGAATCTCCCAGATATCTTTACTCTCTAGTTATAGCCTAAATTCAACTACTTGTAATTAACACAAACTTTCACACAATTATATTTGAAATATACTACAAAGAGATGACAGCAACACTACCACTCGTCTCAATATTGTCTGTGTTAGCAAAATGACAATATAATTGTCAAAACTCGAAGTAAAAAGAGAAAAAAAGAAAAAAAAAACAGTAACCACCAATTGTCTACTCTATGCCCACATGGCTGGCTATCTAACTTACTATCTATCCATCTATCTAACTATTCACAAAAAAAAAAAGTAAGAAATTAAAAGAAAAAAAAGGTCATTACAAGACAACAATGAAAGCATGGAAACGTCATGCCGGCTTACAGACGGACATTCAAACAAAATAAAAAAGGAGCACACAGTACACAAAAAAAAAAAATTAAATAAGTAGAACAATTTAAAAATTCAAGAAAATGACAATTGCAAGACAAACATTTTATTATCGCTATATAGGTAGTAACGATGTAGTTATGTATATTTATTGCTGTAATTTTTGCTCAGTAAGCATTTTTTTTCTTTTTTTCTTTACTTTTTTTGTCAGTGAAATTAAAGCAAAAGAAAGGAAAGTTAATGTATAAAACTCTAGTAGTTAGTATGGCAATGTATGGGTAGATTAGGTTGTTAGGTAAGTATCTATTAAAGTTGGTCAAAAGCAGAAATAGTAGCAGCCGCCAGAGCTAGAACCACAATGCCGGCCGATTTGTAAAGAGGCCAAAAAGTCAGTAAGCCAGCAAACTCACTTAATTGCATGAGCAAAGTCAAAGTGCATCATTATTTGTAACTAAAAGTACATAGTTTGTAATAAGAAAGAATAAAATGAAAATGAGAAGGGGCGGTGGCATATCAAGGATTTGGGGAGGGCTGATTCTGCTATCTAATAGCAATAATCATCAGACCAATAACTAGACTAAAATCTAGACAAAAATTCAGACCAAAACTCAGACGAAAAAAATATATAAAATCAGTCCGAAATCTCCATAAAATATCAGATTAAAATTATAATCGAAACCCAGACCAAATTCAATTAAAACTTAAACTAAAAGAATAAAATCAAAGCAAAATTCGACCAAAAAAGGACCAAAATTCACCCAAAATTCAGAACGAATTCCGACCAAAATTTAGATTAAAAAGAAACTAAACTAAGCTCGAGATTTGGATTAAATTTAAACCAAGGGTCAAACAAAAATTGGGACCAAAACCAAACCAAATGTTGGTACCGCTTACCCTGGTATTTCAAATTTAGTCTATTCTAAGTACATATACATAACAAATAAACAGTTGCGCATTAATGACTATAGCCTCCCCCCTCCCCCTCCCTGTGGATACGCCACTGAGGAAGTGTAATGGTGAAAAAAGGTGTAAAGTTGACAACAATTTAAAATATTAGATGCAGCAAACAATTAGAGAAATGCTTAAAAAACAAGAAGAAAATAAATTTTTGTTGCTTTTAATTGCTTTATGTTGATGATGACTTTCGGGATGATGACGGACATTGGGTCATTGTATTGTATACTAACCCGCATCACCATGGCCGGCCGAATGAGATGCAATACGATGTCATGCCAGCCAGCATCATTTAAGAGTCATTAAAGTTTTTGAAAATTTGAACAAGAAATTGTTATAATTTGTTTTTATTTTCCCCTCAAAAAAAAAAAAAATATGAAAAAAAATGAAAAAGAGCATTAAATAAAGAAATTGTCTATGACTTTGTTAAAAAAAACCAATGCATCTGTTGGTTTTTTTTAACAAAGTCATCACTATCATCTACACACCAAAATGATCTTCATTATCAATATGATCGGAGCATTACTCATTAAAACTATTGTCATGATCAAAAATAACCAATTTTCATCATCAAAAAGTCATACTTTAACATGATCATTATACACATCCGCATGATCCATGATCTATGATCATGACAATCTTAACAGCAACAAAGACCAACACGCTTAAATTAAAAGGAAATGTAATTAAATGCTGGATTCTTTTTATGTTTTTATTTAACTGAATTGCGTTTTAACGTAATTTCATAGCATTGCATCGCATCTTAAGAAGTTTAGCGTTGTGAGTAGACAAAAAAACAAGACAAGCTAAAACAACAAAAAAAAAAAAAAAATTTTTATTCTCGCCATAACTTGCTTTACCAGTCCTCCTTCAGACGGACTTTGGTTGCCTTCTTGACAACAGCAAGAGTGGGAGCGGTAACAGCAACAGCAGTAACAACAACAACAGCATTTGCTTACATTCTGTCTGTTGTGAGATTATTATAGTTGAACTGAGCTGGTTAAACTTTACGTCAGCGCGGCATCATATCAGCCAATGACTTTTTCTCTTCCATGTTTGGTTTATTTATTTTTTATTTTTTTTCTCAGTGCAATAACATGTTGGCGTAGAAATATGTGCGAGCGTGTTTTGCGTGTATGAGTGTGTGTGTGTGTGTGTGCAAAACTGGTAGAATGCACTGGAGTGCGCACAGTGGGATGCAGTGATGTTGGGGATGTTTAGATAATATTAACGTGGGATTACTTAAATGTGTGAGAGAATTTAGAACTTAAATTTGCTAAAAAAAAAAGATCAAGACAATAGACAACGCGAAGTGGAAGATGATGAGTTTGAATTATAGTGCGAACACACGCAAATTGTCAAATGAAATTCTGAATTTCAGAAGAATTTCAATGAAATTCAGTTGAAATGCCGAAAGTAATTCAGCAACCCTCAAATACATGGTTATAAAAATAAGGAAAATACAGCATCTATTAAATTTTTGAAGACATTTTTCATTTTGTTTCATAACAGCTGCTCTTGTAATATTTATTAACAAAAGTAAGAGTGGAAAAATAAAATAATGAAGTCGAAGAGCAAATCATTGCTATTCCTTCAATTATCTACAATTTCAATATAAATTTTTACTATCCAAATCCATATTTTTATTTATTTTTATTTTTACAAAACACATGAAATTCCTTTTTTGTCGTATGACTATTGAAATTTAGAATTTTAACGAAATAGACTCTCGGGTGTGTGCTGCTCATTGAATGCAAATTTTAAAATTTAATATTGCACCGACGAAAATCAGTCAGAGATCTCTAGCCTTTATCTACTACTACTATTATGGCACAACAGCCCATGGAGGGCCAAGGTCGAGCTTTTCGCATCCATTCATGTTGTGTGAGTTATATTTATACACGAATGGAAGGGACCTACAGTTTTATGTCGAATCCGAACGGCAAAGTGAAAAGCTTTTCATAGGCATTTTTTACTCTTGGAGGTTTGCCATTGCCAGCCAAGAGGTGGTGCCATGTAGAAAAATTTTTATTTTCTATTTTTGAACCCGAGATATGAACCCGGGCACCTCTGCGTAGCAGTCCAACACACTAACCACTAGGCTACAGCGACCACCTCTAACTTTTATCACAATCTGAATTTATTCCCCGCCGAAACAACAAAAATCTCTCTTCTATAAAGTTAATTTTTAAGCCGTCCAGGCCAAAGTGTGTCTCTAGACTCTAACCTAACCTAATTTTTTGATAATTTTTTTATTTGTTAGATGCGTTTGTTGGCATGGTATACATAAACCCAGAGTGATCATTTTAAACAGAGTTTACTTATTTGGAGCCAAAAAAAACAAAGTGCAAAGGAAGAGCAAAAAATAGAACATGTTTTCATTAAAAGAGTAAGGTTAATAACCCAGCAGGGGATAGTTACTCTATTTGGGAGGTATTTCCTTGAAGGAGCACTACTTCTAGTATAGACTAAACAAAGAAAGAAACAACTCCTCGAAAAACTATCATTATTTTGTTTTGCACAGAATTTTAAAATGTGACAAATTTCAACATCAGAAAAAGCTTCAGAAAAATATAATTATCTACTTAGATTTGAAGGCTTATGAAATATAAAATTGCTTTTCTGTACCTAGAGCGTCGAGCGTAATACAACTTAAATGCTAAGAAAACATTTAAGAAACAGACGACACACTATCAACTAAACTCTTGGCATTCCGAAGTAAACAAACAAGGTTTGCCTGCGTATCTACAGAAAGAAAAAAGTAGAGAAAATCGCACAAGAGGCTATAAAGAGCAAAGACAACAACAGCAATGCAAGTTAAATGCACTTCAACTGCAGTTTACAATAATGCGGCAACAGCAAGTACAACAACAGCAAAAGTAGCAACATTAAAAATACAGCAAACATCGAAAAAGATCAAAGTCGTTTTATTATTTATGAGCCTGACCGAAACCGGTTTAATTGCTATGTCTAGGAAGAGAAAAGAATCAATCCAATAAACCAGCAGCCAACGGAGATTGAAGTTCATGCCTAGTAATAAAGTAATAATATAAAAATAAGTAGAAACTTAGTAGCTTTTTCCAACTTTTTGGCTCAAGCATAAGACTAAAAGAAAAATTGCTATAATACAAAAAAAATTAATATTAATTAGATGATTTCAAGTGAAAAAAGAAACTAAGAAAAATTACCTTTTCACGTGCTGCACTGCGCTGTTGATAGCCCACAGCCTACAGTCGAAACCCGAAAATAGCTTACTTTAAGTTTCAGTTCAGTCAGTTCAGTTTTAATTCACAGCTTTCTTTTGTTGCTGTTGTTGCCACTTCTTTTTGGGGCCTTTTGCATTGAACACCGCTGAGTGTATACTATATACATATGTTTATATGTGGGTATGCAGCAAACTGTGCGTGGCTTTGCTTCTTCACTTATGCTCTATAGCAGACTCCACTCTCCCACTCTCACAGGAAATTCCAAGTGAATCCAAGAAGCGCACCAACAAAAACAGCACACAATTATTCAAACACAAAAACAATAAGAAGAGAAATAATGATTCTTTTTTTTCGCTATTAACTCGTATTCTTCTCCTTCCACTATTGCTCCCTTGCAATATCACACACCTCACCACACCACACCTCACCGATCTCTTTTTTTAGGAGGCAATTTTTCACTTTTCCGTGTACGTACACAAAACACAAATTTTTTCTTATCGCTCGTTTATTTATGTATGCACATACAGGCTGCGCGACTCAAGATTTTTTCGCGTGAAAATCGTACTTCGCAAAAAACTAACTTTAGAATTTTTTCTTGTTGGATGTTTGGTTGTTTCTGGTGCTGTCGTGGCGGGCAGCGGAATTTTGTATTTATTACAAGTGCTGCTCCCAATCTTCTCCAAAGTGCTGGCTGCTTGTGTGTTTGCTTGTGTACCTTTGAAATTATTGTGCTTTTCTTAACTTTTACTACTGCACACAATCTTCTACTGATATGCAGCACACAATACACAACAACACACCTCCACCTTTTTTCTTTTTCTTTACATACACTAATATCTTCTTACTATTTTTCGCGTAAATCGTCGTAGTTTAAATTATAATTCCTAATTGTGGATCCATTCACAGAGTGATAAAAAAAACAGCGAAAACCAATATAAATTTTCTTCCAACTTTTAACAATACACGAAATGTAATTTTATTTAAATATTTTCATTTGCTTGTTCTTTTATTAAGATAACACGATTTTATCACAATTTTTCTCCAATATTTATGGTTTTTTTCTAATTAATTTTATTTCTTCTTCTTAAACGTAAAATCGCGTTCACTAAACCTCTCAACTTCTCAACCGCAAATGACAACTCACAAGCGAATGACAACCGTAGGCACTGCCAGATGCGAAGTTTTGTAGAATGAACACATGCATTTGACAGATGAATAGTGAACAGGGCAGCAGGTGTGTGAAGAAAAGAGTAGTAAATACTAATTGGATATGCATGATAGTTGAAAAGGTAACGAATTAACGCACTTTTAAAATATCTATGGTTTTTGAAGCAGAAAACGGGAAATAAATTATTTTTAAAAAAAAATTTCATTATGGATCATCAAAACAAAATTTATATGGCCTTTGAAACCAATTTTTAACGATAAATTCAAACGCTCTAAACTTTGATAGATCGAATATTCAAAATAAAGTGTGTTCTCATAACGCCCCTTGTCTGAAATGAGCAGGCAGACGAGCTTGCAAGAAAGGGGGCAGCAACCACTTTCGTGGGACCTAAACCCTTCTGTGGAATAGGAGATAGCGTAATCAGGGAATTACTCAGGCAAGAAGAGAGGAACAAGAGGCCAGAACTCTTTACCAATCTTACGGGACTGAGGCAATTCAAAGCGCTTTTTGGTAATTATAATAAGAGTAGATAAGTATTCTGCATTGGTCTCAACAAAAACAGTTTGCGCATATTAGCTGGTATTCTGACTGGGCATTGCGGGCTCACAGAACACCTTTGCAAGATAGGGGCTGAGCAAAGCTCAGTTTGTAGGTTTTGTAATGAGGAAGACGAATCATCAGAACATATTTTAGCTCAATGTGGAGCACTGATCCACAAAAGAAGGAAATGTCTGGGCATGCACCAAGTGCCCAGTACCGAACTGGCATCCATAGATCCGGGCGCAATACTCAAATTCTTGAGGGAGACTGGACTGGATGAGGTACTCTAGACAGATTAGACTAGATAGAAAAGAAGGACGTACAATAGATCTTATAGGTTGCGGTACAACGACAGAAACCTCTATAATACGATACAATACAATACAACGCCCCTTGTCGGATTAGGCAATGGTCTCGTTTCACGGGCGCAAAAAGCAGCTGCCAGAGTGATTAATCAAAAATCAGTAATTTGTTTTGTGATTAGCTTTGCGTCTTAGAAACGGCATGATGCAT
This sequence comes from Toxonevra muliebris, assembly GCA_963691655.1. Lineage (NCBI taxonomy): Eukaryota > Metazoa > Arthropoda > Insecta > Diptera > Pallopteridae > Toxonevra > Toxonevra muliebris. The sequence goes on from OY829329.1 coordinate 52,592,438, forward strand.
TAGTTATAAAATTTTTGAAAATCATTAAATTCTAGTTTCTGAAATGTTTCAATTTCTCTCTAAAGATAAAATTATGGACGATTTCGAAATTGTGTCAAGCTTGCCAACTGTGAAAGTTTTGAGAAATCATGCTCACCTGAAAAATTAAAATATTAATATGATTAGAAAAATGGTGTCCAAATGGCAGCTGCTTTGCTAATCAGAAACACTTACCAACGCGTTTCTGACACACTCTGGCAGCTGCTTTTCGCTTTTTGCGTCTTAGAAGCGCACCCAACAATTACACTAGCTTACAAATTTTTAAAAAAATTTCTGAACTATGGTATTTGATAATAACTTCTTATATAAATTCCAAAAGAAAGTGTTTTTACATAATTGTCAATATCTCCGGTTTTTGTTAGTTGATTTTAAAGAACGTTATATTATATTAAAGATAATTGAATTTTACATAACACTTTTAAATCAGATTTTTGGTTTAGGAATTGTTTATGAGTTTATTGACAATTTTGCATAATTTTTTAAAAAATTTAAAATTTTTTTTTGGTTTTACAATGAATTATAAAAAAGGAAAAAAGTTTAGCCAAATTTTTTGTCTAATGTTAAAGCCCAATCTATTTTATCTAGAAAATAAATATATATTTAAGGGGAAATTCCAGTTTAAAATTGGAAACAAATTGGCTTTTTGGAAATTTTTTTTTTAAAAAACTATAATATTTTTTTACGAAATTGCTCTAAGACGTTATAAGTATCTTATTGAAGAATAAAAAAAAAATTTGTTTGTTGACCACTTTTAATTCAAGATGGTGGCGGCAGAGGACATCTCCAAAAAAGTAAATTTTAGGTGGTAGGATGGATTCCGAGCTTCCTAATAAAGACAGAGATTTAAACTAAAAACGATTTTGCTTGCTAGACATCTTTATAAGTGGAACCACAAAAAAGAGAAACTTTTCCTTTCCCCTTTTTTAGGGTTTTTTGACCTGAAGAAAAAACATATTTTTACATGGAACTTCTGTTAGGAAAATCCAATGTTTGAGGTTCCACTAACAACTATAATGATAATAAAAAAAAAGCATTTTGTTTTTTCAAAATCAGTTCAGTAGAACTTGAGATATCAGTTAAAAAACTTAATTTTGAGAAAAACGCGTTAAAGTTTCTTTTAATACATTTTTACGTTGAAAAATTGAATGTTTTCAGCTTCTTCTGTTGGCTTGAGCTATGCTAGTTTCGTCGATTTTCAACGCCCAAAAATATTCTTTTGCGATTCTGATAGAAAAAAGTATGCTGATTACGAATCAGATGTCAGTTTTTCAAAATTGAAAATGGCGGATCCAATATGGCGATAGATTTTTTAAAAATTGATCCGATCCCCGAGTTTTCGGGGTCGCTGATTACGAATTTGGCATCCGATTTTAAAAATATTGATCGGATTCACCCATCACTAGATGGGTTTTGGGGTCACTGATTACAAATTTAATGTCAGATTCGTAATCAGTGACTCTGAAATTTCCTTAATAACGATTGTGATGCTGTTTTCTCGAAAAATTCTTTGTCAACGTTGGGCCTCTTTTTTGATACATCAAGGCACAATTATGTGAATAACTTTCGTTTTACTTCGAATTTTTTACTAATATTTTAGAAGAGTATTTTTTAAACTATAAGAAAACCAAAAAAAAAAAAAAAAGAACAAAAATCTATGATCTTCAAATTTTAATTTGGAATGTCCCCTTAAACAAAAGCTTATAAATATAAAAATGGCTATTCAGTGATCAGTTTTGCTCTCGGTTTATTTATAAAATAAATTATACTAAATAAAACATTATCTGGGTCATAGTGGTGGTACCTAACAGACCTTGCTATTCTGAGTACTTCTCACTCTTATTTCTTATTTCACTTTCCATGTGATTTAGTTATAGAAAATCGTAAGCTTTCTTATATGAGTAGATCATGTTTAAAGAAAAAATTGAGGTTCAATTGAGGATCATTCATTTCTTGAAGGTTTGCTTATTTCAATTTTTATAATTGAAAACTGCAGTTCCACTTAAAAATTTCCAATTTTCGATTCTAATGTTGAAAGATTTTTTCTCAAACAAAGCGGCTGAATATGAATTTTGAGTCCGACATTGAAAAAGAACCTGATGACGTAAACACCACTCCAAATAAATATTTCTTAGTTAGGATTTATTAGTGTTTACTGGGTCTAAACGTACAGTTACAAAATGATTTTATATATCGTGGGCGTTCAAGTGGAAATTTTTTGATTGGGCTCGTAATAATTAATTTTAATTAGCTTCAAAGCGCATCATCTTTTGTAAAAACTGACTCAGAAATTAAAAAAAAAAGTACTTAACGAACTTTGCTTGACCGCATTTTCTTATACTTATACACTTCCTTTTTTATCAAATTCAAATAAAACACCTTCATTTCTATTTATTTAGAATTTTTTTTATTTTTAAACTACTGCAAAAAAATAAACTTCATAATTTATGTATAACTATAATTTAAATTTTAAAATCATCATCATCAACTAACATCACATCCAAAATTTTGATTTTCATTTCATACAGATTTCTAATTTAAGGACTAGTTGTTATGTATTTAGCAGCCTTACTTTTAAACAAACAAAAATTTCAAATAAACCCAAGTAGCATACAGTCAACGACGTAAAAAAGTTTTCACTTCTTATGACAACTGCATTTTATTATTAATTCGTCAATTCACATGCCGTCTTATTCTCATTTGCAATTGTTTTTTTAGTTTTTCATGCAAAATTTTAAAGGAGCGAATAAAGGATTAAGGTTCGATTATGCAAAAGTAACGTAGCGTAACGTAAAAATCTAATGAAGATATGACTATACGCAACGATGCGAGTCGGTAATCGCTTGCACGCACTTCCTATATCACAGAATCGATACGTGACAGTTGGCAACGTTACGAGACGCTATGTTAAGTTTGCATAATTGAGACTTATGAATTGCCCAAATCATTTGGATTATTTTGATAACTTTTAAGGCTGCATTTATATTAGTAACACGTATAATTTTTAATAATTAATACGAGTAACCATTTGAAAGATTTTTTTCTTTGTTTTAAAAGTGCAATAAAAATGCCAATTAAATGTTTCTTAAAATACGCAGGTGTATATTTATTTAATGCTTTATAAAAAAAAAAAAAAAACAAAAGCCAATTTGTATGGACGTTTTCATTATCTCTCTATTTATTGTAGTAATGGTATAATAAGGATATAAATAAATGAACAAAATCGATAATAGAAATGAATATTAAGTAAATTTATCAAACAAAATTAATAATATTTAATAAGTAAGTAACTAACTGAAGTTGTCATTTTTCGTGTAGCATTCGCATGTAATAATAAATTCATAGAAAACAAAAGTAAAAATTTCACCAAAAATTATTTTAATTAAATAAAATAAAATTGTAAATGTTATAACCATATCGAATCGTTCGTTCGTTCGTTTCCTCCTTTTTGCTGTAATCATTAACTGAAGTAACTATTTTTTTTTGTTTTTTGTTTTTAGTTTTTAACCAAAGCTTAACATTAATCATTAATTATTAATTAATTATAATTTTAAAATAGCATTATTACTTTCTTTTCAATACATATACTATTTATTATTGAATAGATATATGTATAGTAAGTATATATATTTTTTGTCTCTCTCTCTGATGCTTTCTTTTTTGCTCTTCACTATTTCTGCTACTTCAGCTTCACTTTGGCAAGCCGGCCTTGCTAATGTTCAGCTTCTCGGCTTCAGTAAATTCCAGTATGCTTTCAATTGCCTGCAAATGACCCTGTGAGTTCTCCTTATCAGTGAGAAAATAATAAATGGCGCTCTTAAGAAATTGCAGCGTGACTTCGGGATCGACATGAGTGCGTGTCTTTTGTGCATCCAAAAGGCGTCGGTAAATTGTCTGCATTGATTGGTAGATAAGATTCATGTTGCGAGCAGGTTTGAGGGTGAGGAAGGAAAGTACAAGTTTAGGGCATAAGCGTTTAAAATTAACAAAGAAAAATATTAAGTAGTATATACTTATATTTAGTAGCAGTAATTATAACAAATGAAAATGTTGGTATTAAAAATTATGAAATCAAAAATTGAATGAAATAAATAAATATTTACATTTAAAAAAAAAAACAAAGAAAAAAACATAAAGGGATGTTTGTTTGTATTAAATTGGTTTAAAAACTTAATACAATGTAGTTAAGTAAACCTACAAAAAAATGGATTATTGTTGTTATAAACTTTACAATGAACATTTAGAATTAATTGATAACTGAATGTGATTGTAGTATATATCGTTTATGAAAATAATTAAGTTTGTGTATGATATATGATATTTACTTTTTATTTATGGAATATGGAAAAAACATGCCAACGATAAAACCTAAGTTAAATATATTTAAACCTAAATTATATTAATAATTATGTATTATTATATTAAACGCCTGTTATTATTAGATATGATTATTGAACTTTTTTATTTTAACTAACTACAGTCTGTATAAATTCACATACCTTTATCCGATTTTCATACACAAATAGTTAATTAAGGTTAAGGTTAACATTTTATTTTAAACCAGCATTAAGTTAGAATATTAAGGATCGAAGATTATAATGACAGAAAAATATTAGAAGTAATTTCTGTGTAAAAAGATAAACTATTTTTGTTTTTTTAAAGTACATAAAATGTGTAAAAAAAAAATTATAGTTTCTTTATTAGGTTATCAATTAGTTAAACAAATTTCAGACAAGTAAATCTAGTAATACGACTGCAATACAGATTTTTTTTATTACATATATGTACATACATTGCGCTCGCTTCATAAGTTAAATTCTATAGACATGTTTTCTATAGTATGATTCTTTGTTTTCGATCCTAACCTGGTATTTATGATTTTTTTTTTAATTTCTTTAAGTAATAATCAGAAACCTTTCTCAACCTTATATAAAAAACCGAAAGAAGGAAATTTCTTTTGAAATCAATAATTCATTGCAATTAAGTATGTTCTCTCTCCCTTTGTGAATATAAACTCTTCTAACTCATTTATACGAGAATTCCTTTACCAAACTATAGTTAGTTGACACTTTACAATTAGAATCCCAATTATACATTTAAGTTATTATTGATGCATTGATGAAAAAATACCAAACACCATTAAAAAACATTGCTTCTCCCTATGAGTCAAACGATGATGGCATTCTAACAAAGATGAGACATGGACATGGATTTAATGAGAGAGAGTAAAGAGAGCACAACACCGCATCAAAATTAAAAAATTAGTAATTTCATCCAATTAAAAAAAAAATTAATAACTAAAATAATAATTTAAATTAAAATTTTTAAATTAATTTTATTTCTGAATAATGAGAAAAATTAAATATATAATTGAAAAAACACAAACTTTACTGCGTGTGTTTTTTTTTTGATTTTTGATTATTTTCACAAACCTTCCGCGCGCCAAGAACCCACAGTGATATTGCCTCTTTGGCAGTTAGGAGAGCATGATTACTGCCGCATTCAATAGTTCTACACTCTGCTGCCTATAAAATATATATTTGGTTTTTGTGGTATTTTTTTTTTTTCTTTGATTTAATTTTTTTTTTTTTAATATCAAATACAAAGATTTGGAAAAAGTATATTTCGAAAAAGAATATTTTAGAATTATTGCTTGCCAATTATTTACAAAAAAAAAGTATAAAAATTTGCAAAAAACAAAAAAAAAAAACAAACTATTCTTAAGTGTTAATTAATAAAACTGTTTAATAAAAAAAACAACTACTTAAAAACGGGTGTTTTGAAAAAATAACTACATATTTCTGCTTAAGAAAGAAATTTAACTTTTAAAATTATTATTAAACATGCAATTCAAAAAAAAAACCATCAAATATATTTTTATTTGTTTTTAATTAAAGTATAGACATTTTTCAACCAAGCCTCCTGTTTTTAATCAATTTTTTCCCTCATTTTTTTCGGAAAATTAGAAAATAAAATATTAAATTTTATTTGCTCAATACAGGTGGAAACCTTATTATTTTTTAATTAAATAATTTAGAGGGATTCACTTCTTTAAAGCGTAAATTTACAGTAACTCCGCGATTAATTTAGGTTTTGTTTGAAACTTTTTAGTTTATAAAATTAGTTATAAACGTAGTTCAATATATTGAAAATTTTGAAGATAAAATATTTCTACCAATTAACGATAATCGATTTTTCCAAACTACGTTTCTTCCCTAATTTTTTTAATTAACGTCGAACTACAGATATACAGAAGAGAATTTCTATAAAAACCGAAAAAGGCACACTGATAAAAACATAGTTAAAAAAGTTAATATTTTCAATTTATTATAGGATTCTCCCTTCCCTTTCCAGCCCGTCAGAGTTTCAAAAAAATTCCCACAAAAATGTTTAGACCATCAGATCCCCAGTCTTTTGGAAAGAAAATTTCTATAAAAATTATTCAATTTTGGTTTGCATTAATACATTTCTTCTTATGTATATTATATATATTTTTGGATTTCAAGGCTTTATCCATTTCTTCCCTTAAACATTTCTCTCTTTACTTAATATTTTTCATATTACGTCAAATTTGGGAGATATTCAGAAAAATTATCATGAAAATCGATCAGTTTTAACATATACATTTTACATTTTATTCAGGTTTATTATAAAAGAGGGAGAGGGAGTGAAAACGAGTCTCTTTCTCTACCAAGTTCTCGTAACTACTATAATATGTATGACAGTAACTCCTTCCGTGGATTAAATAATTAGAAATAAATTAAGGTCAAATGCCTTCAAAAGCTTTAGTATCCTTTCTACCGATAAATGTCTTCCGCTTTACAACTTCTGCCACAACTTTAAAGTCACATCCCCTGAAGAGAATAACTGGGAACAGGTCAGGCCAAAATTTACAGGGGACTATCATGTATGGTATACAGATGGCTCCAAGACAAACGAAGGAGTTGGGGCAGGAGTGTACGGAGTTAAACCAAAAAAATATATTTATGCCGGTATGGGCACAGGTAACTCAGTTTTCCAAGCCGAGGTGCATGCCATCGAGCTCTGCCTAAGGGAGTATGAAAACAGATCTGTGAACAGCAAGAACATTTACATACACCCTGACAGCAAAGCAGCTCTTCTTGCACTAACTGCATATAAAATTACCTCCAAACTAGTTTGGGACTGCCTACAGCTCCTAATCTGTCTAGCTTCTCATAACAAAGTACAACTCATTTGGGTGCCAGGGCATAGAGGACATGTAAACAATGAAATGGCGGACGAACTTGCAAGGAAAGGATCATCCAATGAATTCACTGGACCACGACCATTCTGCGGTCTACCATGGAGTTCCGTTAAAATCAGTTTAAAAAATTGGCTGGACAGTAACTCGCTACAATACTGGAGGGAAAACCCCGGTAACAGACAAGCTAAATCATTTATGCCAAAGGTCTGTCAACGCAGAACTAAACAACTGCTTAATTTAGGCAGGAACCGAATCCGAATCGCCACAGGGTTCTATACAGGGCATTGTAGGGTCAAAAAACACCTATCGAACTTGGGTCTAGCACAAGACGATACGTGCCGAATATGTAACGAGGAGGAAGAAACAGCAGAACATATTTTATGCCACTGTGAAGATCTAATGAGGACCCCACTTCGTTACTTGGGAAACTCTATCCTACAACCGCAAGACATTGCGGATTGTTCTCCCAAAGAGATATTAAATTTCCTCAATGGAAATAAACTCATAGGAGAACTATAAACACAATAAATCTTTGAGGTATATCACAATAGGCCCTAGATGGCCGCAGTGATCTGGGAAATTATTGCCCACCTCCGTATTAATCTAATCTAATCTAAGGTCAAAGGCCTAAGTAGTTTTTTGGCTTCTTGTAAATATATATACATATATACCTGTTTCAGTTCAATCCCCAAGTTTGATCACAGATTTGCAGGCTTCTTGGATTGCTAGAAGTTCGGCTTGAAGTTCAAAAGCCAGTAGATGAACTAGCCCGTTTAGAGCCTCTGTTGCGAATATAGGATAACTCTTGTTGTTACAAAATAAAAACGCTATCGCAATCTCAATAAAAATATATTATTCAGAAAAAATGCAACACTAATTGAATTGTTTTTGAAAGTTTTTCAAGCTGAAGTTTGTTGCTAGTTATTTACCACGGGGCTTTCATTTTCTCTGAACGGTCTTTATCATGTTACATTTGAACAAACTTTTCTGCTCCAAATTATAGTGAATTTTTTTAAAATAATTTAAAAATAGCTATAGAATATCAAGAAAATAAAGTCAAGCTTTTTGGACTTAGGGTCAACAAAGGGCTGCTGGAACTATTAAGTATACCAAGAAGTTCTTTAAATTATTCTTTAATCAAAAAGATATGTCACTGTATTACACTTTTAGCTTTACCAATTTCATAAACAATGTCGGCATGATCGTTAGTGTCGAATTCACTTGACCCCTCGTATGTGGGTTTTCACCACTTTTGGAAGAGACGACAAAAAAGTATAAAATGTACATAAAGAATATGTAAAATTTGGTTTTAAATCATTTCAAATAAGAAAAAAATATTTTTGGAATTATTTTTTTTTTATTTTGATTTTATTTTTATATATTGTTCATAGAAATTTATTGCGTTATTGTCTTGTCTTCCAAAAGTGGTGAAAAAGTACTTACGAGGGGTCAATGTATGACCATCGATATATTCCAAATAAAATTATAACTCGATACGATCAACAATATCGACATTATTTTAGTTTGTAAGTTAAGCTGTATATTATTTTAATTAAAAGAAATGAATCCCTACAATTTATTTAATAATATTGAATAAAAGAAAATGCATTAAAAAATGCAAAAAAAAATAAATTAAACAAACAAATGAAGATGAAAAAAACAAAAAAAATTGAAGCATTTAAACATAAAAAATAACGAAATGAAACACGAATTATATTTTTTTTTTTTTTTTTTTTTTTTTTTTTTTGATTTATAAATAATGTTTAAACGTACATATTTATGTTGTTAAATTAATTAATTATTTAGAAAGAAAAAGCAACATCAAAATAAACAGTTATGTATGTGTGTTTGTGAGCCTTTGTGTGTATAACATTCGTGTGTATGATATTTATTTTATATTTTTGCAATTAAGAACTACAAAATATATTCTAAAATTACTATATCGTTTAAATAGTTGCAATAGAAAATAATTTTTAATGTTTAATACTATTTATGTATTTTGCCTTTAATTTTGGCTAATAATGCACGCTAATATTTAAATTTTGCTTATACTAAAAGCAAACAAAATATATACGTGTATTGTATTTGTAACTATCTAATTACTTTAACGAAGAGACAAAGAACAAAAAAAAATTTAATTACACATACGAAATAAATCGAAAATGTCGACAATGAAATTGATAAATAGTTATATGTTACTTCTTTTCTTCGATAAAAGTATCGTTATCGTGACGTAAGTGTGTGTGTGTTTTTGTGGTATGGTAGGATGAAATGATGCGCAACACATACAACACATATACATATCGAACAGAAATTGAAATCGAAATTAGAAAATCTCACAATGCAAAATAATTTAGTATGCAAAAAAATATTGAAAATAATATAATTTTGAAACTTCTTACGCGTATATTTTCCAACTCATCCTGTGTGCTTTGTAATTGATGCAGTAACTCATTGATGGATACTTTATTACTTGGAGCTCGGTGTGCCAATTCCAATGCCTGTGAAGTGGAAAATTTTTTATACGTATTAGAAATAGAAATTAAAATGGATCAAGGAAAGTTATTAAAGTATATATATTTGCTGGAAAATTCGGTAGCACTGCTAGCTAAAGAAAGACAGAAACAAAATGGGAATTTAAATTTAGGTACGGCTGAATTTTAAATAACAAAGCTGCCTTCATAACTAATTTTTTCTTTAAATTAAAAAACTGCTTCTCTATTCCTTTTAGTTAATTTGTTCATTTCAGAATTTGGCATGTATTTGACTAATACGAATGCTTGTACCAAGTTTTGTTTCAGTAATTGCGGTCGCGAACAGGTGGACAAACGAACGATTTCATTTGTATGAGAGGTAGACGTGGTAATTGCACGATGTTCACAATCTTCCCTACAGTTATTCTTAAGACTATTTAAACAAAGTACAACGAATTGATTTAAATTTATTTTACTATTTTCTCTCTATGAGAGGTGCCACGCCTACTTGACCGATTTTATTAATTTTACAAATTGTTTGTATTATATTTGTTTAAGATTCCTCAAGTGCGTTGGGATATGGCGGTCACGGACAGAGGGACGTAGTTAGATCGATTCCGTTATGCACGCTGATCATTATGGGCGTTACAAGCAAGCGTTACTCGATCAAAACCAATATACCTCATCAAGGCCGTATTTAGGGGGGAAGTTTTGGGGGCTCTGACCCCCCAGAAATGTAAAAACTTTTTCTTAATTTTTGATATTGATTGCCAGTGGATGGAAAAAAAAGTCAAAATAAAATCTATTGAACGATTTTAAAATATTTTTAATCGGTTTCTTTTTAAAAAGTCAAATAAAAGAAAAAATTTTAAAAATATATTTGAATTGAAATCGTACGAAGTTGTGCTACATGGCCAAAAACGGTATTTTCAGGGGTTTCAACCCCATTGTTCTAAAACGAGACGTAATGGGAAGTTTTTGACCTCAGACTCGTGTTCAGCATGAAAAATTCATTCGCAAACACTAGGAACAATTCACCAAACCCATGCAGGACAGTGTGAATAAGCTTCAAAGTTCTTAATCTTAAAATATAATTAATCCTTTAACCCATTATTGCTCAGAGCACCCGACTCGAAAAATTTCAATGCTGTGACTGCACGAATTTAGGGAATATATGCCAACCTCATCCTGGCTCCCCATCATTGATAATGGCCCAAATTCTCACTGATAATCATTTGAAAAAAATTTGTCTCTGACTATTTTTGGCATTTTTGATCATTTTTTTGAGGTTAGGTTTATTATCAGTAATGGCAAGTCAATAAGTTATCGAAATTATGTCTTTCACGATAAAAAATGTATTTGAATCCACATTGAATAATATTTATTTGAAAAAATTTAAATTGATTATTCTGTGATTTTTTTTGTCATTTTCGGCCATTTTTTTAGGTTAAGATTAAGAAAATTCGGAAACAAAAATTTTTCCTAAAGCTTTAAGATATTTATCCACTTTTCTCCATAGTCTGATAGAGTCCATCAAATACATCATCGTATTTAATTTATTGTATTTAAACATCAGTTTCATAAAAATTTTATATGAATATTTTCTTCGAATGAAAAGCCCCCCGCCACTTCTCCGCCCACCGCCCCCCGCCCCGAAAAAATCCTGGCTACGGCCCTGTACCTCATAAACACAGTTTCTTTGAATCCTTAAGCCTCAAAACTCCACTCCATTTTTTTCTTTATCCTCACCTGATCAGCTCGAGCAATTCTCTCTGCTTCCTGTCCCTGCTGATACATATGCAAATACATTTTATTTTGCTTCTCTTCGTGCTCGATCAATTTTCGTTGCAAATCTTCTAATTGTTTCTCCAGCTCACGTATACGTTCCTTGGCATGCTCATAATCAGGAACGATATCTGCATATCGAGTATTACACTCGGCTAACTTTTGTAGCAGCGCTTCGACTTTATCGTTGTGACTGCGTTTCATTTCGCTAGTACTAGCATCTTGATTACGTATGAGCTCTTCGATTTTTTGCTCATAAATACGTATCAATTCTTGACGTTGTAATTCATAATTTTCAACACTACCACCAGCATTACTATCACTTGTTCCAGCTGCTTCATCGCTACCACAAGCTATATCGTGTGTATGCCCACCATATGAATCTTTCGAATGTATTGAAGATGTGGTTAAATCTTCAAAGTGACCTGAATCAGCAAAAGAACTTTGCATATCCGATGATAATGGTTGACTATTATGATGATGATTATGATTGAGATGATGATGACCTGCAGCGGCATTAACAATATGTCGTGGACTTGATTTGGTAGCATCATCTACCATATCAACAATAGGTGAAACATCCTGTGAGGTTTTCAAGTCAGCTTCACGCACTGTGACTGCATCACTCGATGCTGAACGTTCTTCGGGCGAGCTAAGTGATGCTTTGAATAGGCGCAATTCAACAACTTCACGTGTTAAACGCAATATTTCCGAATCTTTATGTTCAAGATCTTGACGCGCTACATTGAGTAATTCACGAAGACGTCTAATGTGACGTTGAGCGCGTTGTGTCGGTGTTAGATAGTCTGGTCCAACTTGCCCAGCATAATTCGAACAGTGGACGACATACTTCATTTTGCGGCCGCTGAACGTGGTGCCATTTCTGTGTTGGGGGGGAAAAATATAATAATTATTTAGTTTTGATAACAAGAATAAATGTTTAAGGTTATGTGTGACTTGACAGTAAGCGAGCTTGATTATTTTAGAATTTCGGAAACTCACTTATTTCAGAATCTTTGAAATTCACTTATGTTTTTATTTAATTTATTTTTTTTTTTTTTTAACTTTAAAATTTCAAAACCATCGAGCTCGCTTACTGTCGAATCGCAAAGGCGTTTAATTTCATTCAAACTTACCTCGCAACATATGGATGCTCACAGGACATTGTTGAACGTCCAGAAGTCGTGGTGGCAAATGAATATAATGAATCTAGATCATCATCCAAATAGGTGCAAGGTGAATCTGGAGTCACAGGAGGTGTTTTTGGTGTTAATTTTGTTTCGGGTACTGCTGACAATGGTGAAGACTTCGTCGTGCAATAGTGATGATGTTGATGATGATTATATTTTGAATGACTTATTGGTGTTTTGGGAGTTTTTGGGGTTGTCACTGCTGTTGTAGTAGTAGTAGTGGTTCCGTTTCCTGACACTGTTGTCGATGTCGTTCTCGTTGCCGCTGCGCTGCCGTTAAGATTCAAAGACTGTTGTTTCCGGAGAAAGGTTAAATCGATAATAAAACATAAATTTATACTGTTAGTTAAACGCATTGGCAAAAGATTTGCAAAATTTACTTTCTATAATTTTTTATTTTTGTTTTTTTTTTTTAGTTTCTTGTTATTGTTGTGGTTAATTATAGTTAGTAGATATACATATTAGTATTGGTTAGAAAATCTATACAGTTGTTGGTTAAATGTGTGAAGGTATTTTTTTTTTTTTTTTTTTTACTTATTCTTCTTTAAGTTTTTGAATTGTTGCTCAATTTAAAGCAGCGATCACTTTTTCTTGAGTAAAAAAAATAATACATACTAAATTCGCATGTGGTAGCTATGATGGTTGTTGGCTTGCTGGCTGCTGTTGCTGGCTGATGGATGATTATGCTGATTATTTGAGCGAATCACTCGAGCATATTTCACGCTCCTCTAATACATACCAAACCAAACCAAAAAATTTACTAAACTAAAAGAAAATATGCGAATATGTAGTACCTACTACGAACGTTTTAGTTAACCGCAGCTCAGCTACTTTCAAAGCTTGCGCTCGCATATTTGTGGTCAATTTTCTGCTTGTTGCCTACCTATCTATGTACCTGCCTGCTTGTTGCAATAACAGCAAATATTGTTGTAAATACAATAATATATGATTTCATACTTATGCAGTTATGTTGGGAAAACAAAGAATATGAGTATTTATTTATAATTTTTTACTAATTTTCATTTATATACAACATTAACTCATAAAACAACAGTAAATAGGATTTGAAAAGCGTAGATTTTCACTTAAAATTTATTGTGGTTTTATGTATTAACATTTTTTCTTCTTCTCCTTTATCTGTTTTACCTTTTTAGCATATATTTTTTATTTCATTTCTGCAATTGAGATGTTTATTTTTTTGCTTTGAGAAATTACCACACTCGCATTAGTGTTCACTATTAGTGTCTTTAGCATAATTTCTTTCATCTCTTCAGCATTGTAATTTATGTACAAGCAACAGAAGCTTCAATTGGACATGCTGCAGAATCACTGACCATAAAAAATAAAAGAAAAACAAACCACAAGATGTGACAATTCTTTCAAGTTTTTCACTTCGTTTATTTTGGCTGTAGTTACTTTTCGAAGAAGAATCAAGTTTCCGTAGCATTCATTTTCTGCCAAAAGACAGACAAACTAATGAGTTCACCGAAGATATTGAGAGCACGTACATAGCAGCAGAATAGGCAGTTTTTTTTCACAAATTGCAGCTTAATGAGTTTTTTGCTCTATTAAACTTTGGTAAGTTAGTATACATTAGCCTAATCTATGCTTTACCTTCGACATATACAAAAATTATGTCTTATTTTGTTTTTGAGAGGAAGTTCCGAAATATCAAAAGAACCTGTCCAACCTGGTCAGTTTTAGCTAGTTTATAAATTATGTTGCAAAATAAACTAAAATTAAATGAAGGCATTGAAAAGAAGAAAGAAGTGGTGACAATTTTTAACTGACGAGACGTTGGTACCTGTTTGAAAAAAATAATTGCTGTCTGTCTTCGTTTAGCTATTAATAAATTGGACTCTTCTTCTATTTCCAATATATACGAACTATTACACTGGAATACAGCGAAAATATAACATGAACCAAAGTATGTTTTCTAATCTAATTCGAGGTCGCTGAACATACGAAAATCACGCTCATTTTTTTCCTATGGTTTTAGAGAGGTTACAGTTTTACTTACAGGCAAATATCTCATTAAATTTAGTCGAGTTTGTCTATATATCACTAGAAATATAATCTAATTACGCATCTAATGTTACCAAACCTATTTAAATTGGATTATAAATGACTGAAATATGTCTGCTGAAATTTAAATTTTGATGTGATTTTTGAGAAATTTTCACACAAGTCGTGGACTAAGTATTTCTTTCTCACAAAAAGTAATCACCAAATTTCAAGTTTTATTTTTTTAATCGATAGACCATTTCAATAGACCAATACAATGAAATGATAACAAACGGATCGAAAATGACAGAGTAATCAATGATTGAGTAAAAATGAAATATTTTAATTTTTTTTCGAAAATTCGAAATTTTTCTCATAATTCATTCTGCTGTAGAAAATGATGAAACTCTTTAATTTTGGCAATTATTCGCTGTTTCAGGAACCAGCAGTAATCTGCCATCAGGCCCTCATCCCAGAAATCTCGGTATCGTCTTTTGATTTCAGCCATATCTAGGTGAAGCCGTTCGCCCTGCTCGTCACTATCTGCATCTAGATTTGATGGAAAGAAGTTTAAATTGCTGCATAAAAAAAGCATTTTGGGTGGCATATTCGAACCAGAATTTTCGGAATTAAATTTATTTATCAAGAAAGAAGACATGATTGTCATTTTTATAATTTCTCAGAAAATTACGAACAACATCAGCAAATACTTTCCAAGCTTCTCGTTCTGGCTCACTCAAGCACTCAGTAAATCCAGCATCGTTGAAAAACTTCCTGATTTGAGATCCAATGAATACGACCGCTTTGATTTTTTGTATTGACAATTTCAGGAACGCTTTTTGTAAGGATTCCATTCGCGCTTCCGTTATTTTTCAATGCTCTAACGCAATTATTTATGAGACCAAGCATGATGTGGGGGAGGGGGGGGGGGCGGAGGAATGATTTTGTTTTTATCGAGAAGTGTATTTTGGTTTCATTGCGGCCAAACACGTTTAGAATAGTATGCACGAAATGCTCAAATGGTTTATCATTAAAAACTTTAAGAACTGTAACCTGAAAAATCCACTTTGCCATTTTGTCATAGAAAAAAAAGAATGTGATATTTCTGATCAGCGACCTCGTTTAGTTTAGTTTAAAAAAAAATACTTTGGTTCATGTTTTTAACGCTCGTATCTATACAGTTTTTCGCGGTAGTATACCGTTTTTTCAACTCCAAAACCGCATCAAATTTATCAATCGCAATGCAAAACATCTGAGAGAACAATGGCAACTCGTTGCGAGTATACTTTTGAAAGAAGTGCAAACATTGAAGGAGATTCTTATCGTCAAATGTAACTTGAAATGTCCATGCGTTGATTTCTTTAAATACCTCAAAGTAAAGCCGGAATCGCTTCGTCAAATTTCTTCAAAGCACAAATTCAATACAACTACAGAAGGAGATATGAAAATGGAGAACGAAGACGATTTAGATGATGGATAAATTGCTTTCCTTGTTAATTTTCATTGAAAAAAATTGATACTGCGAAATATACAGTTTTTTTATAACGATTTACAGTTTTTTTTATAACGATTTACAGTTTTTTTTTTAAATTTTAGATTTAAAAAAATTTGTATGCAGAACCCTAGCATTTTTCAGTATCTATCATTTGTGAACAAACAATTTTCCCTAAGTCAGTGTGGCAAATTTGAAAATAGCAATAAGTTTGTAAAAAATCTAATAAAACGACAGTGTTGCAACAAAAAAGTATGTATGTAATTAGTGTTGCGAACTTTCAAGTTAAAGGCAATGGATTTTTCGTATAATTTTATGTGAATATCACACTTTTTGCAAAAAAGTCTCAAAAGTTGCAAGGATTTTAAAAAAAGTCTCAAATTTTGGGTATTTTCGAAAAGTCTACAATCAGTCAAAAAAGTTGCAAATTGCAACTTTAGTCTCATAACGGCCATGCTGGTCGTGGTTATCCGCACGATTTCAGAACTCGGCACGGTCGACCATTTCACTTTGCTGTCCGATTTCGGCATACAACTATGGGTCCCTTTCATTCATGTACCTACAAATATAGTTCACACAAAATTAAGGAATGCGAAATAGCTTGACAAGCACCTCCACATGCTTTCGTTCTATAATAGTAGTATTAGTACGATTAACGATATGAAAATGAAACAAATAATATGAAAATGGGTACAAGTAAGTAGAAATTCATTAAAAATGATCCTCTTACGTTTTTATTTTCGTACAAGTACTAAATTATGTACCTTTATTTTATTTGTCTACCCACTTTTAAAACATGTTCTAATGCCAAAAGGCATACCTGAATAAATTCTACCAGACATGATAAAAAACAAAAATTCTTCAAACAGAAGTAGGTTAATAATTGCCGGTTGGTTTTTGTGCTGCTATTAGTGGTGAGCATAAATTAAACTAGTTGCATACACGTACATATGTACGTAGTATGTAAATACATTGTGTGAATGTAAAACTACGACATATGATGCAAAATACCTACATAGATGTTATTTCTAGATTTTTCACAAGACCCTTCAATTGACGAGCATATAGTGTATAAAAATAGAAAAGTATGGTAGTAGAAAATATAAAGAAAAATAACCTAAATAACAGACGTCTTTTTACCTACCTATGTACACACAAGTAAACTGTGTAGTAGAGTAAAAGAATTAAGTATAAATCACGTTTCATATCTTCTTTTTCAAAGGTAAATGAAATGAAAATGATGCAATTGAGTTTATTAAAAACTTTCAAAAAGTAATGCAATTATATGTGTGACAAATGGCTATAAAAGTAAGAAACTAAAGTGATATAAATCTTTGAGGAATGTGCATACAATATCTAAAGCCTTTCAAAGCATGTAAAGAAAATCAATAAAAGCATGACACTAAAAATTAAAATACAAAAACATGTCCATAATAGTGCCTGAGTTGGCTGGCAAGTTGTGAAACGTAAAAATACTTTGCAAAATGAAAGAATATTGAAGAGAAGTGTGACTAGCCCACCTATATATTAACTGCCAGAGAAAAACTGTTTGGATAGGTGCCAAAAAGTCTTTCAAATCTGCATTTATCTATTAAAAGTATTGGTTTTTTTTTATTTTATAAATATGCTACTGATAGCTTTTTTTTATTGAAGTATGAAATCCATACATATGAATATGTATTTATGTATCCATGTATATGGCTATAGTTTCTTTTGGTGCAGCAAGCAAAGCATATAGCAAATTGCATAAGGAGAGATAATCAATTCATCAATAAACGTTAATAAATTATACAATTTAAAGGCCAATGAACCACATTTAACTCATGTGCACGGTCAGATACAATACCATTTAAATAATTTATTACATCAAAGTGAGAAAAAAAAGAGATAATTATATGAACATACTGGCAAATTCAAGCAAAAATATACTTAGTTGATTTTTACATACTATTTATTATTACATTAAATCTATTTTAGCTATAACTTTTAATTCATATGAGACAAGATTCGTATTTCAATTACCATTTATTAGATTAAAATCTTTAGAAATACTTCACCAACATCCATTGCTTTAAAATTTTACATTTTTTTTCACTTATATTTTATTGAATTTGTTATTTTTTAATTGAATTCTTGAAATTTAAATTAGATTTTATATTAACAATGCTATTTTAATACAACACTAAACCATTTTCTTTTTTTTTCGGAACCACTTTGCACCATTACCAATTTTTAACTAAATGCACCTGATACTTTTTATGCAGAAAACAAAGTGTAAATATATAATGTAGGTATATCAATATTGGTGACAACAAAATGATAAAAGAACAGTTTTCTCCTTAGAAATGGGCAAAATATGATTTTATGTGCCCTTTCCTCAATGTAAAAAAAAACACAAGCAGAGATGCCAGATGGATGATTTTAACCCGATTTCTACGTAAACATTTTATTGGTTTAGTTTCGTTATGTTTTATATTGACACAATGGATTATAAATACCCAGATTGTGGCAAATAATTTTCGTTTTACAATTTAAAAACTTAACAGTAAATATTGGTTTATCCAAAATCTGATTAAACTTGTGGAATAACAAGGCAACAGCCGAATTTTGAAACTCCAAATTGTGTTAAATTAGGTCTGTTCACGGACTTTCTTAGTAAAAACTTGCAGCGAGAGAGTAAAATAAAGATGGAGAAAAAAAGTACGTAAACAGAAAACTAGTAGAAACTAGTAAGTAAACAGCTGATCGATTGTTTTGGCAACCAATTTTTAGTAGAAAAAAAAATTGTGCGGTTGTGATTTTTGTAAATTAAATAAAAATTTTAAAATGGGATTACCCCGATTTAAGGTAAAGTGCTCTCCAAATACCTTCAAGTGAGCGCAAAGTGGAATGTACAGAAAATAGAATTGAAATGTGCAATTAATGAATTTCTTTATATTCAGATGCTATTTCTTTGCGTGTTGCTGTTCTTGCTACTGTAAGAAGAGTTTCGAATTTATTGAGATCATTTCTTGTGGCACACCAGTATTCACAAGTATTTATATCTTCCACAACATTACCAATATTTCTTTTTCCTGAAAAATAACAAAACACACTTCTTGCTGGCGTTCAAATTTTTGACAGTTCTTATTTTTAGGCAGTTAAAAATTATTGCAAGTAAAAATTTTACTAATAGAAATTTGCAGCTACTGTTTTCTCTCTCACTTTTTTACGCTCTCGTTTTTCTCTCTCGTTGCAAGTTTTTCGAGTGCGTGAACACTTTACTAGTAAAAACTTGCAACAATTTGCAATAATTTGTAACAATTTTTTGTATGTGAACAGATCTATTGACACCAACGCTGAAATCGGGTTAAAGTAATTTTATTGTTTTTTTTAGCTAAATGATGTATCAACTTTTTTATAAATAGTTTTCAGACTATTCCAAACTACTTTCGAATATTCTGTGGTTTCGAAATATTATTTTATTTGGTACAACCAAATTGCTTTCAGATTATTCCAAATTTCCCATAGTTATTCTGAATCACAATTCTATTTCAGAATATTTCAAATTAGTATATTTTCGAATGATTAACGAAAATTCCATATTGATTTCAGAATATACAAAATCTTTCCACAACATTCTTTATTTTAGAATATTCCAAATCTGCCTAAAATATTCTCAGTTCAAAATTGATTTTAGAATACTTAAAGTCTCTCTGTGCTATTCTGAGCTCCAATTTTATTTCAAAACATTCCCAATTGCAGATTATGTTAAACTGATTTCAGTAAAAACCAAAGCTTTCTGCGAAATTCTGAATCTTCCTAGGTTTATTTTTGAATATTCCAAATTAATTTCAAAATATTGGCAATTGATTGTGGAATATTCTAAATTTATTACAGACAAAATTCATTACTGAAAATTCTAAATGTACCGAATATTTCTGTTCCAAAATTTTAGATTTTTCAACAATTTCATCTGGCATCATTGATCAGAAATCACACAAAGAGGTGCAAACCGGAAAAAGGAAACAAATATAGCAGTTTTTGTTTCAATCCATCTTCAGAAATGAAACGATAAGTGAAACAATATATTGTGAAATGAAACAATGACGTAGTTATAGTATAAATCGTAAAGATTCCATAACAATGTGAATGCGAGAATATACGACATTGTAGAAAGTATGTCAAACTTATTAAAAATTCATAAGAACTAAAGACAACAGATTTCTTTAATGATTCCTTAAATTTAAGAACTATTTCTCTCTAAAGATTTCTAAATATATTTATCTATCTACAAAATTGTGGTAGTTTGGTTTTTTCCCTTTTGTTTTCATTAACCAAGTATGTAAGTACGTAACAATTCCAACAATTTACAATTATGTACACAAACTGGAACGAAGGATAGGTTAAGAAATAGCAACAGAAATAACTAGTAGTGTGAGCTTTCAACTCAATTTATATTCACACGCCTTTTATAATATATCATACATACATATGTACATACATGTAACCACAACAACAGAAACGAGAAAATCGATATGGTTAACCGAAAAAATTTTTAAAGTGTTTAATTTTCTTTTTTTTATTTCTTACCATATTTTTTTGAACATCCTTATTACTTTCTCTCTTCCTCGCTTCTAACTCAGCCATAATGTTGGTTGAATTTTCTTTACCACCACCATTTGTGACACAACAATTACCACCATCTGGTGCTTCTCGTTCATATTCAGCATTTCCATCAATATCATTCATATGCAAATCTTTTTGTATTCCTGTTGTAACTCCTGCTATACATGACGATGATGATGACACTTCTTTCGGTAATGAATCCGTTTTAAAATGTGATCTATAATTTCTGCGCAATGATAGGGAACGTGTTAAACCGATCTCCGCTGGAAGAAGAAGCGGTGAATTCAGCTCAAGTTTTCTACGTGCACTAATTTGACCGGTTGTTGGATATTCATTGTGGGTGCTAGTGTAAAGTTTCTTTCCTGAAGTTGCTCTCATTGCTGTAGTTGTTGTTGTTGTTGACGGATTTTGCTCTATGCGGGTGTTCATATTTTTAGCATGTTCCATATTCATATTATTATATACGTTATTGTGAAAGAGTAAATTTGAATTTTTACCGCGCACACGCAATGATGCGGAACGCTGGAATTGATTAAAACTTGTACTCTTGCTGTTGGTGTTGCTACTGCTTTTAATGTTACGTAGTTGATGTTGTTGTAGTGGATATAAAAATGGATATGGTATTTTCGATGTAGAACTTAAGGGGGTTGCTGCTGCTGCTGTCGTTGTTGCTCTTTGTGTCACACTTAGTGGTGCTTCTCCTTTTTGTGGTGATGGAGGCGTTGGCGGTGTTGGTGGTGGTGTTGATAATGTTGTTGTTGCTTTTGCGGATAGATGTAGTGTTAGTAGTGGTGGTGGTGTTGACGATGATGTTGCTGGGGGTGTTGGTGGTAGTCCTCGTGCACTAGTTTTTTGCAGAAAATCGGTTATTGGGCTACAATTTGTTTTTGTCACATTATTTTGCGTGTTGTCACTTTGTTGTTCAGTTTCGTCAACAGCACGTTCAATTTCATCTGTTATTGGTAATGACGTATTACACGTTGTCATTGATGGTGATGATGTCATCATTGTATTACGATTTCAATGGCTGCAACTGTAAAAAAGAAAGTGTTTGCATATAATATTTACATAAATTTATTTAATGATGTCTTTTATTTATATGTAGGTGTATACATAATGTAAATCAATAGCACTTTGAGAATATGGTGGAAGGAACAGTTTTCAGAAAATAAAACTAAAATTTTGTTAACCAATTAGTGAGTTTTTCATCTGTACTTCTACCATGCATACATCATAACTCTTAAAGACTCATAACCTCCAAATCTATAGTTCTAGGTTAGGTTGAAGTGGCTGTCTATTTTAATTGGGGGCTTATTTAGATCAATAAGGCCTATCCTATTCCTTATCTTTTTCGAATTATTTTGTAGTTTTAATGAACTTGTCAAAATTTCTGATGCCAGCAGAATCAAGGTCACTTAGATTTCGGAACAAAAGTTGGACTAAGTGGGAGAAGAAACGTTTCTTTCTCCTCCTAATCAAGGCAGTTCCTACAAAAATCATGTGGGGACTATCCAAAAGAGTGTGCATTTAAAGAAGCGAGAATTTTCAACCTCCTGGCATAATAACATAGCCAAAATAACTTAGTGTGAAATGCGATTCTCTACACCTACTGCTTGTCTGTATTTGTATGATTAACTTACAGGCTCGCAAATGCATACCTGGATGTTGGATGGGGTAGATGGGATGCTATCCCTAGCTTTGAAATTACCAGGAATATCACTAAGTCCTGGTATTAATATAGATGGGCTTTAAATAGTCAAGATTTCTCTTTCAGAGAAAATATAAATATTACTGGGTTAGTGCTATGCTTCAGCCAGACAGTGATTTATTTAATCGCCGATACTTCTTCTTGAAATATATGCATTGCAGTGATCCAAAAGGTGAATAGATTTATAAATATCCAGTTTAATTGCAAAGATACCCGCTTCCACTCTACCGTCCATTTTGGAGCTTTCGGTATGAAACTGTTCGTAGAGCCAGAGAACCACCTCACGGTGGTGGAATCCAGAGACGACGGATCCGTTTACGGTACAGTAAAAACGGTATCCGTTTCAAGCTATACAGAAACAGAACGTTAATGTACAGTAAAAGTCGTACCTTTTTCAATTTTCCGTTTTTAGTCAGTATTTACTCCGTCAAAACGTTTTCCGTAAATTCTCCGTCAAAACGGATCCATTTACGGGCCCTGAATACTCCGTTCTAAACGTATCCGTTTCTTCTCCGTAATTTCACCGTCAAGTCTGTATTCGTTTGTATTCCGTAAAATCGTATTAATATGTTAGATTTTTTCTAAAATATTTTATTTTTGAAATTTTTCAAAACTAATTTTCAATTCCCAGTGTCAGTAGAAGGTTTCGATTCCTGACTGGACAATTGCCGATTTCGCATTTTTTATGTGAGTAGATATTACATAAAAAATTATTCTCTTTTTAATAGTATCTTTCTCATCCTAATAGACGCAATTCCTAATAATCGTGGAAAAAATACAAGCTGAAAATTTCTTCCAGACATCAATATTGTTGAAGAGGAGAATGCTGTTAATATGGAAATACAACCACGGAAATTCAAGATAGAAAGGCACATCTTTGCCTATCTACACTATCCTTTATAGAAGCAGGAAGAATAAATATAGTGTGTTGTGCAATTTCACATTTACATTGCTATGTAGATATGTATGTATAATGCATGTACTTATGAATGTCGTTGTTGAAAATAAATTATATTTATACATATACATTGGTAGTTCTCAGTTTTTAGTAAGAATATACTGTCCGGAAACGGTCCGTCATATCGTATTAATAACGGAAAAGTCTCCGTTTTTTATAAGAATATACAGTCCGTAAACTGTACATTTTGTTGTACTTTCAGCGGAAAAATTTCCGTTTTGTATGTTCCTTTTTATCCGTTTGCTGTACCGTTTCCGGATCCAGAAACGGATTCATTTCTCGATACAAATCCTTCACTTCTGTATCGTTTCTGGAACAGAATCGGTACGTTTTGTTTGTTGGGTAGGTTCTAGACCCCATTTATCATCAATTGCAGATTTGCAGGAATAAAACGCATTTGAGGTTTTCTTAATCCTGCCTTGAAGAAATGTTATGTTTTCTTGTGCAAATGTAAAAGTAAAAATGTGAAGATAAGACTTGAAGACAATGGGTTTAAAGTTTTTGAATGGCATCTCCAGCAATTCAATATAACCAATCAACAAAACTTCTTAGGGAATTTAGTGGCAAATTAAAATATTCACAAAAAAAGTTTTTCCAGAGCCATATAAGAACTACATATTAGACTGTTAAAGTAGGTCTTCGGAAAATATAAACCAGAAAATCGCAGTAAACCTTTGTTGGAAATGCATATGTCAAAAAGAAATATGCTTCACGACCATCTGATTAAGTCTTAAATGTTTATAATCAGCCATTGACATTCTTCTGTTCATTGACTTAACCATAACTAATTATTTAAACTGCATATTATAAAATCATTAATAATTTCTTAAGCATATAATACTCATTTAATTAACTTATTAAATAGATAAATAACATTTTAAGTCAGCTTAAACTGCAGGCTATGTACAAAAGTAATTAAAACTTTCTTCAATCTTGCAAATATTTAATTTATAGTTGTACATCGCACTTAATGCTACTGCATTTATATGTATTAAAGCAAACATAATACTTCATTTTAAATCAGTATGAAGAAAAAACTAATCCTATCATTATTAAATATGAAATAGATTTATTAAGTATTAAAACTAGTTGGACGACTGATTTTTCACTTTGATATTTACTCTTAATTATTGTAGTTTGCTTTGTTTTCATTTGAAATTTATGTATGAATGAGTGGTAATTTATTACTTGCAAAAAAAAAGAAAATTAAATAAACGTTAAACAATTCGAAAGTGAAAATTATTAAGTATGGATTAATAACTTTAAAAGCGCGCATGGTTAATTTCAATTGTTGGCAACTTCATTTTGCAAGACTAACTAAATGAAAATGGAAAAAAGTCTTATATGTACAATTAAAGAAAATATTTTTTTTAAAGAATTGTTAAACCTTTTACGTTAATTATAATTGTTCCACAGAACTTTTTAGTTATTACTATTATTTTCTTGTATTGTATGTAAGTAAATAAGTTGAAAACTGAAAATGTTTTCAATTATACCAAGTATAAATTCATATTTTCAGACAAGGTCAATTGCCTAAATGTTTATACCATATACTAGATATTTATATATTTAAATGTGAAAGTAGTTCACTGGTTAATTATATTTTATTTTGTTTATCTCACTTAATATTTATGTACATACATAAGTATGTCAATAAAATTGACAAACAAATGTAGATATACAGGAATTTATTTCATTGACATTAATATTCTGGAAAATGTAGTTAAAAATAAATGCAAAATTGGAAAAACCTGGGAAAAAAGTCTTAAGCAATCATTGTAATCTAATTTTTCAATAAAATATCAATTGGATTATCAAATGAATACAAATTTTCTTAACACACTAGAAACACCTGACCTACTGTGCTCACAGCTAAGCAAAAGTCCTGCTTGGCACTCTTGGGCACATTTTTCTTTGATTTCAATTTCAGTTTCGGGTTCTGTGATTAAAAATCAGATTGAGAATAAAAAAAAATGATAAATTTAAGGGGAAGACATGGAGTTTCTGAAACTTACTCAAGGTGGAGCAAAAGTAATCACCTGATTTGGACCTTGAATTTTCTTTCAATAGCAACTGAAAATGATATCGTTTAAATTTGGGTTTCCAGTATTTACGCAAATTTGAGCCTTTCCTTTTCTCTATTTCTTACCTAATGTTGTCTTTCAGAGCTGCGAGAATTTGTGGCTTATTTACATACCACCTTGATCAAAAAGTTCCCGGAATTTATTCAGAAAATTAAAAATACAAGTTTATTCATCTAAATCTATACTGTCCCCTTCTAAGTAATCCCCATCGACTGCAACACACTTATGCCAGCGCTTTATCCAATTCTCAAAACATTTTTTATATTCGGTTTTCGGTATGTCCATCAGTGCTTACTGCGATTTTTCCATTACTTCCTCTCGGCTGTTGAAAGGCGTTCCCCGTAATGGTTTTTTATCTCGATTGAACAGAAAGAAGCCACAGGGAGCCAAATCAGGTGAATTCGGTGGCTGTTGGATGGTATTTGTTGCAATTTTCGACAAAAAATTACGAATAATGATGACACTGTGCGACGGTGCATTATCATGGTGCAAAATCCACGAGTGTTCTGTCCACAATTCTGGTCTCTTTCGGCGAATTGCTTCACGCAAACGCCTCATAACGCCCAAATAATACTCTCTGATAGTTAATTTGCGGTTATTGACCAAAATTTCTTTTACTTTATCAACGTTTTCGTCAGTTTTCGATGTCGATGGTCTGCCACCGCGTTCATCATTTTCGATTGACTCACGACTACTTTTGAACCGCTCGTGCCACCGGTTAACGACCGTTTTCTTTAGAGAATCGTTGCCGAAACACTTTTCGGACATTTCCAACGTTCGCGCACCATTACATCCGTTTTTACGCAAATACAATACAATTTAATAAAATTGTAAAAAATCGCCAACACACACACAGATTGATGTACTCTTGGCTACGTAACTTTCAAGCTATGACGCTAAGATTTAGAGGGAATATCAACAACAGATGTACCAACTTAACAAAAAAAAAACAGAACTCAAATCGGAACGATGGGAGCTCCATACGGTTATTCCGGGAACTTTTTGATCAAGGTGGTAGACCAATGATTTCAAATAACTCCGAAGAAATAAATCTAGAATGGTCAGATCGGGTGATCTGGCAAACTAATGTATAGCGGTTCATGATTTATTTATCTAAGTATATTCTGCTTTTGATTACAACACAAATGTCAAAGTTAAGATGGCATTAGACAAAAATGAGAGCATTTTTCGATTGAGTGATAATTTTTTCACCACCATGTTTTTTAAGTGGGAAAAACTATACAGTTAGGGACTTAAGTCTTCATACACCCTCAAAATATCAAGAAACTGCTAAGCAAAAAGCATCACAAAAAAAGTTGTTATGCCGAAATAATTTTATTACATTTTTATTTGTGTACAAAAACAAAAATTTCCATTTCTTTTATTATATATTATTATTATATTTTCCTCCTTCTCTCCGTATAAATATTTCGCAGATTATGAATTATCCTGAATTAAAAAACTTTGTGAAGAAACGAAACATCTAAACCATCTCATTTTAGATCCGCTAGTGGTTTAGAGATATCAATCTCAGAATCTTAAGTGGATATCTTTCATAAAGTCGAAGATATTGGAATACACATATGATTTTGTACCTCAGAGACCCATTATATCATTCTAGGGTTAAAACTAATACACTATATAATAATTTAATGTGTAATAAGTAAAAGCTAGTACCTATTATTAGATTTATGTATAGGTTTCATTTTGTAAGTAGAAGGAAACGTAAATGTAGTTCAATGACAACAAATGTTATTATTGAATTTATTTTAATCGAATATTTTATTAAACGTAGCGTTTTATTAGCGTAAGAAGAAGCAAATGAATAATTAGAACTGAACTGAACTTTCACCTTTTCCATTATGAATAACTTTTTTCAATTTATCGCAATTTTTTTGTATTAATTGAATTTAACTGAAGCACAAATTCACTTCAAGTTTTCGGGAATTCCCGAACATCTCAGCATTTAAAAACTTGACAAAAAAACTAATTCTTTGTAATAATTCCAACTGAGTTATCAAAACTTCGCAGGTTTGCGGACAGAATTACATTAGTTTACAAGAAATATTTCATATAATTAAAACCAATGCTTCTAAAATAAATTTTTGTGCTTATTTAAAAAATCATTGTGCTTTTTCTAGGCTGATCGCTTTCAATTCCTTAACAAAAGTTTCTAAAATTTTGAGATATCATACTTATGAATCGCTGTGACTAAAACAGATAAAATATAAAGGGGACTGTGGGGGAAGTTGGCACATCTTTCTTGTTTCGCTATAAAAAATTTCGCTGTGAAAATAGACAAGAGGCCAATACCACTTTGTTTGATGGGCTATTATATGTTCCGAGAGATTATAGTCTACCATGTTACCATCAGACCACCGAGCTTTTTTGGAAAATCGGTGAAGGTTGGCATACATTTTCAAAAATTTTAAGAACATTTTTAAAATATCTGCGTAACGTAAATTGAATTGCAAAATGCAAAATGAAGGCTATTAGCTCCTTGAACATACATTTCAAAAAATGTATATTGCTACAATTTTTTAGAAAATCAAATTCTGCTGGACTGTGTTATATATAATCAGAAAAAGAATACAAACAAATTAATGTCAGAATAAGGCCACCTTATCTTAAACAAAAAAAAAAAATATTGATGTTTTAAAAAGAATAAAGATAACAATATTTTTTGTATAAAAAATTACACTGTGCGACAAAAATCAGCTTTTTAAAAGTTTTGGGTAATTGCACACCTTTTCTGAAGAGTGTTCTCATAAGAATCGTAGTCCTGATTTTGCATTTTTTCGGGTTATGTTTAGAATCTATGAAATTTAGCTGAATGTTTTTAAAATTTTCATATGCCCACATACAGTGTCGAACTAAACTAAAGCAGGGATTCTTCCTTGTTTGCATTTTGTTCAGTAATATTGTAAAACATGCTTGGACTGAAGTTTTTTTTTTATGAATGTAGTAAGAATATACACTCGTTGCAATAAAATGTAAGATATATAATATTATTTTTCAAATAAAATACAAATTTTAACTCAAAAGTAAAAAAATGCATAAAACTAAAGCACATACAGAATATATTAATGGAAAAGTTCGATTTCTCCACTATTTTGTAGCCTATCTATTATTTTTCAGAGTTGTTGCACATTTTTGTGGCATGGACTCAATAAAATTACTCAAAACGTCTGCAGAAATGTTCTTCCATGCAATCTCCGATTGTTAGAAAATGGAATCCTTGTTTTTATCCTTTATGAACTGAATTTTCCGATCTATAATTTCGTATATATGTTTTGAGATTGGGTGAATGGGTGGTCCTCTATTAAATCTCGACCTTATTGGCAACAAACCATTCTTTTAAACACCGTGCTGGGATCGTCATCATGCTGGTAGACATGCTTTAACAGCAGATCTTCGTCCGTATAAAGTAACATAACATTCTGGGGAATATCTTTGTACATCAGACGGTCCATTATACCT
The DNA here is from genome assembly GCA_963691655.1 of Toxonevra muliebris. NCBI lineage: Eukaryota > Metazoa > Arthropoda > Insecta > Diptera > Pallopteridae > Toxonevra > Toxonevra muliebris. The sequence goes on from OY829329.1 coordinate 52,621,482, forward strand.
CTTATTTCCATGGCCAAAAAAATCACCAGACCATTACGGTGTTTTTATAATAACACGGAATTCATCGTTGCTCTTTTGGTCTGCACACTATCTTCAATCCGTCGCAACTTTTCGTGTTAAATATAGATTCATCAGTAAAAATCACGATCTTTCATTTGGCAGTAGCCCAGCTAATGTACGTGGATACAAATTCGAGTCTTGCCTGTTGATTCTTTTGAGAAATAAATGGCTTTTTAACGCTTTGGTATGTTGCTAAGCCAGCCTCCACAGCTCGTCGTTAGATAAACTTATGTGAAATGTTTAAACGCAATTTATTTCCGAGATATAAAAGGAGCTTTTTTATAATCCGAAAGATGGCCTGATCCTCACGTTTGATTGTGCCCCGCGATCTGCCACCTCCATATTTAGCATATAAAAAATGAGAAGTGCGAAAACGACTTATAGCTCGGGAATTAACGCAATAGCGAATACAAAATTTTTTACAATGCAGCTTTATTAAATCTACCTAGAATATTTTCTCTAAATTGGGCAGAATACTAATTTCGAGCCATTTTGGGAAGCGAAATTTTGAAATGGGAACGGTGACAGTGAATGGTAACCGACAACTTGTATACGCATCCAATTTTTTTTAAAACCTGCTTTTTGTTTTCCAAAATAATGGGTTTCTAGTTTAAAGATGGTTGTTATTGTTTATTTTTAACAATTGATTGTAACAGTAAGCGAAAAAGATTATGTGCTTTAATTTTGTCGTGGTAGGTTTAGGCATATTGGGCAATGTTAGTGAAAAAAAAAGAAAAACTTTACCCAGTTTTTAATATTATTTTGTTTCAACAAGTGCATAATTATATTAAATTTATAAAAAAAAAAAAAAAAAAATATGTGCATACTTGCATATTTTTAAATTTTATTGAACTAAATGTTGGCAAAGAAGAGTTCGTGCTTTAGTTTTGTCCGACACTGTATGTAAAGTTTTATATGGTTTTTTTTTTTTGTTAATTTAAGGGGGTATTCTACCCGAGATGGTCCGAAAAATCGATTTTTTTTAATTTTCCTGGAATCGCTGATTAACCGTAAGTTACATCATTTGTAAGTACCATGTTTGTAAATCTTTAAGCTCGTTTTTCTCGAAACCATTTTTTTCGGGTCGGTGGACACGATTCACAAAAAACCATTTGTCTAATTGACTTGAAATTTTGCAAGGCTACTAAGCAAATATATAGGTATGACCTTATCTAGGATTATGGGGAAAGCATTTGTTTAACTAATGTTGTTAATGCAAAATATAAATAAAAACAGGGCAAAAAATCGTCATTTTTTTCAAACGTCTGATTTAAATTGAAGAAAATTGTTCTAATTTTTTTTTTCTTATTCCCTAGATGAGGCGATAGCAGGAAGTCTCACGATTACAAAATGCGTTACATTTTGTGTTTCAGAATATTCAAACCGGAGATATCATGTCCACCATGGAGCAACTATTTTCGGCAGGCTCAAGTTCGAGGCGTCGAATGAACCATTATTAACAAAGATATTTTTAACATTAAAAACGAAAATTATTGTTCAAAACCTGTAGAAAAACTTGCAAAAAACCTCGAATAAAAATATTGAAAAACTTTTCATTTACAACGATTTGAAAACATTGATATTTCGCACCATCTCGGGTAGAATATCCCCTTAAAGAGAACATAAATATAAATATTCATGGAAATGTTTTCAGGTATATGTACTAAGCTTGCAATGATATCTATTTAATTTTAAAAACCTACATACGTGTAACTTAAAAACAACAAATAAATTAATAAAAATATTCAAAAATAAAATAAGTGCAAAATTGTTTAACCTACTGAAAACTAATAATTTTCTTTAAATTTCGTGAGGATGCTATATATGTAAGTTGCTTTGAAGAATTTCAGATTCTTATATACACATGTGTGTATATTTTTTAATAAATATTATTATTATTATTTATTTAATCTTAAAATTAATTTTAATACTAATCTTAAGTAAGTTAAGCGCTAGATGCCACTTTCGTTCAATAAAATGTTTCATATAATATATTAATTTCAATTTTCACTCCAATTTATAATTCCCACTGAAGACCAGGTAAGTACCATTCATCGTAAGAGCTAAACAACCTAAAAAGTTTTTTCGATTTTCCTACTTGTCAATTTTCCGAAGCGTATCTTGTTTCGATTTCTTATTTCTGGAAAATCTGACATTTTCAAAAATTAGCAACTAAAGAACGCAATTATCTAAAACTGCATAGAAAAGCTTTATAATCCCATCTTTTCTCTTTGAAAAAAAAGAAAAAATTATAAAGTTATCTCTTTTAAGACACCAAGTTATGATTTTTCAACAAATTATAAAACCTTGTAAACATTTTCTTGAATGTCAGGGAGCTACAATCTTTACAAGTATACGCTTCCGAAAATTTGCGCCACTATTCAGAGTTTGTTTTTTGTGTCGGACTGTGTTATTTATAAAATGAAAAATCAATATAATGAATTATAAGTAATAAAACTATTTTATAAATCAAATTCGATTTTTGCTAAAGTATCAGCTTTTCAATGCTCACATTTCCATGTTTGCTTATATATATTTCAAAATCCATAAGCCGCAATTTTTTTTTTATAAATTTTCAATGAAACTTCAATATATTTTATTTTAAAAGAAAATTACAAGCGCGTCGTTGTCAGAAAGCCACGTTATTGACTGATTTCACTATACAAGGCAAGAATAATATTCTTCAGACTTCTCACTCACTTCACTAACTTGTTGTTATTGTAGACAATTTTAGCTTTATCAACAGAAAAAAAAATTCTATATTTTTTTTTCGCTTCTGATAAGAATTCAAGCAAAATTGACAATGAATATGGTGGGAAGCAATATGAAGCTTACTTTAATTTCTTATGAGTATTTTCTGTTCATTTGTTTTTTTTTATAATTGTCTTTTCTTAAAATTAAATGAAATTATTACCTACTATGTAGGTACAATATTTCATAACACATGAAATTTTTTTCAGCTGTATTTGTTAAGCAAATTTTTGTATCTTGCATATGAATTTGTATAGAGCTATAATTTAAATATGAACCTTAAAGTTGTAAGTTGTGGGTCTTTTTCAGAGGGGATTCTAAATATTTTTTAGAGGGATGAACATTTATAACTTTTAGCTTCAGTTTTGCAGTGAGGTATGAACTTAGTTTGTGGTTTAAACTTAGTTCTGTTGGCACAAGCATATGAAATTTTAACAGCTGAAATGAGTTTAAATCACTAAAATTTTTTATTTATTTTTCTTTTCCTACCGTCAAAATTTACATAAATGTTGTAAATCGTTTTCAAGAACTCACCGTTAAATATTGATTCTATCACAAAATCTTGCAACCATTTTTTCACGAACGTCTGTTTTTAAATTAAATTAGAAAATTATTCATAACACTTTCATATACTTTCTGCATGGAAATGACACTTAAATTATATAATTAAATATATTTTTAACAGCATTTTCTTTTGTCTATTTCTATATGTATATTAGTTATGACTTGGTAGCGTTCTTTTGCTACTACAATATATTTATGTATCTGCAACTGGGTTCATCAACAAACAAAATGCAACTGAAAGTTTTTAACTACAATATTTAAACATTCAAGCGAAGCGCAAAAACAATAGCAACAAAAAACATTTCAAATGATGGTAAAAAATATTGTATTAAAACAGAAAAAAAACAAAAAAAAAGCAAAAAAAATAGAGCCACACCGACACAAACAGAAATTTTATGGAAAAGTAGAGCTTAAAAATATAGGTATAGTTTGAGAAACTTAACTTAAAAAGAAACAATAGGGTACCTTTTATATATACTTAATACTAAGCGTGTACTTGTGACTTTTGTAATTATATATAACAACTGTTATTGCAGCAAAAGCAAAAAAAAAAACAACAAGAGGAAGATGGGTTACTAACTTGTTTGTTTGTTTGTTTTTTTTTTAGTTTTTGCTGTTGTTTTTGTTTGAGAAATAAACCGCAGATGGGCACATTATAAGAGTTTGAGCCGTTGGTCTTTTAAGACTAAAGATAGTCTTTATCTATGTAGATAAAACTAACAAATTTTTAAAGGCAAACAAAAGTTAACGTGTTGTTTATAGGCAGACCAAAAAGAACTTAGCCAATCAAAGCTGATAATTGAGGACTTTAAGGGGTCTTTTGCCGTGATTTAATTGCAAGTAAACTATACGATATTTTGTAATGTAGTTTCTGCTAATTCTTTATTGAATTTTAAACTACAATAAAAAATATTTTTCATGAGGAAACATTCTAAAATTTTGCCATGCACCCAGGTAAAGAGATGGCTCCAAAAAAAATGAGTGTTCGGAAATTTTTGCAAATCACGTAAGAAGCCGAGGCATTAAACTAATTTCACTCATTCTAACAAAAATTTAAAATTGTGATCAAGTTTTCTTCTTCAAAAAATTTCACAAAAATTCCCTTATTAACATCTTCAAGTTATTGCTCAGGGCCTTTATTAGATTTTTCTGGAGGCCTATTTATGAGTCTAAAATAAACCAGAAGTTGGATTTTTAGTTGAGTATAATATTTCAATATTATTATTATTTTTTTTTTTTTTAAGTTTATATATGTATATGCATGCAAAAATTTCTTTTAGATTGATCCTGGCATTCCAGGTTATTGCTCGAGGCCTTATATTGGCTAATGCTGATATAAACCAAAAAATCCAAATTAGCTCCTCAAAAAACATTGAGTTCTTAGAAAAAAATCCGTCCGATAATCTAGTTTCGATATTCATACCACACTGGGGCACTGCAAACTAGCTACACTAACTGTAGTTTCAGTCTAAAAAAATCTGAGGCACCGGATCATATATTGCTATAGTATGAGACCCTCACTCACAGAAAAAGAAAGAAAGAAATATCTAGGACACTAAATTGTAGAATAGAGATAAGTGACTTATTGAGATTCGTTAGGGGAATTGGTTTTATACATAGAATGTTTATAACTAAACTTGAAATTGGGGGTAAAATAGATCCAATTGATCAAGTATTCTAATGTACCTCCATAAAGAACCAAAGAAATGAAGGGCCCTGTTAGACCTGATTGCTGCCAGACCTGCTAGCAAATAAGTGTAAAGTATTTATAAATAAATGTTAACGAAACTTTTGGAGGATCTGGTGCCAAAAAAACATTACCAACGCAGACCTGTGAGCGAGATGTCTGCAAGGACCAATATGGGAGGAAATGCAGGAGGAAAAAGAGTAAGGCCTAAAAACACTTGGAAATCAACTCTTCAGAGGGGAATACAGTTAACGGGAAAATAATTGCCGAAATGAAATTTATTCCAAAATACCTCTATACTCCAGAAGAAATCAGAATCAGTCTTCCACATTGAATGAAATGTTTCAGCTCGAGATCAAATCAAAATCTGCAATAAATATTAGGCAAGTGCATAATAACAAAAACAAATAAAAATGTCGTAAAGTAAATAAATAATATTTTTTACCACTGTACTAAAAAATTTTTAATTGGTTACACATAATAATAAAAATTTGTTACGGTGCAATCTCGATGAATTAATTAACTGTAACACCGTAGCATATTTCAATATTATTATTATTATTTTTTTATTTATAGCTTATGTATATGTTGTTTTTCAATATTTAATAAGTATAACTTTAGTTCAGAGTACACATTTTTTATAAATAATTACCTTACTGAAGTTATTCTATTGTATACAAATATAAATGTATGTATGTAATCAAGTAAATATATTGGGGAGAAAGGGGCAAGTTGACAAAAGTTCACAACGTTTCCATTGAAGTGAAAATATTCTACTCGTTAGTCGTCTTAGAATGTGATGGGCAATATATTCCACATTCCTTTCGCTCTCTGCAGAGTATGGACAGTATAGGATTACAAATTAAATACCAATATCTCAAATAGGTTAAAAGTTTTAGCTAAAAATATACCAAATGTAAGGAAAGTATTTACTCGTAGTTATATAGTATTTAGCAGTGTGGCCAACTCAGCGCTTTTCTCGCTGATTTTAGTGCTTTTTGAAAATTAAAACGCGGAAAAAAGTGATTTAGCGCTCAGTACGTTTTTTCAATTTAAAATATCTTCGAAAAATAGAAGAAATTTTCATGGACTAGAAGTATCAGATGTGTGCCTGTACTAGTGAAAAAGTTTAAATGTATTGAGTTTTCTCGCACTTTTATATTGAAAAAATTTTACGCCTTTTTAAAAAAATACGCGTTTTATTATTCATTTTAGCGGATTTTGAAAAACAAAAGTTGGCTTTCTACGGATTTAAGAGTATTTTTTTAGAATCCATACATTTATTAGTGTAACTACATTCTTATTCCAGAAGATCCAAATATCCAATACACTATCTATATTATATATCAATTTCAAGAGCTTGACACGTAGGTGAACCAAAAATTATCAGATTTAAAATCGGTTATGCCAATTCCAAAATATTAGCGTCGGAAGTTTTTCAAAATTCGCTCACTGAACAAAGCATTGCATTCATCGTTGTAAAAATCATTGCTTAAGCGGGAGTAAATAATAAATGAGAGAGAAAGAGAGAAGACATGAGTAACGGCATCTCTTAGAATTATATAACGAATTATCTGCATACACAAACAACAAAACAAACACCAACGAGTAGTTTAGTTCTCTTTTGATATTTGTTTTTTCATAAAGAGATTTCTTCCGCAAAAAAATAGCTCCAGTTACTGGTGCCTTACCGACTAGTATCATTTTATTTAGCAAAAAGCTTTTACATAATAAAAGTGTAGCAGAACAGTAGAATGGTAGTGTCAGTTCCTTTCAATAAAACTATTCAGTGAAAATAACTGTCTCGTAATTCCCATTAACTTTACAAAATTTTCGACTAAATAGATTGTAGAAATGGGGGTACTATCACAAACATCACTGATGAGGAACAGTAGCGAGTTCCGAAACGTTCGTCTGATCTGCTAGTTCTACGAAAAAGCGTTTGCGATTGCATACTCTTCTGCACCGCATATCGATTAGATAAATCTAACTCAAATCAACCCGATCTCCCCAATGTTTACATATCTATGTATGTATTGTTTCGCATGTCAATTGCCTACCTCGGCATGTGTTTTCTTGCGGAACGAATTTTTGTTTAGAAAAATAATAGTTTTTCATGATTTTCTTTTGTGGTGATTGGAAGAGATTGGAACTGCTGTACGATTTTGAGTGGTGCAGCGTAATCAAGTGGGTGTATCTGAAATGCATTCACTTCTTCTAAAAAAAAAATAAATAAAGAAAAAACATTTGATAGTAAATGAGAATGTTGACCAGAGGCTTATCAGATTTTTTTTTTTTGCAATTTATATTTTTGGTTATAGCTTGTAAATTGTAAATAAGTTAACTCAAAGAATCCTCTGAGTTTTGAAAAAAAATTATTTTTAAGTAATTTAAAAAAAAAGTGGGTTTATCTAAAAGATATATTGGGTGCTCAACACACATTCGTATGAACAACATGGACCTAATGAATCAGTAGAGTTTTGGTCGCTGAATCCAAATATGGTAGTTAAATGTTTTTAGCGTATCAGAAAATCATTCCTGAAATATTCTACAAAATGAAAATTTTATTTAAATTTGGAAAAATAATTTTTCTCAGTTTTAAATTTTTGTAAATTCTAAAGTTATTAATTTAAAAGAGCAAAAATGGTTTTGCTCTTTTAAATTGGTATTCAGTTTGCCAAAACAAAAAACGATAAGAAGCAAGTTTAAATGGTTGTATCTTTAAAGACAGAAAGCCAATTTAAATAGTTGTATCTTTAAAGACACAGTGGCCATTTAAGGGTTAAGAATGAGCTTAGTCGTATAACAATAAACCCATTACTGATTATGAGTCTATTGTTTTATCTTAAGGATTAAACTGATGATTAATATTTTTTCTTATAATGCATATGGTCGAAAACTTTAGCGTCCATTGATCGAAAGCGGCTTTTCTGAAGTTTAGCCAAGTAATACTACAGGTGCTCTACAGACTTGGTTTCTTTTGATCCTGTAGCTACTACTAAACAGAGGTGTAAAATAATGCAGTCGTTTCAAGTCACTGAAGTCAATATGTATTATGTGTCACTCTAGGTATATCTCGTTTTTTTATTTTGTGACGTAAAGTTACAAACATCTATCAAAACCTAAAATGCAGTATCAAAAAGGGTTAAACATGAAAAGAGTATGGGTTCTGTTTTACTACCCATTTAACATAAACACCTTCACTGCATTTTAAATTTTAACGGGTGAATGTGTTGAAATAGAAGCTATACTGTTTTGTGTGTTTTGTGAAGTTTTGTGCACTACTAATTCAAGAAATTTAATATTTTGAGTAGTATCCTTCAAAGACTGCAGTCTGTAAAAGTAAAGCCTCAATTAACTTAAAGACTTCAACCAAATTCGAAGTCATGACTGCGACTTCAATTATAATGTGAAGCCATGGCATTATTGTGACTTATTCACAGTGAAGTCACAGTTGATTGTTCCAAATAAATGGAACAATCATTCACATCAAGATGACTTCGTGACTTCATTTTTCAAGCCATAAGTCTCAATTACAATGGAAGACTGCAGTCAAAAAATTGAATTCATTTGCAATGACTTCAATGATTGCAGCTGAAAATAACGGCAATCTTTTACAACTCTGGTATTGAAATTATTGTGGACCTTGAGATGGTTTGCGACTTAAATTAACTCTTTTTTCTTAATATTTTGATTTATTCAGCAAAATAAATAGTTATTGAAATATTTTTGATCTACTTTTTCCAAAATTTGTATTCATTTAGTACACTTTTCAAACCTATCAGTCGATAAGGCCCCTACCGGAAAAAGGTTCTACTGGAGTGAACACACTCAGCTACTCAACTTACACTGAATGCACCCTTCAGGTAAAAGCGTGTTTGACAGTTGTCGCTTTTTGATTACTTGCACATTTACACTAATTGTCAAAAAGTAGAAGTGGAAAAATTTTGTGCTGTGTTGTGCTTCATAGTTTTACTGCAAGAAAAACTACGGGAAAATCGTGAAAATCTCATTAAATTGTATTTAAACAAATCACACAAAAGGTGAGCAAAAATATAATGTTCAATTCTCTAATATTTTTTACTAAAATTCTTCAAATTGTGTGTGTTTTTTTGTGCAGAATAGAATGGATCGTTTATTACGTTTGGGCGGCGCAATGCCACAAGCACCACCACCAACAGATGCACCCGTTGTCGATACGGCCGAGCAGGTTTATATCTCCTCTTTAGCTCTACTCAAAATGTTGAAGCATGGTCGTGCTGGTGTACCAATGGAAGTGATGGGCTTGATGTTGGGTGAATTTGTCGATGACTATACCGTTCAAGTAATCGATGTCTTTGCTATGCCGCAAACTGGTACAGGCGTATCTGTTGAAGCCGTTGATCCCGTCTTCCAGGCAAAAATGTTGGATATGCTTAAACAAACAGGACGACCTGAAATGGTTGTCGGTTGGTATCACTCGCATCCTGGTTTCGGATGCTGGCTTTCTGGTGTCGACATCAATACACAGCAATCATTTGAAGCACTATCCGAACGTGCGGTCGCTGTGGTCGTTGATCCCATACAATCGGTAAAGGGTAAAGTTGTTATTGATGCTTTCCGTCTCATCAATCCAAATATGTTGGTGCTCGGTCAGGAACCAAGACAAACTACATCAAATTTGGGACATCTACAAAAGCCATCAGTGCAAGCTTTGATACATGGTCTCAATCGGCATTACTACTCGATAAGTATTAATTATCGTAAAAATGAATTGGAGCAGAAAATGCTGTTGAATCTGCACAAAAAATCATGGAAAGATGGTCTTACGCTCGCTGATTACAATGAACACTGTGCAATCAATGAGGGCACCGTGCAAGAGATGCTCGAATTGGCTAAAAACTATAATAAAGTAAGTGCTAGAAGCATATTTCTGGCTGATATACCATATGTAATTAATATTTTATTTTATTCTTTAGTCTCTAGAAGATGAAGAAAAGATGACACCCGAACAATTGGCCATTAAAAATGTGGGCAAACAGGATCCTAAGCGTCATTTAGAGGAGAAAGTAGATAAAGTTATGCAAAATAATATTGTTCAGTGTTTAGGAGCTATGCTGGATACTATTGTATTTAAATAAAGCTATTTAGTAAAACATTTCAGCAAACTACATAATTTTACGTAATTCTGTTCATATAATTTCAACACTGCGCATTAATATACTTTTTTAAAAACTAAACAAAATTGAATATAAAATTTCATCATTTTTTAAATTTGTTTGTTCTTTTCTTTTTGAAAAATTATAGAAATATTTAGTTTTTGAAGTAAAAATAACTAATCTTTTGTTGCTATTAAAATTGGCTTAGTCATATAGGAGCAAAAAAAAAAGACAGTACCATGTCTTCATAGACAATCGATAGATCTTGACTAGAGGGGCGGGAAATGGGGGGTTGAGAAATTTGAACTGGTTTCTTCCCATTATTTGAATTGACTAGTGAAATTTTTAACACATGTTTGAGATCTCAACACCGACTCCTTGCGTCCGCTTATGTAATCCTTTCTGATTATCAGCCATGTTCTGAATTTAACTTTCGAGTGAAATTGAAATCGAAGCAGTGCAATTCATTTTGCTGCAATTTCAATTTCACTCGAAAGTGAAATTCAGAACATGGCTGTATATCATGAAATAGAGTTAAGTTTAATCCAATTCATTACTTTTTATTTAATTTGACTATTGTAGGAAAAGATGTTTACCTTATATACTAATACTATTACATTTATTAATAAATAAATAAAATTATAAATATTGGTATGTCTAATTATTTAAAGCAGAAACTCAAAAATTATTATAGACGATTATTGAAATATTTGTAAAATATGTACTATATTTGCTATAACTCACTTTGTTTCGATGGCTACTCATTTGGAGAGATTTCAGCCACAGCGTGCTTTTATTTAGAGATTCATTTCCACTGTCGTCCTCCATTGCAGAGATGTGATCAACATCTTCTCCTTTACCCCCGGGATATCCAATTCAAAACCTTTATTTACCTGAGCGCTTTCAGCCTTTCTATCAACAAATCCTACGTATAGCTTTTTGATGTGACCTCACATAATTCTATCGAATTTTATGCTCATTACCAATTTAATTTTAGTTATCCTAGATCATGCAGAGAATTATCTACTATTGCAATTTACTGAAACGTTCAGTAAAACACATATATTGGCTATTTCTTTCATTTCGAAAAATTAATGTATTTTGGCACTACTAACTTATTGATTGGTAGCACTGACAACGAGCATTTGCTTCTATAGTCAAAAAAGTAACATCAATTTTTTTATTTTAAACCAAACTTTAATAAGGTTTTATTAAATATATTACCTGTCTAAATGCTTTTTGTTTTTTAATTAGTAGCAATTTATAGTTACCTAAACTTTCGATACTGCCTTTACTACTTCAACACACAACATGCTCTGCTAGGAACATGTTTGCTGTACATTTCAACAATTTGTTTTGCAATGTTTGTATTAAGAACAGCTGATGGCGATGATGGAAACAATTAAGACATTCATATTATTTTGCTAGCCTTTGTTGTATACTCTGATAAAAACACAAAAAAAAAAAAATTAAATAGAAATTTTACACGACGTTGGCACATTGTAAAAAAAATAAAATGTTATCAGCAAAACAAATTTGAGACTAAATAAATACCCGAAGTTAATTCGATAAATTGTGTACATGTGTCGTCGAAAGTGTTGCTGCCTTTGTGGAAGAGAAATAATTCAACAGTAGTTTACGGTTTGCATTGGCACTCATAAGAGACCACAGGCTACGAGCCGGAAATTAAGCATATATTTTCGTATAAATTAAGACATTTCGCATCACAGCATCAAGAATGGCAAATAATTGGCGTGAATTATTTCCGACGAAGCTCACATTTGTGATTTTCATACTGTATATGTCATTGTTCATTGGACAAGGTAAAAAATAAAATTACTAGATTCGAATAGAAGTTAAATAACTTTAGTGTAATATTTGTCTTGTTCCAGGAATATTTGTAACCGCCTCACAAGAATCAAATAACTCGTATAGCTACAATACAGTCACAGTGGTGCTGTTGACGGAAGTTCTGAAGCTGCTCATTTCTGGCAGCTTATATTGCAGAGAGTTCGTTTTTGTCGTTTATTTTTTAATGTATTTTTTATCAGTAATCTTTTCTTTTCTGTTTGGTTTAGCAACAACTTTATGTCGTTGCTGCGCGATGTTCGCAAAGATTCAAATGTAATGATGCTCTATTTTGTGCCAGCCTTTCTCTATTGCTTGTATAATAATTTAGCATTTGTGAATTTATCTACATTTGACCCAACTACATACTATTTGCTGTTACAATTACGCGTTGTTATTACGGGTGTGCTATTTCAGGTGAGTACCATTGACAGGTAGCAGCAAGTAAATCATATCATTTGCTAATCGTTAAATGATAATTGAAAAAAAAAAAAATAATAAAATGTTGGCTAGATTGCGCGAATCGGACATAGAAAATACCAAAAAAAAAAAAACGGGTTTTAATATATGTGTCTAAAGAAATTATATACGTTTAAAAATATATAAAAAAAAAGAAATTGTTAAAAAAATTAAAATTTGAGCGTGTCGCTGTTACAAACGATTCTTTTTTTTTTTTGCGTTTTGGGATCAGCATATTAACACTAGCGTAAATTATCGAAAATCTAAAGTAAAGAAATCTACAGTGATATAACAAAACCATTTAACTTGTTTTTGAAAATTGCGAGAAATTCCGGTTTTGTGCAACTCATTTTAATATTTTTTAATGCAATTTAAGTTTTGGTTTTTTAAATTATAGCACTTAGAATAGAAAATAGGGGAAAATGAGTAAAAATCCGTAATAGAAAGAACAACAAAACCAAGTAACTAGTAGTTTTTTCGTTTTGTTATATCACAGGATAAATGTTTCGTCAGTTAATTACATAATCTGGCGGATGAATGAGGTGATTTTTAAAATTTGAAGCTTAAAAGTACTCTTTCTAAAAAAATCTGGTTTTTAACAATTGTTATCATTGAAAAAAAAAATCCTCTTAGCTTGATAGGTTAAAAGGTTCTCAAAAATCAAAAAATTCATTAAATTCATTTTTGTGCTAAAATGGTCTTTTGCATAGTTTGCATTCATTAGTAGTTACTCAAAAAATCGCAAAAAATACAGTTCTAGCTGTACTATAGCAAATTAACTTTTTTGAAAAGATAAAACACAAAACAAAAAAATGTTTGTTATTTCCAGAGCTGTAAAAGAATGCAATCAATCGTTAGTTACTGCAAATTGCAATTGACTCCAAATGCTACACCCTAACAACTCAAAATTTAAAATTTTTCAGGAAACAGTAAAAAAAATGTTTTTACTTATATGTGCATTTAAGAATTTATTTTATGGAAAATAATATGCCATTATATTATAAATTTTCAATTTCGAGTTGTCAGTTTTGTTGTTAGCGTGCGATGCGATGTGTTTAGAATGTCTAACTATTCCCAAAACATTGCAATTTTCGTTTTTATCTTCTTCGCTTTCCCGTTACTTTAGCGTTTAGCGAGTAAGTAAATTATAGATTTAAAAGTGATAAGTGCAAACTCGTTGTGAATATATTTCAATTAATAAATGGCATTGAATATCTTATTCTGACTTAGTCGATTTGTGGCTGCTAAAAGTAGACACACATTTTGACGAACATTCACTAAAATTAAATATATAGACTTAATACTTAAATGAGCCATAATTGGAAACAGTGTTAGTAAAAAAAGGAAGTATTAGAAGCTTCTTTCTACTTGGTTTTTGCGGCCAGCCTTTTTAATTAAAGACGATGTTAGTAACTTGTAGCGTTTCTTAAAAAACTGTAAGATTTACAGCAAAACCGATTTCATTTTTAAAATCAGGACATTATTATATATTATGAAACTTCATTAAATTCTGACAACTCCTTCTATTGTTGTGCCAGGCTTGTGTGGGACCATGCGCCCATTTAAATAGCATTAGCAGTAATATTTGCAATGCTAATGAAATTTAGATGGCATGTAAAATTAGCAATAAAATTTAAATGGCATTTGCATTACAATTTTTTCAATACTCACCAAAATGTATGTAGCATCAGCATACAAATTTGCAATGCTAATGTAATTTATGTAGCTTCAAAATTTATTTATTTATTGATTCATTTGTAATACAAAAGCCAAATAGACTAAAAAATAATGGCAATACTAATACAATTAAACTTGCTAACTATATGAATTTTCATTTCCAGATTATTTTTAAAAAAATTCTCACATGCCGGCAATGGATCTCACTCATACTTCTTACAATTGGTTGCATGGTCAAACAACTGAACTTCGAAACTTTCTACAACGATGCCAACGATGACAGCGAAGCAGCTGCAATACAGCAGAGTCCACACAATGCCACAACACCCACAAACAGCATAAGTGGTAAAAATATGAGCGGATTTGATTTTAGCTTAAGTGCTGTATTGATATTTGCGCAAGTAATTTTCTCCTGCTTGGCCGGTGTCTACAATGAATATCTACTCAAGGATAAAGGTGCCGATGTGAATATTTTCGTGCAGAATGTATTCATGTATATTGATTCGATTGTTTGTAATGCTGCCATATTATTAATACGCGGAGAGCTATATGATGCTTTCACAAGCGATAGTTTAAAAACAATCTTTCGGTTTAGTGTACTCATTATCATAGTTAATAATGCAGCAATCGGTATTGTGACAAGTTTCTTTTTAAAATATATGAATTCAATATTGAAAACATTTGCAAGCGCCTTGGAATTGCTATTCACAGCAGTTCTATGTTATTTTCTCTTTGCCATACCCATTTACTTGAATACTGCACTGGCCATTGCTGTGGTATCATTTGCCATTTATTTGTACACGCAAAGTCCGGTCATAAATTTGGGAAAAGTACGTCCGCTGACAAGTTTGAGTGATGCATCACAGCAATATGATAAACGAAAATTGTTAGATTCTGATGGTGATACCGATTTGGAAATGGATAATGTGGTGTAGGGTATGTGCATAAATGTATTTTGTATGTACATATTTGAGAAGTTACACTCTCTTCTGTTTACTGCATAAGAACAAGCCTGAATCTGTTGAAAAGTTCAACATTATTTGCAATAATATTGCTTAATTGTAGTTGTAAGAATATTATATTTATATGTAAAAATATTTCCATAATTATTTTTATGTATTATTTAAATTATTCATCCAAGTGTAGCATAAGCGTTTTTATTCTAATATGTATAGAAATATAATGGCTTTATTATGACAATATTAGTTCGTAGATTTAGTTATTTGTCACATCTATTTTGTTAAAATGCATATTCATGCCGAACAATCTAAGTTATTTAAATCACATTTTCTCTACAATTAAGTGTTCTTTCTCCGGTCTAGAATACAAAAAAGTGCCTCTAATTATTTAAGTTTTTTTTTTTTTTTTTTTGGTATCTATATTATGCATTAAATGTATTTGTATTATTAACCAAAAAAAAAGAAGAGATATCAACTTATTTAATTCACAAATTAAATTATTGCCGTGCCAGCAGATGCTGATTCATTAATTTAGTAATTGTCATTGTAAAAATCTAGTTATGAAGATATTATTTTTTTATTTATAGAAATGTATGAATTAAGTTTTGGTATTAAAGAATAAAACAAATGAATGTATCAAATAAATGTCTTAAATTAAACAAAACCCCATTAGTCTTTTAACTTAAATATATACATATATTTTTGTAGTTAGCTAAGTACATTTATAATATGTATACAAAAATTAATCGTTTCTCTTGAAATTTTTTTTTACATACCAGTACTTGTAGATTACAAATATCTAATAGAAAACCTGAGTCGTTTACATTTATAATTTAAACTTTCGAGCAGTGTTTTTTCTTTTTGTTTACCTTCTCCATTTATCTATTCATCTTCCTCCACTGGGGGCCTGCAACGACTAGCCATCTTCTGATATTGTGTATCATTGAACCGATGGCAATCACGGCACGTTTCCAAATGCTCTTTCATTGTACCAGTGGGCACTAAATGTGTAGCATTGTAAATGCATTGTTCCAATGGCGGCCCTCTATAGTTTTTGCGGCATTTCATTACGTGGCTCGGCATTCGATAGAGCACAATGCGATGGCTACTATTATATGGACATGTTCCAAATTGTTCATCGTGCATCTTGCTGCTATTCAAATTTATATAATGTTAGTTCAATTTTCATTTAAATGATTTAATTAAAAATAGTATTTACCTTTCCCACTGTTCAAAATTTGCTGTGAAAAAGAAAAGCGTGAAGACTGATTGTTAGTGTACAGTTACAGTGCTGCCAAGTTTAGTCTCCTTATCATTAGTTTTAAAGACTTGGCAACAACATTGAAAAAGGGCCACCAAGAGTCATATGCAGGGATGCCAACTTTTTTTTCTCTCTCCCCGATTACCCTCGAGAAATTCCCTGATTTTCGATCGAATTCCTCGCATTGGTATAATTGCATATTATAACAGCGTTACACGCATTTTCCATATAAACATTTTACAAAAACGAAATTGACCTCAGTGAATGTCATTTTATGGCGACCCTGAACTTTCTCAGTCCAAAACTTAACACATTTTTTGGGACTGGTTGATTAATAGTACTTTCTGACTCCGGGATTCTTAACATATAAGCTTCAGACCACTTTTGGACATCAACATTTTCATGGGATTTCTTTTGACTCAAATGAAAAATGGCAAAAACTTTGTTTTGAAAAAAAAAACGGGTTCAAAGTTTTGACTATCGGTATTTAACATATAAAATAACTTCATCTTCTTTATGATGTCTGACCGTAATTTGTAAGTTTACAGCAATGGTTAAGAGTTAATCAGGAGGTGCTGGACGAAGGCATAGCTAAGCCTTTCTGAACGACCGAAAGGGAAGTCGAAAAGCCGCGCGACTGTTTTGGCTTGACTGACATTCGCCGCTATAATCGTCTACATCTACGAAAGCACTCTGCGTTTTCTGAAATTTTTACAAAATACTTTTGAAATATAATACTTTCAAATAGCACACTTTTTTAAAAATTGATTTCTCCAAACCAATAAATTGCAGGTCCTGCTTAAGAAAAGATGAAGATTTTAAGACTCAAGCTATGAAATATTTCATACGTTTTACATTACATAAAATTTGACAAAAAATATTCTTCAGACTTTAATTACTAAAAGCTGAACGATTTCAAATTCCACGCAAAAAACAGCTCATTCCCCGCACAAACTGAAATTCGCTGGTCATATAGTTTGTTGTTTATGGTTTGGCATTCGAGCGATTATACAGCGCGCAATGTTCGTTGTAATTTAAATACCCAACAAGCACAAAAAAAAAAATCTCTAACCTTTGAGAAATTTATAATTCTCAAGTTGATATCCAACATGATTATCCTATCGATATCAAATATTTTTCACAACATTCGCTTTCAAGTTGAGAATGAGTTGAGATATATTTGAGAAAATATTTACATATTTTATTATGGCAGCACTGCTATTGGATTTGCAAAAAATATGTATCTGGCAGTGATTGTTAATAACATGTTTTTCGACAAAAGTGAAGTGAAAAATGGAAGAAAATGAAATGAAAATAATTTTTGCGAAAAACTTTAATTTTAAAATTAAAAAGTGAAATAGGGCAAAAAGTGGACTTAATTTATTTTTATAAAAGTTTTAATTTTACTATGTATAATTGAAGTGTTAAAACAAAATACTATTTGTGATATGAAATTGTTAAAATTTTAAGTTGAAAAGCGAAGAAATAAAAAAGTTATTTGAAATTTCCTTTTATTTTTTGTGTTTCAATTAAACATAAATAATAATTGCTTATGGCAATATTGTAAATTCCCTTTGAGACCAATTGGAGAACTACGTTAGAACTCAAGTAGAGAACTACAATTTTCTTAAGTTGATAACCATACAAAAAAAATGCCTTTTTTGTTGAGAATGCTATAGTATACCAATGGAGATGCTATTGAGAATTAACGTTGGAGATTTGAGAAAGGTATTTGATATCAACTTCACCTCAAGTTGATCTCAAACCTAAATGTTTGTTGTGTAGATTTAAGATCAGATCGAACCGTGCGTTAATGGTATTAACAAAGGAACGAAACTTATTTAAGCTTCCACTAACTAACTAATTACTGTCTTTCTATATTTGCAAATTTTTCAACCATTCAGTTTTTTATGGCCGCTTGAATGCTTCTTTTTATGAAGAACTTAGACCCAGATTTTCACACCTATTTGTGCTGTGTAAGTTATATTTGTGCACAACTGCCGAATTAAAAAATTTTTTTAGACAATTTTTACTCTGGAATTTTTTCAATTTCAACTCTCCTATTGAAAATATTTAAAATCACGGTAGGCATTCGCAAACTCATAAAGTAAATCCAAAACATATATAAATATTGTGGTTTTAAATATAAAGTATATTTTTTCGCACTTTAAAAATTGATACATTTTTATGTGACCACTTTTAATGGTACCTATTTGCCACACTTGTTGCTCGTATTACAATCAAACGTATTTAACAGTTTCTAGATTTATTTAATTTCCTTTGATTCCTTGGCATTTTGCAAAGATTGTGTAATAAATAATTTAGCCAGCGACTGTGAGCAGAACTGTGATATATGTTGAGAGTAAGTGTTAATTTGTCCCGAAGTAATTGTGGCATTGAGCCTAGCTGGCACAGGCATCGGGCGGAATTGCTTGAGCACTTCTTCCTCTGGTAGTGGTGATTCTCCTTTAGAAACGCGTACAGCATTCTCAGCGGTTTGTTTAGCAAGAGCGCGATGTTTTTCCTTTTAAGCATAAAATTATAAGCAATTGATATAAATTCAACACAAAATATTCATAACATACCGTTTCTTGTTTAAATACCACTTGCTGGTATTTGTTGTAACGTATAGATTCTTGATACAATTCATCGACACGCTCAATCAAACAACGCATATGATTCTCTAACACTGAAGCAGTACCCAAATCAAGGGAATTATGTCCTTGCTCCTCAGGCAACATTTCATTTAATTCACTCATCATGATATTAGTCAACGGTGAGTTCTTAATCACAATGGGAATTTCAACAAAGAGACTTTCATAGCCAACTTTTAAATTACGCAATGCTTCTGGGGTGAAATCACCATCCTTGTACATTTGAATTGCCTGCGGTGTCAAGCGATAAGCTTTCAAACAAAGGAAGCCACGTCCCGACTTCTGTGTATCATAAATAACGACCACAGACTCTTCAATGCTTGTCTGGTAATGATACTGGGATTCGAGTAGAGCCATCGATAGAAAGTTGCCCACATCGGAACTTTGATACCAACCAACATGGAAGTGATCAACATTAACGCGACGTAAACGCCGCATCATTGTCAATTGATACATTTCCTCGTCCATGGTTTCATCGCCGCTCTTGGGGAATGGAAAGCAATTGGTGATCTCGAGACACTTGTCGACAACCAACCCGAGTAGAGCACCCTGCGCCAAATCCATATTGCTAGACTCCTCATGGCAATGTTTGACCATTTTCATTACGGCCTAGAATGAGGGGAGAAAATTATTTACTTGCAA
The DNA here is from genome assembly GCA_963691655.1 of Toxonevra muliebris. NCBI lineage: Eukaryota > Metazoa > Arthropoda > Insecta > Diptera > Pallopteridae > Toxonevra > Toxonevra muliebris. Next base: position 52,641,182 of record OY829329.1, read on the forward strand.
TTTATTGTTGTAAGTTGTGCACTCTAATGCAATAATAGTTGGCAACCCTGAATTTCTGCATTTGTCACCTCCTTGCCAAAAACATAGTGACGTTTAGACGCGGTCGCTAAATTGCATTTCATGTTTTCTATAACAAATTCACAGGTTTGCCATCAACTTTTTACATTAAACTGTAGCACATTAAGTATTCTATCGTTTTTACTTACCAAACCGTCACATTGTACATAATTAATTGTATTATCAACCTCTTCACTGCGGACACGTTTCGACATCTTGGGTTTTTATCGAAAATCAAAGGCGAAAAGAAAATTGGAAAAAAGTTTTCAATTAAGTTGGCTGCTGCACAGCAGTTGTCAAAAGAAAAGTGATGCCAAGTTTAGTAGTACACAGAAAAAAATTATTGGTATGCGGTGTATGGTAATTTATTAATTTATATTTTTTTTTAACAAATTTATATACTATATATATATACTATAAAAAGTGTGTACTACAAAGGAGGAGAAGGGTGAGTGGCTTTTGGAGAATCAGATCTCCCCTTCTCGAAATAATTTAAGCATTTAAAAATTAAATATTAATAACATTGTTAGAAATATTTTTTATATATTTTAGAGACTATGCAAAATGGAAGAAATGAAATGTTAATTTTTCATAGTTATGACCAGGGAACATAAAACAGGCAAAATAAAATTTATATCGTATAGTATTCAACGATTTTTCAAATATTTTTTATTTGTATCTTTTTCTTTCTCATAAGCAACATAGTCAGATACATAATTATACAAAATTGGAATTTTAAAATTTTAAAATCAATTCTAACTATAAAAAGAAAATTTTATTTTGCATTTTTCCTTATTTTCGGGATACGTAAAAACATAATACATGTAAAAATAACAATTTGTTTGGATCATTCAATAACCCTTGGGCTTGTTACACTTGATTTCCAAGGCTGTCTCTGTCTTTTATAACCGGCCCCATAATATTTCCTGGATTATCTGTAATAAACATTAGGTTCCCAAGCTCTTATCGTCTAATGCTCACATCACACTTAATTAAAATTCTCACCAAAGTTATAAACAAGAAAATCTGTAGTCAGGGATTACTGTATGCAGATGCATGCGTTGTGCCTGTATATGCGGAATGCCTATAATATACAAAATATTTTCCTAAAGCGGAAGTGTGCATTCAGTTATTCTTCTAATTTTGCATGTGATAAATTGCTTCTTTTTCAATTATAAAATTAATAAACAAACAAAAACAAAAATATTATAATAATGTTTCATAATAAAATGAATAAATGCTACAGTTCGTATTGCAATCGAAAGGAAAGACTTCAACGCGCTGTTTTAGATAGCAATTTTCAGGAATGTTTTGATTCTCTCATGGATGGCGCTAGGGCACATATAGTCGTTTGCGGAGGACGAACGGCTATTGGTGTGGCGGCAGAGGTTGGAGATGCAGAAATCTTACGTTTATTAATACAATCATGTGAAGATCCTGATTTCAGAATAAGTAAGTAAAAAGGAAAAACTTTTAAAAAAAAAGAAAATCGATATGTTCGATATGCATACATACATACGTATATGTATGTATGCACATGTGCGTGAGAGGATATGCACTTGCACGAAAACATTTTTGAAAATTTAGTAAATGTAGAATAACTAAGTATAAAAGACTGTAATTTTTATGAAAACTTGCTTTAATCCTTACAGGAATAACATATATATGTATGTATGTAACATATATATGTATGTATGCAAGTCAGTTGTAGCGGTGAAGTGTTTGTGTATCTATGTAAGGTATATATGTATCCATGTTTGTATATGAGGTCAAATCAGCTGATGCTATTACCACAAGTATATCCCAACAAATTAACCCTTAAGCCTATGGAACGGTCTTGTCAGACCAATTAAAGTTTGGAACTAAAGCACTTAATCAATTTTTTCTTACACAACCATTATGTTTTATTCTTGATACGTAGCTTCAAATAATTGTTTGCGTTTCTTCTATGGACTGGTAATTTTGATACCCTATCCTATTATCGTACCAGGCAATCTGTGATTCCAGAAGCCTAATTTTATATTGACTTATATTGAAATATTTTCTTATATTGCAGTCAAGCTGCTCTAAATGGTCTAAAATATTTTAGAATTAACTTAAGATTGATAAATTAGATTTTAGGTCTCTTGTAAACACTTGCTGTTCACAACGGTCAGCGGATCTAGTGTGAGTGAAAAGGGTAATTTTTTTAAAAGTTTTTCTACTATGCTGCTTTCTTGTAATCTCAGCTCAAAAGCCGGGGGAAGAGAATAATTAATCCGACAAAAGCACTGGCTAACGAATGCTTTCCGCTTGTGGGTATCACGTGGTACTGGATTCAATACTTCACAACTGTAAAGCAACATAGGCTTTACATTGGTGTTAAACAGTTTCTATTTAAAACGATGAGAAATGGAGAAAAGGGGTTCAGGGGACCATACGGTTGTCTGGTCTTATGAATTCTGCTGAAGATTTCGGCTCGTTGAAGTTTTGCAGGCACATCAGAAAAAAAATAAAAGATGTCACAAGTATAATCTAGATCGCCTAAAATATATTGCAGACCCCATGTGATATCTTTTTTTTATCTCGTAACTCCTTTTCCATGATGAGAGGCAAGCAAACCAATTCATACATCCTTGTCGGACTTCGGTGCAAATAGGAGTTTTCGTGCTTAATTTCTTTTCATGCTGAATACGGAATCTCACATCTTGTATAAACTTTTGAAATTGGGAAGCGAATAATTACAGAACATACTTAGTTTATCTGGTGACTAGTTCAATAAAGAAGAACTTTCCCGAACTCAGTGAAAGAAAAATTAATAACCATGATTTGAATATGGATTATATTTTTACCAAAACACTCTTCTTTATTACTTCTCCGCAGATCGTTCTAACCCCATTGAAATTGAATTAGATACACCACCTGATGGTATGGACAAACTAGAATGGGAAGATGAGTTTTCGGATACAACAACAGACACATACATCGATGATAAAACGAGGCTATACTATTACTATGCCAAAACATTCGAACAAACTGGTGCTATAATCAATAATATGAATGAACTTTCGACTAGACTCAATGAACCAATACCCGATGTTCATCAAGCGGATGAAGATCTCTTGACACCGCTACACTATGCAGCAAACTATGGAAGGCTTGAATGTGCAAAGCTGCTATTAGTGCACGGTGCTGATGTAGATGCTGTAGATCGTAATGGTTATACAGCTTTACATTATGGAGTTAAACACTGTGCGGTGATACAATTATTGTTGAAACATGGTGCTAATGCCAATTTGAAGACTATCAGTACGTGTGAAACGGCATTGCATAGAGCTATAAGAGAAAAATCAGAAGTTGTGGTGAGCTGTTAGTAGATGGCTTTGAAAAGTATTACCTATTACCATTGTATATTTTTTGGCAGGCTAGTTTTCTCTTGCAACATAGTGTTAAGGTCAATGAAACCGATAATTATGACCAGACACCGCTAATGTGTGCTATCGAGCATCGGTTGCCGGATATCGCTTTTCAATTGCTCGATTGTGGTGCGCGTATAAATATGCAAGATAAAGGTGGAGGCACGGCGCTCTACTATGCTGTGCGTCAGAATTTGGTGAATGTAGCCAAACGTTTACTAGAACGTGGTGCACGTCGTATAGCTTCTCAATATTTACTGCACATTTGTGTTGAATACAATTTGGGTGAAATGCTCTTCTTGTTGCTAAAATATGGTGAAAGCTTAAATGTACGCAATAATAAAGGTTATACTCCCATTTATACAGCAATATTCAAATGTAGAGTTGATTTATTAGCGTATTTACTTGAGGTAGTTGCCCTCGAGGAATTCTGCGGGAAATCTACTATGGATATTGGACAGAATGAGCTCATGGTTGCTGTCGAACATGTAAATTCGTTGGAAGGTTTTAAGCAAATTGCGCGTATACTCTACGATTATAGTAGAGGACGTTGGAGACAACATAAATTCTATCCAGTCCTGGTGAATGGATCTTTCTATGCTCCATCATATAATACCGCATTGGAATGTGCGCTAATGAGGCGTAAGTTACATTTTGCTGAATTCCTAATTAAAGAAGGAATATCTCAGGATTGTAGCTATTTTGTACTAGAACGTTTAATTGCCTTAATGCCACCGGGATTTCCGGAGTTGGCAAAACTATTGAGTGAGTAGAGAGTAATGAGAGTTAAATAAATATTTTTTGTATATCTTCATATATTTTCAGTACACACTGGTTATAAATGGCCCAGAACAACATCACGTTTACCCTCCAAATGGCGGCCGCAGCGTCAACAATTCGAAATTGATATGCGTCAATTATGTAGCAGTCCTTTGAAGCTTACCGCACTAACACGCATTGCTATACGCAATCAATTAATAAGAAATTTATTTAATTTATTGAGAATTCAACCGAAATATCGTACAACGAAATTAGAATCGAGTCTCAGTTGCATAATTAAGGAACTAGAGCTACCAAGCATTTTAAAAGATTTCTTAATAGATTTTCATGATTGTCCTAATGTGATTATGAAATTGCCTAAACATCGCAAGACTTACTATCAGGGTGCACTTAATTATAATGATACATCAGACTCGGAATCAGATTAGATATTCGAATTTTAGAACGTGAATGATTGTAAGAGTTTTAGAAGCAATATTCTTTTAAAAGTCATATCAAATAGATAAAAAAAAAAGATGAAGTTAATTATGCTGGTAAAAACGTGGCATCAACATCATGCCATAATCACTCACGCCCATCTTCCATACTTAGGAGAATATTTTAGACATTTCTATGAAATTACACTCACTTAATTGAATCATTCCGTGCAAAATTTTTTTAAATTCATTATAACCATGCAAACTTCCTATATAATGCCAAAATTAAATGAAATTGTTGAGCAATGTGTTTATACAGATCGATCACAAATTGACGTTGGCTGGGACAATAATGATGCCCACTTCTATGCAAAACAAAAGACTAAAAAACAACATTGATGTATTGATATAGATCGACCTAAATGGCTTTCAGATCACATCCACGCTCTCTCCTTATAAGGAGTACCAGTTTAAGATTCATTATTGAGGTAATTGATCCAATGGATTTAGGCAATTTCCTATGAAGACTGTAGTTAAAAATATATATTTTTTTTACTGATTATTATTTCGAATTTTTCTTCAATATTGAATAATATAATCCCTCGAACGTCCTATTCTTGTATGAAGTTCAAGTTTAAAATGTATGTATGTTGAGCTATGTATTTATGCAGGTCAATCCAAAATTGACTTTAATACCAAAAGGTACAAAAAATTTCCACATTTATAAAATTCAAGTAAATTTCCATGAAATCTTTAGTAAAATTTAGATTAAGTTAAATTACTGACTTCTTCTAACCGACTATAATTTTGACTTAGCTTCAAGCATTAAATTATCTGCTGTTGACTCCTTTTACACACATTTACATAAATTTTACATTATTTTACTTTTACATTATTTGGGACCATAGTTTATAATTTCAAAATTTGTTTATTGAGCATACATACATGGGACTTTGCAATACACATTCAATGAAAGTAATGGCAATTCAAACAAAATTAATTGACAAATCCGATAGTAATTGAAAAATTATTAATTGTCATTGCCCATTTAAAAATTACACAGTCCAACAGTTTGGTGAAGAAATTTATAGTCCAGCACGTCATAATTTTTTTTTACCTGCATTTCAAGTTTAGAGAAGACATCAGACTGTAATTAATGATAAAATATATAGTGTTTTAAAGCTGAAAGTTTGATGTTTGAGACAAAGACATTTCTTATGATTATGTTAACATTTTTTGTTTTAAAATTAACTCTACGGCTAGTGTTGCGATTGAAGCTACAATTGTACTTTTTAGGGTACAATTTCAAAATTATGACACGAAAGTACCCCTTTTTTTTGAGGTACGTTTTTGGCTGTGCAACGCCACACAAAGTATAAAATAAAAGTATATTGCTACCTTAATTTGTTAATGCTCTAAGGAGCAAAATACTTTTCCAAACTTTAATATACTGAGTATTTTTTTTTCAAAATTTTTTATATTAACTGAAAGAACAGGGACGTAAGTTTGTGTGAATGCCAAAAAAAATTTTGGTCGAGGTGGAAACGTTTAATCCTAATGCATCAGAAACTCGATTTTGGAAAAGGGCTTTTAAGTCTTTAGCAAAAGGAAGATAGCGATATGTATTTAAATGTACTGATGCATGCAACACAATTTTTGTGCGGTACATTTTGTTATTGAAAAGTACGTTTTGTCCCAAATTTTGACACTTTTATAAACTTGTTAATCGCAACACTGTCTCTGGCCCCTTCTTACCCCAGGTGTGCATAATAAATGCTCTGCTTTTTCTTCCTCACTCCATAATCATCTTGTAATATACCCAAAGTAAATAAGTGTTTGGCCAGAGGATAACCCTGTGAAATTTCGAATTTAATTTCTTAGATTTAGCAGTTTTTTGCCCTACGTTGGCAAATGTTTTCCTTAAATGATTTGACTTGTCTATTACCAGGACTTTTCCTATAGTAATGCAGCATTTTCTTATTCAGCCAATTTTAACTTAATGGAACTAACTCCATGGTGGCGGTCGTAAGAGCTCCCTGGCCGTAGTCTGGATTTTTTTTCGGGGGGGATTTTCATTAGAAGAAAATATTCATATAAAATTTTTATGAAACTGATGTTGAAATACAATAAATTAAATACGATGATGCATTTGAGGGACCGTATCAGACTAGGGAGAAAAGTGGATAAATGTCTTAAAGCTTCAGGAAAAATCTTTGTTTCCGAGTTTTCTTAATCTTAATCTAAAAAAAAATGTGCCGAAAATGACAAAAAAATTCACAGAATAATTACAGAGCCGTATGGCAAGAATCTCCGCTTGGAAGATACTCGAAGTTCTTCCCATTAGCTCCGAATGTTTGGTTTTTGAACCATACACCTTTGCACATGTGGTTGAAACCCCTGAAAATACCGTTTTTGGCCATGACGTGCTACAAACTTCGTACGATTTCAATTCAAATTTTTTTTTCAATTTTTTTTTATATTTGACTTTTTAGAAAGAAAGTAAAAAATATTTAAAAATCGTTCAATAGATTTTATTTTGACTCTTTTTCCTTAAACTGACAATCAATATCAAAAATTAGAAAAAAGTTTTCACATTTCGAGGGGGAGGAGGTCAGAACCCCCAAAACCTCCCCCCTAAGTACGGCCTTGCCTGGATGAACCTTTTCTATCCAGTTCGTCTGCCATTTCTTTACATGCACTATTGCTATTCTTTGGCATCCAAATGTTGTGCACTATGTTGTGAAAAATTAGATTGATTAGAAACTGTAGGCAGCCCCAAGAACAAGAATCTGAGTGTAATCAAATATTTTTGTTTCATACATATCTGTTCTCATATTCTGTAAAGCAGAACTCAATGGGATACTATTCAGTTTGGAAAACTGAAAAGAAACTTGATTGATTTATCCCCGAAAACCTCTGCTTCAACTACTTTTTGCCTAAAACCTAAGTAAAAACTTAGGTTTTACCTGTTTCCAGTTCAATGCATTATAATTCGATAAATTCATGGTAATTCAAGTTATTTTAATTGAACTTCAAAATGAATGTAAAATAATTATATGTTTTTAATTGGGATTACTTTCATTCAATATGAATGTTTTACTCAAAAAATTCTAGCAAATAATTATTAATAATGAAATACCTGAGTTGGAACACACTAGAAAAACTAAACAAGAAAATAACAAATTCTTAAAAGCACAAACACTTAAGTTTTTATATAAACTTCCCCAATAAATTTCTTGATAATGAAAAGGTTAAATATTAAAAAAAATCAATGAAGAGAAATTTCTAATTCTAAAACAAATATGAACTCTAGAAAAGTTTAGCGAAATGTTTATGATAAAAAGTGAATACCTCTATTTAAAAATATGTATGTATGTACAACCATAGTTATTAACAATTTATTTTTATTTGATATTTATTTATTTTTGTATTACATTTTATTTTATTTTTATATGTAGATATGATAAATTAAAATTGTAAAACATTTTTGTATTTTTTTATGTTATTGTATATGTATTTATGTATACTTTTAGTTTATTCTCTTTTTGTTTTAGGAATTTTTCTTAAATAATATTATAATAAGGTAGGGGTTTATTACTTTAATTTCAATTGAACCTTTGCTATTTCTAAATTTTGTATTACAATGACATTTTATCAACGATGATTATTAACCTTTTTGAAAGTTTTGCATTGCACAAATATAGCATGTATTGAATGCATTTGTATAATAATAGTATATGGTATTATTAAATATTTAAATAGTATATAGTATGTATAATGAAAAGTAAATACATATTTCGGTTTTACCAAAAGTTTTATGATAAATATATGTATAAATAAAATGTATTATTTTTTGAAGAAAAATTATGAAATATTAAAAATTTTTATTTTTATATAGAAGTTTTAAACATAATAAATATATAAATAATTAAAACGTGTATATACACGTGAAAGAAAAAAATCACAAAACCTCCTCAACCATTGTAACATTTAACAATATATTAAAGAAAAATAGTGAGAATTCTTTAAACTTTAACAAAGCAAGTCAATAATGAATTACATTATGAATAGTTGAACTTTTTAATTTTTTTTTTAAATTTGGTTTTAAAAAGAGAAATGTTCCACTTTAAGCAATGATGTCAATAAATAATGATAATAATAAAAAATACTTAATTCAAAAAATGCGTTTTACACAAAAACACTTTTTTTCTTTTGAATTACATACATGCATGTAAATGTTTTTTTTTTTATTAGGTTTTAAGCCCATCAAGATTCTTGTGTGTGTAGTAAATTTAGAAAAAATGCACATATATGGGTGTGTGAATAAAATGCAGGAATGTTTTACATAATTTTTGCTTAACATTCATTTTGTGTTTTCTTAACCCTTCTTCTAGGGTTTAAGTAATAATTTAAAATCATCATTTGCATTCTCTGCTATATACTCATAGGGAATTTTTTCTTTGTTATCTTTTATATTTTTTAAAGTTGCTTCTTTTTCCAATAAATATTTACAAACATCCAAATGGCCACGCGTAGCTGCACGATGTAATGCAGTTTGTCCATCTTCATCTTGTGCATCCAATTTTGATTTGGCATCAACCAACAGTTTAACAATATTCAAATGGCCTAAAGTGTATAAGTTCGGGTGTTTATATGTGTGAGTAGAAAAAATTTATGTAAATTATGTATAATTTAAATATAAATAAATACACACCCATCATAGCAGCACGATGTAGCGCTGTGGCACCGCCCTTAGTGACCGCATTCACATCCGCCTTACCCTCAGTTAATAACATTTTACATATTTCCTCATTGCCATTGCGTGCTGCATAATGTAATGCTGTATAATCGAAACCATCACGATCCATTGACTTGCCGCGTGTAATGAATTGTCGTACACGTTCAGGTTCATTGTAGATTGCTGTAAAAACAACCGAAAACAAGGATTAAGAAAATATAAGAATAAATTAGGGAATAAAATTATAACTTTCGGCATTTCCTTCACATTTTTTGAATAAAATATAAAATCGTTGGATTTGTGTAAAAGAATTCTGGGTCGATTTTTATTTACTTGCTTCCAATTAGAAGATTATTTAAATATCTGAATATACATGTATTCATTATGATAGGTATATCTACCACGCTAAGCGTACTTTTATTTACAAATTTCATACCAAACTATTTAATCGGTTTTATTGAATTTGATGTTAATCGATGTCTGGCGAATATATACACGCGAATGTCCAATTTGTGTCTATAGCTGTCTGGTAACATTTAATAGTATTTATGCCTAAAAATATACTTTAGAAATTTTAAGCCCATTCTTAAAAGCATATTACAAAAATTTTCAAACATTTTACAATTTTTTCAACACACGAAGTTTATTTATTTACAAGTAAAAGAACTTTTATACGACTAATCCTAATTTATTTCACCTTTTTTGTTCTTTTTCTTCATTGTAATACCATTCACGTGGTGTCTGTTTTAACATTTTAATGCCTGCATACTTTTAGGTTGAGTTTTACATATAGTCATTAATTCATAGCATATTGTCGTGATAAATGGTGAGGAGGAACACGCTTGTGTTTTTTATACTGAGATTTATTATATAGAAGTATATATCACGCTGAAATCTGTTTTTAAACACATTTCTTACAAAACTGCCAAAAAATATACTATAGAAAAATAAACTTTAAGCGTCTTTCTTACTTAACTACTCAGTCGATTCCGTTAAGAGTAGATGCAAGTAAGCTTAGCGCACTTTTTTTTATATCAACTATATATTGATATATGCCATTAATGTCTGTTTTAAGACGTTTCGAAAAATTAATCAATAGTTATGCCTACAGCGATTTGAAAATCACTTTAGAGCGCACCTAAAAGTATACTATAAAAAATTTCCGAACATCACAATGATTATTAATACAACTTTTTATACTTTTTTAGCAAAATCATACAAAATTTGCTTATCTTTTTATTTTTGTAAGATATGATATGAGAAAACTATTTTGTGGTTATTAGAAAGGGTCTGCGGATAAGTAGAGTGCAAATTTCAGCTATATACTATTCAGTTACTTATTTCATCAATATTTTTATTATTATTGGACCTTGTGAAGTCAATCATGTGATGCGTAAAAGTATACTACAGAAATTTGCGAGAAATATAAAAAAGTGCATATATAAAAACATGTTTCACGCAAGAATGCGTGCCCTAAAGTACACTCGTCATTTTTTATTTTCTTATATTATAAGTACTGTTTTCAGTCCCCTAGTTATATATTATTTTGACCGAATTTTTTTTAAACAAATTTCATATTAAACTACTCCATCGAATTAAACCATGTTCGTGTTATTAGAAAATGGTCGCAAAGTAGTATCAACTCAATTTCTATATCACTATAATATTTTAGCAATCAATTTATTTTTCTCTGTCTAAGAAACTATGGCATACTTTACGTTAGGTAGTACTGGCTGTTAGAAGCCACGCATAGACCTTTAGGTCCTTAGCGATGTCAGATAGGAGTCCTAGGAATTATTTATCGAGTGTACACGTCATTTAAGATGCGAGTGTGGTTAATAAACTTTAAAAGACAGTAGCAAAGAAGATGCTCTAGAGTTTCCCTTGCATCTTGCTCCATACATTTCCTGCAATTATTATTGTCGGTTAGTTTTAATTTAAGCGCGTGCGTTGCCATCAGGCATACTTTGAAGTATGTTATAAATTTTTTAATATAAATGGAAAATATGAAATGCTTTTTATTGAATGTACGTCTTTGACCGAAACTTTTCTTTTGATTTAGATATAAGCAGCAGGGGTTGAATCGTCTCTTCTATGAACGTACTATTCGTCACGTAATTTACACAAAAAATAAATACAAAATACTCACTTTCACGAGACGAGTTTTACGCTCACGAAATAGATGATTTGATCCCTGTACATTTCAATATTGCCAATAAATTTAAACAAAAATTAAAAATGCTTTCAATCGACTGATTTTGAATACTTTTACAGTAATCTCCCACCGATTTAATTTAGCCCCTTGAAATTACATACCAGCATTCCAAATGCCACGATCGAATTCCATTTCAGTTAGTGTTTGCTGTGCCGGTGCCGCCTGTTTGTGGCACTTGCAGTTATCGGCATGTTTTTGATCCATTTTTGGCGAGATTATTATTATTATTTTTTTTAATTATTTTATTTATTTGTGTTTGTGTGTGTTTTTTTCTTTTATTTTTAAAAACAGCTTCAATTATTAGTTTTTAATTACTGTCCTTTTAATTTTGTTTTGTTTGTTTGTTTTAGGCAATTTACGAACGAGTTTTTGTTGTTTGTTTTCGAAAATAGGTATGTATATTTTTTATTCCTAACAGAAAAAATAATTAAATTTATTTTCTTTTGTATTTTACAATTTTCTTAAACGATAGTAATATTTAATAATAATAAATGTAATGTAATAAGATAGTACTAGGGTTTTTAGTATATTTTCATAAAACAATTTCTATTTGCAATTTCAAAAAAAAAAAAAAAAAAGTCTATACAGTACAGCGTTGTGTCGTTAAGTTCGATTTAACTGCTCAAATGCGCGCGGGGTTTCATTATTCTTTAGTTTAAAACGCGTTTTTTTTCGTATTCATAGTTTTCGCAAGTTTTTATTTTTATATTTCACGTTGCATTGTCCAGCATATTTCGGCTTCGCCACAACTACAAACAACCTTATAACTCAACTGTGCCAATGTATTCAACATTTCCATGGGTGGTACCGTTACCATCACACCATTTACTACCTGTCTTAAACCGTTTTCATAACGTTTCGATAGCGCTTGCACTTCTGCATCATTCAAACCGAATATTGCACAACTGCGATCGTGCAGTGAACCCTTAACCGTGATATATGCGTAATTCTCTTCGTTTTGAACAATCGGTACGGGGATGGTAACAACGTTCGTTGTTGCACACGCAGCGGGCACTGAGTTTGTTGAAGATGTGGGTTGCGCTGCTGTTGATACGGTTGTTGATGTTGTTGGAGCACATTGACAGCCTGAACTGGTAATTGCAACTTGAGCAGATTGCCCGTCCATGTTAACTTTATTTGGGTTTAATTTCTGTAAGGTGGAACCGTATTTGTTTATACGTTATGCTTTATTTAATTTATTACTTTTTAGTTTAAGAAAATCTGTTTGCTTGTTTTTATGTTTTGTACGAAATTAGTTAAGTATTGTATGTGTATTTTAGATTACAAAAAACAAAACATAATAAAAAACCAAAACTAATAAAAACAAATTTATAAGGAAAAAAAAATGTAAAAATAATGAAGAACAACAGAAATATAGAATTTATCTCAAAAATAAATCTTACTCTCATGTAATAAAATTTTGCATTTATCTTGAAAGTTAAAAATTTCTCTTTTCACACTCTTTGTTTGTTTGTTGTTGATAGTATCTTTTTTTTTGGGGAAGGTCTGTTTGTTAGTTTATGGATTAATTGTTTTTACGCAATTAATTTAGGCTTTTGTTGTTATATTTTCTTTACTTTTTGCGATTTTTTTTATCTAATATGAGAACTGTTTTTAAATGGTTTTTATGTTTCGTTTTTTTATGCAATCTATTCAGGCGAATCTACTTTATGATAATTGCCTAAGCTAGCTGCTTCACGGCCAATATTTGAAAGATTTTCACGTACAACTGACTCGGTCTCAAGTGGTTCCGGCTCGTGAAAATCTTTACGCATAGTCCACATATACTCGTTGTAGTCCTGCTTGACGGCTGTCGACGATGAAGCAACAACACGAAAACCCAAAATCTGCAAAAAAAAAAAAGTAAGGAAAAATCATTAAAGTTATATTAATATGGATATTTCTTTATATCAGTGTTGGTAGTAATATATTCATATCACAGTTCTTATAAATTAGGGTTCAACTGGGTTCAATAGATGATTGTAGTACTCAAACTTGCCGGATGAAAAAAATATCACTGAGTAAATCCGAATTTGGTCTTAGCAGCTTACGAGAATAGTTATCGTTTTGGTCTGGGACGTTGGATTTAGAACAATTCCCAAAAGTTTCAACTGCAGATAGGTATCATGGCTACTCCTTCTACTGTAGAATTACAATTACTGCTTAAGCGTCATTTAGATTCACATCCCTCTTTTGTCAATGGATATTATTAATCTGACCAAATGTTTTTCTATTGTCTAGTCCTGCAGTCAGTCGGTATGGTTAAGTATATAGGGCTATGCCGGGCTTAGTGTCAAGGGAAAACACCTAAGTAATTGGCTTTTTTTTAATAGAAATACAGTATGAACATGCAATTTGAGGTGTATCTTGGTCCTGCCAGAATTTTTAAATCCTGCAGTATTCAGGAAGCCAAAAAACTCTTCTATGTTTATCTTCACATATAACATATTTAATAAATAAATAAATTTAATAAATGAATGCATTTATAATTAAACATTACCTCAAGTGCTGATAATATTCGACAAGGATGCACCAGATAAACAATTGTTGATTCGTCACTATAACCGCCACATGAAAATTTATTTAATTGTTCAATGTCATCCGCTAAAAAATGGCAAAACAGAAAAAAATACAATAATATTAGACTAAAATGTCAAAAACAAACAAAACAATAGCAAAAACTATTATGAATATTCATGTCTACAGACTATTTAGAAACCAGAGCGACAACTTTGTGGCAACCCAACGAAAATAACGACAAAATTTAATTATAATCCAAGTCAAATTAGATAAGAAATCATAATAAAAAAAACACGAGCGTTAAGATAAAAATTACAATAAAATAGCTGATTGGTGTGAGCGATGATGATGATGACATCAGTATCAGGGAAGATGGAGGACAGCGGTAGTGATAGAGGAAAAAGGAGAGAAAGTAATGTAAAAATAATTACCTCATCACAGGGATAATGAAAAATAAAAAGTTAATATCAAAGTTCATGGAAATTTCATGAAAAGTAGTAATAAAAAAAGGAAGGACAATTTTGAAAAATAATAAACATAAAGAAGAGAAAAATGTTAGAGCGAAAATTTCAAAATCAAGTAAATGTTGAAACAAAAAACAGAAACCGAATACAATACAAAGAGAAAAGCCACTAAGGTTCATTAATGCTAAAGGCTAAGAGCACGCCAATTTTCACTTTCACGGCATAAGTTGAAATGCGAATGGGTGTGGATATGAAACGGGAGGAAATAGTGAGGAGTTGAAGTGGAAAATTTTCAAAATAAACACGAAATTATATCTATGAGCTATAATATTTGAAAATGCGTCTTATTGAGCGTGTGTAAAAATTACGTGCATTTTAAGTGTAAACGTATGTAATTAATTTATTTCCCCCCAAAATATTATACACGGTCAATCTTATTTTAAATTTTGCAACAAGTGCATTACATAATTTATTTACAATACCTACATAAAAAATATACACAACTGAATTAACACAAATTCACAGAGTAGCACACACGAATTTAGCAAATGCCCGTTTATTTGTTTTTTTTTCCTATTAAATTTTTAACACAATTGGATGATTGCCGTCGCCTATGTCCACTAAGATCCAAGTAACGTTTACAAACCGAATGAACTGAGAGGAAAAACAAAATAATAAAAACAACCAACTCCACAATTACTCATCCATGGTATGCAGTTGTTGTGGTTGATGTCGTCACACTCGTCGCTCACTAGCTACTACTTCGTCATTATAGCAACAAATACGTTACAATTAAATTTTGTTTCCACTCTCTATATTTACTCTCTTTCTCTTTGTATGGGCTTAATACATATCTAACTGCAAAAGTATCTCTTTATATGGAGTATGCATGTGTGTATGTAGATATGTATTTTCGTGAATTAATCACGTACACTTTATGGAGTGGTCAGTTCTGTTTTGTATTTATTTTACTAAAACAAATATGCATGTTGTCATTTTTTTTATCATTTTTATAAAAATCTGTTGATTTCTCTTTTAGTTGTGTATATTAAAACAGACTTTTTAGCTATTGTTTTTATACGCTTTATATAAATAATTTCACGCTTAAGTTATCCTTAGTGTTGTTTTTGTTATACATACACAGGTTTGTAGGTGTTTTTTTTTTTTTAAATAATAACTGAATTTTAATTTCATACAAATGTTTTTTTTTCATTTATACCATATATACTTAAGTGGATTGGCATATATAAAGTGGAGGGTTTCAGGTTTTTCATTCCTTCAACATTTTTGATTCAGGAACAACGCGATTTCATTCACAAAATCTCTACCCTCCTTCCTTAAATCCGCTATTGCTTAAGATAAAATATTCCATACACTTTTCTACATTACATTTCGTCCTCATACACTGAAAACGAATTTTGCGCGTTTTGAGGCTAAAATTTGCACTTATTTATATGCGACATTACCCGAAAACCATATAATAGTGCGGTATGGAAAAAAGTACATTCTCACAGAAATGTGTATAATATTTTTAAATCTTTTTTCAAAAACCGTTGTAAAAGCCTAGGGATTATCAAATTTGTCAGATTTTGTTGCAGTGTTATTTTATTTTGAATACATATCTGTAGTCAAAAGCAGTAACCGCTTAAGTCTGAAAATCTCATTTCGAGTAAACACGGTTTGAAGTTAATGTGATTGGTTGCCATTCTATGTAAGCGAATATCTTTTTTTTTTATAACTTTTTTTTTTAAAAAACATAGAGTTTCGGGGGTTTGACGTACATGTGAATTGGAATAAGAAGAACACGATAGTATTTATAACTCAATTGTTTTAAGTCAACTTAAGCGTTTATTGCTTTTGACCACAGATATGTATATAGTATTAATTTTTTTTAATGCCCTTTTTTTAAGGAAATCAAAAAAACTAAGGAAATCAAATTAAAATTCCACATGTAGGTATAAAAATATATGTGGAGATAAGAATGTATTGAAAAAAAATATGATAAGAATAAAAACAATATTGAAGGCATTTTCTTGGTAATGTATAGTAGAAAATTCGTTCCAGAATTGCAAATATGTACACATGATAAAGTCTCGCTATTTTCATATTAATTTTTTCTTATCATTATTTACTTATGTTCTATAATAAATAATTATACATGTGGCATTTGTACGACACAAGTATTAGATAAAGCAAAAGTTTAAAATATGTGTTTAAGATAAAACAAAATGACAAGTTAAATTGTCAGTAATAATAATAATAATAATACGGTTATTCATCATTATTTGCAATAAACATTTCAATTCAATCTTGATGGTGGTATGTACGCTTAGGCACATACACTAACAACAATACAAAACAAGCAACAAGAGCTCAAGCTTATCGATCACATTTTCGTATATGGTTTGGTTGTAAGGTGTTAAAGGTGGGTGACACCAAAAAAGCAAATAAAATTATTATTTCAACACAAATGAAATATTTTATGAAAAATATTTAAAATTAAATATATACCTGCGTATATATAAATTTATAAAATTGAAAGTGAAATTTATTTTTATACAAATAAAAGTACAAACAAAAAATTAGTTAAACTTAAAGCCAAATTGAAATTTTGAATTGAGTTGCATGAGAGCGGTGCTAATGATAAATAGCTACAAAAGCAGAGTTAGGTAGATGTACGAGTATGAATCTTTTTATTATTATTTTTACCTTTTAATCCAGAGACCAGCACACGCCACGGATATTTGTGACTGTACGAAGCTAAATTACCGCGAATGATTATGTAGGGCATTTGTGTGAAATTTATTTATATTTTAATACTTAAAGACTTAAGTCAAATATTTTTAAACTAAATAAATGCACACCCTATTTTATTATCAATGTATATGTGTAGGTATTAGCCTCAGACGAAGGCGACTTTGACGAATAAATAAGCAAATCTCTTAACGTTTTCAAAATTGTCTTAGATCAAATAACGCGCTTTTAACAACAACACTGAAGCTTTCACAGCGACTGACTGTAGTCAATTGTAAGCTGGTTTTTTAACATACATGCACGCCCGAGTACCAATAGTATTAGCTATTATTTCTGCTATTATAAAATTTTCTGATATTTTTCTGTACATTGTGTGTATATGTATGTATGCATGGATATGGATATTATGGATTTGTCCAAGCGGCGCGTAATCACAATAACAAACAGCAACGGTAGCAGCAACAGCAACAGAAGTAATACGAGGTAGGTAGCAGTGTGTGGTGGAAGTGGCAGCATGTTCAAAGAAAATATGAAATTTTATTAGTGGTTAACTTCAACTGCTTTATTATGCAGCTGTAGCAACAACAGCAATAGCAGTACGAGTAGTTGGCTCTTTTGAGCTTTTTTTTCAATTTGTGTTTGTATAGTTTTGTTTTCATGCTGGCTTTTAGCTGTTGTTTTTGAATAATTAAGTGTAAGGTAGAATAAAACAGAAAAACTGAAATTAAAATAAGCTTTTTGGTATTTGTTATGCAAAAATTAATTGTATTTGTTAGCTTCTTTTTCTTTCATTAAAATTAAGCAACTTAATTACCAAATATTAATCAATTTATTCATATTTTAATATTTTTTTAAGGGTGTATAATTTGCAAATTAGCAGATATTGTGAAAGTTTATAAAAAAATAAAGTTTTGGGTAAAACAATTTATTTAGGAATTAGTGATTCTAAATGAATTTTTTAGGGTATTACAATACGGGTCTTTAGTCTGTAATACAAGTTGTAATACCGAATTTACACAGACTCAGAAGATTATCAAGTAACAAAACCGAAACTTTTACACAGAAAATTTTGTATAAAAGTTTTTTAATAACTTCTAAGGCTTTTAAAACATTTATGCTACTTAAGAAATAATGAAATCATTTCCACGTTGAATTTGGAACAGTCAAATTGATTTTTGAAAGCATTAATTTGAATTTAGAATGTTTAAATTAATTACAGAAAGCATCATTTTGAATTCAGAATAATAAAAGGATTTAAGAAAGTATGTATCAATTTCTATTCAGAAATATGTAGAATAGTCAAATGAATTCAGAAAGCCTTAATATGAATTTAGAAATCTTTAAATTAATCAGTTCCAAAACTTTTTTGAAATTATGCTAACAAGTTCAGAGTTATCAACAGCGGCTGGAAGCTTTTTAGTAATAAAGTTTCAGAAGCCTGATAGACTTTCAAACTTGGATATTGGATATTTAATTGATCTACGTTCACTTGGTTAAGGTAGAATAGCAGATCGGCCAGTCTAATACAAGATATTTTGTCTAGATACTGTTTTAACATTACTTTTGAATTATTAAATAAGAATGACATATCCGCCGGCTTGACACTGGATATTTCTTTCAGATTGTGCTTCAAAATCACTTTGTATTAATGAATAAAAATAGCACATATCCCGCTCTGGCACTGAATATTTTATTTAGATCCTGTTTCAGAGCAACAATATTGTGTTAAGGAAGAAAGAAAGCCTAGACATTGAATATTTTTCTAAATTTAGTTTGACTCTGGACAATTCTATTGGAGCTCAGTTATTCAAAGTGGAACCCACGACATTATTCTTTTAAAATTGATCCTGATTAGTTTAAAAGTTCTAAACTAATTATTGCTACGAGAAAATCTGTTGAATATGCTAGAATTGTGTACAAAAATTTACCATACTAATTGCATGTCATAAAATGAACTTTATCTGCAAAAAGCAATCGATACTAGCATGGGAATTCCCATTCATTTAAATACTGTATACAACAGTGAACGAACTGCTGGCCGTGCTAATAATTGCGGTGTTGAAGGTGGTTGCTTTCAATATCACTTACTCTCCCCATTTACTTCAGTAATAACCAGTTGCATGTGAACTTATACAATGAAGTCATACAATATTTTTCGCTTCCACCTTCTCAATGTACAATATAAATTCAAAATAAATTTGTTAACGTTTGGTGTTTGGGGTGTTGTCCGTATCGAAGTGATATATACAAAATGAAAAGAAATGCCTATGAGTAATAAAACATTTCCGTGCTAGTCGCAAATAACCGCAGGTAAAAGATGTAGTTGTTTGTGTGACATGGACATCGATGAATGGCAGGGGCCGCCATCCAAGCGCACCTCATTTTTGAAATTTACCAACACACACCCACGCAAGCACTGGAGAATTGATTCGTTGTGTGCATGTTATGGACATTTTAAGAAATTCGAGTGCTTTTTGTTTTTCTCTTAACACTTTTTTGTACCATCAATTTACCGAATCGAGTAGCAAAATAAAAAGATAACATCGTAGAAAAAGCAGAAAAAAATAAAAAACAATGAGGTCAGTGTATACAGTTTTGGAAAATTTGCAGATGAAAATCAAGTTTTACTAACCTTTTGAAAACAGGCTATTGATGTGAATGTCAACTTTTTGTTTTTGCGCTGCTACTGTTTAATATTTTCAATATAATTGCAAAATTTTCAATATAATTTAATTAACTTTATTAATTTATGTATATTTTTTTAATTAACGCTCGCGAAAATGATTCACTTCGACTGTGCAAATTTTTTTTGTCAAATGTCAGAATGGGAACAAAAGGTAAAGTGTAAATATAGAGTTGTATTTGCGAAGGCAGGCAGAGCTTTCGAGAGTTACTGAGAAGTACTAAAACCTAAGTTGCAAAACAAGGTATTAAAAAAAAATTTTTAGTGGATAAAAAATATCATATATCCTGAATACTAGAAATCTTTGTTTGCTAATCGAATTGTTATTGTCTCTTTCCCTTGCATAATTTATTTTAAAATAACTGCATAATAAGGCATTTTAAAATCATGATACTTTTGGGGCAACATTAGTAATTCTGTAACCGCAGGATCATTCAAAATTTTTTTCTACAAAATTTGAGCTACTATTGATTCCGATCGAGTTGGTGCTTCATAGGAAAATTTTTAGCTTTTACTAGGATTTTTATTTGTGAAATATCATTAAATTAATTTCTGTTTAACAAAAGGAAAATTTGACAATTCAATGAGAACGTGTCTTTAACATATCATTGAATCTAGTGGCTCTAGGCTGAAGCCTTGGAGGTCAAGAAAACATTTTCGCTGAAAAGCTGGCATGATAGAAGATATCGTTCTTAATTTCGTATTGCTCTGGTTTAGTTGCTTAGAAAAACTTAAATTTTTGTGTGCTATTTTAAGTAGAAAACATAGTTTAAAAGCCATTTGGGATATTGTCTCCATGTTTCTGCACGAATTTAGCTCCCTACGGATGCAAACAATCAATAAACAAATGTTGAGGAATATAACCTAGGGCCGTACAATGAATTGTGGTCTGATGGACACTTTAAAGCAAATCTACTTAATCCCAAAACCATAATGAACGTAAATTTTACGTATATGGGGAATGGCTCGATATAAAACGCGTAGTCGATCTACTGCTTGAAGATTTATACGGATATAGGTATACTAACAGAACACTATTACTGGTGCAAACGACTTCTGTCGCAAAGTTGTGTTGACGTCGATCCGCTATATGCCATATCTACACATCCAATGGTGGTAACAGAAAATATATTTTCGACAGTCCAGTAAATCTTGTACAAACCATAGTTTTTAGACTACTGACTTTTATTTCAAGATCCGAATGGAAAAAATTATAATTGTATGTAAGCCTAAGTATTCGCAACCTGGTTATAGGTTTCAACACGATTCTTTCTTCACTTATGAGGTTGTTTCTGACATCAAATATCCCTGAATGAAATTAATAAAAGTCTTAATTAAATTCTGATTTTTTAATTAGTAGGAAGCTGTTTTGTTGCACAATTCTCTACTACTATTCCATACACATAATTCTTCTTCTTTCGTTATCATCTTTCCATTCACAATAATACATAACCAACAACAAATTGTCACGAAAAGAATTTACAGCTGTGTATGTGAAAGAAAAAAAATAAGTTTTGCGAAATTTTACAATATTTTTAGAAAATAAAAATTGATGAAAATGAGTGCCGATGGCTTGGAAGTACAAATGGATGCAGGCGGAGGCTATGATGAAAGTGGAAGAACATTAACCAATAATAAAATTCACTTTACCAAAGAAGTAAAAAGCGCAATTGACAAGGTGAGGCTACCAAAATCAACAACAAACCAAACTTATTAACACGTAAACTTTGCTGAACCACTCCCATTTCTTAATTTTACTTCAATTAGGTGCTCAAAACCGATGATCCCATGGATTCGCCAGATTTCAATACCGTCGAATATATAAATCAATTATTTCCCAATGAACAATCACTGGTGGGCATCGATGAAACAATACAACGTATGCAATGTGAAGTAACGCTAATTGATGACAATATACGCTCAGTAGTGCGCGGGCAGACAAACACCGGTCAGGATGGGCAAATGGCATTAAGTGAAGCGCAGAAAGTGATAAGCACACTGTACTCACATATAATTGATGTGAAAACACGCGCTGAACGCACTGAGGAAATGGTCAAAGAGATTACGCGTGATATTAAGCAGCTGGATTGTGCCAAGCGTAATCTTACTTCAGCAATAACAACTCTCAATCATTTGCATATGTTAGTGGGAGGTATTGAAAGTTTAAATAAATTGATAGAAAAGCGTTTATACGGGGAAATATTAAATCCACTGCAAGCGATCACTGAAGTCAATCAACATTTTCAACAATATTCAGATATTGAAGAAATTAAGGTAAGGAAAAAGGAAGAGGATGTAATGTATATATAATAATATAACCTTAAATTTAAAGAATCTCTCACAAAGCGTTGATAAAATACAAGTAACTCTAGCTAAACAAATCACCGAAGATTTCAAGGAAGCCTTTTCAAACAAGTCTAGTGCATCAAGTGGAGCAAATGCGCGACTACGTTTGAATTTAAATCAATTGACGGATGCTTGCAAAGTGATTTCAGTGTTGGATCCAAAGGTTAAAAAAGAATTACTAAAATGGTTTATAGGTAAGACAATAGAAACTTGTTATTATAATTGCATAACCCTAATGAAATTCTTTCTCCATTTCAGCACAACAACTTGAAGAGTACTTGCATTTATTTCACGAAAATCAAGATATCGCATGGTTGGATAAAATTGACAAACGTTATGCATGGCTTAAACGTCATTTACTCGATTTCGAAGATAAATTTGGTGCAGTTTTCCCGCTCGATTGGGAAGTAAGCGAGCGTATTACCGTAGAATTTTGTCGCTTATCACGCGAACAACTCTCACAGATAATGGCAAAACGTAGCAATGAAATTGATGTGCGTCTTTTACTTTTTGCTATTAATAAAACGCAAGCATTCGAACAATTGCTCTCAAAACGGTTTACAGGCAATACTTTAGGCGTTGCTGTTACAGCTACTACCACGGCATCGAACACAACTTCTAGTGATAAATTATCAGCCACCTCGCTGGTGCCGCTGCAGCAGCAAGATATCAGCTTAGATGCAAACACTGTGCTACCACCTAGTGCTATTGGTGTGTTTCACGATCAAATTGGTAGTTGTTTTAAAGCACACTTGGGCATCTATATCAAAAGTATTGATCGTAATTTAGCTGAGCTTATGGAGAAATTTGTTGAAATGGTAAAAGAACCTTTCAAAGTGGCTGAATCTAAGACGACTGTGTATCCAAGGTAATTTTTAAGAAGGAAAATTTATAATTCTTGCTTAATATTTTTTATTTAATTACAGCTCCGCTGATTTATTTGTTTTCTATAAAAAATGCATGGTGCAATGCAATCAATTGAGTAATGAACAACCTATGTACGATTTAGCAATGGTATTTAAGAAGTACTTACGGGAATATGCTAGCAAGGTATTGGAATTTAGCATACCCAAGCTTTTAAGTACAACTGCTTCTATTGGTAAGAAAAATTACTAACTATTTAAAACTATTAATCAAACTGATATAAACTGGTAAATGCTTCGTAAACTCGTAAAGTGTGTAAACTTGTTAAAATATATATGAAATTTGACAGTAAGTTTATGTGATTATACAGTTTACAACTTTTACGAGGAATTTATGAGTTTATGTGAATCCGACTATTATGTTATTGTAGCTGAAAATATAAAACTTAAAAACATTCATCTCCGATAAAGCATTATAATAGTATCAAGCAGGAATGTAGCAAACTGTTTAATATGACAAAAAAATTAAGTCAAACTAATGCTATTTTTAACTTAACCTAGCTATGTGTTACTTCAAAATTTAGTATTCCCCGTTTGGAAGTAAAACAAACCGGTATTCCAAAATTATGAAATAAAGTCGTCTTCCTAAGGGAGAGAAGGCTTCTCATAACAAAGCATCCTTGAATAAACTTGGTTATATATAGTAAATATAATCCATTTTGGCCTAAATGTATGTTGCTGATGGAAAACCCCCTGATCTAGTTTAACAGCTCTCACTCACTTTTGATCTCATTATTGCAATCTGTAATTGAATATATCGTGTATTTTGCTCTCATTGCTATTCTCTTTCTTTTTTTTTAGAATCCCGGTATGCCCAACATTTATGTATGCAATTTGTGCGATTGCGTTGGGTACGCATTCGATCTGCCGTGTAAAAGTACATAAGCTCCAAATGTGTACATGTGAAAAGCACAAAAGCAGTTTTCGCTCGCGAGCTCAAGTGTTGGGCATACCTGTTGTAATCATTACGATTCGTACTTGACGACACGTGCATACGTAAGTCGTGTATACAGTAAATCAGCTTTTACACACACCGATTTCTGCCCGATTTTTTGTTTGTAAGCGACGGAGGGAAGAGGAACCAACGATTTTACTACGATTTTTGTTGTTTGTATTTTTGACAAGTTTTGCCTCTCATGCAAATACAAAATCGGTTAGTCGAAATCGTTGTGTATAAAATCTGTAACCAATTGAACAAGAATATGTGTAAAAATCGGTCACAAATCAGTGTGTCTAAAAGCAGATTTATTATTGTAACTCTCGATCTGTTTTGATTTCATCATTATGACCCAAAAATGATGGTATTGTGTATTTGGCTTGTTTTCGTTACTCTTTGCTTGCTTTTGATCTTTTCGTTACCTTATCTCTGATAATGCATCATTACGACCAGCGCTCACATTAATCATGTGCGTTGTTCTTAGTGTTGCAGTCGATCATTTTTGCTGTCAACATCAAGGCTTCTGTCGATGACATCATATATTTTGCTCTCATAGTTGCGCTCATATTGCCTCAAAGATTGAATTTCCTTCTCTCTGTGCTTTTAACGAAAATAAAATAAAAATCTCTCAAAACCCGCGTTGCTCTCTCAACGTCTATCTTGTGCTTGCTTCCTTTTTATTGCATCCCGCCAGAACAAAAAAGTTTGTTCCTTCCTCTAAAATGCATATTCTTTATATATTATGTAGTCCTCTCTTTAATTGTACTAAACTTTTCTCTTTTTATATAGGGAAAAGTATGTCTCTACTGACGCGTGATATGCAGAATCTCTCAACGGCTGCTGGACAAGTTTTTCACAACTTTCTCAAAGAAGGTGATACCCAACGTTTCTCGAGAGATGATCTTATACGAATTTGCTGTGTGCTTACAACCGCCGAATATTGTTTGGAAACCGTACAACAACTGGAAGACAAATTGAAGGAAAAGGTGACACAAGCTTTTGTGCAAAAAATTGATATGTCCGAGGAAAAGGATGTATTCCATCGGTAATTAAAATTCACCTGTAAAACCTATGAATCATATTAAATTCACTTCCAACTTATTTACAGCATAATCTCCAACTGCATTCAATTACTAGTGCAAGATCTCGAAGCGGGTTGTGAACCTTCACTGCAAGCAATGTCTAAAGTGCAATGGCAAAGTATTAGCAACGTAGGCGATCAAAGTTCATTCATTAGCAGTATGTGTGGCAATTTCAAACACACCGTACCCGTCATACGCGATAATCTATCCACGTCACGCAAATATTTTACACAATTTTGTCATAAATTTGTGAATGCATTCATTCCAAAATTCATCAATGTACTCTATAAATGCAAGTTAACACTCTCTGATGGTTCGAATAATGTGCTGGGTTGTGAACAATTACTGCTAGATACGCATAGTTTGAAGACCGCCTTGCTTGATTTACCCTCAATTGGTTCGAGTGTAAATCGTAAAGCTCCGACTAGTTTTACAAAAGTTGTGGTCAAGGATATGACGCGAGCAGAAATGATTATTAAAGTTGTGATGACACCAGTGCAACCACCTGCACATTTTACCCAGCAAGTGCTTAAGCTATTGCCTGATATTACTATAGCAGAGTATCAGAAGATACTTGATATGAAAGCGGTAAAACGCGTCGATCAATTGCAACTGATTGATTTATTTAAACACACGGCGTCTACGGCAGCGGTTGCTGGCCTTACACTAGCAGAACCCCAGGAAGAAACAGAACATACTGACGGTAGCACAAATCCTTTACAATTGAGTTCCAACCTGGAGACTTCATCTCTTAATCAAGTCATAGAAACTGTAGATGGCGCTGGAGCTACAACTACTATTACACAGTCTTCTGCTGGCACTGCATCTGTATCGGCAGCACCCACTGCTGCCACTCCCAAGCGTGCCTTTATTTTTAGCGTTGGTAGTTTCACTGGCAGCGGTACTAGCGCTGATAAAAATGCTGATGGTTCATCGAATTCTAGTGGTCGCACAAGTATACGAAAATTGGAAAGCCTATTAAAGAAACGTCTGCCATAAATCTTCATTTTGCTGATGAATTGATTGATTTTGATTCACTCTTTTGTTTTTGATGTTTACCCACTAAAAAACATTCCATTTTGTGTACGTTTTTTTTAATTTATTACTTATATATTTTACATATTGGTAAGATTTTTATTATTACTTTGATATTTTGTGCAATGCAAATACATTTTTCTATTTTTTTTTCTTGTTTTGCAAATTTATGAATAAAGAATACTGAATTTTTCAGTGAGAATATTCAAGAATGCTGCGGTTTATTTAGCAATGGAATATTAAATGAAACACGTTCACAAATATATTAAATACGAACTCCACACACATTTTTACACATTTTTCGTTGCCACAGTTTGCATAAGTTAATGAAAAACTCAAGATTATTACATTGGAATCTTCGAAGCAACATTCCAGCTATGAATATTAGTGCTTGAAGATTTAATAATCCAATATCAAGGAGTCTTAACTATGGAAGTTTCGGTTGCTATACATTTTTCTAAACCAAAGTATGACATAATCTGTCAAGATTCAAGACAACAAATTTTATGTACTGAATTTAATAATTCCAATGTATACGCTTTTTGACACTGCTTAATTCAAGATATCGAAATCTAACTTGGAGTTTACTAAGAACATCAAGCAATCAGAATTCTGGAAGCTCCATGCCATTTAATGTATTGAGATTAACTAAATTTATTTTTTAAGGTAAGATATGCACAAATTAACATATTTTATTCATATATTTATTGTAAACGGTTGAGGAGATTCTAAGGCAGTAGCATTTTAATGCTATTCTTGCGGGCAAAAGAGCTTTTAACCTTCACTGTGTTGAGAAATATATCCACTCAAATATCATGGAAAAATGTTGATTTATGAATTCAACAGATTTTAATGGGATAGTAGGAAGGGAGAAGAAATTATGAACGCTTGCTTTGAATTGAATAAGGTCATAACTAACAAAAAAAATATACGAAACCACACATGCGTAGTAGTTACGACAGCTAAAAGAACTAACCCTGTAATGTGTGAAACTGCGCGAGTTCCTGTATCTCTGGAGAACACATGAACTCTACCATTAGAAAAGTCAAGTTAAAGCATCAGGAGTCAAGGATGCTTTAATTTGACCTTTAAAACTCATTACGTTTTTTGCGTTGAACGCTCACATCTTGATACTTTACATTAGAAGCTTAAAGCTTAATGGAACAATGGAACTCCCCAGAACACTACCTGTCCCTCAAGTTTCAAATAATACAAACAATTTTTTTCATTTTATGTATGTAGATACTTTAAAATATAGTATTATATTTTATTAATTTTTCAAATCAAGATTTTTTTCTTTGCCGAAAAGTATGAAGAGAAATGACAAATTTTTAACTTACACAACTAATGACTAACAATTGTCTGTCGTTTATTTACTTGGGTTAAACGATACATGTAGCTTAAAATGTAATGTCAAGAATTCAAATGAAGTTCAATCCGAATTAATATTAAGGTAGATACTTACTAAATTAATATTTACATGCAAAAAAGAAAGGAAAATACAAAATTTAATATTAAAAGCTCTGCTCTCTTTTTCACTCACTCTCTTGCGGTTGTTCTCAAATGTGTTTAGGTATGTAACTAAAAAACATAATCCACTTGATGCAAGCATAGAGTGGTTAAATGAAAGCTCTTGTTAAATATGAAATGCTTAAAAGTTACTAGAGTTTTTATGAAAACTTAAAAATTTTGTGCATAAACGAAATAAATAAATGAAGATCTTTTGAAAGACTTTAGTTCAATTTAAATTACGAATAAACAAATTTGTATGTATGAGAAAAACGAAAGACTTAAGCTCCAAACTTGTACAAATTTGCTTAAATCTTTGTGGTTGTTTAAATGAAATTTATTTATTTTTTATTCTTGTTTCTTAATTACTTTGGTTTAATTCCAGCACTTTTTTTTTAAATATTTGATTTTTAAAATATTTAAGATTTTAAATACAATAAACTTAATATTTATTAGATTAAATGACTAAATTAATGCCTTTTTGCTCTTTGCGTTTTTGTTAATTTTATTTTATTTTTCTATTTCATTTTGTTTTTGTTTTAAGGCAATTATCAATTAAAAAACTTTCGCTTTAAGTAGCAAGCTGAGTCTACCTAAGGAAAGTTTCTATAGATATGATAGTATATAATGTTTTACACAGTCCTTTTTATACGCACTTTTAAAGCGTCATCATACTCGTATCTCTCTTTCATACTCTTCTTAGCTATTTACATATAGTGGTTTTTGTTTTTGTGGCATTTTGTTGTTGTTGTTTTAAGGTACTCATAAATTTAAATACACAGTATTTACATAAGCAGAGTAACAGTTAAACAACAAAAATAGAGAAAATGCACCATCTCTCTCTCTTGCAATTACTCGAACATTTGTTCCTCTCTTACATACTATGATCTTAATACTATTCTCCCTCGTTCTCTTTCACTCATTTAAACTGCAACAATTTTGCTTGGATCCACTTTTACTCTCAAAAATACTGTATCCTCCTTGATAAACGGACGTCGATGCAACAATTCATGTGAAATGAAACGTGGAAATCCGAATCCCAATTGATCTGGTTCGTCTGAGGGTCGCTGAAAATTCTCCCATGTCGGATCAGGCACAAATGATTCGGCCACACCACCCTGTCCACTCTTGGCACCTTGCTCGAAAATTGTAAACGTTATGGAGTGCGAGAAAGGCCACTTGAGCAATGCGTCATAATCACCGGGCAGCACTTTTATATACACTGAAACATGTGTATTCTCGCCGGGTCCATTGCCATTTAGAAACATCGAAGCCTGTAGTTTATAACCATATTGTGATGTATAGAATGGGGGTGATACTAGCTCAAGTCCATCTTTACCACGTGCTTCGTTCATTTTCGCAGACCAATCAGTTATCTTCCACAGTAGAGTACCAGTGTAGTTGATCGATAGTTTCGATACAGCAGACTTTAGCATTTGTATTTGTTGTCCCTGGCGTGAAGACAACGCCACCATCAATGATAAATGTGAGGCAGCATTCGCTTCCAAATGTGTTTCCAGCATATGCCGTGGGCCTTTGAAACGACAACCGGCTTCTTTGAATGTGCAGGCAATTGCCAACGCTTTACATTCATCGCGTAAATGTGTTTCCATATCACCACGTGCAATTGGGCCAATATCGCAACGTTGTGGGCAAACAATTGGAGCACGCAGGCATTGTGCTACGTGTAGGGGGAGCGTGTCTGCTGAGAATTCACGTGTGCAGTGAGGACAGCGACGTAGACGCTTAGCGCAATCTTTGGACTTGTGTAGTGTCATGCGTGCACGGAGTACACGTTGGCCACATTTCGCCTCACAATAGATGGGCTCTTGGCCACAAGTGCCAGCGTGTTCTTCCAGACCAGCGCCAGAGAATTCACTTTGACAGAATTCGCATTTAGTGCGACGCATTGTACAGGTGAATTGCAGGTGATCGGTCATCATGATGCGTGGTATTTGGGCGCCACATTTATTAGGGCATTGGGTAGCATCGTGCTTGCAGACATTCAAATGACCCTGCGTGAGGAAGAGAAACGAGAGAAAAGAAAAAAATTTATTAATAAACTGGTATAAATATATTTCAATTACGCACACTTAAATTAAGCATGAGAAAATTAGAAGTTATTTGCTTTTGAGAACCCCTCTGAAATATCCATCATTTAATAAGTAAAGCAATAATAAAATGTATTCTTGAAATGTGCGCATCATTTATAATAGTTTTTTGTTTTTGTTTTTTGCTTTCTGAAACACTTCACCACTTGAAATTATTATTCTACTGATTCCCAGCACAAAAGTTTAAAGTACATAACAAAAAAAAAAATAAATTCCACAAAAAAAAAAAAAAGCCTTTGACTGCTTTATTACTTTTGCGTACCTCTTAAGTATGTGGCAAGGTAACCTCAAACACTAATTTTGCTTAAAACAACAGCAACAAAAATAGCTTACACAATAATAATGACAACATTTTTATGTATTTTTTAGAGCTTAGCTTAGCTCTAGCGTTTATGTAACCTTTAAGTTTAATTCAAGCTAAAATATTTTTTCATTCACAAAAGCGTGTGCTTTTTTGTTGTTGAAAATATTAAGCAATTTCTATAGAATTCAAAGGAATTTTATTTACTTCCATTTAAATTTAAACATTATTCTTTAATTAGCTTGTTGCCTATGTACATATGTATGGATGTGCTCAGTGCTTCATTAAAGCTAACTTTAAATTTATAGTTAGTTTGGTTTTTATACTTTGGCAGTAGTATCTTTTCAGAAATTTGATAGAAAAAAGCAAACCGAGATCAAAAAGTTAGTTGCTTTGACAAACCTATTCCCGAATCTATCGTAATGAATTCGAGTTACGAATTCGTAATACCATTTACAAATCAAAATATCAATTCCAATTCTGTAGTACAAATTGAACATAATTTTTGTTGCTCTCAATTTATTTATTTATTTATTCATCTATCGATTAAAATCTCTCAGACAGTTTACATAAATTAAGAAATATTTAATAAGACAGAAGCAATTAAAATAATTATATACTTAAACTACAATACGGCAAAAAAATTAAAAATATATAAACAATAAAATAAAATAAGTATAACAAAATTCACAAAAGTAAGAAACCTATAGAATCTCCGATAATTTTAACTTAAATACAGCCCTACTTTGATTTAGGTCAACCGCATCGCAAATTGAGTTAAAAACGGAGCAAGCATTAGCTATTGTATCACTCACAACGCCTATGGTTTGTTCGGTGTTTGGCTATATAAAAGAAACACCTTAGCCGGATGCATCACTCAGGGGCTTATATTTTAAAGAGAGCAAGAAGAGAAGAACACTCAATATAGCCCATCACTACATCCCTGGCCAAAACTGCAAGAAAATATTTTCTTCGCGATTCAAACGTTTTCAAGACGACCTCGATAGCCTATTGGATAGTGCACTAGACTTTCATCTGGGAGGTTCGGGTTCGATTCCCGTCTTCGTCTGGTGGTTAATTTTCATAACTTTCTTATATTCACTATCAATATGAAGTGTATGAGAATTATAAGATAGTGTACAAGTACACACATTGGTTGGTAATGGCAAAACCACCAAGCCGATAAAAAATTGCCACACCGCCGTTCGGAATCGGCGTTAAACTGTAGGTCCAACTATGTGGTATCACAATGGGCCGTTCAGGCCTAAGTGTGTCTCTCGACAGCCACTCCAACCTAACCTAACCTAAACGTTTTCAATCCAAGAAGAGCACATCTACTTAAGTACGGGGGGGGAGGGGGGGAGGGGGAGAATTGCCAATTAAGTTTGTTGATTGTATACCGTGAAAATTGTTTCTGACTATTCTCAATCCGTTTGGTATGATTTTCATAAACAGGATCCTATATAACACACCCGTACTCTAGACAAGACCTAATGAGTCTCATATAGATTACTTTAATAGTGAAAATATTTTTAAAATCCTTAGTATTGCGCATCAGGAAGCCTAACATAGCATTTGCCTTGTACCTGACGGGGTATTTTATCATGCCAAAGGAGAGAATCTCACATTTAGCTACGTTGAAATGCAACTTATTAAATACGCACCATTGTGATAGACTATATAAATCTTCTTGTTGAAGTTCGTAGTCCTTGTATGTGTTAATGGTTTTACAAATTTTAACGTCGTCCGCATATATCAAACAATAGGAGTGCGATACGTACTGAGGAAGGTCATTTATGAAAAGAACAAATAAAAGAGGTCCAAGATGGCCTCCTTGCGGCACTCCCGAATAATTGAATATTGTACCAGAAGTCTTATTGCCAATCCGGACAAACTGCTTGCGGTCTGTTAGATAGTTTTTGAACCACCTTAATAAGGATGAGTGAAAACCCATAAGACGTAGCTTATTTAATAAAACGGAATGTTGTACTCTATCAAATGCCTTTGCAAAATCAGTGAACGCCACATCGACCTGATTACCACCCTCGATTTCTGTCCTCAAAAAATGGGAGAACAAAACCAGATTGGTGGTTGTCGACCTGCCACTCACAAATCCATGCTGTGATTCGGAGATATGATTTTCTATTTCCCAGTAAACTCTATTTTTACTAAAGATTCAAATATTTTTGGTATAAGGGACAATTTTGATATTGATCGATAATTAACTATATTCTGCTTAGAACCTGATTTGTGAATAGGTGTAATAAATGGTTCCTTCCAACCTTCCAAGAATTCACCATTGACCAAGGACATATAGAAAATTCGTGTTAAAAGTTTTCACAGGTTGTCCACACACATTTTTAGAAAGAGTTAGAATGTTATCTGGACCGCACTTCTTATTTACATTTAACGATAAAATTGCAGATCTGACCTCATCATCAGTCAAATTTAGAGAGCCAAGATCAGTTAAAGGAAATCGCTAGTAAACTTCATCATCCTTAGTTACAGCCTCGTCATGGCCATCTAATACAAAATTTGATTGAAAGTATGAAGCAAACATATTGCAAATATCTTCTTCGTTATCCGAGTATTTATCTAAATAAACCATATTCTTAGGAAAACCATTCGCTTTCTTTTCCTGACTTAGGTAAGACCAAAATACTTTGGAGTTATTCTCAATTTCATTTTCAGAATCATGAAAGTATTGCAAATAAAGAAAGTTTTTATATGTTTCTTACTGTTTCTTTGCGAGAATATACTCATTTTTCATTTCTTAAATTTCTTGTTCATAACATTTTTCAAATTACTAAGTCGGCCATTAAACCATATTGGGTTCCCGTTTCTGCTTACCCTACGAATTGGAACAAATTTAATTAAAGATTCATTAACAATATTCAAAAATTCAGTATAATTTTCATCGAGATAAAGGCCCATATCCCATTTTATATAGACGAATGCTGATTAATTGCTATATAATTGGTTTTTACAAAATCAAACACAAATTCGTCCGTTTCTGGCGATACTCTCTCGATGAGAGAAAGGTCCAAGTTAAGCATAATAGCTTTATGGTGAAAACTGTTATTTACTATTGGAAAATCAACTTCCGATAACGTCACGACCAAATTAAAATCACCAAAAACTAGATCTAAGATCCTAATTCCAAGCATATGGTTTTTTTTTTTCATGATTTGTAAATGCAAATGCGAATTCGTAACTTTTACGGCGGATTCTGGCATAGGTATATACATATATATATGTGTTCTTAAGTCCAACCTCAATCTAATTTATTTTTCAATGAAAACTAATCTTTATTTCGTAATCAACTGCTTTAGTTGCTATAACTTCTTTCAAATTAGTAACTGATACGATAGATTATTTTAACATCTTCATCAACCACTTACTTTTAATTTTCTCAATTCATCGGACCATTTGCAGCCTTGTTTATGGTGTATACAAAATACCAATGAGCCCATAATCGCTTGCTTCGGATCGGGTCCCGGATATATCTGTAATCAAATAGAAAAATTGATAAAGTTAATATTTTTGCATTCATCATAAGAAATTAAAATTGGGTGGAAAAATATGAGAATTTAAAAAAGATTTACAACTAAAAAAATATATGGTCTCAGATAACTTTATCTTGTAGGGTACCAGTATCTAAAACACTTGCCAAGTGTTGTTTGAACTATGCGGAACTGTGGTAAAGTTATAGAAAGTAATGCTGATATATTTTCTCATCTTTTTTTTTTGTCTCATCACGATTATTTACTTATACGTACGTGTTCAATTTAAAGGGAAATGCAAATAGAAATATCAATAAAAAGGATTATGAAACTGATAAGATAAAGCATAGCTAAGGATGTTAATGAGAACTTATTTAGAAAGCAGATGAACAAAATTTAGTGGCTATCGTAATCTGAGATATCAACTTTTGAATAGCAAATATGTGTAATGGCCAATGTGAGATGGGAAAAACCATACATTCTAATGGCCAATGTGAGATTAGAAAAACCATACATTCTCATATTGGCCATTATACATATTTGCTATTCAAAAGTTGATATCTCAGATTACGATAGCCACTAAATTTTGTTTACAAATCTATATAAAATTTTAAGTTTCAGTTTTTTAAAGCCAATCTAATCTAACCTAAGATTAATAAATTAATTTCTGAATCTGAAACTGAACTGTTTAACTAATTGTGAGCTTATAGAGCTTTGAATCCAAAAATTTACTAATTTCGTTAATTTTGCAGGTATATTTTTCTAGCTATTTTTCTAACATCCTTTAGTAATTTTCTTTATTTTCAACGCTACGCTCTGTTACACTTGAGCGCTTGTTGTTTACGACCACTCCCATTTTCTAACTACATAAAATTTCCACTGGTATATTCTAGCCAATATTATTTTAGTTTATCTAGAATAATATTGTGTCTGCCTGCATGCCTGCCTGGCATTGACTGATAAGTTTTGATTCAAAATGCATTAATTAACAACTTCACGCTTGGTTAGTTTAAACTGATGTTGTAAATTATGTGTAAGTTTGATGAGTAATCAAGATTACGAGGCTTGAAGCATAAATATAAAACGAAATGAAAACTAATTTTTATTAAAACAAAAAAACTATAACAAACTAAAAAATTTTCATTGAAGGAGAAACTTAAAATTGTCATTAAAATGTAATAATGAAGTCAAGCAAAAAACAGAAAAATATTAAACTAAAATCAAAAAGAAAACATATGTAGTCATTAAAAAAAAAAAAAACAAGTCAAAGCAGTAGAAAAATATGCAAAAATATTTTCTATAAAAAAAAAAAACATAATCACAAGTTCTGCAGCATATCAGTTAAGCAAAAAAACAACAAACATCATAATAATAATTTATGTTGAAAATGCAAATTAATGTGCATTGTATGTGTAAATATGTTTGAATGAGTGAATGAATAAATGCGCGAATGAGTGAGTTAGTGAAATGCAATGCAATGTGTACGACTGAATGAATGATGTTGCAGTCAGGGCAAATTGTAGTGCAATTCCACATCCGGTTGATTAAAAATAATAAAGTGACTTAAGGCGTATAACGCGCAAAGCAAACAAAAACAAACAAACAAAACTACCAGAAAAAATAACAAACTTTAATACTAATGTGTGAAAAGAAAGACCGCCAAGTCTCTCTCTCGGGTGCCGCCAGCTAATAACTCAATCAGCTAGTAGTTAGTAGCTGCAGCATAACACTCATAATCGAAAGGGGAAATATTAATATATTAATGAAAATGATGTCGTTGTCATTTGCTTTGATAAATAAAATTGCGTATTTCTTCATTGGCAAAAAAAAAAAAAAAAAAAAAAACAGAAAACAAAAAATGGAAAAAATTAAATGATAAACTATTTGCAATTCATGCAATATACTTACATAAAAAAAAAAAAAAATTGTTTTTAAAAACGAGAATTATTAATCTTTAAAGCAGCATGTGCACTTAAATTTCTATATATTTATTTATCTACTAAAACGTTTAAATTTTTGAATCAAGACTCTTATCTTATGGGTTAATGACCTATTAAAATTGTAATAATTATATGAAATGAAAAGAGTTGAAAAGCATAAAAGCGACAAATTAAGCCTGCGGACTTATGTGCATATGAATACCTAAACCCAAGGCACGGACGTTTTTAAATTGATATAATTGCAGCCATTAGCATCCTTCATACAGATAATATCAGTCCTATATCTCCTCAAAATGTAAGCCCACTTACATAAACCAATTTGATTCCATATGTAGTATATTGGTGCCATTGGCGCTAAAAAGATATACCTACCTACCTATTCAATTCAGTTGAATAGTGCTTGAAAATACCCAATTCAATAAGTTCAATAAAAGAGCGTAAAACCCAAGTAGGGAAATGTTTTATATCAAATTCTCCAAAGATTATTTCAGGAGGATTTTGCTTCTTTCTTGGTTTTGTGGAAACGTATGAGTCTGCTGTTTTAGAGGTCTACGCCATCACTTTGTAATTGTTCCATTCCTCCAACAATTTAGTATTGGAATAACTATTTCTGAAGGAATTTTCCCCATCAAGGGTATAATTGCAACGTGCTTGAACGATGCCCCAGAGGTCTCGGGTTCAATTCCCTGCTTGAGTCGTACGGTTTAACGTTATTCTTTTCTAATTGTTTCTATCGTTCAATAATTTGGTATTTGAGTGGTCTTGTCTCAGTTTTGTTTTGATTTATTATTTTATAGAAATCTAATGTCTCTCTACTAATTTTTCAGACCCCTCGTAAAAAAATGATGAGAAAGTTATTCTTTGTCAAACGGATGCGTATAAGATTTGAAATATGTTAGTTTTTATAGTTTTTTTTAGGCAAATTATTTGAGCTAGAAGAAAAGATGATATAAATTATTCTTTTTCTTCTCATCTCTGCAGAAGTTTTGTAAAAAAGAATGGCGAAGAGGCCATGAACGTTAGTTTAAATGTCTGAAACATGGTGGCTTTGTTAAGGCAGGAAAAAAAGTTTAGGTAGGAAGGAACATTAAGGCAAAAGCGAAGGTTGAGGCAGGAGAAAATATTGAAGTAGGAGGTAAACTTGAGTCGGAAAGGAAGACTGATCCAAGATGAGAGTTTGAGGTAAGAGAAAAGGATGAAAGAGATGGAGTGTTTTGAGACAGAAGCAGTGATTGAAGCAGAGTGAGAGTATGAGGCAATAGAAGTTGGGGCAGTACACGCAAAGAAAAAATTCGTTTCTCAGAAACGAAATTTTCACTAAACGAACATCGTTCATGGAATGTTTTCATGATGAACATTTATTTATCATAAATGGTTCAATTCTTTTACGATGAACTAAAAACGTTTGCAATAAAATGCAATATTTCCTTGAAAAATATAAAAAAGAAAGCAAAAATAATTTTTATATGTATATTGGCATTTTATTGTGGTTTTTGTTTAAATAAAATTTTCTGATTAAAAACTAGAAAAAGTGTATGAAATTTACATAAAATTATATTATTACAATTTTTGTATTATTTATTATAAATCACACACTTTTATTTGTTTATTATAAACACCACGCACTTTTTTATAGACAAAATTAAATGAAATAAAAGAAATAATTTCAATGCACAACTAAAATTCTTCAATAATGCGTTGACAAATGATATTTCCCGTTATGCTGTGTTGGTTTGTTGTTGTGTGGAGTTTGAATGTAAGCGTCGCTGCTCCTTTTTTTTGCTACGAGAGCGAAATGAGAGGAAAACGAAAATAAAAAGAGAAGAGAGTTGTGGACTTTCGTTTAGCAGAAACGTTTTTTTCATTTGCCAGAAAAGAAAATTGCCTTAATTTTATCGTGAACGAATTTTCGTTCATCATAAAATTGTTAATCTTTTGTAGAAAACGGTTTTAGTTTCTACAAACACGGCAACGTTCCTCAGAAACGTTTTTGTTCAGCGTAAAAGTAATATATTCTCCACAAACGGGCGATAAACGTTTTTTTTCTTTGCGTGTAGGGGAGATTGAAGTAAAAGCAGCCAAAAAGTGGGATTTTTGTTCTATCAAATGAATAACCATAGCTAGCTCTCTTTTCATAATTTTTTAGGAGAAGCATTAACATTTTTTCACTTACTACAATTTACACATTTTTTGGAATAATATTTTGTTAGAATCGATTTCAGTAAGTATTTAATAACATTATGTGACAAAAAAGAAGAAAAAAACAAATATCGAATTGCTTTGCCTTGAGATAAAGTGAATGTTGTAGGTTTCGACAGACATGAAAAAACTGCATATTTGAAATTTCCAATATACCCTCAAATCAGGACTTGGTCCAAAAATTTTATTTTCAATGATGCATATAGATATTAAATTAAAACTTAATTATTTTTTTTTTTTCTCGGTTTTAAGGATTTATATTTTATTTCAAAGAAAAGAAAAAAAAATTTAAGCTGTAGTACCAAATATCTCGAGGACCTCTACTTTTTAACTTTTTTTTTCCTTTTTTGAAGCTTGTGAAGTAATTTACTCATATTAGTATTTTGTTAATTAATAAGAATTTTAATTTTTTGTGTAGATAAATTGACTAAATATGTTAAATCTCTATAACTTAATAAAACTTTTTCCGATTCTGGTCAGATTTAGATCATTTAATGCAATATAGATTTGAAAATCAAACAGATAGACCTTGATTATTGAACAAAATATGTGATTAAAACGATGTTTCTTGGAAAAGGTTGTTTTGTGGAACAGTACCGAGATTTTACACAACAATATAATATTTTATTTACCGCTATATACCGTGAGAAACATTTTTCTCTTCCAGTAGCGTATCCAGGGGGGTGAAGATATAGGGATTGAAGGCCCCCCTCCCCCCCTGAACCCGACAGTAAACAGTAATTTTTGAAAAATCAAAAATATTTCGATTTTTCCAAAAAAAAGCCATCAGCAGTGAAAAGTATGTATATACTTTCAACAAACGAAAAACTTTAGGATTTAAAATATTATTTTATATTATATTTTATTTTAATAATAATAATTTAATATAAATATTAAAATGGGGTCATATATTTGAATTATTTCTGATTAGCCGCCATGCTCGGCGGATGCCAATAGGATCCACCTTACAGTGCAACTGGTTATTAAATACATTCAGACTAAATTGAATCTACAATTTCAATGCCAGCTTATAAATGTCTTACTTTTAGTACTGAATTTTACTCTGATATTGGTTTAACTTTTCCGTTTTTGATCTGAATTCTGGTTTGATTGTAAGTCAGAATTTTGTTTTATTTTAGTTTGAATTTGGTTTGAGTTTTAATCCATGTTTGCTCTAAATTTTGATTTACTTTCCAGCGTTTGCAGACCAGCGTTTGATCTGATTTCTGGTTTAATATTTGGTTTGCTTTTAATTTGTATTTGGCGTCTTTTTAGCCTCAGTTTTAATCTAACTAGTAGGTTAAGTTGTGGTTAATATTTTCGTCTAAATTGGTTTGATTTTGATACTATTTTGGTCTGAATTTTGTTCCGAAATCGGTCTGAATTTTATTTTAAAATTTGGTCTGAGTTCGTCTGGAATTTTGGTCTAGTTTTTGTTTAATT
Organism: Toxonevra muliebris; assembly: GCA_963691655.1. Lineage (NCBI taxonomy): Eukaryota > Metazoa > Arthropoda > Insecta > Diptera > Pallopteridae > Toxonevra > Toxonevra muliebris. The sequence goes on from OY829329.1 coordinate 52,680,533, forward strand.
TAAGTTAAAATTTGTTGATGTAAATATTTTTTAGATATTCCCACTAGTTTTTATTCTGAATTTTGGGTTACTTTCGTTCGGTATTTGATGTCCTTTTAGAATAAAGTTTTGTCTAACTATTGATTTGAGTTGTAGTCTAAATTTTTTTTTAATTTTGGAATTAATTTTAAAACTGATTTAAGTTTTGATTCGATCTGAATTTTGGGTTTTTAGTCTGAGCTTTGACCTGAATTTAATCTCTGATTCCGATTCGTGGTCTGAACATTGTTTTTTTTTTTAACCGGTTGTTGCCCGGTACCCGAAAGCGTGTAAAGTTTAAAATATATTGGTTTTTGGTCAAATTAAAAAATATTTACATTTTAAGTAATATATAACAGGCTTAAAGAACGTATTTAATTTTTTATAAAAATGAAGTGCTTGGTTATGGAGTTTTGAGATCGTAAACTCACCACCAGGCCTATATTAATAGTGATGTCGATGCTAAGAGTGATATGAATATATAATATATATCCAAATCGAAATTTCTAGATCTGAACTAGGTCCCATTTCAAGTATTTTTTCACTGTAACACAGTGTAATTACATTGGTTTTCAGAACATTTCTATGGTCAAAAGCAAAAAGCGCTTAAGTCTGAAAATCTCATTTCGAGTTATAACGGTTTGAAGTTAATGTGCTTAGTTGCCGCTCTATGTAAGCGAATACGTTTCTATTTTTTTAACTTTTGTTTTAAAAAACATAGAATTTCGGCGATTTTACGTACATGTGCAATTCTGTCTTAAGTCGACTGAAGCGTTTATTGTTTTTGACCATAGATTTGTTTGGCGTATGTGTTCTGTCGCTACTTATTTTTTGCGACTACTTATTGCGGTTGCCTAGACGAGATTAACCAGACTGTTGAAAAGGTATTGCCCCAAGTGAAAATTTCTACTTTTAGCCAAAGCTGGGTATATACAAGAATGAGGTGAGGGTTTTTTCCCTCTTAACTCTTCTGAAGAGTTCTAACTAGACAGAGAGACTATGAGAGATCGATGCTACGGTTGCATTGCTGCCTAAACTTTATCCCAGCAAAAGTCAACTTGGAATACTATTGTATTTAGTAAGTAGAAAAGTAGTGATAAGCTGTAAAAAATAATAATATTATTATTATTATTAAATGTTACTTTGTACATGATTCTTATTTGTATCCACACATTCAATAGTCACTAGTTAAGTCTAGAAATCTTTAACATTTAAAAAACTTTAAAACTTTGTGGCCTTCACAATCAATTAAATGATGCATAGAGAATTGACAATAATTTTTATAAAAAAAAAAATCTACAAGTATAAATAATTTCTCCCCTTCTCTAGCAAACCGCGGCATACATACTCCATAACATTGTCGTCATTGCTACTGACAAACATTTCCGGTTGCCTTTTTTTTTTAATTGACCTTATCTGCGTTAAATGTCGTCGCTGCCGCCGCTGCCGCCGCTTATAACCCAAAGAATTTCTTCTCATATATTTTGATAAATTAAGCTAAGCTGATTGTGAAGTGTGTGTGTGTGTGTGTGTGTATGTACAAGGAAGATATAAAGAAAAAGCAAAAGAAATAGAGGAAGAAAAAATAAGTAAATAAAGTTTTTTTTTTTTATTTGAGTGAGTTAAGCATTAATTAACACACGAAGTTATAATTTGCAAAAAAAAAAAATTATGAAAAAAAGAAGACAAAGTGAGACGAAGAAAACGGGTTTCATTTTAAAAATAAATACTGCATGCCCGTATGTGTAAAATGTAACGAAGTCGAGGGGAAGTTCACTAATCAACACAGAAAACTGCGCATTTGAAGTTGAAGTTTGTGAATGTGTAGTTTACAAAATGTTTACATAATGAAATGAACGTAGCCAATAAAATTCTTAAGAATTGTTTAAAGTCTGGAAAAATTATATCTTTACAACTTTTCTGATACAAAGTTTCAATGAATGTAAACATACATACATCAGAAGAATAATATCTCAAGGCATTCAAAGAAATTGTCAATGCTGCTTTAAAGTACTTTGATGCTTTTTCAAAGTATTTATTGATGGTATATGTAACAAATGATTATAAAAAAGATATTGCTTCTGTCGTATATTAAAAACTTACAGACCACACATGCGCATCAAACTATTGTTAATGTTTATGATTGTGTGGTAAAAAAGAAATAAAAAGAAATAAAACTTTTTCACTTCAGTCTGCTATTCTCCAAGATAAGAGACTTTTCTGCTTCTTCTTCAACATCATCTTCCCTTTCTGTATAATTCGATACCAATATATTGGTTATATGATACTTTTTGTTTTGTTTTTATTATTTGGGTTGCTTGTTAACAAAAAAAGATTATGTATTGTCTACAAAAATCTCATTTGAATGAAAGATTGAATAAGAGAAAGAAAAAAGTAGCATACATAGATATTAAAAATATTTGTTTTAAAATTTTATCAAATAATCTACATATGTACATCATGTAAATAGAGTATGGGTTATTATAAAAACTGCATTAATAATTGATAGAAATTATTAAAAAAAAAAAGGTTAAGCTTAAAACAAGTTTTGCCCTGATGCTTTTTAACTATTGCCCTACTGTTGCAAAGTATATATTTTGTCTAAATTTTACCCAAGTGCATCCAAAATGTTGTCCAAATAAATAATAGAAATAGTCATACTCAGAAAACATTATCTCTTCCAGAGTCCACCAACATGTTATATACATGGGAAATTCTCTGTCAATGGGGGACCCCCCTGTCCAAAATTGGTTAAGGTATTTTAGAGCATGTTTGGGCTCAAATGAAAGCTTATTATCTCTAGTTTCGAATGCAGCAAGGCCTTTTTTGATTTTGCTTGATGGCAGACCAATATGGCGGCTTCAAGTCTATCACCTCACCTTAAAATAATAGTTTTATGAAGCGTACGTTTACCCAAGTCATCATAAAAAAAACAGATAAAGCCTTTTTTCATATATTTTATTCCGGTAAATACGAATCTAATATTATTTTTCTTGGGAAATGTTACGTGTTGTCCCTAACCTCAAAAAAGGTCCAAAAAGGCTGTTTTTCGGGTCGTACGCTTACCAAAGTCAGCATAAAACGAAGGGAAAAGCTTATTTTTGTGTAGTTTCAACTGATGAACATGAATCTAATATTATTTTCCAAGGGAAATGTTACATGTCGTCCCTAACCTCAAAAAATGAGAAATCCCAAAAACTTTTTTTCGTGTCTCATGTGTCCCAGAACACCAGAAAACTTCCCAAAACACTTATACTTTTTTTGTTGCATTCGTAACTAGAGATAATAAGCTTCCATTTGAGCCCAAACATGCCCTTAACTAATTTTGGGCAGGGTGGGGGTCTCCCATTGACAGAGAATGTCCCATATATACACTGGCGGTCAAAAAACCGAACCACCCACCAATTTCAAAAAAATCGTTTAAAATTATGTAAAAATAAAAATATTTGTTATTTTTTGAAGATGTAAACTAAGATTAATTTGTTTCATAATAGAATCATAAGCTAAATTGTTTAGTTTGATGGTGCCCGTCTCTTAGCCTTTATTATGGCCGTTATCTTGAATGGCATAGAGTCGACAAGCACTTAAAGGATATCATTCGTTACTTTTTTAATACTAAACTTTTTTCAGAACTCCAACAAGGGGTTTTTTATTCTTTAGCATGTTTTGAGCAACTTTCCGTTTCATTATATGACAGAGGTGCTCTATCGGACTTAAACCGCGCGAGCTACCTGACCGCCAGCAAATTCTAATTTCATCGAAAACATTTTGAATCTGCAAACAAATAAGAATTAATAATCCAACTGTTTTACTATTTCTAAAGTTATCAAACATTAGGCATTAATTTCTGACTAAACCTTGCCAACTTGGCGCGATGAAATGTCGCAGAAGTGTCCAAAAAAATAACGTCATTAATGAGCGAAAGTGTGCCACAATTGGCTTAGAGCAATTACTTCATAAAATTTTAACCATATTCTTTGGCGTTCACAGTCTCTTTAATATAGCATAAAGGACCCCGGATATAGTAGGAAAAATCCATTGAAGCCCTATGACTTTGTGGGAATTTGACTATTTTCGCTACACACTTATCCTTGTATTGATTTGTATCTGAGCGATGCACGTACTGAAGATTAAATGCGCATGAAAAATTGAGTTTAATTTGTCCGATCATAAAACTTTTCTCGAGTCTGCCAGAGTTCAATTGCTGTAGTTTTGAGTCCATGCGCGGCGATTCGTTTCCATCCATTTCGTCAACAACGACTTTTTGGCTGATCGTCTCCCATACAGACCGAACTTTCATTTCTTTCTGAGCAAGGTTTCGATATTTATATTCACGTTGTAATAGCGCTTTAGCTCAGTCCGTATTGTGACTGCACTTTTGAAACGATAATTTATGGTTCTCTTTCAGGTTATGCCATTTTCTTTCATATTTGTCTTCCATAGTTTTCTTGATCCTTTTGTCCTTTCAAGCGGGTACAGACTGCCTTTTTTCTGGATCAGTCCAACAGCAGTCGAATGTAGGCATCAGATTTCTTCAGGTATTTAACTTTATGCTACTCCTTGATACCTAAGAACAAAAATTTCGACGTTTTGGTGGCGCTACAATTGTTTATACTTTGCAGTTGTTTTTGGCACTTTTTCAAAAATTCTTCTTTTCGTCAAACAAGCTCAATAAAAAATAGTACATTCCACTCAAATTTAATCTTAAAACATAAACAAGGAAATCTCCTTAACAAAGGAAGGGAAATATGGGCTAAGTTAGGAAATATTACCGAAATGGCTGCAGTATCGCAAGTGGTGCGGTTTTTGTGACCGCTAGTGTACATATATATGCGGAAAGAATCAGACAAGAGTTAAACGCTTTTGATCTTTATTCAAACAAAAGCAGGCAGATGCCTTATATTGTTGTCGTTATGATGAATAATGCAAATCGAATAACAATTTCATATTTGGTATTGAGAGGGTTAAAGAAAAATCAAATTTGTTTTATACTGCTGTATATCAAAGTGTTGCCTAAATGTTGTCCCAGTGTTACTCAAATAGTTTTATCAAACTTTTACCAATAATACAGGGTGAATTAAAACTGTTAACAGATTTTTTTTTACCACATATTAAGTATTTACCTCAAGAAAAGTAAAAAAGTGTATGAGGTTTTTTCTAGATTCAGCAGTTTTTTTTTTGTAGGGTTATAGGGTCCAAACCTTAGGGTCGTCGATATTGTATGTGCTAGCTATGTTGCGCTTACTTTTTGACATAAAAACAAGATCGATATTCCAATGAAAAGAGCAATGAAAAAAATTTGTGGAGGCGAAAATTTTTTGACTCATTTTGATTTTTGTGATTTGTGATTTTTTTTTTTAATACCGATTTATAAACTTCTAAAATCAGTACACAAACCTACTGCTTTTTTGATTATGTAGAAATTTTTCTAAAACTATTTCGTAAAAATATTAATATTTTGTTCTTGTTTTTAACAGAATTATCTATGTTTCATTTGTAAACGCACAAAATACTGAAAATAAGTACTGATTCAGACTCAATGTACTGATATTTCAGTTAAAAAACCTGGCTACCCGAGGCTGAGGTAGCAAAAATCTATGAAAACAAATTCAAATAGTGAATAAATTTTAGCGACTTTGCCTTATAAAAACAAATTAACACTTTTTTTCTATAAAAAATTTATACACTCATAGAAAAAATAGGTCACAATTTCCAAAAAAGGTGCACACCACTTATGTTTGGTTGTTTGTTTAGTTTTTGTGAAAGTATTCATTAAAAAAAAAAAAGTTAAAAGTTCAATGTTTATATCAATGTTGTTAGTTTTACGAAATTTGAATAGACACGAATAAACAAAATTAAAAAGAAAAATTACTTTAACCTTATAAAAAAGTAAAATTTGCATTGTTGACTTTTTATACATACTATAAATAGCAATGATATGTAAGTACGCATACGAGTGTGTGCAAGCGTGAATAGCATTCAAAAATAATTGTTATTTAAAATTAAAATGTACAACAACAAAATCATCACAATTATATACCTACTATAATTAAGTACCTAATTGTCTTTTTGTATTTCATAGAAAAACATCGAAAGAAAAATTAGAAATAAAACTAAAAAAAGTTAATAAAAAAATAGAAGCAATTACTGTCTCATAGAAATATTTATACATATATTTAGTGGTGCTCAACGCGTGTTCAGCACTCAACAATCCAGCAGGGAAATTAGAAAAGGATGTTTTACTCTCTAAAGCCTTAGCTAGGCAGAGTTACAGTTTAAGAAAAATTAACAAAAAAAAAAAAAAAAAAGCAAATAAACAAAATGTTTACGAGTTACATATTAACAACTTAACGCTGAAGTAACCGAATTCCCAAGTGGACCATATTGCTCAAACTAAATACACTAAAACAAAGAGATCATTATTTATGACTGAATATTTGTGTTTTTTTTTGAACTACTAACAACGCAGCCAACTACAAAAACAAAAACACAAAGAGCAAAAGCAAAAAAAAAAAAACTCAAATGCGCATTTTTCACATTAATTTGTGGCAAGCTCATTTATGACAACGCTGACGATGATGGCGAGACTAAAACTCTACAAATATTTAGGTACTATAAAAAAAAAAATAAAAAACAAACTCTTCTCTTTTTATTGTAATAATATAAAATTCGCTGGAAAACTATGAATATGAAGACAAAACATAAAATACTTGAAATCTGCTTTTTATTATATTTTTGTTGTTGAATTTTTTTATTAATATTTGAAGGCAAATAAACTTTGCATTGGTCTATATTAAGTACCTATGATAATAATCTAATAAAAAGTTTAAGTGTAAGCTGGATAGTGTTTGTAAACAAAAAGGAAAGGGAAAACGGAAAGGTAGCAAGATTTTAAATTCAAATTAAAATTGAAAATTAAAGTTCCACATGCATAGAAGAATTTAATAGCTAGAATTAGTAAAAATAAAATATCAGAAATAGGGGTACGCTTTTGAAGCGTGTTAAAATTAGAAGACTTCATTGTACGAAAATAAATTTTAATGATATTGATTTACGCTAAGAAGTGATGACATTAGAAAAAAAAAAAAAATAAAAAAAATCACACAAATCTCCCACAAAAAAAAAAAAAAAAAGTAGAAAAATAAAGTCAAAGAACTTTATTGTATTAATTTCCGGAACAGAAATTGTCTTCATATATTTTGTGTTTAATTTTATATAAATAAAACTCTTTCAAGTTTATTTATAAATTAATGTATGTATGTATGTCGAAAGTAAATCAATAAATAAACAAGTAAGTAAATATTTGAGTAGGTATAAAGTATAAGTAGAATAGGAACTTAGCATGGGTCTCCCCATACCTTTTTGCTACTCTCTACCTTTAGTTAGCTTTTGTATCGAAGAAATACATAATTCCATGGTTTTTTTTTTTCTTTTTTTTTGGAGGAAGCACAGGCCAAAGTGTGTTGCTGCACGTGTTTAAAATGCGCGTTGACGCTCTTCCTGTGCACACTGGAGTGTAGTGAACTTGAGTTGAGGTCGAATGATTGTATGGAGTGAATGTGAATAATTGAAAAAATAAATAATTATTGTAATATAATTTGGGGAGAAAAAAATCTATTTACAGTGGTTTCATTTGTAACTAAAATCTTTTTTCTCAAAAGTTTTCAATCCATTGAATATATGTATCTATTAAACTTTAGAACTTTTTTATATTATTTAAAGATTATTGTGTGCTAAATAAGAATCAACTGAAAAAAATAAAATAAATCGGTATTTAATAAAATTTGAATATGCCATGGCCAGTGGCGGTTCTAGGATTTGGGTTGATTTTACTAAATTAAAAGATAAATATCAGACTCAATATCGACCAAAACCCAGACTTAGATCAAAAACTGGAGCAAAAATTTTATCAAATACAGGTCAAAAATTAAAAGATAACTGGAACAAAACTGAGACCAAAATTTAAACTAAAATTGGATAGAAATTTAGGCGGAAATTTCGACCATATTTCAAACTAAAATTTAAATACTTTTTTCAGATCGAAGTTCAAACCAAGAAAAGAACCAAATTCAGATAAAAAATCGAGATCAAAATGAAACCAAATTCAGATCAAAATCTTGATTATGACTTTTCTGATGGATTTATATTGTTAAATGATCTATTTTGAGAAAAAAAATTTAAAAGAAATATTAATTTCCTTTGAGAACAAATTTTGATGAAGCACTAGACTTTCATCCAGAAGGTTGCGGGTTCGATTCCCGTCTTGGTCTGGTGGTTAATTCTCATAAACTTCTTATATTCACTATCGATATGAAGTGGATGAGAATTATAAGAATGTGTACAAGTACACACCTTGGTTGGTAATGGCAAGACCACCGAGCTGATAAAAAACTGCCACATAGCCGTTCGGAATCGGCTTTAAACTGTAGGTCCTACCATCGCCACTGTGGTCTAGTGGAAGAGTGCCAGACTCTTGTTTCTGGAGACCCGAGTTCGATTCTCGGCTTGGGTATGTTTCTTATCTATCTTTCTTTCTCCCTTCCTTTCTTTCTTGGGGCTTTGGTACAAAAGATCTTATAGGTCGCAGTGCCTGACTTTCGAGTCGTCCTTCCTTCAAATAATAATAATAATAATAACAGTTGATTTGGATAGTATTTTAAACGAATTTTTGAAATATATATTCATATCTTTTTTAGTATCGATATCACTATTAATATCAGCCTGGTGGTGAGTTTACGATCTCACAACTCCATAACCAAGCACTTCGTTCTTTAAGCCTGTTATAAATTACTTTAAATGTAAATATTTCTTAATTTGATTAAAAAACCAATACATTTTAAACTTTAACGAGATCCGTCCACGCTTTCGGGTACCGGGCAACAACCGGTTAAAAAAAAACAAAGACCACGAATAGGATCAAAATTCCAACAAAAATAGACCAAAATGAGATCAAATTCAGGCCGAAACTCAGACTGAAAACCCAAAATTTAGACCGAATCAAAACCAAAATCAGTTTTAAAATTCACTCCAAAATTCAAAAAACAAAATTTAGACCACAACTCAGACCAATAGTCAGACAAAACTTTAGGCCAAAAAGACACCAAATACCGAACGAAAGTAACCAAAAATTCAGACCAAAAACTAGTGGGAATATCTGATAAATATTTACGTAAACAAATTTTAACTTAAATTAAACAAAAAGTAAACCAAAATTCCAGACGAATTCAGACCAAATTTTAAAACCAAATTCAAAACGATTTCGGACCGAAATTCAGACCAAAAAAGTATCAAAATCAAGCCAATTCAGACGAAAATATTAGCCACAACTCAAACTAAGAGTTAGATTAAAACTGAGGCTAAAAAAGACGCCAAATACAAATTAAAAGCAAACCTAAAACCAAAAAGCAAACCACAAATCAGTTAAAACGCTGGTCTGCAAACGCTGGAAAGCAAATCAAAATTTAGACCAAACATGGAATAAAACTCAAACCAAATTCAGATTAAAACTCAAACTAAAATAAAACAAAATTCTGACTTACAATCAAATCAAGAATTCAGATCAAAAACGGGCAAAAACGGATAAGTTAAAACAATATCAGACTAAAATTCAGTACAAAATTCAATCCAAAAATTAGATTACTATTAAGCTTTCGAAAAGTAAGACATATATAAGCTGGCGTTGAAATTGTAGATTTAATGCAGTCTGAATGTATTTAATAACCAGTTGCACTGTAACGTGCATCCTATTGGCACGCCCAGCATGGTGGCTAATCAGAATTGATTCAAATATCCCACCCCATTTTAATATGTATATTAAATTATTATTATTAAAATAAAATGTAATATATAATAATATTTTGAATCCTAAAGTTTTTCGGGGAGGGCCTTCAGCCCTAAGGCCCTCCGACCCCCTCTGACTACGCTACTGGCCGTGGCCTAAGGATATGCAACAGAATAAAAAATATTTTTAAAGTTAATGAAAATCAATATTTTCTTAATTACTGGTTTTCATAACTATTCTGCCGATGAAATTGCAGTATATGCCTATTCGAGGCCTTAATAGAAATCATAAAAATTCTGCGAATATATATTTCTAAAATATTTTTTATATCATTTAGGTCTAGCGATTCTGGTGACTAATCTATTACCGTGATTTTTTGATTCAAATATATCCTCATATAGGAGAAAAAAGTAATAGTTGTAAATGATATAAACACCACTGTATGTAGCTCCAAAAAGGAAACCAAAATGTCAATAAAAATAAAGAAATTGTTCAAAAATGAGGGAATTGAACTTGACTGATACCTAATTTCTTTCATTAGTAATATTTAAATTGAAGTTAAACTAAAAACTCACATGCTCTCCGAAAAAAACTATTCAATTTTTTCTTTCTTTTTTAACATTTACTCTTTTTTTTTCTTCTCCTCCTTCCGGTTTTTGTTTGTTTAAATAATTTTTATGAAATAGTTTAAAATATATAAATACTTACATACATAAGTATGTATGTATGTAGATCTCTACTTTATTATATGTTTGTCATTATTAGATATTTCTTCTCTTCTTCTTTTTTTTTTTTTTTTTTTTTTGGTTAATAATTATGCTAATTGCTTGAGGCCACTTTTTTGTTGAAATATGTTGAATTTATTGGTATATTTTTGTTAGTTTTTGTCTATGTTTACTGAGCTGAAAATCTTCCCACACTCAAGCTTAACTAACATTTTTTGATTTTTAAGAAAATATAAATCTTTTTTAATTATGAATTGGTTTTTTTTTTAGTTTTTGTTTGTATAAATATAAACTCCTACGAGAGATTCCAGCGTTATGTAAGTTTAAAAATAAAAATTTTTTGTAAAAATTAAGTTAATGATGAATTTATAACACAAGCCCGCATTGTTTTTGCGGTTTAAGGTTTTTTCGATTCGACTTTTTCATGGTAAATTGGAATCTGCAAGCAAAAGTTCCTTATCATGACGTTAATAGTTCGAAGAAACTAGCAAAATATGATGAGCATTTTCAAGGGTTAAATTGCGAAATTTTAGTAGATTTTCAACAAACCATGGAGTTTTACGTTCTCTTAAATTGAGAGTGTAAAAACTTCATATATAAAAAAAAAATGAAAATAGAGTGCGCCAATCGGTCGGTGAATCTGCCTTAAGAGTTTGTAATGATCAGTGAACCGAATGTGCTTTTGTTATATAATGAAGAAAAAGAAATGGTGAAACAAATATTTCTTACTCTCAATTGTTGTTGTTGTTGCTTTATGGGAGATAACATTGCAATGATATTGCTATTTGCTCTCATTGATTGAATGAATTATTAAAATTTGTAATCACAAAAATAATAAAATTCTCTCATGAATATGTCTTGAATCCGAATTGAAACAGAAATCGATTCGGTTCGGAACGTAAACTCAACCGTTCGTGGAATGGAACACAAACACAGGGACCAGCAATGCCAACTTGCGGGGAATTTTACTTGGTGCGGGGAATAAGCTTTATTTTGCGGGGATTTTCAAGTCGTTCAGCTTTTAGTAATTAAAGTCTGTTGAATATTTTTTGTCAAATTCTATGTAATGTTAAACGTTGAACTTATAAAATATTTCATATTTCGGGTTTTAAAATCTTCATCTTTTCTAAGCTGGCCCTGCAATTTATTGGTTTGGAGAAATCGATTTTTAAAAAAGTGTGCTATTTGAAAGTATTATATTTCGAAAGTATTTTGTAAAAATTTCAGAGAACGCAGAGTGATTTCGTAGATATAGACGATTATAGCGGCGAGTGTCAGTCAGGCCAAAACAGTCGCGCGGATTTTCGACTTCCCTTTCGGTCGTTCAGAAAGGCTTAGCTATGCCTTCGTCCAGCACTTCCTGATTAACTCTTAACCATTGCTGACTAATCTGTAAACTTAGAAATTATGGTCAGCCATCATAAAGAAGTTGAAATCAATTTTATATGTTAAAAAACGAACGTCAAAACTTTGAATCCGTTTTTCTCAAAACAAAGTTTTTGCCATTTTTTTAGTTGAGTCAACAGAAATCCCCTGTCTTCTCCTTTGAGAACTTTGATGACCAAAAGTGGGCTGTAGCTTATATGTTAAGAATTCCGGAGTCAGAAAGTACGTTTCTATTAATCTACCTGTCCCATAAAAATTTGTTAAGTTTTGGACAGTGAAAGTTCAGGGTCGCCTTAAAATAGCACTCACTGAGGTCAATTTCGTTTTTGTAAAATGTTTATAATATGAAATTAGTATACCAATGCGGGGAATTCGATCGAAAATCGGAGAATTTCTCGAGGGTTATCGGGGAGAGAGAAAAAATGAGTTCGCATCCTGGCAGGACTAACTCTTTCTGCACTTTTTGCATTAGGACTGTTATTTTTACTGTGAGAAAATCAAACTAAATTCTCAAATTGTTATTCGTTTATAAGTACAAAGCAAAGAATAAAATTTATAATTACAATAAGTACTTATGCAATCCAATTTCTCTACAGTTTGGAACTTAAGTCTTCATACACCCCCAAAATATCAAAAAACTTCTAAACGAAAAGCATAACAAACAAAAGTAGTTTGTTTCTTTTTTTTTTGCATTTTTATTAGTGTACAAAAACAAAAATTTCCATTTCTCTTAAAAAATAACATAATAGACAAAAAAATTAAAAATTAAAAGAGACAAAAGTGCTCATATAGTGCAATACAGGGCCGTAGCCAGAAATTTTTTTCGGGGGGATTTTCTTCGAAGAAAATATTCATAAATAATTTTTATCAAACTGATTTTTAAATAGAATAAATTAAATCGATGATACATTTGATGGACCCTATAAAATTTAGATTTTAAGAAAAATTTTCAGATTTTTTTTAATCTTAACTTCAAAAAAATGGCCAAAAGTGACAAAAAATTCCCAGAATAATCAAATTAAATTTTTTCAAATAAATATTATTCAATGTGCATTCTAAAGCATTTTTTTATCGCGAAGAACATAATTTCATTAACTCATTGACTTCCCACTACTGATGATGTACTCAACTTCAAAAAAATTACCAAAAATAGTAGAGGCTCATTTTTTTTTAAATGATCGTCATTGGGAATTTGAGCCATTATCAATGATAAGGAACCCGGATGAGGTTGGCTTATATTCCCTAAATTCGTAAATTCACAGCATTGAAAGAGATATTTCTAGTCGTGGTGCTCTGAGCAATTAAAAAATTAATTATATTTTAAGATTGCCACCTAAAACTGCAAGGGGGTTGCTAATAAGATGGAGTTTTTTCGAAAGTATGAATGCAGGAGTGCTCAGTATCACCTTCTCTTTTTGAATTCGTAGTCAAAACTCATGTCGAAGAAAACAAATCGGATTTGATCGCATAGTGTAACTAATTTGATTTGACCGCATAGTGTAACTAAGATTTCAAATTTATTTTTTATATTTGACTTTTTAGAAAAAAAAAAACAATGGAAGTAAAAAATATCGTTAAATAGATTTCATTTTGACTTTTTTTTCATTCATTGGCAATTAATCTCAAAAATTAGAATAAAGTTTCCGCATTTCGGGGGGGTTAGAACCCCAAAAACCTCCCCCCTAAATACGGCCTCGGTGCAATATTTTTTATTTTACTCATAAACTGCGTACTGCAATTGTTAAAATACCATTAGTTTTTGCATTACAAGTAGGGCACGTGTTAGTTAAATGATTAATTGGCATTTTAATGTTATATTTGTGATCAAGCGTTAATGAATAAGGCCCGCAAAGAATACACCGTTGAAATAAAAAATTTGATTGTGCAAGAGCATAAAAAAAGTAAACCCTATCGGGAAATCAGTAAATTTTTAAATGCCCTCTTTGCTATGATACAGTACACCATAACAAATATCAAAATACTGGTTACGTCGAAAATAAGCCATGGTCAGGACGCCCAAAGAAACTCTCTAGACGAGATGTTAGCTTGATTTTAAAAGCAGTGAACAAAAACCCGAGAATTACATTCAAAAACTATTCAAAAGGCGTTACAAGCTAATGGTTATAGAAGCAGAGTACCCCGCAGAAATCCACTGATATCCGAAAGAAAAAGTTTGCAAAAAAGCATTCAAACAAAGGGATTGGTTACTAGAAAAAGGTTCTATTTATTGATGAAAGAAACGGCCGTTTGATTTGCCCGTCTTTATATACACTGTTGTTGTGATGACTACATACGTTCATTTAGCCTGTTAGACATTACTTGAAAGTAAATTCAACTTGTTCGGGAATGATGGTCGTGGAAAGGTTTGCAACAAAAAGAATACAATACTTGGGGCGAAGAATACTGTTCCAATTGTATGAAGACTTAAGTCCCTGACTGTTTAAACGACCCTATAAATATGTAGGTACCCTATTCATTCAAATATATAAATTGCACATCTGTAGCTGCTTTATTCTAAAGAAAAGAACCAAAAACATAAATTGATTTCAATGGAAATTCTATCCAGCTTATATTACTCTTCTTTAATGATCGGTCCATGTATTTAATTGACAGCTGTGAATATTACGATTAAATACAATGTAAAAATAACAACAACAATAACTGAAAATTTAGAAACAACAATGACAACAAATATCAGCTACATATACATACAAAAATTAAATGGTAACACTACACACACACACACACACACACAAATATAATAATAATAATAATAAAAAGAAGAGAAACCGAAAAAAACAACATCCGCTTACATTTGAGAAAACAGCTGATTAAAGTACAAAATTCCAAAACCTGAATGAAAAAGAAACAAACACATACATACATACATACATGCATGCATACACAACTACTGGGCGAAAAATATTCTCACAGTTGAAATGAGAAACTTGAATTAAAATGAAAGAAAGAAAAAAACAACTACATATTCAAAACAACCAAATAAGTACAACAACAACACCAGATACTAGAATAAAAAACAAAAACACTAATACACAAGCACGAACATGCATAAACAAGTTTTGACAACAGCAACAATTACTAGGCATACAACAACATTAATAATAACAGCAAAATTAGTACAAAAGCAACAAGCGCAGAGTTGATAGCAGCTGATCGAATCTTATCGGTGAGAATAACTGGTATTCAGTGTGGTTGTTGTTATTGCCGTTTAAATAGAGCCTTTGCCAAGAAAAAAGAGTAGATGTAAAGAAAATTGAAGAGCGCCTGAGAGCACGAGAGATTGCAATTTTCAATACATTTTAGATACAATGAAGAGCATAAGATTTCACAGGCAAAAATCTTGCAAAAAAAAAACGCACACATAGTTGAAAATGTATCTATTATATGTATGCTTTTATAGCTGGTATGTATAGGACTGAATTATTTCATAAGTAGCTAGTTGCTATCTTTGTACAGTACGCCGAAATGTTAATTTACAGATGAACTCGTTTCCACTCCTTATACCTATCTGCTTTTTTTTTCGTTCGGTTTTCGTATATGCCTACATTCTATTTGGTAGATATTAAATAAATTGTTCAGTGGGTTTGTTTCTTTTTTGTGCTTCTACTTACAACAAGTACATGAAAAGAATTGCTGAGTATTACCACTAGAATGTGTGGTTTTTCTCAGGCTTTTTTTCAAAGCCGAACGACGACGACTATGGCGACGCCGATTATAATGACGGCCTTTAATATTTCTTCCACTGGTTTATAGTGACGCGCTCGATCTCATGTGTTGCATGTTCAAACATGAAGTATTCAATGAAGTAGATAAAAAAACCAAGAAGCAGCTATAGCAGCAGGTAAGCTCAAAAACTAGGTAGTGTGCCCAGCAAGGTAACAATGAAAAAAAGCAGGTGAAGTTGCTTACTTGCTGGTTGTTGCTTGTTGTTTGCTGTTGCTTTGCTGCTGCTGCTTCAATGGCGATGGCAAGTAATGGTGGCAGATGTGACAGCTGCTCAATTTTTATTAATTTTTTTAAAGTTGTTAATATATATAAAAACATGAATGTGAGCTGCTATTGTTGTTGTTTTCATTCGAACAGATGCAGTTATTCTATATAATTGTGGGTATTACTGCAAGATGCATTCATATGTATTTATGTTGGATGTAATGATGATTTCGCAAGATAAAAGCGCATATATACATAAATATGATGACTTTGTTTTTTGTATTAAGTAGGAAATGAAAAGAAAATTTCATGTGATGATGAAATAGTTACGTTAAGTTAAATTAAGAATATGCTTTAAATGGTAAGAAAATGTTGACCAGTTCATAGCTGTTAATTTCTCGTATGAAAGAAATAGTGTGCAGATATGAATTTTTAAAAAAGATCTTAATTACGATTTTTAATATCGTATAACACAAATTTAGAGAATAATATCATAGAATACCGCAATGCTTTTCAAACTTTGGGTACAGTGACATCTAGTGTATGAAAATTATTATAAACACAGTTGCATTAAATGTTAAGTTGATATTTCAATGAGTTCAATTTTTAATAACAAATTGCGACCTCTGTTAATTTACTTTTGGTTTCATGAAAAGCAATTATTTATCAGAAAACTTTGGGTACAATGACATCTAGTGAACGAAAATTAATACAACAAATTTCAAAATACTGTCAAAAGAAAGTTTAAAATAATATGGAAAAATCTCTATAATGCTTCTAAAATTTTACGTTCAGCGACATCTAGTGCATGAAAAATCAATAAACACACAGAAAAAGAAGTATGTGCTAGGTTTGTGCCAAAACTTCAGCAAACAATAACTGCTTCCACATTGTATGCAAGATTACAGCCAAGTTTACTTTTTTTTTTTACAATGTAACTTCAAAAACTATGACCCAGCAAAAAATCAAACATAATCTCATCTTTAATCAGCAGGCAAGAAAACAAAGAGTTAACCCTTGTTTATGTTTTTTTGTTTTCATTGAATTTATGTTTACAAAGTACACAAATTTTAATGCATTTTTCTTTAAACTCACACATTGCAATTGTTGCAAATTTTTTTAAGTTGGCGCTTAGCAGCTTAAACTCTAAAACTGAAAACTGCTTCAAGGTTAGCAACATACGCAAATACGGCAGTTTGTTGACATACTTTACAACAAACTTTTTGTCAAACAAATACATAGACATTTGTATAAGCTTAAATAGTTATTACTTAATTTTTATTTGAATATACGAGTATCTACGAGTATTAATATAGGTAGGTATGCATGCCTAGCTTAGTTATAAAACCATATTTGTTATAAGCTAGGTTTTTTTTGTCTAGTTGTAAAGCTTAAAGATTTATTGAGTTATAAGCTCAAATTTCAACAGTTGTCATCTTTTATAATAACTATCATAACTTTTTTGTTTGCTAGTGTATGTGTGAGTATTTTCTTTTAGGTTAAGAAAGACAATGAGTAGCTTAAACAAAAAATGTAAAGTAAGCAAAATTGATGAATGAGTTATAAACATAAAATAGAATATAGAAATATTGTGTAGAAATAAGAGTAGGTTTAAAGAAATTAAGCAAGAGCTGATACTAATGAAATATATAACGTAATATGCATTCAATGATTTGTAAATTTTGCACACAGCGACATCTAGTGCACCCTTTTTTTTAAAAGAAGCAATAAATGCCAAATTTCAATTGTTTTCTTCGATATTTTGTTCAGTAAGATTAGAGCGTTTTGAATGCTTCCTGTTAAATTTTCTTTTAAAAAGAAATCGGTACTGAGCTATCAGTAAAAATGAAGCTATTTTCAAACTATGCGTAAAACTTTTTTATCCTATCAAATTTTAATTGTTTTCTTCACTTGGTTGCTAACGCTGACTTTTTTCCTTTGAAAAGAAGTCGCTGAATTTAAATACAATGTCTGAGTGTGCACGCAATGCTTTTTAAACTTTGTTTACAACAACATCTATTGTATATTTTTTTTTACGCACTCACATTTCAATTGTTTTCTGAAATAAGTACTTTGTTAACTAACAAATACAATTGTTTTAAATTAGCGTTGGCTTTTTTCGGTTCTGTTAAAAAAAATATGTGAATTGAATCGATACACAGTATATACGCAATGCTTTTTAAACTTTGCATACAGCGACATCTAGTGCACACTTTTTGTTTGTGCTACTCACAACTTTGTTTACCAACATTAATGACTTTTTTAATTATCACTGAGTTTTTATTTCTGCCATAAAAAAAATGTCTGAATTATATTGCTTAAAAATTTAAGCAGTTCAAGTTAAAATTCTACGAATTTCTTTTAAATTTTTCTTCCAGTTAGTATACACACATGTCACGACGACGCACTTCTTTTTTGTGGCTTTTGTTGTTGAGAAATTAACACTTAAATGTGAGGGACTTTTTAGGCAACTTACCAACATTCTTTAGGTGAAAAATAGGTGCTAATTACTAGAAAAGTATAGTACTGCAGGGAGAACGACAAATGTTGTCTTTGAGAACAGACAATAACTATATCGTCGCCTGAGAATTGATTTGACGTATAGGTATACGAATTTGTACACACATAAAAAGTTCCTTAAGTTAAAGAAAACTAACAAAGAAACACATGCCTCAATATAAATTATCATAACAAAAATTACAAAATATATTTACATATGGTGAAATTAAAATGGGAAAATATTATAACAATTAATAAAAATTTTAACATTTTCAGTGAGTGAGTGCCTTAGGAAAAATATAAAAAAATATTTTTTCAATAATTAATCACATTCAACACATACGAACGAATGAGTATTTTTTAAACTGACTTTAAACTAACTTAACAAATTAGTTTTACCATAATGAAACATTACACATACCGAAACAAGTATTTAAGCCTGGCGCCACATGCTCGTATACATTATTTTTTGTCTAAGCGTTACGATTATGTTATACTACTCGTACTTAAAGATTTTCCCAGGCAAATGTATAAACAGACAGGCGGACAGACAAACGTAGTTACATAAATTCACCATATACAATCGATTGAATAGATAGACGCACACGCATGCCATCCATAACATACCTTAAGTTAATGAAGAGAAACAAAAAAAAAACAAATAAGAAAACAAGGATTAAAATTGCTTGAAAGAGACGGAAAGGCCGACAGACAGTTAACTATTCACGTCGTAGCCAAGAAAATCACCGTTTTGTTCAATTGCAGTTATATTGAAATTGCAGCAAAGGCGGCAATTATCTTGATAATGACATAAAAGTAAATATCGGCGTTGTCGTCAATTGAACGGAAATAATATTCGTAGGTAGAAATGATAGACGGTAAAGTTATACATTTTCCTATGTTAAGACTTTAAATTTAAGTCTAATAAAACAAAAGAAGTCTAATGAAATCTAGAGAAAAGCAGACATATTTTCAGGCGGATACTATTAACAGCATTACTTTCTCAGCATGTGAGGCTCTTTTCCTTAAGGCATTTACTTTCTTTTTATGTACCGCATTCCAGGCTAATGCAATTTACATATTGCAAAAATGCTATGATTTTCAAACTTTTCATGTAACGACATCTGTTGGAAAATTATGTGTTGACAAAATCTGCTGCAAATTGATTTTGATTGAAATTATTAGAATTGTATCGTACTGATTTGGATTGAAACTGAATAATAAGAGAGATTTTATAAAGAAGAAGAACTTTGCCAGCATATAGAAGCTTTTACCTTTACAAATCTCCAAAATTGATAAAAATATGATTAATGTTAATAAGACAAATATTTTCGTTAGATTCAAATTATCTGGGTTGTGGCACAGTTCTTCTAGAGTGTTTTTGGCTACTGATTACAAATACTTATTTAAAAAATTTCTTTGAATCACCTCAGGTTTCGCGTATCTCCGTTGTTTTTAAAAATTTAATAAGGATAAAATTTTTGGTGCGTTCTTGCTTAGTTTTCTACGTGAGTTCCGATTTAATAAATTAACTAAAATAATTTAATCATGTAACATACAAATTTCAATTAAAACACAGTAGTTCCACAAAGCAAAGAGAAATTTTTTGAAATTTTTTTTAGTACAAAACTTGTAAAATTGGGTAATTCGTGTAAATATATTTAAAACGTTCAACCATGAAACCTAACCATATTTTTTATTCTATGATAAACCAAGTCATTTATTTGCTCTTAAATTTTTCTAAAATTAATGCAAAATCAATGCTTTTCAAACTGTCCATTCAACTACATCTGTTGAATATTTTTGTGCTGGAGGATAATCTAATCAATTATCTAATCAATTTAGATTTGCAAATTTGTCTACTCTAAAACATTCAGCGCAGCACAGAGTTATCACTTTTTTAGCACTTTCAAAAAAAGAAAGGTGTCAAATCTTCCCCACTGGGTGAATGACGGTGAAAATAATTGAAAATTCTATAATTGTACTTTTCTTTATTATTTTATTACCTATGCACTATTATTATTTTGTAGCATTTCCATTCCAAACGCTATATGCATACATAATAATGTCTGTAGTAAGCAACGATGGTTGCTGAGCCAGACGAACGCATTGCATGATTTTCTGCTGCATTCCACAATTTCGCTAGAGTTCTTTATTCATATCTGAATATTTTAGTTAGATCAACATGAGAAAAAAACAATGTAGATATACATATTTGCGGTTATTGTTACCTTTCCGCATTCTATGGTGTGAGTTGCTGAAGCTAATTTTAATTAATTTTAATAGTTATTTTATATATCTTTTAAAGAGAAAATTATCTTACAATATAAAATCATGAGAGGTACAATGCAATTTAAACTTTGCATACAACGACATCTATGTGAGATTTTTATTGGGTCGGTAAAACAACAACACTTTTATCTACAACGAAATTGATAAATTTTTACAAAAGTCTATAAATCTGCAAATTGAAATGTAAATAAATTCCTAAAAAAGAAAATCACATTTTCTCAAATTTCTTTTTGAGAAAATTCTCAAAAAAAAAAAAAAAAATGAAAACAGGAACAAAAAAAACTGAAAATGAAAAATGCTCTTACTTGCACAATTTAAAACTGGCTTGCCTTTGACAAGGATAAAGTAGCAATAAAATAAAAACATAGCCGTTCAACTACTTTTCCTCCTGAGAAAACGCAGTAAAACACATTATATTCCAATGTATTCAGTAAAGAGCGAGCGCCACCATCACCACATTGTAGATGGAGATGGATGCCCCCAAAAGAATGTGCGAGGAAAACTTGTTTGGGAATTTTACTCTGAGTGACTGGCTGGCTAACTGCTGGCTGGTGCATGTTATATATATATACATTCTTCGCCTAAACAACATTCGATTACATAATCTTTCAGTATACGGGCTGTAGTCAGTTAGTTTGACTAGTCAACCAGCTTGCTAGTTAGCAATAACGTGAAAAATACCAAAACGCCTATAAACTTTGGCATTTGAAGCGGCCATAATCAGTGGAATTAGTAGTTAGTTGTTGTTTTTGGTTGGATTTGGGATTAAGTAAATGCACGTTTATGTTTTGGCATAATTGTGTGAGACTCTATGGTGGATTGGTTTATTATTCGTGAGATATAAAATTTCGGGGCAGCGCAAATTCTTTTTAGCAAACAATTAATTGTTGTCTGTAATAAACATACGATCATATATTGCATTTTTATTGTACCTATACAATATTTTTAAATGCCAAACATATCAAAAGTGAATGTTTACCATGTTCAAATAAGTGAGGATTAGGACCCAGTAGGAAATTTTGTACTACTTAGAGAGAGACATTAGAGTGTGACTAAAGGGGATCGAACATGCTTAAAATTGGGTCCTAATAATGATTCTATTCATAGTACATGTTGATGTTTATCTAAATCTTTTGGTCTTTTATCGTTTCTTTTAATAGCAGGAATTGAGCGAATTTTACTCTCATTCAACGCTCATACAAACGTTTGCGATTTTATACACATGCAAAAAATTTGTTTCTTTTTCCTTTTTTCCTATAAGAATTTGCGGGAAGGAACAAATTTTCCCGGGGGCTTCATTTCGGGAATATTTAGAATAGATCTGATGATTTCTATCTTTTTCTCAATTCAGTGTTCTAGTGATGATTATATCCCTGTATACGGATTCTACCTATGTAGCTTGTTCTCTCATTGTTAACCTTCAACCACCCATAATAAGAGAACTTCTCTCTCTCTCTCTCTCAATGGATATTAACGACAGCGATTGGTCAGTTGAATGTTTAGCGTGCCCAATTTTATCTTTGCGCATGATTTCTTTATAGAAATCAACGATACATTTCCTACTGTGTTACTTACTAAAACCTCTGTAAAATATCATATTCGTGTCACATTTGTTTGTATATCTTTTTTGTATGTTTTTTTTTTATTCCGTGCTGCAATTAAAATCTTATCTACTCTTGTTTAGTATGTAATAATGATTTTTACAAAAATATCTTTTTTACACAATACATGAGGGGTAGAAAATAATCATATGTGAGTTTCAGTTAAAACAATTGACGGATGATTGCATTTGTGCATGTTAAACACATGTTCTTCTCTTTGTACTCACTTCACTCGCTATATAGAGATTCAATTAGGAAAGATACCGTCGACTTTAACGGCCTTAAAAAAAAAAACATTGGAAGACTGTAGCATACATAGTTAAAAACCGAAAAACAAAAAGAAATGAATTGAATCTAAAAAAATGCATATGTTTTTTGTATTTATTTTTTTTTTTAGTTTATTTTCTTTATTATATTTTCTTGGAGTATTTGTCGTTTTTCTATGCAAGAAAGCGACATCCTGTTTTCTTATTTTGATATGATGTTGTTCTTTTGGTTTTTTCGTTTTTTGGTTTTTTTTTTTGTTGGTATTTTGATTGTGTATCTTCACGGAATTCAAATAGGACAATTTTTTTTCTTTCGGTGGTAGATATTATTTTTTTTTTATTCAATACACAACTTCCCACACTAGTTTTTTGTATAATTTAGAGTTTATATTTTGATATCAACCAAACAACGTGTAGGGTCTGGAATGTCATTATGTAGAATACTTGAATGCTGAATGAATGAACATGTGTCGCCAAGATGGTGTGAAAATTTGCGTGCTGTGTATATGCAAGTGATAATGAAGTCTTTATTCCTCCTCTTCCTCCTATAAAAGGATCTAATTTAAAGACAAGTTGAAAAAAAACCAACACTAAATGCTTTGCATATGATTTTTGTTGCGCCTCCTCAATAATAAATAGTAAAGACGCTCATCAAATTGTATAAATGTGGGACAGCTCTTTTATCTTAATGCAAAAATTAATACAATAGCTGCGTTTTATTCGCCACTTGCTTCTAGTTATGTATAACTAGCAGCGATAATTGTATGGGAAAACAACAATAAAGCGGCAGAGATAACACATGTAATTATAGCTGTTATGTATACTTAACAAGTTGTTTAACTAAATCAAATTCTATTGTGAACTGCTAATAGCGAAACAAGAAGCATGTCAGTTTGGCAAAAAACAAAAAAAGGAAAATATTTGAAATGTCTGGCGGTCAAAATAAGTTAGGTTAGGTTAGGTTGGAGTGGCAGCCTTCTGCTTGAAAGCACACTTAAGCACTTTTAGGCTCATTGTGATACCACAGTACGGCGAGACTCCCCCATTTACGGATTGGAGAACCATGAGGATTCCATAATGAATCTGGCTATGTCCTTAATATTTACGGATGATAGTTCGGACAGACTAGTGAAGAAAGGTGAGCCCAGGAGTTTTAGTCTCCTCCTGGCCAAGGATGGGCATTCGCACATGAAATGGAGGACTGTCTGTCTGTAGCTGTCTAGTTCGTCTATTGTCTATAGTGGTCCATGTTAGCCGTCAAAATAAGTTAAAATCATCGCTAAATATTCTTATAAAAAGTAAAAACTAAAAACAATGCCTGCGATTGACTTCAATAACTGAGATCCATTAAAATGTTTCAGCTCTAGCTGCTGAGCAGTTTCATTGTGAATAACATTATAACGAAAAAGAAACTTAACAACTTGGTCGTTTTATTCGCACATGTTAAACTGACTGGCGAATAAAACACAGCTAATGTTTTCCAAACTTACAACACAACGACATCTGTTGGAAATTTCTATTTGAAAGAAAAGCTAAAATCATTCAATTCTGTGTTAATAGAACAATTTCGAAAGAAATTTCAGTTATACTTAAATTTATAACTGGAAAGCAGAATAGGACTGAATATTTTGGTGTATTGTTTCCTGAAGCTACAGAATTTAGTTACTCGATAGCAAATAAGAACTTAAAGCCTGTTAAGAAATATGTGAACTTCAAATTTCCAAAAATAAAAAAAATTTGAAATTTTGTTTCTATTACCTATATATTTTATTTTCATATAATTTTAATAAATAGCGTTGGAAATTGCAAAAAAATTCAAAACGCGCTATAATCAAACCTTAGATACTACAAAAAAAAAAAAAATAAAAAACTCCAAACAGCATAAAAAACGTCAAGGCAAAATCGTTTAATTGAAATTTTGTCCAAATTTGTTTAAGCTAAAGGCCATAATTAAAATTTTATTTCATGCTTATCAACATTGAAGAGTTTATTAACAATTAAAGAAATAAAAATAAAAGTATGTGAGTGCATACAAAATTAAAAAATAAAAATTAAAAATAATTAAAGTTAACAGTAACAAAAATGAACAGAAAAAAAAAAATAAAAAATAAAAATACTTTAAGTTAACAGTCACCAAAAATTAAATAAAAAATAAAAAAAAAATATGAAAAACTAAACAAAAATATTTGTGAAATTTTATTCAGAAAATGGCTTCTGTCATTTTGAACAAATATTTAATGAACGATATTGTCGAAGATAATGTCAACAAAGCATGTGGAATAAGCATACAAAACGAACGTTTCGAAATCCTCCACGATTCCTCTCATCAATGATTTTTGTAATATGTAGTTCTTGATATTTGAAAATGCACTTGAATTCTTCAAATATTTTCACTGAATAGTTTTGTTGAAACAATATTTGTATTGTGTAAACAAATATTTAATATTTTCATCTTTTTAAAAATCCAAAATTATTATTTCTTGATCAGACTCAAAAGTCTCATAGTATAAATTAAATATTTACTATTTATTATCTTTAATTATATTTTAAAATACCTACATTTTTTTTTCTTTAAATTTATTGCTTATCATAAACTAATGATTTCCGAAATCAGTAGCTGGCTTCTTTCTGAAGGAAGCTATAACTAATCTCTAAGCAAATTTATCTCAAGTTAAAAATCTTATTGACATTTTATTTTCTTCTATTAATTTTTCACACAAAATTTGAACAGTTTTTTTTATCAGCTTTTTGTTTATTTTGGAGATATTTTTGTTGTTGAGAAAGTTAAATTTTCCAATTTCACATATGATGATGACTTTATATAGATATTTAAAGAAAATATTTATTTAGTTGCTGCTTTACTGTTTTTTATTACCAAATATTTTTGTTTTCATTATTTATTTAAAGTTTATTAAAGGTATTTTAAAAATTGATTGATTATAAGTGATAAATGCAGCTAAAAACGTTACAAATATCATATAGAAAGAAAGTGTGAAAAATAAAAAAAATATTTTGAGAAACCCTAGGAATTTATAAATTGAAAAATAGGGCAATAATCGATTGATACAAATTTTAGATTTTGCAATAAACACTTGGAGCTTTAGAGTTTTTTAAGTTACAATGGATCAAGTTTTGTATAATTTTTCTCATTCGTATTGTTTATGTAAATTAAAACAACAAATATCACATACAACTAATGCAAAGAGTTGATAATATATGAGCAGGATAAGCTCTTTAAATTTATTGCATTTTATTATATGCGTTATTTGTGTAAATTACAACAACCAAAAAAACACTTGCAATTTTCTACATTTATTTAGAGAGATGAGAGAATAGTGAGAGCTTGAGTAATTTTGGAAATCTGTTGCATTCACTTTTATTACATGATGTATGTGAAAATTACAACAACAAAAACACGTGCCGTTCTCTATTATGTTCTCCAAAGAGATGAGAGAATATGATCACAACAAATTGGTACGGTTTTTATTTTTCTCTTTATTTATTAAATTAAAGTAGATGAAAACCGTTAATTTGGCAAAATTAACGACAACAAAAGACATTTGAACGACCTCATGAGTACATGTGAGAGCATATGTTGCCATCTTTAGTTGTAAATCTGAATAGAAATTGCAGTTATTACTTCATACAATACAATAATCTGATGAATTCGTGATTTAGTGTTAGTGAACAGAACAATTTTTGTTTTTCGAATGTTTTATTTATTTTATTTATGAAACTTTTGCCCTCATTACTGAAAAAAAAAAGTTTCGATAATTTCTTATCTCTTGTTTACAGTGTAAAGTTCGGTTCGTTAGGTTGTACGAGTAATTGATGTTGTAAATACTTGACAGCTGCATTTTGGTTTTCCGTTTTTTGCATATTATTAATTTATTTAATTTTGTGTGATAAAATTCCCTACAAAACACACACAAATTTGGAACAAATTTATTTAAACAGATGTGATTATTTTGCTATTGTTTAAATGTAATTAGAAAATGGAAATGATATTTAATTTGTGATAACAAATGGCTGGTAAATGTAGATACAGTAAAGTTAATATTACTCCAAAAATAAAGTAAATATCGTTTCAACCACAAGTGAATACAAGGGACGAGTGTGATTTTGTTCTGGGGATAAACCCCTCTTCACAATTAATATTAAATAGACCGTAGGAAACAAATATGTGAAAAATTTCTGATCTATAAAACGGAGAGAATTGTAGCTATTCAAACAATAATCAATAATATTTTTTCTTCAGAGAGAAAATATCCCAATAAGAACTCTACCTGTATTTCTGAGATGAAAGTGCTCAGATGTGCTTAGAGAGAGTTGTATAATTAATCGGTCCCACCATATTCTGTTCAGTGGAAACTAATATGAATGCAGTCAGATGTTCTTCAGAGATAATTCTGGCCTTTGAAAATATTGTTTGATGTCTGTAAACAAACTCAAACACAAATATGTTAAAAGTTCTACATGAAAATGTATTGGTAATTTTTCAATTTATCAATATTTTGAATTTGTGGTTTAATTATCCGAGAAACAATTAACCGAGAAATTTTAAGCTGAAACGGATTTAAATGAAGAGCGCAATTATGCAATTTTCAATTAACCGGGAATTATTGTATACTCGTAAAAAGTGGGCACTAAAAAGGCATATGGATGGTGAAAAACATCTCATTTAATCAAATTTTCCTTGCAGCTTATGCACCTTCACATAATGTTACCAACTATGTTCTCTTTTATGACTAGACTCTTATTCTCCATATTTTTTAATCCTAGCGCTTAAAGCGCTCTCTTTTCATTATTGGAAGTATGAAAATTTTTCTTTCCGCTTTCAGGCTTGAAGAAAAAATTATGGACACGGTTTAAAGTCAGGCTTAAAAAGAATAAACTCTAAGTTCTCTAGGTTATCCATCTAAATCAAGGCTATTATATTTGAAGATGCTAGAGGTTTTAAATTCACCTATTTGACCACCTTATGTCAGTTTTGAGAAGTCCCCCTTCATGAAACTATTTTCATATCAAAAAAATCTAAAAGAAAAAGTGAATTTCTCAAACCAAAACCAGGTGAGACTAAACGCTTGAGGTAATTTTAATTTCACTACTTTCAACTAAGAAATCATTTAAAAATAACCATTAAGCATAACTGATTTATTTAGTACCTATATGCATTTATTTAAATAACTACAAATAAAAAGTAAACAAAAAGGTAAAAAAAAAATAAAAAATTTTTGAAGCGTGTTGTTAAGTTGTTTTTATTGAATTATTTCTTTTTTATTTAATGAAAAAAATGGAAAATTAAAACTAATACAATTTTTTTTGTTAGGTAGGTACATATAATTAAAACACATAAATGTAGCTAGCTATAGGTAGGTACTTTCTTTTGATATGTAGGTAAAATGCAGTCGTAATTCATCATAAGTGATGAAAATGTGATATGCTCAGTCTTACTTATTCCGCTATTTCGTTAGTTTTAAGGGGAAGCGTTAATGATTTTTGGAATATTTTTGACAGTCATTCTGCATACTCGGCGAGATTGTCAGTTATTTAGTTTTTATTGTTTGTTGTGATACATAAAAATTGAATTATTCGTAAGTTAAAAGCTAGTGGAACTAATTGTTAAGTTTTCATTTAAAAATATGAGATCTCTCTTTCTTTGTATGTCGTGGTTTCTATTGAAACTTTGTTTTTGGTTTTTCTGTCAGACAAAATAGTTTACTCTCTCTTCCTCTTTTTCTGGTCTTTATTTGGGAAACTTTTGTAAATTTTCAACATGGCAACTTACAATCTGTTCCAATTCCGTTATGGGCATATTGTTTTTGTTTTTATTGTTGTTGCCATTGCCGTGTTGTTGATAATGATGATTATTGTTATTATTGTTGTTGTTGCTGCTGTTATTATTATTGGCCATAGCGGTTGGTGAAGGTGATGAATTTGCTGTCGATAGCGTTGAATGCGCTGATGAAACCGTCGATGATGATGAACGCGATGTTGAGCAATGATTTGTATTTTTATTTCTTGGTGGCGTTGGTGGTGGCGGTTGATGATTTTGTGCTGTTGCCATATTATCGGGACTAGTGACATTTACATTAGAGCAATTTTTCGAATTACGATTTGGTGAAAGACGTGAGGGAAAACTGAGAGTTTTCGTCCACTCTGCAAGACTGCGTACCATTGTTAAATAGTTAAAAGCGTTTTTCTTTTCGTTTGTTTGTTTATTTTGGGAAAAAATCGCTTCAAATATATTTTGAAGTTATTTCACTTTTTTTCTTCCAACAATTTAGCACTATGTTGTAGCTGTTTTAAAAACAGTATTCAATATTTTGCTTTTTTATAATATAATATCTTATTTTTATGCTGTATTTTTTTTAGTATTTTCTTTAGATATTTTTTTTCAAATATTATTTTTTCTTTTTTGTATCACGTATGTATCTCAATTTTTATTTTCTTTTTTGCAAGATGCGCTCAAACTAGAAAACGAACTTCACACACCGCTTGTTGAAAAGCAACTGAATTGTAAAATCTTCAGCTTGTGGCTCATTCATTCGTTGCGATATACAACTGAAGTTTTTAAAGTAAAGTATATGGCGAAAACAAATCCAAAAAAACTAGCAAACATATGTTCTCTGCCACAAAGCACACACACACACACATAATATATCTGTGGTAAAAAGAAACAACAGCTTAAGTTTATTTTCTTGCCAGCCGAGTTTGATAGTTTTTAATAGAAATATTATAAAAGCTATAGCACTGTTTCAAAAGATTCTATGCTCATTTTCGAAACGATGTATGATTCTAAAAATTATTTTAAAATTCGCACCACATTAATATTTATAATCAAAATATATAATAAAATATTTTCTATCTTAAGTTGAGTTAGGCTGTCTTTCCTTTTAACCACAGAAATATAAAAATGTGCACAGCACATGAAATGCATTACACCAACAACAGCGCATAGAAAACTACCACCTAAACTACCAACAACATACACACAGAATATTATAACCAAAAAAAAAACAACAACAACAGCAGCAGCAAAGAAATGCACTGCAGCTGTAGATAATAAATACAATGCAGGTAGCGGAGTAATATTTGCTTTTTCTCTCTCTCTCTCTGTCCTTTTTTCTTGTTGTTATTGTTTTTCTGCCAAGTGCATTGTGTGTGTTTGAGTGTTGTTGAGAGAAAGAGCGAGTGTGAGAAGGAAAAAAAGAGCATGAACTATATTGATACTTTTGTAAGGGGAGAGCGAGCATACAGTGCAATATTTTTGGCTTTAAAATTTTATTGTTGTCGATATTGTTTATGTGTATTCAACTTCTTTTATTTCAACTTCGTTCAACTGCTTCTTTTTTTCAATTTTTGTTTTTTATTTTTTTGTTTTGAATATTTGTTTTGTTTTATTTGTATCTGTGCATTAGTGAGTTATAGTTTTTGTTGTTTTCGTATTACAGTTATACCTATGTATGTGAAATTCTTTTGAATTGAATTTTAAATATTTTGATTATTTAATTTTAAATTTAAGCTTTAATGGAGTTTTTCCTTTTCTTGGGAGGTCATCAATTTTTAGCTTAAAATAGAATATATATTTCTTTAATCATTTTTAATTATAGTATGGTTGAAAGACTACATAGCTGTTAATAACTGCAGAGAGAGAGAGAGAGTGAGAGAAAATATTGTACTGTTTGCCATCTAACTTGGGAGCATTTTCCATGGCATGCTCTCTCAATTTGTGAGTATATATAGCTTACAGTTTGCTCTCTGGAATTGAAAGTACATTTTTTTACATGCCTTCAAAGAATTAATATTAATTCCTTTCAAATTTAATTATATCTGTGTTTAGCAGAGAATGTGTTTCCTCGGGCAAAGTCGTTTTTGGCACAATTAAATTTATTCTCATTGCATATATTATTGACCTGTATTACATAGTGAGTGGATTTCCTTAGGCTGTGGTTATGTTAAAATTTTGCTCGGCGAACACCATGAAATTGTTTTTGCACCGAACACAAAGTGAGAATTTTTTCTCACTCTCTCAACGAACACAATACGCCAAGCATTCAGGGTGCTAATGAGTTATATCACAAAAAAGCATCCTTACATACAAAATAGTATTAAACAAAGGAGTACATTTAGACCGAAAGCAACTCTGCAACGAACTTAATGTAACCACCTAGACCGAGCACGAGAGTAAAATGTGATGTGTTCGCCGAACAGCCAGCACCAACATAAAAGCGATGTTACACAATCAATGTTTTGCTGTCAAACAATGCAATTGTTGTTGCTTTGAAAAATGAACACTGAGCAAAAGAGAGAATGAACACATTTCACTTCAAACTTTTTTACTGACGAAAAAAACCTGCATCACTTCAAATAAAATGGTGTTGCTGCAGATACACTGTTGTATTTTACTGGAAAATATTAATATTTAATGGAAAATACTACACTTTTTACTTACTTATAAATATATATTATTTCTTTGCCACCCTTTGCGTTGTTTGGCATTTATTTGTTTGTTTGTTACTTAATAATTTTTATAAAAACATAGTAATTCATTGGCCAAGTAACAAAGAGGCGGAGCCTATGTTAAGATTATTTTTCTGCGTTTTTCATATATAAATGCAATATTTTTTATATAATTTGTTGCTATATCCACCAACATTATCTCATATTGTCATTATAATTATTTTCCATCCCATTCCATTCCAATTGTTGAGTTTTGATGCAATCCAAAATACAATTAAATACTTTTTAGTTGGAAAAACATAGTTGCAGATAAAAGTATTAAAAAATAACATCAGCAAAAAACTGATAGGGTATCAAACAAAACGATGAAAAGAGAGTAAAAACAGAAAACATTGACAGCAAAACATTGACCGTGTAACATCAGCCTAACAAGACCAACATAGCAAGAGATTGTTTTTTTTTTTTCAATACAATTTTGTCTCGTACTTACATACCTATACATTTGGCTAGCCGCCCATTTAAGTGGATCTTCAAACAGGCGCCAGCATGAACGTCTGTCCCTGTCTGAAATAGGGAGGTAGAAAGAAAAGGTAGACAGGCGAGATTCTACCTCTTCCTTACGACCTATTTCTACCTCTCTCTTTCAGACAAGCATTCATGCTTGCGCCTATGTGAACAGCCACTATATCCATACATTTGTTAGGATGCCTTAATTTTAAACCTATTTTAATTTTATTTTTAATTTATAGGTATTGTAATATTTTAAAAATGCCTATCTTTTTTACTTACTTATAATTATAATAAATATATCTGCAGTTGGGCAATTGGCCATTTATTCTATCTGTCGCTTAATTAAGGTTTTTCACATGAGGGTAGCTAAGCAAAGAACAAAAGGTGAAATAAAACTGATGGTAATGACTGCATTTTGTGTTCAAAAAAAGGAGACACGCATAAATTGACAAGGTCAAATTTATTGATTGTGAAATAATTGTACAAAATTTTGAACAGATGGCATTAAATTTGTGCCATACAAATGAATATAATTTTAAACTGCTTAATCACGTGGAATATTTTTTAAATTATATGCAATTGCAAAAAGGGATATAAACAGAAACAGTTTGGTTTTTATTTAATCAAAACAAAATCTTTTCAATGTGGTCAGTATAAATATCGATTTAATTGAATGTCTATGAAAAATAAAATCAGCAACAAAAAGTAAAACTATCCACTTAACTCTTGCCTTCAACCTCTAAATCCAAAAAAATTAAGATTAGCCATGCAGTACCTACTTGTGAAATGTAAATAAGTGCTGTCGGAGCGTGTAGTTTCTTAATCTTTATTTTGAGCATATTTTCATTTTTGTCTATAATATTTCGAAAATTTCTCGGATTTTTCTCACACCCGCAAGCATTTGGAAAAATGTTTTCTAACTGGCCGTCATAAACTATTACATGAAGAGAATTTACTTAACGTCTAGACTATTCTTTATTTTCATTGTTGTATGGAAAATCGAAAACAGAAAAACCCTCATCTCAGTACGGTTAAAATTCTTAAAACAGCATCAAGTGCTTCGTCGGGAGGCTGCATGAGCATAGCTGCTCAAGGTTGTTGTTTGGTCAACGTTATGTTTTCAAGTTAATCAGTATTTTCATTTTAACGTACTTTGTGAATAGGTTCCTGTTGTCTCAGATTCTTAGTTAAATAGCTCATACACCTTTAGCCACATCTCGCTCTTTTTGTGACTTTAGCATGTATTACACCATCGCCACTGTGGTCTAGTGGAAGAGTGCCAGACCAAAGAATATATAATACATAGAAGGCGCATCACGTACAAATTTATTTGTACAAAAATTTTGTTCTATGGAGCCATAACTGCCTCCAATTTACTCTCAAAATTGAGTTGTCCTCATAAAAGCAATGAGAGGTTGAACTAATTTGTTTCTTTTTGCTGTTGTCTTTGTTTAATGAGAGGGAAAAGTTTTGTGTTTTCGTTTTTTTATGTTTTTTTTTTGGTGCTTGCAATATGAGCTGGTATTTCATTATTTAGCAGTATTTATGTATGTCAAATTCAAATCCCCAGTTGTGACGAGAAAAAAGAATTTTTCAAGATTTTTTTCTAGTTAAACTACTAAAGTTTTTTATAAAAACTATTTATTATCTAAAAGTACATGTATTGAACATAACTTTAAGAAATTAACCTTTTTGGAAAACATGTTTCGCGGTGAGCAATATTTTGCAAGACATTATACTATTATACAGTGATTACCTTTGGAAAACTTTGTAAATGTATTTTTGACGAATTTTCAAAGTTGCAGTTCGATTAATCGAACATTGGGGACGATATGAGTTAAAGTTTCAACTTAAATGTCAAGAAATTTTTTTTGAAATATTTTGTTGTAAATGCAAACACCGATTGATTTAAACTTTTTATGCTTTTTCGAATACAAAAAAAAAAAAATATTACTAAAAAAAAAGTTTGCGACGACCATAATTTTGGGTCACAAATTGAAAAAAAAAATCAAACAGGTGGGAAAACAATATTGATACTCGGCAACGCCGAAAAAAGGAAACATATGTACCTTCATATTAAACGCAAAAAAACCATTCCTATGAAACTGTATGCAGTCTCACTTGGCGGCACTCTATAATGATGTGAAAGAATCTAAGAAAAAAAACACTAAGAGAGTGCATGGGAGAGAGTAAAAGCAAAATAACTGATTGGTTCTGCTTTTCCTCTTTACTGCGACCGCCCGTACCCGAAACGAAAGCAACATGGCTTGGGTATGTTTCTTATCTATCTTTCTTTCTCCCTTCCTTTCTTTCTTTCTTTCTTGGGGCTTTGGTACAAAAGATCTTATAGGTCGCAGTGCCTGACTTTCGAGTCGTCCTTCCTTCAAATAATTATAATGTATTACACCATACTGTCCGGTATCAGTCGATTCCTGCTAGTCCTCTCAACCTTCTGGCATTCTTCGGTGTCAAAGCCAACACATTAGAAAAATGTGTGGTAGATTTTCGTAGCCAGTATACTAGAGGGCGCCAAATAAACGATGCTTCGAAACATATAGCCTAGCAGCTACTACTTATTCTTAAACTCAGTCGAAATAATCGCTTTATTTTCTTCACATTTGCATGTATGTTGGTTTCTTTAAGGCATCCGCTCTACAGACTGAGTTATCTTCACTAGGAGATGTTTTCTATTTGCACTTAGCTCTCAAATGTTGACTATTTATTATTCGGACGAGGGCTGAACTGACTAGACGTCTTGATGTGAGTTGATAAGGATAGCTTTATGTCCAGTATCAGTCCTGAGCATTAGCGGGTCCTAGGAGGAAAATAGGGCTTGTAAATAAACTCCCTTTCTCCTCTTCCCGATGAATATTAAATATCTCATGCATTTTGGTCGTTGCTCATTTTAGAGAGACGGAAAAATCCAATGCTCCCATTTTATCTGCTTTCCTCCCATATTCTCTGCATATGTAAGTGGTTATTTTTCTTTATTCTGTTCGTTATCAAAACCGCTTCCATCTTGTGTCCAATCAGTTGGAGTCAGTTAAATCTTGCCATTCAATTTTGAGATGTGTTTGACAATGACTATAGCAATCTCTTGCAGCTCATGAAGCTCCTTCTTAACAATGGGAAGTGTTACCTCATTTGCATACCTTATTGTTATTATTCCGGTTGAGATCGGAAAACGAACAACTCCGTCGTAGAGCAGCAAGTTCTACAATAGCGGTTCAAGTGGTGATCCCTTGGATGCTGATACTTCTTGACTGCAGCAAAAGTATCATGAATGAGAATTCTACAGAATAGGGAACTTCTGATGTTCTTCTATCTGGCTGAGTACTTTTGCATTTTTCTAAAATCATATTAGTTTCCCGATAGCCCCTATAACTCTTTTACATGTCTCCCTACACAATATTTTATTACTGGCTCTAATATCTTCGCGAGCGAGACAATTATTCACAGATACAATTGGATTAAAAGGTAGGGAGAATATTTTACTACTTTGACGGACTGGTAGTTTAAACACCCCAGAAAATTTTCCAGAGGGGGAAAAGGGCAATTTGATATTGAAAGATTATAAAAATTTCCTAGCTCTAGAGACGAATTTGCTAAATTGTCTAGTAACATCAAATCTAGGGAGGGCAGGGGGCAAATGCTTTTTACCCCACTGAGAGTGGCAATTTCTCATGGTTCCATTTGTTTTTGCCTGATGAGGTTTTTTAATTAAATACTGTTTAATATTAATTTTCAGCTGTTTATAACCAATCAACTCAATGTACGCAATTGGTTCTTGTCATTTCCATTAAATTACGGCCTCATTACGAGGACTAAATAACTCTTTCTCTCAATATACATAGCAGAAATATTAACTCTTTGCTGTGATATGAAATTTTCAGATACGAATGTGTGGTTGAATATGCGAGTTCAAAGCTAAAACCAGAAGACATAATAAATTTCTTAATTAGCTAAAAATAACTTTAATTAAAATAGGAGATTGTCTATATTTGCGCCTATCTGTCTATCTATTTTTTTATATATATATTATTATAAAACTCAAGTTTTCCAGAGCATTCATTAATTTATTTTATTTCATGTTCTAAATTCTCAGTATCTTCTGCCTTTTCTGCTTCTACTTCAACTTCCGCTTAACAAATTCCAGAATTTATTTTTATGGCTTTGTGAACATTCAAAGTACATACATACATACATACATACATACATAAATAAATATGGTGTGTATGTATGTATGTGCAGATGTATAACTTCAATTTCAATGTAAGATATTTCAAGTTTTTAATTGAAAGCCAAACAAAAAACAAAAAAAAGAAAAAGAAACAAAAGTAACAACAACGAATCAAAAAAGAAACGATCAACAAAAACCCCGGCCAAAACGACCTTGCCAAGGTTGAGTGAACAACAAGATGCAAGCAAGTTCCTCGAAAAGAGTAGGTAAGCAAAGACACTCTCTCGCACATACACATACCCACACAAAATATGAAATTGAAAAAAAAAAGATACCAAGATCAGCTTAATGATATGAGATGAAGCGTTTTTTTTGCGTTTTCTTTTGCCTTTTAACCGTTTTTGAATTGTTAAGAAAGCGGCTCAGAGAGCAACATACACAAATACACTTTTTTGCTGTTACATTCTTCGATTTTTCAACCTCTCTCTTGCTCTCTCTTTATCTTTTTACATTTCTTTAATTGCGGTGTGGCATGAAGCTGTTGATATTGTTGTTTTTGTTAGCAATTCCTACCACTAAACAACAAGCCGCTTATACAATTAAAAGCCGCTTAACAAAATATGTTGATCAAGACGAAAATGTTCAAAATGAGATCATAAGAAGAGGTAGTTGTTACCCGCTCTCACATATGCGGGTCACAACTACATATAAACACATATGTACTCTCCCATATAAACACATACAATTGAGTTTGATAAAAAATACGTTACAAAAAAGTGACCAGCTGTGAGTGATTTTCTTTCTCTTTTTCGTTGGATATTATTTAGTTGAATGCTGTGGTAATCTTTAATTGACAACATTTTCCGCTTAGTTAGCAACAGTTGAAAATATTTTGCGCTTTTTTTACTTGTCACAATAAATTCAACAATTTCCACACAATTTATTTTTGATTGTTTAGTGTAGCAATTTTGTTTTTGCGTTTTTTTCGTGGGGTTACTTGCTGCCTGATTGCAATTACATCGAAAAAATTTCGAAATCTATGTTTATTTTGTGTATATTTCTTTCCTGTTCCTGTTCATGCTGTGTTCAGATTGTGGCTTGTTGTCTGCACATGCCGTTAGTTTATCATCATATCCTTTTTAGGATTTTTGTAATGATGCCCTTTTCTTAAAATAAAAATACTTTTTTTTTTTTAATAAATTGGCAATGAAACAGATGCTGTATAAATTTTGAGTTTGACAAGATTTGAAATGCTGTATTGAAGTTAGCATAGGTTGAGGCAAAAATTGTGGAAAATATTTTAAAAAGGTCATAGAAGTAAAAGTAGCAAAAATAAAGTTGGGTAAACTATATTAAAGATGGGGAAGGAAAGAATTAATTATTTAAGAAACACGAAGAGGAAGTTATTTATCTTCTTTGTTGATGTGAAGTTTCTAGTTGAGAAGGAAGTTATAACCTACAAATTCTAACCGACCTATATTGCATTCACCAGAATTCCAAAGGAGACTTTACTAAATAAATAACTCTTCAGTGATTTTAAATCAGCTTTCCAGAAAGTGTAGCTATTTCGGGACGCCAAGTCATGGGGGAATACCAAAATACGTTCGATCTACCTACGCTAAAAAAAAGACGAAAAAATCTCAGCAGTTAGTTTGAATTATCTCCTTAAAATAAAATATTTATGACTGTTGAAATGATTTTGTCTGGGAATTTTCTAGAAATGGACGTGGATATCGACTAATTTACGTGCAGATGTTCAATCCCAGATATGAAGGAAATTTTTGAAATTACAAAAAATCAATTTGAACTACTTAAAAAGAGAAATAAATTATCTATTTAAAAAACCAAACCATTCCCTGCAGCTGTTAAATTAAATGATGACAATAATTAATTACAATTTTCACAGCATTTATAATAAAAAATGCAAATTAATTTTATAAAACATTCGGCAAAAATACAATCAATTCATTATACCTCAAGCAGCATTATCAAATTTTATCAAAATTTATATTCTATACCCGGACTAAACACACTTATTTTCCACTCTCCCGATTGGCGATACCATGTCAATCACAAAAAAAAAAATAAAAATAAAAACACAATCAGTTTTTAAGTTGTCAAAGAAAAATTTGTAGCTGCTTCTATCACTAAAGACGGGACCCTTTGCTGTGTGAGCGTCTCTAGTGCGGTCTACTGATTGTAAATAGCTGCATCGATGATTGCATGTTTTGAAAGCAACGACTACTCGCAGTCATAGCCAGGAAGCATGGCTTTCCATCAACCACTCACTTACTCAGTCATACAGCCAATTGCTGATAAGAATCTTATCAGCGTCTTCTCTTAAATAGAGCTTCTATAATTTTGTTTCCTTTTTGTTTAGTGTTTATTTGTGAATTGAAATTGTAAGTTAATTTTTTGATACCTACTTATATAAATTTCGTATTTGTTGAGATTTGTTGCTGCTGATGGTTGATGTTGTTGTTGATTTCTGAACATGAACATGAATATGTTTAGGCAAGATTAATGATTAGGCGCCCGCCCATAATTTTATCTGAAATGTTTTCTTTCTGCTTTCGTTTGATTTTATAAAGAAAATTGAGTTCCACGAGATTTAGTAAATATGACGTAATCCATCATTATATTTTCATTTAAAGGCGGCAACACACATTTCCAAAAAGTCAATTTTCTTTCAAATTGATTTAAATTTAATTAATCATTTTTCTCAGTTACGTCTTTTAGTTGATTTATTAATTGCATAATATTAAATTGGAATCAAAAAACATAAATGAAATAAACGCTGTGAATTGATTTTTTGAAAAGAGATAATTTAATTCCGGAAATTTTAAGTATAATCCTGTGGAGATTACAACATTTTTTACTCTGTTGCATTAATGAATCATAGATTGGGAGGGTAATTGGCTCACTCACTTTGAAGACAATTAATATAAGACTATAGCGGACCCGGCAGACGTTGTTCTGCTCTTTCTACGAAGAGGCGGAAAAATTGAAGCTTATTTCAATGAAGAAGAATGAAGTTTCTTGGTATTTAAAATTGAACATTGGTAATGACAATTAAAGGACGTACATTGAATTTGGTAAAAATTCTAGATTTAAAAATGAGGCATCAAAATTCGCATTTTTAAAAGTATTTAATTTACAGAAGAATATCAAAGACCGTTGTAGAAGTTATATCTGATTCCAAAAACTATTTAAAAATATGGACCCATTTGCTATTTATTATAAATATTGAATTTATTATAGAATTTGTTACAGCGCCACCTATCGGATTTTGATATAACTAGGCAGGTTCTTGAGATATTTCATAAAGTAGTGGAAATAATAGTAGAGAAAGGAATGGAAAAAGTAATAGAAAATAGCAGCAAAAAAGTAGAAGAAAATAGTAGTAGAAAAAGTAGTGGGAAAAGTAGTGGGAAAAAGCATAGAAAATAGTATTACAAATTGTTGTAAAGAAGTAGTAAAATGGTAGCAGAGAAATGTACAAAAATAGTAAAAATAGAATAGAAAGAGTGGTGGAAATAATAGTAAAAAATAGTAGTAGAAAAAACTGTAAAAAAGTAGTACAAATAGTAGAAAGTAGTAGTAGAAAATAAGAAAAAATGTATTAAAAAATTAGTAGAAAAAAAGTAGTAAAATAGTAGTAGAAAATATTGGTTGAAAAGTAGTAGAAAATAAGAGAAAATTGTAGAAAAAATAAATTTAAAAGTAGTGGAAAATAGTAGTAGAAATAGTAGTGGAATTAGTAGTAGAAATAGTAGTAGAAAATAAAAAAGGAACATAGTGCCACACCCACTAATCCAACAAACTGAAAGAATTTAAATTTTAGTATCGTACCATAAATGAACTTCAGGTTATATGGAAGGTGCCACATCCCTTTTGTCAATCCCAGCCATATTTTTGTTGTAGCATAGCATTGTCAATTCTCATTATTGTACTTGAGATTGACCCAAAAAAATATTAGGATTGTATGGGAGGTGCCACGCCCACTTTCCTAAAAACCATTATGAATAATAATGAATATGAATAATAATGATTTTTAGGAAAGTGGAAAGCTATGTTTCATCCTCCCGCCTAAGAAAATATATTCTACAAATATGACTTCAACCGGTCCAGTCGTTTAGAAGTTACACGATGTCATACACACAAAACTCTACTATTATATACATTCTGTCAAATAAGTACCCGGAAATTCTCATTTTAAATTTTCCCTCTGAGAATATTTCAAAAAATTTTTTCCCAGGTTGGCACAACTGTCAACCACTATTCTGTGAATTTTTATTGCTATGTGTCATTTAGTTTGGTTACGGCATCATTAAGAACAAGTCAACCTTTTGTGTGCGTTGCGATTTCGGTTTCGGCTCATTTTTGGCGCGCCATTCCGATGATTGTTGACTTGTTTGCATGTTATTTTTTTGAAATATTCTCAGAGGGAAAATTTAAAATGAGAATTTCCGGGTACTTATTTGACAGAATGTATATAAAGATAATCAAATACAAAAAAAAAAACCGAAAAATGTCTCTCAGTCTCTCGAATACGTACATATTTAGAAAAAATTCGTCTCGCCTGGGGCCGAATAGTCTACCCCATGAACGTACAATTCGTTACGTAAAAGTTAGTATTTTGTATGTTTTTTTGTGTTAATTACATTGCGAGTAGTTCATTCACGGAAGAGATGATTCAGCCTCAGCTCCGTTCAGCTATGGAGGTTATAAAAATGGTTACTTTATAGCTCTAATGGCCTTAAGGAAGCGAAAACCCTTACCCTTCCTGAAGAAAGTGAATATAAAAAATAATTTGGTAAAACATAAAAGATTATCAAAATGGTTTCTTTATTTATTAGCGGATCGATTAATTAACTCTTAACCCTTTCGCCCCATTCCCATCTTCTGAATCCGTCAGTACTCTATTTGAAATCGTCTGAGTAATATGTATCCAAGAGAAATTTGTGACAGGTCCGTGTCATCGTAGAGACTTTAAAATCGGTTACTTTATTGTATTAATCTAAGGAAGCGAATTCCCTTCTATTCTCCCTCCCTAAAAAATTGTGAATATAAAACAACAAAAAGTTTTGTCAATGAAAGAAAAGAACATTTTAACCTCTTTCCCCTTCACATTATACATAATACGGTTTTGAACCTTTTAGGATCAAGATTTGGGTCTGTGTTGATTTATTATAATAATTTATAGAAAACTTTAAAATGAGGGGAGTGAAGAGCTTGTAGCCTCCAAAAGTTGAAGTTTCTATTCAAAGCTATTTAAACTTTCAAAATCTCTGACTTGGTTAGTTAAGATGAGGTGCTCGCATTAAGCAATGCACGTAGAGCCAGACAGTCCTGTCGTTATTAAAATGGAAAAAAACGTTTCTTGTTAAGGCAAAAGCTGGGAACTCAATCCTAAAATGTCGTTATGGCTATACCGCCAAGACAATCCTTGCTTATACGTCACCTGTTTGGTGTAAAAAGCGAAATCAAAATATCGTACAGATAAAGATCAATAAACCACAAACACTATCCTATGTTTGCACAACTGTGGCCATGAAATTTGCGCCGACTGCACCCCTAGAGGTTTCAAACTTATACCCAAATTATTTTATTAAGCAAAAAGCACTGCAATTTGCTGCAAGACTCATCTTGGGAAATAATGCAGGTTCATGGGACGACTGGCATAACTTTCAGGTCTTAACTTTCAGGTCTCATTGCCAAACATAGTTAATTGGGAACAGAATAGGGTTTCACTATAATTTTAATGTCTAGCTTGTATACAGATGGCTCAAAAACGAACAAAGAAGTTGAGCTTAGAATTTATAAGGAAAGACCAAGAAGATACCAGTGCCGGTCAATGTTTTCCAGGCTGAAACATACATCTGTCATGGCTGTCAAGTCATGGTGGGCATATATGAAATTAAGAAGTAGATGAACTTCCTAGAAAAAGTGGTGTCAGTAGCTTTACTGGACCGAAACAATTCTGCGGGCTGCCATGAAATTACACAGAGTACTAGACAATCTCAATAAACGGTTGGATGAAAAATCACATCAATGTTGAATGGAAACAAAAGATGCAACAGTAGCAAAAACCTTCTTGCCACAAAGATCTCTTACGAGAAATTCTTCGATTCAAGGCCGTATTTAGGGCGGAGATTTTGGGGGTTTTTCCAATTTTTGGTATTGATTGCCAGTGGATGGGAAAAAAGTCAAAATAAAATCTATTGAACGATTTTTAAATATTTTTTACTTCAATCTGTTTCTTTCTAAGAAGTCAAATAAAAAAAAATATTTGAAAAATAAATTTGAATTGGAATCGTACGAACTTTGTAGCACGTCATGGCCAAAAACGGTATTTTTAGGGGTTTCAACCCCATTTTTACTAAAACGTGACATGATGGGAAGTTTTCGACCTTAGATTCGTCTTCAGCATGAAAAATTCATTCACAAACACTAGGAACCATATTTTTCACTAAACCCATGCAGGGCTTGAATCAGCTTTAAGTTCTTAATCTTAAAATATAATTAATCCTTTAACCCATTATTGCTCAGAGCACCCCGACTCGGAAGATCTCCTTCAATGCTGTGACTGCACGAATTTAGGGAATATATGCCTACCTCATCCGGGCTCTTCATCATTGATAATGGCCCAAATTCTCACTGATAATCATTTGGAAAAAATTAGTCTCTGACTATTTTTGGCATTTTCAATCAATTTTTTTAGGTTGGCTACATTCTCAGTAATGGCAAGTCAATGAGTTATCGATGCACGATAAAAAATGTATTGGAATCCACATTGAATAATATTTACTTGAAAAAATTTAAATTAATTATTTTTTGCCATTTTCGGCCATTTTTTTTAGGTTAAGATTAAGAAAACTCGGAAACAAAAAATTTTCCTAAAGCTTTAAGACATTTATCCACTTTTCTCTCTAGTCTGATAGGGTCTATCAAATGCTTCATCGTATTTAATTTATTATATTTAAACATCAGTTTCATAACAATTTTATATGAATATTTCCTTCAAATACTTTTTACGAACTTTTTACGAAGTCCCATTTTTTTAATTATTTGTAAATTTTTGTGATAAAATATTAATACTACTATTTATAAAAAAATTAAATGTTGAAGTTTATAACAC
Source organism: Toxonevra muliebris (assembly GCA_963691655.1). Classification (NCBI taxonomy): domain Eukaryota; kingdom Metazoa; phylum Arthropoda; class Insecta; order Diptera; family Pallopteridae; genus Toxonevra; species Toxonevra muliebris. The sequence continues at coordinate 52,723,346 of OY829329.1, forward strand.
TAAACGAATGTATTTAAAATACGCATTTATACCCTCATGAAAGGATCTGTCTGGGGGGCCTGTCGAGAGAAAATTATTGTAATACCGCGCTTTATGAAGCCAACATGTCAAGCCCCAAACGACGCATGCGTGCCAGGCACTGCCTAGGCATTAACAAGTAATTTCATGCTTAGATTATAAAAATTTATTTAAAAATACAATTACGCACTCAAAATAATTTTATGAAGAAAAATATTTGTATTTAAAAGTGTTTTTATTCAAAATCACCGGCATTCTTATATATTTCTTTTTCTTCAGTCTTTTTTAGCCTTTGGTGGGTTTCTTGGTGGTTTCACTTAGATAATATATGATGGGCTCGATTTATTATAATAATTATTTGGTTAGCTTTTCCTGGCGGTTTTCCAACTAAAACCTCAGTAAAATTTCACCATCGCAGTTTTCCTCACAAAGATCAATTTAAATATTAAATAAATTCACTAGTCTATCTTATCTTGGACGCACTAATCGGGCCGAATTCCAAACGAAAACCAGATATTTTTCCAGGTAGGTATGGTGTAATTAAAAATAACAATAAGCCAACTTAAAAAATGTAGTGTGAAAATCAAAGTGAGGGAGGCGTGGACTTACCATGAATTCCGAAAGGGGGGCGTAGGATGAAGAGAGTTGAGAACCACTGATCTATGGTATATAACATGAAAAAAGGTAACAGCTGAACACTTACTGCGTCATTGAAATTGTCTAATATGAACTCGACTTCGGTACTTAGGAAATTATTACCTAGAGCTGCCTGAAATAGAGGACAAATCTCCCAGGAAAGTTTTATAATTCTTCACGAATACAAAACTTAGGGACGTTTAGTAAATGATATAATTTGTCACAATCTAAGCTTTAGGCTGGACATTACTCTTGCATTACTACAGTTCGGGACCATAGAAGCAATGAGGGCAATAAAACAGCTAATAAATTTGCCCAACTAGGGTCAACCTTAGATATTGTTCTCTTAATGGGAGTCCACAAATCCAGACTCAGACCTTCCAGATTTTCAGAACTTATTGAATTCTTTAACGATTGGACATTTGGATTGGCGGTTGGATGGAATTTGGTACGGAGGGCGTGTCTCATTCTGTTGAAAATAATTACGAAATAGTATGTCCTCGGGAAAAAAAATCAGAAAAACTAGGCACTGAAACATTATAACGGAAAGAAAGTAAGCAAAAGCCTACTAACACCAGTTTTTGTAAATTCAACTTGATATGAAGGCAAACCTTTGAATTCTGTAGTATAATTTGTGGGTTTTCATTAAATATAATGAAAGTATTTTTTGTTAATATTTTTTTGACATTTGGATTTATTAAGCTACAAATCGAAAGCGATTAATTGACTACCATTAGTCGAAACATAAAGCGACATTCCTGTCTATAACAAGTTCTAGTAATCATATCATATTTCAAGTAAATATCAGTAATGCCATCAGCTTAAAGATTATAAAGAAGATGAAAGTGAAATACGCCCATGCATAAAACGCACAAAAAAAAAAAAAAACAAAACTTTAATAGTGTGAAAAATGAGGTCAATATGTAGTAGAAGTAAAAAGTCAAGCAAGAAAACAGAATCTCAAAAAAAACTTGAAAATCTAAATTGTTGTTGCTTTCAAGCCAAGATTTTTTAATTAATTAATATTTAATTTATTTTTACTACCCATTTGATTATGTCTTATGGTTGTTGTTATTATTTGCTAGTCATGACAGCAGATGATTTTGCTGAAATCTTTAGAGAAAGTAGAGACTTGCAAAAAATCATAATGTTAATGTTAAAAACGCCTCAAAAAATTTTTAACGCCACTCAAAACTAAAAAAGGAAAAAAAAACAAAATGAAGTAGCGAAATTATCATTGATATATTATTGTGCTCAGAAAAAGTAAACAACGAAAAAAAACTTAGTAGCTAGAAGCCACACAATAACAGAAGCGGCGAAATTTATTACAATAAATTAATGAGTTGCAACTTTTTACGTTTTTGCGCTTCATTAGTTTATTAGTTTTTCTTTTCTTTTTTTTTTTTGATTTGCAAGTTTTTCCAACAAATTTGTAATTATTGAATGCCAGAAAGAAACACAGAAGAAGCAGAAGAAAATTTCGCACACGATTTTAGCAGCGCATTGATTTTATTTCTGCTTTCTTGCCGGAGTTGTCTGCCATCATCATCAGCAGCAACGCAGAGAGGAAGGTCAAATTGTTAAACTTCAAGATTGCAGCGGACAGCAGAAAAAAGCAACAGAAGAAAATTTTCTAAAATATTTCACAAGTTTTTTCATCAACATTTTCCCACAATCTCAAAACTTATCGAAATAAGTATGATACAATTTTGTTTGTTTCTTTCTATTAGACTATGAGTGTGTTTTAGGGTGTAATGAAAAATCAATGAGTTGCAGCAATTTTGGTATTTTCTCAGAAGCTTTAGAATACTGTAGCTGAACGAGGATGCTTTAAAACAACATGAAAACGTTTAATGAACTTAGAATTCCATGGGGGAAACGATGGAGAGAACAGAAGATGGTGACTTATGACAGAACAGATAACAAAAACCAATCGTCGTTCAGATTCAGCACTGTATATCGAAATAGGTCGACCACACCTTGCGTAAGCCTCGCACCAAAATTTGCCCCAAGCGTTGGTGTGGAACCCGAAAGCGAATGCCCCATATCAAACTGAACGCATTCAATGCTGAACACGATGCCCCACCAGGAACTAAAGAAAGTAAAGCCATAACTTTAAGAGAACTGATTTGATTTATTCGTTTAACTCGATACCAACAAGAACCGATAGCCGTTAAAATCTAGGGGCGCAAGTGGAAATGGGTCTGTAAGTCTGCCACTGAAATTTGCCGCCAGGCGTTGGAGTTGAACTTGCTAGCAATCAGGAAACGCGGACACTCTAAAACGATCTAGAAGCTTCAATCAATCTAGAACTCCGGGAATCAATAATTCTTAGACAAAACTTAAGAGCACCAGCATCTGATACTACAGTTTTTAGAAAATAAAATCCTCAGCTTGACTTTTGGTCAATATCTTTTGAAAATCTGAGGCTGGCATTAGATTAGTTACTAGAGATGAGGTCGAATCTTTTTTTCTTGCTAATCATAGTAAGTTCAGTTCTTGAGGAAAAGAAGAAGAAAATAAGACCTTTCTCCTCACCTCTTCAGTGAGTGCCTCAAACCTGATCTGCTAACGCTAAATCTTAGGAAATTGACTGATCTAAAAATTGTCGAAAGTGGTGTAAATTCTGCCAGCAAATCTAATAGGTTCGTCAATAATACCGGGTGGGACAAAATGTTTATAAAAAAGTAAAATTTTTCAAATTTTTCGCTAAACTTTCTTTTTCCTAAACTAATCTGACCTAAAATCTCAATTACTTCTTGAAAATTTAGAGCTCGTATTAGATTAGATACGAGAGATCTGTGAGGGTTTTTATAGTAACCTCTTCATTGTAGCTGGTGAAGACTTATTAAACAAACCTATGCTATCTATGGGTTTTGAGGAAGTAAACGCCACATCAGGGTCTTGGGCTAATCTGCAATCTAATTATTACGTCTATTCCAGAATTCATCGAAACAGTTACAAATTCGTAGCTACATTTACAAATTCAAAAGAAAAAAAATGCAATTTGGAATCCGATTGGAGTGAGTCAAGTTTGGTGTTATTCTATTAAAAAATTGATAGTTATTCCAAAATTCAGCATACGATTATTTTGGATTTGTGAATATAAACTACGAATCCTTAACTGTTACGACGGATTCTGGAATATAGATAAATCCTGTTAAAAGTTTGAAACTAATTTTTCAATCCACCCTAACTCATGTGCCTCGCAAAGTGCGCGCTTTTCTTTATTACTCATACAAATGTATCCAGGATGAAGTAAATAGTTCGCTGCTTACGTTGCTTTTCAATGCTTTTCATTGCACCGTGTGCTCCGTGTGCTTTGATTGATTGCGCACTTTGTAGTTTTAGAGATGTTCAGTTTTTGTTGTTGAAACTTTTTTTTACCTATGAACCAAGTGCAATTATTGGGTTAAAATAACAGTAAACGTGAGAAGTATATAATAGCGAACTTTTGTGCATTGTTGTTGGGGTCAATGGCATTATTTTTTTTTCTATTCTTTTATTTTGTTGTTGTTTATCTTTACCCAATTTACGTGAGAATTGTAGCAAAAATATAGTGTGCTACATTTTCTTGCTGTTTTTTTTTTTTTTTTTTTTTTTTTAACACTGTTTCAGTTAATAATATGGGAGTATAATAAATAGAAGACATCCACAGGTAATTGTGAATTTGTCTTTTTGAACTTATTATACTGTCAAGGCACTGGTAGTCTAAAAGATTTTAATAGAAACCAGCAAAAAAAGTTTAATGTATGTGAATAAAGCCCAAAGATTTGTCCCGCTTCTTGGGGGTATGGTAAAAAAGTATTGGAAAGAGTGGTCGAAAGCGAAAGCTCGATTTGAAAGTATTTTTGGTTGTATTAGAGATTCCATTCCCATTTATAGAATCCTAAACAATTTGTTTTCAGTTTGTTTTATTAGGGATCTACACTTAACCGCAATTTCATTCTACTTTACTTTGATTAATCCTTAAAATATGTTATATAAATATATATAAACCTGCATTTATGTGTGAAATAAAACTGTTGAAATTCAAAACAGATGTCAACTCAATAATATTGTTTTTATGGGACTTGCCATGGCCATTTTTCCGATACTTATTATAGAAATTATAGTCTGCTTGGAAATCGAACCAGATGTTACAGAGACTCCAATCTATTATTCACTCACTAGGCCATTGAAATGTTTTTTTTTTTTTTAGTTAAGTGATTACTTGCGCCCATAAAAACATTTCTCTACCATGATTGATATAATTTTTGAGACATACTTTTTTTATAAAAGTTTCACGCCAATTTGCCTACAATTGTCGGTGAAAAATTCTATGGCAGTGAGGGTCTAAGTCAGAAGAGTGAGGAGTACACTCTTATATACTCTCTTGTTTCTAGGCAGAGCTGGGTAAATTCAATTACATTACATTCCTAATTCCAATTACAAGGTATTGTAATTGGTACTTTAATGTTTTCAATTCCTTGGTAATGGAATTGATAAAAGTTTCAATTCCATTTTTAATTTTAGTTACTGAAACTTTTATCAATTCCATTACAAGGAATTGTAATCAGTAACTAAAATTAAAAATGGAATTGATAAAAGTTTCAATTCCATTACAAGGAATTGTAATCAGTAATTAAAATTTTTAAATTCCTAGGTAATGGAATTGGAAAAGTTTTCGATTCCATTACAGGGAATTGTATTTTGTAATTAAATATTTTTAATTCCTTAAAGGAATTGAAAATGTAATTGAAAATAAGAGGAATTTATTATTTAAGTGTAATCAATTAAGTGTAATCAATATTAAGTGTATAATTACTTTCTTGGAATTAAATTCCAATTTAGATGGAATGATTCCTCGAAAGTAATTGATTCCCTTTTAGTTCGTAAAAAAAAAAAATTCGGAAAACATTGTAAAATGCTTCTAATAAGCCGTTACGAGAGAAGTGATACAAATTTTAACGGATTCGTTCGTAATGGCTAATTAGAAGCATTTAACAATGTTTTCCGATTTTTTTTTTTTTTGGTTTTTTGGAATTGAACTAAAAGGGAATCAATTACTTTCGAATTACTTTTTAGAAATTATTCCAACTAAATTGGAATTTAATTTCAAGTAAGTAATTGATTACACTTAAATATTAAATTCCTTTCTATTCAATTACATTTTCAATTCCTTTAAGGAATTGATATATTTTTAATTACAAAATACAATTCCTTGTAATGGAATCGAAAATTTTTTCAATTCCATTACCTAGGAAATTAAAAATTTTAATTACCGATTAAAATTCCTTGTAATGGAATTGAAAGTTTTATCAATTGAGGAATTGAAAACATTAAAGTACCAATTACAATTCCTTGTAATTGGAATGGAGATGGAACTTAATTCCAAAAGGAATCATTACTACCCAACTCTGTTTCTAGGTCTCTCTCTCTTTGTTTTTTTAGCTTCTGGCTGGGCATACGGCCTCAACAAAACTCCACCATAGCGATTGGTAGTTGGTCATCGCCTTCAATTCTCCCCAATATTTCCATGATTCGTTTTCAGACCGTTTTAGGGTGTTCAGGTTAGCTACTTCTTTACGGGCTTCACAAACCAGTGTTAAGTAACTAGTTTGATCGCTTGATATGAACGACTATCATGTCTCATTGTACAAGAGACATGTGAGAAAATGTGCATACCAATTATGCGCACATGTTGTATCATACTCGGCTGTTTCGCTTCCCACTACTCAAAGTGTTTTATTATTTTGAACATAACATTGACTTAATGCTTTACATATACCTACCTAACGCCTGTAAAATAGTTTCAGTTTAAACATTTTTTTTACAATTTCTAATCGCTTCAAACATATCAACATTAGGGACCATTCACACAATATTACGTAACGCAATTGTTGACCAATTTTGACTCCTCCCCCTGGTCGTAACGAAACGTAAAAAAACCTACAGGAATGGCCCCTTAAGTAGCAATTCATTTACATAGAGAACAACAATTGATATGGCATTTTGATGTTCTTTTAATGACATTATCAGCGATTATTTTTAGAAAAATAATTCACATATTTATTATGGAAAAATAAATTTATTAAAATGGATATTATTGCATTCCCATATGACCTGAATGCTATTCCACTTAAAAAATTTTCAAGCCAAGTGCTGTTAATTGACCAAAAAATTCTATTAAGTTAGTATGCAATTTTTTACTATAGCTATGCAAATTGTTTTTGCTGCATTCACCTGCAATCAAGCACAACACAGTCACAGTCATGCATAACAACAACAACAAGTTGTTCAACATGTTTCTACCTCTTAATCTTATATCGTATAAATACTTTTAAGCTGACTAAGGCTCATTAAACCGTTACGAAATTCACACGTTACTGATTAATTAAGCGCGAAAAAAGTGGAGCTTTTTGGTCCATTACTCAGCGTACAGTTATGCGGTACTGTTGTTGCTAAAGTATAGATTACAAGCTAAGCTTAGGTGTTAAGAAGACTGACTTCTTCTTAGTCATTCTCATTCATTAGTGTTTAGAGTTTGTTAACAACTGATAATGTTGCCATGAGTAGAGTAGGGAGAAAAGATAATATTTGTACTTTGGTCGATCAACTTTTATTTTTTATTATTACCCAAATTTATGTCTGCATCTCAATGTGTAGGTTAAATGCACCTGCTTCCGTCTGTTACATGCTTCCAGACGCCAGCGCGCCTTCTTCGCTCTACATATGTACCTGTGTGTGTGAGCATTGTCAGCGTCATGCGTTCCCGGGTGTCCTTTTTTTAATGCCCTCTAATTTTTCTTTAACGAAATTAAAATGAATTTATGTGTGTTGTGTGTGTTTTGTTTTCTACAAATATTTACATGTTATTGTACCTAATTGTATGTAAAATCATATCAGATTTGAAGAGCCCACCTATTTGTTTTAAGATTTGTTAGGCTTAGTTGAGGTTTCCTGTTTTATTTTTTCGATATTTGTAGAACAGGTGAATTTAGTTTCACTTTTTGATGGTTATTTTTCAACTAAATTTAATTGGCGCATGCGCAAAGGAAATGAAAGGAATCTTGTTTTTGTTTGCTTATTTGAGAGAAAAAAACAGATAAGATTTGATGTTTCTTTTTTGAAAGCCGCCAACTATGAATTACTGGCACAACGTTGCTCGATCGAAATGGCAGGAAAATTGATATGCTGATTCTGTCTCTTCATACATACCCTCACAACGATAGACGACCCAAAACCAATGTCTACTCCCGATTTCCAACTCTGACGTGCTGAGAAGTGCGAATAATATTTCTGCAGTTTCATTGCTTGTTAAAAATTTTGGTTGAAGGAGGATAGCGGAGTTTAATATGTGTGAGTAAAAAAAGTTCATAGTTCCGTGTGGAACAATTCCCTCCAATAATATTTTAAATAGGTATTACTTCACAACTTTTTTGTGTCCCAGAGATATCCGATTCTAATTAACGGTACTCTGAAAACTACAAAAAACCCGATTTTAGATTCGTCTTTAGGTTTTCCCGGGAAAACTGAAAACTGTATGCCAAAATTTAATTTTATTTTTTGAGAGGCGAAGGGAAGTTTGAATCTCCAAAAATCCAAAGCTTTCTTTTATCTGTAAATATTGAAGCATTTTCATGAATTAGGCCTGAATTATTATTTAGTTTTAGAACTGAATAAAGGAGGCTTGAGTTATTCTTTAAGTTCTGACCTAAATAAGGGAGATGTGAACGTTTTTTTGATTTCAGACTTGAATAAGGAAAACTTGAATTATTGTATCTTTTATCTATTCGGGCTTTTTGGTCGTTTATTTTTTGGAACTATTATGGTCTAACTTACTCACAAGGAAACTTGAATTGTCTACTAATTTTTTATTTGAAAAAAAAGAGACCCAAACTATTTTCCGATTTCTGACCAGAATGATGCAGACCGAAACTTTTTTCGGCTTTTGACCTTAATTAAGGAGGTCCGATTTTTTTTTCTGATTTTAGACCTGAATAAGGAAGACCTGAGTTATTTTCTAATTTCTGATCTAAGTAAAGAAGACCTATGTTGACCTATTATGTGATTTCAGGCCTAAATCAAAAAGATTTGAATTATTTTCAGATCCCAATAAGATGACCTTCCTATTTTTAATTAAGTTTTATTTCATCCATGAGTTCAAGTATACCTGAAAGAGTTTTAAATTATTTTATTATTCTGGCTTTGAGTTTTTCAGTTATACCCCTGAATTTAAGCCTGATTTAAGTAGTGGCTACCGCACTATCTCTACGAAAGCTTTCTTCGCAATCCTGCATTGGAGGCCAACTTCACTTCTGGTTAAGCAAAAAGCTAAGTGCTCTGCTGCTAGACTCAGTGCACTAACTCGCTGGACCAGGTCAAACCTTGGCCATGCCAAGATTCTAATCCATGATACGTCCGTAGACTACATTTGCTCGACCCCTAATTTAAACCATACGTTCTTCACCCATATCTCCAGTAGAGAGGAATGGGTTAATGACGAGGTGATCACTGACAATTCAATTGACATCTATACAGATGAATCCGAATTGGATGAAAGAGTCAGCTGTGGCATCTTCTCTAGCAAGCTGGATCTCAGACTCTCTTTCCGACTTCCTGACCATTGAAGCCCCTTTCAGGCGGAAGTAATGGCTATCTATCAAGTGTCCAAGCGGCTTATTCGCAACGATTCATTCGCATCTACACGGACAGCCAAGCAGCAATCAAGCCTCTTGCCGGTGTTTTCACTACATCAAAGCTTGTTCTTGACTGTCGATCTTCACTCAACTTTTTGTCGAGTCAGTCGCAGGTTCACCTATACTGGGTACCTGGATATTTCAGGTAACTGCAATGCTGACGAGTTAGCAAAACAGGGCTCGCAGCTTACAGATATATCACCTTCCTGCACAATTTACGTCTATTAAGTTAGCCATTAAGCAAATCTACCTTGAGGAAGAAAAAAGATCCTGGGTAGCAGAGCATACTTCAGGTATTACCAGGCTATCATGAACCACTATGGACAAGATACGGACTAGACAGCTACTCAACCGTAGCAGAAACTCCATCAGCACTACGATTTCGGTGCTCACGGGGCACTGCATAATGGGTAGACATGCTGCATGATTAGGACTGCCATTCAATGACTTCTGTCGGGGCTGCGGCTCCGAGGAGGAAGAAGAAACAGTCTTCCATTTTATGTGCGAATGCCCATCTCTGGCCAGGAGGTCCGAGATTCATTATGGAATCCTCATGGTTCTCCAATCCGTAAATGGGGGAGTCGCGCCATACTGTGGTATCACAATGAGCCTAAATGTGCTTAAGTGTGCTTTTAAGCAGAAGGCTGCCATTCCAACCTAACCTAACCTAGGGAGTGGCTTCAACGATTTTTCAACTGGGTAAACATCAAAATCCACTCAAAAAAACTTCAAGCTCTAAGCCTGAAGTTTGATAAAACTCAGAACTGAATATTTATTGTTCTGAGCGATTAGATTATTATTTGTTTTTTTGTTTGATTGCAGCTCTGAATTCAAACCTGATTTAAGGAAGTTTGATCGATTTTTCTGCTGGTTTTATGCAAGTGCAAATATTAAAATCCACCTACAGAAACATATTTATAAGTACACCCAGAAAAATACCCATCTCTAGAACAAAGAAAAAGTTTCCTCATTTTAAATCCACTGAAATTTCTCTCGTTTATGTAAATTTTCCTCAAAATGAAGAAAAATGTGCACCTTTCATGTAACCATGGTGTTCAATTTGAAGTAAGTTTTTTCTTCATTTTTGGAAATTAAATGCGATGCTGCCCACCAATTGAAATCAAATCCCAAGTTTCAATGAAATTGTTAAAACTAAAATTAAAAAAAAGTAATATAAAAAAGTAAATAAAACACAAGAAAATATGGATGTGGTAAATGGGCATCTTCAAATATATTTTTTTTCTAAAACTTAGTCCTTACAACGCGTCTCTGCATAAAATTTTAACTCAAGAGCTTTTATGAATTACTTGGTCCATTGTTAACATAAATGCGCATGGAACAGTGGACGTTTCCATAAACCTGTTTTTTCCAAAAAGAACAAATTACCTTATATAAATAAGGTGGCATCATTAAACTTACATATTCTTTGTGCATAGAAAATGTAAGAAAGAGACGAATATACCAAAAATGTTCTCCATACAAAATTTTTGTATAAAAAACTAGCTTTACTCTTTTGGCCTTAGCAGATAATCGCGTACGCTTTGAATTTTTAAGTCGGCGTCTCTATTTCAAGCGAAGTGGTTTGTGGCTATTGATATAATTTAAAAAAAATATATATATATATATATAGATTGTGAAAAAAATGAAATATATTCAAAAGATATAATTTTCAATAAAGTACAATTTATAATTTTTTGGTGGCCATAAGGATCTTTTGATCATTTCAAGGCGACGATGCCTGTAGTGTTTGTAAAAATACGTATGAGTGTAAACCTTAATTCTTATTAAAAATAAAATAATAACTGAATACAAGTAAAAAAAACATGATTTCTGTGCCTTTTAATTAAAACAACATTGTAAAAAATATTCCATAAATTAAGGATTTCTTTTCCAAAAAGTAAATTGACTTTAATCTATGGAAAATTATTCCTCAAACTGAGGAGAACTTTACCTAAATTATATACAATTTCTCATATTTGAAAAATATTTCCTCAACTCAAAGAAATTTTATATATCTAAATGAGGAAACCGTTTCTATGGCGCCAAATCATTCCCATTTTTCCTCAATTTTATAGCCGTTTTTCTTCGAACCAAATAAGTATTTCTCTGGGTGTAGGTATATAATTATATTAATAAGTCTGCATGAATGTGTGTATGCTGTTTGAGCTGGCTTTAATTAAAAAGCCGGTTTCAATAATATTTCAACAGTAACATTAAATTTTTAGTTAAAGGTTGAGGCTTGAGGTCGTTCGTTCACCATTACAATTTTTTCTATTATTTACTTCTTTCATATCTGTTTTTTTTAAATCTTTTCTTTTGTGTTTCTGTCGATTCTGCAAAATTTAGAATTTTTAATTTGATTTGGTATAAAAATATATTGAATGAATTTTTGTTGTATATTATTTGAATACAATTTCCGTTTTTAGTTAAAAAAAAATATAGAAAAGAAAAAACTTTTCAACTGAACTCATAAAAAATAAAGTTAATGAATTCATGGATAGATTAAGAAAATGTTTTGATTCATTTCTTCGTGGACTAGTGGCAACGGGGCAAAGTAGTAGTTTCTTTTGATTTCAGTTCTTCAGTGATTTAATTTGCTATCGTTTTATATCATATCACCTCAACATATATGAAAAGTGTGGGTTTTTTCAAGTTACAATTTTTAATGTTATTAATATTATTTAAATTGCTGTTGTTGTTGTAGACATTTCCTTTTTGTTTAAAGCAAATCACACACACACACAACAACAAAAATGAAGCGTGGGATTTTTATTTTTCTTTCATTCAATTTAATTGTTTAAATATTTTAATAAATTTTGATGTTTTTAAGGTTAGTCGTTTTTAAAATCACTGTTCGTTCAATTTTTGTGTAAAAAGGGCAATTGACTGACTCTTTCTTTTTTATTGACAATTGTTGTTCTTCTCAAAATTATAAGGTTTATGTGTCTTGAATACTAATTAATAGCAGACAGACAACCTCCTCGTACCAAACTATAGAGATTATTTTGTTTTATGAAGTATTCAAAAAATTTTTAATACACAAAACAAATCTTCAATAGAAGATTTTGAAGATTTCTTGCATGAAATTTTTTTTTTTCTTGAGATTTTGTGTTTTCAACACGCAACACAAAAAATACAAAAAAGTCACGTTATTTGCATTTATGTCAAAAGAAAAGTTTAAGAAACAAAAGGTACGAGTAGATATATATTTTATATGATACCCTCTTATTAATCACAGTTAAATGACCTCACGTACTTAAAAGATATTTTTGTTTTTCAATTTTTTTTCTATAAATTTTATTACGCTTGTCATAAACTACATTACCCATGTAGATATGTACTGCAAGCCTTCATCATTTATGAAGAGAAAAAAAGGTGTTTTTAATAATGAAACATGAAAATTCAAATCTATCGTTAATTTTTTACTTTATTTGCATTTAAATGCATTGTCGTACATGTGGGAGACAACTCTTTTTTCTTTCTATAACGACATAATGATACATTAAGAAAATACTTTGCATTCATTAAATTGAAATACAGTAGTTTTAGCTCAAAACTAAATTCAATCGAACCAATTTGCTATTACACTAATCTTATAATTTCAAATTCATATTAAATTTTCAGACTAAAATGATTCTTCATAATCGAAAGTTAGTTTTAAGCGGATACGTTATAAGCTAAAATTACTGTATATACTTATTTGCATTTGTTTTGTGAGATTTTCATTAGTGAAAAATTGTCATTTTGTTGCATGTGCCGCTGTGGCATAAATTCCCATAATTTACATATTGAAATTAAAGTTTTGTATATTTGTAGAGTTGATATGCCGCTGAACTTTTGGAGCTATTCAACTCAAAATTTGTAATATGTTTAATTTTAAATATTACCTAGCTACTTGAAGATAATATAAAAACATACATAAGGAGTGAGATCGAAAAAATCTTAACACATATAAAATTCAAAAATTTTTAAACTGTTGATCTTAGAGTTTTGATTATTTTTTATTTAATTGATAATATTTTACAAATTACAGGAAAATATAACTTTTATAGTTCTAATCACTATTTATGAACTCGTGGACCTTTTTTGGTAAGCCTTCCATTAGAGATTTGATTGTTGTTTCAGACACCTTTTTGGAACAGTTTGCCCATCTCCTTTTAAAATCTTCGATATTTTGGGACACCTTTTTTGTGCTCTTCAAGTTTCTTTTCACAAGAGCCCAATATCTCTTCACTGGTCTTAGCTCCGGACAATTTGGAGGATTGACCTCTCTTGGTACAAAAACTATATTATTACTTTGGTACCACTCCAGAGCTTTCTTGCCGTAGTGACATGATGCCAAAGCGGGCCAAAAATATGTGAACACATTGTGCTCTCTTATGAAAGGAAGAAGTCTTTTTTTCAAACATTCTTTAATGTATATTTCGGTATTTATAGAGCCCACTGCAACAAATGACTTGCTTCTTTTGACGCAACTGCATATAGCTTGCCATACCAGGAATTTCTTCGACATTTCCTCAAGCATCAGCAACATAAAAATTTTGACCCGGAAGCTGCGTAGAATCTGCCAGTACATACTTTTCGTCGTCCATTATGCAACATGAAAATTTTTGTATGAAATTCGATTTTAATTTCCGAGCCCGTCTAAATTTTTTGCAGCATTTCTGTCTGAAACTTTTTGGACTTTGTATGTTTTCAAAACTTTTCGCACCAAATAGTCAGAGTACTTGGCTAACCGGGCAGCTTTTCTACCAGATGTGTTTGGAGATCTTTTCAATATGCTTTCTATTTTCTTGGCTTTCTCAATATCATGTGGTCCTTGTTTTCTTCCCGAACCAGGTTTCCTATCGTTGGTCAAATTCTCCTGAAACTGTTTAATAACATTGGAGACGGCAGACCTTCAATTCTTTGGCCAATTTTTTGTAGAACGAATTTGGATTTTTTTGAAAATTTTTAATAATTTTAAGACGTACTTCGTTTTATTCACTCATTTTGATCAAACTCACAATAAATCAACATGTTTGTCATTAAAAATAACAACTGACATATTTTTCAAAGATAACTAGATCAAAGAAATTTTTAAATTTTACACCCAAAAAAAATTATTAGGTAAAACGTGTGTTAAGATTTTTTCAATCTCACTCCTTAAATTGATGTAAGTTTTCAGAGAACTGTCTGACATTTAATAAAGGAGGGAGGTGAATGGGAGAAATGGTCTTTGCGAAGTAAATTTAGATAAGCCCCACACTGGCATTGCTGTGGTATAAAGGTTAAATCAGACCTGTGATATTTTAAGTACCAAGTAAAAAAACTCATACTTCAGCACCAGTTTTTAGCTGTCCTTCCTCAGTATTTAATAAAAGTATTCCCTCTTGAAAATACAGGGAATACTTGAAAAACTACTTGAAGTTCTCGAAAACAGTTACCTGGAAATTAAATACTGAGTTTCAATACTTGGAAATTTTAGTATTTTTCAAATACCAGTACTGAGTACCATACTAAGTATCGATACTTAATTATTGATTATTCTGTGATTTTTTTGTAATTTTCAGCCATTTTTTTTAGTTTAAGATTAAAAGAAAACTTGGAAAGACCAATTTCTAAAGCTTCAAGGCATTTATCCACTCTTGCCCTTGACTGATAGGGTCCAACAAATGCATCATCGTATCTAATTTATTTATTTACACATCAGTTTCATAAAAATTATTTATGAAGATTTTCTTCGAATTAAATCCTCCCCCCTCATCCCCCTCTCCCCGAAAAAAATCCTGCTCCGGCCCTGGCTCCAATCATTTGTTTAAATCAAATGACTCTGGACTATATATAAATTTTTAACATGTTTACTCATGTATGATATTAAATTTCATGAAATTTTTTTATAAACTTACAGTGACCTATAAGAAATTTTGTCAACATTTTGTATAAACACAAAGAACTGTCTGTTATATGTGTAGTTCTAGCCACTGACCAGTAAATTTACATTTCCAGATTAAACCATAAACACATAATTTTCAAGTAGTCGAAAAAAAGCATAAACACTTTAAACTAACCTTATTATCTATAATCCATTGAGTTTACTTGTTTGGCCAATGATGGCATCAAATTTCACAAAACAAACACACACACACACACATACAAAATATAAACATAAATCCATAAAAATCTTATCACATTTTGGAAATTTTCAGTAACATTTTCTTTTATTGCTTATCTTTATTAGTGAAATACAATGAAAGGAATCACTGTATGTATGTGTGTGTGTGTGTGTGGTTGTTGGTTTTTTCTTTTAGAAAAATGTTTTCAAATCAACACTTCACCATACAGTGTAATAAAGACCTAACTAAA
The DNA here is from genome assembly GCA_963691655.1 of Toxonevra muliebris. NCBI lineage: Eukaryota > Metazoa > Arthropoda > Insecta > Diptera > Pallopteridae > Toxonevra > Toxonevra muliebris. The sequence continues at coordinate 52,739,026 of OY829329.1, forward strand.
AAACTATTGAATATGTAGCTATAACATTGTGTCACTGTAACGCTAAAGATCTCTCTTCTACTGTCTTTCTTTAACTCACATCTTTGCTCATTACACCATACAACAAAATGAAAAAAATGACAATACCCATCTCCAAATTTGATGGTTCATAATGTCTTTTGGTCAGCTGAATCCGAATCTGCCATCAGTTTTGTCGTAGCAACTCAGCTTTAACGGTTTCGAAGATATTGGTGCTAATATGTCGTTGAAGATGCATTTACTCCATTTTCATCTAAACTTTTTTCCACCAAATTTTGGTGAAGTGAGTGATGAACAGGATGAACGCTATCACCAAGACCTAAAATCAATGGAATTTCGGTATCATGGTTTATGAAATGAGGAAATGCAGCCAATTATTGTTGAATGATCATTAGAGACGCCAATCCCAAAAACCAACAACAGACAAAATGTAAAAACTACTCAATTTTCTGTTTAATTAAAAGCAATGTTATACACGAAAATTAATGAAATCCTTGTTTTTTGTTTCTAACTCCCAAACTAGAGTTTAGAAACCCATCGCTAAGCCATTGCGCAAGAGTTCACGCTATCGATTCATATAAAATTCAGCAATAAGATATATTCCGTTTTCAGCACGTAATAAAGACCAAAGAATAGGTAATTGAAAAAAAGAAAAGCGTTTTTTTGGTCAGAATTTCAACTTCGAATCTCTATAACTTTTGACTGAAATAAAATAGAGAATCAAATAAACTCTTAAATTAAAGATAATTTAATTTTGGAAAGATATAGATGCTTAACTTTTTATTTCGGAAAAATGGTAATTTTGATAAAAATGTCGACCCATGTCTGGAAAATCAAAAAATTGCCTATATCTCAAAAACCTGAGTTGCTACGACAAAACTGATGGCAGAATCGGAGCGGACTAAAAGACATTAAGTACCATCAAATTTGGAGATGGGTAAAAACAGTGTTGTATAGTGTTATTATCAGAATGTAAATATTTAGTATTTTTCTATGAATCATCTCTCAACCAAAATTCTTTTGCTTTTGTTCAATTTAAGTGTGACTGATTTCTTGTGTTTTTTTTTTTTGGTTTTTTGATGCTAGTTAATTGTAAACAATTTGTGTTCTAGGAAATTTAAGCCTAGAAACTCAGACCAAAACTAAGCAACCGCACATGTCGCATATAATGTTCTGATAAATGGGTTTCCTCTCTTTTATCTTCTTCATTTCTATTTTTTCTTTTATATTTATTTTTTTTTTAAAGGTTATAGTTAAATTTGCTTAACCTTGGTCTTTTAATTGCTTGTGCCTACTTAGGTGGCACATAAGATATAAGTAAAATGAAACAACTTGTTGTGCTGGGCGTGTCAAATTGAAGAAAACATATTCGTATTGGTAATGAATGATTTTCTATTTGTTTAAAAATACATGTCAATACAAGTTTTGGCAAGGATTTTGAGACAGGCTCTTTGGTGTTCGGCTTTTATTCTTTCATTCAACTTTATACACCTGTGGAAAATCTATAATTTTATTGAGACAAGTTTCTGTGCAGTTTTCTTTTTTTTTATATTTACCTTAAAAAATTTAGACATTGAAGAGTGTCTTTTTTGAACCTTATGTTTACTACACTTGTAGAAAATTGTTGTCTTTATGTTGATTTATACTTTATACACTCGTATAAATTATAATTTGAGCTACTCTTTTATATCCTTTTTTTAAATTTTATATTTCATATACTAGCAAAAATATTAGTCTTTATTGATAAAGCATTACTGGCTTTTTGCTTTATACACCCCTAGAAAATATTAATTTCTATTACGCTTACTTTATACAATAGCTGTGTTTTTTGAGTCGCGCATATAGGATAATTATTGCAGTGGCAAAAGAAACGCGCATCCCTGTTAGTTATATATAAATATACTTTTTTATTTAAAACTAAATTTGGAGAAGGAATATCGAAGAGAGAAAGAAGAAGGGGTTGGGTGTATACTATACCTGTAAAAAGACCTTTGGGAAAAGATGTGGATTGCCACCGTACGTTAGTCATGGAATGTACTGCACAATCATTTGACCCATCATCACCTATGGGTCCCTCGTCTGGTGGAAGGCGTTACAGAAGTACAGAGACTTGTCACCCTGGGGGTCTTTGGAGCTGTAAAAAGTGCACTTCAGGAATGTCTGAATATGATATTTCATCTCTTACCGCTTGTTCAAGGCTGTGCCGCAATAGGAGCTTTTAGACTAAGAGAATCTAATGCGTGGAGATCAGCAAACTATGGGCAGTTTACAGTTTACAGTTTGAGTCAGATAAAGCGAAGGAGTCAAAATGGAATCAAAGCTAACTAAGATGTGGCCACGGATTATATGACTTCAATTTTAGATCTTATAACAAGAATTCCAACTCTATACCCAACCAGGGAAGACTGGGAATCGGATTCGGTAAGAGGTAGTGCTGGTATTACCATCTTTACCGATGGCTCAAAGATAGAGAATGGAACTGGAGCCGGTCTCTACTCCGAAGACCTGCAGCTTAGGCTGTCGTATCGTCTTCCTGACAGCTGCAGCGTTTTTCATTCAGAGATTTTGCTATTGAGAAAGCAGCTCAACTTCTACAAGACAGTACGATTCAGATTTCGAATATCACTATCTTTACTGACAGTCAGGCTGCAATGAAGGCAATAGAATCCAAAATAGGTAAATCAGAGATTGTAAAGAAATGTCGTGCTTCACTGATGGCCTTTGAGCACCACAAGGTCACTCTCTGCTGGGTTCCTGGACATAGCAATATCGAAGGGAACCAAATAGCGGATGAAATGGCCAGATGGGCCATGGACATTAACGAAGCAGATACCTCTATACAATCTCCTATGTGTGAACTATTTCGGAGAATAGACGAGTACATCATCGCGGTGTCAAATGACGTTTGGACTAACATAGATTACTGTAGAGTTTCATGGGCCTTATGGCCAAGGTTAGATAGGAAGAACACAAATATTCTCAGGAGTCATAACTGGACATTGTGTTATTGCACCAATGCTCCAACGGTGACATATTCCGACCAGCGGACAACGCAGACTCTTTTTCACTATGAGGTGAAGAAGAGACAGAATCAGTTCTTCACTTTCTATGTCAATGTCCTTGGCTGCAGAATGGTTCAATAAAGGCATAACCTGGAGTGCTGACGGAAACCGTGGTTAGAGACGTGCCTCCTCCTGGCAATTAAATGAGGGTAATCACAATGGGCAATTAAGCCTCTAAGTGGAAGTGCGGATATATATATATGGGACATTCTCAGTCTCTGTAAGACATCCAAAATTGATTAAGTTATTTTAGGGCATGTTTGGGCTCAAATGAAAGCTTATTATCTCTAGTTTCGAATGCAGCAAGGCCTTTTTTGATTTTGCATGATGGCGGACCAATATGGCGGCTGCAAGTCTACCACCTCACCTTGAAAGAATAGTTTTATCAAGCGTACGTTTATCCCAGTCATCATAAAAAAACAGATGAAGCCTTTTTTCGTATATTTTTTTTCGCTGAATAGGAATCTAATATTAGTTTCCATGGGAAATGTCACGTGTTGTCTCTAACCTCAAAAAAGGTCCAAAAAGACTGTTTTTCGGGTCTTAAGCTTACCAATGTCATCATAAAACGACGGGAAAAGCTTATTTTTGTGTAGTTTCAGCTGATGAACATGAATATAATAATGTTTTTGCCGGGAAATGTTACATGTCGTCCCTAACCTCAAAAAATTAAAAATCCCAAAAAACAGTTTTTCGTGTCTCAAGTGTCCCAAATCACAAGAAAACTTCCCAAAAAACTTATTCTTCATTATTAATTTTGTTTTCACTCTAATAAAGCACCGCAAAGGAAACAGAGACCTACTAAGTTCACGTCGTTGTTTCTGGGTAACGCTAAAAGTATGTTACAGCCAAGTGAGTGATTCCATTGGCACGCAAAATATTATGACCAATTTTCTGAGGATGTGTCTTTTTGCCAAAAAAAAAATGTGTACCCGGGTATGAGAAACCTACGAACATCCACTAAAAATTGGAAAATATGAAGTATGAAGAAAACCCCATAACTATTTATAAACATAATTTTATTTATAAGATAAAAAAAAATGGTGGTTTTTATTCATCATCTTCCTCTCAGACATCGTCTTCTCCATCCAAATCGCTATCGCAATGTTTGCACACTTTAAATGAACAGACCGATTGCATGTGATTCATTTCATAGACGATTTTATCGTTTGGGGTTGACATGGCTAAAAATACAAAAAATTGGATCAAAACACTAGTTAAGTGGTGTCTCATACCCAGAAAATAATGCCATTTTGAGAATAAAAAAAAAAAAAAATGGTTTCCAACCATATATTGGCATAATCCAAAATTGGATCTCAAAATATACGAAAAACACTAAATGCTAATGCTTTACACTCACCTTTTTCAATACTATGTTTGCAGCTGATACAAGCAATATATCTATTCACTCCGGTGTTACCACAAAAACTGGCTCATGTCAAATAAAAAGCTTGACAGTAGTCAGATCGGCAATATTGATATTGCATGATGTACAAAATTGACTGGCTCATACCTGGTGCTGTCTCATACCCGGGTACACTCCCCTATTATTTACTTAGTATATATTGCCGATTGCTGAAATGAAAAACTATAACTCGGATAAACTCGAATATCTGCTTGATCTAAACGTGTATGCGCTATAAAAGAAACACAACTAATACCCACGCATAAACTTTTCATATTTGTTAGTGGAGTTAAATTCTTTTGCCTGATTTTTACTTTCTGCCTAATATACCCGTAGCAAATTTTTGTCTATATTACTCTCAAAATAAATGCCACAAGGAAAAAAGTCATCAATCTCAAATTAGAGAATTTGTTTCTTATTTATTTATATTTAATTTATTTTATCACATCAACACAATACTATTAATTAAATTAATTAACTCTTATTTTTGCAACCAAATGAAAACAAAAAAAAAAAGGAAAGAAAAAGTTTTGTTTAAAAACTAAAACCGCTACACTCCTCTAAATAATCATCATTAACTGTTTTTATGATTTGATTATAATTTTTTTGCCACTGAAGTTTTTTACCTTAAAATTTTTAATTTATAAACAAATAAAATTTATAAAAATTTTCATAAAAATGTAGTTAGTAGGTAACGAAAAAAAAAAAAAAAATTGTCAATGAAAATTTGCATAAATTTGTTGAAAAAAAAATTATTATTATTAATTAGTCACGATTTTTGCAAAGCAAAAAAGTCCAACAGAAATTTTTATTGTACTGTGAAGCGTGTTGATTTTATTTTGTGTGTATTTATTTATTTATTTATTTAAATTTTTGTACGTTTATTTTTTTCTGTTGTGGCTTAAGTTTTATGTCAATTTTTATTTACTTTATTTTTTGGCAATATGCAAAAATATTTTAGTTTTTGTATTGCTTGTAGCAGAAATAGCAACATAAAAAGTTTATTGCTCCCCAAACCAAAAAATAGCTTTAAAGAAGAATCAGCTTGCAAAAAAAAAAAAAAAAAATTGTGGATTTGTTTTATTTTAATAAAAATGTAGTAAAACATGAAGAAGAAGGAAGGAAGGTTTTATCATTTTATAAAAATATAACAATAAAAATAAAATAATTGACAGCGAAAAATAATTTTATATGAAATTCTTCGAGTTGTATACACATTTTCAATACATGCAAAAACATTTGCTTATAGTTTGGTATAAAGAATTTTATAAATGATAAGATGAAATATTAAAATTTTTAATTCAAAAAGCTGAACTTCAAACTATCGTAATGTTACGAAGAGAGAGAAAATATTCTGTGCTATGTCTCAATTGACCAATCACAGTCATAGGCAGCAATTGAGTGGGCGTAAAATCCTCTCAATATGCACAGCAAAAATATCAAACCTAAACAGAATTATGCGTAAAGAGAAAATATCACACACTATGCTTTAATTTCAGCAAGATATTACAGGTTAACTTAAGATCACGCGCAGAGAGAGAAAAAAAGGCGAAGAATATCTCACACAATACTTTTAATGAACTAATCACCGTTATTGGCTAGCATTGATTTAGTGTAAAATGCTACGGTAGAAATATCAAATCCTGTCATAATTATGAGCGGTAAAAAATATCCAAAGCTATGTTTTCATTTGATTGAATCAATCAATATATACTGCAGAAATATTAAATCAACTGAGGTGCGCACGAGAAAAATGTAATGAGAGATACTTTTTTCGAAATAGGTTTTTATTTTCTTTTTGAAGTTTAAACTCATGTTTGAGTAGCAGTTATTCGGAATGAAAGCAGATTATCAACAAATCAGTTGCAAAACTTAAATTAAACCTGAAAATCTCTGCTGCAATGATCAGGTACATTATAAGGAGTGAGATCGAAAAAATCTTAACATATATAAAATTCAATAATTTTTAAACGGACCAGTTTGCCCATCTCCTTTATCTTAGATATTTTAGGACTCCTTTTTTGTGCTCTTTAAGTTTCTTTTTACAAGAGCCCAATGTCTCTCCACTGGTCTTAGCTCTGGACAATTTGGAGGATTGGCCTCTCTTGGTACAAAAACTATGTTACTACTTTGGTACCACTCCAGAGCTTTCTTGCCGTAGTGACATGGTGCCAAATCGGGCCAAAAATATGTGGACACTTTGTGCTCTCTTATGAAAGGAAGAAGTATTTTTTTCAAACATTCTTTGATGTATATTTCGGTATTTATAGAGCCCACTGTAACAAATGACTTGCTTCTTTTGCCGCAACTGCATACAGCTTGCCATACCAGGAACTTTGTAGGAAATTTTGTCTACTTTTGGATTCTAAATTGTTCTTCGACATTTCCTCAAGTACATACGTTTCGACGTCCATTATACAACATGAATATTTTTGTATGAAATTCGATTTTAATTTCCGAGCCCTACGTTTTTTTTGCAGTATTCCTGTCTGGAACTTTTTGGACTTTGTATGTTTTCAAACTTGCATTGGCTTTAACTTTTCGCACCAAATAGTCAGAGCACTGGGCTAACCGGGCAGCTTTTCTACCAGATGTGTTTGGAGATCTTTTCAATATGCTTTCTATTTTCTTGGCTTTCCCAACATCATGTGGTCTCTGTTTTCTACCCGAACCAGGTTTCCTATCGATGGTCAAATTCTCCTGAAACTGTTTAATAACATTGGAAACAGTTTGACGGCAGACTTTCAATTCTTTGGCCAATTTTTTGTAGGACCAATTTGGATTTTTTTGAAAATTTTTAATAATTTTAAGACGTACTTCGTTTTCTTCACTCATTTTGATCAAACTCACAATAAATCAACATGTTTTATTTTTCAAAGATAACTAGATCAAAGAAATTTATAAATTTTACACCTAAAAAAAATTATTAGGTAAAACGTGCGTTACGATTTTTTCAATCTCACTCCTCATGTAGATAGACAGCTTCGAATTTTGCGAGTAGCGCGATTTTTTCGCGGCTTTTGTGTGAAACATCAGCTTATCTTATGAAAACAAACGACGCAAAGTAAGGGGTTTGAAGAAGCAATATTTAGAGGTTGCGAATTGGGTTTTTATGTTTCCCATATAAATAACACAGAGATTTTGTTCAATAAAAGTATAATTTTTTCCCCCTACCTAAATATCTCGTGAGTTCCATATTTTTTCCTTCATTATGAAGAGTAAGGTTGAAATATGAGATTTATCGAGCCTTAAAATACTTGAATAACAAGAAACTGTAGTAAAGGTAGCAATAGAGATGAAATTTACTTCCTTGTCTCTGAGTACTGAGCCTAATACGTCTTTTTATGAGCTTTTGGGATTCCTTTTCAATGATCCTCGATAATTTGTAATGAAAATTCTTGGCTAAATATGTAGTCATATAAATATTATCCTTTTTTTGAACAAAACTTACGTATTATTTAATGGAAAGCATAAAAACCCTTTGCGCGACCTCTAAATATTGCTTCCCAAACCCCTGATGTTTCACCCAAAGCCGCAAAAAATCACGCTACTCGCTAAATTCGAAGCAGTCTAATGTACATATGCCCCCTACATAGGGTAGAGAGACCTTTTGTAGTCGCCAAATTTGGATTAGAAGCTACAATTGATTTCAATGGGCCCTTAAGCCGGATATGCCTGCTTAGCTTTCTCTCTAGTCCCACCTTTTCACATGTGTTCCTGTAATCTGTGTTATATTTGTACACTTTGTACTAAATTAGAAAGCGCCGCACAGTGTAGCGTCTCCATACAACCGGTGAACAAAAATAGAAGGAGTAGTGGTAGGCCAATGAAATTTTGCACAGATATTTTTAAGGTAAATATTAAAAGATATTGTGAATTTCAACTAAATCGGTTAACGGACACACCCACTTCCCATATAAGCTGAATCAAAAAATTACAATATCTCAAAAACGTTTGAAGTAATAAACTTAAATTTTAGTGCAGTGGCTACTGATACCGTAAGCATTTCTTAAAACAAAAATGGTTAAGATTGGAAATATGGGCGTGGCACGTCCCATACAAAATAAGCGTCTAAATCAGTTTTTTGGCTCAAAATTGTCGTAGAACCCAATCTCATGCCTTGAAAATTGCAGTACAATAACAATTTATAAAAATTATTTATATCGAAAAATTAGGCGTGGCATCTCCAATATAGTCAAAGTATTTTACAGTATATATTAAAGCTGCAATGATTTTTTTTTAATGATTTTTGTGTAATTCATTCAATTGATGTAATATACATAAATAATTAGGTATTATCAAACTATTTTATTTCACTCAGTAGTTAATACAATTTTTTAAATATATAAACTTATAATTTCAACTAAAATGAAATAAATTGCTTAAAATTTATTCGCTTTCATTTCCTCCTTCATAGTCTGACGACGAATCAGATGAAAAAACAATATCTAAATCTATATCTTGTCCACTATTTTCTGATTCTAAGAAAATGAACTGACTAACATATTTTTCGTTCATTTGTTTTTTTACTGCAAGTTATTCCTTTAGCAGAAATAAGTGGCTCAGAAGATAATAATAACCGCGCTAACAAATCCCTATTACACGCTTCTCTAGAAGTTTTTCTTGTATTTTCTTGTGTCTTGCTTCTAAAGCATCCTCCGAAAGAAACCTTACCATCCCCCCCCCCACCTCGCACGCTCCCCCGGTAAAATTCGTAAAAATTTCTTCTATTCTGCATGAATTCACTCGTTTTATTTATTAGTTTCATACAAAACATTTGAAACTGCTACTACTTTTACGGGGGTAGGATAGAATTTTTGTCTGAGTATTTAAAAAAAAAAATTGGTACTCCCTAATTTGTTCACATTTTTCAAAAAACTGCTTTTTTTATTCGAGGCTCCGCTAGAAAATTGATTGCTACTTCTGAATATGCAAGCATATGCAGCTGAAATTATTGTAGAGATATCTCTTGAAAGAAATAAGTAAAAATTAGAGAGGGCGTTTTTGGACGATTTTTTAGAAGCTTTTAAACTTTGGGTGTTTTTTTTTTTTGTGTTTTAAGATGGTGATTTTACAAGTAATGGTACTTCAAAACGAAAAATGAAAACACATTAAAACTGGGTATGTCCTTAAAGAATAGTACAAAAAATAACATTGGAAAAAACTTCATTATAGTTAAAGCAAAAATAAAAAAGTTACAGGAGTTGGAAGTGAACCTACCAAAGGAGTATTTGCTGCAAAAAAATGTAATTGTTGCAAATGCTTGACTTTCAATACGTTTTTTTATGGCAAAATAAAAGTAATTTCTAAAATTCTTTTTAAGCTCATCTAAATGAAGTATTTACAAATGAACTACATCAGGGCCGTAGCCAGAAATTTTTTTAGGGGGGAAGGGGGTTTTCATTCGAAGCAAATATTCATAAATAATTTTTATCAAACTGATTTTTAAATACAATAAATTAAATTAATGATACATTTGATGGGCCCTATAAAATTAAAATTTTAGGAAAAATTTTCCGATTTTTTTTAATCTTAACCTCAAAAAAATGGTCAAAAGTATCAAAAAATTCCCAGAATAATCAAATTAAATTTTTCAAATAAATATTATTCAATGTGCATTCTAGTGCATTTTTTTTTATCGTGAGGGACATTATTTCATTAACTCATTGACTTCCCACTACTGATGATGTACCCAACCTCAAAAAAATTACCAAAAATAGTAGAGGTTCATTTTTTTCAAATGATCATCATAGGGAATTTGAGCTATTATGAATGATAAGGAGCCCGGATGAGGTTGGCTTATATACCCTAAATTCGTGAAGTCACAGCATTGAAAGAGATCTTTCTAGTCGTGGTGCTCTGAGCAATAATGCGTTAAAAAATTAATTTTAAGATGGGTTTTGTTAATAAGATGGAGTTTTTGCGAAAGAATTTTTCACGTTGAACACGAATCTGAGGTCAGAAACTTTCCATCACTTCACGTTTTAGGAAAAAAATGAGGTTCAAGCAAGTCTTATTTTACAAGGATCCGATAATTTTTTCTATTTTTATTAATTTTTAGACTTTTCAAACTGATTCAGGACGAAACCTTAAATCAAAAACAGTTACTGACCCAGAAAAACTATGAATGCAGGAGTGCTCAGTATCACCTTCTCTTTTTGAATCCGTAGTCAAACCTCATGTCGAAGAAAACAAATCGGATTTGATCGCAAAGTGTAACTAAGATTTCAAATTTATTTTTTAGAAAAAAAAAAAACAGATGAAAGTAAAAAATATCGTTAAATAGATTTTATTTTGACTTTTTTTCCATCCATTGGCAATTAATCTCAAAAATTAGAATAAAGTTTCCACATTTCGGGGCGGCCTTGAACTGCATTATTCGAACTTGACTTTTTTGAATTTTTTCCATCTTCGTTACACTGTGCGCCGTTCTGATGATTTTTATGTTTTGAAGATTTGCTTTCGCAAGTCAAGAGTCAAATCATGATCGTTGCTCATGAATTAAAAAAAAATAATTTTTAGGGAAGAAAAATTTATATCCCACCCTTCCGCAATTTATAGACCCGCTGGTAGTTTCTTGTATATAGTTTTATTTTATATTTTCTGATTTTTCCCCTTAGAAGGGAAGCAAACCTAAGGATTCATCTTTTCTATGTCGAACATACACTATTATTTTTTGGGGGAAAAACAGCAATCTAGATCTAACCCAACAACCATGAACGGGTTGTTCTCTGATAACTCTCAAAAAGTTCGACCAATAGATGGCACTATCAAGAGCAACAAAGTTGGATTTTCATACAGTATAAGAACCGCATACACTCTCACTCTTTATAATTTATTATACAAAAATAAATGCTCTTATCTAACCATTAAAAAAAGTAGTGAGTGACAACTAACAAACGCACATAAATATTTATTGAATGCAATTAATAATGAAAATGCCAGAAAAGTTGATGAACCCATTCTCACTTCCAAAGTCAATAACATTTCTCTTTATCTTATAATGATGACCCATAAAAATTTCAATAATTTTGTCACTTTCTTAATTGTAGCTTGAAATATTTACGATGCAAGTGAAGTGCAGAGTAATTAAATGCATTTATTTGGGAGCAAATTATTTATATGATCATACGAAACTAATGCATCGGAGAATATAAAGTTATACTGTTTTACATATCAAAGTGTCAATATACATAAACTGACATTTTATAGTGTTTTTTTTTTTTATAGATTTTATTATTGTTTACTAGTTTCATTGCACTCACTAGAGCTGGTGTTGCTGCTGCTATATGCACATGCAATATGATATTTGTTGCTAATATTTGATTACATTTTCTTTACTTGGCTTTACACCAAGCTGCCACACGTTTGTATCATATCAATTATGTGGTAACTATAAAATCATAGTTTTTTTTTTTTTTTTGTTCGTTTTATATGAAACCAACAACTATATAAGTACATACAATACATATATGTATCAACGCTTTTCTATGCAATTTTATGCGTTTTACACTCGCACATTGTTGGGCTTATTTACAATCAACAGCCAACCATGTTTGATTTACAGCCATCGCTGCTCTTCTTGTCTATAACTTCTACTTTTCTATCATTGCTCTAGTATCTGGCTATCTAGTAACTCCATCATCGTATCAGAAAGAGCATGTGCATATAGTAAGTTTTTAGTTACCAACACTATTCGATGTGGTAATATTTTGTTGTTTTGCAAAAGAGTCTGTTGTTATGTTTCTATTTCTTTTACTATGAAACGTTTGTAAATAAGGCAAGACTACATTTTTGCTTGCTTGTTTGTGGTTTGTTTCGTTATTATGTTCATGGATGGTTTTGTATATCAAGTGTCGCTCTACACTCAGTTATTCACTCGTTCATATTTGCTTAGCTTTAAACCCAGTAAAACAAAAGTTAAGCTATTAATTTTCAAGTCTTTTCGGAGATGATGTGTGGCTCACGCATGTTTCTAATAGAAAAATTAATTAAAAGAACTCAAGTCCCTGAAATATATACTTTTTTTCTCTTCTCTTGCCCGTTCATCGCAAAACTCCTGCTCAGTCTAAATTTCGTTTTAAATTTTTATGAACTATTTCCAAACTGTAGTCCTTAAAACCCTGGGAAATTTGCCACTCGCCTCCCTTTCTCTCCCCTTATTTTCCACGTTTTCTCAGAAAAACCTTACTTATTCTAGATTTCGTTTTTGATTTCAGAGAATTAATTCCTAATGAATATGGTATGGTTTCAGAATAGCGATATCGATTATAGCTTTAAAAGCTCAAACCTTTTCACTGGCAAGCATTCGAATCTAATTAGTAAGCATTTTCCTTGCATGTGTCACTGCTTTATTTTAACCCTTTTTAAGTGCTTCATTACTTTTCTTTCAATTCTAAGTAGAATCAATCTTTTTGGGAAGTTGTTATATAATTATTTTGCTAGGCAATTGCTTTATTTTCTGTTTTCATTTTTCTTAGGAATTTTTCAAAGCATACAATTTTGGTAAATGGAATTACAATTAAAATTGTGATTGTTATTGAATTTTAAATGAAAAAGAAATATTTATAAGCTGATATGTTAAAGCAAAATGTCCAAAGATATCGCTCATATAAGTAGCGTAAAAGTGAGAAAAGTAAATTTATTATTATCAGAAAGAGGTAATCAATTTAATATACAGAACGCTGCATGCAGGGCCGTAGCCAGAAATTTTTTTCGGGGGGGAGGGGGGGTTTCATTCGAAAGAAAATATTCATAAATAATTTTTATCAAACCGATTTTTAAATACAATAAATTAAATCGGTGATACTTTTGATAGACCCTTTAAAATTGAAATTTTAAGAAAAATTTTCCGATATTTTTTTATCTTAACCTCAAAAAAATGGCCAAAAGTGACAAAAAATTCACAGAATAATCAAATTATATTTTTTGAAATGAATATTATTCAATGTGTATTCAAATGCTATTTTTTTTAACGTGAAGGACATAATTTCATTAACTCATTGACTTCCCACTACTGATGATGTACCCAACCTCAAAAAAATTACCAAAAATAGTAGAGGCTCATTTTTTCAAATGATCACCATTGGTAATTTGAGCCATCAATGATAAGGAACCCGGATGAGGTTGGCTTATATTCCCTAAAAAAAAAATATCGTTAATTAGATTTTATTTTGACTTTTTTTTCCATCCATTGGCAATCAATCTCAAAAATTAGAATAAAATTTCCACATTTCGGGGGGGGGGAGGGGGGGCGGGTCAGAACCCCCAAAACCTCCCCCCTAAATACGGCCTTGGCTGCATGTATAGAATATATTGGTTTTGATCAGCTTGCAGTTGTTTGGAATCACTACCGGAAATAAAAGCCGTTTCCCCCTGCGAAGTAATACTTAACGGTAGTCCCGCGGGGTGAAGTAAACGAGATGAAGGTGGTTTAAGTCGGTAAGATTTCAACATAACCGGACAAGAACAGGAGTTCTGCGGCACCTAATGTAGGGTTTCCTTCTTCCAACGCACAAAAAAAAAAAAAAAAAAAAACTACCGGAAATAATCAAAAATATTTGAAAAAGTTGCAGATATCCGTTATTTATTAACCCTTATAAATATTTCTTAAAAGTTACAATTACCATAACCAAAACTTTTTTTTGGTTGCCCATAACCAATGCCGCAAACAAAATTTCTTGTTTAGTTATCTATAACCAATATCGCAGCATTAAATTCTTTTCCTTTTTTTTTATAGACGCGAAATTCAGTTTTAAAAATGAAAATTATTCTTATAAGGAGTGAGATAGAAAAAATCTTAACACACGTTTTACCTAATAATATTTTTTGGGTGTAAAATTTAAAAATTTCTTTGATCTAGTTATCTTTGAAAAATATGTCAGTTGTTATTTTTAATGACAAACATATTGATTTATTATGAGTTTGATCAAAGTGAGTGAATAAAACGAAGTACGTCTTAAAATGGTTCAAAATTTAGAAAAAAAATCCAAATTGGTCCTACAAAAAATTGGCCAAAGAATTGAAGGTCTGCCGCCAAACTATTTTCAATGTTATTAAACAGTTTCAGGAGAATTTGACCATCGATAGAAAACCTGGTTCGGGAAGAAAACAAGGACCACATGATATTGAGAAAGCCAAGAAAATAGAAAGCGTATTGAAAAGATGTCCAAACACATCTGGTAGAAAAGCTGCCCGGTTAGCCCAGTGCTCTGACTATTTGGTGCGAAAAGTTAAAGACAATGCAGGTTTGAAAACATACAAAGTCCAAAAAGTTCCAGACAGGAATGCTGCAAAAAATTTAGACGCCAAAAGTGGGACTCGGAAATTAAAATCGAGTTTCATACAAAAATATTCTTGTTGTATAATGGACGACGAAACGTATGTACTGGCAGATTTTACGCAGTTTCCGGGTCAAAATTTTTATGTTGCTGATGCTCGAGGAAATGTCGAAGATGTCGATGAACAATTTAGAATCCAAAAGCAGACAAAATTTCTTAAAAAATTCCTGGTATGGCAAGCTATATGCAGTTGAAACAACTATCAAATCTTTAATGGAAGGCTTACCAAAAAAGGTCCACAAGTTCATAAATAGTGGTTAGAACTATAAAAGTTATATTTTTCTGTAATTTGTAAAATATTATCAATGAAATAAAAAAAAAATCAAAACTCTAAGATCAGCTGTTTAAAAATTATTGAATTTTATATATGTCAAGATTTTTTCTCCCCTTAGAATAATTAAAAAATAAATTGTAAACAATTTTTTTTATTTTAATATATAACCACAAAAATTCGAAAATGGTTATAGGTAACCAAAAAAACCTTAGAATAATTAAAAAATAAATTGTAAACATTTTTTCTTATTTTAATAGATAACCAAAAAAATTCGAAAATGGTTATAGGTAACCAAAAAAAAACTTTTGGCTGTGATATTGGTTATGAGGTTTATTACGATATTGGTTATGGATAACAAAAAAAATTATTTTGTGGTGATAATTGTTATAGGTAACCAAAAAAATTTTTGGTTGTAATAATTTTTATGGGCAACGGAAACAAAATTTTGGTTACGGTAATTGTTATGGATAACCAAAAAAATGTGAAGGCACCCATAATGGTTAAAACTGTTTTTTTTTTAATTATTATTTCTCAAATGATTTTTTCGTCTTAAAAAAAAAAAAAATATTTTGTGTCCCTGGGATTAATGTCTGGATCTACTAATGATCTGACTGATATCAAGAATTGAGTGGCGAATTTTTTTTTTTTTAACTTTATTCATAAAAGAATGGGATATTCTTCTGGTTAAAAATATGATTTCGATCAGAATAAATAGTTATTTGTTATATATAGAAATAAGCATTAAAGTTTCTCCTATTTCTTTGGTCCAATCGGAACCAAATTTTTTCGGAATAAAATAAAATATTAATATTAAATATTTTATTTGAACCGATTTTTTTGTGCCGCTGGATACTATCATAAATTTCGGTTCTAAAAAACAATTTATTTCTCAATTTTCCCAAAAATGTGACCTGATCTTTTATATTCCAATTTAGACCAAGTGGGAAATCAAGGGGGAAAGGAACCATATTTTGTGGAAGGAACGACGACGAAACAATTCGAAAGAGTGTTTTTCTATTTCACTTCGCATCTCTGCAGCATACTATGGGTATTCACGGTTTGATGCAACATGCCCTTGCTACGTTGTAAAAGTGCGGATTGCGGAAGTTTGACACCTTTCTACCTTTAAATTCGTAAGAAGAATTCAAAATATTTTCATTATTTTTCAATGAGATTGTATTATTTTGACAGTTAAACTATTTCGCATTTCCAATATTTTCCTTGAACGCTCACATTTTAGTGCTTTAAGTCGCACTTTCGTAATTTCGCACTTTTGCATCAACCCGTGAATACTCATACTATAAGTTTCGGTACGCAAAAGTCAATATCCAAATTTTTACCAAGAAATGAATACAGAGAATCTCGTTTCTCCAATTTTAACCACATAATATTTTCCTCAGTCTGTTGCTTCGTCGTTCTCTTTTATAATTCATTGAACCCTCTCTCTATTAAATTTTTTGCTGTTTGCTAACACCTTGCATACAAAAATTCGTCAATTCTTAAATGCAACTAGGTCCTTTTTTTATAGGTGCATGAATACGTGTGCCTGTCACATGGTAAATAATAATACCCTTGACACTTTTTTAATATTATACAAAATACTTGTCATGTCTAAAAAAATGTGCTTGCCTTCAAACTACATAAGAATTTGTATATCAAAATTAGATTCCTTTTATGTTAAAGTGGGAAAAAGGAAAAAACAATAAAGGAAAAGGAAAACGAAAACTTAATAATAACAATAGCAGATGTTTTATAACCTGCTCCAACTTGAAGGATCTTTAATATGCAGGCTTTTTAAAGGAGCCATGCAATAAGCAAAGGAAAGAAGACACACGATAAAAGGAAGACTCCATATGAAAGAATTTTTACTGGTATAGTTGTAAAAACGAGTATTGATAAACCACTTTGAAACAATCATTAATGTCTTTAAAAATTTTTGAAAAATATAAATCTTCTACGCTTCTCTTTTCTCGCTCTTTATTTCCATTTGAGTCTTCTATTCTTTTGAGTATGATCCCAGCAGATGTTTTCTACATTCCAATGCTTTCGCTGCGCATGATCCTTGAAACGCGTTTTATATCTACACATTGATTGTATAAGCAGAAATCAAAGGACATTACTAAACATCATAGTAGAGAAAAGATATCAAAGAAGCAGCAAGTTAATGTAAAATATAGTAACGATTGACTTGGGGTTGTTTATGTAGGAACAGAAGAAGAAGCTGCTGTCATTTGAACCTTTGACGGTAAGAAAATTATCAACAATGACTGTTGCAGCAGCAAAGTAAAGTAAAGCAGCAGCTGTTGGAGGCTGAGTAAGCAGAAACGAAGGACTATTGGCATATTGAAAGACAGCATTCGTATTCAATCAACACAATAACTTGAAAATACAAATACACAAATACATATGTGAGTGAAAACATATCGATGTGTGAGTGTAAATACAATAAACAGTGGCATGGGTGCAGCAGCAACGGAACGTGTCGAATTTCATTGAATATCTTTGGTTTTCTTTTTTTCGCTTATGAAAATTTATGAAAAATTTTAAAATTTCTTTATAAGAGTGCATAATTTATTGTTGTACCTATGAACATATATGCGCAGATCATAAATTGTCTTGAAAAGATATGTGAAATCTGATCGTGTTGATCAAAAAAAAAGAAGAAGTTTTTTCTTTACTTTCATCTCTCATGAGGCTAAAGAGGAAAAGAACAACTCTATTTTTTTTTTTTTGACATTTTTAAAAGAACAAAAGAAATTTTCTGCGACGCATTTTCATTTTGAAAAGCTGAAAATTTCAATTATTTTCCTTTTTTATATGTGATTAATTTGGTTAAATTTGATATGCTGAGAAATTGAAAGGGGTTTTCCTTAATTTTCACCTTGTGGCGGTTTAAAACTTTGATGACATTCATTGTATTTGCGTTTCATTGAAAGGTAAAGGAATTCTCAAAATAAGAAAAGGGTGCAGTTACATATAAATATATGGCAGTTTCTTTTGCTGTGTTAGGCTGAATTCACACAAGGGATCATATGAGGCTGCATCTAACCCTGATTAATATTTCTTATGCTCCTTTTGATTCATACCTGTTTAAACAAGGACTTCAAACCCGTTTGTATTTCGGCTACATTTTATTGTATATTTTGCAAATTTTGCTACATAAAAATTTAAAACAGGAATGCATTTATCGCCTCTTATATAATGCTCATTGATTCAATAAATTCCCCGTTCATTGAAATGATTTCTTGTGTGAATTCAGCCTTAGAAATTTCTCTTGAATGACGCATTTGTTTATAATTGTACTCACCTCTTCGTAAGTATTTTCCCGTGAGCTTGATTGTATGCTGCTGGCAATAGAACGCCGAAACATTTCGCTGAAATAAAAAATTAAATTAAAATAAGTCAGTGATGCGTAGATATTAAAGTAAAGCTTTGCTAGGTTAAATTGCTTACACCTTAGAAGAAAAATTTCTGAAAATCTCCCTTTAATCTGATTTTTCTTAGACAGAAGCTTTTTTATTTTTTTCAAATCAAATTTACTGTAATGTACCCTAAATAAATAATTTTTTCTTGCTTAAATATTTTTTCGTAATACAAAACCAGAAAAAAAATTCTACACGATCATTTATGATCAGATTCACTTTCAAAACTTTATTGCGTTTTCTTACTATAATTGTCAAACAACTCAATTTGTCTCTAGTTTTTATTTAAAATTTGTGCTATGAAGATGGAAGCGATCAGTTTTCAAAAAATGCTTATTTTACCATTAATAACACTATGAAACAATTTGAGGGTCAATGTCTCGGGACAAAACCAAACCAATCTCAAACGATAGTATTTGACCTCAGTAATAACAAAAGCTCTAATTCCTTTTTCTTCTTCGGCGACCTATTTTGAAATTTTTCGAAGAATATTTCCTTAAAACATTTTAACCCTCTAACTCCCACAGAAGTGGGTCATTTTGAGCCCTTTTCTTAAAAACTCTTTAAAAGCTAGGTTTAAGGAGAGGTGAAGGGTTAAAATATTCCACAAAAATATTCTACAGAAAATTTTACTAAGGGCCACCGAATACAAGTAGTCTCTAGGAGTTAAAGGTAACACATAAAAAAGCGAAATTAAGTGTTAAGGAACTTATTTGTAAACATAAATATATTGCAAGGTGCGATATTAAGTATGATTAGTAATATCCTTGTAATATGTGCGGTAAATATGAAACGTAGAAACCTTTGGCAGCAGAGAATCAGGGAATCATTTAATGATATTGTAACGGTGCGGTAGTCCATTTAGTAAAATTTTCTGAAGAATATTTTTGTGTAATGTTTTAACCCTTCACCTCCCCTTAAACCCAGCTTTTAAAGAGTTTTTAAGAAAAGGGCCCAAAATTACCCATTTTTGTGGGAGTTCAAAGGAAATATTCCTTGGAAAATTTAAAAATAGGTAACGGTGCGGTAGTCCAGTTAATAAAATTTTCTGAAGAATATTTTTGTGTAATGTTTTAACCCTTCATCTCCCCTTAAACCTAGCTTTTAAAGAGTTTTTAAGAAAAGGGCCCAAAATGACCCATTTTTGTGGGAGTTTGAGGGTTAATATGTTCAAAGGAAATATTCCTGGGAAAATTTAAAAATAGGTCGCCGAAGACAAGAACCATCTTAAATAAATTTTTTTATATGATTTTTCTTATTGTTTGATTCGGTTTTTGACCAAAAAATATAAATTTCAAACCATTGTAAAAAAAAATTGTGGGGTAGTGGAGCAAAAAGGTATTGGGGCTTTTGTTACTGAGGTCAAATACTATCGTTTAAGATTGGTTTGGTTTTGTCCCAAAAATATGTGTTGCACTGTGTAATTTGATAATCTTCACTTTTGGTACTTGGTTTGGCTTGGTACATGGAAATTAAAGTTTGAATAGAAATTTTTATGCCTTTTTAAAAGGTTTTTATTATTTTTTTTTTTCTGTTTTAATTATGTAAAATTGTTTGGAGTGAAGATCTTTCGAGCTTGGTTATTTTGTTAATGGTTTTTTATATATATATTTCTTCATTTTAATTTAATATTTGTTTAGTATAGTGCATAGTAAATTCAATCAAATAAGTTAAATTTTTTCATGATAGTTCTTAGGAGACTATGAAAATTAAATCTAGTTGTTAATTTTCAAAGTCATGACTTAAATTCATGTCAATTTCATTATTTGAAGTTATATATAAACAGGTTAATGAACAAATCTAGTCATCACAACAACAATGTATATAGAGACGGGGAAATCAGACGGCCGTTTCGAAATTTTTTTTAGTTATTTGCAAGTATTTTTCAAAAAAAAAAAAGAAGAAGATATTTTTAAAAAATATTAAAAATTTCAAACTTAGTAGCATTAACGATTTATAATTGAGAGGCTGAGAGGAAAAGTGGTATAACTTCTACGTTCAGAAAAAAGTGGAATAATTTTACTTAAGAGCAAAAGCAAAACGAAATATGTTCAGAGCAAAAGTGAAACGAAATATGTTCAGAGCGAAAACGGAATAAAAAACTATGCTGTTCTTGCTCTGAAAAAATTGCTATACCATTTTTGTTCTTACTTTTAAGGCGTTTCATTTTCACTCTAAACCATATTACTTATGCCATTCTTGCACTGACACACTAAATTATTTCACTTTTGCTCTTCTATAAATTTTAGCTCGCTTTTCTTCTCAACCTGTCAATTGTTATCTAGCTCAATTTAACTCTACCCTGATCTAATTTGATCACTTCTTTTTCACGATCTTTCGCTGCCGGATATTTTACTAACATATTTCTCTCTGTTTGGGCAAACGGAAAAATTAAAAATCTTCTCTCAAATAAAAATTGCCTAGAAAAGATTGTGCCATACAATAAATAACAATTAACCAAATAAACAATATCAGATTACAAACAATCGAAAAAAACAAATAATAATAAAAAAAAATGAAAACGTTAAGATAAAAATGTTAATAAATTTATACCAAACGTGTGCAAAAATCATTTATAATCCAAAACCAAAAATGGTTAAAATGTTTTAATATTCTAGATGGAAAAAATCGAATACCTTAAACGTTGACATGGTGTAGGAGCTAAAATGTTGCTCATATTGGTCCTTGAGTCGCTTAAGTTTGTATTAGAATTATTAAGATTATTGTTGCTATGTTGATGATGTTGTTGATGATGATGGTTATTATTATTATTGCTGCTACTATTTTTATTGTTGTTGTTTTTGCTGTGATTGTTTTTGTGTAAATTGGTCGTGTGACTCGAATTTTTATGATTTAAAACAACAGTCGATGACATTGTTTGTTTCGAATATTGAACACAAATGTATATAGAAAAAATATTTAAAAATTCACAATACCATATATAGAGGATTCATTAAAGTTTAAAAAACTTAAGTTTTTTTTTTATTATTTATAATTTAAACGTGGGCTTTTACAACAGAGACGCACGTATAGACACAAAATGATTTCGCACGATCACTTGTGTTGTGTAAAATTTTTTCGAAGGCGTTTGTTTTTTTTTCTGTTTTTTTATATCAACTTTTTATTTTTTGATTATTTTCTTAATTTATACTTATTTATTTAGTTTGTTTGAAAATTAATTTGTTAGTTGATAGAGTATGCACCTTATTTGGTGAGATTATACGCGTGTTTTTGTTTTTATTCAATAATTTAGAGTTATTTTTAACATGAAATTGGTTATATCTTTAAATGTCAAAGATCAAATGCGCGATCACTTTAGTGGAGATTTATTTGTAAGAGATTTTAAGTGATTTTTAGTTTTTATGATTATGGGTTTAAAATTTTATGTCAAATTATTGATATTCATTGAAAAATGGGTCGACGATCAATTAGACAGTTACATACACGATCAGTTGTTAAAATTTGTTAAGTAGTTTTTTTTTTTTAATTTGGCGTTTAAAAATTGCTTTTGATGATCATGCACGATCACTTCACATAATTTACCTACTTATAAGGAAAATTAACTTTAAAGCTTTTCCAATTATTGTTTATAATATTTGATCTTGGCCACACACACGTTCAGTTTTTCAATAATTTTCTAAACTCTTTATATAATTATAATACTAGTGTTTGTAATTTTATTTTCAAACCGCTAAATTAACTACTTTATTTATCTAATTTTAATACTTGAAAACATGCACGATCAATTTAGTGTATTTTACTCAAATGTTGAAATTGTATTCTACATTCACAAGATCTCACGCGATCACTTTCTGTTAGACTTAATTCAATATTAACTATATTTAGGATTAGTATTCTAATTTAAACCTCTAATTTAGAAAGCCATCTTTATGAAAACCCTGCACGCATGATTAGTTTCACATCCGAATACTAGAGTTCTAAATTAGATAATACTGAAATTTAATTTAAATCATGTTTTTTTATTTTTACTTCGGAAATTAAAAAGTACTCAATGAAATGTCAAAGAATCAAATATTCAATAACATAAATTGTTTCAATATTAATTCGATTAACAATTCTTTTCCAATAAAAATTTTTAAATCTAAAGATCAAGCACGATCATTTTACTTTTTCAGTTTGTACATATTTCTTATTTAAACCAATTTTTGTATAAAAATGTCAAGCACAAACACTTTTTCCTTTTTAAGTTTTGCTTTTATTTATGTATAGATCATTTATGATCACTTATCACTTTATTTAACCTTTTTCAGTTATGTCTAAGTATTTTTTATTTCACAAATAGTTATACTACTATACTTCATCAAATGTTTAACGACCACAGAAGCAGCAGCATGAGTATCATTCATAAGCGTTGATCGAAGTTTTCTTCGCTAAAAGAAAAACTGGCGACTACCGGCAAATTATCACAGATCTTTTGTAGAACTACCGTAAAATAAGCGTTCGAATGTCGTTGAAAATCAATTTAGATTTTTACCTCTGATATCTTGGGCAATACTAGCGACGAGCAAGTAAAGTGGCTGCGCCAAGATTTACAGAGAACCGGGAATAGCTAATCGGTTTTTGGGATGATCGTATGTTCAGCGATTATTTTGGATCTTTTTTACGTAAACTAGACTCAAAAATTACAAACAACGCAGTTTCACTGCACTTCATTTCGCAGTTTAGATATTTTTTCAAATAAAAACACAATTTATAGTCGAAAATTGCTTAAAAAAAGCCTGATCTGATAGAGGAAAAAAGACGCGTCTAAAATTGCCTTATAAACCTGTGATATTTTTTGATAGTTTTAGTACAGAAACTATTACTAAAACAAAAGAAAACTTCAAATTTCGAACTTGAAGAAATGTTGAACTTTTAAGAAATTATAAGCTTTTAAACGAGCTTCTGTTGCGAGGATCGCACACAATTACTTTGCATACAAAAATATTAAACCAAATAATGATCTTCATACGAATCAATCATATCACGATCAGTTTACATAGAAAAATGCTGCGAAGATCGCGCTTGAACACTTTACAAATTTTTTTTTTTTATATTTAATAGTGTGTTTCATTCAAAAGTATTAAAAAAATAGTAATCTTTCTACCAATTGATGATGTACGATCCGTTTACATAGAAAAATGTTACGAGGATCGCGCTCGAACATTTTACAAAATATTTTTTAAGTTATTCACAAGTATGTTCTTAAATTACAAACTGATTTTCATGGAAGTTGATCATAAATGTCATAGGAAAAGTGAGCAAGGATTTTTGTCACTTTACATAATATTTTTTTTTTAATTATTTAATTATTTTAAGCAAAAATATTCAACAAAATACGATCTTCATTGCAATTGCTATTGTCAATGGGTTTTAATATTTAGAAATATTTTTCATACAAAAAATAAATAACGATTTCATAGAAAAATGCTGCGAGGATCGCTTTTGATCATATTCCAAACTTTTTTAAACTATTTAATATTAATTTTCATTAAGGAATTATAAATAAACCAACGATCTTCACCCCAAATTGATCAAGCAAACAATTTTCATAAAATCAGCGCTCGATCTCAACATAAAATATTTCTCTAGCAGAAATTTTAACCCAAACAACGATATTCATGTCAATAGATCATGCCACGATCAGTTTTCATAAAAAAAATGTTACAGTTAACAATTTGTAATTCAAAATTTGTTGGTTTAATTTGTATTTGTATTTTTCGTTTTTGTTTTAAAAATCATAACAAAAATAACCAAATGATCTTCAATGATCATCAAATATTATTGCTCATTCACTTAATTAACTTGTTTTATTTCACGTAGTTTTGATTTTTTTTTGTGATTTTATTTCTGTTATTTTGGCATGTTATTTTTTCAATCGTTGCTCATTTGAAAAGTAGCCAAAATTGGCTACAAATATAATCATTAATAGCAATTATTGCAAGTTTTTTTCTGTTTTTTTTTTTGTGTGTAAAAATCTCACGCAATCATAGCGTTTACGTTGAAAATAAAAATTTAATAACCATAAATTTTATACACCAAATTTAGTAATAAACATTTTTAAAATTGTTTTTTTGTTTTGATTTTTTGGATGTTACATACTCAATTTGTTTTGATTTAAAAAAAAAAAAAAAATGCTTAGTGCATTATCGGAACGCAAGGTGTCATTACTTCCTGTGCATTTGTTTTTGACACGTTGTTTATTTCGCAACTGATGATTTTGTTAATAAGAAAATTAATTTATGCCACGACGACACTTGCCGCCAACAGATTGTAGATTGCAGATTAGTAGTCCAAAATGAAAATGAAGACGATCACAATCACATCAAACACCGGGATACGTCAGCACTTGCCAAGTGAACAATTAGTTCTACACCATACGTCATACGTATGACGCTGCAGGAAGTCAGTTTCATAAATGCTGACAACGAGTGTAAGCCAGAAGCAGAAGCAGCTACAACAATAACCACAGCAATATCTGCAAAAATTGCTACGAACCAGCAGCAGTTGTAGTTAGTTACTTGGATTTTTTTTTTCACTGATTTTCTTATGCTTTTGCTTTTGTTTTTTCCATTATTTTTATTATTATCATTTTGTTTTGTATGTAGACTTTACTTTTTATGCTTCACTTTTGCTGTCACTGCTACAAAAACAGAAGTGATCATGTGTCCTTCTACGGATGTGCGCTTTGGTATTAATGACATGTGAAGAACAGATGACAGGGAATTGCAAACTTTTTTTTTTTTTTTTTTTAAAGAACAAAATTCTTCAAATCAAAAATCTTGAGCATGAAAGCTTTGATTAACTTCAGTCTTCCCTTACTAAGTATTAAACAAACTCAGCTCTTTTTTATACTTCCACTATATGTTAATGTTTCTTGTGATGACGCAAGTTTGTTTACCACTGCTCTTAATCACACAAAAGCTACATAACTAATACATGTCCTCAGTTCATCATAATAAACCACATTAATACCAAAGTATCTTTTCTTCAGATTGTTATACGCATGCGTAACAAAAAACGCCAAGAACACTAAAGGGTTTTATTTAGTTGCATCTGTTGTTCTTTTTTAGTTACTTGATATATTTCTTTATTCGCTTTTTATTGGTATGTATGAGTATCTTTTGCTCGAGGGGCAAATATTTGTCTCGTCTGCACGTACATACATAGCACATTCGATAATTCTTGGTAATAGTTGCGCTTTGTTGTTGTTGTCATTTGTAGTTAAATGATGAAAATTTTTAATATCTATCTACAATTGGAAACATTAACTACTTACTTTACAAATTCTAACTTTTATTTGAACAACTTGAGAGAAATTTTAGAAAAATATGTGAGATCATCACTGTTCCTATAGAATGATATCTATTTAATTCAATATTTGTATAAATCCCAATTAGAAGATAACCAACGCTAGCTACTAATTTTGAACGAACTTAAATCCTTTGTGAGGAAATTTAACTCACTAACTTGTGCGGAGGAAACCGAAACTTCAATACACATTTTAGGACAATGGCCAGCGCTCATGCAAACCCGGAAAAAGTACTTGGGAGACTACCAAATACCAGACGGCATGCTGAAACAACTGGAAATAGGCCTTATAATAAAATTTATTGCAGTAATAGGACTTACAGAAATACTATAATTCTTTAAGAATTATAGGGACTGTAAGAATACTATAATCTTTGAAGGCGGCACAATAGTTCTTTAGGACGCAGTGCACATCCCCAAACATAATAATAATAATAATAATAACAACTTGATATCGATTATCTTGTTTTCTTAGGTTACAGATATGTCTCAATTTTAGGTGTAGTTAATGTGGGTTATAAATTTCTATCCCCTTTCATGGGTTTACAAATAAATACAAAACTTTCTCACAAACCTTGATAATAAAAATATTTGTTTCTATAATAGAAACCCTTTCCCTTTGTGTTAATTCGGAATAGAGAACAAGGAGTTGATGTAAAATTTCGCTACTCCGGGAGGTTTGGAGGGCCTCGAGGGAAATAAGTTCAAGTTTAGGTGTTCAAATAAAATTCTTAAATTCTTGTAAATGCTTATTACTTTGTACTATCCGAATATTCGGCTTTTGGGAAAGTGGGCGTGGTACCTCCCATACAACCCTAATAGTTTTTTGGGTATATCTCAAGAACCATTTATAGCATAGTACAGAAATTTGATACAATAACGAGAATTGACAATGCCATGCTATGGGTGGGATTGCGAAGGGGGTGTGGCACCTTTCATAGAACCGGAATTTCCATTATGAGATATCTTAGGAGGCAGTTATGGTACGGTACTAAAATTGAAATTCTTTCAGTTTGTTGGATTAGTGGGTGTAGCACCATGCTTCACTTTTATTTTCAACTACTATATCTACTACTATTTCTACTACTATTTCTATTACTATTTTCTACTACTTTTTTCTAAAATTTCTCTTTATTTTCTACTACTTTTTCAACTAATATTTTTTAGTACATTTTTCTACAATTTCTTTTTATTTTGTACCACTTCTTTCTACTATTGTTTACTACTTTTTAGAATTTTTTCTACTACTATATTTTATTATCTTTCTACTCCATTTTTACTATTTTTGTACTACTATGTTCAGCTATTTTTCTACTACTATTTCTGATACCTTTTCAGTACTTTTTTACAATAATTTTTCCTACTACCTTTTCTACCACTATTTTCTTCTTTCATTTTGTTGGATTAGTGGGTGTGGCATCATGCTTCACTTTTATTTTCAACTACTATTTCTACTACTTTTTTTCTACAATTTCTTCTTATTTTCTACTACTTTTTCAACTAATATTTTCTACTACTTTTTTAACTAATATTTTCTACTACTTTTTTAACTAATATTTGCTACTACTATTTTACTACTTTTTTCTACTACCTTTTTAATACATTTTTTTCTACAATTTCTTTTTATTTTGTACCACTACTTTCTACTATTTATTTCCTACTATTTTTCCTCCTTTTTTACAATTTTTTCTACTACTTTATTTTATTATTATTTCTACCATTCTTTCTATTCCATTTTTACTATTTTTGCACTACTATGTTTAACTATTTTTCTACTACTTTTCTGCTACCTTTTTATTACTTTTTTGCAACCATTTTTAATATTATTTTCTATTCTTCTACTACATTTTCTTCTACTACTTTCTTCTATTTTTTTATCTTAAGATCCTGCTTCGTTGTCTTAAAATCCGTTAGGTGGCGCTGTAACAAATCCTATATTTATAACAAATATCAAATTGGTTCAAACTTTTAAAAAATTTTTGGGATATAATTCATAATTATAATTTTTAGATATAATTTCAAGAGTGGTCTTTGATATGAATATAGCGCCTCCAGTATTATTGTTCCTATAATTCAACTGAAATCTAATAAAACTGTTCAACAAATAAAAACACACTTAAAAGTTATTCGTTTTTACTACAGATATGCTGGAGTTTCTATCCAACTGCTGAATGACCCCTTTAGCATCAACTGGGTTAAAAATTTTGCTCACACGGTATCATCAGCCGATATGGCTTTGTTTTTGTCGAAGGTCACTCACTGATGTGCCTAATGGTTTTTTTTTGTAAATATCCACTATGTTTTTTGTTATCAGACTTGAGTTGTTTTCGGTTGAGTTCACATCGGTGATAATACAATAAAAATGCTTCATTTTCTGGTCATCCAGACGCAATGTAAACTTTAATTTCTAAAATTTAATTAACACAATATTGATTTGAGATTTTCATTTACAATGATTCTCTGTTTTTAATGTGCAGTTCTGCAAGTTAAATACTTTTGAAAATATCAATTGTGTCAATAATGAGAGACATTTTTAAATCTAGAATTTTTTTTCCAAATTCAATGGAAGCCTGAATTGTCATTACGAATGTTCAATTTTTAATATCAACTACTTCATTCTTTTCTAATTTTCGCGCTTTTTCGCAGAAAAGGCAGAACAACGTTTCCCGGGTCAGCTAGTACGAGTATAAATTTCTGACAAGAAGCCATACAAAATTTAACTCCTTGGAAATAACAAAACTTGGACAACCAAGAGTTAAAGGAATAATATCGAATTTATATCCATTAATTGAACACCATAACTTTTTAAATAACTTTCCCCACAACTTAACTCATTAAGTCCTAATGATGCGTATACGCACAAGAAAGAAGTCAATTTTAATGCAGATACAAAAAGTTACCAGAACACGAAATCAGTTTAACAGTTGTTCGAACGCGAAGAGAGAAACTTTAGCCATTAAGGGCGAGCGGGAACCAAAGTAGATAGATCAAGACAGTAACTCGAGAAAAACATTGTTTTGAACCTGGCTCAGAAACGGGTCAGCGACAAGGTGCCATATGGCACCGCTAGGCATTACTGGGTTAAAAAAAAATAAAAAAATTCGATAATACAATTTGTTGTTTTAATTTGTGACGATAAAGACGTGTGATTGAAAATGTTTTGTTTTACAACGAGTTCGCTCTCGGACTTAATGGGTTAAACTTTATTTAATTTACCTTTAGTTTTAGCATTCTTTCTCCAACTTCCCTAATAAAATTCTCAGATTACATTTTAAGATATGTATGTAGTAGTGGCATAAGTATCCATAATTTAAAAATACTTTAGTTTATAATTAAAATTTCTAAGGTTTCTTTAATATCAAAATAATGAAATAAAGAAGAAAAATTTCATTTTTGAGGTCGTTTTATATAATGAAATTAATCTGAGCTATTTCACTTCCATTTTTTTTTTTTTTTCATTCTTCCACATCATGATCGTTATGATCTTTTAGAACTGCAAATGAAAAAAATGAGCACAGAAAATATTAAACTTCCGTTTCCACTTTGTGGTCGTCGTGTGCTGGACTGGACGCACACTTGCGAACCTAACTAAGTCTTCTTTTTCTGCTTCGGTATATGTACGTCTGTCTGCCTGTCTAGCAATTGGTCATTATTTTTGAAATTCCATTGGAAGCTGTTACGCAAACTGGTAATTTTGAAATTTGATACTTACTAGTAGAAGCAGCAGCGTTTTGATTTATGATGCCACAACAATTGAATGGAGGAAAAAATTCTTTAAGAATACTAAGCTTACATACTTATTTTAAAATTTTTTATATATTGAGCATCTCATGCTTAATTAGCCACAAAACGGAAGTCATATAATATTACCGGGCCAAAGTAGAAGTAAAATCTTTTTCTTTGCTTCTGCTTTTTTTGTTTGGCAGGTACTTCTAAAAAAACTGTTGATTCAATGAAATTTTGTACTTGTGAGAATGATTGATCGAATACTTTTAGATAAAGTTACATTAAATAAAAAAAAAAAAAAAATTGATTTCTTATTTCATTCATCTCTACCCTACCTTATTCTATACCCAACCTTATATTTGCACCTGCAGCCAATTTACAACGCGCTGATCTCAACACCAGAGAGCACGCAACGCGCAAATATGCAGCAGCATTTATGAATTTATTTTTAGTTTATGTTGATTTTTTTTACGTTTGTTACGCATATCTCGCGTTTTGCTACTACTGCGCTACTGTCTGCAGCAATTGCGGAGTAGATACTTCTCTCCATTTACCCTCCACATCTCGCGACAAGTGTGACGAAGAAAAAAATTAAAACAATTTTGCACATGTTGCGTATGTAAATTTACATTGTAAATTGCATCTGTTGGTGGCGCTTTATTTGCTGCTTGTTCTTTATGTTTGTTGTTGTGCAATTTGCAATTTGGCACAGCTGTGAGTTGTGAATTTCATTCATAATTTTATGGGTTTTTTTATGATGTAGTCGAAAATTGATTTGTTTTTTTGTTTTTTTTTTTCTTTGTTTCAAAATTTAATACTTGCTTGATTCAATTGCTTAAATATTTTATTAAATACAGAGAATGCATAAATAACTTCAACGTTTCTGAAAAAGGGTCTAAGTAAATCTTGAATTTTGTCCCGCATTTCAAGTAGATCTATAAGTCAATCACCTCTACGGCTCATAAAATACATTCATAGTTTCTTTAAAGGTCAAAAGCTCTGGCTCAAGGCTTATCCACACAGGCTTCTTTTTGAAACTACTTGCATCGGTGCAAGTTGATATCTGAGTAGTTTTTTATTAAACTTGAACTGAAGTCAATGAATGCTTTTTAAATTTCGTAAAAATATTTTAAATTCAAATCCACGCTGTAAAATTGGAAAAATCGAATTGGTAGTTGGTTCTTTTTGCTATAGTTCTGAGTTTTATTTATAGTTTTTTCATGATATCAAGTTAAATTTGGTTAATTCTACGAAGTTGATGTAAATCTGCAAGTCAGATATATCGGTATAGATTGGTTCTTTTTTTTTTTTTTTTTTTTGACATAGATTTTTAATTTTTGTTTGGACGCCGTGATACTTTAAACCGCGCCAAATCGGCCAGTGTCAATTATGCATAAGTCTAAACAAATCAAGGATTTAAAAGCGAGTTAAATTGTGTAATTGCTAAACAACTTATAACGTTTATTGGTAAAGAAAATGTTTTAACCCTTTCGTTGTTTTTGGCTAATATATTGTACAAAAAACTGTTCATATTTCACTACTTCTCATTTCGGGAATTTTAAAAATAAAAAATTATTTTTTAAATCAAGCATGTTTTTTCTCTTTATAATTTAAGTTTGAACAGAAACGGGACTACAGTTTTTTTTTTTTTTTATTTGATTTTGAAAAACAGCCCAAATTACATTTGTGTGAATTTACAAAGTGAAAGCACTAAGTTTAAAATTTTGAGCAAGTATATAAAATTGTTTTTTCTGAAAATGGATGCTGGTAGAACTCGAGAAAAAAATCATACGGGTCTCGGCATTTAAGTCAAATTTTTTTTTTACGTAGCCTCAAAGTTTGCCATTTCTAACAGATTAGGTATAATAAACCATAAGAGAACTTGTTAGTTTTGCATCAGAGCTTGTTTGAATGTTCAGCAATTTATAATAGAATTTCCCGTAGAATATTTTCTTCCTACATATTAACCCTATGACACCCACCATTATGGGTCTTTTTTGCCTTTTTCGAAAAAGTTTCCTTTTTGACCCATTACGAGGGTTGATAGGGGGTTGATATGTTCAAGAAATATGTTACTCATGAAATTTTACTATAGGTCACTGAACAACAAAATTCTGTATACTTGACTTTAGTAAAAATAAACACAAATTCCAAAAATGTTTCAAATTTTCACCTTTTATACCAAGTGAACAAGTGTGTTTTTAAAAATATTTTCTAAACTAAAAGTTTATTTTGCATTGCCAAATAAAGCTTAGTTGTTTTATCCACAAAAAAAAAAAAAAATTAAAAATTAAAATTTTTTTCTCGAATTTTTACTCCTTTCATGCATTTTGGTCATTATAATATACAAAATTCCAAAAGCTCTACAGTCTTTCCCAAAAACTTCTTTCATATTTTGTTTGCTTTTTATTCTTAAAAAAGTTCGAATCTACGAATATAAAACAACAAACAATTTTTTTACCCCCCAATAAAAAAGTTGAGAAGAAAGGGTTAAAGGGAGTTAAAAATAGTCGTGGCACTCTGATCTGAACTAATATTACTTATAAGTACTAGCAGCTTCAGAGATTGTGAAGTGCATGAAATTTAGTGGAATGAGGGACGGGTTAATCCCAAAATTTCCGATTGGATCCGTTAGTTAGCAACATTTTTCAAAGCGATTGTAATCAAATCACTATTTCAAACCCTACAGAATAAAAAAGGATAACTCGTGGCCATTTATAAGTGGGTCGTTAATGGGTTAAAACCCTAGTTATTTATTATAGGACCTTTGGAAAGTAAGAAACGCTATCTCTTATCGTCAGGTAAATTTAAACTATATAAGCTCAGGGAAACTTTCAGAAACACTCTCTGAAAATATAATTCTCAACTCTGGAAAATTTATATATTTTTTTTTGTAGCGCAGACTATCTTCTACTATTGTGATTTCACTTCATACTTGATTATTTTTAATTTTTCCTTTACTCTAAACTCATAAATACACACAGAACTTCCAATGAAAATATTTTTTCCTGTAAAATATTTCACATTTTCTTGTTATCCTTTTCCCCCACAACACTTTGCTTCATGAAGGGTTCTGCTTCTTCATTGTGGTACTTCAAAAAAACTTGACCACATATGCGCCGCTCCAAATGATCCCCATATATGCGCATACAATAACAAATACATATTTACGTGTAAAATATGAACTTGCCGCAGAAAATACATAAAATTTTCCAAACTGCTGATTACTTGTATACGAGTGGTATCTACAGTTGCTCCCCACTTGCAGCTGATCCTCCTCCTCTTCCTTCTACACTCTTCCAAGTGCATTCTGTGTATTTTTTTTTTTAAGTTTTACTCTGTATTTTTCCTATGAGTGCACCACAACATTTGCGCTTGCGCACGAACGCACATTTTCTGCTTGTCATGCCGGTAATGATTCTTTTCTATTTTTTTATTTTTGTCTGTATCTTACTTGTTTTTCTTTTTGCTCCTTTTTCATATTTTTAATGTTTCTAAATGCATTAAGTTTTTCTTTTCCCCTTCATGAATATTACAAAAAAGTAGCAAACAAAACAAAAAAAAAATAAAAGTGCCAGTTGCCAGTTAAAACAAAACTTCATCTTCTGCTTGCTTGTCTGCCCCAACTGATCCATGAAAGTCAACCGTGCGCGTCCGAAGAGTTTGTTGTAACTACAATACTTAGTTGTTGTGGTAGCTGGTGTTGTTGTTTTTGTGGTTCTTTATAGCATTCTTTTGTATAAATATGTTTTCTATTTTTTTATTTGAATTTATAATATTCGAGTACAAAAAAACAAAAAAAAAAAAACAAAGAAAGAAAATATTAGTGAAAATCATGAAAGCAAGAGTGCAGTGTTAATCAGCGTGCATTTATTAGATTACTTATTTGTGGTTGTGTTGGCGTTGGTATCAGCGGTGGAGCGATGGCAAAGCAGTGATGATGACGATGACTATGAAAATTGTAATGATATTGAGGTTGAATACCTTTATAAGTGACATTAAAATATCTAACGATGCAAGCTTATGTTTAAAAAATAAATAACGTTAGTATTTGTTGATGATAGTGTTTGCTTATTTTCATATGCTCGTAAAATCGGGTAAAGTCATAAACCTAAAACCTCTCAGAGTATTCAATTTATTTTTCAGAATATTGAGCTATTTTCAGGTGAGATTTTTATTAATTTTGGCAACAGGGTAAATCCAGCGTTACTTACGTTTCACCATTCGCTGTAAAATATTTTTTCACCAATAATTATCAACTATTTTAAAAATCGGGTAACACAGTCGTATGTGTCTTATGCTCTTGTACATGAATCAGCATAAACATATTTTCAATTATTAATCTGCTCTGAGGAAATAACTCATATTAGTGCCGTTACTTACGTTTCCGCACAAAACAACTATTTTGAGTACTCGATTTAGATATGTGAAATTCTGCGAATTAGTTAATAAAAATTAAAGAACAAAATTTTTTCCAAATAGACTTATTTATCGACAGTAGAAGTTCATACAAAATTTGACTGTTTTGCTTGAATTAGTATATTTTTTGAATACATATTTGATTTGCCCAGCGTTACTTACGTTTCATTGCAGCGTTACTTACGTTTCAAGTTGTGAATCAATGGTCCAAAAATTAAAATTTTTGGGAATGAGTTAGATAAAAGGGGGTCACTGAGTTCGAATCCGTGGTCTAATACACTGTACTACATCGGGATTTTTTTTATGGAGCACACGACCTTGAAATAATCGGACATCTAGAAAAATAAAAGTGAAATTCGTTTGTTTAACAAAAGAAATCTAGATATTTAAAACAATTTTTGTTTATTTATTTTTTTTTAAGTTCATGGCGTAACGCAGTGTATTTCGAATTCAGCGACCGCCTTTTATCTCAAGTACACTTGACTTGCCCTACTAATTTTATTTGCGTGGCATTTAGGGTTTATTAAGTGAGGGCTTGAATTAAACAATAAAATGCAATTGTTTAATATATTTTATTAAAAAAAAAAATAGTTTAATTCGTTGCAAAGTAAAGTAGAACAGCTTGTGTTTCGATAGAGCAATAATTATTTGAAAGATATAGTGAATATTGCTAAAAAATAAAATTTTAATTCATTCTTGAGCAAAGAACTTATCATTTTTTAAGAGAATTTGGATTAATGAAGACTATTTTTCTCCCGATATAGCTTATCGCAATCTATATTTAACTTTATTTTTTCTCTTTAATGCCTCACACGATGCTTTGAAGTAAGTTTTTAGTTATTTGTGGACAATTTTTGTTGCTCCATTTCTATTTCTGCTACCACATACAAAAAAAAAAAAAAAAAAAAAAATTATGTTACGTTTCATTTTTAAATTCGAATTTTTTTCTACAAATACTAAAATTTTTAATCCAAAATAGAGTAGATCAATATAACTTCAATCTTTAAAAGAAAATCTAAGATTTGGTTTTATTTGATAAACTACTTTTGGAGTTAAACAACTTTTTGTATATTTTGCGTTACTTTCGTTTCACACTTAAACAAATTTTTAAATTTATTTTTTGCACCGAAACCAAATATTTAACACACTAAAATTTATACACCCTTTGAATCTTTTTCTCGCTTTTTTTTACAGGTAAACTGCGCTTGCGAGTAGCGACACAAATTTAATTGTTTTCCCACTTTGAAATTGGCAGCATTTTCAAACTATTCTATGATTCCAAACTTTGTTTACAAAAGCAAGTAAAATTATGGGGTTTCCTTGATTTTATTTTTTTAAATCGAACTTATTCATTAAATATGATTTATTGTTTTTCAAGTTAACATATTTTTAACCTTTTATTTTGATATTTTTATTTTTACTTTTGGTTTCACTTTTCTGGGATTTACCCACCTGCATCTGCTTTAATTTTGTGCCTGGTATTTTTGTTCTTGATAATAGTAAGCTCCAAATATTTGAAACATATTTCCATAAAACTGAGAGATTTAAGTAATTGCTTAGTCTAAGTTTATTTGCCTGACAATTTCCAGGTTTCTGTTATATGCCTCCTGGTTTCTTTCCTCTCTCCTTTATGTCGCAACACTCATGATGTATGAGTAACGCTCGTATCTTTTTTCCGACCAAAAACTGTCTATTTCTACCAAAAATTTTTATAAAACTGTAAATTGAATTGAAAAAACTGTATATTTCGCGGTATCAATTTTTTTCAGTAAAAATTTACCATCTGAATAGTCTTCGTTCTCCATTTTAATATCTCCTTCTGTAGCTGTGTTGAATTTGTGCTTTGAAGAAATTTGTCGAAGCGATTCCAGATTTGCTGTGAGGTATTTATAGACGTCAACGCATAGATATTTCAAGTTACATTTGACGATCAGAATCGCTTTCAATGTTTCCACTTCTATCAAAAGTATACTCGCAACGAGTTGCCATTGTTCTCTCAGATGTTTTGCATTGCGATTGATAATTTGTGTTTCGTAGCATTCAAAAATTTTATATATTTTTTCTTAGTGTAAACGCGGTATTTCGGCAAAAAAGGCGGTATGCGGTATTTGAGTATAAAAAACAGTGAAATACGCGAAAAACTGTATATATACGAGCGTTATGTATGAGTTATATTTGTACACATAAATGGAAGAGACCTATATCTTTATGTCGGACCCGGAAAGTGACTAAACGTTTCTTAGTTAATTTTAATTCTTGGAGCTAAAAGGTGGTGCCGTGTTGGAGAAAAAATAATTTCTTTCTATTTTTGATTTTTGACCGTGCTGAGCATTGAAACCGGGCATACTGTGCAGGAGTCTAGCACACTTACTATTATACATTATACATTATATTATATAGTACGGATTGCAACTCCCAAAACAACCATGTATTCTTTGAAATAAAAATATTTCCAATACTCTCATAATAATTATTCTTTAATATGTGTAGTCAATTTCGAATCCAGTTGAACAATAGAGAGTTTTGAGAACAAACTTGACTTTTTTTGATGTAATGGCCTTCACTGGTCTAAACTCAAATTCAAAATACTCTGTAGACCAACCAGTTTTCTATAAATTTCTTTATTAATATATAGAATATATAAATAAACTAGATGGGCTCGCCCTTGTTCGACCCTAGTAAAGTTTCGGTAATATGAAAATTATATCAGAAAAACATTTGCGAAACAAAATAACATACGTGGCAACTTTCGATCTAAGTCTATTTATTGCAGTTTTCATTCACATTATTTACACAGGTACTCGACTCTCACTTGCCCATTTCAAGTACTTTGTTTTTTGGGAAGCTGCAATGCCCATTTTCACGTAAAATTACCGCATTCTGCCCAATGTCCAAACTACTAGCAGCATATCGATTTCATAAACAAATTTTCAATATTTTCCTTACTGTGATTCTTCACAAATTTTATTTCAAGTATTTCGTTTTTATGTTATATGCCATGCCAATTTGACTTGAAATGATTACATTGTGCCCAATAACTGCTACTTACATACCTCTTTTACACACAAACTGTCATTGTCTTTCTTATTATTTTTTCCCCGGTTGCATCGCTTCAAACATTTCCTTTATAACATACCGCTATCATGCACAAAACTACATTATCTTACTTACTACGGTTTCTCAGATACACCACTTGAAGCACTTCTTTTTTAAGGGAGGTCCCTTAAAAAAGAAGTGCTTCAACCCATTCCTTGCTCTAACCCATTCATTTTTTCTTGTAGCATTCCACTGGCAAGTAAAGTTCTGGTGCCAAATTTCAATACTGTACTACAAATAAAACAGTATTCAAAATCAGGGTTGCATGGGAGGTGTCACACCCACAAACCCAAGCCACTCATATTTCCCCCACAGATTCCCGTTAACAAATAATTCTTTCATACCAAATCTTGGTTCAGTATCATTTCTGCGATATCTTATAATGAAATTTCAGGTAATATGGAAAGTGCCCGTCCTCTTATCCAATCTCACCCATATTTTTCTTGTAGCATGGCTTTGCCAACCAACGTCCTTCCACCAAATTTCAACATTGTACTGTGAATGATTCTGAAAATATATCTAAAAAAGCTTTGGAATTGCTTGGAAATTACCACGCCTACTTATCCAAACTTCCTCATATAATGTATACTTTCTTACCTGAAAGCACACGGATGTGCGTACGTAATTTGCTTAAGGTCGGATTAAAATAGACTAGCTGACCCGGTAGACGTTGTTCTGCCCTTTCTACGAAGAATCGGGAAAATTTAAGTTTATTTCAATGAAGATGAATGAATTTTCTTGGTGTTTAAAATTGAACATTGGTAATGACAATTCAAGCTTAAAGGACGTGCATTGAATTTGGTAAAATTCTAGATTTGAAAATGAGGAATCAAAATTGACATTTTTAAAAGTATTTAATTTGCATAAGAATATCAAAGACCATTCTAGAAGTTATATCTAATTCCAAAAACTATTAAAAAATATTGGACCCATTTGCTATATATTATAAAAATGAAATTTATTATAGAATTTGTTACAGCGCCACCTATCGGATTTTTACATAGCTAGGCAGGTTCTTGAGATATTTCATAAATTAGTAGGAACAAAAAGTAAAAAAAGGAATAGGCAAAGTAATAGAAAATAGTAATGAAAAAAAAAAACAGTAAAAAGTAGTAGAAAATAATAGTAGAAATAGTAGTAGTAGTAGTAGGAAAACATAGTAGTAAAAGGAATAGAAAATAGTACTACAATTTGTTGTAAAAAAGTAGTAAAAAGAGAGCAGAAAAAGTAGTAGAAAAATAGTTCAACATAGTAGTACAAAAATAGTAAAAATGGAGTAGAAATAATAGTAGGAATAAAAACTGTAAAAAGTAGTAAAAAATAGTTAAAAGTAGTAGTAGAAAATAAGAAAAAATGTATTAAAAAAGTAATAGAAAAAAGTATTAAAATAGTAGTAGGAAATATTGGTTGAAAAAGTAGTAGAAAATAAGAAGAAATTGTAGAAAAAATATGTTTAAAAATAATAGAAAATAGTACTAGAAATAGTAGTAGAAATAGTAGTAAAAGATAAAATGAAGCATGGTGCCACACCCACTAATCCAACAAACTGAAAGAATTCAAATTTGAGTACCGTACCTTAAATGCCTCCTAAGATATCTCATAATGGAAATTCAGGCTATGGAAGGTGCCACACCCCCTTTGTCAATCCCACCCATATTTTTGTCAATTCTCGTTATTGTACCAAATTTCTGTACTGTGCTGTAAATGGTTCTTGAGATATACCCAAAAAACTATTAGGATTGTATGAGAGGTGCCACGCCCACTTCCTAAAAGCCATTATGAATAGCTATGTTTCATTTTCCCGCCTAAGAAAATATATTCTGGAAATATGTCTTTAATCGATCAAGTCGTTTAGAAGTTACACGATGTCATACACACAAAACTCTAGGATTTTATATAAGGGTTTTCCATTAGGGACATAACAATTTCGTATCTTTATATGAAGGTACCTTTAAATTTTTTAATGAACTGTCAATGTCAAAAGGTTAGTAAACGTTTTCATCATGGTTAAGTTCACGAACCATCAACGTTTGGAAATTATTAAAAATTCCTACCGAAATTCTGAGTCGGTGGTAGCCACTTTAAGAGCGCTTACTCCAATTTTCGGTCGTAATAATCGTCCTACCCGATAGGCTGTGCGTTCTATAGTGGATAAATTTGAATCTAGATTTTCACTATTGGATTTCTGGTGCCAAAAAGACGGTGTACCGCACAAAGCGAAGAAAATATCGCAGCCGTAAGTGTATCGACTCAAAATGACCCAAATCAGCCGATTCCACGTCGTTCTTAAGAATTGGGCATCGCTCGAACGACACTGTGGCAAATTTTGCGAAAAGATCCCATTGGATTTCTTTTTATGGGGCTATATCAAGTCACTGGTCTATGCCAACAAGCCAGTAACTTTAGACGAGCTCAAAGATAATATCAAACGCGAAATTGCCAACGTTCCGGTCAAAATGTGTGCGAGAGTGGTGGAAAATTGGGTTCAAAGAATCGATCGCTGTAAACGGGCTCGTGGTGGTCATATGACCGAAATCGAATTTCATTCATAAAATGTAATGCTTGCACAACCATAATAAATTTAAACTCAATATCTCAAAAAATTCTGTGTTTTATTAATAGATAAAATTGTTATGTCCTTAATGGAAAACCCTTTATAAAGATAAAACTTTTTATCTTATAATTTTGAAACCCACATCAATTCTAATACTGTTCATATATACAAGTTTTCTACATAGGCGAATGCAGGTGGAGGTAGGTGGGTGGTCAATAGCTCGTTTGGGATCTCAAATACATACCAAAATTCTACTAGTTAATTCGAAAATTTTGACTGGGCCTGCTCGTCATCCATCACATCTGGTTGAAATTCGGCGTTTGCCCAGGTCCTTGGCATAGCGACTTATTTATTTATTTTTATTTTCTACAATTATCCTAATGCTACAGAATATAATATCCTAAATATAATTAACATTAGTCACGGCAGGTATTAAGCTTGATTTTTAATATTTAAACATAAAACATGAAATTAAAAATATAATCTATAAACTATGAAATATAAATAATTATGCATATATAAAATTTAGAATAGGAAGAATGATTAAAATTTAAAACAAAAGATTAAATGGAGAAATATAACAGAAAAAATATAGGTAGTAAAATATAAAATTTTGAGACAGATTAAACTGGCTTGAGAGTTGAGTCAGATGAATTTTCTTGTATATGTATTACGTAAGAGAAAGATCATAGAAGAGGAAGAAGAAAATGGTCTCATCGTTGGCTTGCGAGATATTTTAAAAGTAAATTTTTGAAATGCCGTGTGCTGCTGATTGTGAAGACGGCATGACGGCAATTTATTCCAAAGACGGATAGAGAAGATGTAGAAATGTCGCTCAGATGTAAGGGTCTCGAATTTTTTGTGAGGTGAAATGTTGTGTTACCCAAAAGGTGCGTAATATGCCATATACTTTACCGATCGTTGCATAAATATGATCGTTCCACGTCAGCGTTCTATTAAAGATAACACCTAAGTTTTTTGCAGTGTCAACTAGGAGAAGAGCAGAACTATTTAGCATGACCTTAGGTAGATTAGAGGTATCAAGTAGTTTCTTGTGTATTATAAGAAATTTCGATTTTGTGGGGTTAAGACACAAACCATTCTTTTACGCCCAATTACGAATGGAGCGTAGGTCAGCATTGAGTTTTTCAGCTCCTGTGTTAATATCGTATAGCTTACAGCTTGTATATAACTGCACGTCATCTGCGTAAATATGCACATTGCAGAAATTTAAAACTGTGGGTAAGTCATTAATATACAGGGTGAAGAGCAGAGGTCCTAAAATTGAACCTTGAGGAATTCCTTTTGGTACGGGTAGAAAATTGGAGATGCACATTCCAGCACTTACGGCTTGAGTATGGTCTGACAGAATCTGAATTTTTTACAAAAATCCATACAACACGTTAGGCTTGGTTTGGTTTTTCCGGGCTTTACAATCTTAAAGTCTCTGTTATTTCGTTGATTTCTTTGGGTCTTTGGGTAGCTATAAATTTAAATGTAATGTTTTCAGATTTATCTCTGAATTTCTGCACTTAGCAATCTAGATGCTTCAGTTTATGGATCGATTTCTCTGGCGCCTTTAGCCTTCGAATATATAATTTTAGATTAAAGTTCAATATCACAATGCTGTTGTCATTAAAATTACTCATTGAAATATTT
Source organism: Toxonevra muliebris (assembly GCA_963691655.1). Classification (NCBI taxonomy): domain Eukaryota; kingdom Metazoa; phylum Arthropoda; class Insecta; order Diptera; family Pallopteridae; genus Toxonevra; species Toxonevra muliebris. The sequence continues at coordinate 52,780,312 of OY829329.1, forward strand.
CAGTTTTACATATTTACCGAACATTTATTTACATATTATTTACCTGTACATTCATATAAAGTGCAACCAAATATGGAACACACATACAAATTCCATTCACCATAAATGAACAATCGATCGAATGAATATAAACGAACGAATGTTTTAATTTATTACAATTGACATTGTACCAACGCTGCATATTTAATTAGTTTATTTGTTAAATATACCATATAATTAATCATTATATTTAATAAAGAATTTTAGAGGTGTAGGATTTGGACAAAACATTTTTTATTTACTCGTTTTTTTTTTGTATTTTTTGCAAATATTTATTTAACTGTAAGCTGATTATAATTACATACAATAATTTTACATTATACACATGAATACAATGGAGAAACTTTACCACGCGTAATATTACAAAGCAAAAATGTGTAAAAATATTACATTAAAGTTGATTTACGAAATCCCCAAATATGCGAGTACATACGCGAGCGAAATCTTTTCCCACACTACTCAATTGAGGTGGCTCAAACCCAAAAAAAAAAAAGAATTTTGACACCAACTATATAGAAATACTTACATAAATATTTACAAATATATGTGTGAACGCACTTAATAATTACGCTAAATCATTGAAAATAGCTACTGGTATTTGTTGTGTAAACAAATCTCTATGCTTAAGTGATAAAATTTCAAAACAGAAAAATGCCTATCATAAAAAAATATTCATCAAAATAAAACTTCAAAAAAAAGAAGAAGAAGAAATACGAGTACCAAAATGTAATGAAAAATCTTTGATTTACGCTTCATCATCGTAATTATCAACCTTTATTGAAAAGCCCATCATTAGGGTACCACGAAGGACAGAAAAAACATGAGAAATCGTGAATAAACAATATTTTTTACTTAAATGCAAAGGGTAAGAAACCCTTATACTGTTTTTTTTTCGTGTAGTTACTGATTTTTTGTTTATTTTTTATTATTTAAGAAGTTTTTAATTGCAGGAAAATGACAGTAAGAGAAGATGTTACAAATTGACAGTTGCTGGTTAATTGTTGTGCATGGTGATTTAAGTTAAAGGTCAAAATTTCAAGTTGGCATAGGTTACAGCGCCTAATTTTTAATACCTACGAATTTTGAAAGTCATCCTAGTTAATGGAGAAAGAATTGAAAAATTATATTAAGAGAGTTGTGATGGCTTAAACCCTCATGATTTAGCATGAAGTTTTTAATTTTGGTTGAGAAAAGTGATAATCAAATATTTATCGGAAACTTGTAACTATTGCAATTATTCGTAGTCTAGTAAAATTTCGCTAAAAGGAAATAATTGACAATTGATTGATAATTGGTCGAAAATATATCGGTGATCTAACCAGACTTTTATTATTTTCATTATTCCTATTTTTCGGACCCATTTTCTAAATAATACAAGTCGAATGTATGGGGTTTTCTTGGCTTAGCGACCAGAGTTGACATATTCATTCTTAAAAATGTATGGACGGCCGTAAATGATCAGAACCGAGAGTTTCGCACTTTTAAGATCTCCTAAAAGTGCAAAATGAAGACAGCGTCTGAGTTGAAATACGGTTTGAGTTGAAGCATGGTCTGTCTGGATTGGAACAATGTTGGATTTGAAACATGGTCTGAATTGGAACATGCTCTGACGTAAAACGCGGTCTGAGTAGGAACACAGTCTGAGTTGGAACACGGTCCGAGTTGGAACACGGTCTGAGTTGAAACATAGTCTGAATTGGAACATGATCTGGATTGAAACACTTTCTACATTAGAACATTGTCTTATTTGGAACAATGCTCGATTTGAAACACGATCTGCATTGTAGCACAGTCTGAATTGGAACACGATTTGAATTGGAACACGGTCTGAGTTGAAACATAGTCTGAATTGGAACATGATCTGGATTGAAACACTTTCTAAATTAAAACATTGTCTTATTTGGAACAATACTCGATTTGAAACACGATCTGCATTGTAGCACAGTCTGAATTGGAACACGATTTGAATTCAAACACGGTCTGAGTTAAAACGGTTAGAACACGGTCTGAGTTCGGATACGGTCTTAGTTGAAAAACGGTCAAAGTTGGAGCACGTTCTGAGTTAAAAAATGGTTGGTCTAAGTTGAAACACAGCCTGAAGTCGTAGGCGGTCCGACTCCAAACTTCTTCCTTGATATTATTTTTTTTTAAATTAAAACGCTCTTACATCCTTCAATGCTAATAAGTCACGCTAAACTCAAATAAAAGAAAAAAAAGAAGAAAATTCAAAAAAACTGGAGCATTTTTCAACAACAAATCGTAAAACTTTAATCTTTTTGTGCACTCATGAAATTATTACTTAAAATTCAACTACAAACATTCACTCTCTTTGCTTCAAAACTGAAAGTTCACACCCTCAAAAATTAAGAAAATCCCATTTAAGTAATATAGTAATGAAGGCAATTTAAAAAAACCCGCAGTGAAAATTTGACTTATTCTGGTGTATCTAAATCAAAATGACTTAAAGTCAATGACAACTTAAACCCTGCAAGAAAGAAAACTTTATGGAAAAATAAAATTCTCCCACGATTTTCGCTCAACCCTTCAGAACAAACAAAAATAGTGGCATATAAAAAATTAAATGCAATTAAGAAAACAACATGCAACTTCAATAAAAATCGATGAAAACAGTAGCAAATTTGACGGACTTTTTTGTTTTGTTTTATAAGTAAACAAATGTAAATTGTATACAAATACAACGAATGCACCTTTTTTAAACAAAGAAAGTATCTATGAGATACTTATTGTTAGTTTGTATGCATATTAGGGTGGCCCTTAGTTATAGGTAATATTTCAAAAGTAAAAATTTGCTACTTCCTTGTACTAATCTGGTTCCAATTAAGAAAAAACCGGGCTGTTGAAAACTTCAGCTCCATTGGACAACTTCTAGGTGACCCTCAAACGCCTTGAAGTTGAAACATAGTATACGCTCTATTTAAAAGCGGTATAGTCTTCCCCATCTTAACCATTTTCTTGTTTCTTCTTAAAGAAATTTATTTGGACACATCCAGAAAATTGTGTGAAAACCTTCTGAATCAAATTTTCTAAAAGTAAATTCGCACAATTCTTGAAACAACATGAAAAATATAATCGCCAACAACTGCTATAGGAGAAACGTATTTTTATTAACAAGAATAATATCGATAGTATCAATTGTGAATTTCACAAGAATTTCAACTAAATTCACTTGAAATGCCGAAAGTAACTCAGCAATCCTAAAAAACAGGGAAAATATGACAATATTGGTAAAATGGCAAACAGCATAACTGGATTTAAGATGGGAAATATTTTATCACATATTTTTGACCATGGAGCAATAGCTGCGTTTTATTCGCCACTTGCTTCTACCTATGTATAACTAGCAGCGATAATTGTATGGGAAAACAACAACAAAGCTGCAGAGAAAACACATATAATTATAGTATACAAAAATTCTTCTTCTTCTCCAAACTTATAATCAGTCAAAAACGAAATTCGATTCTCAATGAAATTCCTTTTTTGTCGTGTGTCCACCTAAATTTAAAATTCAAAATTTCAACGAAATTCACTCTCGTGTATTCGCACTATAAGGGAGAATTTAGTAGCAGTTGGGTATTTTTTACGATCTTCGGCAACGATTTGTGAAACCTTTCCGGTTTCTCAATCAATATCCTGATAATTTATCAATTGACGCATGAACAAAAAGTAATGATAAAGTGCTTTTATTCCACCTGGTGATAGAAATCAGGCTCGAACGTACACCCGAACAAGAAAAATACAAATTCTTTTTAAGAGTTCTTCTCCTTATGAGATAACTGAAACTGGTCTTGAGAAAGGTATATCTTAAATGCATAAATCATTGTTAACTCTAACAATTCTGGTTGTTTCTTCATGGAAAGCAGTTGTTTTAGAAATCTAAGAACAAAAACTTGATTTATCTGAAAAAATGACTTTCCGAGCGACAATGTACAACTTCATGGTCGATGAGGGCCGCCTTGCAGTTGTCCGATTGAGCTCAAATTTTGCGCAGATTATTTATTTATTGATTGAAACAAGATAGGGGTCTGGGAGCTAAACTTTTAGAAAGTTGAAATATAAGGGCCACTCTAACGCATATATGTTTAATAATGTTTTTTTTTTTTTTTTGGTATACTGAAAGTCACGTGCGCATTTAATTTATATTTAATGTTGATTTACATGAGAAATTTATTTAAAAAAAATACACACTTTAATTGAAATGAAATTATTTATAAGCAAGCTACTTCAGTGATAAGTACATACAAAGTATGAAAGTAATATGAAGGGTTGTTTTATTTATGTTTATAAGGTAAACAACCTACTTTTTTGCTTCAATTAAATATTGCCCTGTAATGCAGACAATATAATTTTATTTGATTTTTACCGCTATATGACGGGAGTAGAGGAAAAAGTGGTGAATAAATATTGATAAATTTTTTTGTTTATTAGTTTATAAATGCTATTTATGATAAGTTACAATATGAGTTTTATTTTTGGAAAACTGATTCCAACACCTGGAAATGAAATATGTTCTTGAGAATATATTGACTATAGTTTTCCTCAGTATTCGTCATCATTTAAAATAAGGTTCTTTAAATATCATTTCATTGTCATATAAATGGAAGTATATTTCAATCTTAGAAATCATAGGCTTATGATCAATATTCATCATATTGCTGAAGAAATTCATAAAAATTTTGTTTTTTTTTTTTGTGTTGTAAACATCTGCAAATTAGAAATAGCAGAAATGCGTTTTGTTAAACTTTGCAAAGTTTTAGCTCGTTAGGTAAAAAATAAACTGCACTAAAACACGCAATTTAAACGCATGTGGGCAAACTGCATTCATTAAATTCTCTAAAGTGAAATTAAATTGAAACAAAGTATGCCCCCTTCAAGCCCTTTTTAAAAATTCCTCAAATACACTCAAGCATAACTAATTTCTGTTGTGGCTGCTGTTGTTGTTCTGTTCTGAAAATATATAAAATTTATTTATAAACTAAACGCATTAATTTATGCTACACATTCATTTAATTTTTTTTTTTTATAAAAAAAATTCACAAAACCACATCCTAAAGTTAGTTGAAAAAATATTCAAAAAGAAAAAAAAAAAAAGAAAAGAAACTGAAGACAAAAACATTCAACAAATTTATACTATGTATGTATGCAAAACTTTAATTCGCATACAATTAAAAATGAAACAGAAATAAATTAAATAAAATAAAATAAACTGAACTAAAGAAAAAGAAGAACGTCGAGTTGCACTACCAAACTGTCACTCAATGTAGTCAGTTTAGTTGTAGTACAAACACGTCAAACATATCAAACCGAATACGTCAAACGACGTATTGCAAATTTTTCGTTGTTGTTGTTGTTGTTAGTTATTTGTTTTCTGCTTTGTCGTTCTTCCTGCCCAAAAACGGAAACAGCACAGTTGTTTTTGAATAATTTATGAAAATCAGTATTTGAATTTTAATATCGAGAATGTATTGAAGACACTGCCTGAGTTTCAGAAGCAGCAACTCAATTAAAGTTGAAGTTGTAAATAAAATAGAGAAATAATTTCTTAAGTGATTTAATCGGTGTTGATCGAATATGCAGATAACTTAAAAATTCTGTGACACGTGACACTTTTTAGAGTTTTTTCTTTAAAATACTTTGTTTCAGTGCAATTCTGAAATAATTCTAGAGAAAGGGAGATGAGATTTTAGTAAAAAAAATATACAGCCTATCACCATTAGTAAATTCTAAAAAACCCTACTTTGTGTTATTTATTGTATATGTTTTACATCCCTATAAGTTTTCAGTAAATCTAAGACAAAAAACAATAAACGAAAAAGGACCAAGGAGAATAAAAAATAATTTTTTAAATTAAATTAATTGTTAATAAAAGGAGGATTAAAACTGCAAAAGCATCAAATTTAAGCAGTGATGCATTTTTATTGGCACGGGGTGTGACTTGCAAGTGCTTTAAAGTTTTTTCAATATTTTTTAGTACTTGTAAGTATTTTCAAGAATTTTTAAGTATTTTCAAGTTTTTCATGAATTCAAGGTTTGTTTATTTGGCTTAATGAAACGCCATTTTTTGTCGAAGTGACAAAGTGACTAATAGTGCGGACACACGAGAGTGCATTTCAGGCAAATTTAACATTTCGTAGAAATGCGTCTGAAATGCAGAATTCCGCCATGTCAAATGAAATTCTGCATTTCAGACTCATTTCGTTGAAATAATTAGCAACTCTCAAACACAGTGTTGTAAAAAACAGGAAAAATTTAAGATCTATTACATTTTTTTTAGACATTTTGGATTTAGTTCTCATAACAGCTGCTCTTGTAATATTTATTAAGTGAAAAAAATAAAATAATGGAGTCGGGAAGTAACTCATTGTTATTCCTCTAATTATCCATAACTGTTATATAAATTCTTCGTGTCTAAATCCAATTGAAAAGCAATAATTTTATTTATTTTTATTTAGACAAAACACACAAAAAAATTCTTCTTCTTATCCAAACTTATCATCTGTCAAAAAACGAATGTGAAATTTCTTTTTTGTCGTGTGTCTACCTAAATTTGAAATGCAGAATTTCAACGAAATGCACTCTCGTGTGGCCGCACTATAAGTTGCAACAGTGTATAAAGAGCAGGCCGTTTCTAAACCCGCCACGATTCCTCATCAGCGATCTTTGTGATGGTTCTTACTACCATTTCAACATTCTACATTTTCATGTTCTTTAAATTAATCTAGTATTTTCAGGAATTTCAAATATTTTTATGTACTTTCCATTATTTCCAAATATTTTAAAGGATCTATTTAAAATTGAGATATTTGAAAAAGAGCTGTAAAAGAATGCAATCAATTTAATTGCAATACCTTGAAGTCACAGTTATTAACGAACAATTCATGATTGCAGTTACTGAATAACATATTTGACTTCAGAATAAAAAATGCAGTTGGAAGTCTTTTTTGGAGTCGCCGATACGTTATTCATTTAGAAAATTCTTTTTTAGAAGTCATGAGACTCCAAATCTTATGAATCCAAAATTATGACTGCTTTGAAGTCACTTGAGGTCACTTGGAGTTATTTGGAGTCACTTGGAGTCACTTAAAGTCACTTGAAGTCACTTAAATACTTTTGAACTCAAATGCAGTCATTTGGAGTCACTTGCAATTTGTAGTCAAATGGCGTCACTTGAAATCTTTTGTAGTCAATTGGGATTTTGAAGTCAATTGGAGTCATTTGGAGTCAATTAGAATCAAATGTGAAGTCAATTTTAAGGGGGAAGGCCACTGTGACGGGTAAAATTTTTTTTTTTTTTAATTTTAGCTTATATATTAAAAAATATGTGTACAAAATTTCAAGTCAAAATTCCAAAAGTTGCCTGACTTACAGCTATTTTAGTGATAATAAGTAGACTGAAAACTTAATGGACTGAAAACTTTAAACGCGTTTTTCTCGAAACGACTTTCTTCGAACTGGTCGAGTCGATAACTCGATCAAATATTAACCGATTTTAAATTTTTGAGAAAATCCGTTCTTGAAAAATCGACGCGACCATTTGTGGTAATATTGTTGGAAGTGCACTTAATTAAATTAATATAAAACGATCTTCATATTCTTTTATTTGACAGATCAAAAATTTTCCGAAAATCACTCATTTTTCCCGCCGCCACAGTGGACTTTTTCCTTAATATAAGTGTTGTTTAATATTTCCATTTATTTATTTTATCAAAAACAATTGTCTAAACAAATTGCGATTTTTATTATTCGCAACAACCCTTATATATAAATACTCAAGTTTATTCAAGTTTTGATAATTTCATTTTTTAATGATGAAAATGCTTGGATTTCTATGATTTACATACATACCATGCTTTTGGAAGACAAGACAATAACGCAATAAATTTTTATGAACAATATATAAAAAAAAGTTTAAAATAAAAAAAAAAATAATTCCAAAAAAGTGTTGAAAAACTTCATACGAGGGGTCAACGTATGACCACCGATATTAAAATTAACATCACATTCTACTTGATTCCAGTTGACTTCAATTGACTACAAGTGACTCCAATTGACTTCAAATCCCCAATTGACTCCAAGTGACTCCAATTGACTTCAAATTCCCAATTTACTCCAAATGACTTCAACTGACTCCAATTGACTTCAAAATCCCAATTGACTCCAAAAGACTCCAATTGACTGCAAATTGCAATTGACTCCAAATGACTGCATTTGAGTTCAAGGGTATTTAAGTGACTCCAAGTAACTCCAAGTGACTTCAAAGCAGTCATGATTTTGGAGTCATAAAAATTGGAGTCTCATGATTTCAAAAAAAGATTGCATTCCCTTGACTCTAACAAAAACTTTTCTAAATGAATAACCAATGGGCGACTCCAAAAAAGACTTCCAACTGCATTTTTTATTCTGGAGTCAAATATGTTATTCAATAACTGCAATCTATACATTTATTAGTGGAACTACAATTTTATTCCAAAAGATCCAGAAGTGCTACGATATATAATATATCAATTTAAAGGGCTTGATAGTTGGGTTAGCTAAAAATTATCAGACTTAAAATCGGTTAAGCCAATTCCAAATTATTAGAGTCAGAAGTTTTTTAAAATTCGCTCATTGAACAAAGCATTGCATTCATCGTTGTAAAAATTATTATTATGCTTAAGCGGGAGTAAATAATAAGTAAGAGAGAGAGAGAGAGAGAGAGAAAATACATGAGCAACGGCATCTCTCAGAATTATCTAACGAATTATCTGCATAAACAAATAACAAAACAAACACCAGCGAATAGTTTGGTTCTCTTTTCATATTTGTTTTTCATAAATAGATTTCTTCCGCAAAAAAAATAGCCCCAGTTACTGGGTCCTTACCGACTAGTCAAAAATTATTATTCATTTGTGACTTATATCCTCAATTGATTGCATTCTTTTACAGCTCTGATTTGAAAATCAAATATTGAGCACGGATATTTGAATAATATTGGTATTTGAGCTATTAAAAATAGTAATATTATTGTACTGAGTATCAAAAATCTTGTACAATGTGCCACTAATAAATACCACAGCCTCAGATACTAACCTTCAACTTAGAATCGTAGGATTCAAAATGCGGAAAAATTTAATACCGCACCCTGCTTTCTAATAAATATCCCTTAAACACTTTACCTTGAACCTGGTATTGAAGTTTGCCGACATCTCACACTACCATCTAATTTATAAGTTTCTTTTCCTGTTAGGAAATAGCTGCAGAAACCGAGTCATAAAATTCTAATTAAGGATTACCTATGCTAATAGTAAACTTGTGGATATAAGGGAATAGGGGGAGGAAATAATGCAGCTCCCCTCCCCCGATTCTGTTGAAAATATATATAAATTTGCATTTGATTCACACTTTTAATAAGTGAACCTAATTTCTAGATCAGCTAGTAGTGCTAGAGTAGGGTAAGAAAAAGTAAATAATACTTCCCCAATAAAAACCAAATCGAAAAACCAACAACAACTCAATTGAAATATCATATTCAAATGATGTTTGCTAAGAAGTTTGACAGTTTTTATGCTTTGCTCAGTAAATACATACTACAAGTGTGTGACGAGGTGTAAAATATTGTTTGCGCATGCGTCTTGTTAGTATGCAAGTGACACATTATATATGCGATATTAACCATTTCTTATGCCGTTGTTTAATGCTATATAAATAGATGGAGCCGCCTGTCTATTATACTCTTTCAACACAGCTGCTTCCCCTTACATCTACAAATTGCAAACTTATGATCAATATGGTGCTTGAGTGTTTGGGTTTTCGGTGTGGTCGCAGCACAACTTCCTAAAATGGTTCCGCTATTTTCAATATTTTTCAATAGGGTACGTGCCTGAAATTATATAAAAATTAATTGATTAACTTTATTTTACGCTATAGTAATAAGGTGGATGCATAATAAAGTGTTGAACGACTGTCAATTGGTCATAGAAGTACAACGACTCTGCATTTTATGCGGAAGAGTGAAGGAGAATTTCGGGTACTTAAAATTGTTAAACTGCATTTTTAACTAAGTATTTCTTTTTTTTTAATTGATTGGAATTAGTTGGCATTTTTGTTGCTGTAATAGCGCAAAAAAGGAATATGAAAATGAAAAGTAAGTTGACCCTCTTTGGATGTGGTATGTACATATACTGTACTGTGCGTATAGCCGGAAGTCTGAGTTATGCTTAAAGTTGCCATATATGTACGAACTTGCATCAAGTAGCAAGTGTCAACTAGTCAAAACTGGGTGTGTTTGAATTTAACGAAGAAGTAGAAGAAATAAACAAACTTCAATAAAAAACCAACCACTTCCTTTTTGAGTGAAATTAATAAATTCAGAAGTGACCTTCTTATATTTTTATGTGAATGTATAAATATTTAAAATAAATATTTTTCATTTCAACCATTGTTTAAAACTTTTAATATTCTCATGCATTAAAATGTCTTAACTTTATTCTATATACTCAATTCTTCAGCTTTTTTATATTTATAAACAAATTAAAATGTTAATCTCTACTTTAAATTAAAACTAAACTAACTAAAACTTAAAAAAAAAAGAATAAACAAAATCTGCAATAAATTAAGCTAAATCTGCTGCTCCCACCCTTTCGCTTCCTTGCTCCCTCCTCTCCTCCTCCGTACCTCAATCAACACAATGAAATTATCACATTCCATTCCATTCTTGTTGTAGTTTCTCAAAGCTGACAGCAGCTTCACTTCCGTTTATTTACATACATACATTTCTGCTCGCTCTCACATTTTGGGAAAATTACATTGGGGATTGATTTAATTTTTATATATAGGTATTTTTGTTGTTGTTTTGCTTTTCTCTTGTTGTAGCTTGTCTTCATTTTGGCTCACAGCTCAGAAAGATTTCGCTACGCATTCTTTTGTGCAACGGCAAAGAAGAAGAACTTAGTTTCAGAAAACCTCAGGCTTATAAAAGTTTGCGTGTCAAGTTAATGCTTGAAAATGTAAGACAAGCTAGAAAATTTCTGAGTAAAGAAAAAAATTTTGTAAATAAACATTGACAATTTGCTATAACAATGGCACAGTGGAGCTAATATTGAAAGTTTATGTATATATTTAAAATTGAAGTATAGAACAAAAAATATAATAACAGAAGAATAAAAGACTTAACAAACAAACTTGATATTTGTAGAAACATTGATCTGGTATTTTTAGGCTTGAACAAATCTCGAAATTATGAAGACAGTCTAGCAAAAGCTTCTAGCAAAAAAATGAATGTTTAGTAAAAAAGTTAAATATTTAACAATTTTGAATGTCGATAACTCCTAAACTAAATAGGGTTTGAGTATTTCCTTAATCAAATCAAAAGAGCTTCAATCTCTAATGATTGTATTCTTTTTAAACCGTTAGTTTTCAGGTCAATCCTCTAGAGATTTTTTATTATATTGGTTATTTTATGTGGAGCAGATAGAAAGAGGACAAATGTCCTCTTAGGGCACAACAAATCTGCAGTACGTAGGCTCACAGAAGTCATAACTGGACATTGTGCTATTGCACCAATGCTTCAACGGTGGTGCATTCCAACGAGCGGACTCTGCAGAAGTTGTCATGATGAAGAAGAGACAGAATCGATTCTTCACTTTCTATGTCAATGTCCAAGGCTGCAGATGAGCAGACTCCAATGTTTGGGGTCGCGCTTTTTCAATAGTCTAACAGAGATAACGAAAGTGGAACTATCGGATCTTCTTACCTTCATCCGGAGAACCAAATGGTTCAATAAAGACATTACCTGGACTGCTGACGGAAACCGTGGTTAGAGACGTGCCTCATCCGGGCAATTAAATGAGGGCAATCACAATGGACAATTAAGTCTCCGAGTGGAAGTGTGGGTTTATACATATATATACATACATGTATATATATATGTATATACATTCGCTCACGCCTTCCAAACCTAACCTAACCTTATGTGGAGCAGAAATATTCACTGAAAGTTTTAACTATGAACGTTGATGGTATCTTTTAAGTGACGATAAACTTCACAAGCTCTATACTAATGCTCCTGCTTTCGAGTCTTTCAAATTTCACTTGTTTTGCCAGGTATAAAAATTAAGTGACACATGAAATTGGTTCAGTTAAAAAAAAAGTTTAATAGATTACCATAAATAAAAGAGTATCATAAATTCGGTGTCCAAATTCTGTAGAAGGTAACCTGTAAATTAGGTACTTTCAACCACAGATGTAAAGTTTCAAATACCAGACCATATACCAATGCCAGAATTTATACTCGTTTTGGCACTCTGAATTAGCGCTAGTACTTTAGAAAGCTAAAGTAAAGTACTAAAGTACCACCTTGATCAAAAAGTTCCCGGAATAACCACCGTGTGGTGCACCCATCGTTCCGATTTGAGTTCTGTTTTTTTGTTAAGTTGGTACATCTGTTGTTAATATTGCCTCTAAATCTTAGCGTCATAGCTTGACATTTGCAAAAGTTACGTAGCCAAGAGTGTGTGTCGGCGATTTTGTACAATTTTAGAAATGGATTTAAATTTGCAACAACGAACTTGTATTAAATTTTGCGTAAAAACGGCGATCGTTGGAAATGTTGGAAAAGTGTTTCGGCAACGATTCTCTAAACAAAACGATCGTTTACCAGTGAAACGAGCGGTTCAAAAGTGGTCGTGAGTCAATCGAAGATGATGAACGCAGTGGCAGACCATCGACATCGAAAACCGACGACAACGTTGATAAAGTAAAAGAAATTTTGGTCAATAACCGCAAATTAACCATCAAAGAGATAGCGGAAGACTTGAACATTGCCTATGGATTCGTCCAAGACATTTTGGTTAATGATTTGGGTTTCCGCGGTGTAGCAGCAAAGTTGGTGCCAAAAGACCTCAATTTCATGCAAAAAAGAGACCGTGTTGACGTCGCAAAATACATGATTTGCGAGGCTGAATCCACTGAATCCGATCCTACATTCATCAAAAGGATCATTACTGGAGACGAGACGTGGATACGTGAATACGACAAGTGAATGGCGTTCACGAAATGAGCCGAGACCAAAGAAACCACGTCGTTTACAATCAAAAAAGAAGGCAATGCTCACGGTTTTCATGGATTACAACTGTGTAGTGCATCATGAATTTTTGCCAGAAGGCCAGACAGTAAACAAAGAGTATTATTTGGGCGTTATGAGACGTTTGCGTGAAGCAATTCGCCGAAAGAAACCAGAATTGTGGACAGAAAACTCGTGAATTTTGCACCATGATAACGTACCGTCGCACAGTGCCATCATTATTCGTAATTTTTTGACGGAAAATTCAACAAATACCATCCAACAGACACCGAATTCACCTGATTTGGCTCCCTGTGACTTCTTTCTGTTCAATCGAGTTAAAAAACCATTACGGGGAACGCGTTTCAGTAGCCGAGAGGATAGATAGATAGATAGATTAGAAAGGGTGTGATGTACTACGACCTTAAGAGATCTATTGTACCCCCGATAGTAACCTGTTCACAGGTTGTCAGGCAAGCCAATCTTGCTGAGGAATCTCAGAAATTGATGTGGCTTTAACGCTATGATATCCCCACTGGTAATGGTAATGCCCCACGTACCTCTTCCTTCTGTGAGTGAGCGCCTCGCAGTGCATTAGGATGTGTTCGGATGTTTCCTTGTCTTCTTTGCAGAATCTACAAGTGCTGTCCTGACTTAAACCTAGGTTTTTCATATGCTCCCCCAGTTTGCCCATTATTAGCCTTAGTTGGCTTTTATTTAACTTAAGACAGAGAGCCGCTCTGCTGGGATCAAACTTCCCAATTAGCAGCTTTGATTGTCTAAGCTTTGGGAGGAGTGCCCAGTATGATGATCTGGTATTTTGTTCTTCCTCTTTTAGTGTGCCTTTTAAGGTTTGAATTCCTATACCTAACAAGGGTTCTGGACCAATGAAGGTCTTGGCCGCTGCGTTCCTTGCCAAGTGGTCGGCTACTTCGTTACCATAAATACCTTTATGTCCGGGTAGCCAGAATAGAGTTACCTTATTAGTCTTGCCTAATGTATTTAGTAACTCTTGGCATTCCCATACTAATTTGGAGGTGGTCTCAATTGAGTCTAGCGCTCTGATAGCAGCTTGACTATGAGAGTATATTGCTATTTTTTGCTTTTGCTTTTTGTACCCACGTTCGAGGTTGAACTGTGCACAGAGCCAAATGGCAAGAATCTCTGATTGAAAGATGCTTGAAGTTTTTCCCATTGGCTCCGAGTGTTTGGTTTTTGGACCATACACCCCTGCACCAGTTCCTTCGTCCGTTCTCGATCCGTCGGTGTACCATCTGAGTGTATGTTCTTTGTGAGAGGTATGGAAAGTTTGTATGTCCCATTCTCTCTTGTTACTAAGTACAACCTTGAAATGTTTTTCGAATCGTCTCAAGGTAGCGTGGCTAGAGGAAGTAATGGGAAAATCGCAAGAAGCACTGAGGGACATACCGAAAACCGAATATAAAAAATGTTTCGAGGATTGGATCAAGCGCTGGCATAAGTGTGTTGCAGTCGATGGGGATTACTTTGAAGGGGAAAATATTGATTTAGATGAATAAACTTGTATTTTTAATTTTCTGAATAAATTCCGGGAACTTTTTGATCAAGGGTATTTGATTCTCAAGTAAGTATTTGAAGTATTAGCAAGCATTTTCAAGTATTTCAAATGCCCACACACTCTTTTAAATCATTGAAAATACTTGAATTACTTAAATTACTCGCAAAAACTTTAAAATAGAACAAAGCACTTAAAAAAGCTTAGAAATATTTCAGAGTAGTTGGAAGTACTTGAAAAGATTAAGAGTACTTGAAAATACTTGAAATACCAAAAAATTCTTAAAAGTCTTAAAATTCTTGAATTACTTGAAAATACTTAGAAATATTTAAGAATTACTTAAAAGTACTTCAAAATACTGAGAAGTAATTAAAAATACTAAAGCCATAAATATTTCAATTGTTTTACGAATTTATTAGTTATCCAAACAAACTATTATTCGAGAGCTTGAATGCCAGTGCTGCCAAATTTTACTCGCTTACAATTTAATCGACTTTACCGTTACAAAAAATTCAGTTTCTTGTATAATTTACAGATTGACAACGAATCTTTTGAAGTTTTTAAAACAAAATGTTTTTCAAGTGTCAAATTTTACTCGCTTACGCTCTAAGCGACAATGTAACAATGATACCAAGCTTAATTTTTGAGGCGGGTTGGACGTTCAATTACGAACTTTTTAATGATGTCATCACACTGTGCAGTTTAAAGGAAGCACACAAATTTACAGAGTGATGATGGTCATAAAAGAATGCAGCAATTCGAAAATTTTAATACAATATTTTTTCTATTTTTGCTTTTATTCTTTTTGTTTTTTATTAACAATTTATTTACACCCACTCTAATTTTTATTTTTTTTTGCACTCAACTATTTTTATGAGAAAATAATAAGAAAAAAAAAAAATATACGTACTCGCATTCTTTGATTTTGCATGTCATCAGATAAGAATCGCATGTCCACGCTATGGCACATTAAGCGTAAATTTGCATTGGAATTTGTCACACGAATATAAAAACACAGACACCACAGTAGGCGGGAGGGTGTAAAAGAAATAGATGGAATAAAAATGTCATGACATTCATTTTTGTTAAATGGAAAATTATAGCTTAAGTTTTTAAGGTTAAAAGAAAAGCCTAAGAGAAAAAATGCAATAGAAAAATTATTACGAATACAAAATTTTATATAAGTAAAAATTACAAAAAATATAGAATTTTTATATTTTAAGCTAAGCTATGGTAATGTCATTTGTATAGTATAACCAAATCGATGGGGGCGGCAAGTCAATATCACATTCTTCATTAGTTAAACCATTCTCGTAGAGAGTTTCATCGAAACGTAATTTGCCGCCACATTTACCCTGTTGGACAAGTATAAATAAATAATATATTTTAACAATTAATTTAGTTATAGCAGTGTTTTATTTGCAGGCAAGCGAATTCGCTTATTAAAGAACTTTCAGAATTTTATTGGAATTGTGTTATTAATTTTTTGATTTTATTCAAACTCGCTTATTAGCAAATATATTTCCTTACCATTTTTGAAAACTTCCTCCACAAATAACTGCCTGCATGATGATTATAGAATGCTTTATATTTCGTTTGTATATCATAAATTGTATCCTCATCGCAGACTTTCATCTCTTGTGTGGTGCCCGTGAGCGTATTAATGATGCGTACTGGACGTTCTTTACGTGTTAAGCGACCAATTTGATAGAATGGATCTTGACTCCATATTTTACCTCTCGTTTTACAAAAATCACTTAACGCCACTTCGAGTATCGGTGGAAAAATTAAACGTGGCTTTCCAGTTACTGGTGAAGTTTCGGTCTTTGGTAGGCCATTTTCTTCAAAGAAATGGGAGAGATCTTTACCACCGAAAGCCAAAAGATATTCGAGATTCTGTTTGGTTAAATTTGGCATTGTTAATACTTAGTTTTATTTCTTACTTTTAGTACTCACATTATTCCAGTGATCTCGTCGGTCTTTGAGTAGCGGCGATAAATTCAATACATTTCCATGTAGTACTATCCAAAAATCATCCCATTTATTGTGTAGTACAACTTCATCATATAAGTAATATTTCATTTTGCGTGTATAATTGGGAGGGAAAATATAAAATAATATGCAAGACAAAATTTGTTTGGAAATTATAAAGAAATATTTGAGAATTTATGGCAAAAGTCAAACGAAAAATTGAGTAAATTTTTCCATTTTGAAATGTGACAACGAACACAAAACCAATTTGATCATATTGCGAACGAGGAAAAATAAGTTACAAATCCACGATTTGTGGTGAAAAATAATCAGCTTGTACCTCTAAGACCGGAAAGTTAGGACCCGCACCCACCCCTGTAAAGGAAATATAGAGCATATGGATAACTATAGTGAAAAAGCTAAATGTCGAAAAGCTGCAAACATAAAAAACAACCGAAGTTTTCTCCAATCGAGTTTGCATTCTTCTACCGCGAAACACCCTTCAACTTGATGATGCGCGCAGGAGTCATACATTTCATGTTCTATGCGTACGGGTACCGGAGAGGTGCTAGGCTGGCAGAGAAACCCTTTGCTACGACAGTAGCGTATCCAGAGAGGGGAGTATAGGAGCTGAAGCCCCCCTAGAACCCGACAATCTTATAGTACACAGTAATTTTTGAGAAATCAAAAATGTTTAGATTTTTCCAAAAAAAAGCCATCAGCAGTGAAAAGTATACACTTATTATTATTATTATTTGAAGGAAGGACGACTCGAAAGTCAGGCACTGCGATCTATAAGATCTATTGTACCAAAGCCCCAAGAAAGGAAGAGAGAAAGGAAGGGAGAAAGAAAGATAGATAACATACCCAAGCCGAGAATCGAACTCAGGTCTCCAGAAACAAGAGTCTGGCACTCTGCCACTAGACCACAGTGGCGATGGTAGGACCTACAGTTTAACGCCGATTCCAAACGGCTGTGTGGCAATTTTTTATCAGCTCGGTGGTTTTGCCATTACCAACCAAGTTGTGTACTTGTACACATTCTTATAATTCTACTTCATTTCATATCGATAGTGAATTTAAGAAGTTTATGAAAATTAACCAACAGACCAAGACGGGAATCGAACCCACAACCTTCTGGATGAAAGTCTAGTGCACTATCCACTAGACTATCGAGGTCGTCAAGCATATACTTTCAACAAGTAAAAAACTTTAGGATTTAAAATATTATTTTATACCATATTTTATTTTAATAATAATAATTTAATATAAATATTAAAATGGGGTCATATATTTGAATCAATTCTGATTAGCAACCATGCTGGGCGTGCCAATAGGATTCACGTTACAGTGCAGTTGGTTAGTAAGTAAATTCAGACTACATTAAATCTAAATTAATAAATGTCTTACTTTTAGAAAGCTTGGATAGAATTTTAAACTGAATTTTAGTCTGATATTGTTTTAACTTTTCCGTTTTTGGCCGTTTTTGATCTGAATTCTGGTTTGATTGTAAGTCAGAATTTTGTTTTATTTTAGTTTGAATTTGGTTTGTGTTTTAACCCATGTTTGGTCTAAATTTTGATTTGCTTTCCAGCGTTTGAACTGATTTCTGGTTTGCTTTTTGGTTTGCTTTTAATTTGTATTTGGCGTCTTTTTAGCCTCAGTTTTAATCTAACTCTTTGTTTGAGTTGTGGTTAATATTTTCGTCTGAATTGGCTTGATTTTGATACTATTTTGGTCTGAATTTCCGTCTGAAATTGGTCTGAATTTTGTTTGAAAATTTGGTCTAAATTCGTCTAGAATTTTGGTCTAGTTTTTGTATAATTTAAGATCAAATTTTTTGATGTAAATATTTATCAGATATTCCCACGAGTTTTTGGTCTAAATTTTGGGGCACTTTCGTTCGGTATTTGGTGTCCTTTTGGCCTAAAGTTTTGTCCAACTATTGGTATGAGTTTGTGGTCTAAATTGTTTTTTTGAATTTTGGAATGAATTTTAAAACTGATTTTAGTTTTGATTCGGTCTGAATTTCGGGTTTTCAGTCTGATATTCGGCCTTAATTTGATCTCATTTTGGTCGATTTTTGTTGGAATTTTTGTCCGATTTGTTGGTCTTTGTTTTTTTTAACCGGTTGTTGCCCGGTACCTGAAAGCGTCTACGAATCTCGTTAAAATTTAAAGTGTATTAGTTTTTTGTTCAAATTAAGATATATTTACATTTTAAGTAATGTATAACAGGCTTAAAGAACGAAGTGCTTGGTTATGGAGTTGTGAGATCGTAAAGTCACCACCTGGGCGATATTAATAGTGATATCGATGCTAAGAGTGATATGAATATATAATATATATCCAAATCAACTGTTATCTTAATTTAATTTTTTTCGGGTTTTAGTTTCTAACAAAAATGAATCAAAAAATAGAGATGTATTAAATTGTTTCATCATAATTTTTTCTCAAAGGAAATTAAAATTTCCTTTAAATTTTTTTCTCAAAATAGATCATTTAACAATATAAATCCATCAGAAAAGTCATAATCAAGATTTTGATCTGAATTTGGTCTCATTTTGATCTAGATTTTTGATCTGAATTTGGTTCTTTTCTTGGTTTGAACTTCGATCTGAAAAAAGTATTTGAATTTTAGTTTGAAATATGGTCGAAATTTCCGCCTAAATTTCTATCCGATTTTAGTTTGAATTGTGGTTTCAGTTTTGTTCCAGTTATCTTTTAATTTTTGACCTGTATTTGATGAAATTTTTTGCACTAGTGTTTGGTCTAGGTCTGGTTTTTGATCGATAGTGAGTCTGATATTTATCTTTTAATTCTGTAATATAAGAACCTCCCAAAACCCAAATCCTAGAACCGCCACTGTGCTGCGACTACGAGCGTCGGGGAGCTACCAAAGAGAAAACTTAGTTGCAATCCTATCTGCTGCAAACTTGCATGCTTAAAAAAATATAAGGCTTAGTTTGTAGACCGTAATATTTTCCTGCAAGAACAACGATGGAAATTTGGTGACAGATATTCAGAGCTATAATCGCGCCACACAGAGGAAATTCAGATTTCGCTTTAACGAGTTTTTAGGGATGGTGATAGAGAGTGATGGAAGTGTTGATGGGGTGATAGAGGTGGTGATTGATTGAATAAATTGAGGTAGTGATCGTAGATGATAGAGGTGGTAATAAAATAAGCTGTGATATAGAATTAAAGTAGTGATAGAGGTGCAATGACAAATACAAAATGGGATCTCTCCCCACCTCCCAAAAAAGAAAAAAGATTTTCAAACACTGAAAACAGCAATGCCTTATATAAAAAAAAAGTTTTCAGAATTCGCCACTGTAGATGTGGGGATCGAAATCGCAGATTGAGATTGTTATAGAGCAGATAATTGATTAAGTAAATAGATAAAAGATGACAACGATTTTTACAATGGCATGCAAAAAATAAAATTGTTTCTATCTTACAACAAACAAATTATTTAAAAAAAAAAAAATCTTCTACGCAGTTACATTTTCACAATAAAATTATGCAGAAGTGCAATGACTTTCTGCTCAATCTCATCAACACAAATTTGCATCACCAGTGTATGCAAGGGTATCGCAGATTGTGAAATTCATAGCTCGATCGCCATGTGTTTCAAAATATTTTTCTTCTTCTTTTATTTTTTTTTTAATTTTTTTTTTTGCTATTCGCAGACACCGCGATTGTAAACAATAATAATAAAAAATCAAAAATGTAAACAAAAATGCGAATGAAAAATTAAATAGGAAGACAGCAACTACAGCCATCTACAACAAAAGACTTAAGGCACAAACGTATATAACAGCAGCAAAACAAGTTTGTGTGCTAAATTTAATGTTCTTTCCTTTTTTTTTCCACTTCATTTGCTACGCTTAATTTTTTGTGATGTTCTTGAATGAGTTAGAGTGCACTTTGTTTACAAAGTAGATGTGCTGACAAGGCTGGTGCTGTTTCTTTTTTCTTATAAGGGATTTTCTAAAGCATTGCTGGGGGGGTTTAGTTTTTTTTTTCAATTATTTGATATAGAAGTCATTTTCAGATAGCTTTAAGGCTATCAAATTTTTGGAATTAATTTAATTGCTTTAATATTGAAATCTTGTACTTGTTTGTCTAAACTTAAACCAGGGCTTTTTTAGGCCCAAAAGTTATGCTGAAATACCACTGGATTTTTCAATGCTTTTTGTTATTTGTTTTTTAGTTTTTTTCTATACCTTTTAGGGCGTGTCATTCACTCATGGCATTTCAATGCTAAAATAGCGTAAAAATCAAAGCAAAGCAAAAAAGTTTTTCTTACTTTTTTGTGTGTTTGTTTTGTTGTCTACTGCTTGAAACTGGTTGCTTTTTCCCACAATCAGAATTAGTCATGTTCGTTCATGTTATTTAGCTTTGCTTGCCTTTACTTTGCTTTGCATTGAGGATGAGTCACAATTTTGTATGTATGCTTGATGTAGAACGAGTTGCCTACAGGATGGGTATATAGACACAGCCTCCTTCAACTGCTACCACCGTCACCGCTTGCATACACTTGCCTTTTTAGCTATGTAGCAAGTGCTGGTGGAGTAGCTTGAAATGATGGAAGACGGCTGTGCATTTGAATGTTTGTATCAGAAATCTGTTTTGGTTTTGATTTTAAAGGTTTGAAAATGCTAAACATGTACGTTGAATGGTTGAATATTCTGGGATCTTTTCATATTTTTGATATCGATTTTAAGCAACAAGCTGTTATTTATTTTTGGATTTATTTTTGTATATAATTTTTTGTATTAATTTTTACATATATTTTATTTTTTTACCCCTTTTATTTTCATGTTCATTCAATTTCATTCATACATAGTCTGAGTATTTATTGGCGGTTTGGCTTTTGTTTGCATTTTGTTTTTTCGTTTGTATTTTGCATATTCTCATTCAGCTTGAATGAAGCTATTATATTAATAAGTATCAGATTAAGATACACATACACACACACACCGAAACACAATATTGCCAATATTTCCTCAAAATAAAAATACATCTCAAAAAATACGTTAAATAATTAAAAAGTATTATCTCTTCACAAATAAAATTTGCATATTAATTTCATTGAAAGCTGGTTTAAATAATAATCACACAAAAAAAACGTAATTTTCTTTAATTATCCGCTCAATTTTTTTTTTTTTTTTTTTGCAAAATATTTATGAGTCTCCTGGTAAATAACGAACATTCACACCAATTAAAGGGTGTCAATGGTGGTGCAAAAAAGAAGAAGAAAAAAATTGTAAATATAACTATATCAGAAACTGGTTTTTAATTAATTTAATGCCTTTTTGTTTAATTTTTTTTTTCTTTTGCTTTTGTTGTGTCGACTATTATTAATATTTATTTTTATTTTATTCGCACTGAAACGACAATAAAAAAGTGTTGAAAAGATCAAAGTTTAGCGATTTACATTGAATGAAAAAAATGTGTAATAAATATTACATTTTATAATTGTATTGTTATATTGTAATAGGTTCTTTAGATTGTATTTTAAATAATTCCATTCGATTATGATATTAATGTGATAATTATTAAGAGAAAAACAAAAGATTTAAGCGACAAACTTGTTGTTCATTTGGAGAACTTGAGTTTAAATTGCATTAGGTAATTAAATAAGAGAAAGAGGGAGAGAGATAGAGAGAGCGCAGCAGGGATGCCAACTCATTTTTTCTTTCTCCCCGATAACTATCGCCAAATTCCCCGATTTTCGACCGAATTCCCCACACCGGTATAATTTCATGTTATAACAGTACATTTTATATAAACTTTCCCTTTACGTAGGCTTAGAGTTATTCTCGGTCAGAGTTATTTTAAGGGGCCCTGCACTTTCTTGGTTAACATTTTTTAATCAATATTTTTTTGGATTGATTAAATTGATAAACATTTTTGTTCTGACATCCATTTAAAGACTTCAAGAAAAAATTGTGTAACAATTAAAAAAAAAAACAATGGATGTGTGCAAGGCACGCAAGATATTTGATGTGTAAACAGTTAAGCCAACTGAATGCCATATACATAAGCTCACATATGTATAGCCATATATAGGGATTTGATCTATAATCTATATGCTTAGGTAAATAATTCAAATTAAAACAATTCTTTTATAAACTTAAAAATTTATTAGATATCATTATCATTTATATACCATAAAATTGCCCAATCCACCATAAATTGCAAATGGTCCTGCATCAATGCAAATGCAATATTCCATATCGCATATATTTGTTGTTGTGATAGCAGAAATATTTTCCATTTGCACCAAATCGTGAATAGGGCTGATATGTTGCAGTTGTATTATTTTTATTTTACTCAATGCATCGGGCACTATATGCTCGCACATACGCAGCTGCTATTGGATCCTTTATAGAACAGACCAACAGAATTTGCTGGCCAAAAAACGTGCTCGTCTTCTTTGTAATAATGTTTTGATCAAATTCAATGGATGCATTATTGTGGATGATGAATCATACGTAAAATTTGATCTTAAACAGCTTCCAGGTCAAAAATTTTATATGGCAACGAATCGTGGTAATGTACCCTCAAAATTCAAGTATATAAAAATGGATAAATTTGCAAAGAAAGCAATGGTGTGGCAGGCTATTTGCAGCTGTGGTCTCAAATCCAGGGCATTTGTGACATCCTCTTCTATGACATCTGATATTTACATCAAAGAGTGCCTTTCGAAACGAGTATTGCCATTTGTTCGTCACCACCATTCGCCAGTGAAGTGTTGGTCTGATTAAGCCAGTTGCCACTACTCTATGAAAACCATGGATTGGTATCAGACAAATAAAGTAGATGTAGATGTAGTGTCCAAATATATGAATCCACCCAATTGCCCCCAGCTTCGACCGATCGAAAAATACTGGGCTATTACAAAATATAAGTTGAAGAAAAATGCAGGTATTGTCAAAAATGTGAATTCAATATTACTAAAATGGAACCAAATAGCCGCAAAAGTATCCAGAGCGGATGTTCAAAGGTTGATGGGGTCCATTAAAAGGAATACCCGGAACTTTTTGCACAACAAAGAAATTTAAATCTTTTAATATTATAGTATTAAAACACAATATTAAACTAATCATTTAATGCATTATATGTTATTCTGAGTGTTCTGGTTAAAAAGATACAGCAACTTCCCTGCGTGCCAATTTTGCGTGAACCGCGTTTTAGTAGCATGAGTAAGCGAGACAACTATATGTTGAGAGATACTTGAAAGTGCAAGGGATAGAAATTCACACGTATAAATAGGTTAGGTTAGGTTGTTGGGGCTGTTCATGAAAGAACACACTGAGACCTATTGGTCCATTGTGATACCCTTGTTACCTCTTGATCCCCTCCTAATTAAACCAATTTGTGCTTGCAATAAAACGTGATAAGTCTCTAATGTCAGAGGTTGCCAGTTCTGTGAGTCTACCATAGAAGGGTGCTCCCAAAGTTTTGTGTCTGCGTGCTGCTAAAGCAGGGCAGTTACATATAAAGTGGAAAATGGTCTATTCTTCCTCTTCATTTCTACAGCTTCTGCAGAAGTCATTATAAGGAAGACCTAGTCTACGTGCGTGGCTGCCTATGAGGCGCATAAATAAAACTCGGGTAATTTAATTTAATTTATTAATTACCTTGACGCAAGCGATTTAGTATGGAGAAAATGTTAAAAGTTAGTAGTTACTTCTTAATTGGTAAGTTTCATTAATTTCTGTTCAGTCGTATCAAAAAACTGGGTACGCTATTCGCTTAAGCGGCTTATTTTACATAGGACTAATATCTACTAGATATTCTTTTATGTGAAAGATAAATATTTTTTCCATACAAGATCCCAAACCCATTGTAAAACATCCTTTTGAATCACGCTTTTCGGAGTAGTTCTCGCAAATTTAAAATTTTTTTTTCATTTTGTTTGGTTTTTAGCATCCTATTGTTATATTCTGCTGTCGCAAGGAAGATCTGAAAGACTTTAGCCAAATTAGGCCATCTAGTGTATATATCAATTACTTAATTTAACATATCAACCTAAAACAGGTGTTTACTTAAAATTTAAAGGAAGTTGTTTAAAGCTAGCGCCTTTCTTCATCATAACCAACAGGCACAAATTACTGCTTAACTTTTTTTTTTACTAATAAGCACCTTCTTTTTTTTTTTGTAAAAGAATATTTATTAAAATACTTAAAATGCTTATATACTATATAATGAAAATTAATAGCAGGAGGTAGTTACCTAAATACATGTTGCCTCGTTTAGATTTCCTAAGAATTTCAGCTTAGCTCACGAAGAAAAAAATAAAGAAACAAAAGAACTTATCACCAAACTTCTTAAATGATCTTATAAAAAAAAAAAATTAGTAAATTGTTAACTAAAAATAATTTTTAACTTTTCACTTGAGCAAACACCCCTAAGGAATAAAATTTTCTACTCCTTCCTCATGGTTCCGCAAAAAAAAAACTAAAAAAAACTGAACGCGCGTGCCATTGCCACTATATTTTACGATAATGTTATAGCTGAGTTAGCAGCATAAATTGTTATCATCAAGCACAAATGCAAGCATAGAGGTAAAGGACAGCAAAAAACTACGGAAACTAGTGGCCATAACAATAAGGCACCCTTTTTTTTACGTGCTTGCTGAGCGAGAAGAAGTTCTATCAGTTGAAATATATGATGAAGTCTACATTTTGTATTTTTAAGTCAAATGAAAATGTTACTTTGAAACTTCTGGCAGCTTGTGTGTGTGTTTTTTGTTTCTTTTTTAAATTTTTAAAGCAAAAAATGATTGACATACGCGAGACTCTCTCTCTCACTCTCTCTCTTTCTATATATCTCTTTCTCTTGACTTACCTTTTTTGTACTTTACAAACTTTTGTTAACAAACAAAATCTTTCAACCATGAATATTTTCTTCTCTTTTTTTTTGTTCTAAAAACTCTAAAAACACAAATGTTTTTGTTGTTTAAAAAAAAGGTAAATTAACAATTAACATAAAAATGCAAAAGAATAGCATGAAACAGAAGTAAAAACCTTTGATAAGCAACTTCAAGGTAAATTATTTTATACCACATTTATATGAATATAGTGAAGTAAATACCGGCATATTTTTGTTTTCGCTGTAGGGTTCAGTGTACACTTTATGATCATAAAGATCAGCTAATAGTTATATGTTTACAAACTGCTCGTAAATATATAAAAATAATGTATAGTTTTGATCACATTTTGAGGCATGTAGGAGAAAATACACTGGATTACACTTTAATAGTGCAACTTTCGATTTTTTTTAGAATTTGTTTAGTACTGTCCTGTGCGGGGTTCCTGTCCAGTACCTTGATTGCGAAAATAGCCCACACAACACTTATTCAACAGTTCTCTTTTCTTTACTCCTTGATATAGACTTATTTCTGCTAATATAATTAGTTAAAAAGTATGCCTCGATCATCAATTCGTGCAAATTGGACACACTTTTTGATAGACGTAGCTTATAGTCACGGCCCGCTTCTTGGATTTGAATCTTGAGGTAAATACGAATGTCGAACGAAATGATTGGGTACAAAACATAAACATTTAAAGCTGCTACAACAACAACAACGTCCATACAATTCCAGAAAATACTAGACTCGGAAAGTGGACCCGAATCATACGGTTTTGAGCGCATTTTAAGCTACTACAACAACATTAGCGTCTATGGAATCGAACGAGCCTACATCGATTCTGGCTAATTATTTGCTATGGTCACGGTTCACATCCAACAAAATGTGAAAACCAAGGCCGTATTTAGGGGGAGAATTTGGGGGTTCTGACCTCCCCCTTCCGAAATGTGGAAACTTTATTCTAATTTTTGAGATTTATTGCCAATGGATGGAAAAAAAATCAAAATAAAATCTATTTAACGATATTTTTTACTTGCATCGGTTTTTTTTTTCTAAAAAGTCAAAAATAAAAAAATAAAATTTGAAATCTTAGTTACACTATGCGATCAAAACCGATTTGTTTTCTTCGACATGAGGTTTAACTACGTATTCAAAAAAAGAAGGTGATACTGAGCACTCCTGCATTCATAGTTTTTCAGGGTCAGTAAATGTTTTTGATTTAAAGATTCGTCCTGAATCAATTTGAAAAGTTTAAAAATTAATAAAAAATAAAAAAAAATTAGCGGATCCTTGTAAAATTAGACTTGCTTGAACCCCATTTTTTTTCCTAAAACGTGACGTGATGGGAAGTTTTTGACCTCAGATTCGTGTTCAACGTGAAAAATTCTTTCGCAAAAACTCCATCTTATTAGCAGAACCCATGCAGTTTTAGGAGACAATCTTAAAATTATTTTTTAACCCATTATTCGCAGAGTTCCACGACTAAAAAGATCTCTTTCAATGCTGTGACTTCGCGAATTTAGGAAATATAAGCCAACCTCATCCGGGATTCGTATCATTGATAATGTCCCAAATGCCCAACTATGATCATTTAAAAAAAATGAGCCCCTACTATTTTTGGTAATTGAGGTTGGGTACATCATCAGTAGTGGGAAGACAATGAGTTAACGAAATTATGTCCTTCATGATAAAAAAAAATGCAATATAATGCACATTGAATAATATTTATTTGAAAAAATTTAATTTGATTATTCTGTGAATTTTTTTTCACTTTTGGCCATTTTTTTGAGATTAAGATTAAAAAAAATCGGAAAATTTTTTCTAAAGCTTTAAGACATTTATCTACTTTTGTCCAGAGGTGGGTAGTAATGATTCCTTTAGGAATCAAATTCCATCTCCATTCCAATTACAAGGAATTGTAATTGGTGCTTTAATGTTTTCGATTCCTTAGTAATGGAATTGATAAAACTTTCAACTCTACTACAAGGAATTGTAATTGGTAATTTTTTAATTTTTAAATTTCTGGGTAATGGAATTGAAAAAAATTTTCGATTCCATTACAAGGAATTGTATTTTGTAATTAAAAACATATCAATTCCTTAAAGGAATTGAAAATGTAATTGAAAAGAAAAGAATTTATTATTTAAGTGTAATCAACTACTTTCTTGGAATTAAATTCCAATTTAGTTGGAATGATTCCTCGAAAGTAATTGATTCCCTTTTAGTTCAGTACCAAGAAAGCAAAAAGAAAAAAGAAAAACATCGGAAAACATTGCAAAATGCTTCTAATAAGCCGTTACGAGAGAAGTGACCCAAATTTTATACGCAATGGCTCATTGGAAGCATTTTACAATGTTTTCCGAAAAATTGTTTTTTTTTTTTTGGTTTTTTGGAATTGGGAATCAATTACTTTTTAGGAATCATTCCAACTAAATTGGAATTTAATTCCAAGTAAGTAGTTGAATACACTTAAACATTAAATTCCTTTCTATTCAATTATATTTTCAATTCCTTTAAGGAATTGATATATTTTTAATTACAAAATACAATTCCTTGTAATGGAATCGAAAATTTTTCCAATTCCATTACCTAGGAATTTAAAAATTTTAATTACCGATTACAATTCCTTGTAATGGAATTGAAAACATTTAAGTACCAATTACAATACCTTGTAATTGGAATTTGGAATGTAATGTAATTGAATTGATAGGGTCCATCAAATGTATCATCGATTTAATTTATTGTATTTAAAAGTAAATTTGATAAAAATTATTTTTGAATATTTTCTTCGAATGAAAACCCCCACCGAAAAAAATTTCTGGCTACGGCCTTGGTAAAGACTAACTGGACCTAAAGGTTACTAGGCTCCGAATTCTACGCTGCTTAACTCTGTTAGTTTTTTTCTAAAAATTGCTGTTCGGCTTTAGTGACCCAGATTCAATGTTTGATGGAATCAAGAGTATTGTAGAATTACTGTGAAAGTCTCAAACAGATTTACTCTAATGTCAATAATCACGCTTGTATTTATGTAACCTTTAAGAGAGAGAAAAAGGGATGGAGGGAAGGGAGTGGAATAGCATGGAAGGGAGCGCGAGAAAATTTAAACACAAGAACGAAGTCTAAAATTTCTTCAAAACTCTGTTTCATTGAAGGCTCAGCATTGGAACTTTGTTTGTCTGAAGTATTTTGTGACTTGCATTTTTCGGTTTTTTACGGATTCCAGTACAATTAAAGTTTTAGAGTCGGCTTTCAAAGTTTGAGTTTTTTTAACCTTCACTTTATTTCTTTTTACCCCAAAGTGGGGTATTGTTAAGGGTTTAGAATGAAATGAAATCAACAGTTTCGAAAAGAGAGTTTCCGTCGGTGAATTGTTTGGATATCTAATGGGCATAAATAACAAATGCTGCAAATAAAAGAAATTTTTCATTCCGTTCCAAATGAATAAGTAGTGGAATAATTTAGATCTGGAACATTTTGTACCTTTGATTTTTTCCACTACGTTTCAAAATGGTGCGATTTAAATGATCTTGAGTGTATTATAGTATACGAGTGTGCATAAATATACAAACTTCTGATCGCGTTTTGTGGCACATTGGTAGAAGTAAATGACTGTTAATGGTAGTAGTGGTGGTGCCAGTAACTGCGATCGGTAACTGCAGACTGTGACGTCGACGTTGGATAATGACGGTGAAATGCAGCACTGTGTGGCATATGCGGCAATGATACTTTAGGGGCAACTATTGCGACGTGGCTATACTAACCATATACTGCGCTAAAGTGAAAAAGCATTCTAGCTTGAAATTTTTCACTTTAAATATAAATATATTGAGCTATGAACCATATTTCAAAATTTTTTTTTTTGCATTAACATTTCTGAGACACAGGAAATTATTAAACACAATAAAAGGTTTGAATTATTTTCAAAAGGAAACTTTATAAATAAACAGCTGTCAATTTTAAGTCAATGACTTTTAGGCAAAAACTAAAAAAAAAAAAGCAACAATACCTAGCTACAAGCATTTAGCTCAATCAATAACAACTGAAGCACCTACATAACTACTTACAATTCAAAAATTAGAAAACAAATCTATTAAAATTTAACTTCAATTATTTTTATAGCCCACACCATTTAAAAAAGAAATTGCTGTTATTCTTGACATTTATTAATTAATATCTTTCTAATTTTTAAGTAAAAATTCCAACTCCAAGAACAGCCAAAAGAAAAAGCTCACGTACTCTTCAACAATGCCAAAGTAAATCATCAACATTTCTTACATTATTAATTTTATAGAATACGTTATAATTTTTTTGATATTTTCAAGATAAGCTGCAAAACAAAAAAAAAAAAAAGAAAGAAAATAAAAACGAGGTAGGTAATTAATCTCTGTACGAGCTTCAAAACAAGATACAATAAAAGTTACAATTAGCTGGAAATGAGTAGCTTCAGTAATGTTATTTTTTTTCGTTTTTTTTTTTGGAGGCATTAGAAAAAATGCAGCGTCATTTTCACATACCTACCCAGAGAATCTCATTGTGTCCATAGCTGCATTCGTTGCATTTGTTGTTACATAGACCTCGCTCGCTTTCTGATGTTGACGATGGTGATGATGATGGCAACTCACAACTCACATAACAGCCACATGCCTCGACGTTTAAGCGACAAGCATAATTGGGTAATAAACATTTGAAATAACGTTAGTTGATGATGAAAAAAATGACTCACTTTTTGAATTCATTGTTAGGATTGTTGTTACTTGGTTGCTGTTGTTGTGGTAGTTGTTGTTGTTGTGAAGAGATATGTACGTAATTAGGCTTCCAATTGTCATGTTATCATCATCATTTTATATAATAATAATAAAAAAAACCGACGAAGAAGCACAAATTTCATTGGAATTTCAAAAATTTTGGTGTTGCTTCACTTTGGGTTAAAGTTAACTATTTATTAAGGTTGCATGCACTTTTATATTCAGATAGAAAAGTTGATGGTTGATATTTGTTTTAATTTTTTTTTGGAATTCCTATGATTTTATTTGAAAAGTTGAAAAGTTCTATTTCACCTGGAGTTCATAGATTCTTCGTGAACAAAAATTGTTTTTTCTATCCAGATATATGTAAGTTTTATGCTCTGAAAAAAGTTCCAAGATGAAATAAGAAAACTAGAAAAAAAGTCCCTATTTTTTTTTTAAAACGTCCTTTTGAGATAAACTGCAGTTTTAGATTGTTATTTGAGAAGATCATACAAATTTATTATAGCAACCCCACAAGAATTTTGCAGAGATAGGGAGAAGCTATAAGAGATCATCATTGGTATAAATAATAAATGATTACCCAAGCGCAAATATATGGTATAAAAAAATTGTTTAAAACATGATATTGGAGATACTATTATGTATGTAAAAGCTGAAAAGTTTAGATTTTTTGATGTGTATACACTAAAAAAAAATTGCAATGTAAAATTGAAATTTTTTTAATGTTATTTTCAACGTAAAAACAAAAATATTAGTTCTACAAAAAAAATATCAGATTGATATTTTTTGTGTTGAATTTTTATAAAAACTATCATATTGATAATAATCCGTTTTACATTGTTATGTCAAATAATAATGTTAAAATTACATTAAAAATGTTCTCATTACTTAATCCTTCTTTCATGTAAAATTGATATTATTCTGTGTAAATTTAACATTTAAAATGTAAACAAGCTAGTATAGCATTGAAAAAATTATGACTGGCAATACTTTTTGCATAAGTATAATATAAAAAAATTTAAGCTGGCAACACTCAATTGCCTCACCGCCGTTCAGTATCGGCGTTAAACTGTAGGTCCAACTATGTGGTATCACAATGGGCTGTTTAGGCCTAAATGTGTCTCTCGACAGCCACTCCAACCTAACCTAACCTACTTAAACGGGGTGGAAAGAGGTAATAAGGGGGGGGGGGGGGGGGGTGAGTGTGCAGGTGTTCAACACCGCCAATGTCTTAATATAATAATTTTCACATTTTCACATTGTTTTAAAGCCGTAACCAAAGTTTCACGTTTCTATCTCAACTGGAAGTATTTTTGGACGGTGACTCCCAAAAGCCAGTAATGACTACCGTCAGTCTTCAGATGTTCTTTTGATTTTTGTTGGTGAGTAGTCATGATCTCTTCTAATCATAGTTTGACCAAGATTCTCTGGTCGTTAGCCAGTTCCATCTACATTTGGCTCTCGTAAGATTTTTTTTTTATTTTTATTTTTTTTTTTGGAACTTTTACATTTGACTAAGTTTAATGGTATGAACACTAATTCAGTCTGCGACTGCTGGAGGGTAGAACCAGCTCGTTAAAGATTGACGATACCCTCTATGCTTCGATGTTCGGGTATCTATATTAGAATATCATTGTGCTACCCGGTTAGATCTATCAAGCTCTTTCAGCACTGTTTAACTAAATTAGATGATGTTGTGACGGATATCTAATCAGATAGCGAGATTTTAAATTTCCCTCTAAAATATACTAGCGGAATTAAGGACCGATTGATTAATGCCTAGTTGCTTCGAGGAAATTTATGCTCCATCGCCACCGTTCACGGACGAATATAAGCCAAATGTACTGTATAGTTCATGGAACATGAACAGGTTCCCTTATCCGAAGGTTATTTTTTTCTCCCGTCCCGTAATTTTGTCTACAATGACAAATCTAAAACCGCATCAAAAATATTCTTTGAACAAATCCAACCAATTCTGAAAATTCTTTTCTTATTTGGCAATTTGCAAACCCTTCCATCCTTTAACCCGAATATAATCCCATAAAAGTGTATTTTTACATACATTCAATCAAAATCAGATAATTCTAAAGCGTTTTTTTTTATAACTCATTCGGTATATCTGGATTAAGCACGTTCATTAACTCAAATTTATAGAAATATGACCATGGTGAAAAAAAAAATTTGACAAGGATCCATGAATAACTTGGAAAATTTGTGATGAACTAAACTTAAATGTTAATATTTCAAAATCTATGAGCAAGTATTTTCCAAAAAAATTTATTCGAATATTAAATTCTGAATGCTTGAACCACATTGGTTTACACAAAAAGCCTCTCG
Organism: Toxonevra muliebris; assembly: GCA_963691655.1. Lineage (NCBI taxonomy): Eukaryota > Metazoa > Arthropoda > Insecta > Diptera > Pallopteridae > Toxonevra > Toxonevra muliebris. Next base: position 52,812,881 of record OY829329.1, read on the forward strand.
ATTTTAATGAGTAATTGGGTTGAATGCTTTCAAACCCTGAATTGAGTAATTTAAAAACACAAAACGAAGTATTTTATGTAAATCATGGAGGAATAAAGAGGTTAGCCAATTTGATGAAAACTTTCATTTGAGACTTCTTTTCTATATAAAATTCAAAGGCACGGTTGCATTTTTCGTAACTTTGAAATGCTTTCCTCTTACTAAAATATATAAAGAAATACAACAGCGAGTCTCATAATTCATGGTTGTTGTTGCTATTATATTTCTATCTATACATTTATTAGTGTAGCTACAATTTTATTCCAGAAGATCCAGAAGTGCTACACTATTATATTATATATCAATTGACGAGTAGGTTAGCCAAAAATTATCTGATTTAAAATCGATTAAGCCAATTCCAAAATATTAGCGTCGGAAATTTTTCAAAATTCGCTCATTGAACAAAGCATTGCATTCATGGTAGAAAAAATCATTTCATAAGCGGGAGTAAATAATGAATAAGAGAAAGAGAGAAGACATGAATAACGGCATCTCTCAGAATTATCTAACGAATTATCTGCATACACAAACAACAAAACAAACACCAACGAGTAGTTTGGTTCTCTTTCCATATTTGTTTTTCATAAAGAGATTTCTTCAGCAAAAACCTAGCCCCAGTTACTGGGGCCTTACCGATTAGTTATTATTATTATTATTTCGTCATGGTAAAAATAAGTAAGTAAATAAAAATTTAATTAAATTCTAAGTTTCTTGACGTGTTATTTTCTTTTAATAGAAAAAAAAATTATATAGTACCCAAAGTTTTGAAAATCTATAATTTTTTGAAAGCAATTGTCATTTTTCAATTGACATACATTTTCGAATACATGTAAAAAATGTTGTGGCTTTAAATTAAATTATAGAGGTAGCAATGTAAAACATTCAATCCAAACCACTATATATTATTATGACCACAAAAAAATTTAATCAACATGCAATAATAACATGCACCTTTAAAGTAACAATAAAACTAAAAAAAAACAACAACAGAGAAATGCTAAAAAGTTAAAAAAAAAGGTTAAAGAAAGGTTCAGCTAAACCGCTACAAACAGCAGCTGCTGCTGCCAAAAACAAAAAGGCGTTTGCAGCAATAGCAGCAGTAGTTGTGGTTTAGTTTTATGTGCGTTCACTCCAAAAGGATAAACACATGCACACAAGAAAAAAACAGAAACGCATGAACAACAACCGAAAAAAGTTCGGTCCAGACGTATTTTAAAATTGTTTTTAATTGGATTTTTTTTCAGGACATTTAAACAATACTATGACAAGGTATATATTAAAGCATCTATGCTTTAAGATATGCTCACTTTAAAGAGAGATAAATGAAAAGTCACTTGAGCTAATTTCTAAAAAGGGTTTTCTTTTTATTTATTTTAATGTTGACTAATGGACAAGACACGTGATATTATCAACTTCCGTTGGATTATAAATACAAATAGATACTCATTTATAGTTTACGCATGTGCTGTTTATTTAACCCGGAAAGAGTGAATGAGAGTAGGCAGCACCCTAGCAGCAGCACCCTTTTTGATTGCTGTGACAAATTTTTCTATTAGAAAAAAAAAGAGGAAAAGGGTATTTATATATACTATAGAAACCTATGTACTTGAAAGAACAAAATAGTGTAAATTTTAACGATTGATTGTGTCTTTTAATATCTACAAAAAAGTTTAAAGTTCTAAGTATGAAATACTTGACATAGACTAGAATGATTACTAGAAATATGTAGGTGAAACTTTTTTTTGTTGACGCATATTGAAAAAATCTTATTCTCACTCAAATGAAAACCAATGAATGTGATTGGTCAATTGTGAGCATAGTGCAAAATATTTTCTCTTTATGTGTAAATTCTTGAAACTCTTGAAAAATAAATATACTTTCCAATATTTGTACTTCAAAATTTTTTATCAGTATAAAAATTTGGCCCTGAAAATTCATGTAAACATTAGAAGAATGAATCTTTTTAAAAACTGTTAATTATAGAAAGCATTATTCATTGCAATATTTTTATAAGCCTGCAGGCACTTGAATGTTCTTAACACATTTTTTAAATAAATTTGTATACAAAATTCAACACGCCTTGACCGAAACCACATTTTCAGCAGCTGCTTATATTGATATACGTTTCTAAATCTTCTACCCATCAGAAAAAGGATTAGTTAGTATTGAACAAAATGTCTAAAACATCTGTTTTCTATCTCAACACGCATGTCAAATATCACATATGAAATTGATACTTGAACAACGAAAATAAAAGTTAAATTTAACTTGGAGTTGCATGTAAATAATACAAAAGATTTTTACTCACAGAGATGAATTTTGTGATAACAATCTATTGATTTGTAAACAAACATTTATATCGATTACGTCAAACATTTGCTTTAATTTCATTTTCAAGCATATGCATAAATTTCCATACTTTTCTTTTATTATGTTATGAAAGGAGCATGAAGAATTACGTTAAATTAGGAAAAACCAGAATGTGAAAAAAAACACACGCCCTTTAAAATAACACACACATTTGTTAACATTTTACTGTCCGTTTTTATAGCATAACTATTTAGGACATTGGATTGTAGGGTGTAGTTTTTGTGCACCCTGTAATTTATTTGTTAACCGTCATAAAGAGAGAGAGAGAGAGAAATAAAGAAAGAGGGATCTAGAGAGATAGATACGGAAAGAGTAGATCAGCGATGCCAACTTGTGGGGAATTCCCCGATTTGCGGGTAATTTTACATAGTACGGGGAATCGGGGAATGAGCTGTTTTTTGCGGGGAATGTGAAACCGTTCAGCTTTTAGTTATTAAAGTCAGTAGAGTATTTTTTGTTAAATTTTATGTAATAGAAATCGTTTAACTTTTGCAATATTTCATATTTTAGGTCTTTAAATCTTCATCTTTTCTTAAGTGGGCCCTGTACTTTTTGATTTGAAGAGTGTGTAATTTGAAAGTCTTTCATTTCAAAAGTATTTTGTAAAAAATTTCAGAGAGAAACTCAGAGTGCTTTCGTAGATATTGATAATTATAACGCAGAGTGTTAGTCAGGAAAAACAGTTGCCTTCCCTTTCGGCCGTTCAGAAAGGCTTAGCTATGCCTTGGTTCAGTACCTCCTGATTAATAACTCTTAATCCTTTGTGACTAATCTGTAAACTTACAAATTGCGATCAGCTATCATAATGAAGATGAAATATATTTTATATATTAAAAACCGAACGTCAAAACTTTGAATCCGTTTTTCTCAAAACAAGGTTTTTGCCATTTTTTATTTGAGTCAAAAGAGAGCCCATGTCTTCTCCTTTGAGAACTTTGATATCCAAAAGTGGGGTGAGGCTTATTTATCTATCAAAATGAACGTCTATGTAGTAACTCGAAACACCCCATCTCGTTCAAATTTGGTGTGGCTACTACTATCCAAAAGGATTAAACTTGAGCCGGATCGATTTTGAGAGTGGGTTCCCTTGAAGTGAAATCTCCCATGTGCCAAAAGAATTACGAAGTCAGAAAGAATATTTCTATTAACCTACCAGTCCTATAAAAAATGCTTAAGTTTTGGACCGAGATAGCGCAGGGTTGCTTTAAAATAACAGTCACCGAGATCAATTTTATGTCAACGTAAAGGTATTTTTCGTTTTTATAAAATGTTTATATGAAAAGTTCGTATCGTGCTGTTGTAATATAAAATTATACAGGTGCAGAAAATTTGATCGAAAATCGGGGAATATCTCGAAGGCTATCGGGGAGACAGAAAAAATTAGTTGGCATCCTTGGAGTAGATGTAGTTTGTTTTGAACTGAGTAGAAAATACAGGGCAACACAACAAAGTTTGGCATAGAGATGCTCGTTATCTTGGGGTAAGTATAAAAATCACATTTCTATTTTTACTTTTTTGGGATCACATCGAAAATCTTGAAAAATCTTAAAAAAAGTTCTTAGAATTCCCTTATTACAGAATTACGTACTAAGAAAAAAGTATCACATAACGGTTTTTTTTTCAAATCACTTTAGAGTATTGAGATACATAAAAAAATGTTCAAAAGACTTTTATGAAAAATTTTCACTACAATTTATTTTAATATTTCAAATAGTTGCGAAATTGCGTATTTTCATCATTGCAATGGTTTCGGCTGAAACTGCAGCAAGGCTGAGTAGTGACTGGTTGAAGTGAAACAAGATGCATAACAATTGACGCTTTCTCCTATGTACTTTTATTTCGTTGCTAAATATATCGCTTATTTTACGATTTTGATTTTCTTCGTATTTAAATGGTTAAGACCAAAATATTTAGCAACAATTATATTATCCACCGCAATTTTACAACAAGAAATAAACAATGAGCTTTGAAACGAAACCATAATCGAAACCAGCTTCACAGTATGAACAATTGCAACTTCGATCGAAATCATTTGCCTAAACCACGCAATTTCGGCACAGTGGGATCATAGTATTATACTTCATTGAGGGCATGGAAAACTTGAAAATTTATCCACGAACATTTATAGTTATATTTTTTTCAAATGTTAAACACATTTATGACCGATTTACTTAAGGTATAGGAAAACTTTGAGCACATTTTGCTAAAATTTCCCAAAATCATGATGTGAACTGAAAAAAGTAAAAACAAGGTTTGTGATCCTTATAAGAACATGCTTTAGAAAAGGTGTATTTCAACACAGAACTTTTTTAAAAATTATTTTTTGTTGCACTGTGAATTGTATTTCAATATTTCAAATTGTGAAGGAATAAAGTATACAATGTTAATGAAAGCTCCATCCCATTGACATTGAACTTTATACTGCTAATGCTATTTGAATTTTGTTATCATTGAAAATTGTTATTGGGAATAGCATTTATTGGCAATTGAAATGTATCACTCATTTAAAGTTTAACTCTATTTTTGTCTTTTTGTTTCAGAAATACAACATCAGCAGCTGACAAGTTTGCAACTCCTAAAACGCTTACCTTGCGAACTTTAATTCAAGATTAATGATCACATAATTCGAATGTAAGTCAAAAGTTTTAACAAAAATCCTATTTTATATTGAATATTTTTATTCGGAAAATGATAACTTATTTTGAAATCTTATAAACGATATTCTGGGTGGGAATTAAAATAAAGTGTTTAGAACAGGCAGATCAGATAAGACCATTTTGTAACGTTCCACGATTCGTTCTAAGCACGGTTGCCACTTTGGTACAATTCTACCAAATTTTTTTCTATATTTCTGCTTTTGGTACATTGGTACATGTTTTTAAAATCTGGTACATTCTGTGGGCAAAGTTAGCTTTTATAATAATTAAGAATTGTAAACTTATGTTCAAAATATTTTTTGTTGAAAAAGGTAAAATTTAAATACACATATATATAATATATAATGCTTTCAAAAAAATTGTGTGTCGGACGTTGAGAGTCTCATTATATCTAGTCTATATATTTCAATTAGTGTGTTACTTTTTATAAAGGATGTAGTCTGGTGTCCCGACCTTATTTTTAAGGTTATTTCGGGAATTTTTTATTATAACAAAATAAAATGTGATCATTTCATTTTTTTATATGTTATTATTGACATCTTTAACTGTACAAAAAATAGTTTTTGAATTTATTTTACGAATTTTTGCAGTGTTTTTTACGGCCAAATAGGGCACCTAAAAAAAGATGTGGGGCTAGCCTCGGTGATTACAGTACTTAAAGTCTTCTTAAACAAAAAATTTATATAGATTATTTTTCTGTAGGCTTATCATTCTAGCAGGTAGAAGATTTAAGCATTTGGATTAAATATAATAACAAAATGGCGGACTTCCAAACATTTTTTTTTTTAATCGTTGTAAAAAATAGGAAATAATGATTAAAAATAAACAATTCTACTACCTGCGAGAGCAATTGGCGTGTAAAATAACACATTAAAAGTCCAGCCCAATCGGTTCGATAGAATTCTCTCAGACCCCTGAGCCGGTCAATAAAACGTTGTTTCGAGAAAAACGCTTTTTAAGTTTGAGCTATGACTTCGAAAATATTTTGAGTTTCGGTCTAAAATTTTTACAGTATACTTTCAATATATTGTAATTTCGAAATGCATTTAAAAAAATAATCGATTTTTTGAAACTCGAACACCAGACTACATCTTTAATAAATAACTATTAATATTATTTATTTTATTGGTACATTTTCCCCCCATTTGGTACATTTTTTTTGTAAATATTGGTACAAAATAAAGTGAGCAAGTGGCAACCGTGGTTCTAAGTGATCTCTGTAATAGTTCTTCATATTTTATAGTATTTTAATAAAAACAAAGTAAAGCATTATTGCTGGTGTTACACCATGCAATTTAGAGTTAAATAAAAACTTCTTCAAGTATTTTTACAAATAAATATTGATAGTCTACTTTCCCTTCTTAGATTTCGTATTCTGTATTCTCTTTCTTTTTTTTCTAATAATATTTATTTGTCTGTTTCCCTTTAATAACATTTTTTTTGTGTGTTTTTTTTTTTTATTTTTCTAACACTTTTGTAATTTGACTCTTTCACTAGCCCCTCAATTTTGTATTATTATATTTTAGGTTTGCACCCGGCAACATTTTTTGTTTTCAGTTCCGTGCAACATGCCACATTTTTATTTGTTGCTACTACTGTTCCTATTGTTTTGCATTTCTCTGCAACATTTGGCAGCAGATTTTTATAGCGCATGCGTGCCAAATCCTGCGAATTATGTGATTAATTGCGGTGCTATTTGCAGTTTTTGGCTTTAGCGCAGTTGCGGTTTTGTTTGGTAAACTAATTACAGGGGTGATTTTTTCAGGGTTGATTTTATACTGCGATATTCTAATGCACCCACTTTTGCTCAAAATAATCATTAATTTTTTAACTTTTTTAGTTGTTTTAAAGAACATTTTGAAATTTATTTTAGGGGAATGCAGGTATTTTATTTTTAAGTATGTATTAATGGTGTTGCCATATGTTGCAAAAATTAATTGAAAAAATTTTAAAATTTTATATTGTTTAATTTTTATTGATTTTAACTATTTCGGTTATTATTAAAAATTTATAGATCCGATGTTGAGATAATAAGTCGTTGAGCAGAATTCTACTACCAGTTCGGTGATATTACCTGTGACTTCTAGGTACAGTGACTGGTAGGGTATGGCCCTATTTTATTGATTATCACTAAAATAATAATTCATGTTAATACGCGTGTCCGTCACACTTCTACAAGTAGCAAAACTTATGTATTTACCTTTTTATGTTTGGTATTTATATCTCTACTACTTAAAAAACTAACAAAATAAAAAGAAAATTTTATCCAAAAAAAAATAAAATTAAACAAAACAACCTGAGCCACCCCTAACTCCTGTCTACACTACCCATATAAATTAAAATACATTTTGAATAAAAGATTTCCCCGTTTTTGTTTTTTTTTTTTGTGTGTTTGGTATAGCATAAAAGCACAACCCTAATGCGCATGCGCATATGTTACAACAACAACAAAACACTTGCATAATATTGCCACACAACAACGCAATAGAATAGTTTTTCAAATTCCAAAAAAAGAAAAATGAATTTTCGAGGGTGTGTTGAACTAAACAGAGAATTGTTTAGGTATAGAAAAGTATTGGTGCAAATTGGTATTGGAAAAGGAGCAGCTGCTGCTGCTGCTGATTGTGAAAGTGTCTGCTTGTCGACATGTCTATCAGGTCCTTCACCGCATATATGAAGTTTCAAAATGTTTTGTATATCCTGTTATTTTAGTTTCACCAATATTTTTGAAGAAAATCTTAATTTTTTCGGCATCTGTGCAATCAGACTACATCACATACATACATCAATATTTATAGGCTTAGCAACAGCATCTTTGAAGTTATTTCGTTTTGTAATGAATTGCTTGCGTAGAAGGATAATAAAACTTGTATATACATAAGTATATATTTTCAAAATATTTTAATGATATACTTTAAAAGGATATAAGTTTCCGTAGATGCAACACTTGCGTTTGTTTGTGATATTATTCAAGAGACATGCGCCAGCTGTTTGAAATAGAAATTTTATGATGTGTTGGCACTAATGGTTGAACATGACAGTTGTGGCAATGAAAATTTTCAATTATCTCCATAAAGAAGGTTAGAAAGATATAAAACAATTAAATATAAATGAATTTTATTTAATTGTTTTTTATATTCTGTTCAAGTGAAAACAAGAGACTTAAGTAACGAACTTGAATATTACACAAAATATAAAATTAATTTGTTCAACGTATGGTGTGGTGAGGAGAGTTAACTTGTTGGTTCAAAAATATATCGTTTAATTTAAGAGAAATGTGAAATTATATAGTTGTTGAGATATTGTAGCAAATTTTGCCTCCACGTATATATTCCAGAGTCTTCACGAAACTTCTAGGAGAGATTGAGAGAAGTTCGCTCTTGTCTCTCGTGTCTCTCGTCAAGTGTGGGTGCACATATATTTTTCAAAGTCGGTAATCTGATTCTGTGATTAATAAATTACACTGTTTAACAAATGGAAACTTCTGAAAACGAGCAGAGACGGGACAAATGCACTTAAGGTAATGGGGGGTCGCTGAGTCCGAATCCGTGGTCCGTTTTGCTCTGCTACACGCAAAGAAAAAAACGTTTGTCGCCCGTTTGTGGAGAATATATTACTTTTACGCTGAACAAAAATGTTTCTGAGGAACGTTGCCGTGTTTGCAAAAACCAAAACCGTTTTCTGCAAAAGATTAACAATTTCATGATGAACGAAAATTCGTTCACGATAAAATTAAGGCAATTTTCTTTTCTGGCAAATGAAAAAAACGTTTCTGCTAAACGAAAATCCATAACTCTCTTCTCTTTTTATTTTCGTTTTCCTCTCATCTCGCTCTCTTCGTAAAAAGAAGCAGCAGCGACTCTTACATTCAAACTCCACACAACAACAAATCAACACAACATAACGGGAAGTATCATTTTTCAACGCATTATTGAAGAATTTTAATTGTGCATTGAAATTATTTCATCACATTTCTTTTGGTCTATATAAAAGTTTATATAAAAGTGCGTGGTGTTTATAAAAAACTAATAAAAGTGTGTGATTTATAATAAATAATACAAAAATTGTAATAATATAATTTTATGTAAATTTCATATACTTTTTCTAGTTTTTAATCAGAAAATTTTATTTAAACAAAAACCACAATAAAATGCCAATTTATATATGAAAATTGTTTTTGCTTTCTTTTTTATATTTTTCAGGGAAATATTGAATTTTATTGCAAACGTTTTTAGTTCATCGTAATTGAACCGTTTATGATGAATAAATCTTCGTTCATGGCAACCGAACACAGTCGTTTATGATAAATAAATGTTCGTTCATCATGAAAACATTCCAAGAACGTTCCACGTTCGTTTAGTGAAAATTTCGTTTCTGAGAAACGAATATTTTCTTTGCGTGTACGTCACAATTTTTTATATATTTTTTTATTGGCATCAACATTTTTAAAATTGAAAAAAAAAAAAAATTAAAAATGCAGTTCATATTTCTTTTCATCAAAATATCCATTTTTACAACAAAAAATTTTCGATTTTTTTTAATTTTTTAACTTGAACATTTTTTTTAAAATTTTTTTTTTAAATTAATTTATTTTTTCGTTTTTTTTTTTTTCATCCTCATTATCATTGTTCACTTTTATCTCGTCGTTAGCTTAACCCAGTAATGCCTAGCGGTGCCATATGGCACCTTGCCGCTGAGCCGTTCCTGCGCCAGGTTAAAAAAAAAAAATTTGTCTCAAGTTACTTTCTTGATCTATCTACTTTGTGCTCTTGATCAATTAAATCCTAAAAATTTCTTCGGATTCGGACTCAGCGACCCCCCCATTACCCTAAGTACACTTGTCCCGTCTCCGTTCATTTTTGGCTGTTGAACAGTGTTATCATTGTAAATTTTCAATAAATTAATACTGTATGAAATTAGTAGCCTTCAAAATAATTATATTTACAAATCTCCTATGACTGTTGAGATATCATTGTTAATTTAGATCTCTTTCCAGGTTAGAAGTCTTCATACTCCGCCACATTGTAATGAGAAAACAAGTAGGTCGGCTCAGTTTCGGCCTGTGTCAGTGGTGTTCAAAAATATTTTGATTTCGATGCATTTGGAAAGAGATTGTTGGTTAAAATCCCCCCGATTATGTCTATTATCGAAATTAGCATTAGTTTTTATTTATTAACACATTTATATTTTCCAATGTGCTCAAAAAGGTTCCGCCTTGCTATCCATGAACTCTCGTATCCAAGAGAGGGGTTGAGAAGCATATTTTTTTTCTTTATTGATTGCGTACATAAATCTTATACAACTATATAGCTTTCTCCCTTCTCTTTTCCCTTCTTTCCCCTTCAAATATTGACTAGACTTATATTTTTCGGATTCAAACTAAGTTGCATTTGAAAGATATGCGTTCACGCATATTTGCTTCTGAACAACGACTAAACTTTATTATTATAAACTTACATTAAGAGAGGTTACAACCAATATATATATATATATATATATATATATATATACTAAGCTTACCTTTATATATAAATCTATATGTTTATAAAGCTCAGCTTGATACATAACAGCATTGACGGAGGGAAGGAGTTGATGAGCTAAATTCTCTCGATTATATCTTATATGGTTACTGAGTTATCGTTGTATATTTTGACTACAGTAACTTTCTGATTCTATTTACACAAATTCCATGGTTACTGAGGTATTATTGTAAGCTTTCATAACACCAATATTTAAATTCAAAAGAATTCTGCTTTACTTCCTTGGGAAGGGTTAGAGAGGCTAATTGGCATTCCCTCCCTTCTCATCATCCCCCAACACCTCCCCCACCTCATATTTTGTGTACACTTTTATTTTTTGTAATCTTAGTCTTCAAAAAGATTTTGCTTTCGATGCATTGGCAGGGCAAAAGGTAAAGGGGATAATTCTCCTTTGGTTATCATTGAATGTGTTGACTAGAGCCATCAGCTTTCAAAATTATTCTACTTTTCCGTGGACTGCTGTATTTTTAGGTTGGGAGTTGAGAGGAGTAATCTTTCCCTTACCCCCATAGCTTTTCACCACAAACTTTCCCTTTTTTTTAGAAACATTAGTCTAATTTTGAATGAAAGAATTCATTTGTAAAAAAGTCAATTAAAAAAATTGATGCAAAAATTTTACGATACTGCTTCTAAAGTTTCTGAGATATCATTGTAAATTTAAACTTATTTTTAAAATTTTACACAGAATTTAAATTCCTGAAATAAATTGTAGATATCTAAAAATATCTCCTAAGTATTTTTTATCTCTATTTTATTCTAACCAATTAATTTCTTCTTGCATTTAAATTCTCTTAGAAATTCTATAGTTTCACACACATATCTATGTACCACATTATTTTTATTTATTTTTTTTTTAATCAATCAAATTTGTAACTTAAATAATTTTGTAATAAATGATTCCTTTGACCATAAGAGTTCATCAGATTCATTCAACTTTAAATATTGCCAAGTATCAAACAAGAATATTTTTTCTTATTTTTCCTCACTTCTGTTGCAACATCATCAAAAACATTTTCGGTGTGAACATCTTTTAGTTTTCGTTGGTATTTCACAATTTGTTTGTTTCTATTGTTTTTGTTGTTATTAATTTTGGCGGCAAACTGCCACCTACCAATTCAACTACCTACCTACCTACCTGCCTGCCTACCTATATCCAACGACCGGTCGATCCACAATGACGCCGACACACCGGTGCTGATGCGCGTGACTGAGACTTACCTTGGCTTGGCTTCCTACGCATGCGTGCGCGCGCTCACTTCGAGATATCACCTGCTGTGTGGCTGTGGCTATGTGAATGTCTTTTTCTAATATCTTCTATTTATACACCTAGAAATTTAGTAGATTTTTCTATCGATTTTTCGTTGAGAAAAATTAAATGTTAATTTAATTAAATAGTAGCAAATTGTTTTACGTTTTATGAGCAAGCTGTGAGATTGTGAGCTGTGAATTATGTGTATGTAGTGATTTAGTATATCGTTTTTGTATGTATGTAGATTGCATAAATTATGCAAAATTTGTAATTTGAGTGGAGTGAGTAGGTGCCCAGTGACATCTCACATTAGTGAAGGAGTGTAAATGTAAATTTAATTTGATAAAGTAGGTTGAAATTTGGCAAATAATAACACAAAATAACCATTTAAGTGAGTGTTTAGGCAGCTGCTGTTATGCTGAAAGCATTTCCCCTTTTTTTTTGAATGATTTTTTTTTTATGCTTTTTAGTTACTATTTTTCACTTACATACATATGTACATATATAGGTAGGTAGGTACTTTATGCTTTCGTATTCTATACAATATTACAAGACTTTACTTCCTGTAATTTTAATATAGTTTTTTTTTATTTATTTTATAATTATTCGATTTGAATAAATATTATTTGGTACAATGCTCACAAGTGCCACTTGCAGTGCTTACATTTCTATGTAACCCTATATTCCAAACCTTCAGATTACATTCATATAGACCACTGCAGTTTAATCGATTCATGTGAGTGTGTATGTGTTTGTATCAGGCACTCTGAAGTGTGTGTGCTTCACTGCATCCTTTTTCTCCTTTGTTCTTTGTTCTTTTTTTTTTTACTTCCACGCTCATAAATTTGTTTTGCTACCCGCATTTACCCGATTACGCTTGATTTTATTCGCTTAAAGTTTTTTCCCTTGATGGTTACTGATAACTGCTGCCTGTGTGCGCATGTGTGCCACACTCGTGTGCTTGTTTTTTTTATTGCATATATGCTTAATTATTTATTGTGACTTTGCTAAAAATTGCGCGCAGTTATGTGGTGCAATAAAACAAAAAAACTCACTTCAACTTTTTTATAGAAGTGCAACAAAAAATTGAATTTTTGTATTTCCGTTCCGGCATATTTGTACTGCCAATTTGTTTATAAAAATATTTTTTTAGTTCTTTCCAGAGGCAACGAATTTTAAAATGAAGCAAGGTTTTCATTTCAAGGCATCACAACAAAGTATCAGAACCTGAGGGTTAATTTGTTAAATTTAGCGAAATTTATTCGTTGAGGAGGACTTCCCAGCTGAGACTTAAACTTAAACTGTGATTTGGATTGCTTTTTATGTCTGCAAAATACCCTTCGATAAACGATAAGATCTGAAATTTAAAAATCTGAAATATGAAAATACAGAGGTAGTAATTTGGCGATCACCTTTTAGTAAAGTCCACTACCAGAACAACTAATCAGAATTCAAACTAAACACCCTGCATCAGGACAGTGGGATTAATAAGTTTATACACCACTGATACACTGAAAGTGGGGTAGAATAAATTAACCATCAACTTTTCATTAACTAATGAGCCTTAGTTGGGTATAGCACAATGGTCCTCGTTGACTGAATGCTTTAGTTAAGTCCAGCCCACCCACAACTCTAAACTCTAAATAAGCCTTAGTGCCCCGTGATTTGGCTAAGAGGTGGTGGGTGCCTGTTCTTACGGTCACAGCCAATGGCGGTTCTAGGATTTAGGTTTGGGGGGGAGGGCGGGGCTGATTTCACAAAATTACCAAAACCCAAACCTAGACCAAAGACTAGTGCAAAAATTTTATAAAATACAGTTCAAAAATTAAAAAATAACTGGAACAAAACTGAGACCAAAATTCAGACTAAAATCGGATAGAAATTTAGGCTGAAATTTCGACCAAATTTCAAACTAAAATCCAAATACTTTTTTCAGATCGAACCAAATTCAGATCAGAAATCTATGTAGATCAAAATGAGACCAAATTCAGATTAAAATCTTGATTATGACTTTTCTGATGGATTTATATTGTTAAATGATCTATTTTGAGAAAACAATTTGAAGGAAATTTTAATTTCCTTTGAGAAAAAATTTTGATGAAACAATTTGATCTCTCTATTTTTTGAGTGATTTTTGTTGAAACAAAAACCCGAAAAAAATTAAATTAAGATAACAGTTGATTTGGATAGTACTTTAAACGAATTTTTAAAATATATATTCATATCCAACCATTTCATTTTTATGAAAAATTAAATACGTTCTTTATGCCTGTTATACATTACTTAAAATATAAATATACCTTAATTTGAGCAAAAAATTTCAACGAGATCCGTACACGCTTTCGGGTATCGGGCAACAACCGGTTACAAAAAAACAATGTTCAGACCACGAATCGGACCGAAATTCGAACAAAAATCGTCCGAAATGGGATCAAATTCAGGCCAAAACTCAGAAAAAACCCAAAATCCACACCGAATCAAAACCAAAATCAGTTTTAAAATTCATTTCAAAATTCAAAAAACAAAGTTTAGACCACAACTCAGACCAATAGACGAATTCAGACCAAATTGTAAAACAAAATTCAAAACGATTTCGGACCGAAATTCAGATCAAAAAAGTATCAAAATCAATCCAATTCAAACGAAAATATTAACCACAACTCAAACTTAGAGTTTGATTAAAACTGAGGCTAAAAACACGCCAAATGGAAAATAAAAGCAAACCGAAATTTTGAAAAGAAATCAGATCAAACGCTAGAAAGCAAACCAAAATTTAGACCAAACATGGATTAAAACTCAAACTAAAATAAATCAAAATTCTGACTTACAATCAAACCAGAATTCAGATCAAAAACGGAAAAGTTAAACGAATATCAGACTATAATTCAGTGCAAAATTCAATCCAAAAACTTGTCAAGCTTTCTAAAAGTAGGACATTTATAAGCTGGCGTTGAAATTGTAGATTTAATGCAGTCTGAATGTACTTAATAACCAGTTGCACTGTAAGGTGGATCCTATTGGCATCCGCCCAGCATGGTGGCTAATCAGAATTGATTCAAATATCCGACCCTATTTTAATATTTATATTAAATTATTATTATAAAATAATATTTTAATTCTTAAAGTTTTTCGTTTGTTGAAAATATATACATACTTTTCACTGCTGATGCCTTTTTTTGGAAAAATCTAAATATTTTTGATCTCTCAAAAATTACTGTTTACTATAAGATTGTCGGAATTTGGGGTGAGAACCCCCGATCTGGATACGCTACTGGTCACAGCCACCAACGGATCCAAAGAGAGAGGGAAGATTTGGGCCAGTCATTATGATTGTTGATGAATCTGTTCGTAATTATAATGAATCTGTTCATAATAAACCTAAATGAATGTGATGAACGTGTTCAAAATATGTACATAATACCGAAAAATGTGTTCATATTCAAATAATAATGCTCATAATATTGATTAATGCGTTCAAAAATATAATAAATGTGTTCAGAATATTGATGAAAATGTTTATTTTATTGATTAATGTAAACAACATTTTGATGTGTTCATAAATACAGTATTAATGAATGTGTTTACAATATTGATATATACATAAATGTGTTCGTAATGTTGATGAATGTGTTCGTAAAGTTAATGAATGTGTTCACAATATTGATGAATTGTATTCATAATACTGAATGAAACCTTGTTTTGTTGCATTAAATGAGTTTTAATGAACGATTTTCATCAAATTGCTGAATGAACTTTCTCAAGAGCAGATGAACACTTAAATTTTTCAAAATAAAATTTTAACAAATCATCTCTTCCACGATTTGAAAATTCTTAAGCACCATTTTTTTTTTTTTTTGGAATTTGAAATACAACACAGGAAATATCAACTAGATCTCTTCACTCCATTTAAAAATTTCAATTCATTTAATTGCCGTCGTCATCCTCATTGATGATGACGACGCTCGACCTCGGCATCTAATTAAAAGTTGCCCTTCATAATTGTATGGAATGTATTTAAATGTCAGCGACAGACAATTTTCTAACCACTGCTGCTCCTACTTTCCTTGTCTCTTTCTCTTTCCATCATCATTCCACTATAGTATTTTTAATTATCCTTGCAACATAAGTAGTCAAGCATAATTGAGCACCCGCACTTGTAACATTATGAGCGATCTAAGTAGAATAAAGTAGATGCCTATGACAAGCGCAGACGACAACAAACAAGATGCGGGTGCAAGAATTGTCTCTTCACTAACCAGCAATTATATAAACCATGTAGATATTTGATATCTTTATCTTTAGTTGGTGCATTTATTAAAGTGCAATTGTTAAATTGCAGCAAACAAATTTATTAAAAGAATTTTGCCCCATTCAGTTCAGTAAAAGAGAAATCGCCGACGTTGACAACGGAAGTTCATGACGTTGTTGATGACGCCATTTGTATACTAGTAAGCACTTGGTACTTTAGCATACGCCCATATTTAACACAGCTGCAAATTCTCATCATTTGTACTTCGTAAATGAAGATGTGGTAAATTCAACTCTCAAGCATTGAAAAAATTTTTTATATTTTTTTTTTATTTTAATTAAGAAACTACCAGCATTGTTTAGTATTTATTTTAGCTAACTGTGGAACTAATAATATTCAATGGTTACTTTAAGTTCTTGAATATGTATACGTCTCTGTGGCATTGGATTTTTAACCATGAATGCTGTGAAGTTGTCTAAAATGATTTCAATATGTTACGCCCGATATTTGGAAAATTCGCTGAAGTTCTTTAAATTTATATTTTTCTTTAAGTATTTTTTGTATCAGTGATTTATGGATTTTAAACAAAAAACAGTTTCCAATAAATACCTTGACTAAATACCATTTCAAAAAGCATGTGTGTATGTTACGTTGTTGTTGCTTGTGGGTTTCTTCATTCGCTTAGCGCCGGCGCATATGTCGATTTTCATGAAATTGCCTGAATCAACTCATGTAGCTACGAGTATTTTGTTGAGTTAATTTTTTTTGATTTTTCTCACGTCTACGTCTTTATGCACACACCTAGAAAGAATAGAAACCATGAATATGAAGTAAATTACAAAAAATTCACTTAAGGATCATAAAATTGAAGAAAACCACATACTTAATATGGAAATACTGTTAGAATTTTAAGCATTTTGGTCATGATTTAACTCAAACCGTGTTCTAACTCTGACCTATCGCAATAAATCGGTAACTGTAATACTGAACAACTTAGCGCTTTTTTGAATAGTTGTGTAATCTCTGTGTTATTTATATGGGAAACATAAAGACCCGATGCGCGACCTCTAAACATTGCGTCTCTGAGCCCGTGCTTCGTGAAATTTATTTTTACAACATAAGCTGATGTTTCAGACAAAAGCCGCGCTTTTTGAAAAATTCGAAGCAGTCTAATGCACATAATATGTGTGTGTATTTGAACCTTTTTTTTTGTTTAGTTTTTGAAAAACTCTTCCCTCATTTAGAGTTTCATAAAATTGAAAATTTGAAATCTTGTACACAAGGTTTTTTTTTGAGCCAGGACAACTAATTTTTCTTTTATATTTATCTAAAAAAAGATTGCAAAAAGACCTTCGGAGCAAAGGTTAGAAAATCTGAGAAAATTCGAATTTTTCTTTGTGCTGGAGCGCCATTTAAATACTGACCGATTAAGGCGAAATTTTGTGCACCAGGATTTTTTAGACCAGAAACCCTCATTTTGTTATAATCTACAAAAAAATATTTTGCTAGGGGCTCCGGAGTAAAACTTTGTAAAAATATTATAAAACTCTAAATGAGGCGGAGGTGATTTTTAAAAAAAAAATTAGTAGTTTCAATTAAGAGACCTTCTTTTATTGAATTATCTTTAACATTCATTCATAGAAATCTGAACAACTTATTCCAATTCCTGACAATTTAATGTTGAACTTCGCTGGGGGTGGATTTGGGATGTCCTCGCATGCAACTCAGACCTGTATAGTAATGATTACTTTAAGAATTGAATTCCCCCTTAATTTATATCCTTGTTATTATGATTGGTAATAAGCCTTTCAATAGAATTTATTTGCTGGGAATTATAATTGTTAACAAACATTTGAAAAATATGGAATTGATCTTTCCTTGTGTAATCAACTATTTCAAGAAACTTGAATTTTAGTAACAACGCATATTCATATATTTCATTCAATACACAGCCACACAAAAAGAAATGTTTTTTCGAGTCCGGGGGCCAGACCATGTTTATTATATATTTGGGGTAGCTGAATTCGAGGTCCAAAAATCAAAGTACGTCTGGGTTCTGACATAACCTCAAAAAATCTCATGCAATTTTTTTCGAGCCAGATCATGTTTACTATATGGTGTCGCTGAATCCGAAACCAAAGTCCTTAAAACTCTAGCATGTCGGGTTTTCGACTTATCTTAGATAGCGAAGTATTTTGCAGGTTATGTCGAAAACTTGATATGCTAAGATTTTTTAGACATCGGATTCGGATTCAGCTACCCCAAAAACATATAATAAACATGATCTGACAGCCGGGCTCGACAAAAAATTGTACGAGGTTTTTTTAAATTATGTCAGAACCCTGACGTGCTGGGGTTTTTTGGACGTCGGATTCAGATTCAGCGATTCCAAAAACATGTAGTAAACGTGGCCTGAGCTCCAGACCTGAAAAAATAATTTCGCTTAAATTCCTTTCTTTAACTTTAATTTATTACATAATAGGGGAGAGTAGGGCAAAAATTGTTAGGGAGTAAAGATAGCATTTGGCTCTGGCAGCTAAACGATTCGTTCAAAAACGGCTGCTGTAAAAATTTAAGTTTTCTGCTCCGCCATCTTTATATATAAAATCGTAGAGTTTTGTGTGTATGTAAGCGTGTAACTTCTGAACGACTTGGCCAATTGAAGTCATATTTCCAGAATGTACTTTCTTGGGCGGGATGATGAAACATAGCTATTCATAGTGGCTTTTAGAAAAGTGGGTGTGGCACCTCCTATGGTTAGGTTAGGTTGGAGTGGCTGTCGAGAGACACACTTAGGCCTGAACGACCCATTGTGATACCACATAGTTGGTGGCACCTCCTATACAAACCTAATAGTTTCTTCGGTTTCTTTTCAGAACCATATATAGCACAGTATAGAAATTTGGTAGAATAACGAGAATTGACAATGCCATGCTATGGGTGGGATTGACAAAAGGGTGTAGGACCTTCCATATAACCAGCATTTCCATTATGAGATACATATTTTAGGAAACATTTAAGGTACGGTACTAAAATTTAAATTCTTTCAGTTTGTTGGATCAGTGGGTGTGGCACCATGCTTCATTTTTATTTTCTGCTACTATTTCTACTACTACTTCTACTACTATTTTCTATTACTTTTAAATTCCTTTTTTCCTGCATATTTTTCTTATTTTCTACTACTTTTTCAACCAATATTTCTACTACTATTTCGTACTTTTTTTCTACTACTTTTTTAGTACATTCTTTCTTATTTTCTACTACTACTTTCTACTATATATTTCACTACTATTTTTTGCTACTTTTTTACAGTTTTTCTACTACTATTTTTTACTATTATTTCAACTACTCTTTCTACTTCATTTTTACAATTTTGCACTACTGTTTAACTATTTTTCTACTACTTTTTCTGCTACCTTTTCTACTACTATTTCCTTCTACTTTTTTGCTGCTATTTTCTACTACTTTTTCCATTCCTTTTTCTACTATGATTTCTACTACTTTATGAAATATTTGATGCCTCATTTTTAAATCAAGAATTTTTACCAAATTCAATGTACGTCCTTGAAGCTTGAATTGTCATTACCAATGTTCAATTTTAAACACCAAGAAACTTCATTCTTCTTCATTGAAATAAATTTCAATTTTAACGATTCTTCGTAGAAAGGGCAGAACAACGTCTGCCGAGTCAGCTAGCTTACTTATAGATTTTTAGTTATGCAGTTCTGCTCATCTTTGAAAAACGGATACAAAGTACAATAAAAACAAAAGATAAGCTGCCAAAAAGAGAAAATGTTTAAAAACCAACATTTTCAATGTCAAAATGGTTTTTTTAATATCACTCAGTAAAGATTTCTTAGAATTTCCTCAACCATTGAAAAAATAAACTCCTGAACGATGTTTGAACAAAAAATTGCTAGCATCAAAGTGAAAAAAAGGAATTCCGTACCCCCTGAAGATTCTTAATGATTTTCAAAAGAACCGACATTAATTTGTCTGTCAAGCTGCTTCGATCTCTATTACAAATACCAAGAATAATTAATGCGAAAAACTGCAATTTATTTTCAATAGAAATATTTAAAGAAAAACAGTCATGAAAGTCTTTGGTGCCCAACATTTTATTATCAAAATCGCCTTTGTGCATAATCTCCTAAAGATTTTTAGAGATTTTTTAAAGGATCAATATTAAATTTTTAGCTTACATCTCTACCTGTAACATTAATTTATAGGACAAAAGAACGGATACAAAAAACAATTAAAACAAAAGAGAAAATAGAAAAAAAGAAGCAAAATGGTAGGAAATAATAAATTAGTTCTTTGGAATCCTACATTTTTAATATCAAAATGGCTTTTTTTAAAATCTCTCAGTAAAGATTTCTTAGAATTTTTTCAGCCATTTAAAAACTAAATACCTGAATGATATTTTAATCAAACTGTAACAAAAGATTTTGGTAGCCCTTGAAGATTCTTTGTGTAAATTTATATCTGTATCATTTTTTTTATATATATACCACATGCTCAAGACAAACAAAAACATGGATGCAAAGAATAAGTTTCTACAAAATGTCCACATGCTGACAAAATGAACGAATTCTAAGCCAAAATGACCTTTTTTGTACAGCAATGAAGTTGAAATTTCTAAGAATTTTTTTTTCGGGAAGAAATTTAACATTATCAATAGCAAAAAGTTTTTTTTTTTGTTAACGGTTTTCAAATGAACCGACATCAAATTTTGACATTTTTCCAAAGATTTATTGTTAAGATATGTTGTTCATGTATTGTCTATACATCTAAAATTTACATGGAGAACTGGTTTTATAAATTGTGAAATTGTCAAAATTGCTATGCAGAGATTTTTTAAGGGCGACAATGGGGATGAAGTCGAAGTTTGTTTCGATTTCCTGGTGCTAGAGGAGACGTCTTTAGAAAAATCGAATTGGTAAGGGTTGTTAGGGATAAACCTAAAGGATAATACAAATAAGGCTGCTGGCCTGAACATTGAGTTTTTCATTTATCAGAACATTGTAGATTTGTTATTCAAAAAAAAAAAAAAATTGTATGTGGGTAAAGATGGATTTGTTTCATATCTTTCAGTTATGATAAAATAATATTTACTAGTGAAATTTTTAGGTCAATGTTTTCCTTTGAAATCGGGTACATCTGTAATAGCTTTATATGCAAATATAATAGCAAAACTTTGTAATAACAAATCAAACAGTAAAAAAATCTGTGTGAAGAAATAAATGCAAAATTTTTGGGCATTGAGAAATTAATAACAAGTTTTTTTTTGGGCACATGTAGTTTAACCAAAACGTTGTCTAAGATTCAAACAAGCCCAGAATTTGTAAATTTGTGCCACCAAATTGTATTCAATGATAATTTACTTACTGCAGTTGAATGTATGGCTGCCATAAACAGGTTTATTGATACTATTGACGGACGATATTTGGAGACAGCTACTGATTTACAACTAATTACACAGTCCAACAAATTAGGATTTTTTGGCTGCAACAGAATAGCCACCCTATAATCCTGAAAGCGAATGTTGTATAGACCATTTTTGTGAAACAAACTTATAGTCCAGCACGTCTCAGTTTTTTTTTTTACGGTTGGTCAAAGTTTTCTTATTTTGATCGAAGGGAGCTGAATACTAAGTGCAAAAAGTGTTATAAATTGATGTCTGAGGAAAATCTTATTGGCAAAGTTGTGCAGTAGAATTTTACAAGGGTCATTTCTGTAGAACATTTTAACCCTTTAATTCCTCTTTTTATGGGACAATTTGACCCCTTTTTTGATGAAAACCTGAAAAGCCCTATCAAAAGAGACATTTAAGGATTAAAATATTCCACAAAAATATTTGCCAGAAAATTTCACTAGGGGTCACCGAAGACATAAAAGTCTTATATATAACGGTTAACGGTTACTAAAGGGAAATAGCAGCCTACCCACATAAATAAAATAAATAATGTAAATTTATCATTATAATTAATTTAGATAACTGTAACATTAATTTTGACCAACAAGGGGACGCCCCCAGGTGTCCGGCGCCGATTCTTCTTATTTTCATAAATGTTGTAGGGACGAAAATCTAATAGACACGTAGGGTATATTTGGCCATACAGTATTGCAACATTTGCAGAAATAAAACCGTTGAAAACGCCAACATTTGTCTGCTGATCACACATTTAACAGCAAGGGACTGTTGCAGCGATGCTGCTTGGTGACGCTAATATTTGACCCGCAGCCAGTACATTTTGAACGTTTTTGCTTCTGCAAATGCTGCAGTAATGCATAAGCGAATATACGCGTATTTTTTTATTGGCAGAAAAACGGTTATAAGTAGAGTTCCATCTCCCAAAGTAGGGGGTGTAAAAGTAGGGGTTCTAAAAGTAGAAAATTTTTGAAAACATTTTTGTCTAAAATTTTCATACCAAAAGTTATACATATGTACAATTTGAGAAAGTGGGATATTGACCTGATATAATGGCGGTGACAGGGCACTGGCATTTTCTACGTCCATGACTTGGATTGAACCGGCAGATCACATACCAAGCGCGTGATAGTTCTGCGTAAATTAAAATTTTGATAGAAGTAAAAATTTATTTCCTTTTATCAGCCGTTAACCATTATATATATGCCTTTTATGTCTTCAATGACCCCTAGTGAAATTATCTGGCAAATATTTTTGTGGAATATTTTAATCCTTAAGTGTCTCTTTTGAAAGGACTTTTCAGGTTTTCATCAAAAAAGGGGTCAAGTTGTCCCATAAAAAGAGGAACTAAAGGGTTAAAATGTTCTACAGAAATGACCTTTGTAAAATTCTACCATACAACTTTGCCAATAAGATTTTCCTTAGACATCAATTTATAACACTTTTTGCCTTAGTATTCAGCTCACTTCGACCACAATAACAAAACTTTGACCCAATGTAAAAAATTAAACTGTGATGTGCTGGACTATAAGTTTGTTTTACAAAAATGGTCTATACAACATTCGCTTTCAGGATTATAGGGTGGCTATTCTGTTGCATAAAGATAAATCATTAAATCTTTTATATTTCTGTATACTTATATTCTAACATCAGCAATCTATATATTATTCTAAGTTTCTATGATTTTTGGAATTTTTTTTTTTGTCAAATACATGATATTTTAATCAAAAACTAAAAAGTTTCTACACACAACTTTTATCTTTCAGTCACATAGGACGTTTTTTTTTTAGCTAAAAATTTGTTTAAAAACGCGTGCAAAATATTAAATATACGAACATAAATACCATATATCGGGGATAAATAAGTAATTTATTAAAATGGCTATGAACAAATTGGATGCCACGCTTGATGACGTTCAAAATACTCGCTTCAGTAATATTTTCCATGATCTCGTCAGGCTATTGTTAAAGCAAACACAATTCTCTGAAACGGAAATTAGCAGTTTATTAATGGTTTATTACAAATTTGTATTGGCAAATGGACCAAGAGCAAAAACCATGACAAAAAAGCAATTTTTCCATCTATTTCTGATTCTCTTTAAAATCTACGACTTACAAATAATTGAACGTACCTTATTACAAATTACAACGGGATCGACAAATGAAGTGGATCCCATAGCATGGGTTAAACTATTTTCAGTATTTATGACTAATAAATTGGAACAAAAGATGAAGTTTGCTTTTGAGGTTTGTATATCGAAGGTAAAAAGTGTTACGCATTTGAAAATATTATATGTATTACTTATAGATCTACAATGTACATGGCTCTGGTTACTTAAATCGAGAAAATATTACACTTGCTGTAGAGAAATTCTTTACAGGTGAAGATGAGGATGAAGTCAATGAATTACGTTCGGTTAGTAGCGCCTGAGATTTTTTCATTTAAAATATAATTTTCATTATGTTTTTTTTTTTTTATTTGCCAGGACATGGTAGATTTGTTATTCAAAAAATTTGATGTGGATAAAGATGGATTTGTTTCATATGAAGATTATTCTTCAGTTGTGATGAAACAACCTTTACTAGTAGAGTTTTTAGGCCAATGTTTTCCGTCGGATTCGGGACAAACCGTTATCGCTTTATGTGCAAATATCATGTCAAAAGTTTCTTTTTAGAAATCAGCTGATTAGTATTAGAACTCTCAAATAAATAACTAAAACTATATGATAATTGCATTTAAAATTTTATCGTAAAAGAAATTAGAGTTTATAATACAATTTTATTGGATGTATGGCATATTCGAAAAATGTTAACTTCTGATTCGTTTTCAGCGTTACCAAGTCTAAGGTATATGTATTTTCGATAAAATTGCATTGAAGTTGTATTTCCAAACGCATGCTTATTATCCACACTTGCTCTTATTCCCTGCAACTAAGTAAGCCTTTAATTTTTCTTGTTTAGTTTCTTGCACCTCCACACACAAACGTTTCTTTCTGCTTTTGTACCACTGCGGTTTTTTCAGTGTAATATTCAAAATCACTTGTATTATTCCAGAAGATCTAGCGATGCTACGATTATTATATATCAATTTAAAGAGCTTGACTAGTAGGTTAGACAAAAATCAGATTTAAAAACGGTTAAGCCAATTCCAAAATATTAGCGTCGGAAGTTTTTTAAAATTCGCTCATTGAACAAAGCATTACATCGTTGTAAAAATCATTGCTTAAGCGGGAGTAAATAATAAATTAAAGAAAGAGAGAAGGCATGAGTAACGGCATTTCTCAGAATTATCTAACGAATTATCTGCATACACAAATAACAAAACATACACCAACGAGTAGTTTGGTTCTCTTTTGATATTTGTTTTTCATAAAGAGATTTCTTCCGAAAAAAACTAGCCCCAGTTACTGGGGCCTTACCGACTAGTTTTCTTTATTATGGAAAATACTTCCTCTCACACTCAGTTGTTTTAGCTGTTAGAAGAAGAAGAAGGAGAACCAATAGCAATAATCATCTATTTTTATTTAAAAAATATTGCAAAAGGGGCTCCGAAACAAAAATTGGGAAACTTTTTAATTTTATATATGGACCGACCAATTTTGTAGAGATTTTGCACATCAGAGTTTTTTTTTTTGGGCCAGAAATCTCATTTTTGGCTTCTATTTTGATTTGAAATATAAAATATTTTCAATATTTTTGCTCCGCAGCAAAAATCAGTAATAAGTGGAACTTTTCCTTTTACTGGAACGCCATTTATGGACCTCCCAATTTTGTTGAAATTTTATTCACAAGATTTTTTTTTTTTGCCAAAGAATCTTTTTTTGGTCTCTATTTTGATCCAAAAATATTCCAAAGGGGGCTCTGAATCAAAAATTAGTAACAATTTCATGAAACTAAAAATGCTGAGGATATTTTTTCTAAAAAAGAAAAGTTTATATCAAACATCTTGTCTCTACCACCTTTTCCAAAAAAAAAAAAAAAAAAAAAAACAAATCTGTCACGATAGGGGTTAAAAAATCGATCCACTCTAATGCATGCGTTTGAACCAAAGAACAATTAAAACAAAAGATTACATACATTTCTGAAAGAAAAAATGTTTGCATTCACAAAATAATGTAATTGCTTCCTTTATACACATCATTTCTAAAATGGAGATACTTTTTTTGAAACCGATTTCCAAGAATTTTTTTAATAACATAAATTTATATACATTGGCGGTCACAAAAACCGCACCATCCACCAATTTCAAGAAAATCGTTTAAAATGGGACTTAAACCTGATTTTGTTTTAGTGAATGGAATTTTTTTTTATTTTTGGAAACAAAATGAACAAAATTGCGAAAGAAAAATCACACATACACACAAATTTTATTACTTTTTAATTAAAACAAAAATATGGAAGAAATTTCACGTTTTTGAGGGCATTGATTAAAAGTAAGTAAAAATAAAAATATTTGTTATTTTTTGAAGGTGTAAACTAAGATTAATTTGTTTCATAATAGAGTCATAAGCTAAATTGTGTAGTTTGATGGTGCCCGTCTCTTAGCCTTTCTTATGGCCGTTATCTTGAATGGCATAGAGTCGACAAGCACTTTAAGGATATCATTCATTATTTTTTTAATACTAAACTATTTTCAGAACTCCAACAAGGAATTTTTTATTCTTTGGCATGTTTTGAGCAGCTTTCCGTTTCATTATATGACAGAGGGGCTCTATCGGACGAGCTACCTAATCATTCCCGCCAGTAAGTTCTGATATCATCGAAAACATTTTGAATCTGCAAACAAATATCTACTTTTTTTACTATTTCTAAAGTTATCCAACATTAGGCATTAACTACTAATTAAACTTTGCCAATTTGTCGTAATAATATGCCGCAGAAGTCGTCTGAAAAAATACCGTCATTAATGAGCGAAAGCGTACCACAATTGG
Source organism: Toxonevra muliebris (assembly GCA_963691655.1). Classification (NCBI taxonomy): domain Eukaryota; kingdom Metazoa; phylum Arthropoda; class Insecta; order Diptera; family Pallopteridae; genus Toxonevra; species Toxonevra muliebris. Next base: position 52,839,346 of record OY829329.1, read on the forward strand.
CTTACAGAAATTGCTCCATAAAATTTTTTCCAAATTTTTGGGCATTCACAGTCCCTTCAATATGGTATAAGAGACCCATCCAAACTATCTGACTTTGTGGGAATTTGACTATTATAACCTACACAGTTAACCTTCTATTGCTCTATATCTAAGCAACGCAAGTACCGAAGATTAAATGCGTATAAAAAATTGAGTTTAATTTGCCCGATCATATAACTTTTCTCGAGTCTGCCAGAGTTCAATTGCTGTAGTTTTTAGTCCATGCCAGGCGATTTGTTTCCATCCATTTCGTCAACAACGACTTTTTGACTGATCGTCTCCCATACAAACCGAACTTTTGTTTCTTTCTGCGTAAGGTTTCGACATTTATATTAACGTTGTAATAGCGCTTTAGCTCAGTCCTTATTGTGACTGCACTTTTGAATCGATAATTTATGGTTCTCTTTCAGGTTAATGCCATTTTCTCTCGTATTTGTCTTCCATAGTCTTCTTTATCCTTTTGTCCTTTCAAGCGGGTACAAATTCCCTTTTTTTTGGATCAGGCCAACACCAGTCGAATGTAGACATCAAATTTCTTCAGGTATTTAACTTTATGACACTCATTGATACCTAAGAACAAAAATTTCGACGATTTAGTGGTACGACAATTGTTTATACTTTGCAGTTGTTTTCGGCACTTTTTCAAAAATTCTTCTTTTCGCCAAACAAGCGCAATGAAAAAATGGTACATTCCGCTTAAATACATTCTTGAAACATAAACAAGGGAATCTCCTTGACAAGGGAAGGGAAATTTGGGCAAAGTTAGGAAATATTGCTGAAATTGCTGCAGTATTGCAAGTGGCAAGGCCGTATTTTTTTTTTTGGGGGGGGGGGGGGGAGGTTTGGGGGTTCTGACACCCCTCCCCCCGAAATGCGGAAACTTTCTTCTATTTTTTGATATTAATTGCCAGTGGATGAAAAAAAAGTCAAAATAAAATTTATTGAACAGTTTTTAAATATTTTTGACTTCTATCGGTTTCTTTCTAAAAAGTGAAATATAAAAAAATAAATTTGAAATCTTAGTTACACTATGCGACCAGATCCGATTTGTTTTCTTTGACATGAGGTTTGACTTTTGATACAAAAAGAGAAGGTGATGCTGAGCAATTCTGCATTTATAGTTTTTTTAGGTCAGTAACTGTTTTTGATTTACAGTTTCGGGTTTAGGGCTCATTTGGAAGGGCATGATTCAGCCTATAATTTGTAGATTTCGAAGTTTGTAGCCCACCAGTGTTCAGCTCTCCAATTTTTAAAAATGGCCAAAAATTCTATTTTAGGGCTTTCCATTCCATTTTTTCTAAAAAGTGGCGTGATGGGAAATTTTTGAACTCAGATTCGTGTTCAGTATAAAAAATTCATTCACAAACACTAGGAGCAGTTTTATTCGCAAAACAGTAATAGTGGGTCAGCTCCAAAGTTCTAGGAAACAATCTTCAAATGTAATTAATTCTTTTACCCATTATTGCTCAGAGCACCCGACTCGGAAGACCTCTTTCAATGCAGTAACTGCATGAATTTCGGAAATATAAACCAACCTCATCCGGATTCCTTATCATGGGCCAAATTCCCACTGATAATCATTTGAAAAAAATGAGCCTCTGACTATTTTTAGTATTTTTGGTAATTGTTTTGAGTTCGGGCCCATCATCAGTAATGGCAAGTCAATGTCAATTTTCTTCGAATGAAAAGACCCCCGAAAAAGAATCCTGGCTACGGCCCTGGCAAGTGTTGCGGTTTTTGTGACCGCCAGTGTATATATATACCTAGTTAGAATCAATATTGTTAGCACCCAAGAATAAAACAAAAGACAATTGAAAATTTTTTAATGATTTTCAAAAGAACCGACATCAAATTTTTGGCACTTTTGCTAAGATTTATGTGGGTATTAATTTATCTGTTACCATTGCTGAAAGTGGTTAAGCGCAAAACAAAAGACTCACACAACAAACTTTTCACATGTAAAACAAAAGAGAAGGGAATGAAATGGGCATAAAACTGAATTCAAGATTTAATTTTTGGTTTTATTTAAAATATCCTTTTTTCAACACTACATAAATGAAGAATGGATTTCTTAGAATTTGTATTTAAAAGAAGTAGTAATAAACAAAAAAAAAAAATAAAAAAAAATAAACATCGTTAGCACCCGAAAAAAAATTGTTTACTTTTTGTATTTGCAATTTTTAATGAATTTCAAAGAAACCGATATCAAATTTTGTCATTTTGCTTTAATTTATTAGCTACAGTAGACAAAGGGCAAGCACAAGATATTCATACAAATGAATATACATACATACAACGTTTATCAAAGGTCTAATGAGTATAAAGACTTAAAGTGTTTAAGTTGAGAATAAAAATAACAAAACCACGAACGATTAATTTATTCAAATTTATTATTAGTATTTTAGAAAAGAAGAAATACTTTAGGCTGCGAAATTTCGGGTTAGTTTTGATAGTACTTGATTGTAGAATAATTTAATAACGGCAGAATATCGAAAAATTCTAGGGCAAAACAGCCAATTGCAATAATCTATAAAAGTCGATTTAAATTGAGAAACATTTTATTAAAATTGATTAAAATGGATTCAGATTGGCTAACATTGGTTAAAACTAAGATACAAAATGATTAAAATTGAAAGAAAAAATAATGAAAATTTAAAGTAACTGAGAAGTAATTGATGTGATTTGATTAAGAACAAATTAATTATTGTACTTAAAACAATTAATTTAATTAAAATTTATTAAAAATGAGAAAATATTATTTAAAAAGTACTAAAGTTTGATTAAAACTAAAAAAAGTACAATAATAAATTTGTATGCAAATAAGAAAAGCAGCACTAGCATCGCCATCAACTGAAAAAAAATGATTATAACTGATTAAATTATATCAAAATTGATAAAAATAAAAAAATAATTAATTAAGTTTCATTAGTATTTTAAAAAATTGATTACAATTGAAAACAATAATGTTAGTGTAGAATGGAGTGCTGTCGAGAGACACACTTAAGCCTAACGGCCCATTATGATACCACATAGTTAGGCCTATAGCTTAACGCCAATTCCGAAAGACAGTGTGGGAACTTTTTTATCGAATTGTTGGCTTTGCCCTTACCAACCAAGCTGTGTACTTGTGCCCTTTCTTATAATTCTTATAAAAGAAGGTTATGAGAATTAACCACTAGACGAAGACGGGAATAGAAGCCGAACCTCCCGGATGAAAGTCTTGTGTACTACCCTCTAGACTATCGAGGTCGTCAACAATATAGTCCAGTCATTATAAAGATTTACATCATAAAAATTCTGAACTAAGATTTTTCTTCCGTAATTGTTAGTGGGGGTATAATAGATTCAAAAACCACAAAAATCAGTCCTGGGGTTGCAGAGTGACCCCTTCAAAAAACCCCCTCTTTGGTGAAAAAAGCCTTTTTGTACTAATAACTGGTTAACCGTTGGAGATATCAAAAAATTATCTAGCACACATAAAAAGCTTAAGTGACTTTCTAAAAAAAAGGTATTATGTAATTTTTTCGCATATGTCACAGTTTTCGAGATATTCAATATTTAAAAAATTTCAAATTTAGTACTTTGGATGTACTGTGGATGCGCACGCATTTTTGTTTAATTGAATTTTAGAGTGCGGAGCCTATAGGAAATATTGAATCACTATATGCTGATAAAATTACAAAATGAGAATTTTTTTATTTCTAACTTTAAGAGGATTTTCAGAAGTAATGTCTTGAACTAAAAGATAATACATTTATTACATATAGTGAAACCAGTTATTTTTATTAGGCCTGCAGATAGTAAAAGTAGTAAAAACCAACAGGCAACTATACTATACTGTCAATGAAAATGGCAGACGATGTTGAAGTTTATATTCTCTTCAAACCCTTTTTTGATTTTTCTTCCTAGCTTGTTTGGTTTTCGAGAAATTCAATTTTTCCTATAGGCTGCGCCCGCATCCACAGTACATCCAAAGTACTAAAATTGTAATTTCTTAAATATTGAATATCTCGAAAACTATGACACATACAAAAAAAATTGCTTAAGACCTTTTTTTTCGGAAATCACTCAAACTTTTTATGTGTGGTAGATAATTTTTTGATATCTCCAAGAGTTAACCAGTCATTAGTACAAAAAGACTTTTTTCACCCCAGGACTGATTCTTGTGGTTTTTCCATCTATCATACCCCCCTAACAATTACTGAAAAAAAATCGCAGTTAAGAATTTTTATGAACTTTTGTTGCATTTTTTACTCTACCGACTGGGCTAATAATGTCAACAATGAAAAAGAAAATTGATTAGAACTGACAAAATTATATCACAATTTATTAAAAAATTTGAATAAACAAAATGAATAGAGCAAAAATTGGTGAAACTGATTAGAATTAATTAAAATTGATTAAAATCGATAAAGTGAGAAAAAAATTGGATCTAACTGGAAAAGATTGATAATGAGAAATTTATTTAGAAATATGAATAATGACAAAAAAGTGATTAAAAGTAAGAAAGTAATAAATTTTGATTAAAATTGATAAAATTAATTAAAACTGATGAAGTTTAAATAAAATTCGGGAAATTTTTTTATAACTGAGAAAGAATGATGAAAATTGAGAAGAAATTTTTTGATTTCATTAAAGTTAAAAGCAGATTGATTAAAATTGATTAAAACGTCGGTCTACGCCCTCCATGGGCTGTTGTGCCATAATAGTATGAAATCGGATTGAAACAAACCGGAAAAATACTAAAAGTAAATAAAAAAAAGTGAAGAACTGTTTCCCAGGGTCCCCGGGTTCAATGCTCGGCATGGTCAAAAATAGAAAAAGGAAAATTATACTCAACAGCACCTCTTGGCTGGCAATTACAAGCCTCCAAGAGCAAAAATTGCCAAAAAAAAAAGCTTTTCACTTCGCCATTTGGATTCGGCATACAACTGTACGTCCTTTCCATTTGTGTAGAAACTCACACAACATGAATGGATGAGAAAAGCTCGGTCTAAGCTCTCCTTGTTCTATTGCGCCATAAAATAGGAAGAAACAGATAAGTCTCTTTTAATATAACGAAATATAGCATTGAACTATCACAAATGCTAAAAGATCTCAAATCTCTAAAGTAATCCTATTTGGGCTCAGCTTCATTAATCGTAACCACAGGTTAATACCCATTTTGCAGTTAATCGTAATCGGCGATTATTACGGTAATCATACGATGCAGTTAGTGAAAACATTTTTATTTTATTGAACGCACTCATTTGTACTACTACGGAGACCTGAGCTTTCTTTTGACCTAAAAAAAAATACACTTCTTGAATGTCATACAAATTTATATAATACTGCATTATGACTCTAACCTTACTATTGGCTTGGTAAAAGTTTGTAACTACAAGTGGGCGGGGTACCTCCCATACAAACCTTATACTTTTGAAGTATAGCATTTATAGTACAGTACTGCAATTTACTGCGTCTTGCGTGCAAAGACGCTGGCTGACAATACCACAGTAAAAATGGGGATGGAGCTTGAAAAAGGGGTGTGGCACTTAACATATAACCTGCATATTTATTATGAGATATTTCAAGCACCATTTTTTATATGGAAATATTATTTGCCGATACCGAGCTTATACTGGAGTTTCAGATCTGAATTTGTGTTTAAAAGGGCGTGGCACCTCTCATGCAAACTTAATGCTATTTTGAGTATATCTCCGAAACCGCATATATTATAGTACTGAGATTTTGTACAAAGGGGTTGGTTGATAACGCCATGCTCCAGGAAACATGGGTATGAAATTGAAAACGACGGAGTGGCGCAAAGTTTTGTGTGATATTTTTTGGGCAAGTGGGCACGGCACGGCACGGCAGCTCTCATACAAGGAAAATACTTTAAACGATATATCTGAGGACCGAAAGCAAGAAGATGATAAAGGTTCTCTTTTCTATGATCTTTTATGGTTTCTAATTTTCTATTACAATACCAATGGTCGTTTGTGTGATGGTGTTTGTTGATTCAAAACTTTTATTTTCATCTTTATGTACATATATGAGACGCTGAGAAGAAAAGTGGTATAACTTCTACATTCAAAAAAAAGTGGAATGATTTTACTTAAGAGCAAAAGCAAAACGAAATATGTTCAGAGCAAAAGTGAAGCGAAATATGTTCAGAGCGAAAACGGAATAAAAAACTATGCTGTTCTTGCTCTGAAAGAATTGTTATACCATTTTTGCTCTTACTTTTAAGGCGTTTCATTTTCACTCTAAACCGTATTACTTATGCCATTCTTGCACTGACACTCTAAATTATTTCGCTTTTGCTCTTATATAAATTTTAGCCCGCTTTTCCTCTCAGCCTGTCATATAATCGTAGAGTTTTATGTGTATGTCATCGTGTAACTTCTGAACAACTGGACCCATTAAAGTCATATTTCCAGAATATATTTTCTTAGGGGGGGAGGATGGTTCATAGTTATTCATAATGGCTTTTAGTAAAGTGGGCGTGGCACCTCCCATACAATCCGAATAATTTTTTAGGTATATCTCAAGAACCATTTATAGCACGCTACAGAAATTTGGTACAATAACGAGAATTGACAATGCCATGGTACAACAAAAATATGGGTGGGATTAACAAAGGGGTGTGGCACCTTCCATATAACCTGAATTTCCATTATGAAATACATATCATAGGAGCCATTTATAGTACGGTACTAAAATTTAGACTCTTTCAGTTTGTTGAATTAGTGGGTGTGGCATCATGCTTTACTTTTATTTTTTACTACTATTTCTACTACTAATTCTACTATTATTTTCAACTAGTTTTAAACTTTGTTTTCTGCAAATTTTTCTTATTTTCTACTACTTTTTCAACCAATATTCTCTACTACTATTTTAATACTTTTTTTCTACTACTTTTTACTATTTTTCACTACTATTTTTTACTACTTTTTAAAAGTTTTTTCTACTACTATTTTTTACTATTGTTTCTACCACTCTTTCTACTCCATTTTTACTATTTTTGTACTACTATGTTTTAACTATTTTCTACTACTTTTTCTGCTACCTTTTAAATACTTCTTCACAACAGTTTGTAATACTATTTTTTATTCTTTTTCCTACTAGCTTTCTACTACTATTTCTACTACTATTTTCTTCTACTTTTTTGCAACAAAAATATGGGTGGGTTGACAAAGGGATTGTGGCACCTTCCATATACCCTGAATTTTCATTACGGGATATCTTAGTATGGAAGTATTATTTGTCAATACCGAATTTAAAAAATTCTCTCAGTTTGTTGGACTAGTGGGTGTTGCACCATGCTCTACTTCTATTTTTTACTACTATTTTAATTAATTTTTTCCAACATTTTCTTCCTATATCCGACTACTTTTGTACTACTTTATCTTCTTATACTTTTGACCACTTTTTCACTACATTTTTCTACAACTTATTATTATTTTCTACTACTTTTTCACTGTTTTTTCTACTTCTATTTATTATTATTTTTACTATTATTTCTACTAATTTATGAAATATCTCAAGAACCTGCCTATCTATGTCAAAATCCGATAGGTGGCGCTGTAGTAAGTTCTATAAATTCTATTTTTATTATAAATAGCAAATGAGTCCATATTTTTAAATAGTTTTTGGAATTAGATATAACTTCTAGAACGGTATTTGATATTCTTCTGCAAATTAAATAGTTTTAAAAATGCCAATTTTGATGTCTCATTTTTAAATCTAGAATTTTTACCAAATTCAATGTACATCTTTTAAGCTTGAATTGTCATTACCAATATTCAATTTTAGACACCAAGAAACTTCATTCTTCTTCATTGAAATAAACTTCAATTTTCCCGTTTTTCGTAGAAAGGGCAGAACAACGTCTGCCGGGTCAGCTAGTAGTAATATAAGTTTTTATTTCAAAAAGATAGGATGATAATGTTTATATACATACAAACAACACGTACTAATGACGAAGTAAAGCAAAAATATCAGAAAAGCTGTGAGAAAATACATACAGTCTGGCCAGACCGTGGTGGTACCAATATGACTAACATTTTGAAATCACGAAAATCTCGCCCCCTTTATACTTCAGGACTCCGATTTTTTTTTATAAATCAATTAAGAAATAGTCATTTTAGGATATCATGGATTTTGGAGATCATAGTTATATTACAAATAATAAAAAAATGTCAAGAAAGTTGAAAAAGGTCTGGCCAGACCGTGGTGCCAATATAAGGGTTAAAGGAGCTCAGCAAAATTATCGATTTCTTTATTTTGCTTTCTTTATTTTTACATTATTATAATTTATTAATAGAAAACAAGTGACAAATTTCGCAGAACAAAGAAAAAAAAAACAGAAAATAACGGATGTGAAAATTATATTTCGCTAATATTGTGCATTGAATTCATCTTATGGTATACGAGAAAAAAAACCAACAACAGCAGGAAAATAAATGCAATTATAAGCGCACTTGAAGTCACATGGATTGTAAAGCAACAACAATTGCACTCATGCTGCCTGGCTGCTGTAAACTACATAGATACATACAAATGCAATGACGATGGTGATGATGACGACCTTGCAATGTCGTCGTTATTGTAGCTGCAGCAATAAACTTTTTAGTTGCTGTTGTTGTTATCGTTTTTTTCTCTTTTATGTATTTTTTATGGTTTTGTTGCGACTATTTCTGCTATGAACTCCATTAACTGTTTTAGGGCTTGGCTGTTTTTTTTCTTGTTATTTTTTTTGTTTTCAGCTTCAACATTCCAACATGCTACATGTACTTCAGTTGTGGTGCGCGGGTGATTGTACTTGTCTGTGTGTACATTTATGTTACATTTGCATCTACATGTTGCATGCTGCATTTGGTTGTTTGTTGCTGTTGCTGCAGGTTGCTGGTTTATGCAATAAGTCCACAAATGATTCCTTTAGTTTTTGTTGCTTACTTATTACACAATTCAACAATTCAACTGTTGCTTGCCGGTAGTTGGTTACTGGTTTGGCATTTGCCATTTATTTATTTGCGCAAAGTTTGATAAAGTGTCGAAAAACTTCAAGTGGCAAGTAGCAAGCAGCATTTGCTGCTTTTAGGCTATAGTTATGAGTGCGAATAATAATTTGTAATTATTTTATGTGGCATAAGAAATAAATTACAATTTCAGTCAGTTCAGAAAAATCACGATCTTATACGATTTGAAAGTAGGTAGGGAAGGAGCATTTTAATAGCATTATTATTACTATGTTTTTGAAGTGCTAAATGAGATTATTAAAATTTAACTGAAATATTTTTTAAGTTCGAATTGAATTTGAAAGTTTTGATTTTTGTGGGAAGATTGTATGCTTTTAAATATTATTATTATTAAAGTTTTGCTTTTAGCATAAACTTCTTTAAATCGTATGCATATACTTACTTTATTCATTATTTCCATATTGAAACTAGCCTACATGGCAATATAGAAAATTCTCAATTAATCTCTTGTAACGAAGCTCTAGCCTGGGTATCACTCGCTGAGTCCAATTTACGAACACTACACAACACTCACTTGGGGATCTTTCCCTTCAATTTTATTTCATTTCACTTTTTATTCTACCTCAATGCGTGTCCTTGTGGTTCCTCCTAGTGCGTGGCACAGAGGAGCGTCGATATGACAGGGTGACGAACAAAAAAGTACACAAACTCACTTCGTTTTAAATTTTAACTTTTGTTTATTTAGTTTTTTTTTTTTTTTGAAAATATTACTTTTTTTATTTTATTTAACTTTAATTTATGTATTTGTCTTTTACATATATAACACTGTGGGGTGGACGGCGTGGCCTATCCCGATGATCCTCCTGGTGCGTGGCACCAAAGAGCGTCGATGTGCAAAAAAATGGCTTCCCCAGTCACTTTCCTTCACTGTTCCGTCGCGAGACACTCACCTGAATATACGTCTGCTTGTTGCCGCTGTTGATCGCCGAAAGAGAAAGAGTTTTCTTCGTTCGCCGCCATCTGCTTGTGGGTTCGTTGTCTTTTCTTCGTTAAGTTCTAAACATGGCGTCATTCAGCTAGATGAGTGTGTTCACCACTCGACTATTAGTTTATGCAATTGAAGTGTTGCATTTTCGTTTTAATTTACAATTCTTCTTAGACTTGGCAATTTTACATAAAATAAAAATGTCCCTTCATGGGCAAATAATAAAAAACAACTTAACACTTAAAGAATAACAAATTAGTAATTCAAAAAGAAAATAATCAAGTAAACTAAACAATTTATGATAATATAAAATGACTCCACTGGTGAGACGCAAACGAGGGGGTGGGCCGACTTGCGTCCTCACACTCTTCATAAGTATGCATTTTTTTTTAGTAATCTTTTGGAAATCTCAGGAAACTTGTATATGGGTCTACTGAAATCTTTACTTTTTTGTATTTGAATACCTTAAATTATCTTTCAGTTGATTGAGTTCAGTTTTAGGATGCTAAAGAGAGCCTCATACCAGGGATGAAATTTCGATATTTCAAATTGTACCTAATTTTAAAAAAATTGTACCTAATTGAACTTCAATGTACCTAAAATAATACAATTAATTGGTATATAGCTTTTTTCAATCTAAAATTTTGTATACCTGCATAAAACATAGAAAAAAAATACCAAAAAATTCGTTACGCTATATATTTAAATCATTCTTCTCATTGAGATCAATGCTTAAAAATTATGCAAATAATGATTTATTTATTTATTTATGTATATTTATACTAGTTGCGTTCTTTACATCTAATAAACCTCGGTTCCGAAATCTTCCTGAAATCGGGGGAAAAAAAAACTGCTTTCCTGCTTGCGCTATGCCAAAAGTGGTGATTTATGTCGCGAGTTTCTCGCGGTTTAAATTGCCGAAACTAGAAACGCATCATATTATACACTTTTTGCCTTGTTTAAGCTCTTCCTTCAACCATTTCTGCTTCATTTTCCACTCTTTTCAAAATCGGAAAGCTTTTTTTCCTTTAGCGGCACCTCATCTCGTGCGTGTTCGTTGTTATTAAAAAATGTATAAATTTCACGTTATATTCAAACACAAAAATTTATTTATCCAATATGTTGAAACCATACGTGCTTTTCATCGTAACCCATCTGAAAGCAAGCAAGATATATTAAGGAAAATTTCAAGAGTTTTATTGATCATTAAACTTACTTATCCATCACGCTCGTTATAAATAAAAGTCGCGCCAAATGTTCTTTTTTCATGTTTTACATTCACAAATTGTACCTAAAATCAGGCAATTGCACCTAATATACCTTCTGGTTTGAAAAAGTCGGAAAAAGGTACAATTGTACCTACTTTTCATCACTGACTCATACTTTAGTGTCATTGTATCTGATATCGATAAGAAGAATAAATTTTTTCCTACTTATTATTGACGACCTCGATAGCCTAGTGGATAGTGCACTAGACTTTCATCTGGGAGGTTCGGGTTCGATTCCCGTCTTCGTCTGGTGGTTAATTTTCATTACTTTCTTATATTCACTATCAATATGAAGTGTATGAGAATTATAAGAAAAATTTGTAATGGCAAAACCACCAAGCCGATAAAAAATTGCCACACCGCCGTTCGGAATCGGCGTTAAACTGTAGGTCCAACTATGTGGTAGCACAATGGGCCGTTCAGGCCTAAGTGTGTCTCTCGACAGCCACTAAACTAGGATTCAAGAACTTTTTTAAACTTGTAATGTCGCTTTATAAGATTTTTACCGTCCATGACAATTAGTTCTACAGTATTTCCAAAACTTCGCAAATAACGCTATCTATTCCCCGTTTTCATTTCAGAAAAGCTTCTTTAAGTGAATTTCAAAAGTTTAATATTTTATTCATATGAAAAATACATGATGATTATCTCCAGTATTGTCAAAACTTTGCACACAACGCTATCTCTTCCTGGTTTTAAATACTGAGAGACCTACTTTCCTAGACCTATATAATCGTAACTTTATAATTACAATGCTTTAAAAATAGTGAATATAACGCCATCTCTCCTTCATTTTTCTGTCCTATATGAAAGTAAGTTCAACATTATTTTCAAAATTTTGCATATAATGGCAACTCATTTTCCTTTTTTTTTTTAAACACAACGCCATCTCTTTTTCATTTTCATTTCTGAGAGAACTAAATTGAGTGTCATTTGATAACTTTCTTGATTTCTTCCATATTTTTATCTAATCCAGTTTTATTTAGCTGTGAAAGTAATTACGATTCATGTAAACTTATACATATATCAAATTACAAAAAATTTCTAAATATTAATTAATGGGATCATTAGAGACACTGTATAAACTTACATACTACCCACATCTTGTACTCCCTTTCTGCTCAATAACTTCAGGCTCAATTTTTGATAAATTCAACATTGATGGTAACACAAAGTTTTAGATTATTGTTTATGAAATAAATTTCATAATTTATATACGATATGTAAATTTTTAAGTTTTGTATAATTTTCACATAACTTAAATAATAAAAAATTATTTCTCTTTATTATTATGTTAAATTCTCTTTAGTGTTTAGTGTCGATATCATTTCGATATGCCACATGCCATTTTTGGTTACATTTAAATTTACAACATTTGTTTTTGTGATGCTATTTTTACTTAGTATGGAAAGTTGTGGACTACCCAAAAAAAAAAAACAAAAAAAAAACAAAAGTAATAATAATTTTGCACGCAAACACGAACAGACAGATAGGTAGACATGCAGGCAGGCAGGCAGATACTTATTTATACTAAATATAAATTGATACATCAAACCAGAAGAAGACAAAAGACCAGCCGAACTGGCAGCAGCAGCATCATCATTTTGTCAATGAATGTTTAAATTAATGAATGAGTTTCATTCGAAAACGAAAATGTATCTAAAAGATACACTTTTAATTTTATTTATTTCTTATTGCTTATTACCAAATTTTTTTTTATTTTTTATTTTTGTTTCTATAATTTACTTAAAATTAACAACAAAGATTAGTGTCAGTGTCAACTTCAGCATTCTATATTCTTTTATTATTTTTTATTTTGGCACATGTGTACAATGTACGACTCATTGTCTCGTCAAATGAGTAGGCAGCATATGGCGCGTGCCCCTTGTAAAAATATTTTATACAAATACGTACGAGCAAGCATCTTTAAAAATCCATAAGCATTAATTGTTTTGAAAAGGGCGTGCTTCAAGAATTTTCTAAATTTAGTTGCCCACTGCTTTTGAAATTCTGTGGCAGCCTTTGAGACGCGCAAAAAACAATAATCACTAATTGTTTTAATGTGTTTTGTCTGGTGCGAAAGTAATTAAGGTTTGTTTTTACTACTTAACTAATACGTTTTATTTGTTATTGTTTTGCTTTTGCGTTACTTTTCTTTGCTTTGCTTTGTTGCCTTACAATGTTAAAATGTTTCGTTGATTTCATAAAATTACTAGCTGACCCGGCAGACGTTGTTCTGCCCTTTCTACGGATAAGCGGAAGTCATCAAGTTTCTTGGTGTTTAAAATTGAACATTGGTAATGACAATTTAAGCTTAAAGGACGTACATTGAATTTGGTAAAAAATCTATATTTAAAGATGAGGCATCAAAATTGGCATTTTTAAAATTATTTAATTTGCAGAAAAATATCAAAGACCGTTCTAGAGTTATATCTAATTCCAAAAACTATTTAAAAATATGGACTCATTTGCTATTTATTATAAAAATAGAACTTATTACAGCGCCACCTATCGGATTTTGACATAGCTAGGCAGGTTCTTGAGATATTTCATAAATTAGTAGAAATAATAGTAAAAATAATAATAAATAGAAGTAGAAAAAACAGTGAAAAAGTAGTAGAAAATAATAATAAATTGTAGAAAAATGTAGTGAAAAAGTGGTAAAAAGTATAAGCAGATAAATTAGTAAAAAAGTAGTCGAATATAACAAGAAAATGTTGGAAAAAATAAATTAAAATAGTAATAAAAAATAGAAGTAGAGCATGGTGCAACACCCACTAATCCAACTAACTGAGAGAATTTTTTAAACTCGGTATTGACAAATAATACTTCCATACTAAATTATCCCATAATGAAAATACAGGGTAAATGGAAGGTGTCACACCCCCTTTGTCAACCTACCCATATTTTTGTTGTAGCATGGCATTGTTAATTCACGTTCATGTACCAAATTTCTGTACTGTGCTATAAATGATTCTTGAGACATACCCAAAAAAATATTAGGATTAATTTTATTATGGTTCAGTTGAATTATAGAAACAATATTTCAGGACGCTCTATATATTCTTTGATATGAATTCTTGAAATTATTTAAAAATGTGAACCAATTTCATATTTATTATAAATATAGAATTTGTTACAGCGCCACCTATCGGATTTTAAGATATCTAGGCAGAGTCTTAAGATATTTCATTAAATAGTAGAAATAATAGTAGAAAAATGATTGGAGAAAGTAGTAGAAAATAGCAGCAAAAAAGTAGAAGAAAATAGTATTAGAAATAGTAGTAGGAAAAAGAATAAAAAAAAAGTATTACAAATTGTTGTAAAGAAGTTGTGAAAAGGTAGCAGAAAAAGTAGTAGAAAAATAATTAAACATAGTAGTACAAAAATAGTAAAAATGGAGTAGGAAGAGTGGTAGAAATAATAGTAAAAAATAGTAGTAGAAAAAACTGTTAAAAAGTAGTAAAAAATAGTAGTGAAAAATAGTAGAAGGTAGTAGTAGAAAATAAGAAAAAATGTATTAAAAAAGTAGTAGAAAAAAAGTACTAAAATAGTAGTAGCAAATATTGGTTGAAAAAGGTGTAGAAAATAAGAAAAATTTGCAGAAAAAAAAGTTTAAAATTAGTAGTAGAAATAGTAGTAGAAATAGTAGCAGAATTAGTAGTAGAAATAGTAGTAGAAAATAAAAGTGAAGTGCCACACCCACTAATCCAACAAACTGAAAGAATTTAAATTTTAGTACCGTAACTTAAATGCCTCCTAAGATATGTATCTCATAATGGAAATTCTGGTTATATGGAAGGTGCCACACCCCCATTGTCAATCCCACCCGTATTTTTGTTGTAGCATGGCATTGTCAATTCTCGTTATTGTACCAAATTTCTGTACTGTGCTATAAATGGTTCTTGAGATATACCCAAAAAACTATTAGGATTGTATGGGAGGTGCCACGCCCACTTTACTAAAAGCCATTATGAATAGCTATGAGCAATCCTTCTCCCTAAGAAAATATATTTTGGAAATATGACTTCAATCGGTCCAGTAGTTCAGAAGTTACACTATGAACAGCCTGAACGGCTCATTGTGATACCACATAGTTGGGCCGACAATTTCCCGCCGATTGGTGGGTTTGCTATTGCCAACCAGCGTGCGTACATGTACTTATAACTATTAAGGTTATGAGAATTAACCACCAGACGAAGGCGGCAATCGAATCCGAACCTTCCGAATGAAAGTCTGGTGCACTACCTACTAGCCTGACCTTTTCTCCCTTCAACACTAAAAATCAAAAAAACAAATTAACATAGTACAAAAATAATAGCGTACACTGTGGCGGCTTTTAAATTATAGAATTTTTTTTTAAAAGCTTATTCAAAATTTCTAAAATTAGCATAATTTGTTCATAATTTTCAGCAAACTTTCGGTCACTTAAGGAAAAACAGCGCACACTCTATGTATCTACACACCCTGTGTATACCCCCCCCCCCCCCCCCCCCCACCGGGAGAAAAACAGCAACAAGATTTTCAATTTCATCTGCTCTTTTATACACACACACAGTCACACACTTTCGAGTTTCGTATACGAGTTTTGCTATATTCATACATACATATATACACAAATATCTAAAATTGAATATTGTGAATTCAGCTGAAAATAGATCAGCAGCAACAACAACAAATCGGCCAACAACAACAAGACACCGGGCAACAGTTGGTAGTTTAGTGTGTGTATCGTCATCAAAACTAAACACACACGAAATGAAAAAAAAAAAAAAAACATAATTTTCGCGCGCATACACAGAAAATTTTCGTGAAAAGCACCAAGAGCGAAATCAACAACAACAACAGCAGCAAAAACTATCAAAAGCAGCAACAGCAACAAATTTTCATCACACATTTTCATCATTTTATTCGCTTGCAATCAGTTGCTGTGCTCCGAGTAGAAATATCGGAAAATTCCTTTGAGGATTTGCAGCAAAGGAGAAAAATCTATTCGCGGCCGCCTTTGATATACCACTCTAAAGTATAATTTGGGTATCTTTGTTCAAATGTTTGTGTGTGTGTGTGTGTGTGTGCGGAATTAATGAATTTTCCGGCTGATTACCACAAATTTTGTTACTCTATGACCCTCGAAACATCATCAAAATCATTTATATACTCGTATTCATAGACGGCGTAACACGGGAAAACTCAAACGGAAAATGCATTGTTGTTGTATTTGTGTGTTTGTTCTTAAATACGTTCAACCCCCATACCCATCCCTTATGTATACATATGTAAAAATGCATATATGTATGGATAAGCGCAGGGTAGGGGGAAAACAAGGAAAAAGTGTTTTCCAAACAGCTGTCGTTGTCATTGTCGCTGACACTGTCATTGTTTTTGTTGTTGCTGCTGTTGCTATTGCTACCTCTACGCTGTTCTAAGTATATTTTCAAAATCGCTTTCAAACTAAATGCCACCAAAAAGATGAAAAATTTTCCCATTGTGCTGGTGATGCTGGCACTTGCTTGCTGTCAGTTGCAGTTCTATTCTGTTCTCCTGCTCCTATATTCGCGTAATTTATTCAATTTTTCAAAATTAATTTTTGGAAAATTTGGTTTTTCAAAAAAAAAAAAAAAAATAGATATATATTTAGCCAGAATAAATTATTCTCAATTTTTCTGAGAAGCAAAGTTTGCCACCTCTGGGAAAATTGAAAATTAATGGGAAAAGCAGCATTCACCCAATTGCTACTAGTTAAACTTGTTTATTTTTTTGCTTTTATAGCTTGGCACTTGTATCTACAAGTGATTGGTTCAAATTGTCCATTCAAATATGTCGGCGGTAAATTGTTTTTGGCACTATTCTCTCAAATAATAATTTTCCATGGCAATCACTATGTAGGTTATGTTCATAGTTACTTCCTAAAAGTATGCTATAGTTTTTTATTATTTCCTACTAGCGCTGTCAACTTCTTTATATTGTTAACAGGGTGATACATGATAATTTGATTTTACTTTGATTTTTCAAACGACCATGACGTTTTTCGTGCGCCTTGTTATTTTAGCCTTCTGTGTGAAAAAAGATTTCGACCAGATTAAATCATTCGAGGAGGATTAGGTTAGATTGCACCAGGTGTAACATTTAAAATGTCAAATAACTGTTTTTAAAAAAAATGTCTATTGTTTTTTTTTTGGTAAAATTACTGTACGTTTAAATATTGGGAGTATGAATGTATAAACTCGTATTTTTTTCGTAATTTGGACATTTATTGTGAAAAAGTGACTACAAATTTATTCTTTAAAGTATTGTCCATCGTTAGCCACAACCTTTTCCCATCTTTCTGGTAGCATACGGATTCCGCGTCGAAATCTCCTCCTCATCTTTTGAGGCTATCCACGAATCGACCCATTTTTTGAGTTCTTCGAGAGAACGGAAGTGCTGTTCAGCCAGGCCATGTGTCATCGATCGGAACAAGTGGTAATCAGAAGGAGAAATGTCTGGAGAATACGGCGGGTGGGGTAGCACTTCCCATTTCAGCTTTTCCAAGTATGTTTTTACTTGCCTTGCAACATGCGGCCGAGTATTGTCGTGCTGAAGAATAACTTCGCCGTTTCTATTCTCATATTCTGGCCTCTTATCCTTTAATGCTCGGCTCAAACGCATCAATTGTAGTCGGTAGCGGTCGCCAGTGATCGTTTCATTTGGTTTCAACAGCTCATAATACACGACACCTTTCATAACCCACCAAATACACAGCATGAGCTAGGATCCATGGATTTTCGGATTTGCAGTTGTTGTTGATGCATGTCCGGGCGGTCCCCATGATTTTTTACACTTTGGGTTATCGTAACGTATCCACTTTTCACCGCCAGACACAATACGATGCAGAAAACCCTTTCTTTTCTGTCGTTCAATCAGCAGTTCACATGTGAAAAATCGTCTTTCGACGTCTCTCGGCTTCAATTCGTACGGCACCCAATTTCCTTGCTTTTGAATCACTCCCAATGCTTTTAATCATTTAGAAATGGTTGATTGATCAACTCCTAAAGATTCTACAAGTTCTTGTTGCGTTTGACATGAATCTTCTTCGAGTAATGCCTTCAATTCTTCATCTTCGAACTTTTTCGGGCCGCCTGAACGTTCCCTGTCTTCAACATCAAAATCACTACTTTTGAAACGGGCATACCACACCTGACACATTCTAACGTCTATAGCACAGTCAGGATAAGCTTCAGTGAGTAAACGATGTGTTGCAGGTTATTTTTCTTTAAATGGAAGAAGCAAATTAAAAGTTCCCGCAAATGTTGTTTTGTTGGCACGAAATTCGACATTTTCAGCTATAGTAAAACACTTTTGTAAAATTATAAACAAATTATTTGACAGATCAATTCTTATAGTATTTTTGGCGCTCTTCGAGATAGAATAGCTGTCAATGTCAAAAAAAATGGCGCGTATGATAGATATGAAGTTAGTCACAATTACGAGTTTATACATTCATACTCCCAATAATAAAACACCAATCAAGAAATAATTCTATTAAAATGTATGAAGCCGCTTACCAAATGGTATCCACGTGTTAAAAATTATGTATAGAATCGCGTAAGTTCACCGTCGAGCCCTTTAAATTTGATCAATAATTTATTAATTAAATTCTTGCCGTTCCGTTAAATGGCTATGAAAAGAAGAATTCTATAACTTCTAAACTCCTGACCTGATGGTGAAAAACAGATATACTTCAGCAACAAAAGAAACACTGTTGGCCAGTGTTATAAATGGGTAGGGACCCATTTTAAGTCTGTTGGCTGTCTGACAGTCTCAGCAACGAAAAATGGCCAAATTCCTCTAGGGAGCTGTAAAAATTTGGTAAAAAAAAAGTAAATTTTATAAGAAAAAATTCTAGTTAAATTGTATGTCCAAGCATGTGGTATCACAATGGACCCTTCTAAGTGTGTTTCTGGATAGATTATTTATTGCATGAGCATGATTTCTTGAGTTCTGAGAATTCTATTTGATTTCGTAGAAAGTTTCTCAGGCTCTATCTACAGAGTTACTACTAAATGTCCGAAAATGTTGACCTTAAATCTTTTTTTTGTGTTTGTTTGATTTCTTTTAGTGATATATAACTAGATTAATGAAAGTTTTCACTCAAAGTAACTGTAATGTAAAGGCAGCCAGGCAGATCAGACCGCCATTTTAAAACTTATACTCATATTTTTAAATTTTTATATTGAAAGTTCAGGTTCAATTATCAAATCAGGACAAAATTAACTTCCATGACTCTGCGCTTGGTGTAAAATTGTTGGCGTTCAATTACTTACAATACTCACATCACGAATACGAATGAAATATAGTAATTCTAGGTCTTAACGAACCATATTTACGATATTCTTAATTTACTTACCCATTAATTCTACAATACTTACAAATTTTTGAGTTTCTCAACGTCTTTTAATTTTCCAGGGACATTCAGGATTCAATGTTTGAAAGAGTATTCTATAACATGAATAAGTTGAAGAAATTATGGGTAAGACCATCAATGGGTCCCATAATTACAATATACTTGCTTGCCCATTAATTTATTATAGTTAATATACCATTTGTGATTTGAACTCAAGGCAGCTGGGTTTCCAGTCTAGCACTCGACCACTAGGCAAACGAAGTAATTAAACACTTAATTATAAATATCAAGATGATCAATTCCCAAAAGCTATTATCTAAAGGGAAAATGTATAGTTTCTCTCCTAGTCGAATTTGTTTTTTCAGAGTTTTGAGTTTTCCCAACACCTTTTACACTTTTCCTTTCACTTTCACGTCATATGTAAAATTTTTTCTATGCCCAGTAATTGACGAAATCTGAATTTTCATCTGAAATTTTTGATATCACAGTCCAACAAATTTAGACTTTTTGGCTGCAACAGAATAGCCACCCTATAATCCTGAAAGGGTACATTGCATAGACCATTTCTGTAAAACAATCTTATAGTCCAGCACGAATCAGTTTTTTTTTTACAGTGGGTCAAAGTTTTCTTATTTTGGTCGAAGGGTGCTGAATACTAAGTGCAAAAAGTGTTATAAATTGATGTCTGAGGAAAATCTTATTGGCAAAGTTGTATTGTAGAATTTTACAAGGGTCATTTCTGTAGAACATTTTAACCCTTTAGTTCCTCTTTTTATGGGACAATTTGACCCCTTTTTTGATGAAAACCTAAAAAGTCCTTTCAAAAGAGACATACAAGGATTAAAATATTCTACAAAAATATTTGCCAGAAAATTTCACTAGGGGTCACCGAAGACATAAAAGTCTTATATATAACGGTTAACGGTTACTAAAAGGAAATAGCAGCCTACCCACATAAATAAAATAAATAATGTAAATTTAGCATTATAATTAATTTATATAACTGTAACATTAATTTTGACCAACAAGGAGACGCCCCCACGTGTCCGGCGCCGATTCTTCTTATTTTCATAAATGTTGTAGGGACGAAAATCTAATAGACACGTAGGGTATATTTGGCCATACAGTATTGCAACATTTGCAGAAACAAAACCGTTTAAAACGCCAATATTTGTCTGCTGATCACACATTTAACAGCAAGGGACTGTTGCAGCGATGCTCTTTCTTGCCGCTAATGCTTGACCAGCAGCCAGTTCATTTAGAACGTTTTTGCTTCTGCAAATGCTGCATTAGTGCATAACATACGCGTATTTTTTTTATTGGCGGAAAAGCGGTTTTAAATTGAGTTTCAACTCCCAAAGTAGGGGGTGTAAAAGTAGGGGTTCTAAAAGTAGGAAATTTTAGAAAAAGTGTTCTCTAAAATTTTCATACCAAAAGTTATATGTACAACTTGAGAAAGTGGTATATTGACCTGATATAAAGACGGTGATAGGGCGCTGGCATTTTCTACGTCCATGACTTGGATTGAACCGGCAGATGACATACCAAACACGTGCTAGTTCTGCGTAAATTAAAATTTTGATAGAAGTAAAAATTTATTTCCTTTTATCAGCCGTTAACCGTTATATATATGGCTTTTATGTCTTTGTTAACCCCTAGTGAAATTTTCTGGCAAATATTTTTGTGGAATATTTGAATCCTTAAATGTCTCTTTTGAAAGGACTTTTCAGATTTTCATAAAAAAATAGGTCAAATAGTCCCATAAAAAGAGGAGCTAAAGGGTTAACATGTTCTACGAAAATGACCCTTGTAAAATTCTACCATACAACTTTCCCAATAAGATTTTCCTCAGACATAAATTTACAACACTTTTTGCACTTAGTATTCAGCTCCTTTCGACCAAAATAAGAAAACTTTGACCCACTGTAAAAAAAAAACTAAAATGTGCTGGACTATAGGTTTGTTTTACAAAAATGGTCTATATAACATACCCTTTCAGGATTATAGGGTGGCTATTCTGTTGCAAAAATGCTGTTGGACTGTGTATTTAAACCAAATTTTCATTCTAACCTTGTTCCGTAACTAGTTTTATTTCTATATTTAGGTTGTTTTTATTTTCTATCCAATAAAACTGTGATTTTATAGAAAAAACAAAGAAATTGTGTATTGTTTCTCTCTTATTCTAGTTTACCATATAGTCACCATATATTCGAGTTATTCCACCATCTTCTACACTCCATAATTAATTACAATTGCCTGAAAAGTTTTTCTATACCCAGTAATTCTAATCTGTTGAATTTGTTTTTCAAACTTAATTTTTCTCTGGCCAAAATCTGTTTCTTTCCCAAGGAATTAATGGACAGTTTCTCTTTTGTTCTAGGTTTTCATATACAAATACCTACAGACTTTTCAGTTTTCCCAACTCCCTTTACACTTTGATTTCGACGTTTTGTATTATAATTTTAATATCTAAGAAGTTTTTCTATTCCTAGTTATTTATCTTATTTGAAGCGTTTCTTTTAATTCTTCAACTTGATTTTAATACCTATTTTCATTAATTGATCTGAACTGAGGGCTCCAGAGTTTTTCCATTTTCATTGAACTGAGGTCTCACCTGGATCTCTTTAATACCTTAAACAAATTTTTATTTCCATTAATTGATCAATTCTGAAGCCTTAATGTATTTCCTAACTAATTTTATTTCTGTATTGTTAAGTCTTTGTTTTATTTTTTTTTTTATCGAATTTTGAAATAGAATCCTATAATTTTGGAATTTTTATTATGTTGAAAGATGAAGTGTTTTAAGAAAACCAATCAGTCCGGTCTATTTTAGAGAACGGTATAAGTTATTAGTTTCAGTTTTTGATCAGACATAAGTAAACCCTGGTATTTTAGACTATCTATAAGCTTATGTGATTGTACAGTTCCGACAAACCCTTATCACAATATCCTTTCAGAAATATCCATAAAAATATTGGAATATCAATAGTAAACAAGTTTTGTATTGAACGCAGCGTTCCATCATTTCACTCTCACTACCACTAGTTAGTATAAGTGAACACTGAAACAAATTCATTTATGTTGTTGTTTGTTTTGTTTTTTGATTTTTTTTTATCTTCAAGTCTTTTCCATTCCACTTTTCTTTTATATTTTAAACTATTCTTCAAAAATAGTTTGTTTTTTTTCTCGATATTGTGTTATTGTTTTCTTTTTTCCAAAATAAAATCTAAAACTATAATGTTTTTAAAGTGAAATAAACAAAAAATCGAAAAACCGAAATTTGAAAAATTATAATATTAAAAAAAAAACAGAGTGCAATTTTGATTTTTGATCATGCTGTTTTGATAACACCGTATAATAGATAATAATATGTAGTATTTTTTTTTTTTTTTTTGTAGTTGTAGTTTCAATAAAGTAACATTTATATAATAATAATAATTGATATTTTATGCATAGTATTTTAGTAAATATTTGATTTGATTTGTTTTTTTTTTTTGATTAATGATTAAAATAGACATTAAATTTAACATTGAATGAAATAAAATATTTTAGTTTTTGATTTTTTCTGATCAAATTTAAATGTAGTAATTAATACAAAATCCGCTTTAAATTTTGTAAAGGTTTTTTCAAAATTTTTTTATTAGGTTCTTTTTATTATTTGTTTTTTTATTTTACATATAGATAGGAAATTTTCTAGTTTGCTTGGTGGTGGTTTTGGTTTCATTGTTTTGTTTGAAATAACCGTATACATATACCGAGTTGTTGTATGTAAATATGTATGTAGTATTTGTTTTAAATATTTTTTGTTTCTAATTTTACTTGTGTATTTTATTGAATATTTTTGTTTGATAAATTTTTAATTGCACATAATTTTTTTTTTCTTTTTGTGTTTTATTTTATTTTACTGTGTGGGGTGTTTTTTTTAACTTCATTTTTTGTTCTCGACTTTTGTGTTTGTGAGTTTTTCTTTATTTTTCCCGATTTTATTTCAGTTTTTTGATTATGAACTTGCGTTTTTTTGTTTTGCTTTAAGTTTTTGTTTGTGATCTTTTTTTTTTTTTTTTTGCATGTTGTATTTTTGTTTCATTTTAGTTTTCAGATTTTGAATATGTCTTTTCTTTCTAATATGATTTTGAATTTTGTTTCTGTTTTTGATTAGAAATTTGTGTTTGTGCTTTTGTTTTTCTTTTCTATGTTTGTTTTTGTTTTGCATTAGTTTTTATATTTCTGTTTTGTGTTTTTGTGTGTTTTTTTGGTTTTGAATTTTGTGTCTCTGTTTTTCATTTCTGTCCTTTATGCCTCTGTTCCGTATCTTTTTTGTGCGTGTGTTTTGTTTTTTTTTTGTGTATAAATATAATCTCAATTTGTTTCTGTGAACCACTTACTGGCTTTCCCTTTAATATTTGGTTTGTTTTTTATTTAGTTTTCGTTTAACCACATTCCTTTTAAAAAATAATAATAATAATTAAATTAATCGAAAATAGTTTTTTGTGTTTATTAATAATTTTGTTTTATTTATACACATTTATTTATACATTCAATAGTAATTTTAATTTATTGTTTTTAATTAAACATTTGATTCAGTTGTTTGTTTATTTTATTAATAATTATAATGTTCTTGTTTTTTATTTATACCTCTAAGTTGTGCTTTTAAATGCAAATCCATTTTTAATTTTTATACTTCTGTAATTTAAGAGACAATAGCTTTTTAAGTTTTTTTATTTTGCAACTTTATTTTTTATATGCATATATTACATTTAATATAGTAGAATAACATTTATTTAAATTTTGTTTGTATTTTTATCCAATACATTTATAATTTTTTTTCAATAACTTTGTTTTTTTTTTTTTGCAAGAAATTCTTGTTGTCTTGTTTCTTTTTTTTTTTGTTTCATTCAAAAAATCTTTATGTAGGTATGTTGGGTTTAAGCATAAATACTAAATATATATATTTTATATATATGATTTTAATATGTATTGAGAAAAAAAAAACTTATATTTTCAGTTATTTATTAATTAATTAAACTGTGCACTCAGCCAGTATTTTTTTTTTTTAATTTTTTTTTTACTTTTTGCAAGTTTTGTAATTGATTTAAAGTTTTTATTTTTCGTAATCATCGTTAATCGAATAGACAGCAATATTGTTTTAGTTTTAGATGAATTTTAAATATATTTTATTGTATATATGCTTTTTGCTTAGGTATTTTGTTTTTAATAGTTAATAATACTAATCACTAAAATCATTGTTAGTATGTTTTGTTGACATATTAGACATTAAAAATGCATGAAAGCCTTTAACTTTTCATATTCGCAAAGAACGAAAATAATAATATAAATAATAGTTTATTTATTTATTTTTTTTTTTTGGTTTAAATTTTCTACTAGTTTTCTTTTTATTCATTATTATTATATATATAGCAGTTGGTTTTTGTGACATTTTTTACTTGTTTGTTTACATAATAATGAAGCAGATTTTCTTCTTTACTCTTTGTGTTTACATAATAATGAAGTAGATTATTAAGTGATTTTGATTTTTATATTTTTATATATGTATTTATTTGTATTTGTATATTCTTATTCTTTTTTATTACTACTTCTTTTTTTAATACAGCTTAACAATTTTTTCTATTATCTTTCTCAAAATAATAGTTTAAATTTTGTTTTTTTTTCGAACCAATTTCTTATACTACATGTTAATGTATGTATTTTGTTAGTATAATTGTTTTTGTTTACATAATAATGAAGTAGATTTTCTTTATATTAATATTTATATGTATTTTTTTTATGGGTTAGTATATTTTTTCTTAGATGTATTAGATGTTTAAATATTTTTTATTTTTAAGATGTATTACTTCTTTTATTAGACATCATATTTTATTTTCGTATTGTTTTTAAACAAATACGCGTTAATATATAATATAAACATATATTTTTAGTGTTGTTGTTTGCTTTTTTTTTTTTTTTTTGAAAATTGTTGTAAGTTTCTTTCATTAGTTTTGGTTTGTTGAACGTCATATTGTGTTACAGTCTTAAAACTTAAGAGATACATACACATATTGAATACAAAGTTGTAATAACAATATTTTAATTTAAATATTCACATAGAATACAACATCGAATACTTTATACTTTGTTATAGATATTATTTTTTTTCCAAAAAAAAAAAAGAGTTCTGCACAATTTCAGTGACACTTCCACAACGGGAATTGAAGGTTTTTGTTGGATATTCTGTATTTGGTTTTCTTGCAGCTTCACGAGCAAGTGATGTTTTCAATCTGTTTAATTCACACTGATTATTTTTTCTCTCTTTATTTCAGCTTGAAACTAGTAAAAGGTTAAAATTTTTTGTTCTGACTATTTCTTTTAAATTGATTTTTTTTAAAACATTTATTGTTTGAGCTAGTAATAATCAAAATTATTATGACCTATGTATATGTTTTTTAACTTTTCTTAATATTCCTGATCAACTTCTTCTACAAACTTTTGATACCCACTGATGATTTTAAACTGTTGCTTTCAACATTAATTATCTCAAATTGTTATAATCAAATATTTCCTGAATATTACTTATCAACTTGTATAAAACTGATGTTTTCAAACAGATGATTTCAAAATAATACTTTGAAATTGAAAATATCAAAGTGATGCTTTTAGAATGCTGCTTTCAAACAATGTTTCTTTCACCTATGATTATAACTGCTTGTAATAATCTGAAGTTCTTCTTATTTGGTAAATGTTGTTTTATATCTTCTACCAACTTAAAGTTTCAACTGATGATTGCAAACTTTTTTCAGACTGATTTTATTTCTTTCGTTCAGATTTTGTTTTAAATTGAAAGTGTTTTAAACTGATTGTGTATATAAAATTGATTCTGTTTCAAACCGAATATGTTTCCCAATGATTATGTTCCAACTGATACTGTTTTCAACTGATTGTGCTTTAAAGTGATAGTATTTCCTACTGGTTATATTTTGAACTGATAGTATCACCAACTGATTATGTTTCCAACAGATAAGGTTTCCAACAGATTATGTTTCCAACAGATTATGTTTCCAACAGATTAGGTTTCAAACTGATTATGTTTCCAACTGATTATGTTTCCCACTGTTTGTATTTCAAAACGATTATTTCAGATTGGGTTAGTTTTTAGCGAATTATTTAGACCTGTTTTCTTCTAAACTGTTGTTCTCTCCCACTTTTGTTTTCCTTAACTTAAAATTTTCTTAGTGGTTCAATGCATACCATATGTTATTATAAAAATAATTTATTTTCTCTACTTATTCCTTCAATCACCATCCGCTTTCCTTATTTCGTTGCTATTTTATATCAGTTCTAGTTATTTCTACCCAGCTTCACAGTCTCTGTTCCCAGGTTTTTTCAGCCTATCTTTACTTCCTACAAATTCAGCTTGGAACTAATAAGATTTCAATAAAGTTTTTGAGTGTTTTTTTAAGAGCTTTTTCTTCTGTTCGTTTGTTACTTTTCTCTATTTTTATATTTCAAAAGTTTCTCTTTCGACAATTAGTCAGTTCAATTTAATTTAATTCAGTAAAGTAAGTAAATTATCGAGCAAACAATGCATTAAAATACTTAAATCTGGAAAACTTAGTTTTTCTGTTTTCTTTTCTTTATCTCTTAAATTATTTGTACTATGAAGCTTAATTTTCATTTAATTTCTTTGCTTTGTTGTGGTTTTGGAAACCCCAGTAAACTTTTTTGTTTATTTTCTTCTTCTTTTTTTTTTGTGATTGTCATCTTGATTTTGTAGTTATTTTTGTAATGTACTTTTAACTGTCTCCTGCAAGGTCTGCCATAAGTCTATAATTTATGTATTTAGGAACTAATAATAACATTTTATTATCTTTTCAAGTCTTCAACTGTAGTACATGTTTTTTTCTCATTCATATTCTTTTTATTCTTTCTGCTTAAAATTTTAAAATGCCTCCAAAAAAAAGTATTTAAACTGAGAGTTTCAAGTGTTGGTATCTTGTAAACTTTTCTCTAAAGTTTTAGTTTTGTTTCTAAGTCAGAAATGTTTCCAATTTCTTAAACCTCATTAGTAAACATCATATTTTGTTATATATCAATTTATGACTCCCACCTCTGCCAGTTTTTTTATTGCAGTTTTGAAAAAATTTTCTGTAGTTTGGAAGTTAAATACTTTCAGATTTGATAATCAGCTTACAAAATTAAATGGAATTTAAGTGAAAATAAGTTCTATGAAAGCTTTAACCATCCGGCATCAAAATGCCCTATAATATTTACTATTCTCCCTGAAGAACCTATGCCTGTTTTGTTCTAAATATTAAGATTTTGCATTTGTTTTTTGTAGGCTTTTTTTTTTGAAAAGAACTTATTTGTTTTTAGTTTTAGAAGGAGCATGAAGAATGTTGTTAGAATTTTTTAAAAATAAGTTCTATGAAATTTCGGCATACGTTGCTTCAGCACACTTAGATCAGACTCAAACCTACAGAGTAATTCAGATCAATCATGTGAATTTTAAACCCACAGAGTAAGGAATGCTCATATCTTAATGATCTAAAGTAGATCGAAGGAAACTATTCAAAGAAGTCTCATTAAAAACTCATAGGTTAGACGCAGAAAACTTCACAGTTTCTGAAATCGTTTAGATATGAGCTGATTCTCTTTGAAGCGTGTAGTTTTTTTTTTGTTTGTTTTTTTGTTAGTTTCAATATCTTCAGTTTTTGAGCTTAGAAGAGACTCTGAAGTTAGTCTCAAAAATTTTCAAAGATGAAGCAATCCTCTCTGTGGGTTGGCAGAGGTGTCAGTTAACTGGAAGTGTGTTTAATTTTCTTTAGATTCAAAACTTCGTCGCTATTTTTTTATTGTCTACTTGAAAAATAAATTTAAATTTTATTTTTACCAGCTGCAAGATAATTCCATTTTGTTATTGTATTTCGTTTTTCTTTTCAATTGTCTCTAGTCGCCAGAACTCTTTTTTCAAGTATGATAGTATAGAATTTTTTTCAAACAAATAAAATGAAAGGTTAAAATATTCCGTAAATAAATTTTTTCTGGCAATGTATTGCATGTCCGTATTTTTAAAAGAAAAAAAAAAATAAAATAAAGTAGGCGTAACTTTTTTTCCTGTATTTTTTTTTTTATAAATTGAATAATAACAATAAAAAATGAAAAATTTTTTATATAAATAAAGTAATTTTTTATTTGTATTTAAAGTCCGTCTGTGTTTATTATTATATTTTTGTCAATTAACTGTTCGGCTTTAATGAACCCTAACCACAAGTTTTAGTTTTTCTAATTTTTTGTGCTTGCCCAGGGCTGCATGCTTTCAAAAGAGAGTTGAATTGCACATACAACACTGGGTTCTTACTTTAATTTCAATTTTTTTTTCAAACAACAATTAAGTTTTAGTGCTCATTCCCGTCCACCTGAGTTGCTAAGCGCGTCCGTGGGTAAGTAAGTATTTTTTCTGGTTAGTTGGTTTTACAGTACACTTTCAAGTTAGTATTTTAGTTTTTTAGAATTGAAATGATTTGTTTTGTTTTTATATTTTATAATAGTAATTTTTTTTTTTAGTAAATAATAATAATTTTTGTTTTTTGTTTAATTTACACCATCATGAAAATATAAATAAAAATAATTTTTTTGTTTTGTTTTAATTATGCTGAAAATGTGTTTTTGTTTTTAAGTTTTTTATCTGTGACACATTTATATATATATATATTTGTATATATTTTATATAATTATAAGTATGTTATATATGTATTATTTATGGTATATATCTTTTTAATAGACATTTATATTATTCATTTATATAATTCTAATATACTTGTTTGTGCTTCTTTTTTTTGTTTTCCTTTCTGACGTTTGTAACATTTACAAAATAAAATTTCTAAAATTTCAATTTCACTACTGGTTTTTAACATTTTATTTTTCGTTTTTTTTTTTCATTCAATAAATTCATAAAATCTTCAAGAAACAACATTAAAAATGCAATAATTTTTAACGCAATTTAATTTTTTGTTTTTTTTTTGTTTGTGTAATAATATATTTATAAGTTAAATGTTTTTTTTTTCTACCACTTTAAAGTTGTTATGTTTAGTGTTTGCTTTTGTTGGTTTTCGTAACTTTAGCTTCTTTGATGTTGTTTTACTAAAGTCATCCACAGTTATTGTAATATTGTTTTAATTTTTTCATTTATTTCTGTTTTTTTTATTGTTTGTTTTTAGTTTTTTGTTTTTCACTTTCAAAATTAACGCTTAAGCTTAGTGTAGAGAGCAAAAATGTGTGTTCTCCCGTTGTTTAATATATGTTTTTTATTTTTCTTTTTAGTTTTTGTTATAATATATATGAGTTTTTTCTGTTTTCAAATAGAGAATCTGCTGTGATAAATATATGTAATAATTTTTAATGCTTTATAATTTCTTGTAACGTATTTATGTTTTTTGTTTTTTTTTTTTTGCAGCTACATTTTTTAACTTTGAATAATAACATTTTAACTTTTGTTTGAGTTTTCAAAAATATTTTGTGTTTTAAATTTTTTTTTTTTTTTTTGTTTTTGTATTTTGATATATGAATTATTGTAATATTTAATATTTCTGCTACTGATACACTAAGTTTTCAAAACCAAGGAAAAAAACAAATTTCGTAATTATTTTGTAATATTTTGGAAAAAAAAAAGTTTAAGAACATTTTTGAAATATTTTCATTAATTAAAACTATTAACATAAAAACAATTGTTTCATTTCTTTTTTTCAATGTTTTCAAAAAACAAAAAGAGGAAATAAAAATTTATTAATATAAAAAAAAAAAAAAAAAATTTTTGTTAAAAAAAAAAAAAAAATATATAATTTATTTTAATATTTTCAAAATAATGAGTTTTTTTTGTTCTTTTTTTTGTGAAAAATTAAAAACACAAATCTTTGATTAGTTTTTTTCGAAATACTTTCAAAAAAACAAAAAAAAAAAATTGTTTTAGAAACATTTTTTGTTTTTCAAAAAATTTAAAAAAAATCAAAAAAAATTTTTTTTTAATTAATAATTTTTCATGTTATTAAACAATTATGAATGCTTTTTTTTAATGAAAAACTAAAAAACCATAATTAATTTTTGAATCATATATTTTAAGTATTTTTGTTTGATAAAAAATGTATTATTTTGACACATTTTTTTTTTTTTAAAGAAAAGGCAATAACTCAATTATTTTTAAATTTTGGAAATATTTTTCTTACTATTTTTATGTTGCATGTTGAAAAAATAAAATAAATATATAATTAAATAATAAGTTTTTTTTTTGTGTTTCAGTGTTTAATGTATTTAGTGCTTTGTACGTCTTAGTATTTGTTTTATTTAATTTTGTTTTAATTCTTTTGTGTTTTTAGTTAGTGTTTTAGATGTTCTGTGGTTTTAGTTTTTTATTTGTTTTTTTTTTTTTTTTTTTTTTGTACTGTATTTTGTTTTTTTGTATTAGTTTTTAGTTTTTCAAAAATCAAAAATCTGGCGTCTAAACTTATACTTTGTACTGTTGCTGTTTCTTGTTTTGTGGTGTGTAGTATGTATTTTTTAAGTGAAAGTTTATGTGTTTAAGTGTATGTGTGTGCGTTATTTTGCGTGGCTACGCAATTTATTAATTTTTTAATGTTTTTTTTTTCAGCTTTTTGCCACCGCTTATTTAATATTTTTCAGTTAATTTTTGTATACACAGAGTTTTAAAATGCTTTTTTGGTTTGCGAATAATGTATTAAACAAAAAACATTTTAAGATTTGCAAAACTGTATAAACAATTTTTAGCTGCCCTCTTAGAAAAGTTAAGTAAAATTGCAATTTTGCAAATAATAAAAGTTTTTCATTAGCTTTTTCAATTTTTCTTTTTTTTTTTTTGTTTTTATCGAAAAAGTTTTACAAGCAAAATGTATTAAAAATTATAAACAAATATTATACAATTAGTTTAAAATACAATATTTTTTTTTGGTTTTTTTCATTTGGAATGCATATGGTATTTGTGTGGTATTTTTAAAGTTTTAGTTTTTTTTAAATATTTATTAATGTATGTAAATATATATATAATGTAAATATGTATTTAGTATCTTTGTTTTTTCTTTTTGCTGTAGTTTATAGATTAGGTACACATGTACATTGATATAGTGATATTCAAACATTTAAATGATATTTAGTGTATTGTATTTTTCTTTGTAAAAAAATTGAAAAAAAAAAAAAATAATAAAAAAAGAAAACATTTAAAATAATTTAGCTCATTAGCTTCATGTATATGTTTTTAGTTGGCTTTTGGGTGTAGTGATGTTTCTTTTTGATATTTAGACATTAATGATTTACACATTAAATATTTTTCCATTTATATATATATATATATATAATTTAATGCATCGATATATGTATACACTAAAATGGTTATTTCAAATATATATGTATAGCTAGTGAGATATTTACGCTCCGCATTGTTTTTATTTTTTGTTTTACATTTATTCAAACATCAAGAATATAATTGTCCATTTTTTGGTTTTACTTAAATAAACATATACATTTAATTTAATACTTTTGTTTTTTTTTTTAATAATAATAATAAATATTTGACTTAGTTTTTGTGTGTTTAAATAGAAATTTAATTTATATTTATATATATATATGTTGCATGCCTAACATCTACAAATGATTTTTTTTAGTTTTCTGTGTTTATGTATTCTAACGATTTTCAACCGTTGCCTAATTATTTTTTGTTATAGCTTATAAAACGATTATACATCCGGGCTGGAGTTTAGTTGATGCACAAGCATATTACTGAAGACATAGCACTCAAATAATAGACAACAAATCGTTTTTGTTATATTATGTTTTTGAGGAAGAAAGCAAAATTTTCTTTTGTTTTTAAAATATGTTTGAAAATATTCAATATTTTTGTTTTTTTTTTTTTTGTTTGTTTTAAGTTTCAAATTAAATAACCAACTTCTAGCCAACCTTTTAAGCCTTTTTCGAACCTTTTAGCTGCACACGTACCCAAATAAACTTAAAAATAAATTAAATGAAAATGTTGCTTTACAATAAATAAGAAGAACTAAGACATTTGTGGTTGCGTAGCACAAGCGAATAACGAAATTTTCCAATATAACTTTCATGTATTAATAGATTGTGAACAGGCATGAGAGTGTAAAAACCAATGATAAGAACACGGTAAACTCAGATAAGAACATCAACACTTATAAGTGAAAGTGATTTGTGTGTGAACACAAATGTGAACATAAACACTGATGTGTTTCCATAAGGTGTTCTTTACAAATACCCAAACACTTCCTTAGAAATACCGAAACTGTTCCTTCGGAGTGACTGAGGTATTTCCAAGAACTATCCAAGGTGTTCCTAAAAATTGCTGAAAGTGTTCCTTAGAAATATTCAAGACGTTCTTTAAAGGTATCCAAGTTGTATTTTTAGAAGTACCTAAGGTGTTTCTAAAAAATTCTCAAAGTGCTACTTAGAAATATCTAAAGTGTTCATTAGAAATGCTTTAACTATTCCTAATAATGCCCAAGGTGATCTTAAGATAAGCTTTAAGTTTCCAAAGTAGTCCGAAATCATTTTCAATGTGTTCTAAATTTCGATTTTTCGAGTTCCAATCATAACCAGGTTTCCGCTCGAAGTTTTTAAGTTACTTCAAATTTGTTCTCAAACAGTTCTAAGTTTATGTATTCAGAATATTCTCAAAGTACTTTTCAACAGTTTACCATGCGAAAATGTTCAGTTTTGTAATTTCGCCATTCGCTATTTGATTACAAACGCAACTTGCACAAAACATAAATAAAAATGTTTTTAAAAAACTAAAAAAGTGCAAAAAAAAAAATTAAAAATACGTAATTAAAAACAACCCCCCGCCAACTTCAACTTCATCCATGCTTCCTTCCACACCTCTATGTGGTGGATTTAAAAACTTTTAGCATGCTAGTTTTTATTTTTTCTTCGCACTAGATGTTCCTGCTGCTCCTGTTCCTGTTCCTGTTTTAGCAGGTGTCGACGTTTTTCCTTCTTTTTCTTTTATTGTTTCCTTAACTGTTGATTTTTCCACAGTCTTTTCCGATTCCGTCGCCGTCGTTCCTTTCATTGCCGTGTTCGTTGTCGCTTTTGAACTGCTTGGACCTGCTTTTTCACAACTTTCCGTTGCTTGATCACCACTTGCCACCGCTTGTTCACCACTTGCCACTGCGATTTCCTCTTCTTCTTTCACTATACCGGCACCGGTGTCTTTAGCTGTATCCGCATCACGTTTTTCACTTGTTTGATTTGCTGGTAACGCTTTTAATATAGCATGTACTTCTTCGGCTACTGCCATCAGCACAAATTCAAATTGTTGTCGTGTTGCTACCAGACCGGCACGTTGGTCGCGTAGATGCTCGAGTGTTGCTGCTATATCAATTTCACGTGCTCCCTTATTCATGCGTCCCAGCACTAAATCGAGTAGTATATAAGCACCGGTACGTCCCGCTCCGGAACTGCCATGTACCACAATTGGGCATGAACGACCGCGATAAGATTTGTTTACTTTTCTGTAAAGGTAGAAGAGAAAGAAAATTGCCGTAAGGACAAACAACTATCTCTCCAAATTTCTCGTGTGGTTCGAAGTTCGAACTTATACTTACCTTCGGAAATCGAGCAGCGCCTTCGCTTGTGCAGGCACACCACCTAGAGGCCATGACAAGAAATGGAATTGCGTGACTGTGCGTGTTTCGCTAGTGCGCAAATTCTTGAGATAGAAAGAACGTACGAGGTAATCATCACACCAAATGTGTTCACTAACAAGATGAACCTGAAAATAAAAATACATTCAAAGCTCAAATTATGTACTCTCCCTCAACTTTTTATCGCATTTAACCCCGTACCTCATAGATATGATAAACCTCAGCACCCTCTTCAGGCCAATAACGTGCGCAAGCGATTTCGCCATTCTCTTGTAGACGGCATAATGCCACAATAACCACAGCACCTTGTTCCCAAATCATTTGCCAGAAATGAGCCAAAGTCGTGGGTAATGGGCCTTGAGCGGCAACATAAGCGGGTGCGCGTGGATCGTGGTCAGTCTGTAAGTAAGTAAGGAAATAAATCATCAAAATTTTTCAATGCCATGAATTGAGGTGTTTTCATCTTCCGAAACTTACAATCGTTGATGCATTAACATAATCGAGTCCTTCTGCATTTGCCAAATGATTGAGTACGACACGTGAATGATCATATGGTAGCGGAGCACCTGCTCTATTCAGATTAGCGCATTGTGGCTGCTGTGCAGCATCACGTGCGCTAGGTTCAGCTTCGTAACGACACAACGCTTCCCATTCACGCTGCAGACGACCCTTATTGCGTAGATGATCTTCCATATAAGACTGAACGGTGAGAGAAAAAGAAAGAGAGTAATAAGTAAGTTCGTGAATGCAAAAGAGTGAGAATCAGAGATTTCTGCAGTACTTACCAACACCATATGTCCCGTTGATATATCCATGTTCGTTAATGCCGGTTCTTCACTCCACGATGAAGTACTCGAACGCGACGATGGCGGTCTATCATTCTCTTTACTCAACGATGTTATACGACCACTTGCCACAGGCTCCGCTGCATTACCCTTACCAGCCATTCGAGCACGACAGAGATCCTGATAATCTTTGCTGCAACTTTCAGCGCCCCCAATACCAGATTGTAGACCACCGAGTTTATCGCGTTTCTTGTCGTGTCGTTTAATTAGTATTAATGTGACAAAGATTACAATTACAGCGGCAGCACCGGCACCAGCAAACATATATACCATTATATGCGTGACGTCGGGACCTTGTTCGGCGAGTTCAATACGTGACGAAGATACTCCACTATTTAGGTCACTTTTGATTTTATCACCGACACCAGCATTTAGTACTGTGACGCCGAGACGTCGGAGGATGTTATTCTTGACACCGCGATTTTCATTAATAAAACGTGCAATATCGCTGGCGGTCTTGTGTTCGGGGTTGTTTGAGTCCACCCGGAAGGAGACTTCGTGTGTTTGAACGCTATTTCGAGAAAAAGTGAATTAAAAATAAAATTAAAAGTTTAAAAGTTTTCCATGTCGGAAATTTTTGGGTGGAAAGTCTGCGATATTTCGACGGAAAACTCGTTTGATTATTGGGAGGCTTAAAAGCCTTGACTGAAATTAACGATGAAAAATCGTGCCAACTTTAAGAATTCAATTAGTGCTGACTAGTGTTTTTTCGATGATTTTTGGAACTCATTAAAAGTTTACGAACCTTGCCCGTACTCACACGATATTGATAAACAATAGGCTATAAATCGGGCAACCATTCCGGTATGCTAGCCCCGTGCCGAGTTTTTATGCCAATACCAGCCCAGAGTAAATTGGTATTATCATTCGAAAAATGCAGTGCTAAAACCCTGGTAGCCAATCCTGAATTCGTACTAGGAGATCGTAAATACCATTCACGTATTGGAAAACCATCGCAGAGTTGGCATAGTTGTGAAACTAGCAGTAGCTTACACCAATATTAAGACGATACTGGTATTGTGTCGAAATTGTGGGCCAATATTGGCAACATCTTTCGAAAGTTTTAGAATGGTCACATACTGGCTGGCTGGAGAATTGGCACAGTTCAACCACGTATCTTACACCAATATTAGCTTGATACTACTGCTGAGTTGAGATTCTATCCAAACTCCAAATCAGTACTGGATGTATCTGCCAAAAATTTCAGAAATGGTACAGCTGCGGAGCTTTGGACAGAGTCAGTTTCTTTTTAGATTTTCGTCGAGTTACCGCCGCAAAAACGCTTTCAGACTATTTGTTTGTATACTCACGTTAAATAAGTAAAGTATCCTTGCATGTGCAGTACGTTTGCCAATTCATTCACAAGTCGCACACCATCACCCCAACTGTCAATGCTGTAAATACATAGGATAAGAAAGAAAAATAATAGCAACTACGACCAAATCAACCACACTCGCACCCAATCTCCCTGCCCCTCACTCTACTTACGGGTTCTTAACGAACACATGTGCATACTCTGTATCGACAGTGTGTGGTGCATGATCGTCATCGGAATGTTCCTTAATGACTTTCTTCTTCTTGCTAGCCTCCTGTTTGCTACCCTTGATATGTGTTGGCAATACTTCTTTAGTAGTTTCAACGTGATTCAACGCCATCGACTTTGACTTGTTCAATTCATGTAATTCATTTGGTGGTGGACCAATAAGAGGACCCGGTTTTTTCACATCCAAACGTTCGTGCCGCGTAAATCCCAACATATTCGCCAAAAGCTCACGTGCCTTCTCT
Organism: Toxonevra muliebris; assembly: GCA_963691655.1. NCBI lineage: Eukaryota > Metazoa > Arthropoda > Insecta > Diptera > Pallopteridae > Toxonevra > Toxonevra muliebris. The sequence continues at coordinate 52,876,277 of OY829329.1, forward strand.
TTCTTTACCTCTTGCTCATCCTCATATTCGGGCACATAAACTAAACCACCTTCGGTAAACATAGGTTTACGTTGCTTCTGACTATTGTGCGGATATGAGTTTGAAGCGAGCATTGCTTCTTCTTCGAAAGGTGTAAGCGAATTGCGTATGAGACTATCTTCGAAGGCCATTTGCTTGCGTTCATTCTCCACGTTCGGATCAGTATTTGTGTTTGTGTTGGTTGTTGTGCGTTTGTAGGTTGGCATCAGTACGGCTTCCAGGGGCGGTGAAACTTGTGCGTTATTGTAATATTCACGTGGGTTTGACACACCAGCTGCTTCATCGACTAGGTTTTGTTGTTGTTGTTGAAGCAGTTCGGCGGCTGCCAATTCACGAAAGAGTGAACGTCCTTGCAAAGGCTCTTCTGCGGCAGCGGTGGCGGCGGCGTGTTTTCGTGCATTGCCGCCGGTACGTTTGAAGGCGCCGTAATACTCTGGGAAATACAATTCATTCGACTCGTTTATCAACTCATAAGGTACATAAACTGGCGGTGATGCAGGCTCACTTTCAACTACTTTCTCCAGTGGTTCTGCTTCTGCCTCTGGTTGTGTATTTCGTTGGTATGGTTGTGGGTCGGGTTCAGAAGCAGCTAACATTTGATAGAGCTCCAAACGGTTACGCAACGGATGCTTACGTTCAGCTTCAAGCTCAGCTTCTCTCGCTTCCTGCTCATGTTGTATACGGTCACGTTCATTTTCCAAGAAAGCATCCATGACATTTGGTGCATCGACTTGCGGTCCATGTGCATCAAATTTACCGAAATGTGCCAATTCCATGGGGTCGTGACGCAACTGACGATCCTGCAGCTGTAGTTCGTGGAGTATGGTATTTATGCTATCGCCATGGCTTTCTTTCTTCAGTGGCGGATAGTACAGCTCGTCGGCATAGTCTTCTTCCGGTGGAGTAAAACGGACGAAGGCCATTGCTCCGGCAGGATCAAGATCAGAGCGTTCCGGTGCCAAATTAGCGCATAGATTCGGTGGTAATAACGTTTGGCGTTGCAGCGAGAAGAGTGTACCTTGAATGCGACATTGAACGTATGGATGATCCCAGCCTAAGCCGATGCCTTGCAGCTCTTCAAGCATAGTTGCGAGTAAGCGTGACTGCTCCTCCGAAAGGGGAGTCCTAAGTGATGAAAGAAAATGAGAATGTAGGAGATAGAGGATAAATAATTAAAATGTATACTTGAGCAATTTAAATTGAATTGAATTTAATTAATTACTTTTCAATGTCCTCGACATCAACGCCCGTAGTTGGTATGCACTTTCCGAAGATGTTGTCTGTGTGTGCAATTTTCAGTTTCGTTGTTAGTGTGTGAGTAAAAATGAGCCACAGAAACCACAGAAAAGTTAAAAAGAAAAAGAAAGAAAAAAATATTTCAATTTACATAATTACATTTGAGATAGTGTAAAATTTTTTCTTCTTCTTATTCTTCTCTCCTCATGATTTATGAGTTAGGCATGAGTTTCCCTTGGCATCTTGGCAAATTTTACATATTATTCAACCTAAAATACTTAAGTTCGCATCAAGAAAATGAGTACTGTAAAGGTCTTTAAACTCATTTGTATACATTTGGGATGTGCCCCTAAAATTTATGTAAATTTTAAAGAGCACGTACATAATCCTAATTTTCATTTTCTTCAAATTTTTGTTTGCGAAAAAAGATGGAAAATAAATTATTTAATATAATTATGTCGCCAATTTATAATTGAGTTATTAAAAAAGGTTCGCCTTTTTTTTTTTTTGAAAAGGGCTCATTGGTCACATGGTCACATTTTTTAATGGGAAGCACTAAATCATGAGCTACAAGGGATGAAATATTTTAGTCATCGCTATGACAATGATGAATTATATTGTCCGAAACAAGGCGGTTTAAAGGTAACATAATCCCTTATAACACTTTAGTTAAGTCAAAGTTTGATTGCTTTAGACATTCGACGAGTTTGAATGACCAGAAGTGAAAATGGTTATTTCGAATTGACACAGGCAGATATTTTATGACTCCACTTTTGGATATATTTCATCGTCGAGTGTCCAGTAAGTAATTACGGTGCCCTGACAACGACAGGGTACGACTAGGCTCCCGATACCCTTCCAGTACCATATAAATAGAAATGTATTTGTATGCGATATTCAAATGACCTGAGGTAAAAATTATCTTGCAAAGCTTTTCAGATAGGCATAGATAGATATTTTAAAACTCTACATGGCTTTTAGATCAGGGCCGTAGCCAGGATTTTTTTTCGGGGGGGGGGGGGTTCATTCAAAGAAAATATGATGACTCTAACAACTAACAGATTATGTTTAATGACGAACCACGACTTAGATATAATAATATCCTTTATGAAATATGGTGGTTTTAAATAAAAATATGGGAAGAAATGAGACCAATCTCCATATTGGGGAACTTTTTTCCTATGTAAATTATTATGATTCATTTTCAAACTAAGGACAAAAGTGGACAAATGTCTTAAAGCTTTAGGAAAAATTTTCGTTTTTAAAATTTTTTTATCTTAACTTAAAAAAATGGCCGAAAATGACAAACAATTTACAGAACAATCAATTTAATTCAATATGGACTCCAATGCATTTTTTATTGTGAAGGACATAATTTCGATAACTCACTGATTTGCCATTACTGATGGGGTGCATACCCGACCTCAAAAAAATTACCAAAAATACTAAAAATAGTCAGAGGCCCATTTTTTTCAAATGATTATCAATGGGAATTCGGGCCATGATAAGGAATCCGGATGAGGTTGGCTTATATTCCCAAAGCTCGTGCAGTTACTGCATTGAAAGAAGTCTTCCAAGTCGGGGTGCTCTGAGCAATAATGGGTTAAAGAATTAATTCAATTTTAAGATTGTTTCCTAAAACTTTGGAGCTGATTTTCTACTACTGCCCTACATGGGCTTTGCGAATAAAATGGTTCCTTGTGTTTGTGAATGAATCTTTTTATACTGAACACGAATCTGAGGTAAAAAATTTCCCATCACGCCACTTTTTACTTTTTAGAAAAAATGGGATTGAAAACCCTAAAATAGAATTTTTGGCCATTTTTAAAAATTGGAGAGCTAAACAGTGGCGTGCTAAAAACTTCGAAATCCAGAAATTGAGTATAGGCTGAATCATGCCCTTCCAAATGAGGCCTAAACCCGAAACTTTAAATCAAAAACAGTTACTGACCTAGAAAAACTATAAATGCAGGATTCCTCAGCATCACCTTCTCTTTTTGTATCCAAAGTCAAACCTCATGTCAAAGAAAACAAATCGGATTTGGTCGCATAGTGCAACTAAGATTTCAAGTTTATTTTTTTATATTTGACTTTTTAGAAAGAAGCCGTTGGAAGTAAAAAATATTTAAAAACTATTTAATAAATTTTTTTTTGACTTTTTTTCATCCGCATTTCGGGGGAGGGAGGGGGGTAAGAACCCTCAAAACCTCCCCCCTTGTTTTAGATAACAATATTTGTACTTGCCGAACTCACCCAAATGCACTAAGTACGCAAACTGAAATTCTGGTACTTTGTAACCGGTGGCAACCGACTTAGTATTGATATGATTTTAAAAGGAAACAATGGGCTTCCGATACCTTTATATACTAGCAGATTCAGACATTTTCGAAGGAGAATGACAATGCATGAGATTTTCATCAGCGAGCAGGACTTTATCCCCAAAATTCCACCTAGTATGCACTAGTGCACCAAATCAACAGCAGCTAAAGAAAGGATAATGTTAAGAAGTTATTATGAACATTTGCTTCGAATTGAACAAGGTTATAACTGTTAAAAGAAATTTACGCGTTGATCTTTTTCCACATACCCACAGTACTATTCACGTGAAATACGTGAAGTCTGCGATGGATTTCTGATAGTTCAGGTGTGATCAAAACACACATTATTCAGAACTTCTTAAATTCAAATTTAAGAAGTAAGAGATAGTAGGGTTGACAGTTCTTTTATTTTCTTCTAACATCGTCGACACGTGGCTATTTATTTTACTTTATAGCTTTATACTGGAACAAGCCGAAAAAATTGTAAAAATGTTAACTCTATTCAAAATTGCCTTAGCCGCATAAATCCTGAATCGAACTTGCAAAGCTACATGAGCGAATCCTAAATTTATAGAAAATTAACTACTAATATGAAAACTCTAGCGCCGTGTGAAGGATGTTATGCAAGTCTCAGGAGGATCTATGTGTAGATGATGAACAGATAAAAAATGATTTTCTTATTTGAAAACACTAGTTCCTTATGTAGATTTTTGGATTGCTAAAAGATTTGTTTATTTTACAAGTTATCATGCTTTTTGAAGAAGATAGCGGGATGCCCGAAATGATTCCCAATAGAATAAAAAATAGCCATCCTGGTTAAATTTTTGCTTTCTGCAGTTTCTCTTCGAGTGGTTAGAAAAGCTCTCCAAGCTTGGCACTGTGCTTTCGAAACTAAGCTTCCAAAAAAATAACAGAGCTTTTTCCATACATTTCCAATCATTTCATTTCATTTCATGCATAACCTCACAGTGTTCTAAAAAGCACCAAGAATCTATTCGATAAAATTTTTTATATTCGAGTTGGTTCAATTCTCACAGAAAGCCTCTTGTTTCTGATGCTAATGCTTAAAATTTTGGTTCTTTCGCCTTCGCTTGGAGAGACTTGAAACAGATTGAGAATCTCTAGACCTGATTCTGAATATATAATTTTAAGCTTTCAAGGGTAGTTGAAGCAGTTTGCTAAGTCTAACTCTAGTTATAGCGGAGGTGATAAGATGAGAACCCATTCTAAAGAAACAATAGAGCAAACATTTTTATAAGTTTTATTCACGGGTGAGGAAAGCCTGTGTGGCCTATTATTATTATATTAACAGGCTGTTTGGCAAAAGATGGGGCTTGCGGCCTCATATTACACACTGCCTGTATATAGCAATAGTGCGTCCGATACTAACTTACGGTGCAATAGTTTGGTGGCCAGCTCTAGGTAAGGGCTACATTGTTCGGAAGCTCAGTAGAGTTCAGAGAACAGCATATGTTGGTATTACAAGAGCCTTACGTACTTGTCCTACGAATGCTCTGAACGTAATGCTACATCTCCTTCCTATTGACCTTCATATCAAAAATATTGCCTTCAATAGCGCGGTAAGGCTTAAGACTACCGATTATTGGGCCGAACGTACTTACGGGCACAGTAAAGTTATAGGTACTATACCAAACTTCGTGTTCAGAGGAACAGATTACATCATACCACAACTGTGTTTCAAAAGCGATTTTAAGGTAAGATTTCCAACGAGGGCAGAATGGAAAGAAAAAAGCTTTTTAATAGAATATGACATTCCCATTTTTACAGATGGTTCAAAAATGGCGTGTGGGGTGGGTGCGGGGGTGCACTCACCGCATGTGGAAATAAACCAATGTTTGCGTTTACCTAATGATGCCTCGGTTTTTCAGGCTGAAGTTCTGGCTATTAGAGAGGCTTGTCGACCAATAAAGCGCCATATCACAGACAGGTGTAAAGTCGCTATCGACAGCCAGGCAGCAATTAAATTGCTTTAATCCACCACCATAAAATCAAAGCTAGTTAAGGAGTTCAGGGAGGTACTGAGCGAGCTAAATTATTATGCTGACATCAATCTTATCTGGGTGCCCGGACATAAGGACATTGAAGGGAATGAGAAGGCTGATGAATTAGCGCGCTCAAGAGCCTCTCTTGACGAATCTTTGGGGGTACCGGTTCTAGTCCCCTTGGGAGTCGTCAAGAGAGGCATGTACCTGCACTGTCTTCAACTGGCTAATCGGAGGTGGAAGTCACTAACAACCTGCACTACCTCACGGGCGACATGGCCCTCATATAATGACGATATAATTGGACCGACCGACCAACTTTTAACCAGGGATCGTACCGACACTGCTAAGTTAACAGCAGCCTACACCAGCCACTGGTGTATAGGTACCCACGCAAAAAAAACTGCGCATCTTTTTTAACACACTGCAGAAGTTGCGGAAACTTAGATGAAGAAGAAAAAATCTCTCATTTTCTTTGTGAATGCCCAACCTTGGCGAGGACAAGATATAGGTTCCTGGGGAAGTATTTCCTCGATAGCTTGTCTGATTGCTCGGCAGTCAGCCCAAATAATCTGCTAGGATACCTAAACTCTACAGGGTGGGTTTAGTAAGAGTACATCATTAATTCCAGTTCGGTGAGGAAGTGGTCCTGAAACGGCGCTATAGCGCTAATTGTGATTCACAATGGGTCTTCTGTGGATCAGCCACCTTAACCAACCAACCAATTCATACAATTTCCTCAAGCCCCTTTTACAATAATAAGTCTAGAGGAAGCCACTGATTAGCTTGGGGTGAAATTCTTCTGAGTTGGTTAATTCGAGACTATCGGCAAAAACTTAAATACCACTGAAGGCATGTCCAGACAAGCAGGTTACTAAATTTTTAGTTTATTCAAATCCACCTCGAGTGGTTATAGATCGGAAAGGGTTCTCCAGGCCTAATACTGAATATTTTCTTAAGTCTTTCGAAGCATAATTATCGTAATTTACTAAATCTGTCTGTAGGCAGAGGAGCAATCATTTTCAAACGTTTTTTTTATACATCAACCTTTGAACAAGATTCTAGAGGGTGCCGCGATTCAAATTTTTTCGAATTCTGGTTTTGCTGGCTAGTCAATTTTACTTCACTACCTGCAGAGTCTCAACTAACATCTTAGCTGATTGCAAGTGATTAAAGATTGGTAAAGCTTTCGAAATCTGATATTTAGTTGTTTAGTTTGCTGGGTTTAGTTCTATTTATTTTAAACTTTCTACGCTTAGTTGTCATGGTTTGTTAAGTTTTCAAGATTTTAAGGATTTTTCAAAGTTTAAAATTTATTCTTTTAAGGAACTCTCAAATAAACACCCCGAGAAAATAGACAAATTTAAATTTAATACATTAGTATTTGAATTACAATTTTTCTTCTTCTTAAAAGTTTTCCTCTAATTTTTATTATTATTTTTGAAATTTTTTTCATAAATGATAATTTCCTAAAAGTTTCTTAAACATGGAAATTTTACATTGTTACTTTCAACTATATTTTCATGCTTCCCACACTAACCGCTCAAGTACAGATACATCAGCTAACTGCTCTCATTGTTCATATGTATATGTAGTACCCACTTGAAATCATTATTTCTTTTAAATTATGCTCAATACGCTTTTGTCATCATCATTATCACCATTATCATAGCAATCATGAAGAAAGTGCTTATATTTCAAGAAAGAAAGCAAATTATGCAAAACACACAAGAAGCAAAAATGAAAATAATAATACCAAGTTATAATAAAACTTACCATTATAGCAAACCTCGCTACCTTCCAAGCACAACGTTTTGACAAAGTGGCAACCTGAAGCATAAAATGAAAAGAAGAAAATTTGTAGATTTGTATATAGTTGAATATAAAACAAGAAGAAGAAGAAGAAGTTGTATAAATAAGTGGAAAGAGGATATTCATATTTAAGTAAGACATTATGATGTGCTGCTGCTGTTGATGTTGCTATTGCTGTTGCTGTTGCTTCTACTCTACGTACACAAGAAGTGAAATAAAAATTGCGCTCTCAGCATAAAATAATGTTAATGGTAACACCCACATACATAGACATGGAAAAGGCAAGCAGACATATAAATAAACTATACACACTGGAATATACTCACACACACACACACACGCACACATATACATATAAACATCTATACTTATACTCCAACAACTTTGAAAATGGCCGATGAGAGGCTATTTATGCTTTATGTTGTGAGCTTGTTGTGACATTGTTGCTGGTGCTGGATGTTGCTGATGTTGCCAGCTATTTTGGGGCTGCTGATGTTATCACATTTGTTAATCATTGTTGTTCTTTTTGTTTTCTTATTGCTGCTGCCACAAAAATTCATGCTGATAAAAACACTAACAGAAATAATAAGTGCCATTCGCATGTATGACGTTCAAAAGTGAGCAACAACAGCAAAACAAAACAACAACAACAAAAACACAACTCATAATAGTTTAGCTATTTACGGTTTGCTTCATTTCACTGTAAATATTCGTACTTTGTGACGTCAGCGTATATTCATTTTCCTTTACTTTGTAACTGTATATGCATAAATATGAGTAAGTGTGTGCGTGCGTGTATGTTTGTAAAATCTTTTTGTGAAAACTTCTTCATGTTGCCAAATTATTTATGTGTGTGTGTGTGTGTGTCATTGTATTTGTTTATTCATAAAGAAGAAAAGCAATTGACGTCATTTCTTTTGTCACTCCTATTGCTGCTTTTTGTTGTTTCTTTTTTGTTGTTGTTTTCGAAACTGCCATATTCCCTGCAACAACTGTCAACAACAATTTGCGGTTTGCCTTTGTATTTATATATTGCGTGCATGTAAATATTTTTGTCGGCGTGTGTGTATGTGTGTGTGGGTGTGTCTGTAAGCATATCACTTTTCAATGATTTTCCTTTGCCCAGTCGGTAGTCATGACACGATTTCGATAACTAAAAAAAATTTTTATCAGCTTTTCTGTTTCAGTTTATATTATTTTTTTTTTTTTTTTTTTTTTTTGAGTGACATTTTCAATGCCATTGGCAGCGATATAATCATAAAAAAGATTTGTTTTTAATGCACAAATATATTTTCTAAAAATATCATGTTTTTAATAGATTTTCTCTTTGAGATGCTGGAACGTTTTGGGATTCTTAAATATTTTTTAAAACCTATCACCTTTTATCAAACATTCTTCCTGCGTATAGTCAGCCGATTGACTAGAAGAACATTGATATAGCTCATCAAGGACACCAACATTCTCTACTAACCGTAATCCAAATATCAGCTTTGAAACTAATCTCGGGGATAATTTTACTCATCTCCGCTTTCAAAATTTAGTTATTCTCTAAAGAGAGCAAAGTGTTTTGGATGTATTTGGAGTATTTAGCCCAAGAGGAATATCCTTGTGCTCAGAGAATATGTTGATTCAAGCAAATTGATAAAATTAAAATAATAGAAATTGAAGCGTCAGGGAATAAATCCCGATTCTAAAAAAAATTTTAATAAAACAGCTTTGCATTAACCTTCATCCATCCCTCGCACCAATTTGATGCGAATTGCGATTTTCAGGCTCCGTATCTCTGAGGAATATCATTTTTTTTGCCAGATTATTTGTCATAAGGATTATTTTTATAAGTTCTGTCAGAAAATATATTTAAATACTTTCTAACTAACTATCACCCAAAGTTAATAGCGTAACTGCTATGTCACGAAATGTGACGCGCCGCTATTTTCTTCTTCTCATTTACCCAACACATAACACATATATTAAAATTGACTTCAAATCCCAATTGACTTCAAAAGACTTCAAGTGACTCCAATTGACTTCAAATCCCCAATTGACTCCAAATGACTCCAATTGACTACAAATTGCAATTGACTCCAAATGACTGCATTTGAGTTCAAGGTTACTCAAGTGACTCCAAGTGACTTCAAGTGACTCTAAGTGACTCCAAATGACTTCAGGCCACTCATGATTTTGGAGTCATAAGATTAGCAATGGCATGATTTCAAAAAAAGGATGCATTCCCTTGACTCTACCAAAGACTTTTCTAAATGAATAACCAATCGACAACTCCAAAAAAGACTACCAACTGCATTTTTTATTCTGGAGTCAAATACGTTATTCAGTAACTACAATCATGAATTGTCAGTTATTAAAAGTGACTTCAAGGTATTGCAATTAAATTGATTCCATTCTTTTACAGCTCTGGAAAAAACGAAATTATCAAAACTTGAATAACCTTGAGTATTTATATATTAGGGTTGTTGTGAATAATAAAAATCGCAATTTGTTTAGACAATTGGTTTTGATAAAATGAACGAATGGATATATTAAATATCACATGTATTAAAATTGACTTCACATTCCATTTGATTCCAATTGACTTCAATTGACTCCAAATGACTCCAAGTGACTCTAATTGACTTCAAATTCCCAATTGACTCTAAATGACTTCAACTGACTCCAATTGACTTCAAAATCCCAATTGAATCCAAAAGACTTCAAGTGACTCCAATTGACTGCAAACTGCAATTGACTCCAAATTACTGCATTTGAGTTCAAGGGTATTTAAGTGACTCCAAGTGACTTCAAAGCACTCATGATTTTAGAGTCATTTGCAGTCTCATGATTAAAAAAAAAATTACATTCCCTTGATTCTACCAAAGACTTTTCTAAATGAATAACCAATCGGCGACTTCAAACTGCATTTTTTATTCTGGAGCCAAATATATTATTCAGTAACTGCAATCATGAATTGTCGGTTTTTAACTGTGAATGTAATCAATTTAACAAAGCGTGATTGAATTATGGGATGACAGGACAGGTTTGCCAATTTTTCGCTCTACGATGTCTTTGAAAGCATTCAAATTGAAAAATGAGTGCATTTGTTTTAACGATAAATGGCAAACCTTGTCAGCAGACCATAAGTCTCTGCTACCGAAGAGAATCCGAATTGAGTTTACTCCCTGCGCCCTGCACTTTCTTGCCTTAGAGTTGTTGGTAACATAGAAAATATGAGCAATCTGTTTCGACTGGCGCACAGTGCTTCGAGAGTGGACAAAAATCAAGAAAAGTTATTATTTTAAAGGTAATAGACTATGTATAAAGAACCCAAACTTTTTACAGTGAACCCGTAATTTTTTACAGCTGTTGTGTTTTGAAGGAGTTAGGGCTTGCCAAAGTCGATCAATTTAAGAAGCAAATATTGAAAAAAGAAATTGAAATATTTATGACTCTTGCAAAAAAATTGCTTAAAAATCAGTTATCATTGACAGCGCTTTCATTTTTTTTTTTATTATAAGAGGAATAATATTACCTACTTCACAACATATAATTTTTATTTTTAAACAGAACATTTTGTTTTTAGAAATTTTTTTTAAATTAATATTTTTTCAGAGAAAAACTTAAAAAATCGTTAAGTTCAGTAAATAATATAAAACATTAGGCCGCAAAAGGCTGTGGTCTCGCGCCTTTTGTTGTTAATAATAATCCTTACTTACTTGTAGAAAAAAATTGGCCAACTTCGTCCAACTTTAGGGGAAAATCACTATTTACTAATATTCTTAAATACAAAAAAAAATGCTAAAGAAATTTTATTAAACTATTTCAACTTCTCAAAGCAACTTTTTTGTACCATAATTTTCATGGCTTGGTCTTCAAAACATTCTAAAGCATAAATTTTAACCTATTACTGACAAACCTCAAGTAAATATGTTGACAATACATTGAATTTAAATTTCTCCGAGTTTTAGGAGTCTCCTAATATTGACAGATGCCCACAAATTACATATGTACTCATACTATTGGCGTACAAAATATTTGAATTGGTTTTTTCTCGTAAATGTACAAATGTGTTCCAAAAAAGTAGTTCTTGAAATTGAAAGAAAAAAACAGAAGTTTTTGAAAGAAGCGACGTGACTAGCTTAGCAAAATAATATAATGTCGTCAAGTACATAAACAAGCTTAAATGATGGTTTTTGGGAATCTCTATTCCTTGAATTTTTGGCATTCACGAACGTGAACACCCTTGGTTTTAATTAGTTCACGTTATCGAGAACCCACTGCATTTTTGTAACAGTTACTTTTGGCTGTTATGTCAATATTAAAATTTGTATTAGTATTTTGCAAAGCAGACTGTTTTATAAAAATATACTTAATTAGAAAATCCATTATATTATATTTTTTTTATGATAAAAGTAGGCACGTTTTAAGAAGGTGAGTTAGCGTTGTATTTTAAATAGTGTTCTGTCTAAAACCGAAAGAAATGGTGGAACATAGGTTTTTAAATGGCAATATTTAAAAAATAATTGCGCTGATATTTTAATTTGATTAATTTCAACTAGAAGAGTCTACAAAAAAAATTCATCTGAAAACCGAAACCGGTATCAAAAAACCGATTTCAGAATCAGCATACTATAACCCTTTAGCAAACGGTATTTTTATTTTTAGTTAGGTGCGTCCACAAAATTCAAGCAATAATTTATATAGTATCTTAAAAGGAAAAAAAATCGGATAAGAACCGGTTTCATAAAAAAAGGGTAACCGGTACAAACAAACCCAATTTCATTTTTGAAATCATCATGCCATAATCCTTTATAAAATTAAGTTTCATTAAATTGAAACAACTCCTTCTATTTTTTGTCCAATTTTTATATGGGAACGGAGCAGTGTGTGGCGCTAAGAAAGTAAAAGTAGGGTAGAAGGGGGACATTTGCCACCCCCCTTATCTTTTAATTTAAGAAAGTTTTATAATTGAAACAATCTGTAATTTGTGCTTTTATCGATCATCTTTCATCCCTTCTATTTTGATAGTTGAGCTTTGTAAGTGATCGTGGCCGGCGTGTTTTTGTGTTTTTCGGGTGGTTGCAAAAATATTTGCTAGTAAGTGAATCTTGTAATAACTTTTTTATATATTGAGTGAGAAAAAAGTTGTTCAACTATGTTATTCCGGTGTTATTTAATTAAAGAATAACCAATAACTTCTTTTTATAAATGTTCAAAAAGTTTAGAAAAAAAATGTTTTTATGAAAGTGGTTGTTCCTGGGGCACATTCACCAGAATGCGGATGGGGCGGCTTCGACGGCATATGATATGAATTTTAGACAGTATAATGTTAAATTAAGTCATATCTAAATAAATTCCTCTGGATCAGTACTATCCACTTTTATTTATTTACATGTATATACAAATGCTTATTTTTTTTAATAAATAACTTATATTTTTTAACAAAATATTTTAAAAATGAAGCATTTATATTTTTGTTACTTTATGTTATAAATCAATTTTCATAAATTAAAAATAAGTACAACTTATTCTGACTGATAATATGTAATAGTAATATACAAGAAAAAAAATTTAAAAAAAAAATAACTATTACTTTATCAAAAACCTTGAATTTTATTCCTTGGCGATTGCAACCCACCCCCTTGACGAATGTACCCCATGACTGGGGCACTTTCACCATTTTGGACTACTTGGAAAATCATCAAAAAAATAATAGAAATCATTAAGATAATCAACTCATAAAGATAACAGATGAAAGCTAATAAATGTGAATTTCTAATTAAAAAATAATTTTTCAAAACAAACTATTAGTTTAGCCTAGACAACACTTTAAAAAAAAAATTGGCGAATGCTCTTCTACTTTCTACTCTATACATTTTTCTAAGAAACAAGTTTTTTGAAATTTGTGAAAATAATTCCAACTAAATTGGAGTTTAATTCTATGGAAGTAATTGATTACTCCTGGAAAAAATGTCCTTCATATTCAGTTACTTTTTCAATGCCTGTAAAAATTCGTAAGTACATTTTTTAATTACAAAAAACAATTCTCTATAATGGAATTCATAAATTTTTTCAATTCAATTAACGAGGAATTTGAAACTTTTAATTCCCAGTTACAATTCATTGTAATGAAATTCAAACTTTTCTTACTAAAAATTCAAAAAAGTTTGATCACTTTACAATTTCTTGGAATTGAAATGAAGGTGATTGATCCCCCAAATGCTTGATGGAATTCTATAGACCAGAGTAAGTTTATTTTCTTTTAAAAATTCTGCATTTCAAGCTAAATTGAGTAATACTTGTATAGAAATATTGCCCTGGCTTTATTTCCTACTGGGCGCAGACTTGCAATGCTTACCTATAATTTAAATTTAGAATGCTTGCCTTCTCATAAGGCAATTAATTAAGTACTTCATACATGTGTGTGTGTGTGTGTGTGGGCGAGTTAGCGTGAGCATGCTTGTTTTTTATGGGACCTTGTCTTTTGAAGCGTGTTTGGTAGAAAGCTTTTGAATATGTGTTCGTGCAATATATCTAATTGTTACATATACATACATATGTGTAATTAGTTGTTGCTGCAAATGATATGCCGAAACATTTTTTTTCTCGTATGTAGGAAAGTAATATGCGGGCGCTGCTCTTCATGTTTTTATGCCAAAAATTAAAACTCTTTGTTAACGGTGACGCTGTTTTTTTTTTTGTGTGTGTTTATAAAATAAATTCAAAAACAGCTCAACGCTATCATTTAGCAACTTTTTGTTTTTTGTTTTTTTTTTTTGGTTTGTATGTAGGTATAAAGTTTTTACAAACTTTTTAATGTATTGCTGGTACTTTCTGTTTTTGTTGTTCATAGATTAATTTCATCAGCGCCAACGAAGTTTTTGTCTTTTTTTTTTTCAAAAATTTTTGCAAAAGCAGCTCAAGTTTCCTTTTAAAATGTCACAGTATTTTTCTTTTATACTTTTCTTTTTATATTTTTTCCCCCCTTTTTCCATCTGCTTTGCTTTTATTTATTTATTCATTTATGCGCGCTTGTTGTGTGTGTCTCTGTGCGTGTATGTTAGTTTCATCTTTTTACGGCATTTGCCTTGCAAGCATATATAAATACACGCAAATTGATAAATACACAAATGCTCCCACACACACTCATGTATTAAGACACACATAATAAATGTCAGTTTGTGGCTGTCATTCGACGTCGCTATTTTTCATATTCAATAAATACTTGATTTATATAAGATTCAAATGAGTAAAAGCAAAATACAAAAATAAAAATGAATATGAAGCAATATTGTGCATTGTGGATGATTGTGTCTATGTGGGTATAACTATGGGTGAGTGTGTGTGTGTGTGTGCTTGTATAGCTGGTGCTGTCTATTCTATTATTATGATGGTATATTATGACATTTTGACATATTTGAAGCATTCTACTTTATGAGGTCATCATCGATGTCAATTCATGTATAAATCTTTAAATCATGATTTAGCTTTACTGGTATTTTTTCTTTCTTTCTTCTTCTTTTTTTAATTGAGCTATCTTCTTTTGTTCGCGGGCAAATGGATTTTATTGTTGGGAATTGTGATTTTAATAAAATCATTTTATTTTTAGTAAAGCTTTAAAATTTGTATTAAAAATACTCCATGTCAAATTGATTGATTGTTAGGACCCATGGATGTTTTATTCTAAGACTAAGTCTTATTGTCTTGGCTTTCCCAATATCATGTGGTCCTTGTTTTCTTCCCGAACCAGGTTTCCGATCGATGGTCAAATTCTCCTGAAACTGTTTTATAACATTGGAAACAGTTTGATGGCAGACCTTCAATTCCCTGGCCAATTATTTGTAGGACCAATTTGGATTTTTTTTTTAGTTTTTAATAATTTTAAGACGTACCTCGTTTTCTTCACTCATTTTGATCAAACTCACAATAAATCAACATGTTTGTCATTAAAAATAACAACTGACATATTTTTCAAAGATAACTAGATCAAAGAAATTTTTAAATTTTACACCCAAAAAAAATTATTAGATAAAACGTGTGTTAAGATTTTTTCAATCTCACTCCTTACTCTGATTTTTAAAATGCTCGCAATGAACATCAAAAGGTAAAAAAATAAATAAAAATTCACATTGAATGGGAATAGAAAATAAAATTGGTGTGTAGAAGTATGCAGGATTAAGTGAATTCTCATTTGAATGCCTGAAAAACCTTAATTTTTGCAATTATTCAGAAAATACGAAGAACATTTTTTAAAATAAAGTACTTAAATTGTTGATTTCATAAAGAGGATAAAGCTTTCCTTCCATACGTTTGGGCTCTGGCGCACTCAAATTTCATGGTCTCTCAAGCTTTATATTTCATATGGAATGGGAATGAATAATATAAAATTTTAAAGAGCTTCCATTTTCAACTAATTTCTGAACAAATTCTAATAGAGTTTCAAAGTTTCAATAAAATATCCTTCCAATTCTATTCAATTGCATTGCAAACAATTTACATAAAATTAAAAACCAAATATTAATTTGAATAAAGTTTAGCATATTGTGGTTGCTTGCAATTGTTTTCTTTCATTGCATTCTCTTTCACAGAAAATGCATTTATCAATTTTATATGCCAAAATTAAACAGCTGCGCCTTAAAATATGTAACAATTTTCTTTATGACCTCTTTTGAAGTGAATTTTTGATGCATATTCTTAACCCATACACACACACTAACTCACACACATACACATTTTATGAAAATTGCAATCGCAGCATTGCAGTAATGTTATAAAACGACCTCATTGCTGAGTATTTTTAGTTTCGGGATGGTGGATTGTGGTTACGGCTGGTTGCTTCTATTAAAAGCATTTCGTCATTTTCATTATTTCTTCTTTATCGTCGATGGTTTTATTTGAAACCACACACACACATATAAGCACATCTATATCTCAAAAACCATCATCGTGACGCACATTGAATGACAATAGAAATCATATTGCAAAAAACAAGAAATGACCTCAAACGCCCAAAAGTATGTGTAGAGTTGTGTGAGTTCTGCGTTGATGCGTTTTTGATCCTTTTATTGTCTTTTCAAACACACACACACGTATGTATATACAGCAGCTAAATTACTACTCTCAACATTTCAAATTTCAAATTGAATACTTTGAAAGAAAAAGAAGAAGAAGAAAAAGAAGAAGAAGAAAAAGCTAGAAATAGATATTACAAAAGGGTTGACAGAATTCCTGAATACTAACACATATAAATGTAGATAGATATGTATGTACATTTAAGCTATTCTCTGCACGCGCCAGTATATTAAGTCCCAATTTGGTTCTTCTACTTTTGCTCCTCCTACAATGTGTCGTTATGAAGGGGGCAAATGACATTTGATGTTACAATTTCTTGAAAGCTTTTGCAGCTTGTTTGTTTGTATGTATGTATGTTGTATATGCCAATAGTCCATGTCTTCGCATAGATATGAGGCTTTAAAAATTGATCCTTTTTCCACTGTGTATGACAGTGCAATGTGAATGGAAAATGTCAACAGGAAAACAAGACGAGTAGCAACAATAACTGTAGCAGTAATAATGGGAGCAGCAGTAACAAATAGCCAGTGCCAACTAGAGCAATAACAGCAACACTTTCTAAAAGCAACTAGTATTTATTCTTTAGTTTATGATGCTTCCATTTCCATTTTACATTTTTACTGTGCGTTATTTTCTTTTATTCTTTTGCCTCTCTCCTTCTCTTTATATACAAATATCTTATTATCCTGCTGAATTATCATACAAATTGTTGAAAATTCTTATACATTTAAGTATTTATATTGAAAAACAGCAGCAGCAACTATGAACATTTTTACTCTTATTTACTATTATTATTTTCAATCTGTTTCCTTCTTTTTTTCAGTTGTCTCTGGTTAGTCGTACGTATTATTTTTTCATTTTTTATCACAGTTGATAGAAGCGTCTGCCTGTGTGTCACAGGATATTACCTCTCTTTTTGTTTCTGTTTTTTTTTATTATTTTGTTTTTCTTTACGTGACACTCACTTGAACGAGTGTTAATTAGTTTTTCTCATTGCATACTTTTAGGTGGAATAAAAACAGCAGGATACCAATCCAATTAGTTTGTGTCACCGTTTCTTCTTTACACCACTTTACCACTTACATACATATACTGAAAAACAGATATAATCAAAAACGTTTATAGATTGATTTTTCTACGAGCTCCACAGATTTTTCACTTACGAAAAAAAAAAAAAACTATGAAGCACATGCTCTTGTAGCATTCTGAAAATAAGCAAAACTAGTTTTTTCTTTCAGTCGTGTTATTATATAATATTGATCTTTGAACTTTTACTTCACTGAAATTTCTCCGAATTTGAAAAGTTTGTGTTTTTCAGTGAATAGTAACGTGCCATTGAATTCAGAAAATAATTTATTGACGTTGTTCTCTATTGCGTTGCACATCCTTGGAAAAAAAACTAACAATCAAAATCTTAAGTTTAACATAAATTGCATTACCACACGTGTAAACGCATTCATAAGGGGAACAAACCAGTTTGCTTGCTGGTCGTATCCTTCAAATATTTTATAAATTACTCAGAAATATTCTCAAATTTCTTGGTAGTGTAGAGGAAAAGGGAAGGAAACGTATGGCTTTTCTATTCCATTGCATATTTCTGGGCATTTTTTAATTTTTCATTCCTATTTCAAGTGAGATACAAACTTTTTTGTTAGAATCAGGGCTTTTCAGAGAGGGGCAAGAAAAGTGATGCATTGGAGCTAAAATATGTGGAAATAGCGAAGGCATAGACTTTTTCCTTCTTACGAATCCTTATGCAGCCTTATAGTGAGGTATAAAAGAAGCAGCTGCAACGGGCTTTACGATTTTCTAAAAATAACTATAAATTTTTATTTTGACATTCTTAAATTGCCCCAGACCCCTTTCAAATAAAATAAATTACTTTTTCATATTTTATCATTACATACTTTTAGGCATTTGGTTATCTTTCATTCTTACTTAATCTAAGATATAATTTAAGGTTAAGGCATTCCAGAGAAAAAGTGGATGGTGGCGCCTGGATAAAAATTTTTTTAAGTTTTCAGAAAGTTTTATTTTCATTACGATAAAGTGAAAAACTTTTTTGAACACTGTTTTTTTATGTTTTTCCATGGCAGACTTTTCAATATTTTGTTCCAACTCAATGCGAGCTATTAACTTTCTTGTTAGCATGAGGTTCTTACAGAGGAGAAGGGAATGCGACAAACCTCAAATATTTGAAAAGAAGTGGGAAGGAAAGATGCTTTATTCTATTGTATATATGAAAAAAATGGTTTTTATTTTCACAAAAGTTCTTCAAATTTTTGCGCTGTATACTTTTAGGTACTGATTGAATTTTTAATTCTAATTTAGCAGGAGATATTAATTTTTCTGCATTAGGAGCTTGAATTCGCCTCATGGTGTGGAAAACCTTTATTAATATTTTTCAATGCATACTTTTTGGCATGGGAATGAGGTATCATTTTCATTTAATGTACAATTTTCACTGTCAAAAGAAGGGTTTGCAGAGAAGAGCAAAGGGTGCCTTTGTTCCAGGCCTCACAAGGAGCCAACATTTTTTTTTTTTTTTGCATATTCCTTTTTTTTCATAACATACTTTTAGGCATGAAAACTATTATATGAGGATTAAACTTAAGGAGACCTTCTGGTATAGCGCCCTTGAATTTGACGAGTTTTTAGGATTGTTTTTTTTTTTTAAATGAAATAATGAGCAATTGTATTTAAACTTTGTAGACATATTTTATTACCTTGACAATATACAAATATAATAATTAAAAAAATAATTATAATTTTAAGTAAACTAAAATTGGTGTTACAGTTGCCCTCTTCAAAAAAAAAAAAACGGATCTTGCTGGTGGGACAGGTTTTGAATTTTCCACTAAAATGAAAAAAGAAAAATAAAATTTGACAAAATGGCGCGTTATTGAAATTTACTTTACGAAAACAGACTGTTTTTCCACTACTTTTTGTATTTAAAAAGTAAGATGTATTCAACGTAGAAAGTTTAGTTTAGTTCCTACGATAAGCACTGGTTTTTTGAATAATATAGTAAAATTTGAGACGAATCGGTCGAGTAGTTTGTAGTTGTAGTAGTTGTGTCCCACCGTGCAGAAAAATATAGTTTCGAGATAAATGAGTTTAAACTTTTACCTGCATCTGTGCTCACCTGCTAAATAGGCTGTAGAAGTCGAAATACAGGAAATATTGAAACGAAAATTTTACAGTATACTTTTAAAAGCCTATACTTTTGAAAACGGAAATCTGGTGACAGATGTCCAGGGTACTATGAGGTTATGGAGGGAACACTTCTCGCAGCTGCTCAATGGTGATGACGACAACAATCCCACCATTCGGGAAGCTGTTCCGGAAACCCCAACCACTGACGGCATTGAAGTACCGCCGCCCGACTACGACGAGGTCTTAACAGCCATCGCTCGGCTGAAAAATAATAAGGCTGCGGGCCTGACTGCTGGGTTGTTTAAGACTGCAGGCGAAGAGCTCACAAAACGCATGCACGAGCTTTTATGCAGAATATGGTCGGATGAAAGCATGCCCAGTGATTGGAACCTCAGCGTACTCTGCCCAATCCACAAGAAAGGTGATTCCACGATCCGCGCCAATTACCGTGGGATAAGCCTTCTTAACATCGCATACAAAGTTCTATCGATCGTACTATGTGAAACACTGAAACCCATCGTCAACCAACTGATTGGACCTTATCAGTGTGGCTTCAGGCCTGGTAAATCCACAATCGACCAGGTATTCACACTATGCCAAATCCTGGAAAAGACCCGAGAAATTCAAATCGACACACACCATCTATTCGTCGATTATAAAGCCGCTTTCGACAGCACGATTAGAGATCACCTATACGCCGCAATGTCTGGTTTTGGTATCCCTGCAAAGCTCATTCGTCTTTGCAAAATGACATTGACAGACACCATCAGCGCAGTGAAAATTGGGACTAACCTCTCCGCGCCATTTGATACCAAAAGAGGTTTCAGACAAGGTGATTCTCTATCTTGCGACTTCTTTAACCTAATGCTGGAAAAAATAATTCCAACTGCGAACAATCGACATCTCTGGCACTATCTTTTACAAGAGTCTCATGCTGCTAGCATATGCTGATGATATTGACATCATTGGCAACAACGCGCGAGCAGTCAGTGCAGCATTCTCCAACTTGGAGAGGGAGTCTCGTCGAGTGGGTCTAGTGGTGAAAGAGGACAAAACTAAATACCTTGTGTCAACAAACAAAGAGTCACGGCGTCTTGGACAAAATGTCACTGTTGACAATTACAAATTCGAAGTCATCAAGGATTTCGTTTACCTTGGATCCAGCATCAACACCTATAACAATGTCAGCCTTGAGATCAAGCGAAGAATAACTCTTGCTAACAGGTGTTACTACGGGCTCAGTAGGCAATTGAGAAGTAGGGCCCTCTCTCGACGTACGAAAATAACGCTCTTTAAGTCACTCATCCTTCCCGTCCTAATGTATGGCGCTGAGACGTGGTCATTAACCACCAACGATGAGAGGCTGTTGGGAGCGTTCGAGAGAAAGATACTTCGCAAGATCTATGGTCCTGTGTGCGTGGACGACGTGTATCGTATAAGATGGAACCATGAGCTGTATGAGCTGTACGCCGACATTGACGTAGTCAAGTGCATAAAACTCCAGCGGCTTCGCTGGCTGGGTTATGTTGAGCGAATGGATGAAAGTGCTCCGGCTGGAAGGGTATTTTATTCGAGCCACGGAGGTGGAACGCGCAGAAGAGGAAGACCTAATCTCCGTTGGAAAGACCAGGTATAGGGGGACCTGTCTGCACTTGGCCTTACTAACTGGCGCCGGTGCGAGCATTGCAGAAGCGACTGGCGAGGCATTATAGAGGCGGCCAAGACCGATCATCGGTAGTAGAGCCAACTAAGTAAGTAAGTAACTTTTGATATATAAAAAATCAGTTTTTTGAAAAATCTAGACCAGAAGGTGTCTTTAAATTATAAATTGCACTTAAAATTTTCTAAAGTACCGAATTTCGCTAAAGAAAAACTTACTTTAATTTTCTTTTTTCAGGGAAATACAGAAAGGAAAATCCTATTCTTCTTTGAGATTGATTCCTTAACTCTACAACTCAGAGATCCTATTAAAAAAAATGCTACTGTTTGTCTCGCATAAATGTCAGTGGCTGAATTTCTTTTCTTTTTAAAAGCAAAATTGCTTTTACACTTAATTCAGTTCATTATTATTGCATAAAAATTCAAAATTGGAATATTTAAAATAACTAAGCTCATAAAGTCAAGTAATAAAAAAATAAAAAAAATAATAAAAAATTCACAAAACTTTCAATGGCATTTCAAACAAGTATTTCTTTCAAGACATTCTTATGCAAATGTGTGAAATTTCACACTTTTCAATCAGTATTTTTCTTCCACTCACTTTTTCTCTCCTTGCCACTCACTTTCTCTCACTGACTGTGTCTCTCTTCCTTTGTAATACTATGCGTATACGTAATATTGATTACAGTTAGAAGATTTTCAAGCAAATTTCAAGAGTTTTTTGTATTAGTACATTCACTGAAAGTGCTATAAATATATAATACTCTTAAAAAAAACCGACATTATTGTGAAATTGATAGCAAAAAATACAAAAAACAAAAAAAAAAAAAGAAGTAAACGCGAAAGTTGTAATCATAAATTTTTAATAAATCCAACCCAAATATTCAATATAAACTTATGTACTCACGAACAAGCTAATAAATATTTATGTCTATGTATGTGTGTGTGTGTGTATTTTAAATGAAATTTCCCAATATTTCAGCATGCTATACAAAAAATTTTCCAATTTATGTATGTATGTTTGTTTGTAGATTTATAAATTTACAAATGCATATATTGCGAAAATCCTAATGAAATAAAAATTACACGTGCGTATATACAAATATAAAGCGTGTAAAATGGTGAAAAGCCCACAATCTAAAAAAGGTCGAAAATATATGTAAATAAGATTATGTGTACGGGTAAATAATGTGATGGAAAATTAAATTTCTATCTACATATATTATGCATACATGGATATAAACAAAATCTGAAATTGTGTAGCAGTCTGATAATTAAATTTGTATGGCTTTTTGTTTGGTTGATGATTGGTAATTTATATTAGGTACTACACGTGGTATGAGTAACCAAAATTAATTAGAAATTTTATACCAAAAACGAAACCAAACAGTCGCACACGTTCATTATTTTTTTTTATAAAACTTAATTCAAATGAAACTCCAATGAAATTCAAATTAAACTCCAATGAAATTCACATAAAATTCAAATGAAATTGAAACAATATAAAAATTTGTTAAGACTGTAAAAGAATTTTTTTTTTATATGTAATCCGCTTAACTTTTTGATAGGATTTTAATTGATTGGAGTAGAGGCAGCAGTCGCAGAAATACATAATTCAAAAATAAAATGAAAATGTGAAGATGTGAAAATGAAAATAAAAGGAGAAACTTTTTCTATTTTGTTTATGTGCTCTGGAAAGAAGAACGCAATTTTATTTCATAAATCATTTCAATGAAATAATGTGAAAAAAATAGGTAGAAACAATGATGAGAAAACAGTGAAGACAAGTAGTCAAAGAATTGCGATGCCATTCAAACCCCCCCTCCCCTCCCCCCCCAAAAAAAAAACAACAAGCATAAAGTAAGACACCACGCATTTGTGGAGAATTTATGAATGAAATGAACGATGAGTATAAATCATTTTGAGAAATTTCATTACTTTTTCATTATGCCACCATCACCATTACCACCACCATCAACCCATCAAACTTGTTTATTAAATGCTAGCGCACCAGCATGCCTATATCCAGCCAGCTAACAACCCAACTCAATACAATAAATAGCCCACCTACCAAGTAAGCAGCCAGCGCACCCACAGAGACACAATCAAGCAACCAAGCGAATCCAAGCAAGCAGCTGAGTGTCCCTTGGGTTTAAAAATAAACTTTGTGTGGGTTTTTCATTTTGGTAAAAGAAAACAAAAAGTAAAAAACGTTAAAAAAAAACAGCATGAAAAAAAGTTGATACAAAAAAAAAAAAAAAAAAACTAAAAGTAGTAAAAAAAAAAACACAAAGTACCAAAAGTAAAAGATGTGCCAAGTACATATTTACGTTTATACATATGTATAAAGAAAAAAGCACAAAGAATATTATGTGAGAAAATACACTTTGGTTTAGCTTTGGTTGTAACAAAATTTCTACTAAAATTTGCACATAATTAAGCAGCAAATAACAGCAAGCAGCAACAAACAACCAACAGCTGAATATAACCAGCATCTACCAACAATAAAGAACTAGTATACGTACATATATATGTATGTATATATCATAGTGAGACACATACTTATATCTGTGTATACATATGAGTACTTTGTAAAAGCATAAAAAAAGCAAAAATGAAACTAACAATACTAACTACTAAGTATAGCTATAGCTATAGCTACAGCTATGGCATTACTAAAGTGAGATAATCAAGCAGCTTACAAATTGCTTACATGTTAACAATTTGTGTTTTTCTTTGTATATATGAATAGATGAGTATGTCGGTGTGTTTGGTTTGTTGTGTGTATCTGTAGCACAAAAAAGTACTTAAGTTCCTCTTGATGGGTTGTTTTTGATTTTCTTTTTTTTTTTCTGTGTTGTGTGAAAATCACACAACGCAGAAGAAAAGTGTTTTTCGAGAATTTGTAGTGATTTATTTATATCATATATAGATTGATTAAAGTGATTAATGCCACATCTATTAATTTTCTTTTTATTTTTATTGAGTAATCAATCTTAAATATAGCAATTGTTGTAAAATACCTGAGTAACAATTGTGTAGAATTTTGAATTCATTGAATTTCGTGGTTCACTGCACTGAACATGAATTCTATTTAAGGTTACACATACCACGCATAGTACCACATAAAATCTATATAAATTTAACCATGAACCGCATTCATTGTGGATGTACTCTAAGTTTAAAGGAAATGATATTAACACTTTGAAACACTTTTTTAACTTAATTATCTCTCTCTTGTTTTCTTTTTTTTTTTATAAACTAGTGAAAAAATTCCAAAAAAAAATATTGTATTATCTCAATAAGTTCAAAAGTTATAAACATCGTTTATTTTTTACATTTTTAATAATTGTTTAGTTCTTTTACTTTTTAACCTCAGCTTTGGGACGTAAATTTATATCCAAAACCAAGTCCTTAACTCTATTAGTTATATGGTTGAATAAAAGAAATTAAAAGCTCAACGACTTAGCCCTTCAATGACAATGAAATAAAAGCTATAACTTAGATAATGTATAACAGACTTAAGGAACTATATATACTGGCGCTCACAAAAACCGCACCACCCACCAATTTCAAGAAAATCGTTTAAAATGGGACTTAAACCTGATTTTGTTTTAGTGAATGTAATTTTTTTTATTTTTGGGAACAAAATTGCAAAAGAAACATCATACATACACACAAATTTTATTATTATACTTTTTAATTAAAACAAATTAAATATGGAAGAAATTTCACGTTTTTGAGGGTATTGATTAAATGTATGAAAAAATAAAAATATTTGTTATTTTTTGAAGGTGTAAACTAAGATTAATTTTTTTCGTAATAGACTCATAAGCAAAATTGTTTAGTTTGATGGTGTCCGTCTCTTAGCCTTTCTTATGGCCGTTATCTTGAATGGCATAGAGTCGACAATCACTTTAAGGATATCATTCGTTATTTTTTTAATACTAAACTTTTTTCAGAACTACAACAAGGAATTTTTTATTCTTTGGCATGTTTTGAGCAACTTTCCGTTTCATTATATGGCAGAGGTGCTCTATCGGACTTAAACCGCGCAAGCTACCTGATCATTCCCGCCAGTAAATTCTAACAACATCGAAAACATTTAAAATCTGCAAACAAATAAGAATCAATAATCTACTTTTTCTCCTATTTCTAAAGTTATCCAACATTAGGCATTAATTACTAACTAAACCTTGCCAATTTGGCGTAATAATATGCCGCAGAAGTCGTCTGGAAAAATACCGTCATTAATGAGCGAAAGCGTACCACAATTAGCTTACAGCAATTGCTCCATAAAATTTTAGCCATATTCATAGGCATTCACAGTCCCTTTACAGAACTTCCGACGCTAATATTTTGGAATTGGCTAAACCGATTTTAAATCTGATAATGTTTGGCTAACCTACTCGTCAAGCTCTTTAAATTGATATATAATAAGATAGTGTAGCCCTTCTGGAATATGTAATTGTAGCTTACACTAATAAATGTATAGATTTGCTATAAACTTTGCTGATCCGAATTCCATACATCACGATCCGAATTACATGAATACTCAATTTTTCGATCCGAATTACATGCAATCCATTTTTTTCGAGGTGATATTACCTAAGTAACTATTAAAGAAAAAGTTATGTTTAGTTTTTTGTTGGTAGTTAACAACTATAAAAGAGGAAAAACTATGCTTTAATTTTACATTAAAACATTTTTTTTTATAAATCTGTAATCCTTATTTTTAGCGCTCAAAGTTTTCCTTGCAAAAATTGATCCGAATCATCTACACTTACGTTAGATTGAAATTGATTAAAATTAATAAATAGTAATATTTCATTAAATTTGTTTCAAGTTTGTTTAAAATTAATTAAAATTCAAATTGTTTTAAATTGATAAAAAATTATTAACATATATACAAAATTTACACTAAAAATGATTGAAATAGATTAAAATTTGATATAGATTTAATTTGATTAAAAGAGATTGAAATTGATTGAAAATGATTGAAATTGATGAGAGTTGATTAAATTTCATGTCAGTTGATAAAAACTGCTTAAAATTGTTTTATAAATTTGAAATTCAATTTAAATTCCTTAAGTTAGATTAAAATTTCTTAATGCTAACCGAAAAATGATTAAACTGGATAAGAACGCAGACACTGCGACCAAAAAGTTCTTATGTCCGACACGTTTTAAGAACATAAAATATATAAAAAATTTTATTCAAAAATTTACAACATAATTTGAATATTATTTTGCTATCTTCCATCGAATTGATACCGACAAATAGTAAACACTAGAATGATTTATTTTTATTTCATTTTGACCTCTACTAGGAATGTTTCATACTCGAAAAAAGTTTACTTTTGTAGAAGCGCATAATAATTGCATATCCATAGAAAATTATGCAAATTTGAACTTCATTATTTCCTCACTTGATATTTTTTATTGAATTTCAGAGTACTTTTATTTATATGCAAATTTTATTTTCTAAGGAATTTTGCAATTTCGCATTTCAGTTATTTGCCATTTTTTTTTTTTTTTTTTTTTTAAGTAACAACTCAAAATGTCGAAATAATAAAATATTTAATTTTAAATGTATATAGGCATACAAATTGTTTGTATTTTTCTATAGGATATATTTTACGAGAAAGCCTGGAGCAAAGTCGGAAGAAAAATAAAAAAGAAGAAAGAAAGAAAGGTTATTGAAATCCTGAAAAAAATCTTTGGAGCTTATCTCAAAAGCAGAAATAATATTTATAGCATTTTTCTATTCGACGGTAGAGCCTAAAACAAAGTTGTTTCTTAAAACTAGAAGAAAAAAGTTAAAACACAATTCCAAAAAATGTTTAACTTCTAACAATATTTTCAAAGTTCAGTCATTTCAGGTTTGAATACACTATACAACAATTTGAGGGTCAATGTCTCAGGACAATACCAAAACAATTGCAAACGATAGTATTTGACCTCAGTAACAAAAGCCCTAATTCCTTTTTGCTCCACTACGTCACAATTTTTTTTTCAAAAATCAAATCAAATAATGAGAAAAATCATATCTAAAATTTTATGTAAGGTAATTCTTGTCCTCGGTGACCTATATTAAAATTTTCCGAGAAATATTTCCTTAGAACATTTTAACCCTCTATCTCCCACCATTATGGAACATTTCGGGCCCTTTTCTTAAAAACTCCTTAAAAGCTAAGTTTAAGGGAGTTTAAGGGTTAAAACCTTCCACAAAAACATTTTTCGGAAAAATTCAGTAGGGGTCACCGAAGACAAGTAGCCTCTAAGAGCTAAAGGTAACACATAAAAAAACGAAAATAAGTGTTAAGAAATTTATTTTTAAGCATGATTAGTAATATCCTTGTAATATGTGCTGTAAGTATGGAACCTAGAAACCTTTTGCAGTAGAAAATCATTTAATGATATTGTAACGCTGCGGTAAATTTAAAGTTTGTTGCCAACGCTGTTGCGTGCTCTTAAAAATGAAGCGAGCTCCTCTAATTTTCGTTGTGTCAATTGTAGTTTAGCAACGATTAAGTTCACTTTTTCCTGTGTAATCTGAACAAGGGAATTGACATCTGACCGGCCGAGATCGTACAAAGAATGCATTTCCATTTCAGGGAGAATAGGCATACTTTTAGTTGAAAATGCATCTGGGCTGGAAGATCTTGGAGGAATGTCATCAGAATGCGGCAATGAAACTTGAGCACTAGGAACACTTTGAATATTCTTTATGTTTTTTTTTTTGCAACCCGCAGACTGTATTCACACACGCATGTAATTCAGAGGGTCATGTCTAATAGGGTCAATCCATACCATAGGAACACCAAACGGCCTTGATCTGCGCCTATCCAACAAATAGTTATAGCATCTCTTGCAAATTGTTTGTGGCACCGACGGAACATGAGAAATAAATTTCTGGACATAACAAAATTTATTGATATTTTTGAAAACTTTATTATAAAGAATATTACTAATCATACTTAATATCGCACTTTCTAATATATGCTTACAAACAGATTTCTTAACATTTACTTTCGTTTTTTATATGTTATCTTTAACTCCTAGAGGCTACTTGTCTTCGGTGACCCCTAGTGAAATTTTTCGGAGAATATTTTTGTGGAATAATTTAACCCTTTAACCTTTAACCCTTTAACCTAGCTTTTAAGGAGTTTTCAATAAAAGGGCCTGAAATGACCCATACTGGTGGGAGTTAGAGGGTTAAAATTTTCTAAGAAAATATTTCTCGGAAAATTTTTATATAGGTCACCGAAGACAAGAATCACCTTAAATAAAATTTTACATATGATTTTTCTCATTATTTGATTCAATTTTTGACCAGAAAATCAAAATTTCAAACCAATGTAATAAAAGATTATGACGTAGTGGAGCAAAAAGAGATTAAGGCTTTTGTTACTGAGGTCAAATACTATCGTTTGCGATTGGTATGGTTTTGTCCCGAAAATATGAGTTGCACTGTGTTATCTCTTTTCTAATCAATTATGCAATTTTCATTTTAGTACTTTACGAAAAGTTAGATTTTACTAAAATTTTCGCGCTTCTTTATGAAAGCCAGACTTTGTTTATACCATATGAAAAGGAGTCTAGTGGAACAGTTCGCAGTTGACGACTTTGGAGAAAATTATTTCTCAGAGCCAGAGGAAAAATTTTTTAAATACTCAAACGAATACTTAGACCTTACTTCAAACACACAGCCCTAATCAGAACTGAATTGCACACTTGTACATGTTTTTTTAATTATACTAATAAAAATGGCAAACTGTAGGTACTTAAATTTTGCACTCTTTTGATAATTAATTTTAATATAAATCCCATTCCCAACAAATTTAAATTTTCACATCCGACATTTATAAGGAAAGCTGAATACTTTTAATGGGTTGTTGTGTAAAAATAGAAATAGTAGTATGTAGCATCACGTACACCTTTTCCAATTAAAAATTAAAAAAGGTCACTTTAGAATCTGAAATGGTTCAACTTAAAAGCATAAAATTTGCACATGATGACCTTTTCTGATTTTAAAATGATCTTTTCTGAATTGGGAAAGCCAAGCACTTCGCTACCAGGGATTTATCTATAAATGTCAAAAAAGAAAATACTGATTAAAAATATGTAAATATTTTCTACATATGCTGGTACCTCAAATTGTCCTATTACTTCAGCTTTCTACGATTAACAAAGTATGTACGTAATAAAACTAATATTCCCTTGGTCTTTTAGAAATAGTACATACATAAAAAGATATAGGACATATATACAAATCTACAAATGAATATATGTATATACTTATATTATATAAAAACAAAAAGTATTTATGTGAAAATAAAAATATGTGTAGGTAGCAAACAAAAAAAGAGAAAAAAAAAACCAAAAACAAAATAGCATACAAGAACCTAAGCGACGGAAAAATAATTTTACTTTAGAGAGAAATAGTCAAGGCTGCTTTGAGGGTCGGTTGGTTTCTTCAAGCATAGAAAATTATAGCCCACTAGGCTTGGGATAGCTTTGCCTTATCATGTATCGTTGTGTTGTTGTGTCTTATTTTTTGTTTTTTTTGTTTTGGTTTTGATTAATGACGCTTGTTATATACGTGCATAAGGCTTGTGTATGTGTGTTAAGTTTTTCTCATTTCTCACTTTTTCACTACATACATAGACGCGAATTTTGTTTTTGTCCTTTTTTCTTTCTGTTTGATGGTTTGAGCATTGACACATGTTGACATGTTTCCGATGACGATGATGATGATGAAGACATCACCTTTGAGAGAATGAAAAATTTTTGGCGTTGATAAAACATACATTTTTATAGCACTTATTTTTCCTCATATATTTGCTTTTCTTTTTCTTTTTTTTTTGGTATTCCACTCGCTTCACGTCAACAGGGAACGCAAAAATATTTATTTTGATAATTTATGAAGCATTTGAAATTAATGAATATTTCGGCATATTTCATATTAAAACATATGTTTGTCTGTTTGCGGGTAGAAAAATTAATTTTTTTAAAGTGTTTGCGTTGTTATTAAAAAGATGAATATTACTCATACCACATGGGGTACTTGCTGTAATGAGAAATTAATTTTTGATTTATATACCGTTAGATTTTTATTATAAAAACAATTTGTGTACAACTTTTATATAAGTTTTCATTGAAAACACACACAGTAATACCATTTAAAAGTTTGTGTAGTGACGCAAGCTTTTTGTGAAGCATGTTTTCATGCATTAATTTCATATTCAGAGAAAATTTTCGTCTTAAACAAACCTTTTCTGCATAGTATTTTTTTTAGAGAGCACCATTCTTACTTTACTTAATTTCTGGTAAAATTCTTTCTTCAGAGATATCCAATAAAATCTTAGAATTTGAATGAAAAATATGTTTTCCATTTTTTTTGCATAGGCGCATTCTTGGTTAGGTAAAAAATAAAATAAAAAGAAGAAGGGAGTAATATAAGTATTTTTACCGATGGATATCTTATGTAAAGTAGAGCGGATGCTCACGGAAGTATAAGAAACTTAGCTTCACAGAACTGAAACCAATTATATTAGAATCTGTCTAGATTGCGAACTATCAGGAAACTAAAATGTGGAAGAGAAGAGGCAAAAAAGGAATAAATGAGCTGTTGCGTGCAAAATTGGTGTAAGTCATAAAATTCGAGTTTGAGCAACACATTGGTTTAGTAGAAGTGTTAATAGGGTTAAGATAGCGTTTTCTCAATGGTTTTCATGAAATTTTTATGGTATAAAAAATTAGTATAATTTACTGAAACTTTGGGAATATTTTATACCATAAAATTGTTTGAAGAATTTCCTTGAAAAAAACCGAAGATATTAACGACCCCATATTGCAGGTCACAATCAGACTCAGCATTTTGCGTACATTCTGGAAGCCGCAATTTTCATCTAAAATCGAACGAGGTTGGAATTTACTTTTTTATATCACTCTTCTATATGAACCTAAATGCTATCAAAAAAAAAGAAAACTAAATTTTTTACAGGGGTCAAAACAAAAAAGCATTATTTTTTACAATTTTTTACAATTTTTTTTTGCAAAAAAAAAAAAAAAAATATTTTAAATAATGATAATATTTCGATTTTTGGTTCATGTAAAGCATAATACTATGAGAAAAGTAACTGTTAGTTTTCAAAACGATTGGTTGAAAACTTTGTGGCAAAATCAGGCAATAATTTTTATCGTTCATGGGGGAAAAAAAGATAAAATCACAAAATAAATATTAAATTTCCACTTTTTGGTATTCCTGATAATGATTACCAAGAAGGCTAAAATAAAAAACTAAAAAAAAAATTTTCTTTTAAATTTAACTTTCAACTAAAGTTTGTAGTTTCTTTGCAGGTTTAACACTTCACAAAATTTTTGTCCTTAAGAAATAGATAAATTTTCAACTCAAAAATGATTTTCAAAAAATCATAAATAAATGATTTTCAAAAAATCATAAATTTAACCTTATTCATCCCAAGTAGTGACTTTGAGTCACAGTTAAAAATAAAATCGTTGTATTTTTTCGATTTCTTATTATTTCACGGGAACGGCCCAATGTATTCCTTCATATACCAGTTATCTTCATAAAAATGGATTTTTTGTTTTATTTTGTTTTTCTTTATTAGTCAAAAATCACTAAATAAAAGTCCCACGTAGTTACTGTGAGTCACTATATACATATTGGAATATATTGGAATACGTAGTGTACCACAAAACAAACCCGGAATAATAGTAGGTTACTATGTGTGTGAGTTTATTGATAGACGCAGATGCAAGAAAACATGACATTGTCTTTTATAAAGAGTATTACGATCCTTCATACGGCAATCTGCTATTCCTTGTTTGTATGTCAAAACACAGATTTACCGACTTATCGCGTTATTTGCCATTTGATGACAAGATCACCGATACTATTTGGATTACATTATAAATTTACTTCGATTAGAAAACTTTTGAACTTGATAAATGATGACGGCTACACAAATTTGGTGGACTTGCGATATGTATCGCAAGAAAGAAGGCAGAGCTAAGAGTTAAAGCTTGGCACATCGTGTAGTATAACAGCTTTGTGAGCCATATGAACGACTTTCGAAAAATACTTTACAAGTTTAGAGCTCTCGTAAAGCCTGTTGTCAAAACAATTAACTTGTGCTAGTACGAAGCGAAAAATAAAAGGGGCATTTGAATTAATTTTCTTCCCAACAAGCATAGAGAAGTTGAGGGCAGCATTTTTCCATTTAATTATTGGGAGTATGAATGTATAAACTTGTATTTTTTTCGTAATTTGGACATTTATTGTGAAAAAGTGATTATAAATTTATTCTTTAAAGTATTGTCCATCGTTAGCCACAACCTTTTCCCATCTTTCTGGTAGCATACGGATTCCGCGTCGAAATCTCCTCCTCATCTTTTGAGGCTATCCACGAATCGACTCATTTTTTGAGTTCTTCGAAAGAACGGAAGTGCTGTTCAGCCAGGCCCTGTGTCATCGATCGGAACAAGTGGTAATCAGAAGGAGCAATGTCTGGAGAATACGGCGAGTGGGGAAGGACTTCCCATTT
Organism: Toxonevra muliebris; assembly: GCA_963691655.1. NCBI lineage: Eukaryota > Metazoa > Arthropoda > Insecta > Diptera > Pallopteridae > Toxonevra > Toxonevra muliebris. The sequence goes on from OY829329.1 coordinate 52,909,135, forward strand.
CAACGTTTCCAAGTATGTTTTTACTTGCCTTGCAACATGCGGCCGAGCATTGTCATGCTGAAGAATAACTTCGCCCTGTCTATTCTCATATTCTGGATCCATGGATGTTCGGCTTTGCTGTTGATGTTGATACATGTCCGGGCGGTCCCCATGATTTTTTACGCTTTGGGTTATCGTAACGTATCCACTTTTCACCGCCAGTCACAATACGATGCAGAAAACTCTTTCTTTTCTGTCGTTCAATCAGCAGTTCACATGTGATAAATCGTCGTTCGACGTCTCTCGGCTTCAATTCGTACTGAATCATTCCCAATGCTTTTAATCGTTTAGAAATTGTTGATTGATCAACTCCTAAAGATTCTGCAAATTCTTGTTGCGTTTGACATGAATCTTCTTCGAGTAATGCCTTCAATTCTTCATCTTCGAACTTTTTCGGGCCGCCTGAACGTTCCCAGTCTTCAACATCAAAATCACTACTTTTGAAACGGGCATACCACACCTGACACATTCTAACGTCTATAGCACTGTTACGATAAGCTTCAGTGAGTAAACGATGTGCTTCAGTTGCGTTTTTCTTTAAATGGAAGAAGCAAATTAAAAGTTCCCGCAAATGTTGATTTGTTGGCACGAAATTCGACATTTTCAGCTATAGTAAAACACTTTTGTAAAATTATGAAAATTATTTGACAGATCAATTTGTATAGTATTTTTGGCGCTCTTCGAGATAGAATAGCTGTCAATGTCAAAAAAATGGCGCGTATGATAGATATGAAGTTAGTCACAATTACGAGTTTATACATTCATACTCCCAATAATAAGCTATGTACCAAAGAAAAGCTTTTATACTTCCGGCAACAATCATGGATAAACTAAGAACAAGTCACAGATATGTAAATCAATATGTAACCAAGTGTGGCGAGGAATCTCTTTTTGTAAAACGAAAAACACGCTCAATTTTATAATTTCAAAGATACATGCGCAATAGCATCAAAATTTATTTAGTTCACCAAACATTTTTGCATTTTTAGCATTTTTTTAAGCCATTTTTAAGCACTAAGTCACCAAAGTGGCTCATTTTTTTAGAACAATCCTTACAAACCTTTATTTCCCATCTGAGAAAGTCTAGCACTCATTCACCAGGCCATCTCGGATTGGCACAGAACCTTCTTATGGCTAATATTAAACGTAGAAATTTTAAAATCTTATCTCGTCTAAATGAATATAAATGTGGCTATAGAAACTTCAATAACAACTACTGCTGAGAATGTCCGACTACCAGCGAAGATGCGTGGTAAGGTGCCACCCTTGCGTATGCGAGAAAAGAAGAGTTTCAAAGCAATTCTGTAAAAACTGCAATAAGAAGTTTTCGTTCCCCTTCTTGCTTTCAAAATATATACAGATTATATATTTTTCCGAATTATATTAATCTTGTTATTTATCAATCACATTTTGAAAAATTTCGAAAAAAAGTTAAAAGAAATGTGAATAGCTGAGGTAATTCTATATAGTGACTCTAAGTCACTACGTGGGATTTTACATTATAAAATAATGTGGGATGAATAGGGTTAATATTCTTTATGAAAATTCATACACGTTTTCATGTGTGTAAATATGTAAATAACTAAGCAAATTCAGAATTTGATTGAGCTTATATGCCATGTTTCCCACGCCGCTCGTCGATCTTTCCGTTTTTGTTTGGTTTTCTGTTTGATTATCGCTCAAACCTCGAATAAACTAAATATGTGTAGGCACACCCTAAAATCATACGCACTTGAAATGCTGTAGGGTATAAATAAAAATGAATTTTCCATTTCCTGCTCAAATACACTTTCATTGCTTCGATTGCTTTTCCACAAATTTTTTTTTTTTTGGCTTTTTTTTTGCTTTAGCATTTATGCTTTGACATTAGCGATGATTATATTTGCAAACTCTCAAGCACACACACAGCCACAAAACATTTTTTTTTTTCTGCCTTTCATAAACTTATTTTTTAGCAGTTTCTGCCACTTCACTGAAATAAATATTACAAAATATAAATAAATAAAAATATATGAACAACACACACACACACACACACAAAAAAAAACGCTGAAACCTACACATATAAAAGTAAATGGAAATTTGTGTATATTTTGATGCTGTAGCAATAACAAATACATATTCACTTGCACACAAAAAACCAATATAACATGGTTTTATTTTTTGAAAATAAATATTTCTCAATGGAAAACACTTTACACAAATACAACAAAACATACTTAAATAAGCACACACACACACGTACACATTCATACAAACGACTGACTATAGCATTCGTGGGAGAGGAAAACGAAAATATTGTATAAATAAAAATAAGTAGTATGTAAAAAAATATCACACAAAGTTTGCCTAAAGCGCACCCCTAAGAGTATGCTACGTTTTAATATTTTAGTATGATTTTGTGTAAGTGTGTATCTGCGTGTGTGTGTGTGTGTTCTGTGTGGTATGCGAATACCACAAATTTGCTGTTGAAGAGTATTAGCAAATATTTTTACTTTTTTGTGTGTTTATATGTGTGCGTATGTATTTATTTTATACATACTTATTTATATATATATATATACATATATATGTTTATAAGCTTGTATATGTTTTGTGTGTATTGCTTTTCTGTGTATGTGTACTTGTATGTAGATATGTTGGAGTCCTATTTTCACTATGTAAACAATATTATCATTATTTTAGCATTTATTTACTTTAGTTTTTGTTAGGGTGGCTTACAAATATACACACACACATACATACACAAATACAATGTAATTGCTTGTTTTACTTCCTTTTTCGGTTTTATTTTATTTCGTTTTGTTTTTATTTGATGAGTTTTTGAAGCAACAGTGTGCGGACATTTTTCTACTTTTTTTTTTTTCTCTGGTGTTTTTGGAGAATTTTTTCATTTTTCTTCTTGTTGCTTTTATAATATACAATTTAAGTTAAGCAAACGCAGAAAAACGCACATACACATGAACACACACACACACACACAAATATCTTCATTAAATTCATTTCTTTGTGTAGTGTCATAATTCTTTTTCTGGAATTTTTACTTTTATATCCTTAAATACTTTCTATAAGCGCGTGCATGCATGCGTGACTACGTTTCTTTATATGTATATTTGTAGTGATTTTTCATGGGGAAAACTTCTTATTGTTTGATATTTGTGTGTATGTGTGATTTTATTATATTTAATTTGATTCTTTTCAATGATGTGCCTTGATGCGTTGATGCATGGCTGATAAATGCCTGTCTTTACACATTTACGAGTATAATGAGATATAAAGATTCTTCATCTGTGACATAATTATGCTCTTTCATGTACACATACATATGCACACACTTACTCATATTACTCATACATATATGTATATGAATTTAATATTATATTTCATTACAAATGTTATTATGTTATATAATCACTAATAAGTACTCATTAAATGTGAAATACTGATAATATCTTCTTTTTAATTAAGTGTCATATACAAGTAGATACCATATTTCATTTTATTATCAAAAACATTTTATCTAATTTGCTGATAAAAATAAAAAAAAAAAACTTGTTATTGTTGTTCTTTGACACAAACGACCGAATAATAGGAAAAATATATAGGTATAATTGTGTACATATAGCTGGCAATTACTTGAATTTGGTATCTTTTATGGTACAAATTTTAATTAAATTTGTATGGTGTTATATAAGCTCTTCTGAAAAGAAGAAAAGTACCTGAGGTAGCATTGAATTCTTGCAAACAGTTCATGCTGCTTAAGGCCGACATTGGTCAGCGGTGACTTTGTTCAATGGTTTTATTACATAATGCAATAATTATATTATATTATTATACATAGATATTAAAAACAAGTAACTTCCCAGCGGTAAATGGAAGCACTAGAATAGCGCTAAACAAGTGCTTGATTGCAAGCACTACAAGCACATGTGTTCCATATAAATTTTAATATTGCTTGTCCTAGGAGACAAGCACTTGTTTAGTACAGTACTTTTAGCGCTAAACAAGCGCACGAAAGAATGCGTTAGATAGGCACTTCCTCTCGTTCATTCGCTGCTTCGTGCTAACTTTAGTTGAGAAAGAGAGGAGAGGAAAAAAAATTTCGAGTATCGATTCATTTATTATTTGAAGGAAGGACGACTCGAAAGTCAGGCACTGCAACCTATAAGATCTGTTGTACCAAAGCCCCAAAGAAATAAAGAAAGGAAGAGAGAAATAAAGATAGAAAAGAAGCATATCCAAGACGAGAATCGAACTCGGGTCTTCAGAGTCATGAGTCTGTCCCTCTGCCACTAAACCACAGTGGCGATGGTAGGACCAACAGTTTAACGCCGATTCCGAACGGCTGTGTGGCAATTTTTTATCAGCTCGGTGGTTTTGCCATTACCAACCAAGATGTGTACTTATACACATTCTTATAATTCCCATCCGCTTCATATCGATGGTGAATATAAGAAGTTTATGAGAATTAACCACCAGACCAAGACGGGAATTGAACCAGCAAACTTCTGAATGAAAGTCTAGTGCGCTATTCACTAGACTATCGATTCATGCATTCTTAATTTTTCATTGCTGCGTCATTTTATTTTATTCTTTTCTTTATAATTTTTTTTGTTTTAAAACAAAAATATATATGTATACATTTGTAATTATATATATATATATATATATCACATTTACCACTTTACTTCGCTGTTACGTGAATACTAACTCGCTTCGTTTCTCGCTCAGTCAATCGTACGTAGCATCTTGCTGAACGATACTCGTTTTTATTACTCAATAGAAAACTTCATTTGTTGTTTGCATGGTTGCTTTGTAATTTCCGGTTGAAAATATGCACTTGCAAGCACGCTTGATTTTGAAGCACTTGTCTAAAAAACCGCTGGGTTAGGACTCCGATTGAATATGTATATGTAGAGCCTAACTTTAAATATCCCTTAACTGAGATAGACATGTTAAAGTTTGAATACTAATCATTTATCTACTATTTATACATATATTTGTGAATGTTTGCATGTATGTACAGAGTAAATTCCTACAAAAAACTGTACGAAATTGAATGAAATTTTAAAACAGATTCTATAAAAGCGGGATTGGTTGATTGGGCGTGGCACCTCCCATACAATGAAAATAGTTATTACTAAATATCTTGAAAACTATTTAATGAACGGTCAGTAAATTTAATGCAAAGATGCAAGTTGCTGAAACCAATCATCGGAAAGATAGCGGGCAGGATTGGCCAATTGCGCGTGTCACTGTCCCTATGATCAAAATACGTATTTCCGATTATACTGGCAGCTATTTAAAGAACGGCTTCTAAATTAGGTAAGTGGTTGGAGCACTAGATCGAAATCGAACGGGATTGTTCGATTGAGCGCGAACCTTCCAATTTTTTTTTTTTTTTTTTAGAACAGCAAAAGAGTATTCAAGAATACAGCACTCAGACAAGTTTTACATCCATTGTACTATATCCTATGTTCCTTTTTGCTATTCTTTAAATCTACCAGATTTAATTAATTTATTAGCAGATCCTGCGGTTTTAGAGAGCTCAGGTGTTCGTCTCACAATACACCAGTACCAAATATGCTTACTCTGATCTGGCAGAAAGCGGGGCAGATACTAAGAAAGTGGTTCTCCGTCTCTTCACATCCAAACCACAGGAAGCACAGAAGGCACTAGCTCCCACGCCAGTCATATGTAAATGTTTGGCCCAAGAAAAATGACCTGTATATTTATAATTCCACCAGCTGCTAGCAGCTCTTTCTATTAAGTGATAACAGAAAGTCTGTTAGACGCTTCAAGATAACAGGTAACATGGTCTTTGCATGTCTAAAGCTCCTCAGGTCCTCTCATTTACGATTGTGGGTCAAGTCGACCCACTCATTAATGCTGGTATTGATGGCTGTAGACGACAAGGAGAGTCCAGGAAACCAGTTTCCGAACCCTTTTTGGCCAAAAGGTCAGCCGATTCATTTCCTGAAATTCCTGAGTGTCCAGGAGCAGAGTAGAGGATTAAGCAAGGATTTAAGCGCAGTCTGACTGTCACTAAATACACAGATACTCCTTTCTCTCCAACCATTATCAATAACATGGTCCATTGCCTTGATGATGGCAAAACAAAAGCATACAACCCAAGATAGAAGTGAAGGTGCACTCCATCATTTTCAATGAAAACTCCAGTACCCGAACCGAATTCTGTTCTGTACCCTTCAGTGAAAATACGCTTATAATCAACTCCTGGCCCAGGTCCCGGTAAAAACCAAGTTTGGGTCTCTGGAATTTGTTTTGTATAGCGCTGTTTTAAAACTGCAATTGTTGGCATTGTATCGAATGGCATTGATAGAACTGTTAGGTCCATATCACTACCTTTAACAATGTCACCAATATCCCAGCAAGTGTCATACCAATACCCATTGCGTTTAAGCCTGCAGATGGCTTTAACAGCCTCTTCTATAGCAAAAATATCAAGGGCGGGTTATTTGAGCAATGCATCCAAGGATGGGCCAGGTGTTGTAGGAAAATCTCCCGTACAACGAATTGCCACAGTCCTTTGAAGTCTGGCAAGAACTTTCCTAACGCTGTCAACTTTAAGTCAACTCCACCAGACTATGGATGCATAGGTGATAATGGGTCTGATCATAGCCTTATAAAGCCATAAGACTTTATAAGGTGATAGACCTCATGTTTTGCCAAAAATAGCCCTGCATTGCCAAAAAGCTGCCAGAGCCTTGGATACCTTTAGCTCAACATGAGAACGCCATATGGTATCTAGAATGACTCCTAGATATTTCACTTCTTGAGATAGCTGAATATTGATTCCTCTGAGTACTGGTAAAACAAGACCATAAATTTTCTTTCTCCTGGTGAAAAGAATAACACAAATTTTAAGAGGGTTAACCGATAGCCTGTTTGAGCAACACCAAGAGTAAATCATATTCAGAACAGTTTGGGCCTTCCTACAAGCATACCCGACTGATTGGCACGTGATTAAGCAGGTAACGTCATCGGCATAGGCCTGTGTATAGATACCCGACTCAAACAAGCAGAGAGTCAACCAGCAGACACCACAGCAGTGGAGAGAGTACACCCACTTGGGGAGACATTAGTTCGCAAGTATTTTCTTGAGTCTGAACTTACGATTTTTTCTATACTTTTCATTTTTAAGTGCATCTTTTTCCATAAAAAAAAACTTAAATTTAGCTGGTTTTGTCCTTCAGTGATTCCAACTATTTTTTTATGAAAAACAATTGCAGAGTTGAAGATAATTTGTTTTTTCCAAAGGTTCATCTTGTATAGAGATAAAATTGCAAAAATGCGTAGTTTTTACCTTTTATTTTCCTATAAAAAAAGTTGAAAAGAAAGAGATTATTGCAAAAATAGAAGTAAAATGTTTGAGTTAATTTCTTTACAATGAATTGGAACCTAGGTGGTTTGAACCCTGACGAAATCAAATTACTTCTTTATTTATATAAATTACTTCTTGACCGTTTGCCCCGTGTGGTCCCACAAACAAATATTGGTTAAAGGCTGAAGATAGGGATGGTAGGCTGTTTCATTTGACCTGTTCAGAGAGCAGCTCTGATTTTCACTGACTAGCTCTTATTGGCTCTGTTTAAATATAATTGCTTGTGATTGATTTTCTAATTGTCTCCGAATATTTCTAATTGATTCCTGACTTCTGCTACTGACTTCTTTCACTTGTCTCCGATTGCCTCTGACTACCTCTGTCTATTTCTAACTCCTTATAACTAACCCTTGTTGACTTCTACTCGAGTATTTCATACTGCCTTCAATTGTTTCTAAGTAACTCTGACACCCTCTGCTTTTCTCTAAATACCTCTGAATCACAGTATACAGTATGCCAGATAGCAGAAAGTAATCTGAAATATTCTCAGGTCTTCTGAGATTTGACAATTATGACATGTATTCGCTCAATAGATTTTGACAAATAATTTTCTTTATGAGAGAAAACTTTCTTAACCCATTTTCGACAATAAACCTTTCGTTTGTTTTTTTTTCTGAAATAAAAACTCTCAAAATATTTTGTAGAGTGTGGTTCTATAAAATATTTAAATAAGCAAAATACAACACTTTTACAATTTCTATAATCTTAATAGTTTTACCGATTTCAAAAGAATTTTATTTAAATTTCGGAGAGGTAGATTTCTTACTTGAATGGCATATATAACAAAAAAACTTTAAGTTTTGGATTAAATTCTTGGTTCACATTATGCACATGGTTGTTACAAACGCCTTCAAAGATCTCGTTTATCAATGTCTAAAAAATTTTCTGGCTTTTCAAATTTTTCTATTTTATTTATATATTGTGCTGGTACCAATGGGTTAATATTTTTTTATATTTACTTCTGAAATATCAAATGTTTTGGGAGAAGTCAGAGAATAATTTTCAAATTTGGCAGACGTCAGTGAACAGAAAAGAGGGCGTCACTTCTATTTATTTCACTTTACTTATTTCACTATGCTCTGAATATTTTTGGCTGTCTCTGAAGTTCTTGTAATTGTCTCTGACTTTTTCTAATTGTTTTTGTTCTTTTAATGTGCAGCTATATTCTACACTCTCCCATTCGTTTTTACTACTAAGTTTCGCAGCAAAATGTTTCTCAAAGCTATACAGTTTGTCCATTCTGTCCTGGGGACAGTTCAAGAGATAGTTGCCTTTCGCCGGGTTATCTCGGTTTTCAGTCCTTTTAACCTTTTATCTCTGGTCAGTCATACAACTGCTGCCTTGGAGGCATAGGTCTGAGTTATTGAAACCACATGAAAGCCTTTATTATTATATATTATATATATTTAGTTCTCATTTCTATGTACCATACTTGGAGAATAAAATTTACCAATCTGATTTCAAATAAATAATTACGTCATGATTTCACATTACTCATTCCCACTCATCAAAGGGGGAGGGAAGTTTTGTGTTTTCCCCTCTCATCAATAAATATCGAAAATAAGAGTGCAGCACTGCAATCTGCAGCTATTAGTTTACGCCCGATTTCCCCTCAAAGCTTCCCGTTTTTTTGCTTTTAAGTATTTTAGAAATTTTATTAGAATGATTTTTATTTCTAATTTACATTTTCTGCATATCAATTTTCATTCACATACTTGAGAGCAATTGAATTTTAATTAAATTAAACAATTAGAGAAATTAAATCCAATGAAATTGTAAGAGCCCAAAAATCAATTATTGTATTTTGGTACTTAATTTAATTGGATTGTGAAAATAGATTGAGATTATTTGAAATATTTCTGTATCATAATCTCTGTTAAATTTCCAACGTCAATTTAATCGTTTAGAAATGTATATTCTATGAGATTGAATTAAGCTATGTGTGTGTGTGTGTGCATTCAATGCATTATGCATTGTAAGTATGCAATTCGTAAATGTAGAAGAAACGAAAGTGAAGTATACACATGTGTATAAAACTGGCACGCATACATAAGCACACACACATGCATGCATTTGCTAATGCTAGAACAAAAAATTGAATATGGAAAATGCATGAAGACGAAGAAGGGATACAACTCCCAAAATGCTGATAATTTCCGCATAGTTTCATTCAGTTTTGTATTTGTGCATTTGTGCCCAACTGCACTCGAAAAATGAACGCACATATACACACAGACACATGAGTATATATACGAGTATGCACTAGCGGAGCAGGGGGGGGGGGAGGGGCGGCGGTGTTAGGATTAAAACCCTTCCCTTATCGTTGGGAATTTCATACATTTGATCGTTGGTCATAAATCAAAAGAAAATTTTAGGGGTCGAAAAAATTAATGGGGCCCCTCCTTAGGCAATCTCGGGACCCGTTAGTGCGACAGTATGTGTATATAGAGCAAAACATTTTAGTTACTAAGTTTGCCATGATGTGTGCCTGTGCCTGTGCATGTTGCAGTTTTAATGCAGCAAAAACTTGAGGCATTTTTCAGTCGTCGGTTTGTATATTTGTTTGAATGTATATGTGTGAGCGTGTGTGTACTGCTGCTTCCACTTTTAGATGCTTTTGCTGCATGCCTAAGCGCCAAAAGATTTTACACTTGAGTAATTTCTGCAATTTTGCACTGTTTGCAAAAGAAACAGACAAATAACCAACTACAGACGCAGGAGGACAGGATAGGCAAGCAGTCAGGCAGTAAGGCCCACTAAATATTCAAGCAAAAAATGAGCAGACAGTAAGCTAGGCAGGTAGCGAGTGTGTCAGGCAAGCATTAAAGCAGTAAACCAGTCAGGCACCTACAACAATCATTGCTCCAATTGTGCTACTGTCGATGACAATCGTCCACGTTGTAGTCATCGATGTGTGTGGGTGTGTATGTGTGAAAGTGGAAACGGAAAGAAGTTCCAGTTTAAATTTTTTTCTTTTTTACTACTTTTACCTTTTTTTTTGCCAGCACCTAACAAATTTAACAAATGGAATATTTTCCAACAACAATAACAAACAATTTTATGCTAAAATTACAAGCAATTTACATAGCAATCGTTTTTATTCTCTATAAGGATGGTTGATATGTAGAGGAGAGCGCGATGCAGAGGAGCGTGCTGAATTGCCAAGAACACAAACAATTTGAAATACTTTTGTAGAAGTAGTCATAGTCTAAGTGCTGCAATTTAACTAATGAGCAACAATTTTGATTTTCATAGAAAATTTTTGTATGTAAAATGTTGCAAATGCTACCATTACACAGCTGTATTCAAAGTAGCATTAAAATCAAATACAATTTTAAACAAAGTTATTACAACACACAACAACAAATTTCAAGTATTGTTGTTAGTAAGTAGCACAAATTTCAACCGAAGTAATTCAGTTTTGATTTATAGCTAAAACCCTGAAATTTTATATACTCCTTCTCGTACACAACACAACAACAATTCATGCTTATTGATGTTCCATTGAAGCGTAAAATTGTACACATTTTGATTGCTATTTTAATATGTAATTCGTAATAAAAACTCGCCAGGTTAAGTACCTATTTCCCCTAATATAAATTAATTTTCTTTTCTTCGAAAAATTATTAAAAGTAAATATTTACAAAATATTTATTGATGTGTATAATAATGCAAATTGAATTGTATGTATGTATATATTTTAGATATATTTTAGTATTTACATACATTATAAAGTACGCGTCCGCTAAGCTCAATATTATTTTGATAATTTATTTTATTTTTCCCTCAGATAATTTTGCTTTTAATTTGTGTGTTGTATATCGATTGATTGATTGAATGATTGATAAATTGGATGCTGCAATGTGTATTACATTTTAAAATTAATTGCATTTGCACATTTCTAGTTAATTAGTGGAAATAATTTTTGTTTTAAAGTTTTGCTGTATTTTCTTTCAAAATTTAAAATTTTTTTTTTTAATTTGTACCAAAATGAATGCTGCTCTGAGAGTGAACATAAACGTACAAGATAGAGATGAATTGTCATATAAATGCAACCAATGCTCAAATTACAAAAACAAGAACATGCAAAACAAATGAGATATTAGATGAGTTGAGAGTAAGAAAGATTTTTTCGCCCGTTATTCAATACGAGGGGCACTACTTAAGTTTCGGCTGTAGCAATGCTTTATTGTTTTTTAAAATATCCTCCATGAAGATTTTTACACTTTTGCATCTGTTTAAACCAATTTAAAGCTTAGAGCTGAAGGTAGGCTGGACTAAACCAAACCAAACTGTCTCAAAGTCCATTGTACTATACCCGAGATAGAGCCAGTAGAACAAAGTAAAAATATGGGACAGGCATGTAAGGGGATAAATGGGAAGAAGAAAGGTCTCTTACTCTCAAACTTCTTTGTTTCACTGATGAGCCTTAGACGCTCAGGAAGAGGCAGAGTATGGACATTATTCATACTCAGGGCATCACTACCCAACAACCATAACCTGATTATTCTCGCTAACGCCGGATAGCTACAAAGATAATGCTCCATAGTATCGTCGTCCTCAAGACACGATTGGCAGGTTAGATCGGTAATGACGCCCATGTTGGTCATGTGCTGGCTACATGTATTATGCCCGGTGATGACATCCATTAGTAATATCAGGTCCCTTCTTCACAGTTTCAGAAGAAATTCCACTGATTTCCTTTCAGGCTGTCTCACGAAGCATTTTGCGGTTCTGCAGGAGACAAGCTCAAACCATCTCTCTTTATGAATAAAACCCACGAAGTCGTTGATCCAACGCATGACCTCCCCAGAGCTTACGCCAAGAAAAGGTTAAGGACCTCATAGTGCAATTACAGAACCATCATTAGCTGGTTCATTCCCTGCAATATCACAGTGTCTTGTGATATTACAGTGTCTTGTGATAACTTGTTGCGCTTTGAGACACTATTTAGCTTTGCCTTACACTCGCTGACGAATTTTGAAGAGCTGACAGGGTTAGTAAGGGCCTTCAGTGCAGATGCCTATGCACTTCCCATGCCATCTCCTCTCAATTATTAGCCTACTACGTCCAGGATAGGCTGTCGCCATCTGTACAATAGAAAAAAGAGTATTTGCTCTCATCGTCCCAGTACCAACCGGATCCAGTATCGTTTTAGGTTTTGGATCCGTCGATATAGAAGACATGACGGAAAACCCGGAGTACGACCTTTGGACTTAACCATTGATCACGTTTCGGGGGCCTGACATCATATCTTCTTCCGAAGCGTATACAAGGCACATGATTGTCCACGGGCATTAAGACCACGGGCATTAAGACTAATTGTCAAAACAGTTTTTCCATTCCTCTTTAAGACACCTCCGAAATTGGGTTTTTGGACGCATCAACACTTTCTTCGGGCATCGTAAATCATTGTCCATTCATTTTATTTTTGATGTCCGGTAACAAAAAGAAGTCATAGGGTGCCAAATCAGGATAATACTGCGGATGACCCATCTATTCGATGTTTTTAGTGGTAAAAAAATCGGTTGTTTGACGATATATGTGAAAGTTCGCATTGTCGTGATGAAGAATGATTCGACGACGTTTGCTTTTTTTCATCAATTCACCAAATACTTCTGGCAAACAAATGGTTGAGTATCTCAACTTAAGGCAATATTAAAACCATGTTTCTTAAGAAAATCTTAATAATGCTAAACAAAATTCTTAGAACATAATAAGCATTTTTTGTTTTTTTTTTTTTTTTTGGCCTGAGTAGTAGCTCCAAGGAAATTCCATGCAAAAAATATGTAATTATCAATTGCACTAGCATTCACCCAGTGTTTTCATTGACAACGAATAAAAATTGTCATGCCAACAAAGAAATATGTATATCTTTTCCAAGTACTTTCTACAAAATAATTACACACAAAAAACAAGTAAAGCGAAGCATCAAAGTCAAAAACAAGAATAAAATTATAATGAAAATAAGGAAAATGAATCGTTTTTCAATGGAAATTTATATGCACTTGTGATGTTAATTAAATTTTCACTATATTTTATGTAAGTCAGTAGCAACATCAACAACAATAGCTGTTGTTGTTTTTGCAGTTGTTTCTGTTGACAATTGTTAAAGATAAACACACCCAGTTGATAAATAGTTTTCATTACTCTCAAGAGAAAACAATAAAGGATATTTCTGTTCTAGGAATGACAAACTGATAAAGCCAACCAAAAAAGGAGTGGGAAGATTGAGAGAGAGAGAGAGGGAGAGACTTACAATAAAAGTAATGAGTATCTACTATATTTGTTTTTAAATGTGCATGATATTTTTATCCGAATTCGAAGAAAACAATTTTTTCCAAAAAAATTTTTAAAATAATAGTAAACTGGTACTGAATGATGGAGATACATGAAGGAAGAAAGGAAGGGGAAATGATGCTTAACACGTTCGCGGACGTGAATGCTATAAAATCCATTTTCAATATGACATGAATGCTATACCATTGAAATCTATAATACAAATTTCGGCATTCAGTTCTTTATAGCGTTCACATAATCCACAACTGAACTGATCTATGTATCGAAGTAAATGCTTTAGTATTCACTGTATATAACTAATAAAATGTGATATTGTTAGAACTTGGAAAAAACGTGTATTAATCAGAATTTAAATATTACGATTATTTTAGGAGAGCCACTATGTGTCTCTTCTTGCACCTCTATACAACTTTGAGTGTCCGCGAACGTATTAAAGAAACTTCCCGTATAAGAGAAATTTAAAAAAAATTATGTAAAAGGAAATTATGAAAAAAAAAATTTAATAAAATTCTGTATTCTTTGTTGAAATGGCTTATGAAATAACTGTTGTGAAAATTTTTAACATCTGTATTAACGACGGTGATCGCCGTAGCCTCATTGTTAGTGTGTTTAACTGTTACTCAGAGTGGGCACCTCTCAAATCTCAGCACGCTCAAAAATCAATAATAAATAGATAATAAAAATTTTCCTACACAGCAACACTTCTTGGCTGGCAATGGCAAAACTCCAAGAGTAAAGCTAAGAGTAAGAAAAGCTTTTCACTTCGCCGTTCGGATTCGGCATAAAACTGTAGGTCGTTTCCATTCGTGCATAAATATGTCTCACACAACATGATTGGATGCGAAAAGCTCGCCCTAGGCCCTTCATGGGTTATTATAATATAATAGTAGTAGTAGTAGTAGTATTAACCACGCCTACTTCCCATACAAGTGAAATCTGCCCGTGAACGTAATAACTTAACCCTCAAGTGCATGCATTTTTTTGTTTTATAAAAATTGTTGTTTTTATCATAATTTGGGGTTGCCTATCTTCAATTTCTTTTCCTGTCATCTTACACACATTAAGTCGGCGTTTTTATTTCCAATTCTGCATTTCTCCTAAATAAATTGCGAATTGTATTCATAAGTAGCAGCTGATTTTTGTCATGTGCAATGTATAGGTCCGCCTTGAGACGGTTTAACTTTAAGCGCTTATTTATAACTTGTACAATACACAAACATCCACAATTTTCTACAATAATGTTGAATCTTACTTACCAGAATTTTTTATTCTTCTTCTTCTGAATCAAATAATTTTCATGGGCAAAATGCCTGACTATTCAATTTAAAATAACCACAACTTTTGAACTGCTGTTACTAAAACAAAGCAGCTTTCAGAAAATCACTTGAAAAACTAACAAAAAGACTCGGCGTTGGCCCTTGATTCAAAATAAATTTATAACGGGATTTAATATAAATATATATATGCCAATCCGCCTTGAGGCGGACTTATACATTTGAGGATTAAAGAAAAATTAATGGATCTTAACCAAACTTGGTACAGCTACTTCTTATAACCAGAATCAGTTCTAAATCAGAAATGTGGAAAATCTGTCACACGCAAAAAAAGAATTTGTGAAAAGGAACGAGAGTATTCAAAAAAAAAAAAGGAAAATAATCCGGGAAAATTGCAATTTAGCCCTGTAATTAAGAAATTTCATGAGATGCCCAATATAAATTGATGGATAAACTGCAAACATTATTGTTTAAAACTTTATTATTAAAGTTTCAGAAAATAAAATATTCAATCGCGATTTTAAATCACTAAAGTCACATTCAATGAATAGCATTTTGCGATTGCATTCATTGAATAGCAAATTTGACTAAAGATTGTAAAATTGAAATCATTAATCATTTCGCTGTCATTAACTAATTAATCATTTAGTTAAATCATGTGTGAATACACTTTAAATGAAAAAATTATCTTCTTCACTTGTACAATCATTTGGTATAAAGACAAAACTTATAATAATAATAAGCAAAGCAATTGAACAGTTTTCCCTTGTTTACTATGGTCATCTGCCCAAAGAAAAAATTTAGGATCTCATTGCATTTAATGAAAGAAAAGAAACAACTACTGGTATAAAAATAGATATATATACCTAGTTTGCCGGGAAGTAACTAACAGTGGCCGAAGCCTCAAAGTAAAAGACGTACTACGAAAGCAAATAATTTAGAGGGTCTCCTGTAATACTGAAACTAGTTCGATAATATAACGAATTAGTGTTTTAATTGATTTTGGTTGTTGTTGTTGGCATTTTTGCTTCTGACTTTTGCCTGATAGTACAGGGTTGTCCATATTAGGTGGACTTATCAGACAACACTATAACTAGGACAAGAAACATCAGATCGACTAACGGCAACACGTTTTTGAATCCTCAATCTTAGGAGATTTTTTCTATAGAGTGTACTACTCTACACGAATCAAACGCACTGAAATATTCACTTTTACATTAAGAAGTTATTTTGATGTTTTGAAGCAGTTTGTTCATGAAAATGGTATGGAACACTTCTGGTTTCAACAAGACGACACTATCCTCCGCGTTTGCCAGATTTGAGACAGCTGGACTTTATCCTCTGGGGCTACTTGAAGTCAAAGGTTGGGATCAACAACACAAGAATTTAAATGAATGGGTCCACCTAATATGGCCAACCCTGTTACTCTTTATTACTCACACCTAGATCTTGTAGAAATGATTTCGAGTGACTTCAAATGATTTCAAATGAATTCGACTAAATTGATTTAGGGACTGCAATCAAAAGATTTTTATTTATTATTTATTATTTAGGGGAGCCCAACCAGGCAGGCACTGCGACCTAAAAGATCTTTTGTGCCATTCCCCATTTTATGACAAAAGACGTTCAGCTGACCTAATAAAAGTCAAGACATTAGCCGTCAGAAAAGGAATACCAAAAATTCTTCCTCTGAGCCGAGCCAGGGCCGGACACTCACACAGAATGTGAGGTGTCGACTCGTCATCTTCCAGACATAGACGACACTCTGTCTCATTAGACAGACCTATTTTGTTTAGGTAATATCTGAGCCCATAGTGTCCAGACATGTAGCCCACCAGTAGCCTATGGTCAGATTTGGGATAAGAGATGGGCTTATTTTGGGCAAGCGGAATGATAAGTGCTTTTGCCTGTCTTAAACCTGGGATAGAGTTCCAATACTCTAGCCATTTTGCCTTAGACCACTCCTCAACGATAGATTTTGTAGAGGTCCAGCCGACTACGCAGAACGGATCGGGGTACCCAACAAAGCGTCACTTTGTTACGGGTACACAGGCGCTGGAGACTCTCAAAACACTCTTTCACCAGTTTAGACGAAAAACTCCATGAAGAGAGTGCTAAGAGAGCCGCCTGGCTGTCTGAAAAAAAATCAAAAGATTGCATTCAAATGATTTCAAAAATATAATTTAAAATAGGAATAATTATTCGCTAATGACAATATGATTAAAAATAATTTTTTTTACATTCTTAATCAATGAATACATAAAATGAATACAATGAATGAGAGGTAGTGGGCATTGTCTGTTTGGTTAACATGTCAATAAAATACGAGTGCCCACACACGACGTTTTTAGGAGCTGCCTTGATGAGGAGGAAACGGCTTTTCATCTCCTCTGCAATTGCCTAGCTCTAGGCCAAACGTAGGCGGATCTCGAATCTTAATTAATTTTCATTATGCAGGTGTTACTATGTTTTTTTTTTAGCGAATAAAAAAAAAGCAGTTATGCGAACATTTGTACATTTGTAAAACTTGCTAGATTTAATCGGGTAATTTCAGCTTATTTTTTCTTTTATTCAATAGTGATTACGAATACCGAAAAAATTTATATGAGAAAATCTATTCCTCTTTGATAGATCTATAAATTTTGTTAAGACTGTTTTTATGTTAAAACAAAAATGTTTCAGATATAAAAAATCAAATATGAATTAGATGCACAAAAACCATTTTTTCCAAATTTTGGAGGTCTTGGGGCACCACTTCCCCTTATCCAATTGACCTGAAATTTTATACAGATCATTTTTTGAGTAAAATGAACCGATCGAGGGGTGCCATCAATAGATTTTTCGAAAAAAAAAAAATTCTCCATATAGCTTAATGGCACCCTAATGTACACACATACATTACTTTTTATACATACATGTACATATTAATTTATACAAACC
Organism: Toxonevra muliebris; assembly: GCA_963691655.1. NCBI lineage: Eukaryota > Metazoa > Arthropoda > Insecta > Diptera > Pallopteridae > Toxonevra > Toxonevra muliebris. The sequence goes on from OY829329.1 coordinate 52,927,093, forward strand.
AAATATGCCCGGATAAGGTATCAAATTTCAATTTCTACTACATAAATATGTTTATTTGTTTGCATGTATGTACACAAACATAAATATATATGTATTGCATATGTTATATCTCAACAGGATATCCTTTCTATATTGTAGTTGCAATTGTAATCAATACATTCCAGAATGTGTATGTATGCGCATATATATGCACGTATGGTATATCGCTTGTTGCATTTGTAGCTGTGTGGGAGTTTTTTTTTCACGTTTTCCAATTCAAATGAAAATATTCAAGTGTAAAGAATAAATTGCAAATATGCTTACAAAAAATACATATACATCTCTCTATCCATCTTGTATGTACATAAGTGCATTTATTTATATGTATGGTATATATGTATATATATATATGTTTATGCAATATGAACATATCAACATAGCAACAGTTGTTGCTAACTAAAACAATCAATGTCATACCCTAGGAAGCAAACAGTAACTACCCAACTTAAAATTCCAAGGTACCTGCAACAGTATCTTTTGATGCATGCACACAAGTCCATAATATCATGAATACATATGTTTGTATATGTATAATGCATATGTATATGTTGACGTGTGCATATGTTCTACTGTGAGGATATGTGCATAGGCTCATAGAACGCTTGCTGCTGTTGCTGCAACTACTGATGCAACCACTACTCCTGATACTCCTGCTGTTGTTACTCCAGCCACAGTCTCTAACAACAACGGCAGCAACAACAACACAAACATTAAAAACATTGAGTAACATTTGTAATTGGGGACCATTTATAAACTTGTTAAATATTACAAGTTGTTGTTGTTATTGTTGTTATTGTTGTTGTTGTTCCTGTTGCTATTACTGTTGTCAGTAGTTTCATTTTCAAATATACTCATTCTAACTTTACTTATTAATTCCCTTTCCTTCTCTATCTCTGCCTCTGTCTTATTGAATCTCGTGGGGAAAATTCCTAGTATTTGCAACAAACAACATACCAACAGCATTTTAATTAAACTTTTGGGGGTAACAGTATAGTAGAAAATATATACATAGTTGTTAGATAGAGCTAAATTTTCATTGCACACACACACACACAGTCATTCGCATATAAATTCATACACCTACACGTTTTGCAAGCACGTAATAAAAAAATGAAAGAAAAAAAGTGAAAAACTTTAGTTGCAATTTTCAATATAGTATAAAAAGGAAAAAAGTTTATTGAAAAAATATTTCGCAAAAAAAAAAAAAACTGCTATTTTTAGTACATGTTTGTATATGTTTTGCTGTAGATAAGTTGTTTTTTCCTATTTTGTTTTTTTTTTTTTATTTTTTTTTTTTATTTTTTTGTTTCTGCTTTTTATTATGTGTGGTGGTAAAAATTATTATTTATTTATTTAAAATATTATTCAAATGTCCTTCGAAAAATTTTAGTTTGAAAACTTTGCAAACAGTTATTTTTATAGTGAATTTGCACTTGTAACTGTTACATTTTCACTGTGGCGTTTTATGTATAAAAGTTATAAAAGCTGTTGAAACTTAATTGAAATGTTAAAGAGAGTGAGAGAGATAGATACTGTCTAAAAATAAATAAGAAAAGTAAAAAAGTTTTAAAATGAAAAATAAAATTTAATGCGAATTTTTACTATTTTTCTTTTCTAGTTGCAATGAAATTGTAGGCGACTCAAGAAGCTAACTCAAATCCCTTGCTATTTCAGTAAATCACATTTTCTTCTCAGAGTAGAGGAAGAACAGCTCGGACTAGAGCTGAAGAGCCATGAAGAGCTTAAAATAGTAGTATATATCTCTGAAGCCAATAATTGTTAATTGGTTCTAATAAAGTGTTGAACAGAGATTTGCAAATCTCACTATTCATTCTTCACATCATTCAAAAACTCTAGAGAGTAAAGCTGAAGTAGAGTTTACTGTATCTGTATTTTGTAGTACAAGGTAAGTCCATTAGAAAAAATTAGAGTTTTTCATATATTTTTTAACTTGTATTGTAGTTACGGTAGTCCAGTCATTATAAAAATATACATCATAAAAATTCTGAACTGAGATTTTAATTCAGTAATTGTTAGTGGGGGTATAATAGATTCAAAAACCACAAAAATCAGTCCTGGGGTTGCAGAGCGACCCCCCCAAAAAACCCCCTCTTTGGTGAAAAAAGCCTTTTTGTACTAATAACTGGTTAACCGTTGGAGATATCAAAAAATTATCTAGCACACATAAAAAGTTTAAGTGATTTTCTAAAAAATATGTTTTATGTAATTTTTTCGTATATGTCATAGTTTTCGAGATATTCATTATTTAAGAAATGGCAAATTTAGTACTGTGGATGCGCGCGCATCTTTGTTCATTTGAATTTTTGAGTGCGGAGCCTATAGGAAAAATTAAAATTACTCGAAAACCAAACAAGCTAGGAAGAAAAATAAAAAAAAAGGTTTTGAAGAGGATATAAACTTCAACATCCTCTGCCATTTTCATTGACAACGGATAATTTTTTTGTATACAAAAATAACAATATAGTATAGTTGTCTGTTGGTTTTTACATTTACTATTTGCAGGCCTAATAAAAATAACTGGTTTCACTATATGCTATAAATGTATTATCTTTTAGTTCAAGACATTACTTCTAAAAATCCTCTTAAAGTTAGAAATAAAAAAATTCACATTTAGCGATTTTAACAGCAAATTAAAGATGGCCAAATTTTTGGCGATTTTTTTATTGTTTCCATAAAATAGAAAAAAGTCCCAAACGAATTGAATATATATCTCAAAAATTGTTTTTTTCAGTACACATATCTTTTAGCAATATGTTCTAATAATTTAGAAGTTAAAAAATTGCATTAAAAAACAGCAAACATCAAATACAATAAACAATAAAAAAATCGCCAAAAATTGGGTGATTTTAATATGGTGATAAAATTGCAAAATGATAATTTTTTTAATTTCTAACTTTAACAGGATTTTCAGAAGTAATGTCTTGAACTAAAAGATAATACATTTATAACATACATATAGTGAAACCAGTTATTTTTATTAGGCCTGCAAATAGTAAATGTAGTAAAAACCAATAGGCAATTATACTATATTGTTATTTTTGTATACAATATCCGTTGTCAATGAAAATGGCAGAGGGTGTTGAACTTTATATCCTCTTCAAAACCTTTTTTGATTTTTCTTCCTAGCATGTTTGGTTTCCGAGTAATTCAATTTTTCCTATAGGCTCCGCACTCAAAAATTCAAATATACAAAGATGCGCGCGCATCCACAGTACATAAAAAGTACTAAATTTGCCATTTCTTAAATATTGAATATCTCAAAAACTATGACATATACAAAAAAAATTACTTAATACATTTTTTTTAGGAATCACTCAAGCTTTTTTTTGATGTAAGTAATTTTCTGATATCTCCAACTGTTAACCAGTTATTAGTACAAAAAAGCCTTTTTCACCAAAGAGGGAGTTTTTTGGGGGGTCGCTCTGCAACCCCAGAACTGATTTTTGTGGTTTTTGAATCTATCATACCCCCACTAACAATTACTGAAAAAAAAAAATCGCAGTTAAGAATTTTTATGAACTTTTGGTGCATTTTTTACTCTACCGACTGGGCTACAGGTAGAAAATCTCATTTATTTCAAGTGAATAGAACTATATTAGCCCTAAACTGATATTCTTCTAATTTGAAAATCCCCATTTCCACACACCGACTACCTTAATATTACCTCTAGCTTGTTTCGGATTCAGAGGAGAGAAGAAGGTGCTATGGGGAATGGAGCCTCTCCCAAAAATGTGAATGCTTACAACATTTTAAAATATTTCTACAGTGCAAACTGTTATCATGGACATACATTTTGACTGCAATAAATTACAAATTTCAGGGTCAGTCTGCAGTTGTCCTATTTTTAGAGAGCTTCATAATTGCTTTAGTCTAGTATTTGATATCTTTAGGTTTTTGTTCTGAATACCGATCTGATTTTTGGTTTGATTTTTTTTGAATTGAATTTCGGTCTGAATATCGGTTCAAGCTTTTGGTCTAGTTTTAATCTGAATTTCGTGAGAGTTTTTGCCTAAATTTGGTCCAGTGTTGAATCTAATATTTAGTCTGAATATTGGTCTGATTTTGTTGGCATTAACTTTGTTTTAAATTATAGTCTGAATTCTGGTTTAGGTTTTGGACAAAACTTGGTCTTATTTTTGACATGAATATGATCTGAATTTCGGAGTAAGTTTTGGCATGAATTTGATTGGATTTTTATTCTGATTTTGGGTTTGATTTTTATTGTGAATATTAGTCTGATATTTAGTTTAAATTCCGGCCTAACTCCTTCTGATAACTTTTAACTACCTTTAACTGCTGTAGGCTACTTCCAAATGCCGTTTTCTTTCTTCTGGTTGGCTCTGATCAACTTTAACAGCGTCTAACTTCCTTTATTTTGCCATTCGTTGCCTCTAACTGCTCACTTATGGTAAATTTTAGCTACATCTAATAGGCTTTAAAAACCTCTATTTTTGTTTGCCCTCTGATTGCTTTTGACCACCTTTAGTTCGCTCTTAGCAGCTTAATTTCGCCTATCTTGGCTTCTGAATGACTGAATGCACTTGATAGCTTTTTTTTATTATTAGTTTTGATTACTTCCAACTGCCTCTGATAGTCTTTAATAGCTTCTTGCCAGGAAGACTAGATATTATGCTGTTGAAAATGTACGTGGCATTACTTCTGACTGCTTCATCTTGGCACTGACTATCTCCAATTTATCTCTCTTTGGCTACCAGCTATTGCTTTAACTTTCCTTTGTTTACTTCGTATTTCTTCTAACTGCCTTTAATTGCCACTAATTGCTTCTGTCAGGCAGGCCATAAGGCAGACATCTCTGACAGTTCTTGAGAATTATGGACTGCAATTTTGTAATTCCATCCGCCATATTGGTTTTTTTTTTGTTAAACAAACTTTCAAAACCTTGTCCAAAAATTTAAATATGCGCTAATGATATTGTCATACATGCGAAAACACAAGTTCACTTCTTTAATCCAAACATAATTAAAATGCAGCATACATTGATTTCAATTGCTTACAATATCTCCAAAAATAACAACAACTACTAACACCTTTTATCGAGTATATGCATGTCTACTCCTCATAAATGATCTGAGCATATAATTGGCGCTAATTATAAAATAAACATCGAACCGAACGATGGTAGCAACATCGACAGCAATGTTGGCAACAGCAGCGCTCGCATCCACTCACTTGCATAATATAATGAGTACAAAGTAAACACTTAAACACACTAATTCCAATTAGTAGTAGATTTTCAATAGTTGTTACTGTTGCTATAACAACAGCAACAGCAGCAGGAGCAGTAAATGTACATAGCTTACAATAGCTACTTCTACTTGCTTTGCTTTGGTTTGGTTTGATAGTTGGTACTCACCGACATTCCCTTCACTTTGTGCCACATCGCTAATACCCAGCAACACCAGCAGCTGCAACAATATTGCAACAATACCAAAATGCAACAATTTACTGGATGGTGTTATTGCTGCTGCTAATGCTGAAAAGCAGCAATGTTGTTGATTTAGAAGTAAATTGCGTCGTTGCAGTTGCTGGTGTTGCTGTTGATGTTGCTGGTGTTGCTGCCAACCACCTTTAGCTGCCTGCCGTTGTTGTTGCCGTGGATATTGATGTTTTTGATAATGCTGTTGATGTTGCTGCTGTTTCTGTTGCTGGTGTTCGTGCAGTTGATGATGTTGATGATTATGCTGTCGTTGTCTAATACATTGTTGTTGTTGTTGTTGTACATTGCTTGCCATGATAATCGGCCCACCTACACAATGAAAGCGTAAAAGAAATACAAAAACAATGAATTGAAAATTTTGCTACAGAAATAATGGTATAGCTATAGATGAGTGAGAGCAATAAAGGTAAGGAAGAGCAGAGAGTTTGGGTGGAGCGTATGGTTTTTTGTTGCTCTGCTTTCTATATTTATAAAATCAGCAAAAAAAAAATCTTACGTTGCTACTAACCAGGGATGCCAACTCATTTTTTCTCTCTCCCCGATAAACCTCGAGTAATTCTCCGATTTTCGATCGAATTCCCCGCATTGGTATAGTTTCATATTATAACAGCGCTACACGCACTTTCCATATAAACATTTTACAAAAAACGACCCTGAAAACTTAACCAATTTTCATAGGGCTGGTAGATTAATAGAAACGTTCTTTCTGACCCCGGGATTCTTAACATATAAGCTTCAGCCCACTTTTAGACATCAACATTTTCATGGGATTTCTTTTGATTCAAATAAAAAATGGCAAAAACTTTGTTTTGAAAAAAAAACGGGTTCAAAGTTTTGACTATCGGTTTTTAACATATAAATTATACTTCATCTTCTTTATGATGGCTGACCGTAATTTGTAAGTTTACAGATTAATCAGCAAGGGTCAACACAGCGTCTACACCTGCTTGTGCTGGCATACCAATTGAGAATACGTAGTATCTGTCAAAAAACAGAAAAATCGGCTTTGTGACGTAGGCGTTCGGCCAATTACCATGCCAATTAATTTCCAACAAATACCAATAACTTCATTTCTAATAATTTTCTCGCTCGGCTCTACTTTGTTTTTGTTTTCTCTCACAAATTTGCAGAAACGTCAAATATTGTCTGCTTACGTCAAATAATTAGCAAAATTCATTGGCATCGAAATATGCTTGCCAGTGACTCTGCCAATGAAAAAAGTGTGAGTGTATTAGTGAAAAAGTGGGAGTGTGTTACTGTTGGCATGCCAGCACTGGCAGGTGTAGGCGCTGGGTAAGAGTTATTAATCAGGAGGTGCTGGACGAAGGCATAGCTATGTCTTTCTGAACGGCCGAAAGGGAAGTCGAAGCAACGCGCGACTGTTTTGACCTGACTGGCACTCGGCGCTATAATCGTCTGTATCTACGAAAGCACTCTGCGTTCTCTGAAATTTTTACAAAATACTTTCGAAATATAATACTTTCAAATGCTTTTTTAAAAATCGATTTCTCCAAACCAGTAAATTGCAGGGCCTGCTTAAGAAAAGATGAAGAATTTAAGACTCAAAATATGAAATATTTCATAAAGTAAACGTTTTACATTACATAAAATTTGACAAAAAATATTCTACAGACTTTAATTACTAAAAGATGAACGACTTCAAATTCCCCACAAAAAAACAGTTCATTCCCCTATTCCCTACACCGAGTAAAATTCTCCGCAAATCGGGGAATTCTTCGCAAATCGGGGAATTCCCCGCAAGTTGGCATCGCTGCTACTAACTATAGTGTTAAAATTTCATTTTCATTTCAGTTTGCTATATCCAAGCAAGCAATATTGTTGATGTTGGCATGTGTGTTTTGTGTGTGTAAACCGGAAATACGTTCGCATACGAACGGATGTATATGCATTCTTAGATAGTTGCATGCTTCTAGTTATCTTTTTCTCTTTCTACTTGGTTTCCTACATCTTGTACTTCTATATACATACATACATCCCAAGATTGCTAGACTTAACTATATCAGATTGCTGCCTTGCTTCTAGTTGTTATCTTTGGTTTTCTTGTGCATAGTAGTAGCAAAATTTATTAACAAAGGAAATTGCATTTATTAAGATTTAACTTGAATTTCATTTTTTGTGCTCTTTGTTGTTGCTGATGTTGTTTTTGTTTTGCACTCTATAAGTTTATTAAATTTCCTCAGCAACAATTTGTTACTGTTCGTTTGAGTTCACTTTCTGTTTTTGTTTCAGTTTTCTGTCCATGTACTTTATCTTCTCTGTCGTTTTTTCTTGTGTATTCTATTAGTATTTGTTGTGGTATCTTTTGATGTTTTCGCTGCTTAGTTGTTGTTCTTGTTGTTATTGGTAATAAATGTCTGGATTCATTAGAGCAAAGAAATTGAATTTTATGTCTTTTAATATATTAAGTACAATAGAATATGAAGACTAACGAACTTAAAGGCAGGCAGGCAGGAAGGTGAACAAATAAGAAGAGCAAAAAAATTATACATCAAGAGGTCATAGCAACATGCAAGATTTTCCATGAATATGCTTCTTTCACAGCTTGGGTACTTATGTGGTAAAAAGTTGTATATGCTACGTCATTTACATGAAGAAGGAGTTACATGAATAATATATTTAAAGCATGGATCGTAGTTGAACGTTCATGACCATTTATAAACAGCAAATGAACAGGAACAAGTTTTGTGTACATAAATTGAAAAACTACGTACTAACTTATGTTTGTTCATAAGCATATTCATATTCGTGAGCATGCAGTCGCAACTCAATTTTCTCTGTGTATGCTTCTGGTTGTTTCTCCGCACATGCAATTGTTCTTGTTCAAGATCAGCTATGATTAGCTGTGTTTTATTCGCCACTTGCTTCTAGTTATGTATAACTAGCAGCGATAATTGTATGGGAAAACAACAACAAAGCGGCAGAGATAACACGTATAATTATAGCTGTTATGTATACTTAAGAAGTTGTTTAACTAAACCAAATTCTATTGTGAACTGCTAATAGTGAAACAAGAAGCTTGACAGTTTGGAAAAAAACAGAAAAGGAAAATATTTGAAATATTAAAATCATCGTTAAATATTCTTATAAAAAGTAAAAACTAAAAACAGTGCCTGCGATTGACCGCAATAACTGAGATCCATTAAAATGCTCCAGCTCTAGCTGCTGAGCAGTTTCATTGTTAATAACACTATAACGAAAAAGAGACTTAACAACTTGGTCGTTTTATTCGCACATATTAAACAGACTGGCGAATAAAACATAGCTATTATTAATCTCTTCACACAACTACCTGTTTAAAAACATGAAAACATGTTCATATAATGAACATTCTTGCTCATGTATAATTCTTTTTTAAAGGGGAAAGCCAGTGTGAAGGCTCTAAAATTGGTTGATTTTCGGGAACTTTTTTGATCTATCAAATAAAGGAATATTGGGGATCGTTTTACATTTATTTTATTAAGTGCACTTCCATGATGAATTAGCTAGATTAGGCACACAAATGCCGCTACTACAATTCAAAAACTACCCGGGTATCCCACTGGCAACCTGCAAGCTTAACGTTCAAACGGAGTTCTTGAACCGGGCGAAGGTGAGATGACAGACAGGACGCACATGCAAAATCACCAAGCAGGTATGGCCAGAGTACAACCTCAAACGCTCTTAAAAGCTACTATCTTTCAGCAGAAGACAAATTTACAAAGCCGTGGCAGTAATAACTGGACATTGCCTTATAGGTGCGCACGCAGCTAGATTGGGTGCGCCCTCAAATGACTTTTGCAGAAGTTGCAGGGATGAAGAGGAGGAGGAGGAATCCCTTTCACACTTCTTATGCTTTTGTAGGAAAAATGCCCTGGGTCAGTATTTTCTAGATGACCTGTCCGACTTGGGGTCAATTGACCTAGGGAACCTACTTAATTATGTAACTAAGTCCAAGTAGTTCGATTAATCTTGGTTTTTTCAGTGTTAAGAGGGTGTATGGATATTAGGACCCACGTGGTAACACAACGGGCCGTATCTGGCCTAAGTGTGTCCTGATGGACAGCCACTTAACCTAACCTAAGTGCACTTCCAATAAATTTGTGGAGCCCAAGATTTTTCAAGAACGGATTTTCTGAAGAAAAAATGTTTAGTTTTTAATAATCTATATGAATACAATTCTCTTCGTACGTAGCGTTTTTTTTTTTTCACAAAATGGCGACAGAGGTAAAATTTGTTCATGTTTTCGATCCTTTTTTTCTGTTGCAAAAGAGCTTAAAAAATCGTAAAATTCAGAAATTTGAAAATCGGCTACGTTTAACTATAGCCACTGCAAAAACGAACAAAACGAATAAAAATTGAAAAAATTTCAAATCGGTTAATATTTGATCGAGTTACCGACGCGACTTGATCGAAAAAAGTCGTTTCGAGAAAAAGTTTTCAGTTCATGGAGTTTTCAGTCTATTTACTATCACTAAAATGGCTGTAACTCGAGCAATTTTTGGAATTTTGACTTGAAAATTTGTACACATATTTGATATTTGAATATATAATCTTTAATTTAAGATAAAACATTTTTTTTTTTGACCCGTCACAGTGGCTTCCCCCTTAAAAGCATCAGTGCCCATATTTGAGTTTTCATGTATTAAACATTCTTAATTCCCAGTTGCACAAACAGTGAGTACTCCTCAAACGATTAACGAGGGATAAACGAGCAACTCCAATACAGTAACAAAATTTTTGAATTTCATAATTTTATATGGTCTATTTTTAGAAATAATGATAAACAAAGACAGCCTGATTGAGTAGTTCAAATTTGTATATCTTACTCTCTCTTGCCCAGTTAACCCTTTACGGTAGGTAGGGTAAAAACTACCCCGCATATTTTTTTATGCATAGTGTGATATATTTTAACCCAGCTCGAAAAGTTGAAATTACTTATAGTCACACAGTTTAATATTTTATTAACAGTTTCTCATTCTGCTGATAATGATATAAACCAAAAAAATTTCTGTGCAACTGGTGTTTTTATTTTCTTTAAAATCATGTGCATCAAAGAGTTAAAAATCAGTAACTAGTACTAGAATTATTCCAAGAGTAAAAGAAACAAAATTCAACTACAATAAATTTGCTTATGTGGCTCACTTCGAGCCTGGAAAAAGGCAACTCAAGAAAATAATAAAATTATAAAACGATAATAGTAAATAATAAAAAAAAAAAGATAATGAACAAAAATTAATATAACATTATAATAAAAAAAAAATAAATAAATAAATGTTGTGGGATTTGAACCTTGGCACACACAAGTGCATGTGTGCTTACTGGCGGATTAGACAACTAGTCTATGGCGTCATGAATTTTGTAAGGAACTATTTCGGAGTTTTGTTTTGCTGTGAGATGCAAGTGATATCATGCTCGTAACTTTTATTACTCCTTTTGGAGGCTAAAACGAGTACTCCATACCCTAGGATATGCAATGTTAAAAAGAAGTACAAAATGCAAGAGCTTTGGAGCAATAGGGAGTAATCGATTACTCGCTTTGAAGCGCTCAATGATTACTCCTACGATCATCCAAAGTTCAACTGGGTTACTTTTCAGTGTTTATGTATGTGTGTTTAATATCTCCGTACATGTAAATATTCAAGAGCACAAATGTTCATGTACTGGAAATTCTTCATCTCATCGAACATGTGTTTCATACTTTTGACCGCTTTGCGCATGCAGAAAGAATGAGGGTCATAGATACTGCAGCCCGTCCCAAAAATAGTAATCGTTTTATCCTTTGAAAATATTTCAGCAGCGAAACTACTTATTATAGGTATATTCGTACACTATAACTACAATAAATATAAAATTTCAGGATCAGTTTATAGATTTCTACTTTTTTTTTGGAGATTGTTAATTTATTTAGTGAGGTTTTTAGGCTGGTTTTTAATGCTATTTTCGTTCTGTGTTTTGAAATGAATTTGATCTAAGTTTGAGTCTGAATGTTGGTGTGAACTTTAGTCAGAGTTTTTGTCTGATATTGGGTCTAAATTTTAGTCTGTATTTTAGTCTAAACCTTGGACAGAATTTGGTCTGATTTTCGGTCTAAATTTTAGCCTAAGTTTTGGTTCTGAATTTACTCCAGGTTTTGGTTGGAATTGGTTCTGATTTTCGGTCTGAAGAATTTCGGTTCTGAATTTGGTTTGAAATTTTGTCTTTAGTTTGCTCTGAATTTTGATTTGATTTTTGGTCTAAGTTCTGATCTGAGTCGTGGTCTGAGTTATAGTCTGAAAGTTAGTTTAAATACAAGTCTGAATATCAGCTTGAATTTATGTTTTATTTTTGATCTGAATTTGGGCTCAATTCAGTCTGACTCTCAACTACTGAATACTGTTTGACTTGTGCGAGTAGAGCATTTAATCTTTCACTCTTGACCATGTACATATGCGATAACATCAAGAATGTTCTGTACATAAGTGGCCAAATACGAACCCTGCTCTTATTTACAACATCTCGTTAACGGCAGACACTGATTCATATTGATGGCATAGTTTTCCAGCTAATTAGGTACTACATATTTGTATATTTATTATTTAATTTTTATATTGTAATGCTTTTGTAATTATATTGTTGCATATATCTTTTTGTAATTGCGTTCTCTTTTACAATATCCGATTTAATATACTTTTAATTGCTCACGTAATTAACAGAAGTGATAAAAATTAATTATGATTATTATTATTATTTTACGCACATAATATTTATTGCGAAAAGTATTTAATTAATTCATTATTGTCTCTCTTTGTCTTTATTAAAATCGAAAAACAAATTAAAAAAAAGGACATAAACAAGCAAAATAAAACGAAACGAATACAATGAAAACAACATCCAGCAAAACAGAAAAAGTAGTCATACATACATAATTAACTTGCATAAATTATGGCAATGTTGTTGTCGAGTGACAACAACAACAACAACGAATGGACTGAAAAAGGGTTAAATTGAAAATTTTATTAAAATAAAATTTGTGACATTTGTGAAAATTTAATTTAAGTACATAGTTAAATATTTAAATGGTAGAGGAGAGAAATGCAGAGGCATTAAATAAATCTGTTTTAATTTTGAATTATCTCAAAAACTTTTAGCTACAATATATGATCACAAAGTGATTACAGAGTTATTCAGAAAATATCACAAATTCTATGTACAATCATGGCATATCTTGAAAAATGGAAACGTTTAAATTAACGTTCTTCTATAAAACTGAGCTCATAATCAACGCTTTGATATAACAAACAAAGATGACACTTTCGATGACCTAATCATACTACATGAGCCACAAGAATTCGCAATTCTTTGCTAAATCACAAATTTATTTTACAACTGGGTAATTAATTATACTAAAACAAACCCCCACAACCAAATTTATTACAACCAAACTGTAAGTTAATAATGTACATTATTTTGTTGCAACAACAACAAAATAGTTGAACGGTAATCAAAGTTTTTAATTTGTATGTAAATTTATGCAAAAGTTTAGGACAAACAAATAAACTCGAATGCTACCCTAAAAAAAACTAGCAAATTAAATTGGTATAATATAGAAAATAGTTTAAAAAAAAGCAACAGTAAACAACGCCATATTTGATCAAAAAAATAGAGAAATGCATATAGAAATTTACGTTTGCGCAAATATTTTATAAAAAGAAACAAACTACGTAATTTTGTTCCAATAGTAAGTAGCAGCAGCAGCAACAGTAGCAACAACAACAAAAATAAATTTTAATTAAATCATAGAGTGTTGCTGCTTTGGATGTGGTTGTTGTTGTTGTTGCTCATGTCGCTACTATGGAAAAGCCGCCTGCAATAACAACATTAGCAACTATATAGCCGGAAGTAATTTGTAGCGCATCCGGTTTGGATGATGTTGCTACTGTTACTGCTGCTGTTACAGTTGCTGGTAATGCTCCTACTGTTGCTGATTTCATTTACTCATACACTCACATATGAGTTAAAAGTTTATTACATTAACTTGAAGTGAAATGAAAATAAACACACACACATGCACACAGATACACACAATTAACAAAGTAAATATATGCGAATATTAAATTTGCCAGAATATGTTGCTCTGTTATTTGGCTGCAACTATTTTTGTTTTTTTTTTTTTTTTTTGTTTGTGGTTGTTGTTCATTCTGTGTGCTTTTCCTTTGTTGCCTTACAGCTGAATGTTTTTGTTTTGTTTTTTTTGTTTTTTCGTTTTTCACTCCCTTTCTCTCTGCCTGTTCAAATTGAGCGAATATATGCTCTCGAGCTGACATTTAAACCAATTGTCAAAAAATAAAAAAACATTATACGATAATGAAATTTTTGCCTGCAGAAATTGCAGCAGTAGCATCAACAGCAACTGAATTGAACTGATAGCAACACACACCCACACACACACACCAACTGGCCATAATGAAAATATAAAAATCTTATTGGCAACATTGTTTTTTATGGTTGCAAGAAGTAAAAAATATCCAAATATATTTTGACACTTTATTGCTCAGCGTTCGACACACACACACTCGAGGAGTGAAAATGTCAAAAGTTCATGCATTTTTTTTCACATTTTATGAGTATGAGAAAAAAAATTGATAAAAATTGTTTTTGATTGTGCATATATGTAGCATAAGGTAGAACCAGGTAATTTCGGACTCTAGTCTTATAGCGGTTTAAGAACTAAATATTTTTTACTCTCCTTCAATGAAAATCAACGACTATGACCAAAGAATATATAATACATAGAAGGCGCATCTCTCAAAATTTTTCCAAAATATATTGCTTGTGTTTCGGGTGCGGTCGGTCGCAGTAAAGAGGAAGGGCAAAACCACTCATTTATTTTGCCTTTACTCTCTCTCATGCACTCTCATGGTGTCTTTTTTTTCTAAGGCTCTCTCACATCGTTGCAGCGTACTGCCAACTGAGACTGCATATAGTTTCATATGAATGGGTTGCGGAGAATATGTAGGTGCATGTGTTTTTTTTTTGCGTTGTTGCCGAGTATCAATATTGCTTTCCAACCTAATTAATTTTTTTTTTTCAATCTGTGATCCAAAATTATGGTCGTCGCAAAATTTCTTTTAGTAATATTTTTTTATTTTATTTTTTTTTTTTGTATTCGAAAAAGCATAAAAATTTGAAATCAATCAATTTAGGAAGTTTTTAAGGGGACACCTTCAGTTGTAACTTTAAAAAAATCTACCTTTTTTTTGGTTTTTCTTAAAGTATATGTTTTCAATAATATGTCTACAAATTTTTAAGTTGATCCGGAGAAAATTTTTGACATTAAAGTAAGTTGAAACTTTAAATATATCATGCATTTTCAATATATAATAATCTAGATTGATCGAAGGAAAACTTTTTTTTACAACTGAAACAGCGTTTTTTAATTAAATTTGAACTGTTAGCTTTGACAGTTGGCCATTTTGTTAAATATGCCCGTCTCTGTATACATTGTTGTTATGATGACTACATTTGTTCATTAACATGTTTATATATAACTTCAAATAACGAAATTGACATGAACTTAAGTCATGACTTTCAAAATTAACCTCTAGATTTAATTTTCATAGTCTCCTAAAAAACTATCAATATGCTTTTTTTCAAATCCTTCGATTCAATATCTAGTGATTAATCTTATAATAAAAGTAAACCCAGTTAATTTTTGGATTTTAAATGATCTAGATTTGCAAAATATTGCTCATCACAAAACATGTTTTCCAGAAAGGCTTCGACGGGATCGCTCATTACTCATAAAGTTTTAAATATTTTTGAATAGAAATTAGGTTAAGTTCAATACATATACTTTTAGATAATAAATGATTTTTATAAAAGACTTTATTAGTTTACCTGAAATTTTTTTTTGAAAAATGCCTATTTTTTGACGTCACAACTTGGGACTTGAATTTTATAATCTGTGCCATACATAAAAGCACACCGGCTTTGCGATGTAAATTCTGCTAAATAATGAAAATACCAGCTCATATTACAAGCACAAAAACCAAAAAATAAAAGAAACATGAAAAAAACAAAATACAAAACTCTCATTAAAAAAACCCTCTCATTAAACAAAGCCAACAACAAAGAGAAACAAATAATTTCAACCTCTCATTGATTTTATGAGAACAACTCAATTTTGAGTGTAAATTGGAGGCAGTTATGGCTCCATAGAAAAAAATTTTTGTGCAAATAAATTTGTTCGTGATGCACCTTCTATATATTATATATTCTTTGCTATGACTGGTCCATTGAAGGCTCTCACGACGATTGGCTGTAAGAACCAAAGCCATGGCGCATACTTTGTATTGAAACTAAATAAAATCGTAATCATCATTTTAGTTACGGTTATAACTAAAATCACTACTCATTAGATATGACTTAATCACTTATAAAAATTTGTATTTAGTTTGCTATTGACAATTGATTTTTTAGTCATTACTTTTTATTTATTGGTTTTACTTATTGGTTCGAGCCAAGATCCCAATTAACCCACCCTTTTAATACCACATTCAACAACTATAGGTGATTTACTACAACTATAGGCGTTACAAAAGGATCATTTCCATACACGCAAAGAAAAAAAAACGTTTATCGCCTGTTTGTGGAGAATATATTACTTTTACGCTGAACAAAAACGTTTCTGAGGAACGTTGCCGTGTTTGCAGAAATCAAAACCGTTTTCTGCAAAAGATTAACAATTTTATGATGAACGAAAATTCGTTCACGATAAAATTAAGGCAATTTTCTTTTCTGGCAAATGAAAAAAACGTTTCTGCTAGACGAAAGTCCACAACTCTCTTTTCTTTTTATTTTCGTTTTCCTCTCATCTCGCTCTCGTCGCAAAAAGAAGCAGCAGCGATGCTTACATTCAAACTCCACACAACAACAAATCAACATAACGGGAAGTATCATTTGTCAACGCATTATTGAAAAATTTTAATTGTACATTGAAATTATTTTATCACATTTCTTTTTGTTTATAAAAAAGTGCGTGGTGTTTCTAGTTTTAATCAGAAAATTTTATTTAAACAAAAACCACAATAAAATGCCAATGTACATATGAAAATTGTTTTAGCTTTCCTTTTTATATTTTTTAGGGAAATATTGCATTTTATTGCAAACGTTTTTAGTTCATCATAAACGAATTGAACCGTTTATCATGAATAAATCTACGTTCATGGCAGCCGAATACAGTCGTTTATGAAAAATTAATGTTCGTTCATCATGAAAACATTCCATGAACGATGTTCGTTTAGTGAAAATTTCGTTTCTGAGAAACGAATTTTTTCTTTGCGTGTAGCTATAGATTCAGGAAGTTTGTTAATTCTTTAGTGCACATTTCAGATAGTTTCTTGTAATTGCCGAAATATAACAAAATTTACCCTGGTTTGACCTAGAGTTAAGCATTTGCAGAGAAAATTCAATTTAGTTTAGTTTCTCTGCAATTCTACAGCAATGTTTTGGCAGCGTGCTTATCCTAATACGTCAGAAGCTGGTAAATATTACCGTCAGTTTTGGGATATACTTTAGACTTTGACTCTTAAAATATGCAATCACAGCAAGTAGCAGTTCCAGAATCCGAATCGGAATTTGGATGCTCATTTCATACTCGAAAAAAAAATCTCAGCATTCATTGCTCTATGTTGTGGTTCAAAAAATCTAAACAAGTTAGTAGCAGTGACTAAAAAGTAGCAATTGTATCCCTCACGAGCAGACTTTTTAGCTGTATTATCAGAATGTCTAGCGTATTTTATATTCATAACGAATAATTAAATTCCATGGATTCTCTCTGATTTCAGTGTGATTTGAAAAATGCAGTAACATTTAATTGAAAAGTAACAGCCCAGTTGTTCCCTGGTAAGATCTCGAGCTGCAGTTACAGAAACAGAATCAATATTTATTTTCTCAATTTCACATTCAAAAAGACAATATCTGCGTTAGTAGCAGTGATTGAAAAGTAGCAACTATCAAATCACTGTGATTTTGGTACAAAAATAATCTGTGCACTAAGCTAACTGTTATCTTAGTTGAAGAATATTAAAGTCTTAATAATTAAAGGCGCTATCAAAATCTGTAATACACACACAAGAAGTACATTATGGTTTAAAAGATACACTTTCAATTAATAGCAGTGATTGTTGATAAATAGCATTTCCTCTATAATTGATATTTTTTGTCGATTCTAAAAGCACGATAACCTTTTATTCATAAATAATGGCATTTCATAAGAAAAATGCGATGCTAATATTTGACAAATGCACGCTATACTTTTCAGAAGGTACGTTGAAAGCAACGTACTAGTTCAGCAAACATATCGCTAGCAGCACTTCAGTACGCTTCTGCTGATTTTACTTTTGCTGCAGTTGCTATGCAAAAAGTTTAACTTCATGCAGGGACAGGGTATGGAACATAACTTTCGCATTCCTACCTATATGTGAAAAACTATTTTCAATAATGTCAGCGTTTACGACGATGATAAGGTAAATATTATTTTATTTGAACACTTACAACGAACGTTCAATAGTTTTTTTCTTTTTACAACAACGCGCATAAATTTATGTGGCTAAAAAGCTTTTAACGATTTTGCATTTTCACAATTTTTACTCAAGCGGGAAGTATATGAAAGGAAGAATTCCAAGAATTTCGTTTTTTCCACTCTAATAGCAACGAATTGGGGAATTTTTTTACATTTTTTCACAATGCAATTGATGTTTGTAGGGATGTGTGCGTGCATGTGTGGGTTTGTCTGTGTATGGCAAAATTATTGCAATTCAAATTTTTATCTATTGCAGGAAATAACAAATTTATATGCAATTCATATATAGAAAATAAGAGAAAATGTAATACTCGTACTTACATATGTGCATACAATAATATCATCATATCATACCATATCATACCACCAAACAAAGAAAATGCTGATATAAAACTGAAACTGATTCCCAAAGAAAAATTTTAAACTGGTAGAGATAAATCAGAAGCAGAGAAAGTTACTACAATCCGCTTAGCTAAAGATAAATAGAAAAAGATGAAACTTTACAGCAAATCCTTTTAAATTAATAGCATTAAAGTTTTCAAAAACAAAAAAATTCCAAAAAAGAAAAAAAATATCAAAAAAGATTTTGCTCTAAAATCGTTTACAATTAAATAGCATTTGAAGACGTAACCACTTTCCCATAGTTCCGAAACGCTTAAGCTCTTCTTCTTCACCGGCTCTTCAACATTTCAGCTCAACATTAGAGGAAATATAGAATGGTATTGAAAAGAAAATCCTTTTTGGAAATATACTGCTACTACAACTACATTTCATTCACTCTCCATTTGTCTCTTTCTCTCAGTTTCCCTTTCTTCTCTGCCTCTCTCTCTCACCCTCCCTTTTCACCCAAATCAATTTCACCAAAGTACCATTTTGGTCAAGAAGCACGAAATGTTGCAGTAGAAGAAGAAGATTTTCTTTTCTTTTTTGTTTATTTAGTTTTTGTGCAAACAAAAAAAAAAAAAAATAAAAAAGGATGAAAAACTTTAAACAAATGTGGCAACAACGAACGAGACAACAGCAACAGCATAATACCAGCAAAGCAGCAGTGTAAAGCCAATTTAATCCCATAAGTGTGAAGCAAGCACATTGAAAAGTATACGAAGCGAAACGTTGAGTAAAGTAAAAATATTGATGCGGAAAAACAAAGTAAACCTTCAACTTTTAAACGTTTAATGATATAAGCACTGACCACCATCACCATCGTCATCACCACCACAACCACTAGTACCGACTGATTGCATCCGCTCGCGGTTGTTTAATTTTATTTATAGTTTAAATAAAATCGCATTGTTAAAATAGAAATTTCTGTAGGTTTGCTTTAAGTAGGCAGAAACTTTTCTTAAGTGTAACTTTTGAAGATGGTTTCACTATCTGGTTGCTATTTTATTTGCTTATTTTTAACCAAAAAAATCAATGGCTTTAGAGACTATTTAAATTTAAAAAAATAATGCTTGAGACTTCGTACCTTTCCTGGTAGATAAGTTTCCTGCAAAGAAGTGAAGAAAGTGATTCGTTTGATCGCCATTGTTTTTATTTTAGAAGCATCGATTTCTAATTCTGTTCAGTATTCAAATCTAGATATATTTGGATAAAAATCACGATACTCAACAAAACAGTACTTTCGTTTGGTCTTTAAATATTTAAAACTATTTGTATTTCTGACCATGAAAATTCAGATTTAATCGGTTTTCGGGCTTAATATCTATATACCTTGGATTAGTTCATGATAAACTGTGGAAAAGGATGATCCATTTGGTTCCCAACTGTATTCTTTTTTGATTACAATAATTAATTTCCAATCATTATAAGGTCATTTAAAAGACTTTTTAACTTAAAAAGAAGAAGTACCTGAGAATTCTTCCTTTAAATTGGGAAAGATTGGTCAGGAAAATGTTTGCAGGGAACTTAATTCATTAACTAGTGGTTTGCGGTTTGAATAGCTCTATTGGAAGTACGAACAAATGTCATGAAAATGCCCAGGTCATTTCAGCAGGATATCTAACATAAAAATATCGATAAAGTCGACCAAACAATTTTTCAATAGGCCTCATTTCGAAATATTTAATAAGTGGGTTCCCTTATGGAAATGGACCTTGAAAAGTCTACCTATTATAACTGCTCTATGAAAGCTGAAGACGGATATCCAAGGTTTGCCCCATATCAGCCTACACGAGCTAAATATATTCATCCTTTATACAGAGGGCTTGCCTAGAATCGGCCTATATTTGATTGTTAAATTAGAGTCTATGTAGGGTTGCTTACAGTGAATTGAGAATCGGTTATGATAGGGAAGATATACATATAATATATTTTATTATTTGACCCTGTTTTTTTTGAATTCGTAGTAATTTTTTATATAATGGTATTCTATCACTTTTCTCAAATCTATAAAGACCCTACTTAAAAATCCTGTATTAGTCCGTAATACAGGCGCAATATTGGTGAATTGTGAGGGTCGATATAATGGCCCCCTTGGCCCCAGTTGGCAAGTCGACATTGGTCTTATATTGCAAAGCTTGACATTTCAATGTTGGTCCAATTCTGATGGCAATTGTTGATTCCGAGTCGAACCTATGAAAATCTATAAATGCCCTATATTCCATCTAGATTCATTTCCACGTGGGTTACTTGGGGACCAGGAAGCTCGGTTGTGAGATAATACTGTCAGAATAAACTCAACGTTTTTTGGCGAAATCCCACTCGGAAATAGGTTTAAGGTAATTTTTAGTGCACTAGCGGATCCAAAGATTTCAAACGGAAAGTGGTTAAAAACTCTTTTGATTCAGAAACAACGATCATAATGTATGAGTTTTTATTGGGAAAGGGAGTAGAATGGAGCACTGAACCCCGTCCTTAAATCCACTATTTGTTGAGTGGACCATACACATCATGCCTTATTTTTTCAATCTAAAAAGATCTGAATCCTATAGAACAGAGTCTAACGCTTTGGAAATAATTAGAGCAATGCAACAATATATTCATGGCGGAATTATAGCAGATGATAGGAGCGTCAAATAAATCTCCCTCTTCATTCATTTTTTTTTTCTATGAAGAGACTCAGAACTATTAAATCTCTGTTTATGTTTTGCTTGGTCGCCATATTTTTGAAATTTCTGGGTCTTAATAACAACAAAACAGTGTGTTGTTATTGTCTTGTTGTACTTGTTGTAATGCTGTCACCTGTTAAAAATCTACCATGAATATATATGTATATTTCTTTGGCTGCTCTCAAAGAGTGAGAGTATATAAAAATACATTTTGCAGAGAGAGAGAGAGAGAAAACACTAACAAATCTTAATAATTAAATAATAAAAAGAACAACTACATACAAAAAGAGCGTGAAGTTGAGATCTCTTCCGTTATTTGTCACATTTATAAACTCCTTGCTCATTTGTTCAGTTCTTTTGCATGTGATTGTTGTTGTGCATACTAAATTTTCACATTAGTCTTAACTTGTTCGCAGCTGTATCGTGTGACTCGGGATTCTAACTTTTTCATAATAAAATAATTATTAAATCCGTAAATAATCGAAGTGAATAAATGTAATTCTAGAATTATTTATTTTTATAGTGAAATACCAGATGGATTCGCTCGAAAAAGGTAAACCAATGAGTATCACATTTTAATACGAGGTCAAATTGGAGCTCATCTTTACATTTTATAGAAGAAGAAAGTTTTATTTTATGTTTCATTTTATTAGTATATTCATCCCCGCATTTGATATTTTAAAGTTATTTTTCCTTTGGTTGAGAATTTGAATCAAAATCATTGTTTAAAAAGTAAGGTTCCTACCCTTCATAGAATAAATACTGAGCCTTCTAGCTGTAAAGTTGGCGCCTGAGGAGCCTCTGGCACATCCCGCAAAACTGAAAGGGAACTGTGAAACGCGAAACTAGAAAAGATTGGAGCTTAAGCTCCACTCTAAAAACTAATACATCACACCCATGCTTTGTCACACTACAGTATGTTTGAAATTGGTTCGAAGAAAAGTTAAAAATTATTACAAAAACTAAAAAAAAAAAAAAATTACGAATTTAAAATGCAAATATCAACACTGAGTGGTTCCTAAAAACACAAAAACCCACAAACTTTAAACTTTATATGGTTTAGCTCTAACTCGTGTAGAGAAGTAGTTACTTAGAAATATGAGAAAAATGCGTGGGTCTCAAACAGAAAAAGTTTATGATGATGGCATAATGCAAATGTCGATGTACGTGTGCGGGTGAGTGTTGAAAATAAAAATTAAAAAGAAACAAACAACAACAAAAACAAAAACAAATATGTTTACTCTAAAACTTAAAATTCAAAGGAGGAAAGAATAAAATTGTTTTGGAAATTGCCAAAGTTATGATAATAAAATATTTTTAAAGCTTAAAAGAAAAGAGAATGCGGAAACGGAAGTAGAAGCAGCAGGAGCAGAAAGGTAGCTAAACAAAATTAAGATGGAAATTGTTATGAAAATTACAAAGCATCAAAATAAAATTTACCAACTAAATTTTCCTGCAGAAATTCAGAAAATTGTTCAAAAATAAATACATAAGCTCATGGCGAAGAAAAAGACTCTCTACTCTTTTTCTGCCACAACAGGATGAATAAAGACAAGGCACCCGCAGAAAGAGAAGGAAAGAAAAATAGAAAGTTGCTAGGGCGTCGAAAACAGCATGAACTTCTGATATTCTTTTATTTGTTGTTTCTGTTATTATAGCTATTGCTGGCTTTTATTTTGGTCGTAATGAAAAACGAAAATTGTATGACATTTTGAGAAATTGTTCAAAGTTAATATTTTGTTTGAGCGGCAGAAAGAAAAAAAAATAAGTTTAATTGAAATGGACAGAAACTTTAAATGCCTTTTTGCTCTACGACTACTATGACTTAACAGTGAGTGCTGCTGTTGCTGTTCCTCCAAGTTGCACTGCTGAGAGCGAGCTACTAACAAGTAGAGAGAGAGAGTCAGATTCTGACAGCTTCAGCCTGTCAGTTTTTACAACAGCAACCAACAGCATATTGACTCATACTCGTTTGTACTTGTGCGCATTTTTTTTTTTTTTTTTTTTTGGTAGTTCGGTAGTGAATTATTAAATTAAAAGTTTATGATATTTTTCTTTTATCCAATGAGAAAAAAAACAAACTTTTTATAGTTATGTGGGAGCTGCAGTGTTCTTTTTGTTTTGTTTAGTTGTTGTTGTTACTTATATTAATAACAGGCTTAAACCTTGAAATGACGTTGAAGTCCATGTGAAATCGAAACGCGAAAACTTTGAACAAATTGTATTTGCTGAGCAAAATTTGTTAGTGACATGTTAAAATTAATAAAATCATTTTTATTATTAATATAACGCTGCAAAAACTTTTTCCTTCACTCACTCACTTTTTGGGAAACGAAATTTAAAGGAAGCGTGTGCGAGTGTATAAATTGCAGAGAAAGGCGAGCGTATAAGATAGAGTTAATTTAACTTGTAACTTTTCAAAGACAAGGCAACGTCAAATTGGACACAATAAAAATAGATGCTAATTAAAACTTTCACTTGTACTTGTACTGCTGAATAAACGCTTAGTAAAAGAAAAGGCGACAATAGTAAACCAGCCACAGCAGCATCAACACCAGTAGCCGTAGCAATAGCGATTAGCAATCAACTTCTTTCATGACTATTGTATAACTTGAAAAGTTAGATTATTTATTTTTTTTTTTTATTTAGATGTAATCAAAATTATTGTGGATTGTGTGAGAAAACTGTGTAAAACTCAGAAAGGATTCCTTTTTTGTGCTGATAGTTGTTAGTAACATGGAATTCGATTTTTTGTAGTCCTTCTGCTTTGCGCCTTGATCTGTCGGACCGAAGTTGATTATTTTTAGATATATATTTTTTTTAGTTGTTCCTCAACATTGGCACTACAACTAATTGTGACCGATCAATGCTTTCTGCAGCATTAATTTTTTGGCCTTAGCGGTTTTGAGCTACTAGAAAAATCACTGCCAAGATCTGGTCATTGGCAATTTTTCGTAGACTTTTTTCGACGGCCTAAATTAATTTTCCTATCGAATCTTCGAAATTATCTGACCATTTCGCTTCTTTTTTTTCAACATCATCAAGATCTATTGGGTTTTGTTCAACAAATAGTTTTATTTTTGGGAAAATTAAAATTGTTTCCTAATAGGTTCTGAGTGGCTGGTTCTCTGCCCTATTGCACCTTCAGTTTCTCTTCAAGATCACTTTATGGTATTTATTTTAAGAAAGATTTCAAACATTTTCTAGTCACAATCTTTGTCATATCATCTCTAGGAATTTTTTATATATATAACAGAAGAATGTCGCCAACGTCATCCTTCACAATATCCCCTCCCCTCTGTTCTCAGTGTTTCAGGTAATAAATTACTGACTTAATCGAATTTATATTATTACCTTGTAGGGAGTCAGAGCAACTGTAAACTGAAACATGTTTTGTACAAAATCCCATTTAGGACAAAACTTTCCGCTATCGTAATGACGTCTGAAAAATGTTTTGGAGAAGAGAATCTGATTGTGAGTTGTTATCTATACATTTATTAGTGTAACTACAATTTTATTCCAGAAGTGCTACGATATTATATATCAAGTTAAGGAGCTTGACGAGTAGATTAGCCAAAATCGGTTAAGCCAATTCCAAAATATTAGCGTCGGAAGTTTTTTAAAATTCGCTCATTGAACAAAGATTTGCATTCATCGTTGAAAAAATCATTGCTTAAGCGGGAGTAAATAACAAATGAGAGAGAGAGAGAGAGAGAGAGAAGACATGAGTAACGGCATTTCTCTGAATTATCTAAGAATTATCTGCAAACACAAATAACCAGTGTGGCTAACTTTTGTTTTTCAAAATCAGCTAAAATGAAGAATAAAACGCGTATTTTCTTAAAAAAAGCGTTAAAAAGCGAGAAAACTTAATACATTTAAACTTTTTCACTAATACAGGCACACATCTGATACTTCAAGTCAATGAAAATTTTTTCGATTTTTCGAAGATATTTTAAATTGAAAAAAAAAAAACACGCTGAGCGCTAAATCACTTTTTTCCGCGTTTTAATTTTCAAAAAGCACTAAAATCAGCGGGAAAAGCGCTGAGTTGGCCACACTGCAAATAACAAAACAAACACCAAGAAGTAGTTTGGTTCTCTTTTGATATTTGTTTTTCATAAAGAGATTTCTTCCACAAAAAACTAGCCCCAGTTACTGGGGCCTTACCGATTAGTCTTATCATATTCTTTGCATTAATCAGACTAAACTTATTTGTATGATATCTAAGCTCATAACGCCCAGGTGCATACATACAAAGCATTCTAATGGCCGCTTTACGACAAGTGGTAAGAGAAATGATTAGTTAAGCAAACTTAAAAGCTTAACGCCTGAAGTCCCCAATATGTTAGACATTTCTTCCTCTTCCATGATTTTCATCGACCAATTTCCGCAAATCGGAACCCATAATCAAGCAAGGTTCTTTAAACCATGCTGAGCATTTTCTAGCTTCCATTTATTTTCAACTTCAAAACATTTTTGGCTACGGAAAATATTTAAAAGAGATTTGAAAACTAAAAATTCGTTATAACAGCCAAAACTCTCACAGTATCAGGAAAGGATTCCTTTGCTGATTCTGGAGTTTCATGGAGAACTTTTTGTACCGTAATTTCTGTTTTCTGGATTTTCTAAAAACTTTCTGAGGAAGTATGTGGAAGTTTTGTTCTAACTTTTATCACACATTTGGTTTTCTAGTTCGAATTTTTTTGATTTTTATGTTTTTGCTCAAACGAAAATATCAATTTAAGATTTCTATTTTTTTTCTGGAGAATAAAAATTTTTTTTGTTTAGTAATAAAAATTAATTTTTTGAGTTTTATTTTCTTGCTCTGAAATAAAAATTAATGTTTGAGTTTTATTTATTATTATTATTTTTTTTTTTCAAAACAACAAACTCAAAACGTGTAAGCACGGTGAAAAATTTGACATTTTTGACAAAATTGCATTGGTTTTACATGCAGTTAAGCACTATAAGCGGTACCATTTCTAAATCAATGACTCGACTTAATTTATTTCGCTTAGAGCACACAATAACAAAGCTGTATGATGTTTTGAATTTTTCCTTGCGAGTCAAAAAATAAAACTCAATTATTACTTTTTATTCCCGCGCAAGAAAAAACTCAAAAAGCAATATTTTTCCAGAGCAAAAATATTAAACTCAAACAATAATTTTTATTCTCGAATAAAAATTTAAAAATCATAAACTGATTTTTTCGCTTGATCAAAACATTAAAATCAATTAATAATTTTTATACCAGATTGAAGAAATAAAAATTAAGCAATTATTGTTAATCAAAAAAAATTAAAATCACAGAATAATTAATAATTTTCAATTTTTTTGATATTGCTTAGAATGACTACGGTCGCTGCTTTCAGTGGAACAGTGGAGCCTCTCAGAGAACAAGGTCTGGGTTTTTGTTTGAACCCTGAATTCAGTCCAATTTTCTTTATTTCTCGTAATCAAATGCTAAAGCTGGAAGCATATATTCGATTTTTAATGAATATAGGAATCAAGGCATAAAAAAAATTGAATTTCTCTTTGGGTTTTGAGAATTTATTCCTTCGTTCTTGCGAGTCCTAAATAAGTAAATCCTCTTATCATACACTCATCGAAATTGTTAAATTGAAATTGAAAATTTGTAAGATATGTGGTTTTGGTTTTTTATTTATATTTTGTTGTGTATTTTAGTAGAATATTTTGCAATTTTCAGTAAATTCACTTTGAAAAAATTCCCACAGAAAATTGACATGTTTCAGTTGAGTTCATCTTGCGTTAGCGCCACTCAAGCAGAAATAGAAATTTTTGCTTCGTTGAAGCTTTTGTGTGTTATACGTTTATAAAGTGTTTTTGTAGTTTTTAGCAATTTCTTTTGCTTCTACTTCAACAGCAACAAGAGCAACATAATCATCATCATCATCCTCATCATCACTATTGTATTGTAATAATAAAGGATTAAAAACAATTCCACAATTTCTTAATTTTATATGCATGAAAGAACAAATCAAGTATATGAATGGATGTATGTATGTGTGCATATGCATATGTCGGAGTTTATGTGGTTTTCTTTGTATATATCAGTCTGTGTATGTTCATGTGTGTGTATGTGGCAGCTAATTAAACTTTTTCGTAAATGCTATTATGCGTGTGTGATGTATTTGAGTTTGTGTGTATTCGTGTAAGTGGTTTTAATGCTCATTGATTTTTAATTGATTTTAATGCACATCTGTGTGTGTGTGTGTGTGTTGTTTGTGTGTGAAGCATTAATGATCGTTTAAGTTATTAAATTAATTTTAATGGCTTCAATACCCTTAGATACATAAAATATATTATACAATAATATTGGCATAATATTTGCATTAGAGTTTTCATCCACAAAGATAATATTGAAAATGTTGTAAAATTTTGTTTGTTGTATGCTTTCATGTCAAGAAAATATAATTAAATTATAATCTAAAAATAATTAATTTCATTAGTTTGTATTATTTGTTTCTTTATTTATGCACTTTCATTAAGTTTGATACATATTTTGTTATAATTATATATAGTCAAATATTTTGTCATTTCAAATGTTCATGTAACGTATGGCAGCAATGTTAAACTTTGATTATATCAGAGAGCAAAAATGTTATCTTAATATTCTAGATAATGATTAATTGCACAGTCCAACAAATTTTGGCTTTTTGGCTGCAACAGAATAGCCACCCTATAATCCTGAAAGGCAATGTTGTATAGACAACTTTTGTAAAACAAACTTATAGTCGAGCACGTCTCAGTTTTTTTTTATAGTGGGTCAAAGTTTTCTTAATTTGGTCGAAGGGAACTGAATACTAAGCTTTTGTTCTACAGAAATGACCCTTGTAAAATTCTTCTGTACAACTTCGCAATAAGATTTTCCTCAGACATCAATTTATAACACTTTGGTATTCGGTTACTTCGACCAAAATAAGAAAACTTTGACCTACTGTAAAAAAGAACTGAAACGTGCTGGACTATAGGTTTGTTTTACAAAAATGTTCTATACAACATTCCCTTTCAGGATTATAAGCTGACTATTCTGTTGAAAAATTGCTGTTAGACTGTGTTTTTAATTAACAAAAAAGCGAAGCAATTTGGAAAAAAATCATCTCTTCTATTTTTAACCAATGCTTATGTTAAACTTGAGACTTACTGACCACACTTTACTTAAATTTTAATACTCACTAACGAGAATTCATTTTGTTAACTTTTAATACGAACTTGTTTATCTTTCTAGAAATTTCTTATTCAAAATCGATACATTCTAGTCCTTTATGGAACTTAAAAATATTGGAATCAGAAATGAAAAATGGTAAAATACCAATTTAATCACCGTTGGCTACGTTGTTGATGATAAAAATACTTAAACTATAAAACTGGAAGGAAATGTGAAAAATCATCTAAGGATGTAGTTAAAATATCTATAAAATCAAGTAAGTGCCACTCAATATTCAACTTACATCTAAAGTTAAACAAATTTTAGCCAAATTTATTTATAAATTGAAGAAACTAATCTTTCTGGGAAATTCTTTATATTATTTTTTTTAATAATTTTTTATTATTATTTGTAATTAATTTTTTTAAAATTTGGATTTCTATGATTTTTACCACATGTATCATAATGTCATGTGACATAAATTTTAAGTGGCTTTAGTTTTTAAACCCCTTGATTGGCCCAAGAGTGTCGAATTTGGTTCTATGCAGTGGCGCAACTTTTCTGAAGTATATTTTCTTATATAAAAATATCTGACACCTGAAACTGAACCCCCTTAACCTCCTCTTCACATTCCATAATATCATTTACAACCGCTGAGTGCGGTCACTCAGATTTTAGCACTGTTGCCAGATTGCGGAACCTATTTCCCTCTAGATGTACCGAAAAAACCTTCAGTTTTGCCACTTTTAGAAAAAAATTTCTAGATTTAGATTTAATTACAATATTTAAATATATATATCGCTCGGAGTGGGTTGAAATCTGACGCAACTGTTCATCCGGGCATTTTTTAGGCAATGGCGGGCAAGAAGAATTTTCTCAGTTGTGGAAACTAATAGTTTATTTTGGATTTGATACAATTCATTTGAAAAAAAAGTTTCTCAACCGAGGTGTTAGATACTGAGCATGTCAGCAGGATTAATGCTAAAATGCTGATATTTTTATATTTTTTTCTCCATACGAATTTTCAAGTATATGCACCTCAAACCAAATTTCAGCTATATTTGTTCCTTTACAAGTGAAACCAATGTTGGCTCGGTGCACAACATATTTAGTTTCGAAATACAATGATCGATATCTTCAATAAAACTTTTAAATTGAACTGCATGAGGATAAATAACATCTCATAACATTGGCAGGCCTAACATTTTTTTGACGTTATCAAAAGTTTCAAATTGTTTATTTAGCTTTCTTTTTATTTCTTTTATCAGTTGTATTAGAAATATCTTGCACTTCTCTTTTACCTTAATTCAAATTTATATCCAAAATGCATTATTTATTTAGCGAAAACGAAAAAAAAATTGATAATCAGTAGACTTAATAAATTACCTTTTGTAAAAACATAAAAACTTTTAGCTGTTTATAGCGAACACAAAAAAAAAACTTTTGTAAAAAAGCAAAAATTGGAGAAAAATACACGTCAACTAGAAATTAGCATTGCCAGGTGCCATTGTGTAAAAAATATCAAAAATAAAGTGTTGCCCATTAACAAACCCAATATCTGCGATAAAGAAAACTCACGTATAATTTTTTTTAGACTTATGTATTAAAAGTTAGAAAGTTATAAGTTATAATTAATATATTAAAAATATACAATTTCGGTAGATTGAATTTAGTTAAATTAAAAAACCTCAAAAATTTCTCAGTGGCTTCAAAAAACCTTCAGTTTTAGCGGGAAACCTCTAGATCTGGCAACAGTGGATTTTAGTTTTGTTTAATAGTAATTTATTTATTTAAAATGGCATACATACATATATTTCATAGAGATAAGAGAGATAAGGGCAAGATTAGAAGTTTGTTTTTGAGCATTAAATAAATTTTAAGAAAAATTTTGAATGTTTGGTTTCATTTCTTTTCGATTTTATACAGAATAACCTAATATGAAAATTTTCAAATATTTTTGGGAATATCTTTAAAAAAAAAAAATAAAATGGGTTCACGACCGCTGAAAATGTACTCCAGAACATAAGTATCAAAACTATTCTCCTTATGCAAAACTAAGATTGTAACTGGCAGAAAGAAAATATGCAATATAAATATATACAAAATCACGCATCTCCTCAAAACATCTTCCATGAATACACAGATAAAATTGAGTTACGAAAACTAAGTTTCGTGCATGATTCAAGAAGTCAACAGACTTGGAAATTTCTCTGTCTCCTATTAGTTTTATAGCTCAGTTTTGAAAACGGTGGACGAGTCGTTTCGAGATACTAACAATGTATCGAAAAACATTTCTGATATGGGTTCAAATATAGTAGAAAACTCTTTCGATTAATAAATTATACTAATAAACTGTATTCAAATTGTCAAGGGTTTATTAACTAATGTTAAAAACGAGTGTAGTTTGTTTAATATTCTCCTTCCGTTTGCAATGCACATGAGACATGCATATTGGTTTTCGATTAGTGTAACCTTTTGAGGTGGTTTAGTGATGCCCGTCAGTCTACTCGGCTAGCGTTACTCTCAATCCGTCTTTCTTCATTATACAGGATATTCTTTTTATTAAATAGAAACCCATTTGCACAAACATATATGTATATGTACATGCACTATCAAATCCAGACATTTACGAAGCGGGGAGGGTTATACTCAAAACCTTTCCTAAAATCAGCT
This sequence comes from Toxonevra muliebris, assembly GCA_963691655.1. Classification (NCBI taxonomy): domain Eukaryota; kingdom Metazoa; phylum Arthropoda; class Insecta; order Diptera; family Pallopteridae; genus Toxonevra; species Toxonevra muliebris. The sequence goes on from OY829329.1 coordinate 52,958,067, forward strand.
AGTGTAAAAATAAGTATATTTATTTTTACCCACAGATGGACAAGTATGCGAAATTGACCAAGTACCACGCCTAAGTCTATGAAAAATAATAAATAATGATATGTTGATCTGCAAATTAGCACATGTTATAATCTGATTACAAATCATAAACCACGCCTACCTCTTTTTTTTAGTCGAAACTTGTTTTTTCTCCTAGTTTTTCCCCTGTATCATTAGATTTCCATCTTGAATCTTTTTTCATTGCATGTATTTCCAATGTCCACTTTTGAGTTGTTGTAAATGACAATCAAAGAAATTTGCATGTATGTATGTATATCATAAAAAAAGTGCGTACACTCACACATACTCTTACGCCCATATATATATATATATATATATACACACACATATTTGATAATTAATTGCGCAGTAGATGCGAGAAATGCTACAGTTTTTGGCAGCTACAGTTGTTGTTTTTGTTGTTGATAGTTACTATGAGTGATGGATGTGTATCTGATAGATACTAAAAACATAGCCATCAAAGTGCAATGTATGTAACTCAGTTCGTTTTGTGTTTTTTTGTTGTTGTTCTTCTTCTTTTTTTTTTTTGGTATCTACGTAAGTTATCGTTGATGGGTAGAGAAGATATTACATATACTTTTTGGGGCATTTTTTTTTGAGCAATTTTTTTTCAGTTGTTTTACTTCGGCTATCAATTGCTTGAAATTATATTTTGCGACGTAGTTTTGCGAGCTGGACAAGATTTTATTTGTTCTTTTTTTATCTAATTAATGTAATATGGCCATATGCTACTACTGGAAAAGAAAATTAAGAATAAAAATATTGTAAAAAAACACACTTGGTGTGTTTCAGGCCCTAAGGTCTGATAGTTCGGGAATTAGAGTTTTATCTCTATATACCAAAAAAAGAAAGAATCATATAGGAAAATCTGTTCAAATTTGAACTGAATTTGTGGTAAAGTATGTTTTTTATACACACAAAATTTTAATTTAGTGCAAAAATTAGTTTAAATCTGGCAGAGGAATCTGATTTATTTCAAGTTTTGTGTTTAGTTTCCAATTCTTTAATTATTGAATGAAAATTTAATTTTCTATAGAAAAATTAATTGAAATATGACAGAGAAAACTTAATTTGCTTTATTATTTTTATTTTTCAGTCTCTATTTAAACAAATTTTCATTTGATGTCAAAATCTGGTAGAACAAATTTAATTTGGGTTTTCATTTTTATATTATCTCAAACCAGATCGAAGAAACTTAAGTTAAGCTTTAAAAATTAAAATTAAAAATTTTTTCAAATCTGATCTGTGGAAACTGAAGTTAGATTTTTGTAATTTTTTCATTCACTGACCCTAAGAAAATTTCATTAGGTCCAAAAATATTTCATATTTAATAGAAAAAGCTGAAATATTTTATTATTTTATGTATTCAATGATCTAAAAAATCTGATCTGAAGAAACTGAAGTTAGATTTTTGTAATTTTTTCATTCACTGACCCTAAGAAAATTTCATTAGGTCCAAAAATATTTCATATTTAATAGAAAAAGCTGAAATATTTTATTATTTTATGTATTCAATGATCTAAAAAATCTGATCTGAAGAAACTGAAGTTAGATTTTTGTAATTTTTTCATTCACTGACCCTAAAAAAATTTCATTAGGTCCAAAAAATTTTCATATTTAATAGAAAAAGCTGAAATATTTTATTATTTTATGTATTCAATGATCTAAAAAATCTGATCTGAAGAAACTGAAGTTAGATTTTTGTAATTTTTTCATTCACTGACCCTAAGAAAATTTCATTAGGTCCAAAAATATTTCATATTTAATAGAAAAAGCTGAAATATTTTATTATTTTATGTATTCAATGATCTAAAAAATCTGATCTGAAGAAACTGAAGTTAGATTTTTGTAATTTTTTCATTCACTGACCCTAAGAAAATTTCATTAGGTCCAAAAAAATTTCATATTTAATAGAAAAAGCTGAAATATTTTATTATTTTATGTACTCAATGATCTAGAAAATTCTGTTTAGACTTTTATTTTTCTAATTTGTTCATTTGTCCAAGAAAACTTCATAGCTCTGATAGAAGAAACTGTATATCGCTTGCATTTCTCTAATTTCTTCACTTAAAATTTGATCGAACACAAAAAAAAAAAAAATACTTTGAAATTATTTAATATACCTATACAATATTCCCAAGAAGGTTTGAATTGGTACCGAAATTCCTCGAATCTAGAAAAAGCAACCTCTATTTTTCTAATTTTTCATCCAATAATTAAATTTGGTTTCAAAAAAGTTGAGTTTCTATTTTTAAATTTTTTCACTCTATGATGCCAAGAAAGTTTAACTTTGGTCCAAAATTTAGTGAGAGAAAACTAAATTTCCTTTTCCATTTTCTGAATTTTTTCACTCACAATGCAAATTTTCAGAAAATTTAAAATAGTTTCAACAGGTTTCACACAGGCTCTCAAAGCCACAGAAATCCACACAGCTAAACAAGCCACAAAATTCACACAGAAAAAATGTCAACAAAAAGCTAAATGAAACTTAAAAACACTTGAAATGCAAATGCAAATAAAATATACTCGAAAGTTTAGTAAATATTTGAAAATTTTTTCAACTTTTCGACTTACCCAGTAACAGTTGTGACCAAAATTCGATAATCGGTATGCATATTTGCATCTAAACTAGATGCCATATGTTACGTAGTATGCGGTAGTATTAATAATAGTAGTTGAAGTACTAGTAATAATATTACTGTAAGACGATGACAACGGCGTTGACTTCACTTGCTGTCAGTAGCAATAATGCTCAAACAGGATACTCAACTTGTATGCACAAATACACCATAAGAATATGAAACAATACCTAGGTAGACGGTAATTCTTAGCAATAAGAAAGCAGCAGCCAGCAATATTAGAAACAGCAAATGAAGTAACTATGTAATTTGTAATTAGTAGATATGACCACAACCAACACCACCAATCAACAGCCAGCCATCCACCACCAAAAGTCAAGTCGTAAGACGCGTTGAAGATGTAGAAGAAGATGTTGTAGAAGAAGAAGAAGATCAATAGAAGTTTATCAGCAAAATCCAAACTACTCGAAGAAAATGAAGTAATAATAAAAAAAAAAATGTTGTTTTTGTTATACCATTTGAAGTAGTAGAAGAAGAAGAAGAAAGTAAGCAAAGAAAAAACCAAAATTTCAAATTTCAATCTTTACACTGCTTCAAGGAGAATTTTCCTATTTAACCGCTCAACTAGTACGTTCAGTCTCCGCTCACCAGGTTAAACTGAAGCATAGCATCAGGTAGTAGTACAATCGAAGCTATGAAAAGCAAGAAGAAACACGAGCATGATGATGATAATATACAAACGAAATTTCGCACAAAAAAACGCTTTCCAATTCCATCCATTTCCACAATATTTTCCAGTAAATTCCTTCCAGTAGTTTTGTTGTTGTGCATTGGAATATCAAAAACTGGGGAAATTATTTTGTTAAGTTTGAATACAGACATAAATCGCATGGCAGCAAATATGGCGTAAGGAAGGAAGAAATGCACGAAGGAAGGAAGGAAGTGTTGTCAAACATGAAATTCAACAGGAGGCACTGCAATTTGAGTATACAATTTGAGAGAGAATTGACGTTGGCGAGCTTTTTTGTTGTTTTACAAACAAAAGCTTTACTCAAATTCTCAGCAAGTTATTTTTCTATTGTTAAACTCCTACGCATTGTAATTTATTTATTTGTATGTATGTATTTGTTACTTACTCACATGTATGTAGCAGAAAATATTCGTTGAAAAAAAAAAGCCTAGAGAATTATCAATCATTTTGCTTTTTCTCTCTCTCTCTCTCGTTCTCTTTTTTGTTACTTGACTGACTTCTTTTTCATTCTTGCATACACATTTTGCGCGCTTTTACTCTCTTTCAATGATTTTGATATTTGTTGTTTCTGTTGCTTGTGTACATTTATGTATATTTTAATAATAAAGCAATAACTTCTGCTTTCTGCCGTTCTTTTTCTGTTGCATGGTTTGCTACTCCTTTGTAGTATAGCCTTACAGTAGTGTACTTTATTATTCTTATTGTTTGACGGGTCCGAGATTTCATACAAGGAAAATTCAAGGCTTATGGAAAGTTAATGAATGAAATAAAATATAAGAGTGATGAAATAGTGAGAACCGAGATACTGGAACCTTTTCTGATATATTTAAAAAATTGGCCTAACTTTGGTTTGCCATATGGAATATGGATCTGTTGAAATTTGTCACGACATAAACTTTCATTTAAATTTACTTCAGATGATCTCGAACTTACTGTAATTACTATGGCAGTGACAAGTGTGCTTTGAAAAACGATTTAAAATAACAATCTCTGACCCTCCCCACATCCTTCTTCGACAAACTCTTTATCGCTTTAATTTCAACGAGCCAGGAGATTATTATTATGAACAAATTTCAGCAGAAGGATGCGGTTTTTTTCTATATCGATGGCTCTCTCTAAACTAAATAAAACGGTAGGTGAACAATTGGTTATTTTCATTTTTAACCCATGTCTTGAAAGCTGAGGTAATGAATATACAAGAAGTATCAATCTGGCTAAAATGCAATATAATATCAGTTCGTATTGTATTAACTTTCAGTGACAGTCAGCCTGTAAATCTGGCTTTTGATTGCCAGTATGCGGTGACTAAGGCATAGTGGTGTAAAGGAAAATAATAAAACTGGTGAATGGCAAAATAATGTATTTTTCATAATATAAAATTTACTGCAAGCTGTAAGGATAAAGTTCAAATAGCGATTTTGAATCAGTTTAAGGTGATATAGCTGATATAGCCAGAATATAACGCTCTGAGTAGTTAAGCTCACTAGAAAAGAACCAAATTAGTAAAATTGTGGCAGTATTAGCTGGCCACTGCCTTATAGGCTCACATGCCACTAAACAGGGTGCTAGAGAAATAGATTATCTCTGTCTTTTAGATTAAGTTTGTTCTGATTGACAACTGTTTATCTTAACTTATAGACACCAAGACACCTTACACTTGCAACAAGAAGAACATCTATGTTAGGATGTGCTCTGATGTTTCCTTTTCTTTAAAGCAGAAGAAACAGATCCTGTGCTATGCTGTACTAAATTTCGATGATCCCTCGTTGGTTTAGAGCGGCATGGGACTAAACCTAATTTAAATTTTAAATTAACTTCACTTTTTATTTAAAAATGAAATTTTCTCTTTTTAAATCATCATATACAGATAGGGTCCTTTTGATCTCTGGTAACAATTTAGCGACTTTTTTGTTAACGTTTATTGATCTGTGATATGTGAGAAGGTGATATTGTTTTTCCCCTTTTGTTCATTTAGTTGTTCTAGACAGACACCTCAATATGACAACTGCAAAAACGAATATTGATTGTTGTTTAATTGAGGAACAATGCCTTGATCTTAACACCTACACTAGAAATTGAATTGTGTACTAAGTTTTATGGCAATGATGTATTTTCATTTGGAATATAGAAGGTGTTTTTCTCATAATCTCTTCTCTGAGTGCTTGCTTCTTAGCCATCAGTGCCCTCTTCTATACTCGAGCCGCATGAACATGATTTTGAAGTGTGTGTGTGTGCTCAAATCAAATACAGCACAATCGTGGTAATCCGGACTTCCCAGTAATCTGGACATCTCCACGATTCGGGCATTTTTGATTTTTGATCTTTATAGTTCGGATAGAAAAAAATCAAAGTATGTTTTGGTTCAGAATGTTATCTAAAATATAAAAGTATCATATAGAGAGGCACTGGTGACCCATATTCTTCAAAGATGTGATAGAAATCTTTCTCAAATCTTAAAAATCTTTAATTGCTCACAGCCGCTTGCTTTCTCAGTTCAGGTTGAAACGGCATTAGTGAAAAAAGTTTGGAAAAAAGTTGATAGACTTTGTGGTCATAATCTTTTGATAAACGAGTTAATGAGGATCTTATGCCGCTTGGAAAATTGAAGCGAAATTCGACTTGTTTGTATTTGAATGGTATTCGTGATAAAATAAATAAATTCGGTTAAAAAACTTATACACTAAGTTGATTCGGTTAGTTTTTTTTATATGAAATTGAAAAATTTCTATAAAAGCACTTAAGTTTATTGACAAAGTGCCCAAAACAAACAATAAAACCTAGACAATTTTTGTGAGCAAAAAGAATTATTTTGCAAAGTTTTTAACAAACTAATACGTTCTCATATATGCAGATGATATGTAACTATATGGAAACTGTAGCAAACATAAATTGAACGTGCTTTTTAACAACATAACTAGATATATTTACGGACTAAAATGCTCAGATTACATTTCGTAATATGTTATAAAAATTTACAGCATGACCTTTAACAATATCCTAAACACTACTATTGCATAAAGTAACGTGTACGAATCAAACTTTTTATTTACAAACAAAATTTAATTTTTGACACTCAAATCGAGTCAATAAAATAATACAAATAAAACATATTTGCTTAACTTCAAAACGGCAGTTTTTCGTTCACGCAATTCGTCTCCGGAAATCTCTTCCACTTTATATGCAATTCATAAACAACGCAGTGCAATTTAAAAACCAACTTTCGACTTATTTTTCTCTAATGCAATTGAATGAAGTTTTACCTAAGTTTTCTATGCCAAGTTAGCAAAAACCTTGTCAATGTTTTTAGGAAATTTATACTCGATTTTACTACAATTTTACAAAGTTTTTTTCTCCATATATAAGTTATTTAATAATACTGGCCGCCAAGATTTAAACCCAGAAACCAAAATATATTTTTCTAAAGGTTTTATATGCGCTGAAATCCGAGGTCCATCGCTCTGGTTTCCGAGATATCCTAACCAAAAAGTGTAAAAATAATGATGTACACAGAGAATTTCAAAATTTCAAAAATCTCAGCGAAAAAAAGATATTTGAGCAGACTCAATTACATTTAAAAGCGCAAGGCTTGCACTTAAAAATGCTGTTCATAGGTTCTTGAGAAAAAAATTGCGATGCACTTTTAGGTTAGGGTATCTCGAAAACTGGGATCAGCGCATTAAAAACTTTCAGCAACATATATATTCTGGTTTCTTAGTTAGAGAGTCAGCCTAATTTTGTCGGCCTGTGTAATTATTCAACTTTCTATATTTCGAACGAATAAAGTAATTTGGACATACCCCAAAACTATGCTTATGTGTCCGGATTAGCGCGACTGTACTGTATTCAAAAAATTCTCGTCTCAATAAAGCTTAGACAAGAGTAATTTAAGAAAAGTTAATGCTCTAAGTACGGAGACTAAGATCAAACTGAAGAAAACTATAGCTCTCAGTCTAACTGAATGAAACAGTCGAAGAGTTAAGATAGCTGGTCACTCCCTTGAGTCAGAAAAAAAATTTACATACCTCGACAGTGAAGTAACTGTAGGCGAGGGAACTGTTGAGGGCATTGCTTGTCTTTTAGTATGGTGTACTTGCACCATACACTATATAACACAATAATAACTTGAGCTTCAGCATTAATATCCGACTACTATTCAAATCCAACGTGCTCTCACTACTGTTGTATAGTAGCTGAACATGGAAAACAACCTCAGTAAATCTGTGTTTAAGAAATATATACCGAATTCTATGTCCGAACTCACTAGCCAACTAGTAGTTGCTCTATAGATCAGATATGGAAGCATTTGTACTGAAAGGCACAAATGGATGTGGATAGGCTACACCCTACGCAAAGAACACTGCATTACTACGAGAAAACAGGAACTGCATGGAATTGAGCCAGTAAGTTGACTATGGGCAGCCTTCAGAAAAACCCCGCTAAGTATGGAGAAGAACGATCAAACGTGAAGCGCGTAAACTCGAGAATAAGAGAAATAAATTAAAGGTGGTTGCCAGAAATAAAACGCACTGGCACTTAGATTTCCTTGATACGCCAATTTCTATTAGGAATTAAGTGAGATGAAGAAAATAATTTAACAGAAATTCTCTGAAACTCTATGCTACTAGTAGCACTTTTGCACATACGAGATAGGAAAGTAGAAAATTAAGGTCCTTGTGTGTGTTCAGATAGCATAAAGTTCAATATTTGAGAAAAATCTCTGGTAGCCTCGATAGCGGCTACTAAAAACAAAAAGCCATTTTTCCTCTTTAAATGGAAATTTGTTCTATAAATAGGCTTCTTCTTTCACCCATACTTACATATTACATTATGACATTCACATGTATTTTCTCTCCACACAAGAGAAACATTTGTAAGGCACTAATACTTTAGCAAGTTACTGTATGCACGCAAGCATTTCTCAACGTTATTTGGATTTTCTTCTTTGGTTTGAGCGTTAACACCCTAAATATTTTTTTTCATTTCTTTTTTTATTTTTATTTTTTTTTGTTTGTATACTTTCTAAAAATAGAATTTCATATTATATGTGAATTATATTTAAGCGTTGGCGTTGGTGTCGGTGTTTCGGTAACATTCATTCTTTTTAGGCCGCACACATTTGCTCGCCATTAACTTAAATAAAATGTTTGATTTTTATCGGCAAATCTCATGCCAAAATAACAACCAAACCAGTAAAATTTTATACGAATATTGCTATAAAATTTGTGTGTATGTGTGTGTGTATGTAAATTAGTATTTGCAAAATTTATGGTGTTGATCATGAACATTTCGCGTGATGCATACCTAAATATTAATTTTAAATTAAATAATATCATTTCCAGATTTCCACATAATTAAATTCTGAAAAGTATTTGTTTTTATTATTATTCTGTTCAAGTGATGACAAGTTGGTGAGAGGTGGTCACGTTTATTTACAGTTTATTAAATATGAAACCACTCAATCATAATTATGAATTTTATGAAATTTCATTTTGTAATTAATTTGATTTTATACCAAGGGAATAAGTTATGGCTTAGTATAGAAATATGAAGAAAATTCATTTAAATTATATTTATATAAAAATGTTTCATTTAAATCGAATTTTCATACACATACATATGGTATATCAATTTAATATGCGAAAAGGAAACCTAAACAATTATTTGTAAAGTATTTATAAACTTACTACCTACATGCATTATATATTATGTGAATATTCTTTCATTGCTAGTTATTGTTGCTCAGAGCTCTTAATACCTTTCATAATACCATTACTTATACAAACATATATACTATACACAATTATTATTAATGGCATCAATTTAAATCGTATTAAAACCGTATGCGCTTTATAAATACATATTATACTTATATGTGCATACAGTGACGGAAAACATAATAGGAACAAGAATATTTATTGTCTTGTATAATTATTCCATGTCGTCTCAATGGACATTCGAAATGGAGTAGGGTTCTATTTCTGGTAAAGGTATGAGCGTAAGTTTCTCTTTAAAAATCACAGTTGAAAATAACATTCCTTCTGCGTTTTACTTAAAAATAACTCTCCCCTTGGTTTCGCTGGTGGTCGTGTTTGGCCTCCTACACAGATAGGTATTTGCGGATTATTGAAGTGGAAATTATTTACTATATTTAGGTTCTGCCCTATCCTTCCTAAAGGAATAAATGAAAAACAAAAAAATTAAGAAATGAGTCCTTAAGATTATTCCGCATGACGTCGTTGTTTTGGGTTACCCGGGTTCAATGCTCGGCACGGTCATGGTCCGCCATTAATTAAGACCCTATCCAGCTGATAATACCAGGACCGAAAGAACCACGTAAATAGGAAAGTAAGTAAAGTAGCTCTCTCTATTTATAGAAAAAGCGGGAGTTAGTCAAAAGAGCTATTTGATGGTAACTCCAAATCCATATTGTAGGATTGACTGGCATCTGATTACTTCGTCAGATTCAGTGAGATGAGAGAAGTTAATTTAAATCAACAAAAATAAGTTATTGTTGAATCTAAGGTCTTGATAATGACTTCGGCCTATTATTTAAAGCTTTTAAGTCTGATTTTAAGTGTAGTTTTTGCTCTGAATTTTTGTCTGAGATTTGATTTGACTTTTGCGCTAAGATTTGATCTGAATATCGGTTTGAAAATTGGTCTAACTTTTGATCCGGCCCTGAATTTCAGATTGACTTCTGTGCTGAGTTTTGGTCTAATTTCCAGAAAGTATGGTATATTTATTAACATTATTTTTTCTGCCACTGTATGTATGAAATTTGCATATATACAACCTTTTCTATTTAAAAGTCGTTTGTTTCTAATCATTTGTTGCTAGTAGTTTTCATTTTGTTGTTGTTTGTTCAACTATTTTCCTTTTAACGTCATAATTCAATTATGAAAAGGTAGAAAGATCGCAATAACATGTTGCATCAGACAAACACACGCACACACACATATGGTATATATTCTAAAACACATGCACACGCATATTCATATTCTCATATATTATCGCCCTCTGGTTCTCAAGTAAATAAATAATGAAAATTCAACCTACAACTTTCTTTTTGCAACAGCAGCAGCCATAACTTTTGCACTTTGACAGACGACGACAATATTCTGTTTGCTAACACTGCATACTATGCATGTTAAACTTATTCAATATGAACGAACGAATGAACTCACTCACTCACGTAATTTATATGGCATTCATATATATTATTTTCTATAGAGCAAAATAGAAAACGTAGACACACATACATACATATCTATGCTTATATATTCTTAGCCTACATACTTTAGTTACTGTTTTTTTAATATGAGTTCATTATATAAGCTAAAAGAAAGTAAATGAAATGCTTTCTACATTTTTAAGATATATGTGGAAAAATATATTTATATACAGATATATAAATAAAAGAAAAAATCTTCTAACTGTTGTAAAATAAAAGTTTCATTTTCTTATGCTGACGTCATGCTATCATGGTGTGGCATCACCATGGACTGCAGATTTGTTTGCTTTTGTTTTGCTTTTTTTTTGCTTTTTTTTTTTATCTTTTTTTGTCTATTTTGTTTTTTTTTTCTGGAAAAAAGTAGATAGAGCAAAAATGAAAATGATTATGTCTTAACAAAAGGAACTTGAAATTGTTAAAGCTATTTAAATATTCTATTTATCTTGAGTAGCTAAATATTACTGTTGGATAAGTCATTAATGTACAGAGTGATGGATCAAAAACTTATATATGTTTCCTAAGGTTCCAGGGAGGAACAAAGGACCACAATGGATCAAAAACTGGGCTCATGAAATATCTTATATTTTCTCGTTTATTTTTTTATCACCAGATATATGGTAAAAATTATTGATTCTCACACTGCCGATGTTCATGGCATGGTTTTCAATCAGATTTAGAACCAAAACTGAGCAGATGTCTCATTTTCGCAGTTAAATCTTGAATTGACAAAGTTTTGTGTTATAAAGCAACTTTATTGAGAGTCAAACAGAACTAGATTTCGAAATCTTGAGCTCTGGCAGTTACCGAGATGAGTTCAGTGCAGCTATACTTCATTTTAGCCTTGAAAGTTAACCGTAAATCTTTCAGGCTGAAATATTTGATATATTCAAGGCAGATAGATTACGACAATGAAAATTATTGGAAGTGTTTATAAATGCATACAAGTTTATATGGGTGTCACCGACATTGCTTCATACGGATCTTGCCTTGAGGAAAAAAGTGACACTAGAAAACGTTAACTGTGCTTTGTTCTGCCGTCGCAAAAACCAGAGTTGCTACGGCCTAAACAATTTTGTAATCAAATTCTTCTAAAAAAGTCAGCAATTTGAAAAAAAAAGTAAACAAACATATATAGTAGTAATAAGACAAGGAATGCTTATACAGTGATGTGAAAAATAATAGGGACAGTGAGTACTTTATCTACTACAAACTACAAAAGTAAAAAAATATTTACTTTTATAATACAATAAACGAAAAACAGAATATATTTTCATATTTGAACTCATAATTAATTATAATAATTAATAGTAGTTAAACATTTCAAATACTGCTTACATTGTGTGTATAAAATAATAAGAACAGCATATGAACTTTAGTGGAATATAAACTGAAAATGATTTAATATAAAGAAAAAGCTAAAAATTTCATTTAAGGATATGATAAACTATTATATTATTACTATAATGTTGTGTTGAATATCCTTTATTGTTGATTACAACCAAACAATACCGCAGCACAGAATCAAGCAGTTTCTGGCAAGTGCTCACCAGTATAACTTCCCGTAGACCCTTTATAAATAACCAAAGCTGATTAATGTTTGATGGGTTCTTACCTCTTAAGGCTACTTTCACTTCCATCATACAGTGACTATCGGTTTGAGGTCTGGTGATTGAGAACGCCAGCATGAAATATTGAGGTGTTTCTCTTCAAAACATTGTTTAGCACGCTTCGATGGGCATTTCGGATCATTATCTTGCTGAAACACTCACCACTGTATATATATATATAGAAAGATGATATATTTGATGCTGATCAACTTTGTCGAAGAGTATATGACAAAAAAAATCAACTGGAGTCCCCCGATTCTTAAATAACAATTTGCAACATTTTATAGAAGAAAACCTACAAAAACAATGAGTTTTAAGAAAATTTTGTTTGGTGGCGCCCTCTAGAATCAATTGTAAAAGCAAACAATGCCATATTCAGATTCGTTGGCCCGAAAAACCGTTATATTGACTTCAATGTTAAAAAGATAGCTGAAAAATATATTTTTCTATACAAAAAAAAAACACTTAATGTAATTAAATTATAATTTCAAAAGTTCAATCGAAAAAATCAGGGGACTCATTTTTAATAAACATAATCGAACGCAGAGATGATAACACAGTGCAACAATAATTTTGTGCGCGAGATTTTCCAACGGTTTTATAGTAATTTAGGTTCGCTGATCACGACTTTGTACTCTTTGTGTTTATCAACTATGCTTCAGACCAGGGCCGTAGCCAGAAGTTTTTTTTCGGGGGGGAGGGGGGAGTGTTTTCATTCGAAGAAAATATTCATAAATAATTTTTATCAAACTGATTTTTAAATACAATAAATTAAATTGATGATAAATTTGATGGACCCTACAAAATTAAAATTTTAGGAAAAATTTTCCGATTTTTTTAATCTTAACCCCAAAAAATTCACAGAATAATCAAATTAAATTTTTTTAAATAAATATTATTCAATGTGCATTCTATTGCATTTTTTTTATCGTGAGGGACATAATTTCATTAACTCATTGACTTCCCACTTCTGATGATGTACCCAAACTCAAAAAAATTACCAAAAATAGTAGAGGCTCATTTTTTTCAAATGATCACCATTGGGAATTTGAGCCATTATCAATGATAAGAAACCCGGATGAGGTTGGCTTATATTCCCTAAATTCGTGAAGTCATAGCATTGAAAGAGATCTTTCTAGTCGTGGTGCTCTGAGCAATAATGCGTTAAAAAATTAATTATGCTTTAAGATTGCCTCCTAAAACTACATGGGTTTTGCTAATAAGATGGAGTTTTTGCGAAAGAATTTTTCGCGTTGAACACGAATCTGAGGTCAAAATTTCCCATCACGTCACGTTTTAGGAAAAAAATTAGGTTCCAACAAGTCTAATTTTACAAGGATCCGATCATTTTTAATATTTTTATTAATTTTTAAACTTTTCAAACTGATTCAGGACGAAACTTTGAATCAAAATGAGTTACTGACCTAGAAAACGGGAGTGCTCAGTATCACCTTCTCTTTTTGAATCCGTAGTCAAACCTCATGTCGAAGAAAACAAATCGGATTTGATCGCATAGTGTAACTAAGATTTCAAATTTATTTTTTATATTTGACTTTTTAGAAAAAAAAAACCGATGGAAGTAAAAACTATCGTTAAATAGATTTTATTTTGACTTTTTTTCCATCCTTTGGCAATTGATCTCAAAAATTAGAATAAAGTTTCCACATTTCGGGGGGGGGGGGGGGAGGTCAGAACCCCCAAAACCTCCCCCTAAATACGGCCTTGCTTCAGACATCACATTCGTATCTGCTGAAATAAACAAATTTCTTAACAGCGCCTGAATACCCCATTTTTACGACTTCAAAAGTCCATATTGTGGGAGAACTAGATGTGATGGAGAAAAACTGTGTACGCAGTCGTGATCACCGACCTAAAATTACTATAAAACCGTTGGAAAATCTCTCGAAAATTTCGTTGAAAATTTGTACCACTATGTAATTTTGGTACTACTTATATTTTTCATTCGATGCAGGGATGACACCAAGTATGCATGAACATAATTAGTGTTATCAAATCTTATCGAATGAAAAAAACTAAATAAAGGGAGTAATAAAAAATTATGCCAATATATCAAAATTTTCTTGTAAATTTTAGTTCAAATTATATTTTTTAAAAAAATAAACAAGATGAGAAAAAAGTACACGTGTGCACAACCATAAAAAAAGTAAGCAAATTTGCTTACAAATAAGTAAAACGGCAACCCTGGTAGTGATGTCTTAAAAATAGATTCTTATTCTTATTTTGTTTTTCTGTACTTGAAATTCTAAGGTCCTTCAAAAATAACTAAAAAGTTTCGTTTCCTTTTCTCTTCTTAAATCTTTTTTTTTCTGGTGTACTCTCTCTCTCTCATTTCTTTAAAATGTTTTTTCTCTATCTGGGCAGAGTATGAGTCCACTGGACGTAGTATTAAAGAAGAAGATAAAAGATTTTAGTCTAATATCTCTGATCAATGTAATCACCATTTCTACAATTACACAGCACTGCAATCAAAAAAGGGGCTTTGCAAAATATAGGACCCTACCACCCCACCCCATTGCAATGGGTATTTAGGCGGACTAGACTAGTCATATTTTTTGAGTAGCTGAATCCGAAACAATATAACTAAATTAGCACGTATTTCCTTCCTAACCTCAAAAAACACACCGAAAAGCTGATTTTGTGTTTATGTGGAATAATGGCATCTACCTGGTCTACACATCTCTTTTTTGGATATTTCACAAGTAAAAGCTGTTTTTGAATATCTTGAAAACAGAGCTGATTTGCATTTCCGTGAAATTTATTTTATTTAAAATTTTTAAACCTTTCTGTTAAATTTTGGAACTCTAACAATTCCTCCTTTATTTAGTTTGAATAACTTTATATTATTATTTCTTTAATAACACACAGTGGTGATGATTTAGATGATTGAGGGATATAAAATGTACAAATTGGGATTTTTGTATTCACGGCACAGCATTACATAAAGAATAACTCCTTGATTTCAACCATCTGAAACCTCGCAGGCCAGTGCAGTCAATAAAGAGGGATATTCCATTGCATCAAACTCATTTTCTCTCTCTCTGTCTCTTTCTCTCTTGGCTGTCATAATTAACCATATCTGATTTATTTTCATTTACAGTTAGCAGTGTGGCCAACTCAGCGCTTTTTCCGCTAAATTTAGTGTTTTTTGAAAATTAAAACAAAGTGATTTAGCGGTTAGCGGATTTTTTAGCGCGGTTTTTTTTCAATTTAAAAGGCACTAAATGCTTCGTTAAATAATCCATTTCCTGGATAATCCTAACAGCATTTTTTGTCAAAACAATGAGCAATGAACTTATTTAAAACCAAAGTTCGTAACCGTAAGTCAATCAATTAAAAAAATTCTTTACTTCATATAAAAAATGGATTTAAACACGAAAATCCATTTTGTGAAAACTACAAAATCCCTGATGACGTAAGTAAACAGCACTAGTATTTATAATTCTTCTGAGTTCAGACTAAAGAGTGTGTTATAGCCAGAAGAATCTGATAGTAATGAAGAGCATATAGACTTCGACATCGATATGTGATAAATAGTTATAAATTATTACTCTGTATATTTTTTTGTGATCAAAGTATATAAAATACTCTTTTTCCATTATCTTATTTTAGTTTTTCTTGTGATTATATAATTTAAAAATGCTGTGAATTAAAATCTTTAAAAATAATTAATTAATCTTCTTTTTAATACAGCAAAATCCCATTAATTCGTAATCGCAAGGAACCAGTAAGTTTTCACGAATTACAGAGATTTTCGATTTAACCCTTTCACCCCCGAGTTTTTCCTCAAAATCATGTTTAGTTTAATATTTTATGCAAATCTTGAAATAAATTTTAAAAAATAATATGTCCAGGACTCTTAATCCTTACAGCTATCCTTAATTTGTCCAATGGTTCATAATGTCTGCTATAACCTTTGTAACCAGGAATTATAGTAAAGCTAATTTACGGCGATGACACTGCATTTATACAATCCACTCATTGACAGCCAACATCTGTATTTTAAGGAAAACTCAAATAAAATGGAAACCGTATCGCCCATTTTACTTAAGTTTTCGAACATTATTGGGATATTCAATCCCAGGGTTTTGTAGTTTAATGCTCTTCTCGCGTATCTTGTCAACCATGACAACACAAAAAATTCCATAAAAAAGTGAACGTAGCTATCTACAATGATTGATTTTTTCGAATCATAGTTCTATAGAATTTTGCTTACGAATTATAAGCGGTTGTCAACAATCAATTTCGATTTACAAGAAGTTAAACAGACCTTGTATTGAAAAACAAATACGATTTAGCGAGAGGACCAAAATGTGTAGAATTTTTGCGAATTAAAGCAATATTTTCAAGGGACCAGCAGATTGTTACGAATTATTGAGATTTTCGAATTAATAGGGTACGAATTATTCTATTCTACTGTATATAAAAAAATTTGTGTTTAACACCTTTATAAGGAAAAAATTTAGCAATTTTTGAATGAAAATACGCGTTTTTTGTTCTTCATTTAAGCGGATTTTGAAAAACAAAAGTTGGCCACACTGACAGTTAGTGTCATAAAAGAAGAAAAAACGCTCTCTAGTGAAGGTACATCAGAAACAGGGATACCAACTCATTTTTCCTCTCTCCCCGATAACCCTCGAGCAATTCCCCAATTTCCGATCGAATTCCCCGCATTCTCGGGAATTTCATTTCGGGTATATTTGGAATAGGACTGATAATCTTCAGCCCACTTTTGGATATCAAAATTTTAAAAGGAGACATGGGATTTCTTTTGACTCAAATTAAAAATCGCAAAAACTTTGTTTTGAGAAAAACGGGCTCAAAGTTTTGACTATCGGTTTTACACATATAAAATATACTTCATCTTCTTTATGATGGCTGACCGTAATTTATAAGTTTACTGATTAATCAGCAGGGATTAAGTGTTATTAATCAGGAGGTGCTGGACGAAGGCATAGCTAAGCCTTTCTGAACGGCGCAAAGAGAAGTCGAAGCGCCCCGCGACTGTTTTGGCCTGACTGGCATTCGGCGCTATAATTGTCTATATCTACGAAATTACTCTGCGTTCTCTGAAATTTCTACAAAATACTTTCGAAACATAATACTTTCAAATAGCACACTTTTTTAAAAATCGATTTCTCCAAACCAGTAAATTGAAGGGCCTGCTTAAGAAAATATGAAGAATTTAAGACCCAAAATATGAAATATTTCATAAGTTAAACGTTTTACATTACATAAAATTTAACAAAAAATATTCTACAGACTTTAATTACTAAAAGCTGAACGACTTCAAATTCCCCACAAAAAAACAGTTCATTCCCCACACCGAGTAAAATTCCCCGCAAATCGGGGAATTCCCCGCAAGTTGGCATCGCTGATCAGAAACTAACAAAATAAAATCTTTGCTAGTCTCACAGTCTCTCTCTCCTTTTTTCTCCCTTGAGTTTACCAACTAACCATGCCTGATTCATTTTCTTTTAGTTCGGTTCATTTACAGTTAGTGAACCCTGTCTTGCTAAAGGCACGTCAGAAATTAATTATAAAATAAAAACTTTAGTAATATTTGCACTAGCGTTATTAAAAACGCTTACAAACATTAATTAAAATTAATAATTTATGCATATTTTTTTGTAATACAAAACAAATTACAAGCATTTAGTGAAAAATAAAATCATTAACTGGAAAACATGAATAAACAATTATAAAGAAATAAAGAAAGAGAGAGAGAGACGCCCAAAGGAGGCATTGATTGCTCTTTTATAACTCTTATTGAATAAACAATACCATCTCTGAATTATATATTTATTAATGGAGGTTAATGGTATAAACACAACCAAGGCAGCTGGCCTCTAATCGCTTACTTCTTCTGAGAGAATAAACACAATAAAAGCGTCGACCTCTAGCGTCAAGAATATGAAAAGGAAAAAAAAAACAAAAGCAGTTGGATTTGATTATTGTTTCAACAACTAATTTTTTTTTATTTAAGTTATCAATTATCAAAAAATAAAAGAAAAACTTCAATATTCTGTAATTTGAAAAAATGTTTACATAAATTAAAATTTATTTATTTACATCGTTTATTTGTACAAAAACATCAAAAGAATGAAGTAACTAAAAAGAAACTCGAAAAAAATATCTATATTTTCGTACTAAAACTTGGCAGCACTTGGCTTTTTTTGAAAAATATGGCAATGTTTCCTCTCTCACAAGAGAGAAAACATTGTGAAGATGAGAAAATTTGAATAGAATCTAGTGTAGCGTCGTTGAGGCGGCAGCAAACCGCAGAAATTTGTTCCCATACAAATTCGTAAAATTCTGTGTGTTTGTTGTTGAAGCTGAGGCCGGCTGCTTTGGTTGTGTTTATACCATAAAGTGGTTTTTGATTACTTATTTGCATATTTATTTAAAATTTACTTGGTCATACTCTAAAGTAAAATTATTATAATATCTTTTTAATTTGATTGATTGCATAATTTACTTTCTATTTGATTACCTTATAAATGATTTTTGCATGTGTTCGTTTTAGGTGATTTGATTAAAAATTCTTGGAAAGATCGAGGCAACCTTTAATTATTCATAATTCGGAATAGTAGAGAAAATAGAACTGCAGCGGAATAAGGCAAAGATTACCACGGAAATAGAACTCAAGCTCATTTTTTATACTATATATCAAAAACTGAAACGGAAAGTTCAAGAGAAAATCTATGCAAGTTTCAGAATAATTGTTTTTCAACGGTAAGAAAAAATTATATGAAATACGAGTATTTGTATGTTTATTATCGTTTATAGTGAAGTGCCTAAAGAAAAACCAAAGTTAGGCAATAGTGGCGGCGAATTGACGAAAAGATTTTATTAAAATCATAATGATATCATAAAGTCTCTGTATTTGTTTGCACGATGATCAATAATACTATGATCGATTGTAATGTCGAGTAATAGTCTACATTCTGTCCTGGTGAGAAAAATTCGTTCTTTAAGTAGATTTGGAGGTTAGCAAAAAAGTCATAGGCCTTCAATACTACTCAATCTTCTAGAACATTGTAAGTAGAAAAGCAAAAAAAAAAGGGAAGTGAAAAGTAATTGGAAAATTTTGTTAGAAGATTCTAACCTTTTAAAACAAAAGCGAAAATAGTAATTTGCTTCGTAAGGTAGATGGGCAAATCAATATATGTTTGCAATTTAACCTGCACAGAAAGTACAAACGGCAAGATATAGCTATCATGTCGGACAGCCAGGCAGCCATTCGATCATTATGCTCCTTTGAGATCACCTCCAAACTGGTGTGGGACTGTTTGAGCAAGCTCAATCAACTAAGCAAGGATAATAAAGTCGTTCTATACCCAACATAGAACGACTTTATTCCTGGACACTTAGAAATAGAGGGTAATGAGCAGGCAGACGTGCTTGCTAGAAAGGGGGCAGCGAGCACTTTTGTGGAACCTGAACCCTTCTGTGGAATTGGAGATAGCGTAATCAGGGAAGTACTCAGGCAGGAAGAGAAGAACAAGAGAGAAGAACTCTTTAATAATCTTCTGGGACTGAGGCAACCCAAAGCGCTTCTAGGTAACTAGAATAAAAGTTGATACCCATTCTGCATTGGTCCCAACAAAAACAGTTTGCGCATATTAGCTGGTATTCTGACTGGGCACTGTGAGCTCAGAGAACACCTTTGTTTCAAAATAGGGGTTGAAGAAAGCTCAATATGTAGGTTTTGTAATGAAGAAGATGAATCATCAGAACATATTTTAGATCAGTGTGGACCAGTGATCCACAATAGAATGAAATGTCTAGGTATATACGAAAAGCCCAGTACAGAACTAGCATCCATAGATCCGGGCGTAATACTCAAATTCTTGAGAGAGACTGGACTGGATGAGGCACTCTAGGTAAATCAGACTAGATAGAGAAGAGGAAAGTACAATAGATCTTATAGATCGCGGTACAACGATATAACCCTCTAAAACAATACAATGCAATACCACACAAGGTAGATGGGCAGGATTATTGTATGATTTTAATTCATAACTTTTACATGAAATATTTCTCTCATCAATTTAACCAAGTATACCAAATCTAGTTGAAATTGGCATTTGGAGGCTGCACTTGTATGGGAGATTGACATTTTTCTAATCCGATTTCTTAAATTTGTACACAAAAATACTACTAACAGGTCGATTCTGTAATAGTAACCATTTGCGTATTGCAATTGCCATGAAAATATCGCAAAAGCTGTAAAAGTAAGATTTCAAGTCCATATCTTGCTATTTATAAATTTTTCATCTGTCATAACCGAAAATTTCGCAAATTTGGTCAAATCTTCTTTCTAAAGAAATGTTTCTCTAGGATCACATCTCCTTCAAGAGACAGCAGGATATTAGCAGGTAAAATGCTCTACAGTTCTATCTTCTTCTAGCCATGGTGCTCTTATACCGTTTTTTTCTCAGAAAATCGTTGAATATAACGAATCCTGTCTGCAATGGATTTGAAATCACATCTCTGCAGATCTTAGCAAAAACTACTTAAATTTATTTTATCTGGGAAAATCAATAAATTCTTAGACTATCTGCACGAATCTAACCCCCCTCCAATAGTCATAGCGTAATTGACGCCGGCTTCAACTTTATTTAATGTTTGATGAGAATCTGATTCTTTTACGGCCAACTTGCCCGCCATCTTGGTCAGCGTTCATTTCTACTGGCAACTCGTCGATTACGTTAGTCAAAAAATCGGCTAGACCAATCTTATATGAGTGGAAAAGTTGATGTTCTTACACATGAAAATAAAAAAGCTTCTTCGATTTGATTATTCGGGCTATTTCAATCGAATAGAAACAGAATTATGTGCCATAATAGTAGCAGGAATTATATTAGAATTATATTTAATTGATAATATTTTACAAATTACAGAAAAATATAACTTTTATAGTTCTAACCACTATTTATGAACTCGTGGACCTTTTTGGGTAAGCCTTCCATTAGAGATTTGATAGTTGTTTCAGACTCCTTTTTGGAACAGTTTGCCCATCTCCTTTTAAAATCTTCGATATTTTGGGACACCTTTTTTGTGCTCTTTAAGTTTCTTTTCACAAGAGCCCAATATCTCTCCACTGGTCTTAGCTCCGGACAATTTGGAGGATTGGCCTCTCGACATTTCCTCAAGCATCAGCAACATAAAAGTTTTGACCCGGAACCTGCGTAAAATCTGCCAGTACATACGTTTCGTCGTCCATTATACAACATAAATGCCAAATTTTTGTATGAAGTTCGATTTTAATTTCCGAGCCCTACTTTTGGCCTCTAAATTTTTTGCAGCATTCCTGTCTGGAACTTTTTGGACTTTGTATGTTTTTAAACCTGAATTGGTTTTAACTTTTCGCACCAAATAGTCAGAGCACTGGGCTAAACGGGCAGCTTTTCTACCAGATGTGTTTGGACATCTTTTCAATATGCTTTCTATTTCCTTGGCTTTCTCAATATCATGTGGTCCTTGTTTTCTTCCCGAACCAGGTTTCCTATCGATGGTTAAATTCTCCTGAAACTGTTTAATAACATTGGAAACAGTTTGACGGCAGACCTTCAATTCTTTGGCTAATTTTTTGCCATTTTGGATTTTTTTAAAAATTTTTAATAATTTTAAGACGCACTTCTTTTTCTTCACTCATTTTGATCAAACTCACAATAAATCAACATGTTTGTCATTAAAAATAACAACTGACATATTTTTCAAAGATAACTAGATCAAAGAAATTTTTAAATTTTACACCTAAAAAAAATTATTAGGAAAAACGTGTATTAAGATTGTTTCAATCTCACTCTTTAAGTTTATCGGGATTGACTATTCAATACTGTCAAATCGAAAATAGACACCAGCTTCAGATGAATCTGTATTGTTCATGGTATAAACAGAAAGCTACATGCGTTAGACTGGAACTGGTACATTTTCGAAAGATTCTATGGTCAAATCAAAGACCATTTTTGAGACGAAATGTGCTTCCAAAATTAATTTAAAAACTCGCATATGTTTAAAATTTATAATCAGGAAGCGGATTTTGTGGGCCTAAAAACTAAGAAAAAATTTTAAACTGGTACATTTTCGAAAGATTCTATGGTCAAATCAAAGACCATTTTTGAGACGAAATGTGCTTCCAAAATTAATTTAAAAACTCGCATATGTTTAAAATTTATAATCAGGAAGCGGATTTTGTGGGCCTAAAAACTAAGAAAAAAGCAAAGTAAAATTGCAAAATAGGCAGGAAAAGGCACTAAAAAACACACACAAAAAAGCAGCATGAAGCTGAAAAAAGGCACAATAAAATTTGAAACCAGTTACAATTTAAAACTTTTTTATTTTATTCAAAAAAAAATAAATTGTTCATTTTATATTCTTCCTGTTCTTACACGCGTACATATTTTATCAGCTATTATGTAGGATTTCGCAGAATGAATGAGAATGAGAATACCTCATAGTCCACTCCTTGTTTATAATCAAAAATATATGAAAAAATTATTTTCCATCTTAAGTCTAGTTAGGCTGTTTTTCCTTTTTACAACAAAAATAAAACGAACTTGCATTTTTTAATATAATTTTTAACATACCATGAAGTTTCACACCTGCAACCTCCTATGGGTCTATTAGGGTGGATCGAAAATGTCCGTTTTCAGTTTTCGAGAACGTTTGTACCGGTACCCACGTTAAAGCCGAAAAATTTCAATCGAATTCGCATGCAGAAATAATCGAGAGTACAAATATTTCATAAGATATGAGAATGGTTTTCTATGTAAACCCAAATCCTTACACACACACACACACACACAATTTACATAGTACGTTCAGTTTTTCATTGTTATTTCTTATGAAGGTGGGACAAGTTATATCTTGTTTTTTAATTTTACCTCTCGCAGTCAAGAAATATCTCCGAAAACTTTGGTTTCAATGCTTCTAATTGATTTTTCGTGAAAAATTCTATGAATGTGTAATGGAAGCTAACCCTAAAGAAAACTGTAAAATCGGTAAATGTGTCCTTAACTTTAATTTCTATTAATTCGTAAAATCAAAACTACCCCATCCCCCTGAAAAAAAAACTACACCATGGGTATGTCTACTGATTCATACATTTTGCGTCATTTGCTTTACTTTTTTTTCATTGATAAAATTCTTATTTTGTTTACCAAAAAAAAAAAAAAAACAAAAAGAAGAAAAATTGCGTCATAATAAAAACGAACATAGTAGCGGCGCTATACTATGATACTACACCGCTAATTTGTATTTTTATGTCTGTCCAAAAAAAGATATAGCACTAAAAACTACTAAAAACTTTATTTCCTTTTAACATAGTCAATTGACGTAAATGTGAAGGCCAATTTTTATAGGCAAGCAAGCAGGCGAACGGTAACAAGACAGCCAGTCCAGGATAGGCCGCCTGTGAGTCAAACTAGCACCTGTTGCCCATTATGAAATTATATATGTAGATAAGAAGCCGAAAAGAGACACTTAATACTTAACTTTTCTTAAATGAATTTTCACAATTTTATTTCCCTGCATACAAAACTTTTTTAATAACTAATATTAACTATAAATAAATTTCAAATAGAAATATTTAATTCTACTAATATTTTTGGTGAACTTACCTCACTTTGACATTTATAGCGCTGCTCATGTATTTTTTTACACCATTTTCTGCGCAAACAACCAACGGAGACATGCAAAATTTTTGATATTTGGTATTTAAGTTTTTTTGTTTTGTGATTTTAGAGTTTTTAAATTATTCACGCCGCAATATTAATTTTCCTAATAATTTACATAGTTTTATAACTAATTTTGACGTTACTTTGCACTTTTCTACAGTTCTTTTTTCTTTTCTCTCAGTTTCTTAGTTTGTTGCAAAGGAGGGAGCACAAAAAATATTTTGGGTAAACTTTAAAGGGAGAGACCAGAAATAAAATAAACTAAATTTCTACTACAACCAAAAAAAAAAGTCCACTGAAAACGTTTATGACACTTTAATTGTTGCTCTTAAGGTATTTTTTCAAATTTTTTTTAGATAATTCTACTTAATTATTAAAACAAAAAAATACGATACAAAGAAGAAAACGTTTAAGAAAATACGCTTCTTTTTTTTTTTTTGGTATTATTTCGCTGATGAAAAAACTTCAATTGAACTGAAGAACTTTACTGAAGTAGCAGCAGCAGCGACTGACGACAGCAATGAAACGCTGAATTTTGAAGTCACAAGTTGAGGCAAGTAGCAAAAGCAGCAAAACTGAATCGTGTTCACATTGACGAGATACCCTGGCTAACAAATACTTTGGTAAAACCACACGAATACACGTAGGTGAGATACACACCGATACATATATATATATATATGATTACTATAGATGTGTGTGCATGAGAGACAAAGTGCTAGAGAGAGCGCTCTCAAAAGAGAGCCCCACACACAGCTAGCAGAAAAGTGGGTGTATATAGGTAGGAGAGATGCATAGGGGAGAGGCTGGCGGACAGCCGTTCCTTCAGTGGGTGAATTTGTAGTCGTCGGTTTTTTTTTTTTAGGCATCATGTTTTAGCGATTTTTTTTTTCGTATTTTCGCGCTGATGACGTTGAACGAAAACTTCCTGCTGCACTAAGGCAAACATATGTACATGTATGTATTTACTGATATATACATATATTTATATGTAGGTAATGTATACATAAATATATTTACATACATAATGAAGAAACATGTGGGCTGTAGCACAGCGAATGTTCACCTGCTTTTTTTTTTCTTTCTCTAATACCAAAACGCGCAAAAAAAAGTTCTCAATTCTAATGATACCATATACAAGTATATGTGGTGCTATTGTATGCTTTTTTTGTTAGCTTTACACGGAATTGTTTTGTTATTTAATCCACTTTACATTTTATTTACATAAATCACCCAGAGAAAATCGAACTAGAAATACTAAATTTTTTGATATTAGTTAACTGAAGTTGAGCTTACCAAACGATGTTTGAAGCTAAGCAATTGAATATAAACCTTGAAAAATTATATAGGTGCAGGCGCTCACGATCAAAAAAACATTTTCTTTCATGTTGTATTTGTCCTTCTTCGTGGCAATTTTCGTACACAACTCACGTAACGACATTTGTCACTGATGTAATACTTTATACTTTCACCAATTCACTCTAGCTTCTCGATTTTATAGTGCCCTCACTTATGTTTACACATAAAAAGTTAAGGTACTAGATGATCCAAAGGGTGCTTTATCTCCAAAACCAGTGAGTCAAGATCCCCAGAGCAAACATGCAATTATTTCACAACGTATACAATCCCATACCGTAAGAAAGAAAGAGGGCGCAAGGGAGAGGTTGGGGTCTATTTATATTTCAGAAAAATTTGTTGTCGCATATCTGACTGTCGCGCAAAATAATATAAAACATGTCGGGTGGCAGATCTGAGGTCACAAGGCGAGATCTACACAAAATGCATATTTTTCTTTATTATTGTTATATAGAAGCGTTTTGGTCAAACAAATAAGAAAAAGTTTTGACTTAATGTGTATTATTTCAAAAAAATAAGTTTCAAATCGCATAAATTTGATCGTTTCCTTCTTTTAAATGCTCAAACAATTGTACATCTATTGATAGCCTGAATCACTTAAGGAAATCCATGCTAAATCTCTGCTTAAAATAGGCATGTATCCTTCTTAGCACAAGCCCTCCTATTGGGGGCATTTTCCATTCATGGTTCTTGTTCCATCTGTAGACAACTTGATCGTGTTTTCTTTGAATGTGTGTTTATATTTATATAGTTTATTTAGTTTTGGCTTCTGGCAGTTCATGAAGTTCCAATCTTACAGATATTAGCAAGGAGCCGATTGTGAGGAATCTTCTTTTTTCTGCCAAATTCTACATAATGGTAGATAAAATATATAAGCGTTTTAATTCTCCCTGATTCGAAATATCGGTAAATGTAAAAAACGAAGCGCAATTGATAACTTCTCTTGTTGGGAACAAAAAAAAAAGTGGTTCTCTTGCAATATCCATTTAAACTTTGAAAATTTTGATTTTTTCTCAATTTTTGAATTTAAATTTTTCTCTGATATCAACAAAATAAGGTTGTCTTTCTATACTCATTGTAAAGTTTTTAAATTTTGCTAGCAATACTTTTGTAGCTGATGTTATGAATCAGTTTTGATAGTTATTAAAACACTAAGCAATAACTGCATTAAGAAATTTCTAATTTGCTGGAGTCCTCATGGGGTTAGATAGTGGCGGCAAACGCCTCACATAGACCATCTGGCCCATAGTGCTACCAAAAACTCTTTAGAGTCGATAAGAATTGCGAGCTATAGTTAACACTGTTTCCAGTTTAAAATTACCTGTAGTCAGTAGCGTATCCAGAGGGAGGATATAGGGGCTGAAGCCCCCCCAGAATCCGACAATCTTATAGTAAAGTCATTTTTGAGAAATCAAAAATATTTAGATTTTTCCAAAAAAAAATCAATCAGCAGTGAAAAGTATATACTTTCTACAAACGAAAAACTTTAGGATTTAAAATATTAATTTACATTATATTTTATTTTAATAATTTAATATAAATATTAAAATGTGGTCGGATATTTGAATCAATTCTGATTAGCCGCCATGATGGGCGTGCCAATAGGATTCACGTTACAGTGCAACTGGTTATTAAATACATTCTGACTACATTAAATCTACAATTTCAACGCTAGCTTGTAAATGTAAATGTGTTATTTTTAGAACACTTGATAATGGTCTAGTTTTGGATTGAATTGTGTACTGAATTTTAGTCTGATATTGGTTTAACTTTTCAGTTTTTGATCTTAATTCTGGTTTGATTGTTAATCAGAATTTTGTTTTATTTTAGTTTGAATTTTAATCTGAATTTGGTTTGAGTTTTATTCCATGTTTGGTCTAAATTTTGATTTGCTTTCCAACGTTTACAGACCAGCGTTTGATCTGATTTCTGGTTTGCTTTTTGGTTTTTGATTTGCTTTTAATTTGTATTTGGCGTCGGGAAGTTTTAATCTTACTCTTAGTTTGAGTTGTGGTTAATATTTTCGTCTGAATTGGCTTGATTTTGATACTATTTTGGTCTGAATTTCGGTCCGAAATCGGTCTGAATTTTGTTTTAAAATTTGGTCTGAATTCTTCTGGAATTTTGGTCTAGTTTTTGTTTAATTTAAGTTAACATTTGTTTATATAAATATTTATCAGATATTCCCTCAAGTTTTTGGTCTGCATTTTGGGTTACTTTCGTTCGGTATTTGGTGTCCTTTTGGCCTAAAGTTTTGTCTAACTATTGGTCTGAGTTTGTGGTCTAAATTTTTTTTTTGAATTTTGCAATGAATTTTAAAACTGATTTTGGTTTTGATTCGGTCTGAATTTTGGGTTTTTAGTCTGAGTTTTGACCTGAACTCGATCTCATTTTGGTCGATTCTTGTTGGAATTTTGGTCCTATTTGTGGTCCGAAAACTGTTTTTTTTAACCGATACCGCGTGTATGGATCTTGTTGGAATTTAAAATGTATTGGTTTTTTGGTTAAATTAAGAAATATTTACATTTTAAGTAATGTATAATGTGCCTGGTTATGGAGTTGTGAGATCGCAAACTAACCACCAGGCCGATATTAATAGTGATATCGATGCTAAGAGTGATATGAGTATATATTTTAAAAATTTGTTTAAAGTACTATCCTAATCAACTGTTATCTTAATTTAATTTTTTTCGGGTTTTTGTTTCGACTAAAAATGCCTAAAAAAATAGAGATGTATCAAATTGTTTCATCAAAACTTTTTCTCAAAGGGAGTTAAAATTTCCTTCAAATTGTTTGCTCAAAATAAGTCAAATCCTTTAGAAAAGTCATAATCAAGATTTTGATCTGAATTTGGTTCTTTTCTGGATTTGAACTTCGATCTGAAAAAAGTATTTGGATTTTAGTTTGAAATTTGGTCGGAATTTCCGCCTAAATTTCTATCCGATTTTTGTCCGAATTTTGGTCTCAGTTTTGTTCCAGTTATCTTTTAATTTTTGACCTGTATTTGATACAATTTTTGCACTAGTTTTTGGTCTAGGTTTGGGTTAAGTAAAATCAGCTCCTCCATTTTCTATTTAAGGCGGAAAAAGTTGTTTATTTAAGGCTGTGTAGTGGAAACCAAGTGATGGCTATATGCTACAAAGCTTTATCTCAAGGCATGCACCGTGCCTTGCAAGCTCGTCTGTCACCTCGTTTGCCATTATACCAGAATGACCTGGTATCCAGCAGAGTTATAGCTTATTGTTGATACTGAGAATTTGAAAAAAGTTGTAGCATGTATTTACCGATTTAGACTTTATAGTATGGATTTTGAAGGCCTTCAGAGCAGGCTGACTGATTATTCGCAGATCATTTGCGCTACTCATGAGGCTTTCAGATGTCATGTATACTGCCTCTATTTCAGCTTGAAAGACGCTACAACTGTCGGGAAGTTTGGAAGATATTTTGGTTTTACTGCTGGGCACATAGAATGCTGAACCTACTAAATTCTGTTTTGGAGGCTTCAGTGCAGATGGTCGTTATGTCGACTAGGTCACCAGACCTTTGAAGCCAAAATTCTCTTCAAGAAATTTTACCAATAAAGCTTCGGTCAACATGTAAGGAGGGCTGTTGATAATCGGAAATTCTCAATATTACAGTGTTCAAACTAACTAACTTTGAAACTATTATATTCTTTTAACCTAAGGCCGGTCTTAAAAACCACACCTTTCGTAAAAAGATCTATAGGTAATAGGTTGAGGATAATATTGAGAGACTCAGTGGAAGTAAATCTCAGGGCCCCTGTGACACCCACATAAATGAGGCGTTGAAATCTTTCGAATTGCATGAGTGTTGATTTACTTTCAAGGGCTTTCCACCAGACTACTACTCCATACAATTAAATAGGTCCTACTATAGAAGTATACATTTCCAGTGTGGTATCCTTGGGCGTAGTCTCCAATCACGACTGAACATTCGTATACACGAGTAATACGCAATAGTTGCTTTTTTTAAATGCTCGCAAATATTAACTCAATCAGCTCTAGTACTGATGGTGCTTACTGATTGGAGAAAGTGAAACCTTAATATAGCAAGATTAATGAAAATTCGTACCTTTGAGTATTTTCCTGTATAATCGCAGATTATTTTCAAAACACGCACATTCCCCGTCAATGCCCGTAGAGATGTGTACCCTACACCTGATCTCAATAAATGATGACAATCAAAGCTTTTCACTTCAATGCATTAGAATCTTATTAGTGAACTTGACAGCTATTCGAGTGACAGCATAGATATCGACATAGCTATCTTAAATATTTCTTCATAATCACACTGACCGGCTCCTTAAGCTGTGAAGAGTTTGCATATGATTCTCTTTTGTCAGTTTTCAACCATACTTGAAAATTGTAAGTGTTCAAGTTTTTACCTTTTCTCTAAGAATATAAGTGGGATGTATCAGCACTGAAACACACAGTGATGTAGTCAATTCTAGTACTGTCCCTTGCCTTCCCTTCATTTTGGACACATCTATGTCAGTAAAGGGTGTATCCCATGTTCGGACAACACCAACACCTATGCAGATATGCATGCTTGTTTGTATGTATTTATTTTATAATGTAAAAGGTGAAAATAACAACGCAATAAGCTTTTCTTTTTCTTCTTCTTCTTCTTCTACTATTGCACAATATAGTACTTAAATTTGTGTAGTACTTGTTTTTCTTTTAAAATATTCTCTCTTTTGTTTTGAATGAACGTGTGACGCTAACGTGTTGAGCGAGCGAAAAGCAACAACAAGAACAATAACAATAGCACCACCAACACAAAGTCAAGTATTCTTGTACAGTATAAGTGCTCGAAAGTATATAAAAAAAAAAATAAAAATAAATTCAAAGAAAAGGACACACAAGTATTTATTAGCGAAAAAAAATGTGGGGGTTAGACAAATTGACCGAGCAATTTGGTGTTAATGTAATGGTAGATTGGTGAATTACAAAGAAGGACGAAGAGAAGAAATGGGAATGAAAAAGAATGTAAATTAGAATTTATAAAAAGTTAAAAATAACTAGGATTTATTAGCTATTATGCGTACATTAGCAAAATGTGAAATTAATGAGAATTTCACTTAGTTGCTAAAAACATATTAAGGTAAAACACGTAAATCTAGAAACATATTGTAGAGTTTCTTCTTTTTTTTTTTTTGCTGCCTGTCTGCCTGCTCTCATTTGTCCCTGCTGCCTGCTGTTTTCTGCCTGCCCTGCTGTTTTCTGCCTGCTTGCTGCTGCAATTTTGACGTCTGTCATTGACTGCGTAGAAAATTTTTACACACGTATGACATTTTCAAACTAAGTAAAATTATATTAAAAATTTGTGCTTTGAAAATATAATATTGAAAAAAGCTTTTTGTGAGCACCTTTTTTTTGGTTTTTGTTTTTATTTTTATTTTTTTCTTATTTTTGCAAATAATAATTATCATAAGAAATCTAGGCGTTAGTTTTCACTTAGGTTCTCATATGTTATTTTAGGCTTTTTTAAAAGAAATTTAAAGGAAAAGTAAACAAACAAATGTTTAACACTTTTCTATATTGTTTTAGTTGCAAATTCTTTACACTTTCTTTAAAATATTTACACTAATGTTTTAGTTTACTATTTTATGCTATTTATTCTTAATGGTTTTCTTCAAATTATTTTCTAACTATTATTCATTACTCTAATTCAACTAGCGTGTATGTGTGTTTGTTGTTTTGCTCTTCTATATTTTTTCTATTGCCCGATTTGGCATTACACGAAGCACTGTTTGTGTCCTACTGAAACGACACACAACATTTTTCGCCATTTCTCGTCGTGGCATTTTCCAAAAAGCCAACAAAAAAAAACAAAAAAAATAGAAAGTGAAATAAGCAGCAAAAGCCAAAGCCAAAACCATAGTCAGCAAGCAGGCAAACAAACAAGACAAGCAGGCAGTAAATATAGAAAAGCAAGATAACGCTCACGCATTGCCTGCCGCCATTTCTTAGTACATATGGATCGAAGTATATGTACATATGCATGTACATATTATTCTGTATGTGTGTGTGTGTGTGTTCTCGACGTACATCGTGATTGTGTAGGTTAGGCATACAAATTTTATTACTTCTTCTTTTTGTTTTTCTTTCTGGGTAAAAACTAAACCGAAAAAAGCTTTTTCGTTGAGTGCGTATGTTAAAAGCTTCGTTTTTTTTTGGTTTTCTCTTCCTTTGACTGCGAGTGCCTTGCGACTGCTTGCATACAATTTTGAAGTTTAAATGTCAATTGGCACGCATGTGATGTAAATTACAGTGCTGGCTAAATTTAGTGCCGAGAAATTTTTAAGAAATCTCTTTTTAAATTATTATTATAAAAAGAGGAGGTTGAAATCATGCGCTACAAAGCGTAATAAATCAAACAGTCCTTACGTAAGGCTTCCACCAAACGGACGCCTCTAAAAGATATATTTACATAGATGGGTTCAATGGACCTTGGGTTTTTTTTTATAATCTTTAGACTTAAGATTCCGCAAATCAAGGAAAAGTTTTTAAGAACTGAAGCCGATGGTCAATGGTCAATTGTAATGGCAAAGTTTTGTTGAGGTCTTATGCTACCAACCGCCCCTCCCCCTCTTTCCCCAATATCTAAATGATAAAGAAGTAGATAAGGAGTTTTAATGTCCCGAAATTTGGGCCGGACCTTGATACCAAAAAAACTAAATTGTGTATTAACGAACATAAAGCAGAAGTGAAACTTCTTGTGAACTAAACGAAACACAAGCAAATAACAAGCAAATGAAATTTTTCAATCGCCAAATTTTTTACTTCATTGGCTTGTTTTTTTTTAATTTCATTTGCTTGTGTTTCGTTAAAGTTCACAGGAAGTTTCACTTTTGCCTTGTGTTCGTTAATATACAACCAATTTTTTGGACAAAAATTGCAACTCTGTATCGGTAATGTCGATGACAATTGTAGACGAACGTTTTTTGTGTGCGACATCTTCATGTAATTCCTTGGACATTTGCGCCATCTGTATGTGAAATGTATAACTGTCATTAACTTTAAGATGGCGACGCTACACATTGTTCTTTCTGCCATAGGCGTGTGTGTGTGTGTGAGTGTAATTAATATGTGTATTATTGAATTAAAACTATTTATAAATCGTTTATTATATAGTTTGCTCGTGAATTCAGTTAGGGAATATTGATATTTAGCCCCTCATGCACATTGCTCGACAAAATTATGTCGCATTGCAAACTTACGCGCGACGTCACATCCGGTTGGTTTTACTTTAGGACAAGAGAAAAGAAGTTTCACTTAAAAAAAAAAAAAATTATGTGTCTGCAAGCACTCACAGTAGAAGTGAAACTATGTTGTTTATTAGGAAATTGTTAGAAAACATTTATAAAACATTCTGTTGAAGTTTTTGCAGTCCTCTTCTCTCTATTTTGTTGTTGCTTTTCTTCTGTTGATACTCTCTACTCTTATCTACACAAACAAGACTTAG
Source organism: Toxonevra muliebris (assembly GCA_963691655.1). Lineage (NCBI taxonomy): Eukaryota > Metazoa > Arthropoda > Insecta > Diptera > Pallopteridae > Toxonevra > Toxonevra muliebris. The sequence continues at coordinate 52,990,841 of OY829329.1, forward strand.
TGCACGTATATAACACATGAAAGGAAAGTTCAGTTATATGCAATCAAGCCGAGACTTCTATATCGACTCTCTCACTAAAGCACATACGATAAAACTGCGGCAAGTCGTCTCTCTGCTTGGTTGTGTGTAGCCGAATAAAAACTGCATAACTTCGTTTCGTACTGGTTTTGTTAGAGTGCAGCTTTTGCACTCTAAAGCTTTTTTTCTGTTGACACTCTCTACATTTATCGGCACAAATCAAGAATGATAGAATACAAGATTACGCCACGCGCATCTTCGTTATTTGGCTCTCACAAAATTGAGCGAAAGCTTTTGTGTCTGTGACGTAGATTGACATTTTCTTTATTTGCATTTACATATAAACAGTGCATTATGAGGCCGCTGAAAAATTTAGTTGGCCAAAATAAAAAAAAAAAATAATCTCGGTTTGAATTCAAAAGTAAATATCTTACTCTTCATCGTTGTAATATCATCTCGGTAGTATTAAAATTAATTTTTTTTAATTTTTTTTTTATCCGACCTGTTTAAAAAAAATTATAATAAAAATTTTATTTGTCATCTTTTCTATGTTTTATATTAGTTAATTCTTTGAATTTATATTACTGAGTATTATGCAGCAACGTGATCGCTACATTTCTGGCACATATTATAAATGAAAAGTTAACTACTTTAACTTATAATGAAGACAAATACTTATTAATATTTCATTTTATATTTGTATCTGCAAATAACTGAATTAAAACTAATAAATATCATTTATTTCCACATTTCATACCAATGTTTAAATTGTTCACGTATAAAATGTATCTCTCTTTAAAAATTTGACTTGTGACGACATGCGCAGAGAGAGGCAATTTTGATCAACTTATTGTCGTAATCTTGTATTCTATCATTCTTGGGCACAAACATGACGTAGCACACGTATATAACACATGAGAGGAAAGCAGTTATGTGGAATCAAGCTCTCTCACTAAAGTACTATAAACAGCAAGAAGTCAACTCCCTACATGAATGTATGCAGCCGATCCCCATATGACTTCGTTTGCTAAACACTAACAACAGCATAACTTCGTTTCTTATTAGTTTCGTATGAGTGCAATAACAACCCGACTTCCGATTTACCCTCGCTAAAGAAGTTTCACTTCAATAATGAAATTTCATAAAATTTTAGTTTAATAATGAGATTTTTAGAAATATGAATGGAGCAAAACACCGAAACTCAGTGGGATGGAAGTTATCAGTGATGCCCATATAAAAGATTATAGAATGAGCGCTGTATCTCTAAACTTCCAAAAGGGCATACTGATGTTTTATAATCCTTATAGAGCTAAGAACCACGACAAATTTCCTCCACTCGGTTTTACCCGCCAGCCGCTTGATTTTATTGCACCTTCTACTCGATGTTTTTGGTTTATTCTCTACAAGTATGCTCCAGCTTTTCCTTTCCGACAGTTATTCTTTGGTTTCTAATCAATTGCTATATGGTCGTTAAGCTTTCGAAGAACGCTGTCGTAAAAAGGGAAACAACCTAACTCCGTTTAAAATGAAAAAAATTTTATAATAGATTCTAGATTATGATTATTAAATTGGAGCGAATTTTTAAAAAAAATTGCTAAAATCATATATAATTTCAAGGTTGATCTCTGATTTGAACATAAGCTATTTTGAAATAGTGCTATATATAGTTTCTATAATATTTCTATTTAAAACTCGGGCTGACAAGAAACTAAACTTAAGCTGTTATTCCTTTTTAAGATAAAAATATGGAGCATTTAGGTATGTGGATCAGAAATTGAAGTGAATAGATCACATTCTCCATAAAGATGACGGCAGAACGGATACCCCTTTGACAAAGCAGGTAAATAACCTGTCAGACGGCAAGAAAATTTGGGAAATAAGTGGGGAACTAGTCAGCCGGACAAATGGAGAGAAAAGCTAAAAGTAATTGCTAAGGACCTCATGCAATGATGTCAGATCAAAAGGAAGTAAACTAGAGGAAAGTTTTGACTCCTAACAGGACACTGTACCCGCGAAGATAAATAACGAATAAAAAACAATACGATTCACAATTTTTTTTTTTTTTCATTTTATTAAAAACAATAATATTTACTAGTCGGTAAGGTCCCAGTAACTGGGGCTATTTTTTTGCGAAAGAAATCTCTTTATGAAAAACAAATATCAAAAGAGAACCAAACTACTCGTTGGTGTTTGTTTTGTTATTTGTTTATGCACATAATTCGTTAGATAATTCTGAGAGATGTCGTTACTCATGTCTTCTCTCTTTCTCTTATTTATTATTTACTCCCGCTTAAGCAATGATTTTTTCTACCATGAATGCAATGCTTTGTTCAATGAGCGAATTTTAAAAAACTTCCGACGCTAATATTTTGGAATTGGCTTAACCGATTTTAAATTTAATAAATTTTGGCTAACCTACTCGTCAAGCTCTTTAAATTGATATATAATACAATATCGTAGCACGTCTGGATCTTATGGAATAAAATTGTAGTTACACATTTAGTATAGATTTAAAATTTTGCAAAAAAAATTTAAAATTCACAGTGGCTTGATTTTCGGACTTTTTGGCATTTCCTCCATTGAATTTGGAACTTTCGCTTCATAATTTCTCAATAAAAGAATTCGCATATGTTTTTGTCAATATTCATTACTTCAGACATTTTTCTTTAGATTAGCCGAAAAAATTATTTCATTGGTCTCAATTCTTGAACATTTGACGGGTTAAAGTTCTTCGGCACATATTTAATGATAAAGCATTGGGAGTTGTGTTGGCGTAATGGTAAGGTGCCAACTTTTTGTCCCAACTTTCCCTATAATTCTGCGAACTCACCACCAAACTATCATTTATAACCACTTGATCACTGATGCTACGCACGATGCTAATGACCAACCATAACAAAACTTGGCCTTATTGATATATTTGTTCTTATCTAGTGCTTTCACATAGCGAGACTCAAAGTAATATCTCCGCTGTCATTCGTTGCCTTCAATGGTAAAGTATGATTCGTCATCCATCACACAAATGTATGAAGGATCGTGTGCAAAATTAATTTTGGAAAGATTACCCAACCCGATTTTGATGATTTTAAATTATTTTTGTGTAGTTCTTGGTACTCGTTTTTTTTAATTTTTTTATTTTTTTTTTTTTTTTTTGAATGCCCAATCATTCTAAATATGTACTTCTTAATTGTATTTTTAGAAACTTAGTATTTTTTATTGGAAACTGTCTAAAAGACTTTGCATTTCGGCTCACTATTTCTGCTTTCAGAAGAATGAAAACTTTTGTGTCATTAAACACAATTTCTTTTCAAGAACCTTTTTGACTTGTCATTTCTTAAATTTTACAATATATTTGTTTTTTTTTTTTAACAATTTCTTTAAAATGGTGAAAAACTTAGTTTTTCTTCATGTTCGGATTTTCTGTGCAAAATTTACATGTGAATTTCCAGACATAGTGTTGCGTTTAGTGACATTTTCGTAACGAAATTATTTGTGACAAACTTGAAAGTATTTGAAAAATAACTAATAAATAAAGGGTGAACCCACCAAAATCGGGACAACTTTCACTTCATATATTTAGCTAAGTTATTGACCAAAGAGTATAAAATTTGAAATATAAGTAGGCCATGATAAACACTATAAAACGTTATTTAAATGTTTTGGAAATTCGAAGCAGTGCGAAAAATAATGGAGATCGAGCGCGATCGCAGAAAATTAATTCTGCACGAATATAAAAAAATGGCAACGTAACTATTCTTCAACTTGCTAAAATCGTTAAAATACGGATTTCCACTGTTGGAAAAGTGCTAAAAAATGTTAGTGAAATTTAACTGCTAAATCACGCAGTCGCCGTTTTTATGAAAAAATGCTAACAAAATATGATTGTGTTGTAATGGACGACGGAACATACTGTTACAAAAATTTTAAATACATTCCTAGACAAGATTTTCTTACTTCAATTAGTCGCCAAGCAGCTCCAGATGAATGTAAAAAGAAAATAAAATCGAAATTCGCCCAAAAATTCCTGGTTTGGCAAGCTATTTGTACCTGCGGTCTGAAATCGAAAACTTTTATAACGAACGGTACCTTAAATGCTGAAATTTATCAAAAAAATGTTTGGAAAAACGCTTCAAACCTTTTTTGAGATCCCACTATGTTAAACCTTTGTTCTGGCCCGACCTAGCAAGTTGGCATTATTCGAAATCTACCTTGGAATATTATGAAAGAAATCACAATCCACCAAACAACCCAGAACTTAGGCCAATAGAGGAATATTGGTCAATTGTAAAAGGCATTTAAAAAAAGACAGGCGAGACAGTTACAACAGTAGAAGAGTTTCGTCCAAATGGTCGTTGGCCTCCAGAAAAGTAAATAAAGAGCTCATGCAAGCTCGTCAGACAAAAAGTTCGGAATTTTGCTTATGGATCAACTTTTTAATAATTGTAATGACTTTTTGAATAAATATGAATACAATTAAATAAATATAAACAAAAAAATTTAAAGCTCTTGGTGTTTTTTATTTTTATTTATAGTGAAAGTTGTCCCGATTTTGGTGAGCTCAGCCTTTACTATGGTTAATTTGCCAATTCGAGGTGTTTGAAAAGGAGTTGCACGAACAAATTAAGAATAACACGCGCTATTCTTAATTTGTTCGGATTTTATTCACCACATGTTAGGTCTATTTGAATAAATGCCTTAGTCATTTTATATAATATCTTGCATAATTTCCATATTACTGAAGCATTAATGCTGAAGCTTTATTCATAATTTAAAATCTAAAATTCTCATAAATTTCAATTATCACGAATTTTGCAAAAATTTTAACCTTTCATTTTCCTTCATTTTATCAGAGCTTGCTCTATAAGCATTCTTCTTAAGAAAAAATTAGAATACATTTTACTGCACACGTTAAAATAATTGCTTTGGCTTATAATATCCCACGTAAATTTTTATTTTTTGCTTTTGCAGAAAGCATTTCTTCATATTTTATCATCCATTTATTTGACGTAGGTTGACAGCTGTTTTTTCCACCTATACATATATCACAAATGACTCCTCCCCTATTTCGCAGCACATTTAACTTTAATCAAAAGTGTCAATACTAAAACAAAAAAAAGCTTTGTAAGCACAGAAATGAACAGAAAAGCTGCTTAACATAATCGATTTTTCACATTTAAATCACAGAAACACTCTTAACAAAATGAAAGTGAGCTAATGCTGACGACAAGCGCCAAGCTTTTTTATCATTACAGACTAATAATAACAAATAGCAATAATACATACCAATAGCCAACAACACATACAAAACATACCAACACATACATAGAAGTTTCAATAGTAGTAAAGAAAATATCAGCAACACTATTTTGCCTGTTACAGCTAGATGCTACAACAACAAAACATTTACGCAACAGTTTGTATGCGTATATGTAAAAATATTATAAGTAGCGAAAAGTAGAGAAAAATATATAAAAGCTGCAAGGAGAGAAGCTTTTATAATTTTATTTTTTTTTTTAAAGGAGTTTTACTGAATGAGAATGCGCTGCTGCAGGTAGAAGTGTAACAGTACGAAAGAGAAAGAGAGAGAGAGAGGGAGTGTGTGTGTGTGTGTGTGTGATAAGAGAAAACAGCCTGTTGCCTTCTGTATACATGGTGTGTAATATTTTTCCACTGACTTTATTTCCAGCGCGTCATTTTTCCATTTCCATCTTCATTCATATATATTTCTCTCATGCGCTCTCGCACTTACTCTACTCGCTTAGAATGTATGTATCGTTGGAATTGTTGTTGGTGTTTAGCATTAGTATTGGTGTATTATCATAATGTATGCATACCACTTGTTGTTGTTTTTGTTTTTTTGTTGTTGTTGTTGTTGTTTGGTTTAGTAACTTTGCTTGTACTTGATTGTTTCTATTCTGCTATGTTCTACGCTCAATCTCATATTCACATCCACAAATACTTGGAATATATACAACACACTAACACATGCATGCATACACGTACATTAAAGATTTTGTCACACCCGTGTTGTCATGCTGCTCTCAGCAGCTTATTCGGAAGTATAAAAATCTTAACGTCATTGTAAGTGTATAGAGGTGCCTACATACATATACATGCATACTTGCTTATATTTACCTGTGTGTAAGTAATGGGGTTGGATGTATCATATATAATTTGTATGTATGTATGTATTAAAATGCGGCAACATATGCGCGTTTATGTTTGTAATGTGGTTTCTTGCTACATGTTTTCATTTTTTCCTTCCTTTTATTTATTGTATATTTTTTTCTTTTCATAGCTTTGATTCTCACTACACTCACTTCCTTCTTATCTACCTTCCGTAGATTTGTTTCTTTCTTTTTTTTTTATCAAAATGTTTAACATACATTTTTATTTCAACTGATATTTTTACTACCTTCATTTATGCTCCTATCTACTTTATACGTATGCTCGTAAAAATGCATGCAAATTTTATTTATATACACACATATATGTATGTATGTATGTGTGTATTCCCACATTTATATTCATATTTTTGTTTCTTTTATTTTTGCGGCATTTAAATAAATAAAAAAAAAAATAAATTCCTTGTTGTGTTTGTCGCTGGTGCTTTAATGCTTCTAGTTTTCTACTTTTATTGGATGCTTTTTTCCTCTCTTAGTTGTTGTTGTTGTTATTTTAATTTCCTCTCTGGCTTACAGTGCGGTGCGATGTGGTGTGGTAAGGCGAGGATTAGCGCAATTGTATTTACGTTGGTTAGCAAAAGTACATGCCGCTTTGCTTCTTCTTTCATATGCTGGCGACCGAGCAAATATGTTGCGATGTAAATAATAAGCCATGAAAAATATTACTTTGCAACAGGTTGTTAGAAATATGGCGTTGTCGTAAATGTTATCGCAAAACTTCTTACATATTTGCACTTCGTATAGTTGCAAATAATGTGAAATTCATCCGCAATATGCTTCGTTAAACTGTGCAGGATTTATAAGGAATTGCTGTGTGGGTAGGTAAAACTTGTGGATTTAGTTTATTGAAAAATTGTTAGTTCCTAGAAAGAAACATATATCAACTTCATAAAAAGAACTTGTATTTTCATAGATGACCTCTAGCGAACAGATTTAAAACTCACAGCAAATAATTATTTAAAATTGACAAAACTATTTTAAAAATTGCTCAAGTAAATATAACCGAAGTTTAAGGGTTTTTTTATTTTGCTGTAAAATTAATCGTTTTTACTGCAAAGACTTAAATTTCCTTCAAACTTTTCGAAAATGCCTAGATAATTAATTTTGCATCCGTTCTTAGTCTGCGAGATAAAATGCAGTCACTTCAAGCTTTTTGGGTTATTTTGTCGCACTTCTTTAGATTAGATTAAATTAGATTCGGAGGTGGACCTTTCGTAGCGCAAAGTTGAGTTGACCATTTTTCTTCAAGAGAGAGAAAATTAAAAAAATAAAGGAAATGATTTAAGAAGCAGGCAAAGGAAAGAAGAATTTGAGAAGTCTCCATAAAAAGATCCAAAAAATGCAGGTCGTGGAGTAGACTAAGCAGAACTCACCCTTAATACTTTTCTACCCAGCAGACATCTTCTTCACTTCTTTCCTCAAGACAGGATTAACATGCTGGATTATTGTTAACACTCAGTTGGCCATATGTCTTGTGCTCTGTAATTAAACCTATTAAAATGTACAGATTCTTATTCTCCAGATATAGAATAAAATCTGCTATTCTTCGTAATTTGATTAATATACCTGCTATTTTCTAAGAAGTCTCCATGAAGCGATGAGAACATGTCCGACTGCTGCACTGGAGGTACTATTGGAGCTCACTCCGTTACACCTCGTGATAGAGGGTACCTCCAAGGCAGCAATCGTAAGAGCAACAAGAAATAAAAGGTTAACGGGGCGATCTATAGGGTCAGAAAACCGAGATAACCCGCCGAAAGACAGCTATCTCTTGGACTGTCCCCAGGACAGAATGGACAAATAGTATAGTTTTGAGAAACACTTTGTTGCTTACTTACACTTAGTAGTAAGAATGAATGGGAGAGTGTAGAGTATAACTACATACTCAAAGAACACACGATTAAGTGGTATACATATGGGTCACGAACAGAGGATGGAACTGGGGCAGGAGTATTTGGGCCAAAAAGCGAACACTCTGAGCCGATGCGGAAGTATCCTAGCATCTTTCAAGCTGAAATTCACTCAATCGATATATGTGTGCAATCCAACCTGGATAGGAAGAACAAACGGCAAGATATCGCTATCATGTCGGATAGTCAGGCAGCCATTAGAGCATTATGCTCCTCTGAGATTACCTCTAAACTGGTGTGGGTCTGTTCGAGCAAGCTCAATCAACTGGGTAAGGACAATAAAGCCGTTCTATGTTGGGTCCCTGGACACTTAGAAATAGAGGGTAATGAGCAGGCAGACGAGCTTACTAGAAAGGGGGCAGCGAGCACTTTTGTGGAACCTGAACCCTTCTGTGGAATTGGAGATAGTGTAATAAGGGAAGTACTCAGGCAGGAAGAGAAGAATAAGAGGGAAGAACTCTTTAATAATCTTCTGGGACTGAGGCAACCCAAAGCGCTTCTAGGTAACTAGAATAAAAGTTGATACCCATTCTGCATTGGTCTCAACAAAAACAGTTTGCGCATATTAGCTGGTATTCTGACTGGGCACTGCGGGCTCAGAAAACACCTTTGCAAAATAGGAGTTGAGGAAAGCTCAATTGGTTTGTAATGAGGAAGATGAATCATCAGAACATATTCTTAGCTCAGTAAAGAGCAGTGATCCACAAAAGAATGAAATATCTGGGTATGCTCGAAGTTAGTACAGAACAGAACTAGCATCCATAGATCCGGGCGCAATACTCAAATTCTTGAGCGAGACTGGACTGGATGATGCACTCTAGGTAAATCAGACTAGATACAGAAGAGGAACGTACAATAGATCTTATAGGTCGCGGTACAAATACATAAAACTCTCTAATGCAACACAATACAATAAAATACAAGACGTCTCCATTTTTTTCTAGATCTTAATGTCAGGTAATCCAGCAGATATTAACACTGTGTTTGTTGTATTCCTTCCATAAGGAATGTCGGCAAATTTTAGGTATTATAATCTCTTAAGGTCTGGACAATTTTGTCTTCAATGACCTTAAAGACTTGACTAACATCCAAATCAGACACCTACTTAACTTCCTGAAAGGTACTCAATGGTTCAAATGGCCTGAATTAGAGGGATAGGGGCTTCGCTCCTTTTGTATGGTATCGCAATGGGTCTTGTCTGGCCTAAGTGTGCTGGCGCTCGCTGGCAGCCATTTTAACCTAACCTAACCTAATCTCTTAAGGTGATAAAAACCTTACAGAAAATCTATAATTTTCTTAATACATATTCTGTTTGGAGAGATTAATAACATATCCGTTTTATAGGTATATTGAATAGGTACAGTCATTTAGTTAGTGAGCTGTACAGCTATGCTGTAATCGGAAGATAATGACTTTCAGAAAATTTAATCCCACGAGAGGTGAACGTAAAGCTCGTGAAAACATTTTTAGTACCACTCCTTTCATATAGTGAATTAGTATACGATACGTTAGATTCTACTTCAAACCACAATATACAAGGGAAATATGCGGAATTTTAGATATTTTTCTCACTCACTCGTCTTTTTCCTTTTCTTCTTCTTTTTCACGGTAATAGAACAAAAACGAACGATTCGCGTGTCAGAACGCTTTGCGATTGTTCCGAATCTCTACTAGGAATGCAACATATAAAAGGAAATTTATTTATCACTTCGTAAGATTTTACGGAAATTAAATTTTGTTTGTATGTTGCATAAATAAGCCAATGTTGAAACAAATATTAATTTTTAAAAAATGTATTAAAGTAAAACGAAAAAAAAATTGTGGATATGAAAAATATAGTTCATTAAATATCTTTATTACATAAAATATGAATTCATTAGTATTAAAAAATAATAAAAAAAAAATTTAATTAAAATTTAATAGTATTGACTCTCGTACTTAGTCCAGTAACCTCGAGCTTTTTTTTAATAAATGAATGCGATTAAGCATTGATTGATACAACTTCATTATATATTCGCTGGAAATATTGCTCCATTCCACCTGTACGCGCTCCCACAGCTCATTTATACCACGGGGAGGTTCCGTATAAATAGTTGGCAAGCTGTTTTTAGAGATACGCCCAACAATTCTCAATGGGATTTAGGTCAGGGCTTTGTGCTAACTCGTGGCAAATATCTGATAAATATTTATATCAAAAAATGTTAACTTAAATTAAACAAAAACTAGACCAAAATTCCAGACGAATTCTGACCAAATTTTAAAACAAAATTCAGACCAATTTCGGACCGAAATTCAGACCAAAATAATATCAAAATCAAGCCAAAATTCAGCCTCTATAGCCTCCCCCCCCCCCCGGGTTACGCTACTGATTGCAATTGATATTATAAGTGTGCATTTCATTTTGAGAACCACAAATATCTTATGAACTCAACAATTTGTTACAATTGGCACCATGAAAAGTAAAGTTGTTGGTTTCAATTTAATTTCCAGATATATTGAAAAACATTAATTTCGTTTTATCACTCAAAATCAACTTTAGAATCTCGAGCCAATGCCTTAAAACACTTGGATCATGGTTTCTTTCCTAAATTCATCAATATTTTTTCAAACAAGTTCTCATTGCTAGTAAGAGTTTGGGACTACTGTAGTTCCTAAGCGCTCCCTTTCGTGCCAGAAAATCGGGTATTGCAATGCCAGTTATTTACGTGTACATATGTATGGCCAGGGACCCAGATTGTAGTAAATCTTTTTGAGATGCCAAGTTCATTTAGTAGGCCTACGTACTCTGAAACTACCTTTGGGGATATCTCAGACGAGGCCAGTGCTCTTATAGTGGCTCAGATACTATGGCAAGAATCTATGTATGTGCATTTGAACAGTGTTTAGAGTTTTATCCATACATAGTGTGAATATTAGAATAGTATGGAATAAATAAAATGCTTCTACAAAGTAAAGTATAAGTTAACCAAACAAAATTAATCTTGAAAACACTACTTTTTTTCGCTGCTCTCTTTCCTCCCTTTCTTGCTTATTTTTGTGCTTGTTCTACCCGACCGGGTCTTTGCATTACACATAAAAGTTTTCTTAACTAACTACTTTAAAGTTTCTATTAATCCAACTTTTTGTTTGACAATGTTATCTGCTGCTTAAACTATCAACATACAACAGAATTAAGTATAAACACATACAGAAACAAACACAGTTATTTTATTGTAAAGCATTTTATGTTTTTGTTGTTATTTTCCATACTAAATGTTTTACTCCTTTATAGTTATGCAATAGCGGATCTAGAGATTTCCCTAGGGGAAGTGGTCTTAATTTTTTCGTCCCTTTAAATTTTCTCTTAATTTGTGACTAACAATCAAAGTGTATAAGGTTTATCAGCGGTAAGGAAGAAGAAAGGGGGGAGGGGCAGCGGGCTTAACGCCAAACCCCCTCTTGATTCCGCTTGTGTATTTATATTAATCCTTGCTTTAAGCTAAACTTTTTGCTGCTTTGTTGTTCTGTCATTTATGCAGCTTGTTACGCAACTAGTTGGAAAATTAGATTACACACACAAATACACATTCAAACATATACAAGATGAAAACCCATGCAAGAGATAAGTAAGCAAGCGAAATTAGAGTTTGGAAGGAATGAAGGGAAAGAGCTGTAAATAAATCTTGATCTTCGCAAAGTGAAGCGTGCTCATACTCACGCTCTATCTTTCTCTCATACTTACACTTAAGATTTTCGTACTTATGTACAGTTACGGTCAAAATAATAGTAGTGACATAAGAAAGAATATCATAATTAGAATTAATTTTTATCTTAAGTAATCTTAAAACTAATTAAAATGGCGCTATTTGGCTATACCACAAATGCATCATCAGAGCATTGGAAAGAGTAAGTCTCCGAATCTCCTTAAACGACTCATTTTTTATTTTTGTCATCATTGAAACTTACAGTCTCTTAAAAATTGTATACATGATTGTGAAAAAAAAACTTTTTCTCTGCCATTTTATATGCATTCAATCAAGTTCAGATCTGCAGATTGAGCAGTCAACTTCGGCACACGGATTTTGTATAGGAAAGGAAGTTTTTTCCATTTTATCTCTTACTTTGAGCGTTGTTATCGTAGTAAAATATCTTTTACGGAGCATATACCAAATTATATGTCTGTAACCTTGACGACCAAGTACTTCTTAATATCCATGTCTCCCTAGATCCAAAGGATAGTGCCAATGTTGCTGTAAGAACTGATGTGATAAATCCTAATTTTTAAACTGATGAACTTAACAGTCTTAGTACAAATTGAGGATAGAGGTCAGCAAATTTCGGTCATTGAATAAAATATATATATTTTTTTTTTTTTTTTAAAGGACGTTGGGGTAGCGCACTACCCAACAAGTGGCCCTTCTGAAATTCAGCTACAGATTATAAATCATCAGCTGATAACGACATCTATATATTTAAAAAAGTTACAACATTTTATTTTATGGAATATACCGAATCAGAAACATCGACAACATTATAGAGGTTGTTCAAATCACGGCAGGCACGGCGGAACGGCTCATTGTCTGAATAATTGGTCTTACAAATAGATAACTTGATAGGAATATAGAATCGAGTAATACGAGTCGGAACATTCAAGTTAATGTTCCTCAGCAAAGATGGACAATTAACAGTGCCAGATAACAATTTTGCAATAAAACACACATTACTCATAATTCTTCGGCTGTCAAGAGTAGGTAAATTCAAAAGTTTTAATCTGTGCTCGTAAGGTTCCCAAAGCAAAAAGCAAGAACTGTTTTTGAACTGATTCCAATTTGTCTATATAAATCTTATATTGAGGACACCAGATAGTTGATGCGTATTCCAAAATAGGTCTAACCAATGATGTATAAAGCGACTTTGTGACATATGGGTCGTTGAATTCCTTTGACCAGCGCTTAACAAAACCAAGCATTGCTTTTGCTTTATTAACGCATATATTTATATGCAAATGAAAGCGAAGTTTAGGGTCTATAGTAACTCCCAAGTCAACGAAGGAATCCAAATGGCTTAAGACAGTATTTCCAATTGTATATTCTGTAGGAAGGGAAAAGTTTCTTGCATATACCATAACTTTACATTTGTCTAGGTTCAGGATCATTAAATTTATATTGTACCATTGTACCAAGCTGTTTAGATCGGATTGTAGTAACATCTGGTCATCAATTGAGTTATGCGAAAGGAACAGCTTGACGTCGTCAGCATACATTAAAGTTTTTGAGTGGTGAATAGCAAACGTCAAATCATTTATAAACAGAAGAAATAAAATGGGGCCTATGTGGCTGCCTTGAGGGACTCCAGATGTGACCTCAATGAAATCCGAAATTGCGTTTTTGAATAAAACGCTTTGTCTTCTATTGTCCAAATATGATTTGATCCAATTTAAAAGCAATTATATTATCTGAAGCAGAGCTGTAAAAAAATGCAATCATTTGCGACTAAAATTCATTTGGTATTTTTACCAAAATGATTGTATTAATTTTTTGTATTCATTGATTAAGAATGTAAAAAAAATATTATTAATCATATTGCCATCAGTGAATAATTATTCATATTTTCGAAATCATTTGAATGCAATCTTTTGATTGCAGTCTTTAACTAAATTTAGTCGAATTCATTCGAAATCATTTGAAGTCACTCGAAATTATTTCTGCAAGATCTAGGTGTGAATAATAAAGAGTAACATGTACAGCGGTTAGCCATATTAGGGGGACCCATTCATTTAAATCTTTGGTTTGTTGATACAAACCTTTGACTTCAAGTAGCCCCAGAGGAAAAAGTCTAGCTGTCTTAAATCTGGCGAACACGGAGCATGGTGAAACCAGAAGTGTTCCATTCAGTGTTGTACCATTTTCATGAACAAACGGCTTCAAAACATCAAAATAACTTCTTAATGCAAAAGTGAACATTTTAGCGCGTTTGATTGGTGTGTGTACTACTCTATTGAAAAAATCTCATAAGACTGAGGATTCAAAAACGTTTTGCCGTTAGTCGATCTGATGTTTCTTGTCCTAGTTATAGTGTTGTCTGATAAGTCCACCTAATATAGACAACCCTGTACTATCAGGCTCCAGCGCCTGTCTGCCCGTAACAAAGTGACGCTTTGTTGGGTACCCGGTCACTGTGACATTGTTGGTAATGAGGCCGCCGATGAACTGGCTAGACAAGGTTCATCTACCAAGCACATTTGCCCCAATCCGTTCTGCGGAGTCGGCTGGACCTCTACGAAATCTATCGTTGAGGAGTGGTCTAAGGCAAAATGGCTAGAGTATTGGAACTCTATCCCAGGTTTAAGACAGGCAAAAGCGCCTATCGTTCCGCTTGCCCAAAATAAGCCCATCTCTTATCCCAAATCTGACCTTAGGCTACTGGTGGGCTACATGTCTGGACACTATGGGCTCAGATATTACCTAAACAAAATAGGTCTGTCTAATGAGACAGAGTGTCGTCTATGTCTGGAAGATGACGAGTCGACACCTCACATTCTGTGTGAATGTCCGGCCCTGGCTCGGCTCAGAGGAAGAATTTTTGGTGTTCCTTTTCTGACGGCTAATCAAATAAAATTTTCTTCTACAAAAGATGTCTTGACTTTTATTAGGTCAGCTGAACGTCTTTTGTCAGAAAATGGGGAATGGCACAAAAGATCTTTTAGGTCGCAGTGCCTGCCTGGTTGGGCTCCCCTAAATAATAAATAATAATAATCAGGCAAAAATCAGAAGCAAAAATGCCAACAACAACCAAAATCAATTAAAACACTAATTCGTTATATTATCGAACTAATTTCAGTATTACAGAAGTCCCTCAAAATAATTACTTTCGTAGTACGTCTGTTACTTTGAGGCTTCGGTCACTGTTAGTTACTTTCCGGTAAACTAGGCATACATATTTATTTTTATACCAGTGTTTGTTTCTTTTCCTGTCATTAAATGCAATGAGATCCTAAATTTTTTCTTTGGGCGAATGACCATAGTAAACAAGGGAAAACTGTTAAATTGCTTTGCTTACTATCATTATAAGTCTTATCTTTATACCAAATGATTGTACAAGTGAAGAAGATAATTTTTTCATTTAAAGTGTATTCACACATGATTTAACTAAATGATTAATTAGTTAATGACAGCGAAATGATTAATGATTTCAATTTTACAATCTTTAGTCAAATTTGCTATTCAATGAATGCAATCGCAAAATGCAGATGAACTCAGAAATACATTCTTGTATTCGTCTGCTCACAAAATATCCACTACAATATATTACAATTTTTAGATGCTTTCAAAAATAAATAAAGTCAGTAAATTTTGATACATGGATGTAAAAATGTATGTCCACATAAACCCATTTTTTTTCCTTTAGCTGCTTTTGGCTAGAGGCCCTAAGCATCGTGACTAGTATTAGTTTCATTAATAATTTTGTTATCATCTGGACAGGTGATTGGCCTACCGCAGTTGATCGTGAGAAGATCCTGTGTAAGTCGACTGGCCATACGCAGAAGGAATGAGTTTTTGTGCTGTTTGGGGCATTGGTTGCACTTGAAAAATTTTAAATAACATGAAAAGTGATTTTTTTAAGAAAAGCATACGGGTAATGTCCTCACCGGGAATCGAACCCGGGACCCCTGAGATCAAGGCCGTATTTAGGGGGGAAGTTTTGGGGGTTCTAACTTCCACTTATCCACTTTTCACCGCCAGTCACAATACGATGCAGAAAACTCTTTCTTTTCTGTCGTTCAATCAGCAGTTCACATGTGAAAAATCGTCTTTCGACGTCTCTCGCCTCAATTCGTACGGCACCCAATTTCCTTGCTTTTGAAGATTCTACAAATTCTTGTTGCGTTTGACATGAATCTTCTTCGAGTAATGCCCTCAATTCTTCATCTTCGAACTTTTTCGGGCCGCCTGAACGTTCCCTGTCTTCAACATCAAAATCACTACTTTTGAAACGAGCATACCACACCTGACACATTCTAACGTCTATAGCACAGTCAGGATAAGCTTCAGTGAGTAAACGATGTGCTTCAGTTGCGTTTTTCTTTAAACGAAAGAAGCAAATTAAAAGTTCCCGCAAATGTTGTTTTGTTGGCACGAAATTCGACATTTTCAGCTATAGTAAAACACTTTTGTAAAATTATGAAAATTATTTGACAGATCAATTTGTATAGTATTTTTGGCGCTCTTCGAGATAGAATAGCTGTCAATGTCAAAAAAATGGTGCGTATGATAGATATGAAGTTAGTCACAATTACGAGTTTATACATTCATACTCCCAATATTACTGCTTATTTTTTACAAAACTCATGTAATCGATAGTTTAAACTTCTTAATATGGAAAACAGATATAATGTTAAAACTGTTAATGATATTATTTGTTATTTCGCTGAAGAAAGAAGTACAAAATATCAAATATCATTCGAGTAATGTTTTTTTAAAAAATAAGCTGAAAGAAGCAAACTTTGAATGCCTATATCTTTTGATAGCGAGCTAACTTTGCAAAACCCTTTTGAGGTTTTGTTACTCTAGACCAGTACTATCGAAAAATGTGTTGCGCAGTGTTATTTATTCATTAGGTACTGAAGACTTCAGGCTGTTCTTTAAATTTAGACATAACCTAGGTGCATATTCCCCTAATTAATATTGTTTTTGCGCGATATGAAACTTTTTTTTCTTATGTCACTAATATATGTATATTATTTTGACTCCAGCTGTATGTACGCTCTATCCCTATACTTATGCTCCTACTTAACGGTTCGGTTTTCGTTGTCATTGTCTTACATACAACAACAATTCATTCACATTCAAGTGACAGCATTTTTTGTTTGTTATCTGTGGTGCTGTCTATCATTTTAAGTGGAGATGAGTGTAGGTGGGAATGGTGATGTGTGTGTGTGTGTGTGTTAAGAAGTTTCTGCATATTGCATGTATACATGTAGCACCCCTTCTCCTATATGCTCTCTTCAACAGCGCACTTCAAGGATTATTTATGTAAGTGAACGCTTCGTTTGGTTAACTGGGTTCACTCCTACTTGACTATGTTCATTTGTATGTACATATTTATGTATGTATGTGTATTTGCGTTTATAACGTCAAGCATCAGCGGTGGATAATGTCAGTAAGTGTCACTTGTGTGTCATGTTTATATTGTGCTTCCTTTACGCTTCCCTGCCTTTCCACCTACTGCTCGCTACTACTAGTTAACAACTTTATTTTATAGCAGTCATAGCAGTAAGGTTTTGTTTTCTAGCACCAACGTAATCATCATCATCAACATTTCCGCATAATAAAAACATATACATATGCATGTATGTATGTATGTATGTATGTGTTGTTGTACTTCTACTTTGACTTGTTACGCCTGCTTTCTTATTGAATTCTCTTGTACATATTATTTTCTTTTCTTAATATATACTGTCACTCAAGGCCGTATTTAGGGGGGAGGTTTTGGGGGTTCTGACCCCTCTCTCCCCCCATGAAATGTGGAAACTTTGTTCTAGTTTTTGAGATTAATTGCCAATGAATGGAAAAAAGTCAAAATAAAATCTATTTTACGATATTTTTTAGTTCCATCGGTTTTTTTTCTAAAAAGTCGAATATAAAAAATAAATTTGAAATCTTAGTTACACTAAGCGATCAAATCCGATTTGTTTTCTTCGACATGAGGTTGGACTACGGGTTCAAAAAGAGAAGGTGATACTGAGCATTCCTGCATTCATAGTTTTTCTAGGTCAGTAACTGTTTTTGATTTAATGTTCCGTCCTGAATCAGTTTAAAAAGTTTAAAAATTAATAAAAAATAGAGAAAATTATCGGATCCTTGTAAAATTAGACTTGCTTGAACCCCATTTTTTTTCCTAAAATGTGACTTGATGGGAAGTTTTTGAAAAATTCTTTCGCAAAAACTAGGGAATATAAGCCAAACTCATCCGGGTTCTTTATCATTGATAATGGTCCGAATTCCCAATGATGATCATTTGAAAAAATGAGCCTCTACTATTTTTGGTAATTTTTTTGAGGTTGGGAACATCATCAGTAATGGGAAGTAGTGTCCGACCGAAGGTGATTTTTTGGCCGATGCCGAAGCCGAAGCCGAACTTCGGCCATTCATCTAACCTTCGGCCGAAGCCGAAGACCGAAGGATTTTTAATATATAAAAAACAAAAATCTGAAAGTAAATATTTTTTACCTATGTATTTGCAAACATATACAGAAAAATATAAATAGTGATACTCCAAATAAAAAGCTGACCAGTAACACTAAATAACTGTTCACTGTCGAAGAAGCTGACAAATATTATTTATTTCAAGAATCATTTAAAAATTTGTTTACGTCAAAATATACAGTAACATCGACTGTAGAACGACTGTCGTTCAACGAAACCTGGCCGATGGCTGCCATGATTCTCCTTATCTAAAATCAAAGATTGAAACAGCGTAATAATCTATAGACCTGTAGCCGGAACCAGAACCCTCTAGTTCCAAAATTTTTGATTGATTTAAAAAAAATTGGGGTTGATAAATTTTAATGTATGGTTTCATGAAGCCGGAAAAGTTAAATGCCTTAAAGTATTTGTTGTTGAATAAACTTTTTATCAAATTTTTTTAAATAACTAAATATTTTGTATAAAAACTTTAAATTCCTAGCTACTCACAGCTAGTTATTTTATCTGGCAAGTATGAAGGAAAGTATTTTATTTATTGAAGATACGATGAAAATTTAAGCCCAATCAGTTCATTAGTTTTGGAGATATCGTGGGAGCCATTTCGAAAAATGCTGTTTTGAGAAAAACTAGTTTCAAAGTTCAAATATGCATGACTGCTCTAGCATGGCCTGCAAATAATCATCGGTTACTTTCAATCGACTGTGAATTTCAAAGAATCCCTTTACACATATATTGTAGAGCGATTTTAGCCAAAACAATTTTCAATTTTTTTGACCTCTTTGAAAGGAAAAAAAAAAACAGTTAAGCGCCAGTAATGGAAAATGTCGGCTTCTCTAACAATTCACGCTTCTTTTCAATACGCTTCATGCCTTCCTTAAAAAGTAAAACAGTTTGGCTGGCTTCTGTTGTCTCTAATTGTATTAGCTCAAGCAGGTTGTTCGTTAAAAAAAATCACTGATAACTGTTTGTGTGGTTGTAAATCTGTGGGTTACTTCAAAAGTAAAAATGGAAAAAGCAAACGGAGAAAATACAATACAGAAATTCTAATGTAAATACTTTATATAACCACTTCACATTTATTTATTTGCATAAATTTTTACTGCCAATCTATAGTAAAAATTATTATAAAATAAAATGCTTATAATCTTCGGCTTCGGCAAATACTTCGGCCAAAGCTTCGGCCACTTTTTGCCGAAGCCGAAGGTGCAATTTTGAGGGCGAATAGCCGAAGAACCGAAGCCGAAGCCGAATAATCGGTCGGACACTAATGGGAAGTCAATGATTTAACGAAATTATGTTCTTTACGATAAAAAAAATGCTTTAGAATGCAAATTGAACAATATTTATTTGAAAAAATTGATCATTCTGTGAATTTTTTGTCACTTATGGCCATTTTTTTGAGGTTAGGATTAAGAAAAATTGAAAAGTTTTCAGTTTGATACAAATTGTTTATGAATATTTTCTTCGAATGAAAAGCTCTCCCCCCCTTTCTGGCTACGGCCCTGCTGTCACTCTAATTCATGCCTAGTCATTGTACATATTTATATGTTGGACTTTTTCTACAATTTGACATAGAATTTTGTATTGTTTTTATTACGGTCGTCATTTTTCATTAAATTACTTTCTACATAACTGCACAAACACATGTCAAACAAACTCACACACATTCACTCTCTCACTTTTCTTTTCCTTCACGCTTGTGCGGCGTATACACACATGTGTAGGGACCTTTGTGTATTTGTCTCTGCGTGTGTGTGTGTGTATGTTTGTATTGTCATGAGAAACATTTAATTGCGGTCTTGGTCCCATAATTGAGAAGTGAACTTGCTACTTGGCAATGCTTTTAAATTAATTTTGCCCTAAGCTTTTTTGTTTTTGTTTTTTTTTTATTTTCCTTCTTATTACATACATTTTTTTTCTATTTAAAGAAACTTGTTGCTTCTGTTTTATTATTTATTATTATTACATATGGTATATTTATTACTTAATATAGCCAAACATGTATAAAAACGTTATGAAGTTATCTATTGTTAGTCTGTGGTTGATAGTTTAACAGAAATATTTTGTTCATAATTGAGTTTCTTTAAAAATAGAAAATCTATTTAAAAGTTTTGTACTACATACATATAACCTTCATACTTTTATAAACTTTACCCTCACTTCAACTATATGAAATGCTGTCTGACATCGTTTAACTCAGCTCAAATAATGAAATTGACACTAACTATTTATTTGCAGTTGAAAGTTCATTTTTGAAATAGAAATCTTTATTTTCCAGTTGAAGTTAAGTTTCAAACAGTAATTTAAAGACGTTTTAATTGTACAAGTAAGACTTTAAGTCTCTTAAAGTAGTGATGTGCACTTCGACACATATGAGCTGATGCTATACTCATAAGGGCTAGACGAGGGGTAACGCTGTGCTAAGGGGAAGAGTAACTAGTATGAGAGAGCAAATGTGATTTCTTTTGTGTATGTATATGTTTATGAATTTATTGATTTCGTCCCTGTAGAGAGTGGGGACGTGAATGAATAAGAAAACTTCGTGCTTAGCTATACTTTACTCATGCTTTGTGGATTGATTTCATAAACCTAGTAATTGAGTTACCAGGAAAAGAAAAAATTTTTCAATTACCTTTGTATTGTGGAACTTTTTAATTATATTATTGAATGCATATGTAATTTTCCTGCTTGGTTGTTACTTTGAGAGATCGAAAAAAGAGAAGCAGCAAACGCACTGCTGCGTGCTGATCAGGGATGCCAACTCTATATTTTAGATCAAATTAATAATTAACACGGAAAGTAAATAATATTTTTGTTTACGATTACAACTTTTATGCATGTATGTAATGTATGCAAATACTTTTAACAAAAATGAAAGAATAATAAAAATAGAAAATTAAAAGGTTTTACACAAAAAATATATACTTTTCATATCTACAAATTGACAAAAAATTCAGTCGCCCACTAAAACGATCTCACTCCCCAATTCTCTACAACTACCTAAAATTGAAGTCGATTCCTGCTGTCAATGCTCACATTTCTTCGGCGTTCTGGCAGTAGTCAGGGCGCTCTCAGTTATATTCACTCACTCTCCACATTAGTGTGGTCAAGTTAACAATTTATGGTTATTCGAGCTATTTTTGTTTTTTTAATATAACCTGGTCACTCTGCTTCACAATTGGTTAGGCCAGTGGCAGTTGCAAGGGGCTAAATGGGACTATTTCCCACTCCTCCCGCCCCTCCCCCGAAAAATTTTCAAATACATAAAATAGTAATATCTGATTTAAAAATTCTAAATATATGGAAAATTTTTAATATTTATGATCCCCCAGAAATTTTTTTTTTGTATCCGCCACTGGTGTACTCTCTTTCTTATGTTAGTTTTTGCACATATACATGCACATTTATGTGCGCTTTTGGCAAAACAACAACAATAATGTGTATGTGTACACACAATAAAACCACCATCGCTCGTCTTTAAATTTACGCCCCGCTTCTATCACCTTCTTACACACGACGTCGGCAGAGGGCAACTGAAGTGCACATCCCTATCTTAGAGTACATCATACACGCAAAGAAAAAATTCGTTTCCCACAAACGAAATTTTCACCAAACGAACTTCGTTCATGGAATGTTTTCATGATGAACGAACATTTATTTATCATAAACGACTGTGTTCGTTTGCCATGAACGAAGATTTATTCATCATAAACGGTTCAATTACGATGAACTAAAAACGTTTGCAATAATAAAATGCAATATTTCCCTGAAAAATATAAAAAAGAAAGCAAAAACAATTTTCATATGTACATTGGCATTTTATTGTAGTCTTTGTTTAAAACAAATTTTCTGATTAAAAACTAGAAAAAGTGTATAAAAATTTACATAAAATTATATTATTACAATTTTTGTATTATTTATTATAAATCACACACTTTTATTAGTTTTTTATAAACACCACGCACTTTTTAATAGACAAAAAGAAAGGTGATGAAATAATTTCAATGCAAAATTAAAATTCTTCAATAATGCGTTGACAAATGATACTTTCCGTTATGTTGTGTTGATTTGTTGTTGTGTGGAGTTTGAATGTAAGCTGCTGCTTCTTTCTGCGACGAGAGCGAGATGAGAGGTAAACGAAAATAAAAAGAAAAGAGAGTTGTGGACTTTCGTTTAGCAGAAACGTTTTTTTTTTTCATTTGTCAGAAAAGAAAATTGCCTTAATTTTATCGTGAACGAATTTTCGTTCATCATAAAATTGTTAATCTTTTGCAGAAAACGGTTTTAGTTTCTGCAAACACGGCAACGTTCCTCAGAAACGTTTTTGTTCAGCGTAAAAGTAATAAATTCTCCACAAACGGGCGATAAACGTTTTTTTCTTTGCGTGTATATTTATTACATATTAAGGAAGTCCTTATAGCTAATTTTAAACAATTTATAAAATATTTTATTATTAACAAGACAAGAAATTTAGGAACTTAAACATTTTAACTTTAAACCACTTACTAATCTTACGAATTATTTATACACCTATATACTATATTTTTAAAGCACATTTTACGCTGTTCACTTTTAACACACAGTGGTAATAAAATCCATAACTTAACAACACTAACAAAAAACATTCTTGAAGACGTAAGAAACTTGAACTCTGGTACAATAAGATTGGCTGCTCGACTAGACTGGGCAAAACATTGTTTTTTATACAAATATTTAGGACATCGTGTATTAATAAGTTTGTGCAGAAACAACAGGTTGCGAAATTCGAAATACTTCGTAAGGCTACAATCAAGTATCTTGTTGATGTGTAAACATTTTAGCTCACGGTATGGGCAAAATTTCAAATGTGTAAAATGTAAGAATAACTGTATCGTAAGATGTAAGATAACTGTAACGTCCAGTTCCCTTCTCGCTCGCACTACTGCGCGGCATGACTGTGCTACTCTAAACAACAAAGAGAAGAGAGAAGGGAAGAAGAGAGTGAGAAATTAAAATACGAGCGGAGTTTGTTTGTTTATGTTTCGATCAATTTACTCACACATATATGTGCATACGTGGCAGAATTATTTGTTGGTGTTAAACGTGTGGAGATCGACCATACCATACAAGCAGAGAAGTCGCCGTAGCAAACACAGGCGTTTGATAGGTTTTGCATTCGGATAGTTAGATTGGATTAAAATTAAATATTTTTTAAAATATAAAATCAATACAAAATGATAAGTAATAAGGAATCTAGGTTTCAATAAATGTATAAACAAAATGAAGTGATAATGATAGCAAACCACGGCATTATAAAAACTTTGCTTTGTGCATTAACCTTAGAAAGGCAACACTTTTTTATATATGTAAATAGCAAATATGTTAAACAGAAAAAATCAAACTTATTTATTATAAAATTACTTATTTACTTCAATAAGAATACATTGTTTCTTATTTTTATTAAATGCAGTTAAGGCAAATCTCTTTGCGGTGCTTTTAAAAAGTAGTGGGGTGACTGGTTACCCCTGTTGCCTTTCTAAGGTTAAATGCGGAAAGCACTTATCGTCGCCTGAGAATTGATTTGGAGTATGTGTGTACAAATTCACACAACTATACGCCAAATCAATTCTCAGGCGACGTTATGTAAAATTTTCACATCTAATAAAATTTCAAATCGACAGGAAGAAAAACTTAAAGCACGAAAAAAAAGATACAATTACAGCTGCGTATATGCGAACATATCGTGCACGATGCATTGAGTAAAAGAAAAATAATGCAACTACGATTTGGAGCAATTGCAAAATATTTTTGCTATCACAACAACAAATACAACAAATAGTATATGCGATATACAAGACCATTTGCAATTTATAGTGAATTGGGCTATTATATATAAAGGATAATGATATCTAATAAATTTTTAAGTTTATAAAAGAATTGTTTTAATTTGAATTATTTACATAAGCATATAGATTATACATTAAATCCCTATATATGGCTACAGGGCCGTGGCTACATTTGATGAACCCTATCAGACTAAGGACAAAAGTAGATGAATGTCATAAAACGTTAGGAAAAATTTTCCAATTTTTTTTTAATCTTAACCTCAAAAATATGGCCGAAAGAGACAAAAAAATTCACTGAATAATCAAAATAAATTTTTAATGCATTTTTTTTATCGCGAAGGACATAATTTCGTTAACTCATTGGCTTCCCACTACTGATGATGTACCCAACCTCAAAAAAGTTACCAAAAATAGTAGAGGCTCATTTTTTTCAAATGATCATTATTGGGAATTTGGGCCATTATCAATGATAAGGAACCCGGATGAGGTTGGCTTATATTCCCTAAATTCGGGAAGTCATAGCATTGAAAGAGACCTTTCTAGTCGTGGTGCTCTGAGCAATAATGGGTTAAAAAATTAATTACATTTTAAGATTTTTTCCTAAAACTGCTAATAAGATGGTTCCTAGTTTTTGCGAAAGAATTTATCACGTTGAACACGAATCTTAGGTCAAAAACTTTCCATCACGTCACGTTTTAGGAAAAAAATGGGGTCAAGCAAGTCTAATTTTACAAGGATCCGATAATTTTTTCTATTCTTTATTAATTTTTAAACTTTTCAAACTAATTCAGGACGAAACTTTAAACCAAAAACAGTTTCTGACCTAGAAAAACTATGAATGCAGGAGTGCTAAGTATCAGCTTCTCTTTTTGAATCCGTAGTCAAACCTCATGTCGAAGAAAACAAATCAGATTTGATCGCATAGTGTAACTAAGACTTCAAATTTATTTTTTATATTTGACTTTTTAGAAAAAAAAAACTGATGGAAGTAAAAAATATCTTCAAATAGATTTTATTTTGACTTTTTTTCCATCCATTGGCAATTGATCTCAAAAATTAAAATAAAGTTTCCACATTTCGGGGGGGGTCAGAGCCCCCAAAACCTCCCCCCTAAATACGGCCTTGTATGGCTATACATATGTGAGCTTATGTACATGGCATTCAATTGGCTTAACTGTTTACACATCAAATATCTTGCGTGCCTTGCACACATCCATTTTTGAGTGTTCAGAAATATGGTCATACTTTCGCAATGAATAAACATATCTCGCTGAGTCATTTATTACCCTTTGTAATTTCATTTTAGATATACTGTTCATATGGCAATATACTAATTCCCCATATGTCATTAAAGGGATCATTAATGTACGTACTAGCTTAAGTTTGGTATCTTTTGGAACATAGCACGCACAGTTTCCTTAGAACGTTGTACATTTTACACATTGTTGAGTTAACACGATCGGAACAGTCCAAATTAGAATTCAATTTAAACCCTAAGCTAGTGATGGTCTTCGCTAATGCAATTGGGATGTTTCCTAAAGTCAAATCAATGGTGCGAAATAGCAATAGCTTGGATTTTTAATACATTCAGATTTAAGAAATTTCGAGTAGACCATGCAAGAATAGAGTATAAATCTTCATTTAGCCTGCTTATTAAATCTTCAGACATACCGATTGGCCTGGATAAATAAATTTGTACATCATCGTCATATAAATGTATAGCAGAATTTTTACAAGAGTAGACTATATCATTTATGAAAATGCTGAAAAGAATTGGACCTAAAATAGACCCTTGTGGCACATCTGAATAAGTATTTTTCAGTTCAGTGGATGTTGTTTTTAAGATAACTCGTTGTTTACGATTAGTCAAATATGATTTTATGAGTTGAGCAGCATTGCCACTAAATCTGAAATAAAATCTTAGTTTTTGTAGAAGAACATTATGATCGACAGTGTCGAAGGCTTTTGAAAAGTCCAAGAGAGCTAATATTGTTAATTCATTTTTGTCGTAGGCTGGGGAATGTCTTCGATGATCTTCAGTACGGCAGTCGCACAACTATCACCCATTTTGTAATCAGATTGAAACTCTGTGAGTAGTGTGCCAGATGTTAGATGGTTGACAATTTGCACAGACAAAAGTCTTTCAAATACCTTTGACAGTGCAGGTAATATACTGATCGGTCGAAAGTCCTGAGGCAAAGACGGCATGTTCTTCTTTGCAATTGGGGTAACATTTGCAATTTTCCAGCTATTTGGAAACGATGAAGAGGTTATTGCGAAGTTAAAAATGTGTGCCAATGAAGAAATAGTAAAGGGAAGAATGAGTTTAATAAATTTCAAATTGATTTCATCTGCACCGACTGCGTTGGATTTAATAGAGTACAAGGCTCTGATAACCTCTTCCTCAGAAGCATTCAGATTAAAATAATTTATCTGTAATCTTAGGCCCTTATTATCAACTGCGTTTGATCTTCGACTGTAGTCGAATGGCCTGATCGATCGAATTTACGAATTTACATTTGGTATTATGACGTGCTTTTTGACAGAAAATAGCGCAATTGTGAATTTCACTCATGATAGAATATTTCAATCAGCTGATCGTCATTTTGAAAAACTAAATACGATTTGTTTTAAAAAGTGAAAAAACATGAGCAAAGTTGTTATAACTACAATGGCATTATGTTTCGACGATTCATCAGAAGAGTTTAAGAGCTTGATGGAACTGGCCTGAAGTGGAAAATGATTGAGGGACGATTCCAATCCTTTGGATATGAATCCCACCATTTAAGTACAGCCTTTCGAAGAAGCTTTAGCATCTATAAAGTTTGTGTAGTTTTCTAAAGAACTTCCAACTATCCAAGGAGGCGTTTGTGGATTTGATGACCACAACCGACGAACTCCTGACGAGCAGGACCAATTCCAAACATATTAAAATTGCCAACTTTTGCAATTGTCCTAACTGATGGTCCTAAACAATTTAGTTCCAGCGAGAATTCATCCCATTTTTTCATCGCCAGAACTTTAGAGGAAATACCCTTTGCAATCAGAGGATTTGTTTCCATCAATGGCACAAGTTTCTCTAACTGCAGTTTGTTGATCACCACTTTAGACCTGCATACAATTTACAAAAACCATTCAAAATTAGTTTTTAGTCCTCAAAAAGCAAATTGCAAACTACTTATATTTTAAACAATTATTACTCGGCATGCACGTATTGAAAGCAAAATTATGTTCGACAGAAAATTCGATGCGCAACGAAAATTTCGACAGGGTTGCACTGCTCATAATAAGAATTTTACATTCGATATTAGATCTTCGATTACCAGCGAAGATCGAACGTCGAAAGCAGATCATAATAAGGGCCTTAGTCTCAGGTTTTGATTACCAAATATAACACACCGACTATCAATTCCTCACAATTAGGTAAGGTATGCTGAGAGGTAAC